>JALMGJ010000001.1:201667866-204067866 GCA_023362775.1 Charina bottae
AGTACAAGAAAGATGCATAAACCCTTTGTTCTGCATATCAACAAGGGAAGCTGCTTTGGGTTGAGTAGATTACTATATGTCTTGACAAAATGCACCACTTGGACAATGCTGTCCAACTAATTGATTTGGAGTAAATCTTCTATCACAGTTTTCTGTTACTACTTTCAGAAAATGGATTGAGCACAGTTGCAAGACCACATGATGTAAAAACCCATAATGCATTAGAAACCATTCTTCAGTAAGGTCATGCAAGCTTAAAGTATAACCTGTCTTGATTAAACAGTCTTATGAAGGTCTCTCGAAGTCTCTTGTAACTCTTTTGAACCTGATAGTTCTGTTCCCTTCTTGGTGTTCCCTTCTATTGGGCAGGGTTTTATCTATTTTTCTGAAGCCATATTCAGAAAATTATAGATAATTATAGATAATTCAGCTTAATAAGCAAAGCTTATGAAGATTTTGCTAAGGAAGGTCAGATATCTGGGGAGGCTGAAGAGTTCCTTCCTAACGCAGCCGCTTCTTGATTTCCTCACCCGGAGCTAGGTCTCGGTCAGTAGCATCCTTGCTTGACTTTCAACCCAGTGCAAAGCTGAGCCATTCCATACATGGTTGCATGGGTCACCAGCTGGCCTTCATAGCCTTGGCTGACTGCCTAGTTCTGCCATCCGCAGCCTTGCCTTTCTCACTTCCTCCCCCCTTCCTCTTATGCACACAGGAAGTGCTGTGGGTGGCTGACCTCACCAGAGAAGGGTGAGTCGCTCCCTTGCCCTCCGGTGGCGCCAGCCCCAGCCAAGCCTCCCACTTCCGACCTTTGATAGAGCTTCTTCCCAGCCTCTTCTTTGCCAACATCTGATGCCTTCTTTTTTTTCTTTTCTCTTCTGGCAGGAAAGGCAGTGGGATATGAGAATCGCCTGGAGATTCTCTATGGCTTTTCTTTCAGTCTGTAGTGATATCACTAGGGAGAATCCCACAGACGTTGGTCTGAAATCCTAGCCATTAGTTACTCTAAACCAGAGAGATGTCTGTTTACACTGTTCTCAGTGATATAATGTTATGCTGCTGTCACTGAAAGATAGTGTTCCCTGCCCTCCTCTCAGATCTTCCTTCGTCTCTCATCTCTTCCTCCCCCCTCACCACATGCTAAGGTTCTCTTCTGCTGACATTCCCACAGCTGCTCTTTTCAAGTTCGAAACCCTCATGCCCAAGATTCCCCTTTTACTATTTCTTCTCCATCCACCAATGGAATGGAGAATCAGGGAATTCTGTGAACGGGAAATGATTGCTGGGTTTTCAAAGCTGAACTTCCACTGGAGTGGGGATCAATTAAGAGTCAGGGCTGATCTTAGGCCAGATGTCTCCATAATAGTGGCACTAGTGGAGCGCTCAGCAACCACAAGAGGAAAATCCATGCAGTGCAAATACAAAAGAAAAACCAAAGTTACATTTACATATGTGTTTTACTTCATGTTACATCTGCTTTTACTTCTGTGGTGTCTGCAGTAGTAGGTACTTCTACATCTCCTGTCCACATGGCAGAATTGCTGCCAATTTCTGCTCCTTGAACAGCATCTTTATAGGGCACATTCCATTGAACAAAACAGAACATCCTTGCGTGCTTGATCCAGGTTCTTGTGAGACTTACAATGAACAGGTTGTTCTACCATTCTGCAACCTTTAATCTTTAAACAATTGTATGTGTCTAAAAACTGGATGGCCAGAATAAAATTGCAGTGACCCTGGAGAGCAATTATACTGGTTCTTCCAGATGCAGGTACGCTTTAATTTATTTACTTACTTATTCCATTTATATAGCCACCCATCTCACATAATGTAGTATTTTTATTTATTTATTTATTTAATATTTATCCCGCCTTTATTATTTTTATAAATAACTCAAGGCAGCGAACATAACCTAATACTCCTTCCTCCTCCTATTTTCCCCACAACAACAACCCTGTGAGGTGAGTTGGGCTGAGAGAGAGTGACTGGCCCAAGGTCACCCAGCCGGCTTTCATGCCTAAGGCAGGACTAGAAATCACAGACTCCTGGTTTCTAGCCCAGCACCTTAACCACTAGACCAAACTGGCTCTCATGTCTATATACTATGTACAGTATGTATATACAGTATATATAGATATAGATATACACACAAACATACATACACATACAGATACAGGGTGTGTACCAAAAGTCAGGCCCCATAGACCAGTGGTCCCCAACCTTTTTGGCACCAGGGACTGGTTTCGTGGAAGACAATTTTTCCACGGACTGGGGGGGGGATGATTTCAGGATGAAACCATCGGAAGTGGTAAATAAAATAATGGGCGGGCCACACACGGATTAAAATAAGTGTTGGATTCTGACTTCTCATAAGGAGAGCGCAACCTAGATCTCTCACATGCGCAGTTTACAGTAGGGTTCATGCTCCTATGAGAATCTAATGCCGCCGCTGATCTGACAGGAGGTGGAGCTCTGGTGGTAATGGGAGCGATGGGGAGCGGCTGTAAATACAGATGAAGCTTCGCTCGCTCGCCCATCGCTCACCTCCTGTTGTGCGGCCCGGTTCCTAACAGGCCATGGACCGGTCCCGGGCCATGGCCCAGGGGTTGGGGACCCCTGCCATAGATGATTATATAATTTACATTAAATGTTCAAATTGGCTGCCATCTCCTTCTAGACACTTCCTTCCTTATTTGATGCATAACCTTTAAACATTCCTAAGTACAGGAACATATTCTTTGACGTTTGCAAATTCTGATGTGATGTGATGCAAATTCTATTGGCCTATGGAGCCTTATTTTACTTTTGGTACACCATGGTGTATGTGTATGTGTGTATGTGTGTGTGTGTGTGGTCTTATTTGTGATCATAGAGCATATCTGCTTGGACCACAAAAACATTTCCAGTCATTTATGGGCAGGTGCTAAAACAAACCAACCAACAAACAAACCCTGTATATTTATGGACTGTTCCTGTCCCCAAAGATGAAAACTTTTAAGACATAACAAGATCATATTTTAATAGTTGTTTAAAGAGGCTGAAAAGTTAAAGCAAAAGTTCCAGCAACTGGTGAAAATGAAAACAAACAAACAAACAATAATTTGGAGGGGAGTTGCTTTTTATAGCACATGCGTAAAAGAGCCTTAATTTTCCAGTGTGTTTATCCACTTATATTCCACCTGAAGCAAATGGATTTAGGAAAGACTTTTTCCCCCATCTTCGCCCCTTGTGTTGTTTCATTTCTACCCAAAGGCTATTCGAGGAGAGAAAAATTTGTTTGAAAGACTTCATTCCATTCTGTAAGTTCCTTACTTTCCCTGCTCTTATTTTCATCTTCATTTTATAGCCTTGAGCCTTGTTTACTGCAAGCATTAAATGCTGTCCTGACTAAAGAATTACTCATATTCCTTCAGGGTGTCCAATTTAACGCCTCCTTGTAGCTTCTTTATCTTCACAGCATCTTGATTAGACATTTATAATGGAGAAAGTATCTGCTTAATTTGGGACAGCCTCCTCAACATTCATGTGATCAAAGCTGGGATGGCCTTTGCTGTAGGCCGGGCCGGCCCGCCTGGTGGTAGATGCCACAAGAGTTTTTTCTCTCTTCTATCCCCCACTCCTCCCTCTTTTCACCTACTAGGCATGTGGGGGAAGGGTAGATTCTTTGGCAAGGGGTCTGAACTGCCTACCTGTGGGGATCTTTTGAAAGCAAACCTCTGGCTACAGGTGCTCAGACTGTAGGACATGCCTCTCGTGAGGAGGTGCAGGAGGACAAGGGATAGGAAAGCTCTGCTTGGCCTGAACTTCAGTCCGGGCAGGCCCTTCTCCCTCACTCCCTTCCAAGCTAGATTGGGTGGGTGAGTGGCTGGGAGTGGGGCAAGAGGGGAGATGAATGCTCCTATCTAAATTCAGGGGGCTCACAACAGAGCCTTCATGTCACTGCATCCAATTCTGCAGGTTGTCTTGTGTGGCTCTATGTACTCAGCTGAGCATTTTGCAGAACTGTGACTTTCACAGTTGATTTGTGTTGGATGAAACATTGTGTTAAGCCATGGTTCATTCAATAAGCGAGAACCAACTGGATTCACACCATATGCTAAATCATAAACCGTAGTTTACCAATCACAGTGGTTAGGTTCACACAACATGCTAAGTCGAAAGCTAACGAACTGCTTAGCATGATTTGTGAACATGGTCAATGTTTTAGTTCTTTAAAGCAGGGTTCCTCAACCTCAGCCATTTTAAGATGTGTGGACTTCAACTCCCAGAATACTCCAGCATTGCTGGCTGGAGTATTCTGGGAGTTGAAGTCCACACACCTTTAAATGGCTGAGGTTGAGGAACCCTGCTTTAAAGGATCTGAGTTTTAGTTTTACGCTCTAGGTAGACCAGTTCATTCTCAGAAGAGAGTGTTGCTCGGAGGCAAGACACATCTCAGATACTCCAGGTCTTTTCCTGGCCTTTAAAAGAATTCTCAGTAGGAGTCCTGTCCAAGATGCTGGGGGTGCCACGAGGGGGAGTTATTTGAACCCGTTGTCTCACGTAATATAAAACAAACAGAGATGTTTACCTCTCTGGCAACACTGAAATGAGCCAGTTCACACATTCAAACAGCTATGCTGAGAATGAGGGCTGTGATAAAGCACTCACGGGATTTCTTCAAAAAGCACATAGCCTGAGACACTCCCGTAATTACCATGCCACCACAAAGTTGCTCAACATGGCACAGCAGTGGCACAATAACTGGGGAAGCTGGATGGTGAATTGGCTGCTTGACCACTAAAGCAAATCCGACTAGTACATGGATTCACTTAATCAATATAAAAGCCAAATTAATCATGCAGATTTAGTGATGAATTCCCTTCCTATATAGGCAAGGTTCAATCAAACTTCCTTTACAGGTTTTGGAGGGCAAAAGGTACTTCCAGCCTTGAGCTTTCAGTACTACCAAGGCTTTGTTTTTCACAGTTGACTGGAAGCAGATATGAAGTACTTGCTCGGCATAAGCCCTTAGTATTGGCACTCTGCTACGCAGCAGTGTCAATCTATTCGGCCAAACTCCTGCTATACATGTGCTTACAAGTACATTAAGAAAAGGTGCCTAGCAAAGTTAATAGAGAGTGCAGCACTATACATGTCTGAGCAGAGGCAAGTCCCACTGTGAATTAATTCTAGGTAAGTGGGCATAGGATTACTGCCTACATTTCCTGTTTGCAGTTCTAGCTTGCTTAGGACTTGCAGCAAATCAAATGTGTGACTGGAGATTGTCCTTTCAATAGCTACTCCTGAGTGCTGAATGTTTATTTATGTTGCTCAAAAGAATAAGACACTTTAACTACCAACCTCCTTTCACTGATTTTCATTTAATTTTTATCACAAACATAAAAATGTTCTATTAAATGGTAAGAACAAAAATACAGAAGGCATGCTGGTGTCCCCATTATCTATTTCTACTAAAGCATCTTGGAAAAAATAGGTTGTCTCTTATTCCACAGTGTGCTGGAAACTAAGCATGCTCATAGAAATAAATTAGCTAAAACAACAAAAACAGAAACTGAAAGCAATATAGAAAACCTGGAGCAAATAGTGACATGAAAAGTAAATGACAGAGACTGGCCATTCTAGAGATATGAATTAAAGTGGAAGCAACTCTAATTCTCCAGCAGTCCCAAACCATCTTTCACCCCAGGAGCCAAGAAGCTTAGCATATCCAGATCTAAAGATGGGGAGAGGTAGCTCATTGATGGTTTCAATGACTCATCTCTTCTTCACATAATAACATGATGATGGAAATACATGTAGTACCTGCTTTTACTCTTGGATAAAGGAATAAAGTAATGGTTTATTCTAGTTTCGCTAACATTTGCCTGTGATTCAACTTTTCTTGGATCTCGCTTGCGGTAGTGATTAAAGTTGTTAGAGACAGTCTTCAGTACATGTATCCAAGAACACCTGGCAACCGATGCCCTTAGAACCCATTGTGTGAAAGGAGTTGATGCGGTTGGAGCCCTAAGGCAATTGGCTGGTGGAAACGACACAGTTGTAACATAACGGTTGTACGTCATTAGCAGCCAAATCTCTCTGGATCATATGGTGAAATTGGAAACGCAACCATGCACATCCCTACTGGGCAAATTGATGGGATCAGTCTGCACAGACATATCTGTTTTACATACCAGCTATTCAAATTTCAGATATAAGTTGGCACTATCTGATAAATTTCAGAGATTCTCAGACATCTAGTCGAATAGAATCATAGATAAAGGGGCCATTGAGGCCATCAAGCCCAACCTCTTGATCTTTTTTTAATAATAATTTTATTAAAGGTTTACAATAATACAAACTAATACAAACTAAGAAAATAAAAGAATTTAAAAAATAGAAGGTGCAGAAAAGAAAAAAATTGGAAAAGAAAAATGGAAAAGAAAGAAAAAATAAGAATATAGTAAAGAAAAAGAAAATAAATATATAAAGAAGTGACTTCCCCCTTCATCACAACAAGTATAAACAATTTTAGTAACTTATCACCTTCTCTTAAAATAAAACTAATGATCTCTTCTTTCCACATCCCATCTCTTATCTATAAACAAATCCATAAAACCTTATCATTTCAGTCCTGATGTCAGTAAAAGTCCATTAAGAGTTACCAGAGATAACGTCTATTTTAACCTTGATCAAATAAACCAACTTTATAATATTCCTTCCGTTTACTTCTAACAATCTTGATCTTTATTCCCTTCAAATAATGTCCTAGAACTTGATTTCTTTTAATTTTTTCTTTGTCCTTTCTCACAAAATTCTTCAAAGCTTTAACAAGCCTCTTTTGTAAATCCAATACAGGAAAATTATCCAGGTCACTCTCTTGGTTTGTTATTTGTGTATCCATTTTAATTATTAAGAAATCAGCTGGTTTCTTTGTATGTCCAGTGTAACATCTTTTTCCATGTCATTCTTGTAGCCTGTCATTTTAAATGTACTTTCAAATCAGTCTCAAGCTTGTCAGGTAATACTTGTTCCTTTTCCATAGGATCTTTTAAACACAGTCTATCTATAGAGGCAGACACTCTTAAAATTAACTTCTGGTCCATTGTTCAAAAATATCCTTCAGTATGTTCAATGTTAAAACATTTTGCTTCATTTTGTATTAGTAAGTCAAGTTTGAGTGTTCTTCTCCTTTACTTGTAATCTTTAATTCCTTCTAGTTCCCCCTAATGTCCAATTTTTAAAGTCTTATCTTACGTTTTTTTAAAAAAGAATTCAAAACAAAAGCATTTTCCCATGGGAAGGATTCTTATAATTAATTCCAAAATCTTATTTTAAATCCATCTGGACCCTTAGTCCATTTGTAACTTTCCAAAATCAAAGTTCTAACCCCCCTTTTGCTGTTTATTACAAAATAAATAAATAATTTTTTAAAAATCCTTATACTTGTATTTAAAACTTCTTTCGCTAAGGATTGAAGGAAATTCACCCGGTGTTTTCAGACTTGTTGTTCCAAAGATTCCTACTAGCTGAAAAGCAATTAACAAGCAAATTCTGAAAGTGGTTAGAAAAGGAAGTATGTGAAGCCAGTGTCCTTTTGAAGGCACCAACCATGGTTAGAGCAAGATGGCTATTCCCTTGTCTCCCAGAGCTCTAAACCCACCAGAGACTGCTGTCTTGTGGTCTCCTCATGAGGAGCAACTGTCTGGAGCACTTGTGGGCAATCTCAAGTCATTGCCTTGTCTGGAGAGGAATTATGAAGAGCAGGGCCGCAACTAGGGGGGGCAAGCAGGGCATGTGCCCCAGGCACCATGCTGGGGGGGCGCCAAAATGCCTCTTTCAATGGCCAGCCCTGAGGGAGGCCCGCGCTCCTGTCACCGCCGCCGCCCACAAAGAAGCCCGCCAGGGCATTGCGCGGCTGGGCTCGTCCGCTCCCCGGGGCTGGCCGAGGGCTCTGGGGTGGCCGCAGGGCTGTGGCCCCGGCACCACTCCGGACCGTCCCACTTAGGAGCGCGGCAGCAGGCAGCTCACTCCGCCCGGCCCAGATGGGCAGACAGGAGCGCAGCGGGTCCTTTCCCCGGAGCTGGGGGCACGTGAGAGATCGCAGCCAGGAGTGGGGCGTTTGTCCTGGGGGAGCCCCGCACTGCTTTGTGGAGGGGGGTCTGCGTTGGGGGTGCAGGGGGGGACTCGACCCTGTGGGGGGCGTGGAATCCATGGGGGGGCGCGGAATCCATGTTTCCCCAGGTGACACAGACCCTAGTTGCGGGCCTGATGAAGAGCTGGTCTACTTTCTGGCTCTTCATTCCACTGTGGTCATCAGCTCCACTTTTCGCAGAACTGTCTTCAGTTTGCCATTTCTTCCCCAGAAGTCCCCCAACGTCTTGCTCAACACAGGATATCTGACATCCTGACAGATAGCTGTCTAACTTGTGTATGAGCACATCCAATGAAGGGGAGCCCACCGCTTTTCTGGGTAACTGAGTCCACTGTCGTACTGCTCTCACTGTTACAAAGTTTTTCCTAACATTCAATCAGAGTCTACCTTCCTGAACGCACTATTTCATGTCCTGTGTTCCAGAATGATGAACACCTTCTACCTTGTGACATTCTTCCAGGTATTTGAAGAGTGCTATTCTGAGAGTTGGACCATAAGGAAGGCTGAGCGCCGAAGAATTGATGCTTTCAAACTGTGGTGCTGGAGAAGACTCTTAAGAGTCCCTTGGACTGCAAGGAGGTCAAATCAGTCAATCCTAAAGGAAATCAACCCTGACTGCTCATTGGAAGGACAGATACTGAAGCTGACGCTCAAATACTTTGGCCACCTAATGCGAAGAGATGACTCACTGGAAAAGACCCTGATGCTGGGAAAGACTGAAGGCAAAAGGAGAAGGGGACGGCAGAGGATGAGATGGTTAGATAGCATCACCAATGTAATGAACATGAATTTGAGTAAACTCTGGGAGACAGTGGAGGACAGGAAGGCCTGGCGTGCTATGGTCCATGAGGTCACGAAGAGTCAGACACGACTAAACGACTGAACAACAACAACAAAATTATATCTCTCTGCCCCATCCCACCTCCAGTCTTCTCAAGGGTTAGCATTTCCAGTTCCTTCAGTCACTTCATAGTTTCTGGAGTCCTTGTCACTCTACTCTCTGAATCCTTCTTAAGGTGTTGTGCCCAGAATTGGACACAATACTCAAGATAGAGTCTGACCATCAAAAAATAAAGTGGAACTGCTTCCTGTTCCTTGGAAACTGTTGATGTAACCTAAAATTGCATTTGGCTTTTTTTCAACCGTGGAGTCCTTGGTGTTCCCTGAGCCTTGCTGTTTTCTTGCAGACGTTTCATTGCCAGACTAGGCAACATCTTCAGTGCGAAAAGGGAGTGGGACTTGCTCTCTGTTTATATACCATGGCTTGTCCTGCTTGTGTTGGTGGAGGTGTTGTTCTCTCCTTAGGAGTTCCTTGATTGGGCTATTGTTTGCTGCTTGGTTGATTGACTGAGTTAATAGTTCCTTGAATAGGGTATATTGTGCTTTTTTCCCAACCATATCACACTGCTGACTCATATTCAGTTTGCAGTTAACTACTACTAGATGTTTTTCACATATACTGTTAGCCCTCTCTCCCTGTGAATTTGATTTCTGTTTTCTAAGTGAAGAACTCTGCAATTTCTAAAGGTCATTCTGTTATTTTCAGCCTTTTTCTTTGGTCTATCAAAATAGTTTTGAATTTTATGTCTGTTTTCTAGAGTGTTAGCTGTCCCATCCAATTATGCGTTACCTGGAAATTTAATTAGCATTCCCCCCAACTCTTCACCCAGATCATTTGTAAAAATATTGAAGGATCCAGGATCGAAGACAGAACAATATGGTGCCCCATTTGATACCTCACCTTACTCAAGTTTGGTAAGGAACTATTGATGATCGTCCTTTGAGTATGATTTTTTAGCCTGCTGTATGTAACCTTTTAACTGTCATGCCATCCAGCCCACACTTGCTTGCTAATTACCATATCATGGGGTATTTTGTATGTAACTCTATTATATCTTTATTTCTGCAAAGCATTTGACAATCTACTAAGGAAGTTACCGTATCAAAAAATAAGAAAAGATTAGTCTGGTAAGACTTGTTCTTCACAAATCCTTGCTGATGTCTGGGAACTACTGTACCATTTTCAAGTGCTTACAGATTAATCTCTTTATGACCTGCTCCAGAATCTGCTGAGATATTGATGTCAGATGACTTGTCTGCAGTTCCTTGGAGACTCCTTTTTCTTCTTTTTGAAGATAGGGATAATATTTGCCCTCTTCCAATCATCGGGCACTTCACCCACTCACCAGGATTTCTCAGACATACTACATAAACATTTGGCCAGCTCATGAGCAAATTCCTTCAGTATCCTAGGATGCAATTTATCTGGCCCTGGAGATTTAGGCTCCAAGTAAACAGATATCCATTGACCATGGTTCTATCAATCTCAAGCTTCAATTCTGCCTCTTTGTTCTGCTCTTCACCACTGCTTGGTGGAACACAAATTGTCTTGTTAGTGAAGACAGAGACAAAATAGGAGTAGCTCTGCCATTTCCTCATTCTCTGTTAGCATTTTGTTGTCCTCTGTGAGTAGCTTGTTTTGTTATTTAATTCTATAATTTTACTGAAAGTTTTAAAAACAAGAGTAAAAATTAATACAAACTAAAACAGAATAAGAAAGAAAAAATAAAAAGGAAGAAATAAAAGAGAAAGTTAAAGTGCAAAAAGAAAAAAAGGGGGAAAAGGTAGAAGAAAAATAGAACAGAAAGAAAAAAGATATAAAGTGGCTTCTGATCTTCTTTACAGTGGTTATAAGTACAATTGTAACTTTACCTCTTTATCTAAAGTTACATCATGACTCTCTTTCTATAATCTATCCTATCTAATTGTCAAAACCATAGATCATAAGTTCATTTATAATTGATTTAATTCTTTTAAAAATTTATTTTGAAGAATCTGAAATCTTTTTTTATTGTTCTTAGCACCCTTTGCTAGCCTCAGTTCATTCTGAACTTTAACTTT
This sequence comes from Charina bottae, assembly GCA_023362775.1. Taxonomy (NCBI): domain Eukaryota; kingdom Metazoa; phylum Chordata; class Lepidosauria; order Squamata; family Charinaidae; genus Charina; species Charina bottae. The sequence continues at coordinate 201,678,902 of JALMGJ010000001.1, forward strand.
CTTGATACCATCTCTACAATATCAGGCATACTTTATGTACTCTTCCTTGGTGATCCGTCTCTCTTTCATAAAATGTGAGATCAGATTCTGTAATTATAGAATCACAGAAACATAAAATGTATGAGTTCAAAAGAACCTTATAGATCATCTAGTCCAAATCACCTGTTCAGGTAGGAATCTACTAAACTATCCCCAACAGGTAGCTATTGAGCAACAGAGAATCCACCACCAGTGCAATTAAACCATGCAGAGTCTTTCAATCATATAGTAAATAGTTCATAACCTCATACTGCTGAGGGGCAATGCTTTATCTAAGACTACAAAATAAGCTTTGACATTTCAATGAGATTATCACAATGGAGCCAAATATGAAGAGATGCCAAAAAAGTACAAGTCCTTTTTATGGAAGCAACTTTCCCAGTATTTAGATGAGCCCTAATTTTTCAAACAAAAGCTGTACAGTAACCAGCATTCCCCACTCTTCTGTCTCTCACTCATTTATTTGGTTTTTTTTATCCTTTGCAGAAAGAAGGAAGAATCCTGCCATCCGCAGATAACCTTTTTTTCAGCACTGCATCACCTCCTGGTGGCCAGGAAGTGCAGCTCTGTGGATTCCCATCAGACGTCCCAACTCATTCTGGCACTCTTTCAGTGCAGACAACTTGGCAACTTCTCTTGCCAAGTTCTTAAAAGTCTCTGCTAAACATGCATAAACTGTAATGTTTTGGAGGCTTCCAATCTGGCCAAATGCGGACAGATTTTTCCTGAGGCCGACAAAAGCAAGGCTCCTGCCTAACACCAAAATGAAACCGCTCTGTGGTCAGATTTCAAGCCATTACTTGAAGTATGGAATGCCTTAATGCTACCATTGAACATGGGGGAGGGGAAGGGGGGAACCAAATAGCTATTTTGTGGCTCCAATTAACATGTTCACAAGTGTTAACCATTACAAGTGGAACTTGAAAAGAATCAGCCTGAGGGAAAATTGGTATTTGCAAGGAATATACACAAATAGTTATAATTGGACAAAAATAACAAGCAACTAGCAGTGGTTTTAGAATGGAAGTTTTAACAACCCCAATAAGCAGCATTCACAGCATCCAACCGAATGAAAGCCAAGCTGGTTTTCTGATTGTATAGTTTCCCAAATTTTGTATTAAGGTGATCTGCCAATGAAAACCACTTGGTCCCATTTATCAATTGTTCATAATCCACCAGGAATGTTTAATGGTGTGGGAATTAAGGCTCTTGTTCCCAACAGAGATCAGGGAATGCAGACACGAGAACTTCCTTTTACATTTGTTACATTTATAGAGTCTCTAAACAAGGATGCATTTAATTATCAAGGGTATAATGTTATTCCATGCATGCTATTCAAAAGTAAGTTCTACTGAATTCAGTGGAATTTATTCGCATGTAAACGTATAGGATTGTTGTCTGTGGAAATTGTGGGTCCTCTGGAGATCGTTAAAGGAAGCTAGATAGCCACCTCTCCAGAATGGGTTAATATTGCAAGGGGTTAGACTAGATAATCCTTGGGGTCCCTTCTAACTTCATTCCAGGATTCTAGAAAAGGAGTTAGAGAGCCAGTTTGGTCTAGTGGTGAAGGTGCTGGGCTAGAAACCAGAAGACTGTGAGTTCTAGTCCCACCTTAGGCAGGAAAGCCGGCTGGGTGACCTTGGGCCAGTCACTCTCTCTCAGCCCAGCTCACCTCACAGGGTTGTTGTTGTGGGGAAAAGAGGAAGAGGAAGGCGTATTGGGTATGTTTGCCGCCTTGAGTTATTTATAAAAATAATAAAGGCGGGATAAAAATTAAACAAATAAATATAAATAAATAAATTTAAGCATACAGTACAGCCATCAAATCTTGTAACAGTAATTTATGCTTCCAGGGGACACTGGCTTAGAGAATACAGGCATGGCATTCATTTTCTATCTCATGAAGAAATACTATTTCATTCAGTAATTTCTACTCATTGTTTCTGGAAAGTTCTGGATTCTTTTTATCTCCCAGAGTTACATATGTTGTTCCTGACTGTGGGATTTGTTTTCAGTCCACAGGACAGAGGATTGAAGTCAGCCTTTCCAATAAGTGATCTTCCTTCATATTTTTGCATGCACATACAGTATGCTTTCTATAGGCACACAACATCCTACAATACAAAAGGCACTGTAAGGTGCATGGCCCAAACTTTTGAATTATATTTTTAGGGTATATAATAATTGCAGATTAAATATACATTCTAACTGATTGTTCCAATAGCTGTAGTGCACAATTGCAGTGTCCATTAATGAATCACATTAATGGGTAGTGTAATTCAATTTGAAAAAAATGAATTGGGATAAATGTACAAATTAAAGACAGTACCAATTAAAGGGAAAGGTAAACTTGATCCCCTACTTTCATATTTATTTTATTTATTATTATTTATATATTGTTCAGATTTATCACCACCCATCTCTACAGCAGTAGACTCTGGGCGGTTTACAATAATATTATAAAAATTAAAACCTATACATCTAAAATACAATATAATAATAAATAGAAAAATCCAGAAGATGGTGAGATCTTAAAAGGAGGATATTACTAAGCCAACCACCCCCAGGAGGAACTATTACTTCCTTCTTTCCAAGCAAGGCGGCAGAACCAGGTCTTTAAAGACTTCCTGAAGGCCAGGAGCGAGGGCGTATATTCTACTCAGGAGCATGTTTGCGGTCGGCAAAACGTTTATACGTTTTGTGGGCTTGTTCGAAGGAACTTTGAATAATTGGCCACGTAGAAGCAACTTGCTTGCACCAGTCGGCTGCAGAACAGGCAGGAGGCGGCGATAGGGGGAAATCATGGATAGGAAGAAAATCCTGCCCATGCATGGCTTTAAATGGCGTCAGTCCTGTGCTGCTGTGAACAGCATTGTTGTAGCCATTTTCAAATAGCCATTGAAAAGATATTTTGCCAGTAGAGATGCAATGCAGTTGAAAAAATTAGGGCTGTGCAGGGCATTTAAAAGAAGTGCTTTGAAAAACACTTTACATCAGTGTTTCAAAGCTGGCTAGGGAATTCTGGGAGTCGAAGTCCACACATCTTAAAGTTGCCAAGGGTGTGAAACACTGCTTTACATGTTACACTCTTTCTGCTAGAGAGACAGAGCTGTTATATCATACCCACATACTATAATAGCTCCGTCTCTCTGTCTGAGAGTTGGAATAAGGAAGGTGCGTATCATTCATAGATTGTCCATATGTCCCTCTTCCTGCAAACCTTTCCATTAAAAGGTCCATATCTCCTTGGGGAGAGGTTGAAGAAACCTCTTGGCTTGTTCAAATGTCTGGATTACCACTGACACTCAGAGCAGTTAAATTGTTGGAAAGTATTGATTGTTAGGTGTAATTTAGGCTGGGTTCACACAACGCTGCAAATCTAGGGTAAAATGGAATTGGATAGTTTATGATTCAGTGTGTTGTGAGAATTTGTGCTTAATTGGCCTATTAAAATAAAACTTACTTTAAAAGTGACCGCAGAAGACCATATCATGGGACAACTTTTGATTCAGGGCAGATAACATGCCCTGTTCTAGTTAGACTGTGTCCTTCAATGGAATGTATGTGGGTTCGGTTCCACTCTCAACATATACCCATATATATTTACTGGCAAATTAATCCCTGATAACATTTTTATTGCTGTCCAACTGAATTCATGCTTTCTTGCTGCTTATTAAATGCTTGTGTTAAGTAGTATAGTGTAGCAGGTCTAAGTAGAGGAGATATGGAATTCAGTGGAGTGAGGGGTATTTTAAATGGTTGGCCCACCTTACCAATGGAGTTACTAGCACGGAGCCTTAATATTTTTATAACCTACTTGTGCTAGGTTAATAGTGATCATTAAAAACAATAAGAACATTAAACATTATTGGTGCCATATTTATAAAATGGGGACATTCAAACATGCTTTTTAAAAGAGACCTAGAACAATATATTATCCAGGTGCTTCATTCCTTGATAAAACAGTACTTATACACAAACATTTGATTATACTCATTATTATTTCAATTTGTGTTCCCTCATTTCAAAATATATACATAATGTATCCTGTGTATGTGAGTATACTGCATATAGTTTCTAACTGATATTTGATGTGGACATATAGTATTTGATATTGGCTTGCAAAGTAGTCACTAAGATGCTAGCTTGCGAGGGAATAGCATGGGCAGTTTGGAGAAAAACTGGGCTTTGGTTACAATAGTGGCATACTTGCCAAAATGTGCCAAAATGGACCTTACTGTTGTAACAGTGTTGTTACTGTTACTGTTAGTAAGGCCAGTTGTAAACTAACTTCTCTATCTTACTATAAAGGCCTGTGAGGCTTGATTGGCCTAAACCATGATGGACAGAGAAGACATAGATATATAATCTATGGCATCAACCATGGCATATAAAAGACTGCAACTGGGTATGTAAGAAGAATACGTAGTAAAGTGTGAATTAACAAATGAAAGAAAGGCAAAGAAATATGTTGTGTGTCTGAAATAAGAGGAAGGGTAAGATGTAATAGATCTGAATGAAAGTGGTCTGATCTTGTGCAGTGGAGTACATAAATGCATGCAGGGGAGTGAAGGTATATGTTTAATTATGAATGAAAACTAAAAAGTATGTCAGAAAGAAAGAAGGTTGAGTATATATGTGAAAATAGCAATACATAGGTTGATAATAGCTGCATGTTATGGTCCAGTGAATAGTGATAATGGAAGAACTAAGGATGAGCTTTGGGGGAAAAATGCGTAACGTTCTGAATAAATGTGACTCAGATGAAAAGTTATTGTATTAGGTGACATGTGTTGATGTGTGGAAACAGGAAAAGAATTTACAGAAAAAGTGGTTGGGCCATTCAGAGACCCCAAAATGAATGAGACTGGTGACTATTTGATGAGTAACTGCCTAGAAAATGGTATGTTTGTTGACTTAACCATAAGTCTTTTACATGAACACATAGAAGAAGGATGCATTAAAAAATCATGACTGATTTCATTGTTTGTGATGATAGATAATCAGTGAAGAATACAAGAGTGATGAGATGTTCTAAATGTGGGACAAACTATTGTTTGGAAGTGTGTCAACAGCGGATCCTGGGGAAAATGGATATTGGGGGAAAAAAGATACAAAAGATAGTTGCAATAGATAGAGGCAGAAAAAAATGCTGTGATTTTGATGGAAATAAAAAATTGCTCTGGAAGTAGGTGAAAAGGTCTAAATAAAGAGCCTTCAGCAGAGTGGATGGGATTAAAAATATATGTGATGAAATTATTTGTAATGAAACTGAAAGGAGTAAATGCTGAAAGGAGTATTTTAGAGATTTGTATGGAATTGTCAAAGAGTAGAAGAATGGAACAAATTCTATAAATGTTAGTGTCCAAGAAAAAATGGCTGGAAAGGAGGTCATAAATGCTGTGAAAATGTTGGCAAATGGGGACAGGAGTAGATCATGTAACTGAAAGAATGTAAAAATATGGATTTGGACTATTGTGGAGTGGCTGTATGACTTGTTTAACATGTGCAAGAAGACCACATCCATGCCTGAGAATTGATAGAACACTCTTGCTGTTCCATTGTACAAAAAGAAAGATAGCAAGAGTAAAGGCAAAAACTATAGCAGGGGTTTCATTTGTTAAGTGTGTCTGGGAATTTTTTGGCAGAATTCTGATAGAAAGAGTTCAAGAGATGACAATGATCAAGTTTGGAAAGGGCAGCATAGCTTTATATAGGGCAGGAGATACCCAGACTATATTTTTGCTCTTCAGCAGGTCACTGAAAAATGGGAATGTGAGAAAAGTTTTTATACCTTTGTTCAGTTTTGAAAAAGAAACTAATAAAATGAATAGTCTTGAATATATTGTGCAAATTTGAAGTTGAAGGCTGGTCACTGAATGCAATAAGATGGGTGGTTTATTTATTACAAAGATTTGTATTCTGCCTGATTCACTATAAGGAACTTAAGCATGTGTGGAATAAATGGAATATTTAGTGACTGGTTGCACACTGAGCAAGGGGATAAGATAAGGATGTGTGATGTCCCCTTGATAGTTCAATGCAAATGTATAAGGAATAATTGTGGTAATGTTAGTAATGGCCTGATCAGAAATGTGAATGCATGTATATTTTTGTAGGTAATGCCATATTGTTGGCTGAAAACAATGGTATACATTGAATGTTGGATTGTGTGATCCAACTGGGAGTATGAATCTGAAAATTAATGTATCGAACACCAATGTAGTTGGGTTTAAGAGGAAAAATGGAGCAAAGAATTGTAAATGGTGAAAACTTAGAGCAAGTAGATGAATTTATGAATTTTACTAGAATGCTTTAAAAAGCTGGGAAAACAGAGAAATTTTAAGATGTGCTAATGCTGGAAGAAAGGTGGTTGGCAGCAATATACGGTCTTTTGCAAGGAATGAATGTTTGTTGAAAGCAGCAAAATGGTTGTGATAAGAGCATTTTTTTTTGCCCATTTTGTCATATGGAAGGGAGAGTTAGGTATGTCAGGAGAAACCTAACACTATTACACAAGTGTATATGGCAAAGCAAGATGAGATGGGGTCAAGAATGAATGGACGCTGAATGTAGACTGAATACAAAAATGAGTGACTAATATGCAAAATATGTACAGTACATTACAGTGGTTTACTCAAATAGAATGAATGAATGAATGAATGAATGAATGAATGAATGAATGAATGAATGAATGAATATCACAAAACAAGGAAGATTGGATGGGTCAAGAAGAAAGGGATGAAGGGAAAGTTATAGTTGGATGAAGTTGATGAGATCCTCAAAAAGAGAGATGAGAGGTTTAAAGAAAAGACAAAGTATGAGGTGCTGTCCTGAAGTGGTGGAAGCAAGAATGTGCAAGAATAGAAAGATATGGAGAGGTATAGTGAATGGTGTTGATGTAAACTCCATTTACCTACATTTTCTTTCTTTTTCTTGAGATAAAAACGATTGTTTTAATTTCTTTGATTTACTATTTCTTACTCTTTTTTGGCATTTTGCATATTGATTACTCTGAAAGGGATTAGCCTGATGAATATGTATGTGTGAACATGTTATAGTGCAAGGGTCGGAAATGGCGGCTCGCGAGCCAGATCTGGCTCTTTGGCCCCTTGACTCTGGCTCTCTCTCTCTGTCTGCCGCCCAACATCCGGAAAGCCGGTCTCTGGAAGCAGCAGGCTTGGCACGAACCCTGGGGAAGAAACAGAGACGCTGATTGGTGGAGGCTCAGAAGGAAGGACACCTCCACCAATCAGTGCGCGCCAAAGGAGAGCAGAGAGGCGGGCTGAACAAGGCGAAGCCCGATTGGCCCTGCTTCCCAAAGGCGCGAAAAAAAGACCGGCGCGACTTACCTCCATTGCCCAAGACAACCCGCACAGAAGGCTCTAGATTCCGCGCCGGATCCTGTTTCCAGGCCTCGCCTTGCTACCGCCCCGGAGCCCTGCCTTGCTTCCGCGCCGGACCCTGACTCCACGCCCAGCCCAGCCCGGCCCGCAGCTTCGGCGCCCTCCCCTCGCCATTGCGAAGGTCCCAGGCGACGGCGGGGACATGTTCGACCTACTCGTGCAGCACCCGGGCGGCCTGGGCGAGCCGCGGGCCAAGCGCTACTTCGCCCAGCTCATCCACGGCCCACACCATCTCCTACTGCCACGCGGCCCGGCCGGGGGGGGCTGGACGGGGCGGCCGCCCCCGGAGACTCTGCGGCCCCCCGGCTGCCAGAGAGGAGGAGAGGCGGTGGAAGAGCTGCAGCCGGAGGGGGGGGGGCGGCCCGTGAGGGCTCCAGGGGGGTGGCAAGGCATCTCTTGCTCGGGTTGCTCGGGTGCCTTCCGCTCTCCTGCGCCCGTCCTGCCGGCCGGAGGGTGGCAGCTCTTTCTCCGCCACTCCCGGTGGGGCGGCCGGGCTGGGTTCGCGGAGCCGCTGGCTGCGCCTCCTCCCTCCGTGAGCCCCCTGACCCACGCGATTGGCCCAGCTCCCATCCGCGGGGCTGCTCTGCCTTCGCCAGCCCCGAGGTCTCCTGGGAAGCCTGTCCCGCTGCACTAAGGGGGCTTGGACCCAGGACCCCGGGCGCAGGACTGCACCTCTTCGCCCGACCTGTTAGCAAGGGCCCCGGGAAGCACAGCCCTCCGCAACGAGCCGCACAGCCCACTTCGCCTCCCCGCCTTGAGAGGCCAGGCAGGTCCCGTTCTCCCCCGACCCTCCCAAAATCCAGATTCGCCCTTCCACCCGCCCCAATAAACCACGTGATTGGCTCCCGCCCGCAAACCCCGCCCCCTTCCACGCGATTGGCTCCCACACGCAAACCCTGCCCCCTTCCACGCGATTGGCCCCCGCCCGCAAACCCCGCCCCCTGGCTCTCAAGCATTTCAAAATGTCCTCGAGCATATCAAAATGGCTCCCGGCATAAAAAAGTTTGCCGACCCCTGTTATAGTGGATTTTATTACTATGTTTTATGACTATGTGGATAATGTTCCTAAAATCATTGGCTATATGCATATCTCTATCCTTTGGCTAGAAGCACATTTTAATGTCTGGATTATGGTAGACTAACCATCCCTAGTCTGACACTTTCCAGATTCATCTGTGGGGGAGCTACCATCTTCTCCACTTAAACTCCAACTTCTGAAATAGGATAATTCAATCAGTAATGGAGTAATAAAAGAAATTGCTTATGAAAATGCATACTATTAGGAAATTTCCCATTGTTACCTCTGCCTATAATTATATGCATCCATTTAATTAAACTGAATTACTAGAACATAGAGATAACATCTTTATTTCCCTACAGACCTCTTATACAGTATCAATTTCTCCAGTCAACTTACATCTTTCTTGGCCTCTTTCCCATCTAAGTATATCCTGCACTCACAGGAAGCACCTATCTTCAAAGCAATGGTTGCAGAACACCCTCTACTGGTCAGGGAAAACAGCAACAAAATCTCTTCCTACAAAAAACCCTGCCAGTTGAAAAGTGGCAGATTCTTTTTTATTTTCAAAATATATTTCAGCCTTCTGTAATGATTTATTTATATCCATTCTTCTACAAGAATTCCAAATGAATTGCATAAAAATACAAAAAACTCAATTAAAATGGAACTTAACACATAATTAAAAATTAGCAAAAATGTTTTAAAAATAAAAATGCATTGTAAATATGAAGAGAAAGCAAAGGCAGTACGTTTAATGTTGGAAAGAGATTAGACAAGGTGCCTGGCAGATCTCAACTAGAAAGACAAACCAGAATCATAGCTTCATTACAGAATAAGCCAGAGTACAATGATTGTAACTTGCACAATAATATAAAAATAGACTTTTTTTCTATAGTAATACATCTTATGCCAACAAATTTGGAAAACTCAACAGTGGCCACAGGATTGGAAAAGGTCAGTTTACGTTCCAATTCCAAAGAAAGGCAATGCCAAAGAATGTTCAAACTACCGTACAATTGCGCTCATTTCACATGCCAGCAAGGTTATGCTCAAAATCCTACAAGCTAGGCTTCAGCAGCATGTGAACCGAGAACTACCAGAAGTGCAAGCTGGGTTTCGAAGAGGCAGAGGAACTAGAGATCAGATTGCCAACATTCGCTGGATCATGGAAAAAGCAAGAGAGTTCCAGAAAAACATCTACTTCTGCTTCATTGACTACGCTAAAGCCTTTGATTGTGTGGATCACAACAAACTGTGGCAAATTCTTAAAGAGATGGGAGTACCAGACCACCTTACCTGTCTCCTGAGAAACCTGTATGTGGGTCAAGAAGCAACAGTTAGAACCGGACATGGAACAACCGACTGGTTCAAAATTGGGAAAGGAGTACGACAAGGCTGTATATTATCACCCTGCTTATTTAACTTATATGCAGAGTACATCATGAGAAATGCCGGGCTGGATGAATCACAAGCCGGAGTTAAGATTGCCGGGAAAAATATCAACAACCTCAGATATGCAGACGATACCACCCTATTGGCAGAAAGTGAAGAGGAACTAAAGAGCCTCTTGATGAGGGTGAAAGAGGAGAGTGCAAAAGCTGGCTTGAAACTCAACATTAAAAAAACCCAGATCATGGCATCTGGTCCCATCACTTCCTGGCAAATAGAAGGGGAAGAAATGGAAGCAGTGACAGATTTTATTTTCTTGGGCTCCAAGATCACCGCAGACGGTGACTGCAGCCATGAAATTAAAAGACGCTTGCTCCTTGGAAGGAAAGCTATGGCAAACCTAGACAGCATATTAAAAAGCAGAGACATCACCTTGCCGACAAAGGTCCGTATAGTTAAAGCTATGGTTTTTCCAGTAGCAATGTATGGCTGTGAGAGTTGGACCATAAGGAAGGCTGAGCGCCGAAGAATTGATGCTTTCGAGCTGTGGTGCTGGAGAAGACTCTTGAGAGTCCCTTGGACTGCAAGGAGGTCAAACCAGTCAATCCTAAAGGAAATCAACCCTGACTGCTCATTGGAAGGACAGATGCTGAAGCTGAAGCTCAAATACTTTGGCCACCTAATGAGAAGAGAGGACTCACTGGAAAAGACCCTGATGCTGGGAAAGACTGAGGGCAAAAGGAGAAGGGGACGGCAGAGGATGAGATGGTTAGATAGCATCACCAATGTAATGAACATGAATTTGAGTAAACTCCGAGAGACAGTGGAGGACAGGAAGGCCTGGCGTGCTATGGTCCATGAGGTCACGAAGAGTCGGACACGACTGAACGACTGAACAACAACAAATACATCTTTAAGAAAATATGGGTCAAAGATGAAGCCCCAAAGTAATATCCTTTGTAAATCTTGTATATGTTGGTCACCTGTTTGCTGTAAGTATGCATAATACAACTCTCATACTACCCGTTCCCCTAAGGTAAAGGTAAAGGTTTCCCCTGCACAGTTGTGTCCGACTCTAGGGGCTGGTGGTCATCTCCGTTTCTTAGCCAAAGAGCCAACACTGTCCAAAGACGCTTCCGCAGTCATGTGGCCGGCATGACGCGTGCGGAGCGCGGAACGCTGTTAACATCCCACCAAAGTGGTACCTATTTATCTACTTGCATTTGCATGCTTTGGAATTGCTAGGTTGGCAAGAGCTGGGGCGAGTGCGGGAGCTCACCACTGAGCCATTGTGCCCCCTTAACCCATTCCCCTGTTTTTTTTTTCCGTTCAGTCGCTTCCGAGTCTTCATGACTTCATGGACCAGCCCACGCCAGAGCTTCTTGTTGGCCGTCGCCACCCCCAGCTCCCCCAAGGTCGAGTCCGTCACTTCCAGAATATCATCCATCCATCTTGCCCTTGGTCGGCCCCTCTTCCTTTTGCCCTCCACTTTCCCTAGCATCAGCATCTTCTCCAGGGTATCCTGTCTTCTCATTATGTGTCCAAAATACTTCAGTTTTGCCTTTAATATCATTCCCTCAAGTGAGCAGTCTGGCTTTATTTCCTGGAGTATGGACTGGTTTGATCTTCTTGCAGTCCAAGGCACTCTCAGTATTTTCCTCCAACACCACAGTTCAAAAGCATCTACCTTCCTTCGCTCAGCCTTCCTTATGGTCCAGCTCTCAAAGCCATAGGTTACTATGGGGAATACCATTGCTTTAACTATGCGGACCTTTGTTGTCAGTGTGATGTCTCTGCTCTTAACTATTTTATCGAGATTTGTCCCTTGACCCGTTCCCCTACTTGGTCTAAAATAGCAATTTTAGAAGAGGAAATTTCTATTGAAGAAGTAGAGAGATATTGAGGGTTAAATGTATGTTTGGGCCATTAGAGCTTTAATTTAGGCATTCCCAGCAGGACATTGTTTATTTCAAGAACTAAAATAGCATCACACTGTACATTTGTTTAAAAAAATCCTCCAAGTTTCAAAAACTGTTTATGATACAGTCTTATAACCTGAAATATTTATAGGATTCCCTGGACAATGGTCAACTTAGTTTACTAGCTGGATCAATAATACTGTTAAGACAAAACACTTTGATTACTTAATCTCATGGTACAACTTGGTTGCAGTCAGTTTAAAACCAAGAAATTTGGTTTGCCTGGATTGTGGAAAGGGCTGATTATTGTTAGTTGATAATGAATGCTTCTAAATGCTTCAAATCTATTCCTGATTTTGGAGACCATAAACCTTTAATGTACGGGCAGGATATTATTGAAGGTGTTTGCAATACTTTTTTTTTTTGCTAATGTACACATTGCAGTTGATTAAACCATGCATGGATGCAATGGAGTCATAATTTACCCTTCAATTATGTTTTGTAATTCAGGGGCCAGGTTTAACCCCAGGTGTCTGCTTACAGCCTGCTGAAAATATAACCGTCTAGTTTTTTTAACATGTCTATTTGAATTGGCAAGAGATTTTAATTCCAAAAAGGATATCCATTGGGTTTTTATGGATTTTGTAGTGTAGTTTTGGGGTTCTATTAATGTTTATGTACGGGGATAAGGAGGTCATTTCGAATAAAACCCAAGGTCTTGCTGTTGAGATAGCTTAAATGTAAAAGATAATTCGTTTTTTCTCCTCTCCCCATGTTTCATAGCTCACGTTAAATTAAGGTAAACTGATGAAAAACAGTCTTTAAAATAAAACAAATATCCTTAGCGTACATATCTAGTACCGGACACATTTCCATTTGCAAAATATTCAGAAAAGTAAAATACCATTTCCCCAAATAACGTCCTATAAGGAAAACCGTGAAATAAAATTGAATAATGCTGTCAGTAACGGGAGATATTTTTTTTAAAAAAAGCATAATCCTATCCCGGTTTACTTAGAAGAAAGTCCCACTGATTTCAATAGGTCTTACGCTCAAGAAAGCGAATTTAGGAACAATAAACCGTCCCCCCTTTGCTAGCCAGAAGCAAGGCGAGATCGCCTGTTGCAAAGTAACTTCATCCCTCAGTTCATACGGCGCAGGCGTGAACCCTCCCTCTTCCCTCGGGGATCAGCCATAATTGAAGGGTTAACGAGAGGGGGCGTGACTTTCAGAAGATTCCTCGAATCTGACCCCACCTCCTTTCCCCCTTATTTGGAACAAGGCGGTACTGCAGTCTACCCTCCCGTCCAAGCACCATGCTGATCACGTGGAGGGAAATCCACAAATGAGGTTTAACTCATTTTCACGTGCTTTCCCAGCGGTACCTGGCAGTCGTATTGGCCAATGAGAAGGCAGGGTGGGTGGAGGGGAGGTTGGGTCTTTGCGTTGGGGTTGGAGGGAGGTGGCATGAGGAATTACTGTACTTGTAGTGGACGGTTTGGGGCAGTCCTTTTTTTGACGGGACTACGGAGCGGCAGCCTCTTTCTCATGCCACGGGTGGCCATTCTGCAGTCTTTAGCTTTGGGATGGGGTGGTGAAGTCTCGTGTCCAAAGAGCAGAGCGAATCACGTGTCCAGGTGGGAAATTTAGCATTCAGACGACGGTGGACTGATGCCTTTCATACCAAGGTATCTTTTCTAGGGGCTAGGATTGCTTAGCCTGACCTTGTACAGTGCTCCCGCCTCTCTCAAGTGGGCTGAGTGACAAGTTCAGTTTCTCGGTACTGTTGAAGCTGCAATCCTTTGCTTATTTAAAGTAATATGTAGAGTTTGCTTTTACATAAATATGCAGAATTGCATCGTCAAGGCTGCTTAGGATACTCGTTGAATTTGTCCCCAAGACCTCTTTGCCCCTAAGGGAACAGCTGTCCTCTGCTGGTTAGGGCAGGATCGGCACCACAACCAAATCTCCCTACCGAAACAAATCTGACTATTCTCCTTCTAGCAATAGCCTATATATGAAATGCCAAACCATCTATCTTTCTATCCATCTATCTGGAGTGCCAAACCATACACACATACACACACGAAATGCCAAACCAGTTTTTCCATATTTTTCAAAGGCATAGAATCTCATGAAACAATCACTAGAAAAGAAAAGCAAGGCTGATGCTTTTCAGCTATTCAGACAGGCAACTTCAGGAGATTTTATAGCAATAGGCACAAAATGGAGTTTTAAATTAAATTCATATTCTTCTAAAAAGCATATTTGACATTTTTCCAACTACTTAGCTGAACACATGATAAGCATGAAAGATGTAAAACAGAGATTCTTTATGTAAGTCAGTGATGCTAAATAGTTTCTTCCAAAAGTAAAACAGCTGCACAGCCTTTCCTGAAACCATAATTTGTTTGGAGTCCAAATGCTATGAACTTTTATATGTGTTACATTGAAGGGTGTAAAGAGGATCTTATGACTGCTTCAGTGCTACAATGTTTGAACTCAAGACATGTTGGGGAAAAATGCAGTATTGCAACTTTCATTGTTCACTTTCTGAACAATAAAAGCTAAAAGTTCCACTCACACATTTGTGCAACAGTTCAAAACCCAACTCAGATCCCAACTCCTAGCCAATCTAGGATTGATCTCCAGGACAATTTTGGAGGGGAGAGGCAGGCCCTCATAGAAAGCTTGTTCTGTGTGATGGTTCCACAGGACTATACTTCCCATGCACTTACAATTTTCATCAAGGCTTGGCACTTTTCTCACATCTCTTGTACTCTTCCACTAGAATACCATTGCCTCATCCAATTCACATGGAAACTATCTGTTCTTTTGATAACCATTTTCTGTTCTAGGAATTATCTTTTTGTTGTGTCTGAATTCTTATATTTTTCCACATGCTGCATAAGCTGAAATCTTCCTCAATAAACCTTTTACCTCCAGGTCTGCTTTTAGTGGGTCTCAGGTACTTCATATTTCATATATTTCCATTCATACTTCACACAAATAAATTGAGTAAAGTTACAAATCATAATTGATTATGTGCCTTCGAGTCAGTGTTGACTTCTGGCAACCGCATAAGTGGGCGGGATGGATCTTTCTTCCTCATTTTTCCATGTCTTTTTCCATTTTCAGTGTATTTACAGGTCTCTTTGTAATACTGTTTCTTGTCTCTTCTAACAGTTCTGAAATTCTTTGTCAGGTTTCTTCCTGAGATCCTTGTTTTTCTTGGCTTTGGCTTCTCTTCTCTTCTTGACAATTTCCACTGTTTGTTCTGATATCCACCTTGTTTCTGTTTCTTGATCTTTGGCAGTCACTTTTCACATTCATCCTTACATCATCATTGTTTTCATTCCACAGTTTCTGTGGTTTCTAATCAGTGATGTTCAGGACTATAAAGCAATTCCTGATGTTCTCCTTGAAAATAATGGGTATATGTTCAAGATCATATTTTGGAAACTAATTGGCTTTATTCTTCTGCTTTAGCTTGACTTGGAACTTGTACATGAGCAGTGATCTGTTCCACAGTCAGCCCCCAGCCACATCTTTGCTGTTACAACTGAGCTCTTCACCTCCTTGTACCAATAATATAATCAATTTGATTTCTGTGTCCTC
The DNA here is from genome assembly GCA_023362775.1 of Charina bottae. Lineage (NCBI taxonomy): Eukaryota > Metazoa > Chordata > Lepidosauria > Squamata > Charinaidae > Charina > Charina bottae. The sequence continues at coordinate 201,694,294 of JALMGJ010000001.1, forward strand.
CATCTGGTGATGTCCATAAATATAGGCATCATTTTGTTTCTTTGAAGAATGTGTTAGCAATGAAGAAATCATTGCATTGGCAGATTTATCATCGTTCTCCAGCTTCATTTTTGTTTACTAGGCCATATAGTCTAACTATAGAGAGCCAGTTTGGTCTAGTGGTTAAGGCAACAGGCTGGAAACCAGGAGACTGAGAGTTCTAGTCCCACCTTAGACATGAAAGCCGGCTGGGTGACCTTGGGCCAGTCACTCTCTCTCATCCCAACTCACCTCACATGGTTGTTGTTGTGGGGAAAATAGGAGGAGGAAGGAGTATTTGGTATGTTCACCGCCTTGAGTTATTTATAAAAAATAATAATAAAGGCAGGATATAAAATAAAATAAATAAACTACATTTTCCTCCTTAGTGTTTCCAACTGTGGCATTCCAGTCTCCAACCACAAGCAGCACATCTTGCTTACATGTTCTCTTAATTTCAGGTTGAACTTACTGTTTATTCTTCTGCATCAGTGGTAGGAGCATAAACTTGGATAACCATCATATTAAAGGGTTGTCTAAAAGTCTGAATTTTTGGTCATTGACTGCATTGTACCCAAGTACTGTGTTTGCTATATCCTTCCCGACTACAAAAGCAAGCACACTGAAATGAAGTAGACTTATTTCTGAGTTTAAAAAAAGTTTTATGATTGGACAAGAGACCAAAGAACAAAAATAACTTACTCTAGCTTAAGTGAGGGCAAATTAATTGTCCTCTCCATATGTTGGCTTTCAACTCCTAGAATTTCTATCCAGCACAGTTTGGCACATTGGAAGGTATTTGGCAGAGAAAAGTTGGTTTAGAGTATCTATTCACAATATAAGACAAATAGCATCTTCAAGAGACATAATTTGAAAAATATAGGAGGACAGCTTATTACTTCTTCTTTAAACAGCACAGTCTTTTATCCCTTTTTCTATCTGACTTGTTTGGCCCTTAGACTGAGAATCTTTTCCAAACTCTGTTAGAGATTTCATAATCCTTCTGTATTATATAAATCAATAAATTATTATTTTTTAAAAAATTACATATTGTTGTTAAGTTAGGAGCTGACTTTGGGGAAACAGAGATAATGCAGATTAGAAGCCTCATGTCCTTCAAATGCCTACAAGTATGAATAACATTTATTAATCTAAATAGACACTATATATGGATTCACTGCAAAAAATTGAATTTGTGATACAGACAGACAGACAGATTTTCTCTTATTTTCTAGTACTTAATTTGCAAAATAGAGTTCCTGTTGGATAATAGGTGAAGAGTAATAGTGCAAACATTTTGTTTCTTCCCAGTTGTACTAGGGATCTCTGTGACATCCCTCCCTTGGCATGAAGTGCATAGTTACAGGGGGCAATGTGAAAGGTGAGCCATGAACAACAATTTTATTTATTTATTTATTTTAGACATTTATAAGGCTACCTAATTCTACAACAACTCCAGTACAGTCATACAGTGCCATTAAAACAAACAAAAAAACCCCACCCAAATGCCATAAGAAAAGCAACCATTAAAAGACAAGCATGCAGGACCCACCACCCACTCTAACCCAAGACCTGGGGAAAGAACCAGGTTTTTAGAGCTCTTTTGAACATGGCCAGAGTAGGGGCCAGACATATCGGGCGGGGGGGGGGGGGGTATGGTGTTCCATAGGCCAAGTGCTGGGACAGAGGAAGTGTGGTTCCTGGGACCCATCAGTTGACACTACTTAATAGATGGAGCCCGGAACATGTTCATCTGGGCTAAGCAGAAGCCACAGAAAACAGATGGTCCTTTAGATAACTAGGCCCTATGCCATGAAGGGCTTCATAGATAATAACTAGCATCTTAAATTGCAACCAGAAGCCTCCTGGTAACCAGTACAGTACAGTTTGTAACAGCAAAAGTGTTACATGGGTCTGATGAGATATAACTATAATTGCCCATTCTGCCACATTCTGGACCAGCTGCAACTTCTGAATAGCTTTCAAGGTTAACCTTATGTAGAGTGCATTGCACTAGTCCAAACATGAGATGACCAAAGTGTGAGTGACTATCTGAAGGGCCTCCTGGTCCATGTAAGGACATAACTGGCACACAAGATGGATTTGCGCAAATACCTTCTTAGTGTCAGCTGCCACCTGCTCCTTGAGTCCAATTTTGTGAGTCTAACAAGACCCCTAAATTTTGTATAAGGAGTCTTAATTTCTCATCTGGTCTTTCCCAAATAGGAGCATAGTAGAGAGAACACACTCCTGAAGGAGCTTTCTTATCAGTAAAACAACTATCTTTGCAGGATAGAGAGGCTAAGAACAAATGGAGTATTAAAGAGAGGGAAAGGATGGTCCTGTTTATTTTTGGCTTTAGGCTTCTCCACTGTTGACATTACATGCACCCTTTTCCCTTCCCCACAGACAACCATAGAATGAAGAAGTAAAGCCAACCTTCATAAACCCCAATAATTAATTAGTAGAAGGAGGAAGTTGTGGTGGATAGTCTCAGACTACACAGATTCCTAGCTAGTGTAAGAAACAGCATCTCACATTGCATGAGACTTCAACTTATCCAGTCCTTCATGTTCTTCTCTCCCTCGTGCAGCCCTGGGTAAAGCGATACATGCTCTCTCCCGTATTGGAGATGAAATCTACATTGAACCACTACAGGGAGGGGTAAGATGGGATCTAGGAGATATTTGTGTGGGCTTGGAGAACTTTTAAATGAATGTTATGTAAGTGGAAGGCTATGTTCCACAGAAAAAATAATGCACTTCTTTAAAAATGTTAAATGTAAAATGTTATGGGAAAACTGAGTTAAGGAATTTAATTCATTTGCCAGTCTGCTGCAGAAATAATATATAAAAACTTGCAATATATTGTAAAGGATAGAACAAGATATAATGGAAACCTGCTGTGCTGAGGCTATTATTGTATGCAGTGTATTTATTGAATACAAATCTCAAAACTGTTCATTGGGGCATATCCCCTAGGTGGCCAAATGTGAGGAAATTATTTTGTGGGAATAACAATAGAATCCTGGTAAGCACTGACATGACCAAAGCAGGGCTACAATATAGTCTAAATTGGTGTGTCTGTGTAGCTCAGTTGTCAGCAGTTTTGACTTGTACCAGGAGCTGCCTGATAATTCAGGTTTGCTTCACGTTTGGACCAATTATGCCGAATCTTTACAAGGTATGTAGTGGCTGACCAGGAAAGGAATCGGGTAGATAGCTGAAAGAAAATAGCAACCTCAGGGTGCTGGACTGCAGTGAAAGGCAAGTTTCACTGTTGGGAATGTAAAGAAAGGAACGTAAAATAAAACTGCCAATATTGGAATGCCTTTATTCAACTCTGTTGGGTGGCAGCAGTCACACTGTGTATTATTCTGGTCATAGTTCACCTCAAAAGATCCACTGCATAGCTGGAGCAGAAAAAGAGAACCAGGATGCCTCCAGTAAGAGCTGCTAGGGAATACTGGCGTAAAGTTGCTGTTTCCTCTGTGGCCTGCATGTGGGCGGCCCATAGATGCTGGTTGGGATAATAGAATGCTGTACCCCTCTTAGCTGCTTGGTGTTAGAAACCTGAGAGGAAGCTAAGGGCTGGAGGGATGGGGAGATATTTCCTCTCTTACTGTTATTTCCTGTTTTACCTTTCCAGTTGTCTTTGCGTGCAATAAACACATCTCGCTCTGCCTATGCCTGCTTCCTGTTCACCTCACTCTTCTTCCAGCACTATCAGCCTGGGGAATCCGGATCAGACCCAGATGTGGGTGCTTTCCGATGCAAGGTGCTCATGAAGGTGAGGTGCTCCTGAGAGCTGCAGAAAGTGTGCAAACTCTCCTCAGAACTCAAGTAAATATTCCCTCTCCAGGTTCTTGTGGTCTCTGGACCCCTTTGCAGTCACTGACATGGATGGAAGTGTGTTGATTCATACTATAGGTAGTAGCAGAAAATTAGCATGTCACTGGGAAGTGCTAAGTTAAACCATTCTTCTGATGCTGTTTTTGTGTATGGAAAAGCATTCTTTTATGCCGTTTCCCACCAGCAATACGAAATAGTACAATCCAGTCACGGTTTTGCCATCTCATTTGTCAGCCTTCTCTAATCGGACTCCCTCTAAATTTTTTGGGAAAGCAGCTCTGATAGTTCCCAGGTGGCCTAGCAGTCCCAGTGCTCTCTGGAGAGCACAAGGTTGGGGAGATCTGGTGTAGATGCAGCAGTGTGGCTATTTCCAGGATGTTCTCTCTTCTGCTAGCTGGTTTCTTCCATCACAAGGTCTTTGGATTGAGACAGTCCCCTGATATCTTGAAGTGCACCTTGATTTCACAAATTCAGAGGGCCAGAAGGAAGGCTAGCGGCCACCGAGTTAAGCAGTGATGATTGTTTCAATATCAGTAGATCAATATCCTGCCTTTTCTCCAGGTGGTTGAAGGTCATGCAGGTCAGGAGCAAGCAAATTGGATGTTTTGGATGACACTCCCAGGATCACTGCCATTGGGCATTGTGGCGGGAGCTTGGAGTTCTCCAAAACATCTAAAGGGCACAGGCTGCCTCTCCCTGGTAGGGGCAATTCTCCTTTTTCCTCCCATAGTTGGATTCAAAGATAGTTTCTGTTTTCCCTAACTTGCTGACATGGTTACTGAATTAACATTTCACACAAGACATTGAATAATAAACCAGTCAAATGAGTTGGGTTTGCTTAAGGTACTGAAACCACACATAAAACTAACCAAGGTTAAAACTATTCCAGCTTAGGAGGTTGTGCAGATCCAGCTGTTCAGTCTGTAACTAACCTCATTAAGTGAACCTGACCTTTGAGTGGCCCACTGAGTTTAAAAGCTTATCTTGGGGTTTGAACTTGAATCTTCCCCATCCTAATTTGACACTCAAGCACTACGCAGAATGTGGCACTCTTCATTTGTTTAAGAACAATCTCACACAATTGTGCCTTGCAGTCTTTCCTAGCTGTATTCCGCTCACTCCCTGCTCTGGAGAAGATGGTGGAGAAATGTCTCATGTCACTGAATCCTCGGATGAACCGTTTCCGTGTGCAGCTGCACTGCAAATATGGTGAGCGCTGGGGAAGAGCCCTGCTTGAATGTGGAAGGGGTTAACTTTAGACAGTAGAAGGGGGCTGCAGCAAGATTTAGATCCAGTGGTCATTTGAATGGAGGAATGATCACCCATAGTTCAGGAATCTTATAACATATTGATACCTAAGTGGGAGAGTGGGATCCAAGAGTGGTTCAGATGAATTTGGAAAAAGAAGTATAGTCAAGAAGGAAGAATCCATTGAAAGTCTGTTGTAAAAGCCACAGGCCTGTACCACTTTTTCACTGGAGTAGTAAAGGGCTGCAAAGCGCTTGAAACTCTGTACGAATGAAGAGATCAGAGTTTGTTCACTTGCTGAAGGCTAAGGAAATGAAAAATGGGTATCTGATGTCTTCAGCTGCCAGGAACAGAACTTCCAGCCACACTGCCAGCAAATTCCTGCAGTTTAAGAAGTGGGAACCAGAGAAATTGGTTTGGTTCATTAGTTTGGGTTTTTTTCCTCTCTGTTATCCATAAGAAGCATAACAGAGAGAAAGAGTGTATTAGCTACCCACAGTCAGTCAAAGCTGCTGATACGCAGTCTGCTATCTCTATCTCCCTGCTTTTCAGTGCTTCAGTAGTATAATCAGAAGAAGCATATCCAGTTCTTCTCAGCCATTCCCATAAGTTGTACTTCAAAGCCTTATTTTTTGTGGGCCTCTCTTCAGAATATGGTTTGTGGGGGTGGGGGGGTGCCACATCTTAAAGAGTAGAGGGCCACAAGGCAGTACTACCCCATGTAGTCATGCTGCCTCTCCATGTGATGTCGCTTGCATGGAATAATCTTAAACTCCAAATACAGCATCAGGCTTGCAAGTTTCCTGCCAACGTGAATAACTTTATTACAGTCTTTGACCAGCCTTTACAATAAAAGAAAATAGTTTAATTCAACAGTTCATTGTCAAGAGAAAGAAAGAAAGAAAAACAGTAAAATAGTAAAACAATATATCTAATTAAAAATTGTGCATAATTGTATAGTTTGATAAAAATATTTGGCCACCAGGTGTGTGAGTGTAGAATCAGCATCCCTTAAAAAGAAATAAACATAAAATCTATCAGTATGACCCACAAATTTAGAAATAATTGGGGAGATCAGAGCGCGTCTTGGGGCATCATAAAAAGGACACCGTAGGAGGACATGGGCAAGAGTTTCTACCTCCCTGGATCCACAAGGGCAAAGTCTCTGTGAATAAGGAGCCCCATGAAATCTTCCTGGCAGAAGTGCTGAAGGAAGGGCATCAAAGCGGGCTCTGGAAAAGGCCCATCTATATTTGCTTAAGGTTAGGTTGTATAGATATCCTGCAGTAGAGGGTTTGCGGCTATCTAGAATTTGACGAAAGAATTTGGGTGCACTGGTAATATCATTTTGGCGATCAGTGTCCCTAATTCTTTCTTTTACTATTGATTTGGCCTTCTCCAGCGTTAGTTGGCCTAAATATTCAGGAGAGAGGCCAAGTCTACAAAGTTCTTTTGTACAAGTACGGTGCCAATGAGATTGGTAGCTGTCTGACAACATCAAAGGCATCAGGCCTGTAGGATCGAACATAATTTTGAGTCCTGAAGTTAAAATCCTGATCCAGGCCTGAGCCTTAATACTTGGTACATTAGCTTCAAGCCTCAAAACTGCATTGGGGGTGCATTTTGGGGTACCGAACAAAGACCTAAGGAAATTTGATTGGATGGATTCATAAGCCCTTAGGTTTGTATATGGGCCAAGTTGTATCCCATATAGTAGTTGGGCAACTGTTTTAGCCATGAACAGTTTAACTGCTGCTGGGATATAATTTGCCCCCTGTTGCCTGTAAAATTTTATTGTTGCTTGTGAGCTCTTCTGGGCAGTAGAAGTGGCATAGTTTACCTGGGCTGTTAATTTCCTAGAGGCCTGACATACTATGCCCCGTTATTTAAAACATTTAACTTGTTCTAGTTCATGGGAGTCAATTGTCCACTTTTGCTTTTGTCTTTTATTAGAGAAAACTAGGACTTCAGAGTTGTCATAATTAATTATTAATTGCTCCTCGTTACAGTAGGATGCCAGGGTTCTTAGTGCCCGCTTCATGCCTATGGAAGACAAGGAGAGAAGAACTGTATCACCTGCATAGAGGAGAATTGGGAGATGTCTATCGGCCAATTTAGGTGCATGGATATCAACTCTCTGAAGGGTTTTAATCAGAGTTGATATAAATGTTAAAAAGCAATGGTGCTAAAATGCATCCTTGTTTCACTCCCTTAACAGTCTGTATAAAATCAGAATGGTTCCCTCCCCAGTTACATCTTACTCTAAGGCTGGTTTTATCGTGCCAACATGTAATTTACTAATAAATTATATCAGGGTCCCATTGATGGATTTGGCCTGTCCTCACTAGTGCTTTTTTTCTATCTCATTCCATCTTCGTGACAATGTTTTCTTTGAAATCCATAGCATAAGAACATAATCTCACGGGACAGAAAAAACATCAGGCCAATTCTTGGAGTCAGATATTCTCCACCTTCTGGGGTGGGGGGGGGGGGCGGGACTGAAATTCTAATGTCCCTTCTACTCCTGCAGAAATGACTGCAGTTCTTATTTCTCTGAGATTGGCACTTCAGCTTTGGAAGCCAAAGAAAGGGGGTGAATGTGAACAGGCCTTCAGATACCTTTTCTTCTCCTTCTACCCACCCACCCCTGCCCTGATTTCCTGGAACTGGAACTGATGTATAACTAATAAAGTACTTCCCATTATTTGCAGTGGGAAGAAGATAGTTTGGGGGGGGGGGGGACAGAGAGAAATCCAGTCAGAGAACTGGATTTAAATGCCTCTCTTTTACCTCAGCAGAATTTTGGATGTTTTCTCTGCAACAGCTTTCACTAACAGGAATCTTATTTATATTTGAACCATATATTTGAAGGTTCTTAATGAACAGGAACAAGCTTCTCTCTTTCACATATTCCTTTTTCGGTGTATTGTAAGTGCTTCTGTGGTTTCATTTATCAGTTTACTTTAGTTGATTAAAAAAAAGGATGGTATCTCACACATACAAGAAGCAAGAGTAGTCTGTGCTTGTGAAGGTCATTCTTCCATATGGTAGCAGTGTTATACTCAGCTGCCTCCAAATTATATGATCTGAAAATGTCCCTTATTGTGCAATATTTCAAATATGCCTTGTTCAGGAAAAATGATTTTGCAAAAGTATACTGTTGATGATACTATCTCTTGCTATGATCTGTGCAAATACAGCAGGTGGTTTCTGGTACAGCCACTAAAGTAAAAAATATTAAAGCATTCCTACCTAAAAGTTTGGAACATTTGAGCCTTTTTGCCAAAATCTTGCAAGATTTCAGATTGGGAGCATCTGAAACCTTGTACGGCTTTGCAGTATCACTTGTACACTCCCTGAGAAAGGTCTACAGGTGTTGTGGTGCTCACAGATACAATTATTGTGAACTGGGGGGAAGGGTATGTGTGGCTTCAAAGCTGTCTGGCAATCTGGGCTTGGAAGCTAAGCAGCATCATGGATGGGAAATTATCACAGAACGCCTGAGTTACAGGCTAGATGGAGACTTTGAAAAAATTGCAGAAGAAGTCAGCAGTAAACTTACTTCTCTACTGATGCTAAGAAACCTGGATGGTCATCTCTATGAAGTCACCAGGAGTTGAGCTCAAATCAAAGGAGATTTTAGCTTTCATGATCTGCATAAAGGAAACAGGTGGGAATGGCTGGATTGTGAGTTGGATCTAACCTGAAAGAAGCTTGAACTGTCTTAACAGTGCTATCTTTGCCTCATTGTGGGAGGTTGTGCGGATCCAGAATTGGCCTTTATAGCCACTTACGGATCCACCGTTAAAATTTTACCTTTGGAAGACAATCTTACCCGGCTACGAGTGATCGCCAATGAATGAATGAATGAATCTTTAACAAATGCATAGAAAAGTTTTTTCACTTTTTAATAAGCACATATTTCATCAAAAGCTTTTACTTTTCCCCTCACAAATATCACTTTTCCCCCCTTTTGTCCTTGAAAGGAACAAATGCTGCTTTCTTCTCAAATCTGTCATATCTCCAGCAGCAGTCTTTTTTTAATGTGGCTCAGGACCCTCTGAGAGAGATGCCCTAGGCCATTTTCTCTGAGAATCAGATTGGCTTCATGTAATGTGGTTTGGTTGGTTTCATCTTATATGGGATCTAGTCAATTATGGCATAATCAACCAACCAGGGTTGAAAGGATGACTTAGTGTAATAATTCTGTGCTCTCTCTCTCTCTCTCATATTCACTGCAGGGGTTGTCAAGACTCACGATTTGTCATTCCAGGAATGTGAATTGTTACAGGCTGTCTTTGACAAAAGACAATCTGCCCATCTGCTGCGTGCCCCTCCCAGGTGGGATCATGATCTGATTGAGAGGGATTGTGGTGCAGTGGGATGGGAGGCTATTATGGTTTAGATGCATCTGAGGGAATGGCACTGGCAGTACCACACTTGCATGTGTTGTATGCATCCTTTGCACAGCGACTCCCACCATCCAGAGACTGTTCCTACGCATCCGTACAGTAGGCAAGGCTGTTATACTGTCAGCATGGCATAATTTAAAAGTGTTGAAATGGGTGGGAGGATGTTTTGGGAATTATACATTCCCCTCCCCCAAATTGAGCTATTGAGTATGAGAATATGTCATGTGAACAAATGGTGGGAGGTAAGTGATGAATGCTTTGTGTAAGCCAATGCTGCTGTCCCAATTAAATTACTAAGACAATAAGTACTAAGTACAGAAGGGAATTGGGGATGTTCACCCATGAAGTTTTCCCTCTCCTGCTCAGCCCTTTTCCTGCCTCTCCTCCTTCCAATTCAGGCTATTGGCAGATGCTGTGGTTCATTTCCCACTGACCCTGGCTGAGGTGACTCTGGGTGCCAGCCCTGATGGGAAGGTGACTCTCCGCAGTTACCTGGAAGAAGAGACAGGTGAGCTGCCCACCAGGCCTTGCTTCCAACTCATCCCCCAAACCTGACAAGACAAGGCTTCCTTAGCCTCCCTGAAGAAACTATTATGTGGCTAGCAAGTTTCAGCATAAGGGTCTTCCTAGCAGTGTGGCTGTAAATACCTTGAGTAGACTATCTTCAACAGTCCGCACCTGCCTTTTTTTATTGTGCTTCCTCATGGAAAGTGGCATGGAATGGAGACAAGTGGTGATATGAAGAGATGTTTTCTGATCCATCTCTGTGTGACAGAGCCAAGTCGGATGATGGTGACAGAGATGTGTCTGAGTGAGGATGAGTTCCAGGCCTTCCACATCAAGCAAGAAACCCAAGTAACTTTCTGCCTTAAGGAATTCCGGGTGAGTGTGCATTCAGCTTCCTGCCTGCTTTGGGATGGGTTGAGTTTGTTCTTTCCAACTTGCTTCATCATTTTTCTCTCCCTCTTCCCCATTTTTAGGGTTTTTTGAGTTTTGCTGAGTCCTCAAATCTTTCCCTTGATATCCACTTTGACATACCTGGCAGGTAGGACTTAAGGAACTTACTAAGGGAAAGCAGCTTAATGATCAGAGCTTCCATCTACAGTGGCAGCAGGCCATTTTAGAGTACAGTATTGAATAACACTTGCTGGAAGGCATCAGTATTGTTTCACAGTATTGCTTTGGGGGTTTCCAGAGAGGCTTCTCAGAGACCCTAGACTGATCTAACCATCCTGCTTATATTCTTTTAAAAAGACAGTCTTTGTTTGTAAGCATCAGTTAACTTATTTTCTGTTCTGCTTCACCAGAGGCATTGGTACCTTGGCCTGGTCAGCTTGGACATGTTTCCATTCTTGTTGATTTTTCTTTGATTCCCTTCCAGTTGAAATACATATGCCTGCCCTTCCCATTTTTATCTTCACAGGCCAGCTATCTTTACTGTGGAAGATCCTGTGCTGGAACTACAACTGGTCCTGGCCACGCTTTCTGAATCAGAAAGCCGTCTATCAGCCTGGTAAGAAATATTCTACCTCCTGCACTAAACCTTCCTGGCACAGACAGAGATAAAACAAGTTGCTGGAAGAGAACAAAGCCTTTAACAGGGCCTCCATCTCTCCTTGGCATACAGGAAGGTAGTGTCACTTTGAAATGGGCAATTTTGTTACCTATTCAGCTGAGCTGTTTGTCATTCCCCAGTCTTTTTTTTTCTTTTTTTCCAAAGTTTTTATTATTTTTTACAACAAGGATAAAAAACTACAAAAAACAAAAACACTACAAACAAAAAAAAATTAAAAGTGTAAAAACACAAAAGAGAAAACTTTTAGAAAGTTACATACATACAGGTAGCTTCCAGCTTTCCACAGCAAGAATATACAACAATTCCCACAAACAAACCCTTCCTCTATATCAAACCATAATCACATTATTTCTATAAATCCCTCCATTAACACATATATAAATCTCTAATACAATTGCTCCTTCCCCTTACATTATATATATATATATATATATATATATATATATATATATATATACATACATACATACACACACACACACACACACGTATATATATACATACATACATACATATACTGTATGTGTATGTATGTATGTATGTGTGTGTGTGTATATATATACACACACACACACACATACATACATACACACATATATTTCATTTTTTACTTCAAACTTCCCTTCCTCTTAAAAAATAATCCATTTATTTTTTTTTCCTTCTACTACTATTCTATATACTTCTGTCTACACAATAAACATCAAATTATAGAAACAAATAAATTGTCTGCCTTTATAATAAACAATCTTAACCCTATTAGATCTCAAAAACAGTATAAAACATTATAATATCTTATCAATATCCTTTAAGTTTTACAAATCTATAACCCTATAAAACAATCATATTAGTCTCTTTATCAATCCAATTAAATATTCTTAATTTTTATAAATTGTCTACCTTTATAATTAACAATCTTAACCCTAATTATGCTTAAAAACAATATAAAATATTACCAGAACTTGTCAATATCTTTTAAGTCTTAGAAATCAAAAATCCTGTAAATCATGTTAACCTCATTATCAGTCCAATTAAATATTCTTAATTTTTTACCCCTCCTCAAAATATACCAGGGCATCCAGATATTTCACCATTACACCAACAGCGTTTTTTTTTTACAAAGATCTGACAGCCCAATAGCCCCCAAAAATACAAACTTTCCAGCGAAAGAGAAAAAAAACTCCCACATAACATACTCTTCTTTCCCATAACATTGATTGAAATAGTCATAACATTTCCCCTGCTTGGCAATTCCTTTTGCAGTCCTAAAGTTAAACAATTGTTTTAATCCCATAAACACCAATCCAGAGTTTTCAGCTGAGAGTTTTCCATTTCCCCCCACAACAGTAAAAATACCATCTTTTCCAACTTCGTCTTCTTCTTCTATCATAGTATTTTCATATAGTTGTTGCATTTTAAGTAAAATCTCATCTCGAATGTCCCAAATAGTCTGTATAATGGTTTGACAACTCTTTGAAATAATATCTTCTTGCTGACAACGTAATTCTCTGAGATCTTCTTTAAACTCTTCCATTGTTCAAACAGTAAATTATAACACACCCTAAAAAGTTAACTCACAGAAATAGAGGTTAATGAATTAATCCAAAATTAACCAAAGAAAATATACTAGCAGGCAGTGGAAAAAAGTAAACAGAAAGCCTAAAATTTAAAATAAGAGATGTGTAGAGAGAAAAAACTTCAACCTTGGAATTTAGCAACAAAGATAACGGAAAGGCAATGTTACAGCTCTGAATATAACCCAGATGGGGAGAAAAGCCAAAACTTTTTTTAATAATTAAAAATCTCCAAAAATAACTATAATCACCAAGAGATTCCGCTTTTTCTTACTGTAAAAAGCTTCTCTTAAGATACAAAACTTAAAAAAACAAATTGGGTGTTTAAGATATGGAAAGGCGACGACTTATTTCCCTTTTTAATAAGGGAATGCAAACGTGGATTAGAACAAGATTAAATCCCAGCCTCCCGGTGTAGTCTTACTGCTTGGTCGCAGACGCTGTCTACGATCTCCTGGCTACAACTCACCATCTGGAGGACAAATGGGTCGATTCTCAGTGTTTTCCTTAATCCGGAAAAACACTTGGGGCTACAGAAAAACCTGTCTGTGCCCAAAAAAGACTACCACGCTGCCAGCTCTGCCCATGGAGCTCACAGGCAAAGTTGTTCAGTCGGCCATTTTCCACAGGAAGCTCCGTCATTCTCCAGTCTTGATGAGCTACCATCTTAGTGGGTATCCATGGCTGCTTTAATTACTTTTGGAATAGTTTAGTATTTTGGCTTTAAATTAATTATTTTCTGCTATTCAGCTGGCTGTGTCAAACCCTTGATGTTTGGGATGAGGACTTCATTGATTGGATAAGAACTTAACCATGTGTTCCCAAGGAAGGAAGGCTTTCCCTAGGATTAACGAGTTGCCTTCTCCAAGAAAGGAACCTAGGGCTCCGTAGCTAATACGCCTGTCCCCCTTTGCCTTTTCCAGCACTCACAAGCCGGCTGCCCCAGCCTGTGACTTCACCAACGATGACATTGATGCCTACATGGTAGCCATGGAAACCACAGGCGATGGAGCGGAACCATCTCCCAGCCCTACTTTCCCCGCAAGACATTCCAATTCTGAGACCAGGGAGTCAGAGAGTGAAAACGAGGATACTGTCCTTGGCACACCACCACAAAAGAGAGTAAGTGGAGGAAGCGTGTACTGCTCAGGGTATGAAAGCATAGTGGAGGGTGGCAGGCATTGGCCTAGAGAATCTCCTGACCATCCACATTCAAGGATGGGAGGAGCAGGAGCATGGATACATGTACTTTTCAGTACAGGAAGGTGTGACTGTTGCAGTACTTCTTATTCTTTATTCTTTATTCGCGGAGAATTTCCACCCAGCCCCCTCCCGTGCCGATCAGCTGTGCAGCAGGGAAGTGGCCTGGCAGCGTGCACGTGCGATTTTCACCTCCTTGCTGGAACCGAGGGCATTTTCATCAGCGCTTCCGGGTTGTCACGCGACACACTTGGGGGCCCCAGGCGACACAGTATTGTGTCACGACACAGTTTGGAAACCCCTGGTCTAGGGTTATGTATGCATGGACCCACTATTTTTTTATTTATTTTCTATCCCGCCTTTATTTTTATAAATAACTCAAGGCGGCAAACATACCTAATACTCTGGCTGTTGTGGGTCTTCCGGGCTGTGTGGCCGTGTTCTGGAAGTTGTGGTTCCTAACGTTTCGCCAGCATCTGTGGCCAGCATCTTCAGAGGGCAGGAGCACAGACAGAAGCAAAATCTCTGTGCCCAGGTAGAGTGGGAATGTTCTATTTATAGAGCTAAATTATAGGAGATTAGGTGGGGTTTTTTGTTGTGTTGAAATGCTAACGAGTGGCTGATGAGCGTGATTAGCATGTTCATTGTGAGAAGTATTCCCATGTCCTGGTGGTTGGACTGAGTTCGTTGACCTTTTGCAGGCTGTGTTTTTCAGGACTGGTAGCCAGGTTTTGCTAATTTTTAAACTTTCTTCTTTTTTATTGTAACTGTGCTGGTGTTTGTGAATTTCAATGGCTTCTCTGTATAATCTGGTGTAGTGGCTTTTGGTGTTGTCCAGTATTTCTGTGTTTTCAAATAGGATTTTGTGTCCCGTTTGCTTGAGAGCATGTTCAGCTACTGAAGATTTTTCTGGTTGCTGTAGTCTGCAGTGTCTTTCATGTTCTTTTATCCTGGTGTGAATGCTTCGTTTTGTGGTTCCGATGTATACTTGTCCACAGCTGCATGGTATGCGGTATACTCCTGCAGCGGTGCGGGGGTCCCTTTTGTCTTTTGCTGATTTTAGCATTTGTTGTATTTTTCTGGTGGGTCTGAAAACTGTTTGAAAGTTGTGTTTTTCCATCAGTTTTCCCATGCGGTCAGTGACTCCTTTGATGTAGGGCAGGAATACTTTGTTTGTGGGGGGCTGTTTTTCTTCAGTTGGATGTTGTTTTCTTGGTTTGATGGCTCTTTTTATTTCATTCTTGGAATAGCCATTTGCCTGTAGGACCCAATTCAGATGGTTAAGTTCATTGTTGAGATTGTTACAGACCCACATCGGACAGACTCCATCCCACATCAAAGACTCAGGACACTTCATCAACAAAATCAGCACCCTAAAACTCAACGACACGGACAAACTGGTCAGCTTTGACGTGGTCTCCCTGTTTACCAAGGTCCCAGTAAGGGACACCCTGGCACTCATCAAGCAAATCTTCCCAGAAGACATTACAGCTTTATTTCAACACTGCCTAACAACTAGTTACTTTCAATGGGAGAATGAGTTCTACGAACAGGTGGATGGCGTTGCCATGGGAAGCCCCCTGAGCCCAGTCATAGCAAACTTTTACATGGAACACTTTGAAAAACAGGCTTTGGAATCGGCACCCATTACACCAACAGTCTGGTTCCGGTTCGTGGATGACACCTTCGCAATTTGGAGTCATACTGAAGAAGAACTGGAGAAATTTCTGGACCACCTAAACGGCATCCACCCCAATATACAATTCACCATGGAAAAAGAAACTGATGGCAAACTTCCATTTTTAGATACGCTGGTCATACGCAATCCGGACCTCAAACTAGGACACAAAGTATACAGAAAACCCACCCATACGGACCGATATCTACACAAAAATTCCAATCACCACCCACGACAAAAGAGAGGCATGATCAAAACCTTGGTGGATCGTGCTAATCGAAACTGTGAAACCCAATTTCTCAACAATGAACTTAACCATCTGAATTGGGTCCTACAGGCAAATGGCTATTCCAAGAATGAAATAAAAAGAGCCATCAAACCAAGAAAACAACATCCAACTGAAGAAAAACAGCCCCCCACAAACAAAGTATTCCTGCCCTACATCAAAGGAGTCACTGACCGCATGGGAAAACCGATGGAAAAACACAACTTTCAAACAGTTTTCAGACCCACCAGAAAAATACAACAAATGCTAAAATCAGCAAAAGACAAAAGGGACCCCCGCACCGCTGCAGGAGTATACCGCATACCATGCAGCTGTGGACAAGTATACATCGGAACCACAAAACGAAGCATTCACACCAGGATAAAAGAACATGAAAGACACTGCAGACTACAGCAACCAGAAAAATCTTCAGTAGCTGAACATGCTCTCAAGCAAACGGGACACAAAATCCTATTTGAAAACACAGAAATACTGGACAACACCAAAAGCCACTACACCAGATTATACAGAGAAGCCATTGAAATTCACAAACACCAGCACAGTTACAATAAAAAAGAAGAAAGTTTAAAAATTAGCAAAACCTGGCTACCAGTCCTGAAAAACACAGCCTGCAAAAGGTCAACGAACTCAGTCCAACCACCAGGACATGGGAATACTTCTCACAATGAACATGCTAATCACGCTCATCAGCCACTCGTTAGCATTTCAACACAACAAAAAACCCCACCTAATCTCCTATAATTTAGCTCTATAAATAGAACATTCCCACTCTACCTGGGCACAGAGATTTTGCTTCTGTCTGTGCTCCTGCCCTCTGAAGATGCTGGCCACAGATGCTGGCGAAACGTTAGGAACCACAACTTCCAGAACACGGCCACACAGCCCGGAAGACCCACAACAGCCATTGAACTCCGGCCGTGAAAGCCTTCGACAATACATTGATACCTAATACTCCTTCCTCCTCCTATTTTCCCCACAACAACAACCCTGTGAGGTGAGTTGGGCTGAGAGAGAGTGACTGGCCCAAGGTCGCCCAGCCAGCTTTCATGCCTAAGGCGGGACTAGAACTCTCAGGCTCCTGGTTTCCCATTGGCTCCTTCCTAGGGCTGAGACAGGCCCAAGGTCACCCAGCTGGCTTTCATGCCTAAGGCGGGACTAGAACTCTCAGGCTCCTGGTTTGCCATTGGCTCCTTCCTAGGGCTGAGAGACAGGGACTGGCCCAAGGTCACCCAGCCGGCTTTCATGCCTAAGGCGGGACTAGAACTCTCAGGCTCCTGGTTTCCCATTGGCTCCTTCCTAGGGCTGAGAGACAGGCCCAAGGTCACCCAGCCAGCTTTCATGCCTAAGGCGGGGCTAGAACTCACAGACTCCTGGTTTGCCATTGGCTCCTTCCTAGGGCTGAGAGACAGGGACTGGCCCAAGGTCACCCAGCCGGCTTTCATGCCTAAGGCGGGACTAGAACTCTCAGGCTCCTGGTTTCCCATTGGCTCCTTCCTAGGGCTGAGAGGGACTGGCCCAAGGTCACCCAGCCGGCTTTCATGCCTAAGGCCGGACTAGAACTCTGTCTCCTGGTTTCTAACCCGTTGCCTTAACCACTAGACCAAACTGGCTCTGACTGACTATTGTGTGATTTTTTAATTTGTGGCTGACTACTTTAGTGTGATCTGTGTACCAGCTTAATTACTTACAAGGATTTCCATCCCTTGCAGTCGGTCTTAACTTATGAGTAACTTCAGTTGGAGACATTATTTACTAAATTTTAATGGCAGCAGCCAGGCTTTGTTAATCATTCTATTGCAAAATCAGGGGTTTTTTTTTAAGTCATTTGAAAAGGGTGTGGTGTAGTAGAGAGGGGTGTGGTGAAAAGTATACATTTGGGAGTGGTCGGGAGGAACAGGGAAAGAAGGCAAGCACTTGTCCTGTAGGTATGGTAAACTTTATTCTGAGTATCATCTACCTCTTTTCTTCAAGCATTTCTAGAGAAAACTTGTGTGCTTTTTAAATTCTCTCCCATTGTCAGTTCTTGATGCAGAAACATTCAAGAATGCTTGTATCTTTTCAGGTTCTTTCTCCCCAACTGTATTTTCTTTTGCAGTTTCGTTCCTTGTTCTTTGGATCAGTTCTAAGCCAGTCCCAGGCGGGGACTCGCTCCTTTTCCAGCCAGGAGGTACTTGCAGAGGACAGCGAGGGAGATTCGTGAGCTCATCTCGATGGCTATGCATGCAACACGCCTCCAAATCAAAACGCGTCTTTTGGCAGGTTAGGATCCTAATCCAACCCACCCCAGCAGAATACCTTCTGACCAGAGACAGCTCTTGGTTGGCATTTTTTAATTAAATGAACTGAGTGTCATGGAACTAGTATCTCCAGTGTAGAACTATAATAGAATCACCATCTCATCCCAGCCTTTTTTTTTTTTTTGAAAAGCAGAAATGTAGGAGAGATTTCCTGCTTTGGGTTTGCAGCTAATGCAGAGCTCTAACACATTCATTTTATAACAAATATACTTCTCAAATGTTTTGATGGCAATGTATACTGTTGCTGTAACAAAGACCAGCCTTGTAAGTTTCCTTTAGAGCCTTCCACTGTTTGGAGCCAGCTTTCCTCTCATTCCCTGTAATTAACATGTTTTATTGCCAAACCTCCCATTAGTTGGAAGACATCTGGGAATGGAAAGTGAAAGGAGGAGAAAAAACTAGGATGGTTCTAAAACTGCCATTATTCAGTAAATAAACATGGTTATTTATGGTTAAGGTGGCAAAGGACTGGGCCTGATCCCTTGTTACTTCCTCTTGCTTTCTCCAGCTACTCAATCTAGCCTTGAAGTTAAAGGGTAAAGCCACTCTTAATTAAAGGACTTCTTGTCTTGTACAGTGCTTCTGAAGAGCAGGCATGTGGTAAAAAGAAAATCCCTAAAATTACTTCTTTTAGACAGAGAAATGATTGAAGCAACAGTGCTAATCAAAGGATTGCCTCTACAGAGGACATAACAGAGAATACAGTCCAGAGTTCCATCATGTACTTCCCCATAGAAGGCTGTATCAAGTCAAATGTGGGATGATCTGGATTCTCTGCCTTTCTAAGAGGGAGATTGTTTCCACTTTTCCCACAAGTGATCAAGGTACAAGACTCAACAACCCTCCAGAGCTGCTGTATTAAAGTGTGCTACAACCAGATTCTGACTTCATTGGTACAACTTTCTCAGTTGCTTGTACATTTCCCCAAATTAATCCATTCATACACTTCATGGTACAGGGCAGGCGCTATCCTCTTCAAACTCACTGCCTCCCCAGCCTTAAAGGGGGGAAAGTATTCTGTCTGCAAACGAGAAGCATTTTTCTCACAATCCCAGCCCATTTCATTTTATCTTCCCAAAACTATAAAGAGAAGCAACTACGTAAGAATCTTACATGTTTATTCAAAAAAGATGTAGTACCCCCAGGGGGGAAAGGGGTGCACACATCAGAACACAGTTGGCAAAAAAGTCAATCAAAAATACCCCCAAAAATAATGATATTCCCTTTCTAGAGGAAGCAGATTTTTTTTGGTATTCAATCTTATTCAGACATTTTTTCTTAAAAAAATCACATGGCTGGATCCTGGGAAAGCAGGCAGCCGCTGTACAGTGTAACCGCTAGGCAAGACATCCCGGGCCTCTCATCTGCAGGTGGGGGGCAGGCAGGACACGTTACTTCTTGGCTTTGGCTGAGTTGCGTGGTGGAGTAACTGGGCGTCCACCAGGATTCAAGCCACTGAACTGACCATATTTGCCCTTGTTCTTGTCTGCCGGTTTCAGGATCTGTTGAAGGGAAGAAAAAAGTTAAGATGAGAGGCTGGGGAAATAGGAATTAATGACTTTCTTCTGTGCCTAATCCCTGGGGGGAAAATTACAACTGATTTTATCTAACCTTTGCAAATGTTTCAGGGTGACAAAACTAAGCACCAAGCCTCCTGAAGTTTTGAGCATGTATTAAAATCCTTATGGTGAAAATGCAACTCCAGACACAGATCTTTATAATTAGCAAAATAAAACAGCCACAAATTCTCTAACGTAATGCCTTGAACTTTGCTCTCTATTCTAAAGCAAGCTTTTTTTTTAATCCGTTCAATCATGTCTGATTCTTGGAGACTGCCTAGACAAGTCCCTGCAGTTTTCTTGGCAAGGTTTTTTGAAAGTGGTTTGCCATTGCCTCCTTCCTAGGGCTGAGAGAAAATGACTGGCCCAAGGTTACCCAGCTGGCTTTGTGCCTAAGGTGGGATTAGAAATCACGGTTTCCTGGTACATGTAATTGCACCTCTCATATTCCTCACCAAACTACACTCTCTCTCCATGGTCTTTAAGCTATAAACTCCCAGTGGGCCTACACTGTATATTTTGTTTATGAAATTATATAAATGGATAGTATAGGACAACCCCCCCACTATATTCAATTTTTTTCCTCATTATTTTCAAAAACTATGGACTGAGATTAGTATACTACAGAGACACTTGATCTGCTTAATGTACCAAATAAAAAAAAAAGGACTGAAACAAATGCAAAACAAAAAAAGGAATAATGTCCAAATTCCTTTTAAATATGGGAATTATTTTTGGCAAAGAACTTCTGAGACCCACATTTCACGATCACTTAAGATCACTAATGTGTGTGAGTACATGCACACTTCCTTTTCCTCAATATTCAACCTGACAAAGTATTTTTGCTACAATTCAAAAGCTTGCTCATGACTTTGCATTGATTGGTTCCAAAAAAACAAAACAACCCTTTTTCTGTAGCTTTTGAATCTCCATCCATCCAATGGCCACACTACAGTGGCACTGCAGGTCAGATAAATGCAAAGCAAAAACTAATTTGGAACATAAAGGCAGAAAAATGCATCCAATGCAGAGACATAAACTGATTTAATACACAAAGTTACTGCAATTGAGAAACGTGGTATCCTAAGTATCCCAGTTTACTATAAACCAGAGAGACAATCTTGCTACAGTAGCAGGAATTTAGTGGACACAGAAATCCCTTTAAAATACAACTGATGCTTAAATATTATATTCAAGAATCCAAAATCTAGTTCTTGCTTCATCACAAAATAGTGCATCCTTGTGACTCTGGCTTTTATCATTTACCCGGGGCACAAGAAGATAACAGAGCTCTAAACAGTAGCATCTTCAAAAGTCCTTACCTGGAAGGAGCACATGAGGGTCTCATCAACACTCATCATTGCACCTGCATTGTCAAACTCGCCACAGTAGTTTGGAGCAGAAAAGAGTGTCACCAGCTGCCGTTTGGCAAAAAACTCATATCCATCTTCTACCACCTAAACGGGGAGGGAGAATCCATCAATCAAATATATACACACACCCTCAACCCAACTTAATGTTCCTCTTGTCAACAATATGCTTCAGCTCTTCTTCGTTTCATTGTCAGCTTTTGCAGTTATGTTTCCCACCACTTCTACCTTCTCTTTTTATTTAAAACTGCAGGTTCTAGCTTCCCAACCCACAGAGATACCTTACTCCCAACTCCAGCCTGGTGTACTCTTTCCTACTTCCTTTGTACTCTAACCTGATGTGCTCTGCAGATCAAGTCAAGATCATGTTTGTGAAGAAATTTGGCAACCACTTCTGAACCGAATGTGAAGGAGACCCCACGGTCATTTTCACCCCAGCCCTGTACATCCTTGTCAGGATCAGACCAGAGCAAGTCACAAAGCAGACCCTGGTCAGGCACGTCTGTGGGCCTCATGATCCGCCGAATCTGTTCCATAGATTGGAGGTCAGGAGAGAGTCCTGGAATACAAGGAATACAGAATTTGTATAAAGGCAGATCATCTCAACATGTGGCTGTCACTAGAGGTAATTAGTAACTGGCTGTACCAGGAGTCTCTGTTTTGCAACACATTCCTGTTGGTGGACTTGGTGGTGGTGGGTGTTAATTGAAAAACAAAATACATCTGACAAGGCCTTCCATATTCAATTCTTTAAGCCAATTCTTACCCCTCAATGGGGTCAAATTTGGCCTCAATAAATTTTTCATCTAAAATGCTGCAACAAAGAGGAAACCCCTTATAGGAAGTCAACATGGCCTTTCACTTTTTCCCAGACTTCATTCCACCTCCCAAAGGAAGCGTGCCTACGCAATATGCAAAGGTCACCAAATTCCCCAATGCACTACTGACACTGCCTATTACTTGAGTTCTTTTCCTGTTGACACAGATTGCAAACCATCTGGAGAAGTTCTGCATTACTTCAGTCTCTTGCTTAGAGCATTGCTGGCATCAGTAGTACAACCCAGCCTCCCCACCCCAACATTTTAGATGGCCTACCTCCATGACAGCAGAAGATTTTCTCATCGACAATGGCAGCAATAGGTAGGCAGTTGAAGCAATCAGTGAAGGTCTTCCATAATTTGATGTTATACCGCCGTTTACCTATGGGAAGCAGGGAAAGGGCAAAAATTAGCTAGAAAAGATAAGAGGCTGGATTGCTTTGAGTAGCCACATTCCTGCAAGATTTGGTGGGGATCTCCTTGGGGTTGGAGAGAGAGGATTCATGTAGCACAGATACAGTATGCCACACACCATTTCCCAACCCACTACCCTCCCCATCTACGTGAAAGCTTCATGGCTTCACCTCCCACCCTGCTGGTATGATGCACTCACATTCATCATAAAAACCATAGATGCGATTAATGCTTGCACACTCATGATTTCCACGCAAAAGGAAGAAGTTCTCAGGGTATTTAATTTTGTAGGCCAACAGCAGACAGATTGTCTCCAATGATTGCTTCCCCCGGTCCACATAGTCACCCAAAAAGAGGTAATTACTCTCTGGGGGGAAACCCCCGTATTCAAAAAGCCGAAGCAAGTCATAGTACTGCCCGTGGATATCACCTGGGGGATGGCAGAAGAAAGAAAAAGAGAAATACAGAAATGATCAACAATTTATACACTGCATTATAAGGTTTACTGTCTTCTTTCTAAGTGGAGAGTGGCAAGGGTAGGAAATGACTATCCCAGAAACAGACAGCCTGGCATTCACGGGCATCAGTGTGCCTGTAGACAACATCTTTAATGTCTACCAGATTTCTTGCCCTACTTTACTTTAAAAATTGATTAAATGGGAAGCGGACACAACGCAACCCAAGGCATTACCCTCTAGTATCTCTGTTTACATAGGCATTCTTAGAAAATTAAAATACTATATGCCTGCAGCTCCCTAAAAGAGGGAGGGTCTTCCTGACCAGATAAAAAGGAAAAGGCAAGCTTCAGCCGAGGAGACCATTTTGAAGGTGCCGGTACAGAGTCTGCTGCTCAGTGTGTGTTTTGTGACTCGCCATGCCCACCAAGGCAACCATTTTGTGAGAGCTCCAAGGAAAGAGAAGGAGAAGACTGCAATAACATCCCACTTACCACAAATTTTGAGTGGGGCTTCTAGTTCCAGCAAGATGGGCTGGCTCAGGAAGATCTCTCGCGACTTCAGGCATAAGCCCCGAATCTCATTTTCTGTGAGCTGTACATTCTTGCCTGGACGTGATCCTTGCACTGGGGGGGGGGAAGATAAAAAAGCTGACACCCCCAGTCCCCAGCATCCACCTTCATGCTGGTTTACCTTCCCAGAGTTATTCCTGGCACATTCCTCTTGCTGTTTCTAGGAAGTTCTGGTGTTATAACCAAATCCTACCTTGCTCCCATGTGAAAAGCAGAATTACCTTCCAGGACTGAGGAAGGCAAAATCAGTTAGCCAGGCCTGTGCCTGAAGGTCATTCATTCATTCATTCATTCATTCATTCAAATTTATATCACCACCCATCTCCCCCAACGGGGAACTCTGGGCGGTTGCATTAGCTTAGCTTCTCAAAGGTTACCAAACCATTACTGGCTCAGGAGACACCAACTGGGGAACTGCCATGCAGCAAGCAAAATCTTAAAGGAGTCCCATAGCTGTGCATTATTTGCTTTAGTGTAACATTTATTCTGCTTTGGAACTATTTTTAATGAAAAGCAGGCTAAACTTGATGTAAATAAATAACCATATATATTGAGGCCAATGGTGTTTTTTTCTTCTTCTCGCTCTCTCTCTCTCCCTGGAACTTGCACATGGGTAAGTCCCACTTCACCAGAATATCAATATGGAGCTGGCTGGCCAGAAAAAAAACAAGATTAACTCATCCACCAATTCATTACCATCCTTGATCAGCAAACTTGTCTCGTTTTATCTAATACAGGAGGATTAAAGAAAACTAGAACAAGAAACTAAGAAAACTGCTGTAATATTCACCACTTTTGGCCATGGATGAGTAAACAAAAGCAACAAAGCGAAGCAAGTGGATCAGTCAGCAGAGCTGATAAAAACCTAAAACTTTGGGATTGCAGCACTGTCCCATACGCAGTCCTCCAGCATCAAGCATAAGCTGGCATAAACTCATTTACCCAATTGTTGCAAAGTGATGGCATTGTATCCAATACACTTCCAAATTTCTAGCTATAGCAAAGCCAGAGTTTGTGATCAAGGGTTTCTCCTTTGCACTGCTACCTTGCATGTAGCCAGCTCTAATCAAAATTAGTGTATCGGCTTTGAATCAAAATCAAAAGCGGTGCATAAACCTAAATCATGGGTTTAGGCAAACGTAATACTAAAATCCTGCCTTATCCCGATGCCAATCTCTCTCAAACTCCACCCACCCACCTCTGCAATGGGAACAGATTTAACCTACCTCACAAGTTAAATTCAGCAAGGCTAAATCCCAATCTTATCAGAACTAGGGCACAATTGGATAATCTGGAAACGCCAACTCCCAGAGTTGGTTAGCAGAAATCCAGACTGGATCCATACCTCCTGAATTACATGAGCCAGATGCCCAAGTGAATACTTAGGTTGGGGCCAAAATGATCTCAAATTACTTTTGAAACAGCAAAGGGTCTTGTAAGTCAACGTTGATGTATCCTCCTTTCTTCTTGGGTGTGGAGATCCCAAGAACTAGGGCAAGCGCCTTTTCAGGTGTGGATGTGTCTGCTTTTGAAGACAGCCTCCTCAAAAGGGCTTCAAGTTCTGGTCCTGCGACCAAGGCCAGAGCCGCCTGCTCAGTCAATGCCTCGGCAAGCCTAACCCCCTCCCCCCCCCCACCGGGCGCCAAAAGGTCTTTCCCCAGGGGTAGGTCGGCACCTGCGCTTCAGCCCGCCCTCCATTTGCACCCAAGAGAAGCCAAACCAAACAACCGCAGGAATCGCCTGGCGACCAGGAATCCCGCTCTTGGTTTCCACCGTTAGCGTTAGGAAACTCCTGAGTCAGGGGCTCATCACCCTCATTCGGACAGGGCGAGTCCCTGGACGCTTGTACGGCTCGATCGCTGTTATGCTCAGGATGCTATTTCCGAGAACAAACAGCCACTGCTGGCAGAATCCCTCGGCCTCCGGCACACCCTCCCCGAGGCGCAGGTCTCCCACCTGCCCCGACCCACCGCTGAGCTTTCTCTCCATCCTGCAGAACGTCTCTTTCGGACGCCAGCGCCTGGCTCTCTTCTTTTACGGAGAACATCAGGAGAGAGGTTTTTGCAAAAGTGGCGCTTGAGCGGCTACGATGGGAAAATCTACGCAGACCGGGGCGGGGGCAGCTCATTCATGAGATTTTAGTCCCGAACCGACCTTGGTTCCCCGGTCGCAAACTGGGCTAACTGAAGGGGATTATAAGTGCCGCTTCGCCAGCGTAAATACAGGCATCTCGATTTGGGAGCACGACAGGGAGACGAAAGGTGCGCTTCAGGGCCATCTCATCCCTCTTACGCTTGAGAGGAAATGCCGAGGCGCCAGCTCGCGCGATACAGCTCGATCCGGTTCCTTTTTCCTCCGGCCTCAGAGCAGGGAAGTAAAGCTGCGGCTGGAAATCCTGGGAACTCCCCTGCGCCGGGCGAGCGCGCGCTGCTGTCTGGAAGGGGCGCTCGAGCGGGGGCGGCGCGGCGCATTCCAGCGCCGGGAGGGGAAACGGGAGATCGGAACGCGGGCAAGGTCCGCCGCTCGCCCTTCCCTTGGACTCTGCGCGATGGGAACCCCAATTGCTTTCGGCAATACAAAGCCGGCCCAGCCCCAGCCGCTTACCTTCCAGCAGGCGCCCGATGATGGAATCTAAATTGAGCTTCTCGCCGTCCGACATGGCGCCCTAAGAAGCTGAAATCGCCTGGTTCCTTCCTTCCTTCTTTCCTTCCGTCGGCGCGCCCCCCTCCCGCCCCGTTCGGTGGTCCTAGCAAGCAAGTGGAAGGGAAAGGCCGGCTTGCTTCTCCTATTTCTTGCCAGGGAGCCTCCTCCTCCTTCTCCTCCGAAAGCAGCCCGCAAGAAAGGAAGCCGTGAGCCTGCAGGCCCCGTCGTCCTCCGCCGCCACCACCACCTACAGGCTGGAGGGATCAAGACGAGGCTTCTCTTGCGATTGCGCGAACTTTGGCAGATCCCAGGAAAAAGGCGGCGGCGGCGGCGAAAGGCTTCTGGGAACTCTGGCGTTTCTCTCATGCTGGTCTCAGTAGAGTCGGAAGAAGCGGCTGGCGGAAAAATATTGGGACCCACAACGCATTGAAAATGCGAAGTACTTTTCGCTAATTCACTTCCCTAAGAAGCTGGTGAATTGGTACCTATTATACGCATTTGAAAGAGAGAGAAAAGAGAGTGGAAAAATGCCTAGTTGTCCCAAGATCAGACATGAATGCAGTATCCTATGGAAACTGAAGCTAAAAGCTTACTCTAAGTGCAAGCAGTCGGCCTCTCCAAGTGCTCATCCCTACGGCCTCCTTGCCCAGCTCCCAGGCAGCCCACTAGCCTGGTAGCAGAAGCTCCATCTTGATGCCAGCCCGCTGCTGCAGAGGGCTGAAGCCAGAGCAAAGCCACCTGGCAGGAAAGTGGTGTTTCGCTTTCCCAAACGGAGCAAGCCCTCCTACGGGAACATTCTGGGTCTGCGACCAGCAGGTCCAATTGCCCTGTTGCAGGGTCTGCCCCTCAATCCAGCCACTGGGCTTTGTACCTCCATGTCCATTTCTGCCTTGGCTGCCAGAGAGAATATAAGTAGCTCAGGGTTGAACTGTGGAACCCTTGGTGCTCTCTGAGCCTTTGCCTTCCCTGCGCCTCGCCCTTTGCTGCCCCTTCCCTCTCTTTGCGCTTGCTGAGAGCGCCACCACCATACCCAACAGCAGCAGCCACAATTAGCCACCACCCCTGGAAGGAGCTGTGTTTGGCCTTGGAGGAAAGGAGGCCGGCTGCCAAGGAGGAGAAGAAACGGGATCCTTTTCTCTGCTCCTTGCTCCCCTCAACAGGCGCCACACCAACTGCTACCTTGTGTGAGGGCAGTGACTGCTGGCCTTGTTCCTGCGGTGCGGTACCAGGAAGGCTGTGGGGTATCAGTTCTCAGATCAAGAGACTTACCTTCCTTCTCAAGGATAAGAAGGAAGCACTTGACAGGGATGTGTGAATGAGGCCTAGTCTTCCTTTATGAAACCTACAGGCTGAGTTCATACAGTAGGCTAAGGCTAAAATGTGAGCCAGTAGTTTATGACTAGTGTGAAAATTCAGTTGCAGTGGTTAGTTTATGGTTCATATTATAAAAGGCAGGCAATTAGGTTAATTCACTAAACCATGATTCTGTGTGGTATTAGTATGTTCTGCAAACACAGCTTTACAGCACTAGTGCTAAATTTTTCTACATTCATGTTTGTTCTTTCCAATTCAAGGGACAGAGAGATTAAACCTTACAGCACCATGCCTTGGGATGGGTCAAGCAAATTGCAGAGGTACAGTTAAGCCAATTATAGCTGCCAATACACTTCCTTGTATACAGTCACTCAGGAATTTAATTTTATATGTGATGAAATTCCTATATGGCAGCCTTTCAGTTCTTTAGGAATTTGTGAGATCTGCAGTTAAATATTGTATATGCAGTAATCGCACATGACTACACATTTTTCCTCTTCTGAATATGCCAAGTTTCGGAACCCATCATTACCCATGGCTGGATGTGTGTTAATATCTCCTGCCATTTAGAATATATACATTAAAAAATGAAACTGGATTTGTTGAATTATTCCTACGTCACTTGAAACAGACACATTCACCCCAAATCTTGTGAGCAGAGCTTTCCAAACTGTCGCGACACAAAAGTGTGTCGCCACACACAGTCTGGTGTGTCGCCACACAACCTGGAAGCGCTGATCATCATCAGCGCTTTCGGGATTTCCCGCGGCGACACACCAACTGCAGCGCGCAAAACCCGAAAGCAGCAGCAGCGCTTCTGGGTTTTTGCGCGCTGCCACACTTCTGGGTTTTCCCGCGGCGACACACCAACGCCGGTTGGTGTGTTGCCGCTGGAAAAACTTTGGAAAGCCCTGCTTGTGAGTATCAAAGAAAAATCATGATTCTCACAGTAATCATCTGTGTCTTCAAGGAAGTGCAACGTGTCTTCTTGAGACAACTATCCAACAACAGCAGAGGATAGTGAATTTATGATCTAGAATGATCTTGTTGAACAACCAGCATCTGTGGTGGGGAGAGTGGGCCATAGAAAGCTTGCAGCTATTCCAGCATCTTCCAGGGTACTCTGCTGGTACTGTACTTACACATTTGGTGAGTCAGTCCAGTTCAAAGCATGACACAAATCTACTGAGGCTATTTATAAATAAGCATCATCCATTTATAAGTGTGATTGATAATCTGAGTGATTTCCAGCACAGGTAGGAGTCATATAAACTTCTTTTAGGTTTAGCTTCAAATAATGGAAATCAAGTGGACCTAAGGAAGTGAGGTGATCTTTGGAGAACTTTCATGTATAGGATGACTACTGTAGTAGGTCTGTCATACTGATAGAAATTTATCTCTGCCTGGGTTATACGAGAGCAGTGTTTCTCAACCTTGGCCACTTTAAGATGTGTGGACTTCAACTCCCAGAATTCCCCAGCCAGCCATGCTGGGTGTTGAAGTCCACACATCTTAAAGTGGCCAAGGTTGAGAAACACTGTTCCAGAGGGACAACATGTTGTAATGGTCCTGGTGCCATCCTAGGAGGAGGGAAGCTCAGGTTCAAATGACCACTTATTGAAGTCACTGCATAATTTTGAACCAATTAATTCTTCCTCTGTAGGGATAAAATGCCATGGAGTTAACTGTGTCTACTCTATTGGGCTTCTTGGACACAAGGCAGACTCTAGATATAACAACAACAACAATTATCCATAACTGATGGGATAACAACAACGTCCCCAGTAGTAAGTATGTGTAGGGAAAGTAGCTCCTGGCTCAGCACCTTGGTTTTGCTCTGCCTATAGGGGAGAGATTGAGAGATGGGAAAGGGCATCTCCTGGGGGTGTCTTTGCAACTTTTTTTGACTTTGCAAGGGAGCTACTGAGCACCTTCCTTCCCTGTCGTCTCCTGGGCCCTTCCATCTTTTCTTGTTCCCCACCCCCTTTGCCTTGCCCACTTAGTAGTGCTATGTATTACACCAGGAAATGGTTTTGGGAGGAAACAGCTTGCAGAACCTGTGGGGAGCTCGTCATAACAGGATGGGTATGTAGGCAATCTTCTCTTCAGAGGCTGCAAAGCCAAGGGCCCTGCAGTCAGCATGAGATAAGGTCCCAAAATTGAGAGTTTCAGTTGATTCAAAGGATTTGATTGGTAGGGAAGAATGTCAGACCCATCTCTGACAGCAGAGCTCCCTGATAATATAAGCCAAGCTATAGCTGAACTACCAGATGCCTTTGATTTCTCCTTGCGTGATGATACCAGCTCTCTGGGCTCCGACTCTGAGCTGAATGGCATGCCTCCATACCGCAAGACGGATCGCTATGGCTTTCTTGGGGGCAGTAGCCTCCAGAATGGGTAAGAGACAGCTTCTGCTCCAAAGGTCTCTGGGAGGGTGGGGGATGAGGGGATGGACCTTTGTGGTACGGAGGAATAATGCTCAAAGGGAAAATGGCCCCGAGCTCCCCTGTAGACAACTGGATGACATCTGTTTTCAAGCTGGTGGAGAACCTGCCTATTCTAGGCTACTCATTTCTGTGTTCTTCATATTTCTGACTGCTCCGCTTTGTAGAAGGGGGTAATTTTCACAGGATTCTGATTCTTTTGTTCCCACCTGACTAGCTGCATCTATAGATGCCCACAATAATATTCCTTCCATTCATTAGAAATAAGGAATTGCTTCAGAAGAACTTTGTAAGGAAAGGTACTTAGCAGATGGGAATTAGAAACTGAAAGGCAATAAATCTGTCTTGGTTTAAGATCATTTTCCAAGATGTATTATTTACTTCAGATGTGGCAAGCATCAAAGGCAGAAGGGAGGTATATAAATAAGTACACAACCATATTCTACCCTGTTGTTAGGTAATTTTAGACTAATGTCTTCCAGGGGAGGGGACTTTTTTTGTTTACTTAACATCCCTTTTGCGGCAAGCAAGCTGTGCTGAATTAGGACCCTCTGGCTCATTCTTTTGAATGAGACTGGATTTCTTTCACAAAATCCTATCCTGGCATCACAATCTCCTTGTAATTTTCTGGTAATATTGTCTTAGGAGTCTGCCCCCAATAAAATAAGCCTAAGCTTCTACAGGCAAGAAATACAATTTAAAATTAGAGGTGAGAATTATTTTGCTATTTTTCGTATTTAACTTAGCTAGTATTAAAGGAGATATTAATAACTGTGAAATGAAAAGGTCTGTAGATTAGAGGAACTTGACTGCCAGGTCTTAAATTAGGAAAAGCTGGGCTAGAATGGACAGCATGTCAAAAATTGTGGTTATTTGGAAGACTGAGAACTGGCATTATTTTGAGAGAGGGGCAAAGGGGTTACAATGCCAGTTTCAAGTTTGTGAATCTGGATCTACAGTATTCCCTTTGCTACCTTTATGGCCATGCTAGAGGGATATTCTGTGAACTGTAATCCTCACGTATTTGTAGGGTATCAGGTTGGAGAAGGCTGATGTAAAAAGACTGAAGGCTTGATGAGCTGAATTCATACACACCAAAAGATGCATTTAGTCAAGTCAGAGTGTTCCAGACACATATGGTAGAGGTGTTCACCTGTATTCATATCAATGGAGCACATGAAAACCTGATTCTAACTCAGATGTTACTTGCTAGATGAGGAAGATGGGAACTAATTATCCTCCCAAGGAAAACAGGCAATAATCCTAACCTAGTTATTAACTCATTTTGTAGGACAATAATTCTTAACTTTTGGTTTCTTAAGTTTTGTCACTCAGTCTATCAAAGAACCCGGATGCCGCCATGATAGAAACGAAAAGCCAACTTTGCCCACAAAATGCATCTATGCAGTATATGTGCGGGCATTCTATTGTTATACTTATTGTTACAGTAAGATTAAAGGACTTAACATTTCAGTGACTAACCTAGATCACTTTGTGTGGTGTATCTGTGGTACATGTTCTAGAATTCATTTCCTTTGCACATGAAAGCTAGTATCATTCACCAATCATATTATTTATGAATATCTATACAGGATTGTCCCTGGTCAGTACTTGGGAGGCTATCAGGTAATACCAGGGAAGTAGGGTAGACTGGGAAGTCATAGAACTATCCCAGAATAAGGCAATGGCAAACTTACTTCTGTACTGATGCCAAGAAAACTGCATGGGAAATCACCAGGACTTGAGCTTGACTCAGAGACAACTTTACTTATTTGTTACAGAGCAGTGTGGTTACAATGGCTTCTCTGTCTGTGCTGTAATCATATTTAAGTGGCTAAATGACAGTTATATTTAAGCTGTTTTTATGAGCCTGCATCACAATTTGATTCCAAGGTGTATTATATAATTTGCTTATTTCTTGTCCTCCTCGGTTAATCTAAAGAAATTGTTACAACTTCAGGAATACTTAACGTTACAGTATGGAATCAGATAACTCTTGATCTATTTGGAATCAGCAATATTCCATTCAATTAACCCTTCAGGTTCAGTTGTGGAATGGAATAGACCAGCTATAAACTTCTGAACCAGGCCTAGTTGTCCTTTTCATAGCAGCTTGAGCTAAAGCAACTTGGTAATGCTTTGGTTCAGCCAAGAAATGCTTCAGTAGCAGATTCTTGTATATCAGGGATGGATAAACTGGGGTTCAAGAGCTGCATGCACCCAATCTTCCTTTTGGTAGAGCTTGGAAATCCTTTTAACCACAATTGCCCAAAACTGGTGGCAAGGTTTCCTGCCATCTTGAAGTAGAATTGTAGTGAAACTCTAAAATTGGCTTAATATCACTTAGGAGAGAGACAAACTCTCCCCAGGAACCTATTAAGAAAGAGTGAGCAATCCTTGCGCAAACTCACACGATTGCTCCCACATTCTCAAAAACATTAAATGCGTATGATTACTCACCACTGCAGTGTGTTAAAAAAATCCCTTTAAAATATATTTAAAGGATCCATATATGGTGTTCTTTTTTTCCATTCTGGTTGACTGATATTCTTAAATCACCAAAGAGTACCATTGTTCTATAATTGTAGCTTATTGTAATGGGACTAGATCTAATATGTAGGGTTGGTAAATGTTCTTTTGGAGAAGAAAGAATCTATAATAGCCATTTACAATCTGGGTGACTTCCCACTGTGAATAATACTAGAACGAAATTGCTAAGCAAAGCATTATCACATATAGGCTCAAAACCGAAAAGGAATGATGATGATGATGATGATGATGATGATGATGATGATGATGGAGGACTGTAGCAAAAAAAAAAGCAAAGATGGTACCAATAGTAATAGGTGCCTTGGGTGCAATCCCAAAACATCTGGAGCACCACTTGAACACCATTGGCATTGACAAATACACCATCAGTCAATTGCAAAAGGCAGCTTTACTTGAAACAGCTTACATCCTGTGACGATACCTTTAATATTATTAAACAACAACATCTGCCTATCCCAGGTCCTTGGGAAGGACTCGATAGGTGGACAAAAATGCCAAATCCAGTCTAAACATCTGGCTGACTGTGTGACCAACCATAATAACCACTTTTTAAAAAGTAGAGAATTGAAAAGAACCCTTTCATTGTTGATTACAGATTAGAATTGAACTAGCGGATAGAAAGAACCCTGTAAAAACCCTTCTTACCTCCTGCACTTCTATATACATTGTATATTTCATCCTTGTATTACAGGGCACTTGGAGTAGTCTGTCTGGGTATTGCTCATTGTATATATAAATGATGGACTACATTCATAGTTGGTTTGCTGGATCAAAATAAAGTCTTAATTCCCATCATTCATGCTGACTGGAACTATAGTCTGTTTAAATGCTATCATTTGGCAAGCTGACAGACTATACACTCAGTATAGTCCTCACACCCCTAGCTGGGGAAGACCAGCCTCTCTACTCCATCCAACATAAATGTCTTTGTGGCCAACCAGCCAGTAAACTCATGAGAAACCTGCAAGCAGGAGTTATAAGAGCACTCATAACAATGATATTCAGATCAAGATTATTTGTAATGTAGAAGAGGGCTTGAGTGGAAAATGTCTTTGCCTACCTATTAACTAACACTTCCTGTTTTAGCAACGTCGCTCAGCCACATCCTCTCACTGTATCCATGGCAACTTGTGCACCCCGACAATACAAGTTGTGGTTATGGTGATTAGTGACTATGTTTTCTTAATTCTTTGCCCTATAAGACTTTGGATTGCTCAGAAGGCTGAACTCAATAAATCTGTATTATTTTTTTTAGCCACACTAGACATTCTCATCAGTTTTAAACCATTTTAACTTTCAAGACTTCCCCCAAAGAATTGTGAAACCAAAGTCTGGTGAAATGCAGACAGTCCTTTAGAGAACTCTTAATGTTCTCTTTCCTAACTGCAAGCCTATTATTCCGAGAATTCCTGAGGAGGAAAATGTGTGTGTATGTGTCCATGTTTTGAACCAATAAAGATGAGGCTATGCAAGCCATGACCCACAGCAAGCAGGAGTTTATGAGAGCGCTCTTAACAGTGATATACAGATCAAGATTGCCTGTAATGTGAGAAGAGCCCACTTATGCATTCCCTCACACACACACCTTTTGACAGCCACTGGAATTTCCCCAAGATCATGCTATTAATCAAAGAGAATATTTGTAGCTCAGGGTTGAACTGTGGAGTCCTTGGTGCTCTCTGAGCCTTGTTGTTTTCTTGCAGACGTTTCATTGCCAGGCTAGGCAACATCTTCAGTTGTCGCACTGAAGATGTTGCCTAGCCTGGCAATGAAACGTCTGCAAGAAAACAACAAGGCTCAGAGAGCACCAAGGACTCCACATCATGCTATTAAAATTATAACAGCAGGGTTTTCTGTTCTTGAGGTGAAAATAAGCAGTAAATTAAGATTTTAAAGTCCCGATGCTCCAGTTTTACTGTACTTTTTTTTAAAAAAATCTATTTTTGAAGCTTCCTGCCTCCAGAGATGGGATATGTCACCACCATTTCCCCTATGACCTTAGAGGCTAAAAAAAATTAAAGGGAGAAAAAAGGGATGGTTCCTGGCTACAAAAAGATTGCCTGCCTCAGGTTGGTGCAGAGCATGCAAAGAGAAAAAAAAGACTCATTACAATTAAAATGGAAAAAGCAAGCTTAATTTCTTGTAATACCTTCACAGGCATCCATGGGACGGGGGGTAAACAGCATTAAAATGTCAGGTGCAACTGGGTGATCAAAGCTCTATCCCTTTTTAATATGCATCACACGCATCATGTGCCTGTAAAAAGGGGTGGGGCTTTAATCACTCAATACTGCTCACCATTTTGACACTGTTCACCACCACCACCACCACCACCACGGATATCCCTGCACACCTTGCTTAAATTCTATTAGCAAGCTCAAAGGTAATTTAAAATACAATCATCAACTGGGTTCTGTCCTTTTGTCTGAAAACCCAAGATGTTGAGGGAGGAAGCCACGCTACATTTCATTTCTGGATAGAGAGAGTTAGCTTTTATTGAAATGCTGTTTCTGAGCAAAAGATCTGTAGTGTACAGCCTGGCCAAATCCCAAGCAGTGGGTCCTGTAGTGATTCAGTTCTTCCCTGGTCTTTGGTATGCAGATGTTCTAGTATTCCAACTTCTATCAGTAACAGGAAATGTGATGGCTTGATCAAAATTGAATCTAAATCAATCCTACGAAGGCAAGAGAAGTCAAAGGCTGGTATAATTCTATTGTATCTGTAATAGGGAAGAATAATCTAAACAGACACACTTTCCCTGCTGTATTTATGTCCTACCATTTTTCCAAAGAACTCAGGATAATTTCATTTTACCTTCACAACAACCTGGTTGAAAATGTTTTTTCTCCAGTACCTGTCCCTGCCAATCTGCATGAAAAAGGAAGCAACAGGGAGGGCAATAGCAAAAGGTAAAGGAGATGTTCATACAGCAGACTAAGCTTGGCTTTTGTGCCTGTGTACTGAATAATAATCATAATCATAATCACAGTCACGCAGCCACATGACCGTGGAAGTGTCTTCGGACAACGCTGGCTCTTCGGCTAACAAACGGAGATGAGCACCGGCCCCTGGAGTCGGACACGACTGCACAACTGTGCGGGGGGAACCTTTACCTTTTACTGAATAAACCACACTGGCTGGTTTAATACTCTATGGCTACGCTAAGCTAGAGATAAGCAAATCACCCGGGGCTTCGAGCGTCATAGGAACTGGGTCTCAGAAGCTGAGGTCATAGCAGGAGAGGAGTACAGTTCTCTGACTCAGAGAACAGCCTCCTCATCCTTTCCGGTCCCAGAGCATTTCGTGTGCACATTTGCTTCGTATTAAGGATGCTTGCACTTGGCTCTTTAAAAGGCAGCCTGAAGATCACATCCACTCTGTTGAATACATCTCTGCCTTTTTCTCCCTTTCCCATTATAATGGCCTCACCACTTTCTCTGCTGCTCCATAGAGTGTCAGTGTGCAACTTTTCTGTCAGAACATCATGGCAGCAAGAGGGGGGTTCCAGAGCCCCTAGAACCCACTGCCTTTGGGGTGCAGGGAGTTCAGAGCCAGGGCCACCTCTCCCTTTAATCAACTGCTGCTCCTCTGGAGAAAAAGAAAGAAAGCTAACATCTCCTTTTAGGTGTGATCAAAGTTTACCTGCTCCTGACACCATTTATTTGAACCTGGTCAGCATTTGTGTCCTTTGTTGTTGTTGTTCAGTCGTTTAGTCGTGTCCGACTCTTCGTGACCTCATGGACCATAGCACGCCAGGCCTTCCTGTCCTCCACTGTCTCTCGGAGTTTACTCAAATTCATGTTCATCACATCGGTGATGCTATCCAACCATCTCATCCTCTGCCGTCCCCTTCTCCTTTTGCCTTCAGTCTTTCCCAGCATCAGGGTCTTTTCCAGTGAGTCCTCTCTTCGCATTAGGTGGCCAAAGTATTTGAGCTTCAGCTTCAGCATCTGTCCTTCCAATGAGCAGTCAGGGTTGATTTCCTTTAGGATTGACTGATTTGACCTCCTTGCAGTCCAAGGGACTCTCAAGAGTCTTCTCCAGCACCACAGCTCGAAAGCATCAATTATTCGGCCCTCAGCCTTCCTTATGGTCCAACTCTCACAGCCATACATTACTACTGGGAAAACCATAGCTTTAACTATACGGACCTTTGTCGGCAAGGTGATGTCTCTGCTTTTTAATATGCTGTCTAGGTTTGCCATAGCTTTCCTTCCAAGGAGCAAGCGTCTTTTAATTTCATGGCTGCAGTCACCATCTGCGGTGATCTTGGAGCCCAAGAAAATAAAATCTGTCACTGCTTCCATTTCTTCCCCTTTTATTTGCCAGGAAGTGATGGGACCGGATGCCATGATCTGAGTTTTTTTAATGTTGAGTTTCAAGCCAGCTTTTGCACTCTCCTCTTTCACCCTCATCAAGAGGCTCTTTAGTTCCTCTTCACTTTCTGCCATTAGGGTGGTATCGTCTGCATATCTGAGGTTGTTGATATTTCTCCCGGCAATCTTAACTCCGGCTTGTGATTCATCCAGCCCGGCATTTCTCATGATGTACTCTGCATATAAGTTAAATAAGCAGGGTGATAATATACAGCCTTGTCATACTCCTTTCCCAATTTTGAACCAGTCGGTTGTTCCATGTCAGGTTCTAACTGTTGCTTCTTGACCCGCATACAGGTTCCTCAGGAGACAGGTAAGGTGGTCTGGTACTCCCATCTCTTTAAGAATTTGCCACAGTTTGTTGTGATCCACACAATCAAAGGCTTTAGCGTAGTCAATGAAGCAGAAGTAGATGTTTTTCTGGAACTCTCTTGCTTTTTCCATGATCCAGCGAATGTTGGCAATCTGATCTCTAGTTCCTCTGCCTCTTCGAAACCCAGCTTGCACTTCTGGTAGTTCTCGGTTCACATGCTGCTGAAGCCTAGCTTGTAGGATTTTGAGAATAACCTTGCTAGCATGTGAAATGAGCGCAATTGTACGGTAGTTTGAACATTCTTTGGCATTGCCCTTCTTTGGAATTGGAACGTAAACTGACCTTTTCCAATCCTGTGGCCACTGTTGAGTTTTCCAAATTTGTTGGCATATTGAGTGCAGCACTTTAACAGCATCATCTTTTAGGATTTTAAATAGCTCAGCTGGGATACTGTCTTCTCCGCTAGCTTTGTTGTTAGGAATGCTTCCTAAGGCATTTGTGTCCTACCTGAATGTTATTACTTAAGTAACTTCAAGATAAATATTTGCTGTTATTAGCATACAAATGGGTGTTTACTCAGATTTACTCAAATGTAACTAAATGTTTGCTTCAATGTAACTTTGAGTCATACACTGTGTTATTCACTTGATAACCAGCTTCTCCAAAGTGGGGGCCATTTAATTTGTTTCTCTATTC
Source organism: Charina bottae (assembly GCA_023362775.1). Classification (NCBI taxonomy): domain Eukaryota; kingdom Metazoa; phylum Chordata; class Lepidosauria; order Squamata; family Charinaidae; genus Charina; species Charina bottae. Next base: position 201,731,955 of record JALMGJ010000001.1, read on the forward strand.
AGTTGTTTTGTAATTGATATGTGATATTTCTTTTCTTTTTTATATTTTAAAAGCTTTTTTTATCTAATAGCCACCAGTTCACATTCTATGGATTTATTCTATACAATGTACAAATGGTAGCAATGCATATTAGCACAGGAAAAAGGGTACTTTTGGCAAAATAATACAATTAAGCATATGGTTAATGTACTGTATGTATAATTATCAGGTATTATGAATGATTAATTGATTATCAGGTTGAGACATACTAATCTAATATAACCATGGATGGTTAGATTGAAAGCAAGTTTTCTGCACACTTGCTCCCTTTCCCTTCCTTTTATGTGTTGCAGTATTTATTACATCTAGGTCAGTTTCTGGGCAGTCAAGAACACTTGCTCTGAAGCATATTATAGGGACAGCCTATCTACAGTGTTGATTGTATTACTGCCTTTCATCTTTGATTTTAAAACTTTTCTAACTCTTTTATGCATGTTCAGAGCTGCGTGTGTGTGTGTGTGTGTGTGTTCCACTTGAGCATGTAAAATATTGTTTGCTTCTAAACCACCCAAATAACTTATAACTGTGCTCCATTGTCGATGCTTTCATTTTAGCACCATAATATCATTCAATTCAGTCTGGATATTAAATTTTTGCTTTTTTAAATTGCTAGTATTGCACCACATGACCGTGGAAGCGTCTTTGGACAACGCTGGCTCTTTGGCTAACAAACAGAGATGAGCACCGGCCCCTAGAGTCGGACACGACTGCACAAATGGGGAGGGGAACCTTTACTTTACTTTTTACTTTTTACTTTTTACTTTTTACTTTTTACTTTTTACTTTTACTTTTTACTTTTTACTTTTTACTTTTTACTTTTTACTTTACTCTTTACTTTACACTTTACTTTACTTTACTTTACTTTACTTTACTTTACTTTACTTTACTTTACTTTACTTTACTTTACTTTACTTTACTTCGCACTTATCCAATCCAAATTCTATTCTGATGTCATCACTAAATATTCAAACTGTATTTCAAGATGATTTGGTTTCTCTAAACTGTAAAAAAAATTAAAAATTTATAGGATGCATATCCCCCTTTGCATTTGTTGATTATGCTTAGAAAATCTCAATAATAACAATTTGCAAAAGCAATAACAATGAAACTGGGTTATGAATTGAAAGCAAAGAGCCAAAGCAAAAATCAGACATTTAGATTGGAAAGTTTCAGATCATCCATGTGGAGCAAATGTGAGGCTTTTGCCCCTTGTTTGGATAATTCATAGCTCTGATGGCATTTTATTCAAAAGTATTGTTAATGGAATCAGAGGAATATTCAAATGCAATGGAGACAAAGAGTTTCCTTGAACAATCCCTCTTCTGATTTTGATTTATCAAGGTTCTTCTATGTTTGCCAGTAGTGGTTTCCCCCCCCCCCCATTTTTTTTCATTGCATTATCTTAAAACTTTATATTTTTGTTCATTCCAGAAATTTTCAAACATTTTAAATCCCACTCTGGGGTAGTGAGTCAAATGCTTTTTTTATAATCAATGCAGGCCAGATAAAGGTTTGTTTTATGCATTTTTGAGTTTTGTAACATTGTTTTGCCAATCAGAAGTTAGTATTTTGTACCTCTAGAATTTTTGCTCTTTGGGGTACAATGAATTTGAGATCTGGTGTTTGTAGATTTACTGGCAATGATTTCTGTTAACAACTTAAATGTTGTAGGCAGTCAAGTATTTAGAAAAAAAATGTTGGGTGTTGTTTGTTTGGTTTGGACTTTTATGATCAGAAACATTTGGCCTGTAGTAAGCCAGTCATCTATTAATCCTTCTTGCAACATTTGATTGAAATGATTTCCAAGATGAGGATGTAAAATGGACATATGTTTGGGCCAAAATCAATGAAACTCATATTTTCCTGGTGCACTCCAATTCTTCACCTTCTTAGCTTTACCATTACCATTCTAACCATTACGATTTCTGCTGTTACTACAATATTTCCCGTTTGTTCAGGTTTTGCTTGGTTTTCTATTTCAGATATCTATGTAGATTCTATTGCTTTTTCAAACCTGTTTTTATTTTCTCATGTTTCAATTTTTATTGTTTACATTTTGTTGGTTGCTAATGTCTTTTCAACACTGTTTATTTTATTTTCCAATCTAAGTGTCTACTTTGTCACCTGATTTTTGCTTTGGCTCTTTGCTTTCAATTGATAACCCAGTTTTATTGTTATTGCTTTTGCAAGCTATTATTATTATTATTATTATTATTATTATTATTATTATTAAGATTTTCTAAGCACGATCAACAAATGCAATGGGGGATATGACCCTATAAACTTTTAAACATGTACAAGGTTTGCAAATAGAAAATAAAAGAGAGAGAAAATGAAGATACTATTCCTATTCACATGTGGTAATACAAAAACTTCATTTCTTCCCCATGTATTTTGGGGAAATTGAGACAAATATTTGACACAACTTAATAAACTTCATGCTCATATTGAAGATCATTCAGTGGCCTGTTAGAACCAGTGAATGGAGCAGAGCTTAACGTTGTGTAAACTCGTGGGCAGAAAAAGGAATATTGTTTAAAAACACAGCCTGTGAGCCCATTAGAGAGATTCATGTTCTTATTCTTACACTTTTAGCCCACCCAAGCATAAAGAAACACACACGTAGACATTGCAGGTACAAAAAGTAAGTACAAAAGAGTTTGGTCCAGGTCCAGCCATTTCAGTAGAAAATTGGTTTCAGTTCTTCTTTCTGTTCCTAAACTGCATACCTCTGGCCCTGTTTGCTGCCAGAGGCTGCGTGGAGAAAGGGGGAAAAGCCTCTGGAGAGGCCTAGCACATGGCCTCTCCATGGAATTGCTAAGGCATGTGCATCCTACCCCATCAGTGGAAGAGTCAGAGAGAGAGAAGAGGAAGTGGGAGAGGCAACAAGCAACTTCCTCTAGAAGCAGAGTTTGCCTCCTAGAGCAATCACCCATATGCTTATAAGGCATGCTTGATTTGCTGAATTCCAACACATATGAGTTGGGGGTTGAGGGTTATGGTTAAGAAAGGTATAGTATTGGATTTTAAAATAATATTACATTTTGTTATGGTCCATAGAGTGTTTAAATAAACTCACTGACTGACTGATATGGGGAGAACCTGCATATTTTTGACAGGGATTTCTCTGGGCAGCACTGCCCTGATTCATTTTGGAAAACATGCTTCTGAAAGAGAATGGCCAGGGGGATGTGCAGTGGAGAACCAGGCTACTGAATGTGTCAGTTCTCCTTTCAGTCTCTCTCCTCTTAAGTTAGGCTATTTGATCTGCTGGAGTAAACTGGAGGAGGATTGGAAATTGCTCAAAAGGGAGAATGAGGCATTTCCATAGACCCTGACCCAGATCCACACCTTCAAATGCCATGTCTCCATGTTAAGCTATTTAAGCTATTTAAGTTTTAAGCTGGTGTGTGTGGGTGGTGGTGGTGGGTGGTGGTGAAATGCACACAAACACCTGTCCACAGAAGGAACACACCTTTTTAACCTGGGGAAAAGCCAGCTTTCAAACCCAATTTTTGTCAAGGGGAAAGGGGATGCATTTCCAGAGGACAATCAACAGGCAGAACAAATGCTTCTGTAGCTTACTCTTCCAAAAAAAGTATTGGATTAATACCTCCAAGCACATTTTCCCCTCAGTGAGCCTCTGCATCCTCTGTAGCAGTGTTTCTGAACCTTGGCAACTTTAAGATGTGTGGACTTCAACTCCCAGAATTCCCTAGCCATCATGGCTGGCTGGGGAATTCTGGGAGTTGAAGTCCACACATCTTAAAGTTGCCAAGGTTCAGAAACACTGCTCTGTAGTATAAAACAGGCTCTGTAGGAATGGACTTAGCAGGAGCCCTCATGAAGTGTAATAATATCTTGCAAGATTTTTTTCAACTGCGGGAAGGAACAGCGGAGAACATTATGGCCTTACAGGAAATTTGGGGAGATGCCGTAAGGTTTGCTTTTGTCTCCTCCACATGCAGCCAAGATCATCTTCCTGTCGAGCTCATCCGACATCGTGAAACCAAATGGCTGGAAATGACAGCTCACTGGGAGAAAACCATGGCCCGGCGCTACAGGAAGGTAAGAAGGTATCAAGATTGTTTCTTTAAATAGTGATTTCAGCACACCCTTTCCCCAGAGTCTTTAATGAGCCCTATTATGATCTCACAAAATGTTCAGAAAGAGCTGTGTATCTGACACATTGCATCAAATTACAGTTTGTTTAATCATGATTTATTGAATAAATAGTAAATGGTTAACTTCATAGAACAAAGTCAAGACCAAACACATTATATTATGACATGGCATAACATGTGAACCTTATCAGCAGCTTTCCCTTATCTCTCTCTTGCATACATCAACCCCACAGTCCAAATAGAAGAATATAGATAGAAAGAGTTCCAAGGTGCCAAGTTTTTGTTACAAATGGTTGCACTTTCCTTGAAATGTTAATATTTCTGCTTTGAAGGCAGTTAATAATAATTACAAATACAATGAAATATAATATTGATATTAAGTTAATGGCCTGAGATTAAAAGCCCAGGAAAAAGGATGAAAGATCTTTGCATGAAGCCAAAAGGACAGAAGGTAGGAAGACCATTCTAACAACTGGATGCTAAAACTGAGAAGTCTTGTTCCCGCATCCCATCAACCGTATCTCAGATGGGCAGGAGTTACTTCAAGATAGGTTTCCAAAGGTGAGCTTACCCTATGGGAAAGTTCACGTGAAAGATAAGTAATCCTTTTTGGCACCAAAGACCTTTTAACATTACAAGGCTTTTGAATCCTTCATATATTAACTGCATTGTGAAACTTGGCATTTGTTTTTAATTCTTTTTAATTTTCTCTTAATTTTATGGGCTGCCTTTATACTGTTTAATACTGTGATCCTAAAATTCATACAAGGATCCAAATGTTTATCAGGCCAACCCCAAGGTTAGAAAATACTTTTGAGATTGACCTACTAAAGATATTGCCCTAATATGAATTCTGGAACTTTTTGTGTGACCAACATGCCTTAGCATTTTGTATATTCTTTTGGGGTAGCAGTTGAAAAAAAATGATTTAGGGCAATAAAGTTGTGTAGAAGGCAGGCAACCACATACCTGCGATAGAGAGAGAGAGAGATTGAGATAGATAGATAGATAGATAGATAGATAGATAGATAGATAGATAGATAGATAGATAGATAGAGAAGGGAAGGAAGGAAGGAAGGAAGGAAGGAAGGAAGGAAGGAAGGAAGGAAGGAAGGAAGGAAGGAAGGAAAAGAAAGAAGGAAAGAAGGAAAGAAAAAGAAATACTTAGGCTCATTTGGGGAAGCCACGATGTCTTGGACATTTAGTAAGAAAACTGAAGATATAAACAGCAGACTGCCACAAAGCTAATTTTTACAGCAGTAGATATATTGTTCTCCAGATATGGTTGGCTCAATTCCACTATATTTAATCAGTGGCCATTCTGGCTACTGCAAATAACAGTTCAGCAACATCCAGAGGACCATCCATATGCTACCAATCCATGCTATAGTGTGATGCCATCCAGAAAAGGCTAGATTGGTGATGTGCATGCCGGTGAGACCTCCATCTTGTGAGCACTGAGCTTCAGCTTCTTGGTACCCATCCAATCCATTAGTGGTTCCACACATCAATTTAGCCTTTGTAGCGCTGCCCCAACTGAAACAGAGGTAAAGGAGAAAGAGAATTAGACTTCACTGACATGCTGATGATAGCCCATCACTGTTTAAAATACCCTGGCAATCATAGTAGTTTTAAGTAGATTTTTTTTTTAAATGGAGAAAAAACTGAATCCTGCCTGGTATCTGTGGCCTAACCTTGGCTAGCTATAGGTGGAAGGGGTATGGGGATCATTTATAAGAATGGGCTCTATACAGGATCATTATGTACTTAGTTTATGTGGTTCACAATGACTCAGGTAAAGCTGCTGTGCCGAAAAGGAATCCCTTCATCTGTACGTGCACGCTGTTGGCCTCTGTTGTGTGGAGGGCAGGCCACAATGGAGAGGATCCCTGGAAAGTACCAGGTAAGCCTGCACCTTACATAACTTATCTCGGCCTTCCATGCACAAGATTTTCCACATGTGTTGGATTTAACAGGTTTTGGATTAGACATGTACTATCACAGCAGGGGCGCGATGGCTCAGCGGGTAAGATGCCAGGCTTGTCAATTGGAAGATCGCAAGTTTGGAGGTTCGAATCCCTAGTCCCATGTGACGGAGTGAGCTCCCGCACTCGCCCCAGCTCTTGCCAACCTAGCAATTCGAAAGCAGGAAAATGCAAGTAGATGAATAGGCACCACTTCGGTGGGTAGGTAACAGCGTTCCGCGCTCGTCATGCCGGCCACATGACCATGGAAGCGTCTTCGGACAACGCTGGCTCTTCAGCTAACAAACGGAGATGAGCACCGGCCCCTGGAGTCGGACACGACTGCACAAATGTGCGGGGGGAACCTTTACCTTTTTTATCACATCAGCCCAAAGGACAATTGCCTCTTCTGCTATTGCACTTATCCTTGCCGTCTGTGCCCTAATATCAATTAATTGGCAAACCAACAACACATTCTTCCTGACATTTCCTCTTAAGTTGATTATTTGAATATTTACATTAAGATCCAATGCCTGCCTCTTATAGTATCTCCAACAAAAGTATGGCAAGAGCAATTCTTTAAATTGAGGAACACCTTGAAATGCAATCCTATGGACATTTACCTGGGAGTAAGTCTAACAATTGGACTTACTTCCAAGTAAATGTGCATATGACTGGACTGTTAAGTCTGCTTTTCATTTGTGACAGAATACTATCTTAGTTTTGCTATTATTTACTTATTTGTAACACTTATTAACTTAAAATATTATGTTGTCTTTCAGGAAAAAATGCTTCCAAGGCAACAGTAAAACAATTGAAATGTATGCAAAATAATCTAATTACAAAGCTAAAAACCCAAGATGGTGCTTTTAAGGAAATACAGAATGAAACAAGTAAACCAAAGTAGTTGAAGTCTGTTCAGACTGTGTGCCATCAAGTTGGTTTCAACTCTTAGTAGCAACACAGAGAGACCTTCTCCAGGTTGATCTGTCCCCATCCCAGCCCTTCAGGTCTGTTTGGGTTATAAACCCATTGCCTTTATAATCAAGTCCACCCACTCTGTTTCTAGTCATCCTCTGCTTCTCTTTCCTTCCACCTCTCCAAGCATTATGGATTTCTCAAGGGAACTGTCTTTGCATAATGTGTCCAAAATACGATAATTTGAGCCTGATCATGTGTGCCTCAAGTGAGCACTCTGGGTTGATTTGTCTGATGATCCATTCATTTGTTTTCTTGGTTATCCATGACATTCTCAAGAGTCTTCTCCAACACCACAGTTCAAAAGCGCCAATACGGTTTCTGTCCTGCTTCTTCAAAAATCAACTTTCACTTCCATAGAGAATCCTTCTTTGTTTTTTATGTCTTGGTAGTAAACAATATGATCTTCTGATTGAAAGTGTCTAATTCCAGTCCATTTCAATTAGCTGGTGCAAAAGATGTCAATGTGTAGTCCTTTTCATCTTTCATTACATTGAGCTTTTCTATTTTCATGCTTTTTACATTCCGAGTTGCAAAGTACAGTAATTCTGTCTTTCAATTTTGGGTTTTCTTTTCCTGCATGGCAACATCAGCAACTAGATGTCTGGAAGGCTTTAATCTAGCCACGTGATGTCATAAACACTATTAATACTCTGAAAGATCCTCAGCTGTTCCTTAGTAGCAAGCTGAGTGCCTGAAGGGTCCATCATCTGCAACTATACTGTCAATCATTTTATCTTTTTTATTCATGAGGTTTTTCTGGTGAAATACAAGAGTTGTTTACCACTGAAGTTTGTTTAACAACATATAAAGATGGGGGTATTGTGCAATCTTTTGGGAAAGAGTTGTACAAATGTGGGGCCACTACTGATAGAGGTCTGTTGTTGTTGTTGTTGTTGTTGCAGGAATTGCTTGAGCTACCTGGTGACCCTCAATGGGTGGAGACGATCACAAAGGACATTCACCGCCAATTCCCTTTCCATGAGATGTTCCTGTCTCCTGAGGGTCCTGGGTGAGTGGGTAGAGTATGCAGAGTAGAATTTCTGAATACATTATTACAGGTTGAAATATACAGAATGGTTGTCAGAAGAACTTTGCAGCCCATCATATCCTTTTTAAAGAAAATAAATAATATTTAACTGAACTATATAAATGTTTCATATAGTGTCTATTTTTATTTTTTCTTACTTTTTCTTTGCAATGTTTTGTTGATAAACGAAACAAAACAACCCAAAGCTAAATTGTAACATGCTTATGTGTTGCTCCATATGCTCTATAATAGCATTATGTCCATGGATAAGTTTTTTTGACAGCTACAAGGCTCCCTGCTTCACTCAACTTTAATTTTAATTTCTAAAAAATTAAAAGGAAGTTAGCATGTTGCAGAGCAAAGAGCTAGCCTCTGTAGATCCCACTGGCATTTGTAGAAAATAAAAGCAATGGTAGGTGCAGGCCACTGCTTTGCTTGGAAAGATGCCCACCTGACCAGGAAAAAAAGATCCAAAGAAGCCATAGTTGAAAAGACTCACTGGAAGGCCAAAGAGATGGTGGGGAGCAAACTCACCAGTTTCCCATGCAGGATATTGTATTATGGCACTCATCTGGTGAATAGTCAAGCGCTCCCATGGTCATCTTGTTATGATGATGCCCAGTGCATGCTCTGAAAATCAAATTCGGTCACTGGCTCAAAAAGTGTGTCTGCCCCGGAAGGGAAGGGAAGGGAAGGGAAGGGAAGGGAAGGGAAGGGAAGGGAAGGGAAGGGAAGGGAAGGGTGGTTTCCCTTGTAAGAACTGACCAGCTCTGACCTTTGATGTTTTAGGCCTGCCAAGGCCAGCTAGGTGCTGAAGTGCAAAATATAACAGGGTCCTGTGGTGGGGGATATTACTACCTTGAAGAAGGCTAGTGGGCCTGCCCATATTATACTACAGTAGTAGAAAAAGGGAATAGGCCTGTAACTATAGGGAAATTATGGCAGGACCAATGGTGCGGGTTGCTTAGAGTTGTAGTTCAGCAGCATCTGCAAAGCTGGAGATCCCCATTCCCAGGGTAAGGAATTGTGTTGCTTTCCCCAACTCACATTAAAATCCAGTAAAAAGCCATGGTACTCATACACCAATTTCAGCCTGGACTTAGTGGAGGCAGATGCTTCCCTGCGAAGTGTACTGACTGCTATACTCAATTCCAATTAAAACAAGCTCATGCAAAAGAATTACAGAATCTCATTTAATGGAAAGTAGTACACAGATCAACGAGAAAGTTGTGAATGAAAGTTCCTGCTTTTTTCCCAAATTAAACATTTCAAAAGTCAAGCCTCTTCTTCCCCCCCCCCCCCCATCACCCATAGCCCTCCCTTCCTGCCAGTCTCACACCGCTCCATGCAGATGTCTCCAACGGCCAACCTTGGATTTAAGCAAAACGGGGGAATTTACATGATGACTGGTGACCCATTCGTTGTCATTGAAATGTTTCCATTTAATTAGGTATTGAAGAGTGCCTCGATGTTTGCGAGCATCAAGAATTTCTTGAACCTCAAAATGTTGTTCTCCATCAATTAGGATAGGAGTTGGAGTAGGTGGTTCAGGATGCCAGCGTTGAGATTCATGTAGGGGTTTCAAAAGGCTGCAATGAAAAACAGGATGAATTCTGTGTAAATTCTTAGGCAGTTGTAATTGCAATGTGACTGGATTTATGATTTTGGTGATAGGAAAAGGTCCGATAAATTTGGGGCCAAGTTTCTTTGATGTTTGAGGGGACTGGAGAAATTTTGTGGATAGATAAATCCCCCCCCCCTTTCATGTTCCATTCAGGAGACCGTTTACAATCTGCAAATTTCTTGTAGGTTTCTTTAGCATGAGCTAAAGCCTGTTGTATTATGGGCCAAGTGGCAGCAATTTGTTTACTCCAATCAGCGGCAGAACAGTCCTTGGGGTTTTGCAGTGGTAGTTCAGGAATCGGAGCGAATTCCAGGCTGTTTACAACTTGAAAAGGGGAAAGACCAGTGCTTTGACAAGCAGAGTTATTGTACACTATTTCAGCAAATGGTAAAAGGTCTACCCAGTCATCCTGTTGGTAATTAATATAACAATGAAGAAATTGCTCAAGAGTAGAGTTCAATCGTTCAGTCCCCCTGTCCATCTGCAGATGGGTACGAGAGCTGAGGGCTTGTCCAGTGCCAATTAATTTTAAAAATAATTTCCAAAACCTAGAAGTGAACTGTGTTCCTCGATCTGAGATTACACGGTCAGGTTTTCCGTGTAATCTGTACACGTGTTGTATAAAGAGTTTGGCAAGATGAGGTGCTGTGGCAGTGCTTTCCAAACTGCCGCTGTTGGCGAACACCAACGGCGGCAGTGGCGGCGGTGCGGGGATGCGCGCTGCGGCAGGGGCATGCACGGCAGCGGCGCGGGGGGGCGCAGGGGCAGTGGTGTGCATGGCGGCGGCGGCAGTGGCGGTGGCCTCGCTAAAACGCGGAAGCGCTGATGGCTTGCCGCTGCCGTCGTTGCTGCCGATGCGACCGTGCACGCCGCCGCCACGCGTGCCCCCATGCCGCTGCCGTGCATGCCCCTGCCACCGCTTCGCGACACACTAAACTGTGTTGCAACACACTAAAGTGTTGCGACACACAGTTTGGAAAGCTATGTGCTATGGGGATTGAAGTGCACGGTACAAAGTGAGCTTCTTTAGAAAATAAATCAGTCACCACCCAAATGACAGTTTTCTTTTGACTTTCTGGTAATTCTACAATAAAGTCCATGGCAATTTGTTTCCAAGGTTGTGAAGGATTAGCTACGGACTGTAAAAGTCCTTGAGGTTTTCCGATTTTTTTTTATCACTAGCACAGACGGGGCAGCTGGATACATAGTCTTTGATGTCTTTTCTTAAAGTGGGCCACCAGAATTGCCTCCATACTAAATGAAGAGTGGAGTCCTTGGTGCTCTCTGAGCCTTGTTGTTTTCTTGCAGACGTTTCATTGCCAGGCTAGGCAACATCTTCAGTGCAAAAAGGGAGTGGGACTTGCTCTCTGTTTATATACCATGGCTTGTCCTGCTTGTGTTGGTGGGGGTGTTGAAGATGTTGCCTAGCCTGGCAATGAAACATCTGCAAGAAAACAACAAGGCTCAGAGAGCACCAAGGACTCCACAGTTCAACCCTGAGCTACAAATATTCTCTTCGATTGGTAAATGAAGAGTTTTAACAATCCCAAAATGTCCAGCAGTTTTGTCATCATGGGACCTTTGCAAAATTTTCTTGTGCAAAGATTCAGGAATATATAACTTCCCTTCAAACCCCCACAGCCCATTGTGAGCTGTTAACGTAGCTTTGTTGTTTGCAAGCCTAGTGTCTGTTTGCAACTCTGTTTCTAATTCATGTTGCATATCGGATTGCACTTTCACTTTTTCTGGTAAAGTTTGACTGCGGGTTACAGCAGTCATTCCCAATTGTTTAGAACATAGCTTTCCAAACTGTGTGTCACGACACTTTAGTGTGTCGCGACAAAACCCGGAAGTGGAAGTGCGCCGCCGCTGCCGCCGCCATTGGTGTGTTGCCAACGGTGGCAGTTTGAAAAGCACTGGTTTAGAAGAAAGCACAGTGTCTACAATTTCTGCTAGTTGGCTGTTGTGTTGAGGTAAGTGAGAAAGAGCATCAGCAAGGAAATTTTTCCCTCCAGGAAAATAATTTAGGGTGAAATTGAATCAGCTAAAAAACTGAGCCCAGCAAATTTGTTTAGCGTTCAATCGTCTTGGGGTTTTTAATGCTTCTAAATTTTTATGATCAGTCCAAACCTCAAAAGGATGTTGAGCTCCTTCCAGCAAATGCCTCCAGGTATCTAGAGCACATTTGACTGCGAAAGCCTCTTTCTCCCAGACATGCCATCTGCATTCAGTTTCTGTGAATTTATGAGATAGATATGCACAGGGGTGCAGGGTGTCAGTGTGATCCTTTTGTAATAAAATGGCCCCTAAAGCTGTATCTGATGCATCAGTGTGAATTGTTAGGGGTTTCAAAGGGTCTGGATGTATTAATATTGGCTCAGCAATGAAAAGAGACTTGAGGTGTTTGAAAGCCGTTTGGCACTCAGCCGACCAATTCAATACCACCCCGGGGCTTGTAACTTTTTCCGTCTCTCCCTTCCCTTTTGTTTTCAACAAATCAGTTAAGGGGAGAGCGATTTGAGCAAAGTTCTTTATAAATTGGTGATAGAACCCAGTGAACCCCAAGAAACTTTGCAACTGTCTGCGCATGCGTGGTGGTTCCCACGCCAAAATGTCCTGGACTTTGGCTGGATCCATTTCTATGCCCTTGATGGACACCCAATACCCCAAGTAGTCCAATTTTTCCTTATGAAATTCACATTTGGAGAATTTTGCATACAGCTTAGCTTCTCTAAGCTTGGTTAACACTTTATTGACCAATTCAACATGTTCCTTCTCATTTTCTGTGTAGATTAAGATGTCATCAAGCTATACTAATACACCTTTGTATAAATACTCATGCAAAAACTAATTTATCAGATGCATAAACACCCTAGGTCATCCAGACAAGCCAAACGGCATAACCCGATATTGGAAAGAGCCAAGAGGGCAATTGAAAGCAGTTTTCCATTCATCCCCTTCATAGAATTACTATGAAATACTATTTCCCCTTCAACAGAGGAACAAGGTTGGGTCTGGGTCATGGTGGCTGCCAATGTCCTTTTGGGGATTTCCTCTTCCACAGGGGTTAAAAGTTGGTTCTGGTTTATGGGGGCTGCCAATGCCAATGGCTTTTCGGGGAAATCACCATTTGATTGCCATCCTGGGTAAAAGCCATCTTTGAATCTCAAACTTCCAACTTCCCAATCTACCTGGGGGTTTCTTTTTTGTAGCCAGGGTAGCCCCAAGATTTTATTTATTTATTTATTCGATTTATCAATGCCCAACTCCCTCAAGATGACAGAACTGTTGACTATGGGGGCCACAATAAACTTTAACATCTCTTTGTGACTACCCACTCGCATTTCTACAGTCTCTGTGTAAAATTCCACTGGGCCCCCTCGTGCTTCTGATCCATCCAGCTGAGTAAAGATAATAGGCTGTTTCAGCCTTCTCAATTTTAGTCCTAATCCTGTGACTATGGCTGGATGGATTAAGCATCGTGTACATCTGGAATCAAGCATGGCATTCAAATCAGCCTTATGCTTATTTGTCAAATTCTGTAGCTATAACCCCATCATCATTGTAGGACAATCATCACTTACCAGTGGATCTTTGTACCCATTATCCCCCGCCTGCCTGTCAGCACTGTTCAGTGCAGGTGTGACTTGTTTCCCGCCAGCTGGGGGGCTTCATCTGCAGAGTCCTCCGAGAAAAACAACTCTTCTTCCTCACACGCAGTGGCACTGGCTGCTGTTCCTTTACGTTGGACTGGAGGTGACTTGGTTGTTTTAATCCCAGGTTTGATGCTTGTAGGTGCAGTGAATTGGGGGCAAGTAGAGGCTCGATGTCCTTCTTTTCCACATTTAAAACATAATCCCTTTTTGAGGCAGCAATCTTTTTCCTCTTCCGACAACTTGCTTGATTTTTTAATTGTGGTGGAAGAGCTAGTGTTCTTCCCCATGGCTTGAGCTCGAATTTGTCATTTTACTTGGTACTGGGTATTTTCCACCTCTCCTGCCAGGCATACCCATTCTCTTAGTGTGCGAGGATCCCCACGTCCCAAGGACCAGTGTAATAGTTCAGGCTGTAATCCCCCTTTAAAGTAATCCACTTTCATAGATTCTGGCCAATCAGTCAGTTTTCCAGCTAAGGCTTTGAATTCTATGGCATACTCCGAAACCATTTTAGTGCCTTGCTTAAGTTGCTGGAGTTCAGTCTTGGCCCTGAACTTTGCTAACGGATCCTCGAAACGCTCTCTAAGGGCCACCATAAAGTCATCTAGGTGATGGAGTTCTGGTGCTTCAGCATCATACAGTTGCAACGGCCAGTCAGCTGCAGTTCCTTTCAATCAAAACCCCACAAAACGTACCTTCGACTGTTCGGTAGGGAACGTGTCTTCAAGCTCTTCCATAAAAGCCCCCACATTGGTTAAAAAATAAGAGAGCTGATGGGAGTCCCCACTGAATTTAACATCAAGGTCCCGACTGCCCATTCTCATGGGGGGTTAACTTACATGTCCGGTTAACGGCTCTCCCCAGGATACGGAATGTCTGTCACTCTTTCTTTCTCCAGGATATTCCTTCTCTGAAGCCTGTGGGGGTTTCGGGGAAGATAGACTCGAATCTGGCTGCCTCTCTGGTTGGGTTAATGGTCGTTCCAGCTGGTGTGAGATTTTCTTGAGTATGGTTTCCGTGGAAGAAACATGTGCTTCCAGAAAATTCAATCTCTCTTGTCCCCGTTTGGGGTCCGTTGTTCGGTCCCTTACACTGGATCTCACCCCTCTCACCGGGACATCCGTCCAATGGCTGGTAACAGGTTCAGCTCCCTCTTCCAATCCTGTCAACCAACACCGTCCTCTTCGTCTGTGGTCACTGGATGGTTCCCACTCCCATGAAGTAGCACTGTGAGGGTGAATTGGTTGGGACCGACTCTCATCCAGATGGGAACCCCAAGTACTTCCATACTCTTCATCCAGGGTGATCAATGCTGTGTCTTCCTCCAACGTTCGGTCTCAGGAAGGTATTGAGATTCCAACCGCTTCTCCGGCTTCCGAATCTCCACAGGTGCCAGTCCCTGATTCCAGCACAGTCACTTCTGGTTGCAGCGGTTGCCTTGCTGTCTCTTCCATTTCTGAGCTGGTTAAGTTTACAGATGCCGTTTCCAACATACTGTTCAAAATTCGACTCTCCTCAGAAATCTTTCTGGGTAGAATCAAAACTTTTAGATTCGCAACTTTATGTAATGACTGCTATACTCAATTCCAATTAAAACAAGCTCATGCAAAAGAATTACAGAATCTCATTTAATGGAAAGTAGTACACAGATCAATGAGAAAGTTGTGAATGAAAGATCCTGCTTTTTTCCCAAATTAAACATTTCAAAAGTCAAGCCTCTTCCCCCCCCCATCACCCATAGTCCTCCCTTCCTGCCAGCCTCGCACTGCTCCATGCAGATGTCTCCAACGGCTGACCTTGGATTCCAGAGATAGTCCAAACAACTTGCTTTCACACTCCTGGCATGCCCCCTCCCAGCTCTCATTCCAGACTCGCAAGTTTCATGCAGGCGAAAACAATCAAAGGTTCTGAGAACATGTGATTGGGGAGCCTGACACTAAGCTTGTTTCAATTTTCAGGCATGTTTCCCAAATAGATGCCAATTCAAAGGTCCAAAAGACAAAAAACATTGGCGATGATCCAGAAATGCTCTCACACAGGAAAGCTTTGCCCTTTTCTTTTCTGGCCCCTCTGAGCAGATCATCTGTTGACTAAGCTGTGCAGGGCGTGTTATTCAGTTCCAAAAAAATACTTTGCAGTACATTGGGGTGCAACCTTAGCGCCTGACTGCAACTCTTTAAGCAGCCATACTGTTTCCTGGCATGGTGCAATGGAGAGGGAGGCAAGAAAGAGAAGGATAGAGTGTGTGGGTTTCATTAAGAGTTGGGCCACCTTCGGGCTCCCAGTGGAAATGGCGGACTGAGTGGCTGTGCCTGCAGGTTCAGCGGGCGGAGCTGACAATGCGGTAACTTTTTTCAGGCTCAGGCAGGTTTTCCTGAAGCCCAGAAATGTTCTCCAGATCAAGGAGAATACCTGGAATCATCCCATCTGTCATCCAGATGGCTGCTTACAGCCAGAAGGTCGCAAACAGCATTTTGCGCTCAACTGGTAAGAGCAGCCGGGAGGCTGGGACGTCACCATTTCCAAGCCGTGCTGCAGCCTTAAAGGGACACTAAGACCAGCCACCTCATTTCTAAATCACCCAATTTATATTTCTTTTAAGTACCCGTACCCTAAGAGAGGCTTTCAACAGCAAGGAGAAGCGGGTTCTCTTGGTGCTTAACGTTATTTTTGGGATTACTTTAAAATATTTTTTTTTAAGTTTTGGATTTCATTTTCCTTCCAAATATAAGGGAGGATTGAGAGTAATCAATTGTCTTCCTGTTATTATTTTTGTATTAAATTTGAAGATATTAGCATTTTCCTACACGTTGATTAGACTGATTTGAACCTTCAGCTTTCTGGTTTCCCTTTCCCTTGAGAACTGTCTGCTATCTCACTTTCACTTTATGTAAACACACTTTGGAACTCTTCCATATCTTCAACTTAACTCTGGTTAAGGTCCTAGGGGGCGCCATAATCTACTGCGTGAGACATGGAGGATTTCAAACAGATTCTTTCTGACTTCCACCAAGATTTTAAACAGATTTCTTCTGACTTCTATCAAGTTTTTATGCAAGATATCCAGGACATTGTGGAAAATAAGAGATCTAAAATCTGCCATCAGGTTGGGGATGTGGTGGATAAAGTTGAGGAATTTAAGAGCGATAGAAAGGTCTTTTTTAAGACGGCGATTGGGATTTTTATCGAGATGCTGGATGAAGATTGGATAGTGGAGTTGGAGAAATCTAAGGGAGAGAGTGATCTGCAAGCCATAAGTAAAATTGATCTTCTGGTGGAATGCCATGAAAAGAACCTGGAATCTTTGAGGGGGGCAGTTGGGCTGTTTGATTCTTTCAAGAGAAAAGCTTTGTGCGCATTGTGGGGATATGTAACTGCTCTGGTTTATTTTGAAGTGGGATAAGGGTTGAAGAATGTTTATCTGGTTTGCTTTAAGGATTTGATTGATGTTATTCACTTTTAAAGATATGGAATACTGTTTTGAATTATCTTTGTTTTTTGGGTTTATTAAGATTGGTATGATTAAAATTGTTGTATTATTAAGTATAATAGCAGACAACTTATGTGCTTTTTAATTTGATTCTTATTATAGTAGACAGAAATGTATAGAATAGTGGTAGGAAGGGAATAATTAAATAGGTGTTATCTTTTGGAGGGGAGAAAGATGTTTAGGAGGATTATATTAACTTTTTTTTCTTTATTTTAATATAAGGGGGAGGAGTAACTGTACTTAGTGATTTTTATTATGTGTTAAAGTGGAATGATTTATAGAAATAATGTGGTGTTTTGGTTTAATATAGAGTAAGAGATTGATTATGGAAATTTTTGTATATCCTTGCTGTTAAAAGTCGGAAGCCACATCTTTTTGTAAATTTGAAAAAAAAATTCTCTTGTGTTTCTGCACCTTTTTAGTTTTTTTTCTTTGTAGTTTTTTGTTTTTCTGTAGTTTTTATTCTTCTCTTGAAACTTAATAAAATTTACTATAAAAAAAAAGAGTTGGGCCACCTTCCTCTGTCATAATTTAAACTCTGGTTTCCCTGCTATTGTGATAATATAGGAAAGTAGGCACTACAATTGATGAAAGACTCCTGTAAAAGCTTATTCTTAACAAGTTGCTGGATTGCAATTGGGGAGTCAGCAGCACTAACATCCTCTTCTGAACAGTTAACCTTGTTTTTTTGTTGTTCAGTCGTTTAGTTGTGTCTGACTCTTCGTGACCTCATGGACCATAGCACTCCAGGCCTTCCTGCACCAATTAACAAATCAATAATCCAAATCCTGCCTTTTAAACACCTTATGTAAATTATTTATACCTGCATTTATTTCTTAATGATAAGAGTGGATTGAAACAAAAAGCAGTACCTCCTTCACTGGATATTTTCAAGCAAAGGCTAGACAATCATCTGCCAGAGGTGCTTTAAGTTAGATGATGGTTTTGACGACTGAAATGGCCCCTTCTATGACAGTGTCCCCATCATCCTTCACCACGTCCCCTGAAGAACTATGGCTGCATGGGTAAAGGCTGGTGGTCCTCACTCTGAGTTGTGTGTGTGTGAGGCTTAATGTGTTGTCCGAACTCAGGACTTTGAGTGGTTAATGATTCAACATATTGTGTGACCCTAGAAAACAAATTAACTGAGTAACCACACTCAGTGTGCTGCATGATTACAGTGTATGATTCTTTTTACTTTGCATAACTGATTCCATTTCAAACTTTTACGTGGCTAACTCCAAGCTGGAATTTCTCCAGATGCATTGGGCTACTACTTGCATCATCCCCAGCCAGTTGCTTGGATCCTAGTTTATATGGGAAGCCCATGAATCTATGGAATGCGGACAATCCTGCCGTGTAAACTGGTCACATGCCCCGTGGAAGAGGGTTGGGGAATGGAAAGCCCATTCACGTATTCTGAGGCTGAGGAACAGGTTGAATCCCATTGGCCAAGGCACAGCACAAGATTCTACCGAAGAACAGAACAACAGAGCTGAGCTGGATTGATCTTATTGGATTGGATAGGATCTGCTGAAGACAAGGCAAGTATGTTCCCCAAGCACTCTGTAATCTCTATTCCCTTATAGGCAGCAAGGGCTGTTGCAGCTGTTGAAGGCCTACACTGTCTATCGGCCCCAAGAAGGCTACTGTCAAGCCCAAGGACCAGTGGGTGCCCTGCTTCTCATGCACATGCCGCCAGAGGTGAGTCTTACGCAAAGCCCTTCACTCTTACAGCTATCACTATGGTTATTGGATTGATTGACTGACTGGCTGATCAAACAACGTCTATGTGCTGCCCCAATCTGAAAAAATCTGGGTAGGGTGTAAGCCCATATAACATTAAAACACCTCCCAAACAGAAATAAAACTGTACAGTTGCCCCCAATTTCCAAAGCCTCCCAGAAACCAAATAGTTTTCACTGCCCTTCAACAAGTCAGAAGAGAAAGGGCAGGGGTGTCTGGATGTGTGGTCAAAAAAGTCAAGATGGCAGCCAGTCCAGATGGTGCAATCGAAGCTCCACCTATTTTTATGTCCATTGCTACAGATAAAAAATGGACAGAGATTTGATTGCACCATTGTGGCCTCCATCCCAACATTTTTTTTAGTGTACCCTGTGAAGACCCCTGAGAAGGGACCAGGTTATACCCCTCGACTTCCCATACCCTCTCTAGACATCCAGACAAGATGGGCAGGATCAGTTTGATCACCCCTTTTATCTTTCCTGTCTCAGAGTTATTCCATGCTAAATAGTCTAATAATCTCTCTATCAGCTGCTACTGTTTGTCTTCCCTGATGGCTGCCTGTTTATCTTTTCCAGCAAGCTTTCTGGTGCCTGGTACAGATCTGCGACCACTATCTGCCTGGCTACTACAGCCCCCAAATGGTGAGAGAGTTAGGGAAGAAAGGAAACCCACCTGTGGGGATGGGAACCAGCAACCTGGGGTGACACAGCAGTTCTTAAGGCCGTTCTTTGGGTTCAGTTGAAGTTCTCTCCACCCATCCTTGAAATAGCAGAAACGATACTGAGATGAATTTTTCTGCCCCCACTACCAAGTCTTACCCTGCTTCCACAGCCTCTGTTCCAGCTTGCTGCCAAATGGTGCTGTCCTCCTAATCGGAAATGTCTGCAAGGTTTGGAAAACAAAGCGATGGGTTTAACCCTCTGGCTTTGGTGCCCATCTTTGCTTCTCAACATTACCAGCAGGCAGGAAAACGATGATGGGACAGGGGTGAGGGTTTGACATTTGTTCCCTGGTGGCTTGTGCTGGTTCCTCATATGCTGATTAGCCTTTAACAATCTGGCCCTTCAACTCTTGTTGATAAGAATCCACTTAGTATCTTAAAATGTTTAAAAGAGCTGGGGCAAATGATTTATTAAGTTCCTTTGTTGAAAGCAACATCCTAGCTGACTTAATCGGAATGTTCTCCAGCTGGAGATGATATTAATTAGCACTGATTGGGGAAAGGAATGGAACCCCTAATATATCCCCCTTTCACTCTTTCTCTGGTTTTAATTAAGCAAAACAGGCATGTAATTAGAAGACTTTTGGAGGTACGGGACTTTGAAAGAGCAGCTCTTTCCAGATCTGGCATCTCAACAAGCCTGCTGATCAGCTGTTCACTTCTCTTTCTCCATAGGAGTTGGGAGGAGATGGAAGTGGAGGAGAGTGCCTGGGGACCAGAGGGGAGGGGGCATTACTACCCCAGTCCCAGGCAGCCAATAGGCACTAGTTAGATCCTGCTTCCTACAGTCACCTGATTGCTCCTGCCAACAAGTTTGGTTGCAAAGCATGTCATATCTAACACACCATAAAACTGCTGCTAGTTGTTCTTGACTGAAATGGTCAACACAATTTTGACACTGGTGCAGCTAAAGATGACTTTAAGGCAGATGTTGCCAGGAGCTGTTTGTTCCATGGTTACATGCAAGTGGGGAATGGCCATACTCTGCCTGTATGATGAGGAGTCTTGCAAGATTCTGTTAGTGTAGCCTAACAATAAAGATAGAGCTTTATACTCCTGGTTGTGCTTCTTGTCTAGACTACCTCGCAGGGCTAACATCTGTTCTCAACTAATTTGATAAATTACATTGTTGGGGATAGGTGGGTGATCTAAAATATTGGGGAGTGAGGGGTAGAAGAGTTCATGCAAATATTAGTAGGACTGTGCTTTTCATTTATTATTTTGAAGTGAGTTCTTTTGAGCCTTTAAATAGCTACATTAAGGACAGAAATTCAACTTCATCTTTAACTCAAATAAGGAAAGATTCACCCATGACATTGGAGCCTAAGGTTCAAGAATTGTACCAGGTGAAGATGGCAAGCAAGACTGTAGTGCAGGGCTTTCCAAAGTTTTCCCGCGGCGACACACCAACCACCGTTGGTGTGTCGCTGCGGGAAAACCCGCAAGTGCCGCCGTTGCGGCAGCGCGCAAAAACCCGGAAGCGCTGCTGCCGCTTTCAGGTTTTTGCGCGCCGCCGTTGGTGTGTCGCCACGGGAAAACCCGGAAGCGCTGATGATGTTCAGCGCTTCCGGGTTGTGTGGTGACACACCAGACTCTGTGTGGCGACACACTTTTGTGTCGCGACACACAGTTTGGAAAGCTCTGCTGTAGTGGATGGATGGACCTGTAGGATGGAAGGATGGAAGTCTCAAAACTCCCCTCCTGGAAGTTGTTTGGGTCTTCACACCCTGGCCTTACATCCTGTTCTGGGGTAGTGGCTTAGTGGTTCATGCTGCCACTACCACTATCTTCCAGGGGCTACTTCAGAAGTCATTCTTCCCTTAACCCTGGCGTGTGAGAGAGATCGGGCTCCCACAACCTGTGTTCCCTTCCTGATGATTAAAAGATCAAAATGCAAAAAACGAAATGATTTCCATAATGCTACTTCCTGACTTTATAGCATGGAGGCATATGGCTTGAAGATTCAGCCAATTCTTGGTAGATAGACCACTTTCACAAGATATAAAGGAAATAAAATTTATTTTTAAAAAATCTTTTTCAATTTTAGATATTAAAATGAAAATAGTCAGTGTTGAATGAGAGAGCTGTTTAAAGCCTGATGTCACAGCTGCCAAGTACAAAGAAAATGACCAATGAAAATGCAGTGCTCACGTCAGATCATAAGATGTCACTGGTTTGCTACAAATTGTGTGTTCTCCCTATGAAGTGGTTTATGTTGCAACATAATATTACAGAGCACAAGAAGATTCTAATTAAAATTAAAATCTTCATGCCCATCCAGAAAGCTGGATGCAGACTGAAGTTTAAATATCACATTCTATACTTTAATAAAGAAAAAATAAATAAAAATAAATAAATAATTCAGTGTTTTAAACCTCAGCTTACATCCAGCCTTCTGACTGGATATGAAGATAGAAATTTTAATTAGAAACAATAGCACAGCCCAGGAAACCACAAATTAAAATCCTATCACAAATCCTTCCTAGATTTTTTAAAATCTGTTTTTCTGCTTTACTTTTCCAACCTTTTAACAGAAGCTGTGGGAAGTGATTTTAAACCCAGCCTGAATCTACTGACTTCTGGAGTTCTCCAAATTTGAAAATGACCAAAGTTTTCCAATTCAACAGGGGGATGAGCTGGAGTTATCTCACTCTGGTCATGACCCAGAACCAATTCAAGGCAATGTGTATTTTAGGTCTTAGTTGGAAGCTTGCGCAGGCTACAGTCACAACAAAGATATTGCATACACTGACTGCTGGTAAATTAAGAGGAGCTATACATTCTGAGAGTAGAATGAATTATAGGAAGGTGAGAATAACCGAAGAGGAGAGCGTTTGGAGTGACAAATGATGTTGTTGCATCTTTTTCCTGCAGGAGGCGCTGCTGCTAGACAGTGAAATTTTTACTGCTCTCCTCCACCGTGTGTGTCCGAAGGCCTTTAAGCACTTGCAGAAGCACGGGGTGGGGCCTTTGCTGTACATGCCCGAGTGGTTTCTGTGCCTCTTTGCCCGCACGCTGCCCTTCCCCACGGTGCTGAGAGTCTGGGATGCCTTCCTGAGTGAGGGTGAGTGATAGCAATGAGCACTTGGGGATCTGTAAGTCTGAACTGAGACAAGAAGCAGAATCTTATGGCAGAACTTTGCAAGGCAGCAACTGCGGTGGCAGGAGGTAGGTGAGAGAATGAATTTCTAGAGTCTAACCCAGCGTTTCTCAACCTTGGCAAATTTAAGATGTGTGGACTTCAACTCCCAGAATTCCCCAGCCAGCCATGATGGCTGGGGAATTCTGGGAGTTGAAGTCCATACATCTTAAAGTTGCCAAGGTTGAGAAACATGGTCTAACCCTACAGATGCAAGAGGCTAAATTGGAAAACAAGGGTGGGAGAGATTGAACAACCTTTCTTTCAGGAAGAGGTATCTTCCATGAATAAAGGAGGAGATTAAAATCTTTCTGAAGTAAGTTTAAGAAGAAATAGGATATTGGATGGAGAAGGACATGTGCATGGAAGGGATGGTCATGATTTGGAACTGAGATGGACAATATTTTGATGGATTCACAGTTATTATGTAAGAGCAAAGGCCACCAGGAAGTAGTGATGCTGCTCAGTGGGCAGAGCTATGCTCTGTGCTTTCACAGGGCCAGGACATTCTGTTTTTCCTACATTTTAGAATGGAGTTATTCAAAAACACTAAGCAAGGTCATGTTTGATAAGTATTTAGATGAGGGACTACTAGAGAATCCCAGGGCTGTAAAATGGATAAAATGGGAAGTTGAAAAAACATTCAGGAAAAAGATACTAGCAAACCACTTCCATACTGTGGCCAGGAAAAGCTCATGGATGTGCCCAAGAATCCAATGTTAGGCAAGGGACTCTTTTGAGCTTTTCTCATTTTTATATGTGTATTTTAGGGTTTGTGCTACATTTTAAAGTGTTTCTACTTCAAAACGATGGGAAAGCCAGTTTGGTCCAGTGGTTAAGGCTCTGGGATAGAAACCAGGAGACAGAGTTCTAGTCCCGTCTTAGGCATGAAAGCCGGCTGGGTGACCTTGGGCCAGTCACTCTCTCTCAGCCCAACTCACCTCACAGGGTTACTGTTGTGAGGAAAATAGGAGGAAGAAGGAGTATTAGGTATGTTCACCGCCTTGAGTTACTTATAAAAATAATAAAGGCAGTATAGAAAATAATTTTTTAAAAAAACTGCTGATTTTCAGGAGCTGTGGTTGAAGGACATTCCTGAGATCCTGAAAAAGATATTTCATCAGATTACTCAGCCTTATTTTGGAAAGGTCTTTTAGGCCAGTCATCCTCAGTCTTCTAAAATTTCTGAGACTGTGGAGTCCATGGTGCTCTCTGAGCCTTGTTGTTCACAACAAGGCTCAGAGAGCACCATGGACTCCACAGTTCAACCCTGAGCTACAAATATTTCTGAGACTGTTAACTCCCAGAATTCCCAATGAGCATGGGCAAAGATTGGGAATTCTGGGAATTACAATTCTACATTAGCTGCAATACTCTGAATAAGCAGGATAGAATGGTGTGCAAAGAATGACTTCAATAAATTCATTCACCAGCATTTTTGGGAAGCAATTTGTTTAGAGGTTCTCTATGCCTGCATTAAAATCATATGCCTTTCTTTGAAGAAAACATGAAGGTGGCTTCTGTTAAGCATCTAAACATTCAGTAGTGAACTATCACTGCCCATAATTGAGTGTGCCATTTTAATAAACACCAATTCTGCTTCCCTGTAGCGCTCAGATTATCCAGAAGCCATGGGAAGCACTATTCTTCAGCGGAAGAACACCCAGTTTGAATGCTGAAATGTCCACCCCTAGCACTTCCAGCCAAAAGGGTTAAGTAACATGAAAGATGCTGCTGCTTGTTGGAATAGGCCTGGTAGACAAGTTTGCCTTGTATCAGAGCGGTTGCTGTGAGTCTCAACTGCTCTGAACTCTGCCCTGACATTTCTCCTGCAGGGGTCAAGGTGTTGTTTCGTGTGGGGCTGCTGTTAGTCCGCTTAGCCCTGGGCTCTTCTGAAAAACTACGTGGCTGCGCAGGACTGGTGGAGACACTGGAGAAGCTACGCAGCATCCCTCCTCAGTTTCTGCAAGAAGACATCTTCATGGCTGAGGTAGAAACTACAGAAACTTCCTGTCTGGTGAAGAAGCTCCCTTTTGTGTTTCTGTCCAGCCCCAACCAACCAACTTTGGTGTGCAGGCATGTGAGACCTGCGCAAGATGATTAATAATTGGCAGCGTTTGTGAAGGGGTGGGAGCACTCCTAGGGAGAGGTAATTTGGCTCTGGTGTTTAAGGGTACACAAGGCATACAATGTGTGTGTGAGGGGTGGGATGTTAAAGGACGGAAATGAGTACATATTGCCTCATGGAGTCTTAATGCATATACACTGATTTTCTTTCTTTCTTTGCAATATTTGTTGACTACCTCAGTTATGAGACTTGGGCAGTTTACAACCAGGTAAAGACAGAAACAGTACAAAGCGATACCTACATACCAAGATAAATGACAACAAACAGCCAATTAGGACCCAAAGCATGATAGAATAAAAAACTTCTAGCTGGTTTGCAGAAAGCAAGGAGGGAGATGCTACACATACTGTACATCCAGAAGAAGCATCTTCCAGAGGTTAGGGGCCACTGTAGAAAAGGCCAGCCACCTGACCCAAGTCCCATGTACTTCCTGTACAGGAGAGAGAAGTGTCTCCCAACAGGTAGTAAGAAGAAGCGTGGATCAGATGGGCAGGATCAATTTTGGCAAGGTGGTACCTGATGTAACTCTGGGTCATGTTATATAGGGCTTTGTAGGTATCCAGAGCATGGAATTTGAATTGTCTCCTTTATTTTGGCCTTTTCGTGGTTGTTGTTGCTAAAAAGTACATTGCTGGCAATTCCATCAGCATTTTCTTGAGGTAATCAAGGGGTTGCAGACTACAGTTTACCCATGTGTGCCCTAGTTAATTTGCTGCTAGGCATCCAGAAATCTACCCAGCAGTCCCAATCTGTCTTATGCCCAGCCCAGCTCTAAAGCCAAAACATTGACCAATATCCCTTGCTCATCTCTGTTGCAGAGGTGGGCAACTTTTGGGGCTGGGGGCTGCCCATGGCTGATTGAGCAAAGCAGTAACATCACTGAAGTGCATAGGCTCTCATTCCAAGGTAGGGATTTTGTTCTTGTATTGCTGGGCCACTTCTTGTTATCCTTGGTGCGTTCAATTTAAATGAAGCCTTATTTACCCGTTTTTAATTATTTTGCTCCCCCAAATGAGAATCTTTTTTTAGTGAGTTTACAACCCAAATTCAGTAATGCCACTTACTGAAGCCATAAGAGCCATAAAAGAAGGAATTTATGGCCACATACGGACCATGATCAACAGGTTACCCGACCCTTCCTCTCTTAGAAGTCCGTCCATAAGTCCTATTTTCCCGAGATATGAGCTTGTGCCTCAGAACCTAAACTTGTTCTTGTTGCTTTCCTCACCTTTGGTAGGTCCATGATGTGCCCATCTCAGACCGTGACCTGGAACGTGAATGTAGAGTCCAACTAGCAAAACTGTGCAAAACTCAGCCTAAATTCCAGTACAACCCAGAGCAGCGCCTCTCTGGTGCAAAGGCCATCTTTGATGCTCAGCAACTGAAGGATGCACAGAACAATATGAGAGTGAAGGAAATCCACACACATACTTTCCACATCCCCCAGATCAAGGTAGACCCACCTCCATTATCCCCAAAGGAGCACAAGAGGGCCTGGGAGATGCAAGGCCAGAAAAAAGAGCAGAAAAGGAAGAAACCTGACACACGGGGAAAGACTTTCCATGTCCTAGAGCATCCCAGGGGTAGAATGGAGAGAAAGCTAGAGCCAGAAGCCGTAAGGAGCAAATCTTCTTTTTACTTGGAGGCATGATTCTGAACCAGGGCGGAGAAGAAGTGAAACTCTGGGACAACATTCTGCAGTATTCTCTCACTCTGGTTAATGAATGAATTCAGAAGCTTCTACATAGCCTGAGTTGAAGGCAATCCTACATTTCTAGAAGAAAGATGGGTTGGACTTTCTAATTTAGAAGCTTCCTCTTTTAGAAGCCTTCATCTATAACCATGCTTGAATTAAAAGAGGAGATAGGTAATCCCATCCTACATATGTTTTGGGATATAGATTGACCTATGAGCTACAGGTTTTTGGGGGGTGGGTGGGGAAAGATACAATTTGGCTAAACTTGGTGAAGTTCAAAGGGCAGGGCACATGGATTTCACTAAGTACCTTTCCACCATCACTCAGCCACCCCCCCCCCCCAATAATTTTGGCATTGAGTCTGAAAGATAATTTGGAAATATGGTAGTCCTCGTTTAGTGACTGCTCAGAAAGCAACCATTTGTAGTTATGGTGATGAAAAAGTAACTTTGTGACCAATGCCTGCATTTACAACCTTTGCAGGTCTGTAAAGCAAAGGAAAGCTGGAGTAAAATTGTAAAATTGTGATGTTTCACTTAGCAACTGCTTTGCTTAATGACCAATTTGCCAGTCCTAATTCTGGTCGCTAAACGAGGACTACCTGTAAACTATACATTTTCATCTATTTTTGCTCTGGATGTTGTAACTAAAGTCCAGGCCCAGCAATGAGGGGGAAAAAGGCAGAACTAAGCTCTTGAGTGAATGGAACCTAATTTGAAGTACATTATGATTACTATTGCTCTAGGCTTTGAAGTATTTGGCACCTTGATTCTAAGGGGGTAAAATTTATTGCACATATACACATAAAACAGATTCACAGAATCTAACTTAATAACAAAAATGTTATTTTACCTATATCCGTAAAAAACCAGAACAGACTTACTCTGATTCACTCAGTGTGGTGAAGGGAGGTTTCATATAGGTATTTGCTTCCAGGCAGGACTGTTTTAAATTGAACAAACTGAAGAAACCAGAACAGGGATGAATAAATTAGTGGTTAAATTGAACTAATCTTAACAATTACGGTAAAAAAAACCTCAATAACAGAAGTAAAAGATCCACGTGATCAGTAAATACTTATAAGGAGTTAATGTAATTGTTGAGCTTATCATTAAATCTGGATCACTTAGCAACAAAATGTGTCATGTTTTCATTTTTACAGCACAAAATTTTTTCAAAAACATAACAAACTCATATCCTGGACCCATTCTTTAAAATCAGGAGAGTGACTTTCTTTCCAGTTACGTTCCATTATCCTATGAAGGTTCTCAGTCATCCAGGTGGAATTGTCTGTAGCTTGAATCATGTCAACTGGATTTCTATTTTCTTAATGGAAACGTTTCGCTCCTTATCCAAGGGGCTTCTTCAGTCTGAGCAAAGTTGGTAAGGGAATCCTAAATATGTTCCTAGGTAGCTGTGTGACCTTACACCTGGGGCTAGGTCATGGTTATATTGAGATGTAATTTTTAAGTCCTTTTATCATCTAATGGAGGGTCGTTAAAAACACCATGCTGCTGTTGAGCTTCTGAAATGGTCTTAATCTTCCTAGGCACAGAAGACAACACGGGGAGGAAGATGGGGGAGAGTTTGTGCCTGAGGCCCCTATTCTATTCCTTGAATAGAGGTGGGGGCCTCAGGCACAAACTCTCCCCCATCTTCCTCCCCGTGTTGTCTTCTGTGCCTAGGAAGATTAAGACCATTTCAGAAGCTCAACAGCAGCATGGTGTTTTTAACGACCCTCCATTAGATGATAAAAGGACTTAAAAATTACATCTCAATATAACCATGACCTAGCCCCAGGTGTAAGGTCACACAGCTACCTAGGAACATATTTAGGATTCCCTTACCAACTTTGCTCAGACTGAAGAAGCCCCTTGGATAAGGAGCGAAACGTTTCCATTAAGAAAATAGAAATCCAGTTGACATGATTCAAGCTACAGACAGTTCCATTATCCTCTTTGTTGTACCTCCAGCTTGATAGAGCCAAAGTTCTTCATAAAATGACTAATTCTATATTTTACAAATATAATTCAACATCACACTGAGATCCTTAAATATAATATTTCTTCCCCAAATTATATTAACATACATGTTAATTTGAAACCCCCAAAAGCTATAATGGAAGAAGACCAAATCATGTGAGTTAAAGAATGTTCAGATTTCTTACATTGCCAACATAAGTCTTAATCTCCATCCTTTATTAAACATTATTTGATTAGGTCCAATAGACCTGACATAATATTTTCTGATTAATTAGTTTCAACTTTAAATAGTAAGAAGTGTATTTCCCATTTTTTAAATACCTGGACCCATTGATCCTCCAGAACTGGATATTCTAATTCTTCCTTCCATAGATCCAATATACCTTATAAATAATGATAACTTTTCCTTCACTTCTTATTACCTTATAAAAATGAATTGTCGTTTTTTGTTTGAGTGCAGCATCTCTTAAAGAAGCTAAAATAGTGAGATGTTAAGATAAAGGCCCAATGGTATAGTTGAAAATCTGCTAGGTTAAAGCCACCATCCTCATAAGGTAACTGCAAGTGTTGGGGGTGTAATTTAGACCCCCTGAGTTAGGTTCGGGACTTGGTGCAACTCCAATAAAACACCAAGACAGAGATCAGATTTTATCCACTTTATTATAGAGCTCTAAAATAACATTTGGGACTCTCCTCAAAGGGGAGAGTCCTGAGCACAAGCAAAGCTGTCCTTTTTATACCATTTCTACACAAAGCACACTACATCACTGTCATTTATGTACTTTATCACTATCTAAGTTTAATAAACTCTAAACGAATTACTCTAGTTTCTAAAAGCAATTACCCGCCCATTGACCCATTCCCACAGTCAATCTTTGCAACAACAAACAATCATGTTTGACAAGGAAGATTACAAGACATTCCCGTTAAGCTTCTGTACTTCATGACTTCCTATTATACAATTAATCATTTTTGACTGCAATTACAATATGGACATCCATCAGGACATTCACAAGCATGATACAGGTTGCCCTGACTCTCACAAGTTGGCCAAAGATATTCTTGGGGCCTTAATCTGCTATAAAATGTTCTCATTAATTTATCTATCTGTATGGAAATCTAATGGGATTTTTAACACTGGAATCCTTAAGAGATACATTAATTTCAATGTAACATTCATTTTAATAACATTAATCTTGTTAGGTTTAACAGGTTTTCAGCTCAGCACGTCTCACACGAACATGTAAGAGGGGCTTCCCTGTAAAGCCTAACTCTACTGTGTTTGTGTGGGAGGTGTCTGAGTCACTTGACTTCCTGTTTCCTCCTCCTCCTCTCTCCACGAGGCCCGAGTCTGGCCAGTTCTCCATTCCCCCTTCCACGGGTCTAGACACGCATCCTAGCAAATCGGATAAAAGTGGGTTTGGTCAGAATTCCTCGCTTGCACGCATCGGACCGTTTCTACAGTGAAACTGCTTGTAACCTGTTCTACTGAAGAATAAAATGTAAGCAATCTTTATTTTCTTTTTACACTAACTAATGTGTGTGAAGACTGATTATTTCTCTGAACTGAAATTAAGCCTCCTGTGCAAGTTTACTGCTGGACGCTTCTACTTCTTCCATAAGCCTCCCATTGGTCACAAAGAAAATGACCCACAGGCTACCCGATTTACTTTGAATTAGTGCTCTAGACTAAAGCAAAGACCATCTCAGCAACGCTGCAAAGTGGTATTAAACACTGAACCGGAGGTTGGGGGTGGGGATGGGGGAATAAAAGCCCTACAAGGTTGCAGTAAAGCCCCATCCATTTGGCTAAGCTGACCACAATTCCCGGATGGCTGAGGTAATACTCATTTTACAAAGAGCTGTAACAGAAGAGACCAATATTCTGGAATCACTGAAACCTTCACTGTCCATGGGAAATGAATGTGTGTGAGAGAGAAATCAATGGGAACAGATATATCTGCTCTAATTTCCCCTTCCCCTAGAGATTTAGGATTATTCCTCAGAGAGCTTTCCAAACTGTGTGTCGCGACACAAAAGTGTGTTGCCACACACAGCGTGGTGTGTCTCCACACCACCCGGAAGCGGCGGCGTGCGGCCGCCGCACGCCCCCCCGCGCCGCTGCCGTGCGTGCGCGTGTCGCCGCCGCCGCCAGGTGTGTCGCCAGCGGCGGCACTTTGGAAAGCTCTGCTCTAACCCCTGGGACAGCAGAAAAATATGCCAGCATACTTTTCACTGCCCTCATCAATGAACCCAATTCGGCTCAGTAACAAGCAGCTACATCTAAAGAGGAGTTCGGAAAAGTCAAGATGGCGGTTGTGATCACACAATCGAAACCCCGCCCCTTTTTGTGCACATGTGAATATGCATGTGCAAAAGGGTGAGACTTCAGTCACATGTCATGATCATCATCTTGACTTTTTTGATCCCCCTCCCTAGATACTCCTGGTAATAAGCCCAGGGGTAGTTGTTTCCTTATAGTTGTAGTATGGAATAAATTAAAGCAGTTGGTGGAGCCTCTGGCTTTGTTTCCCCTCTCACCAAGTGTCACCAACAGGTTGGGCAAAACAACCAGAAATCACTCTTCTTAGCATGGACTGGCTGGGGAGAAGGTGAATTTTGATAGATACTACAACAGTGGTTTAGTTATTTGAGAAAACGTAGTTTTGTGCAAATGTTTCGCTTTTGCACAAGTGTTTTGAAAGGGGATCTGATTATCAAACTATAGTCAGGCTACTTTTGGACGTGGGATTTTATTTATTCCAGAAATAGCACTATTCCTGCTATTCTAAATCCATGTTTACAGAAGGAGGAGGAGCGGGGGGGAGAGTCCCTCCCCTAAAGAAAGCAGCTTTGTCTCTCCCCAACTCCTGCTCTGGCTCAGAACAAATTTTGGGAGACCCAGAGCAGGCACCATTTTGCTTACCTGATAGGCAATTGGATGGCTGGGGATTAGAACATGGAAGTAGTGAATAGGGTGCACAGAGTGGGTGGGGGCATGAGTGAAGCCACTGCATTGAGATTAGATCCATCTCAGCCAGAGATACCTCTGCCCAGCATTTTATCATTCCCAAGGCCTGATCAGTTTTGCCCTCCACAGTCCATTTCACTACTCTGATAGCCAAAAATGCAAAGGACCTCCAAACTCTAGTACTAAAAGTCAAGGAGCACAGTGAAAAAAGGGACTAAAATTAAATATAAAGAAGACCAAACTAATGACAACAGGTACAACAAGCAGCCTTAGAAGATATTGAAGTGGTGGATAACTGCAGCCTTTTAGGATCAACCATCAACAGTAAAGGAACAAGCAGCCAAGAAATACATCACCAACTAGCACTTAGTAGAGCAGCCATTAAGGTCTTGGAAAAGGTATTCAGATGCCGTGATATGTCCATATCTACAATGATCAGAATAGCACAGGCAATGGTATTTCCTGTTATACTCTATGGAAGTGAAAGTTGGACTTTGAAGAAGCAGGATAGAAAGAGTATTGATGCTTTTGGTGTTGTAGAGAACTGAGAATACCATGGACAGCCAAGAAAACAAACAGATGGATCATCGAACAAATCAACCCAGAGTTCTCACTCCAGACACAAATGACCAGGCTCAAATTATCCTACTTCGGACACATGCTAAGGCCTAGCTCTTGGGAGAAGCCTCGATTGATTGATTGATTGATTGATTGATTGAATTTCTATAACCACCCATCTCCCCCTCATGTTCACAACATAACTCTAATGCTGGAAAAGGTGGAAGGAAAGAGAAGAGGAGGATGACCAGTGGCAAGGTAGATGGATTCAGTTACAATGATGATGGGTACACCATTGGAAGACTGAAGGACCTGTTACATGTTTGGCTTATGGTCACTCACTCATGCACACACAGCCTGTTGAGGCACACAGATCTTGTGAGCCCCCCTTGCTTTCTACCTGTTTTATCCAGGTAGGGGTGGCTAGAGCAGACAAGACACACAGCCCAGGTCAACAGCCAGGAAATAATTAGGAAGACATGGAAATCACTGTCAACTGAACACTGAGCCGCGTCAGGATCTTTTGGAATGCATGGAGACTTAATGAATTTAAAATAGCAACACAAATTTACTGGTTACAATGTACATTTGCGTTCTCTCTCTCTCTCTCTCTCTCTCTCTCTCTCTCTCTCACACACACACACACACACTCACACTCACACTCACACTCATCCGCACATACCCAGGTCCTTTTCAGCTAGGCTGCCAGGCACTAGTTAGACAGTGCTTCCCAAACTTTTTCCTTCATTACCCAAAACCGCTTATCAGAAAGTCCTTTTTACCCAATCTAGGTAAAACACTTAAAGTCAATTTAATGGATTCATGTGTCGTTACCCAAAGAAAAACCATATTTACCCAATTTTGGGTAATTTACCCAGGTTTGGGAAGGACTGAGCTAGAGGGATAGAAGCTGCCAAGTTCGGATCCAGGACAACTCAAAGAGGGGGCAAGCTTCAGGACCCCTTTTATCCCCAAAAGTCCTTGCTTTGTTGATTCACAAATCTGGTAGTTGTGGATGGGATGGGGGGGGGGGGGGAGTGTCCATGTGCTCAGCGCCCAGCCTCCTTTGTCTGTTTCTGGTGACATTTCTCCTTTGATCTTTAAGACTTGTTTACTTCTTATCTACCTCTTCAAAGGGATCTTTTTGACAAGATTCCTGGCTTTTGTCCTTTCTGCTTACCTGCCTGCTTCATCTTTAGGTTATGGCAGCTTCAGCCTAGTCTCAGACCAAGTTAGGGACAAATCATCATGGGGAAAAAATATGTCTATGCTAAGAGCCAACACCCCCTTGATGGCACATAATCAGTCAAGTCCATTTCACAATGGGCTCTTTAGCTGCTTCCTGGATGAACTGTGGAGGGAAGAAGAAGGTGAGAAGGCTGCTAGCTTCTGTCTACTCTCCCAAAAACATACACACACATATAGTACATCCAAGGACTCTAGCACTCTATCAGAGAGTCTATGTAATGCTTAACAAGTGCTTCAGAAATTGCCAGTCAGGCATTAGGCAGGCAGATGTCTCAGCAGAAGCAGGTATCTGGTTTCTTCTGTAGTCCAAGACAAATCCATATATGGGATGTCATAGCTCACTCATTAGGCAAGATTTCCTTCTTCTCCTGACATAGTCTCCTGATTACCTTTAAACTGGACCATCCAAAGATGAATAAAAACTGCCCCTGTGGTAGGCTAGTATCTTGAGGACATTTCCCTTAAGAATGGTAAGTGAGGCATCTTTGTGCTACAGTTAGAGGAGTAGGAAGATGAGTTTTCACAGCGTCTTTTAGAGTCTCCCAACCATTGTTGTTCCAACGTTACAGTTTTGTGGTATTTTTATTGTCCTTTTCTTGTTTCTTTGTTTTTTTTCAGTATATAGATCTATATTATTTTGTAGCTTGCCATTTCCCCTTCATTCTATTGTAATTGCAATTAAATTTTAAAAAAATTAAACCAGAGTAACAGGAATGAGGATGCACTTCATATTTCTTCAATGATGACTGGTTGATGCTATGAAGATGCTGTAAGTCAGTAGTGGGTAAAGGGCCCCAGCTTTGCAAAACTCTAAGCCTGATTTAATATCCATCTATAAGCAGTAATCAAAAATTACTGCTTATAGATGGATATTAAATTTTGATTACTGCAGTAATAAAAAAATCTATAAGCAGTAATGAAAAATATTTTGTTGGACCAACCGTCAGCTTCACTGATTATGAACTATCATCTATTGAGAACGTATGTGCTAATAACTCTGGATGGGTGTTTGGAAGAAAGACAAAGTATGTATCTGTGGGAGCAACCATACATCTATTGGCACTGGGATTGAAATCTATGGAGCTGCTAAGTGGTGGAACTCCTTTCTTCCGGATGATCTGAAGGGTATGAAAGCTGCAAGTAAGATGCAACCCTCTTCCTTGGGGCAACATTCTAATTCAATCCCACCAGAAAGACAAGACAAAACAACTCCCAGAATTCCCCCAAAGCATGCTCAAACTCCCAAGACATCTGGGATACACAGCCACAATCATCAGAACCTTCCCCTCCCCACCCGCATTCCTGTCTTGAATGGTGACTGTCAGCTGGTGACATATGGAGGGTGGGGAGGGAAACAAAGCCAGAGGAATCAGCTAAAGTCATCACTGTAGTAAACATGCCCTGCACAGAAACAGACACACAAATCAGGACAGCACCATTTGTTGCCAAGTCGGCACACAGGCAATAAAGGCAGGATGGAGATCATCAGCAGGGATAGCAAACTTTATGTCCATATAATTTTCTGCTGACTCGAGTAGCATTTTAACTCAGCAATGGGGAAAGGCCCTAACTCAAATGTGATTGGTTCTGTGTTAGCTTAGCACAGGGGTGGGCAACGTCAGGCCCGTGGGCCATATAAGGCCCACGGGGCTCCCGCCTAAGGCCCGCGGGGCTACCACCTGCAAACCCCACCCCTTCCACGCGATTGGCTCCTGCCCACAAACCCGCCCCCCAGTGCTTGTGATTCGCTCCCGCCTGCAAACTCCGGTCCGCGGAAATCCCAGAAACCCCGCCCCCCCGGTCCCTGGTTATAAATATCCAAATGGCCCTTGGCAGAAAAAAGGTTCCCCACACCTGGCTTAGCATGATGTATAAACCCAGCTCGTAGGCCCCAGTAGGTCAGAAAGACAACAGCATTTCACGACCTCAAATCAGTGCAACATGATGAAAGTGCAGGGGGAAAACAAGTGTGGGGGCAAAAATCAAGTAAAAATCATGAAGACAGGTCATTGCAAGTAGGAATACCTGCTGCGGGGAAGGGTTTAGGACAGACATGGTTTCTGCATTCTGAGGAATTGTGGGGAAATAAGAGATATTCCGACCCAGGATTGGCATAGAGCGTGCAGACACAAACGGGCCAATCTCTGAGGAAGACATATGGGTCCTGCTGCTGGGTATGAGAGTGAGGAAAAAGAGAAGGGGGGTAATGCCATTGTAAAAGTAATGCATGCTCTCTATCTATCCTGCTCAACAAAATAACCTACTCACGCAAAATACATTTTCCTGTTGGAGGACTGGTGCATTCTGAATGGATTCTGCCACTGTAAAGTTTTATCAGAACAGATCTCATCTAAAGTATTACTTTAATGGCATAAGTCTTAGCTCTTAACAAAGACAATTATTCCTGAAAATAGTAGCAATTTTCATATCCCACTCCACCCACTTCCCATCCTCTGGAGAAATATTAACATGCTTGCTAAGGTTTTGCCCCTGTCGTATTACAATGAAAGAGGTTCTGGAGCAGAGCTTTCCAAACTGTGTGTCGCGACACAAAAGTGTGTCGCCACACACAGCGTGGTGTGTTGCCACACTACCCGGAAGCGGCGGCGCGCGCGTGCACGGCGGCCGCCATGCACACGCGCGCCGCCGCACGCCCCCCCCGCGCCGCCACCGTGCGCGCGCCGCTGCCTCTGGCGTGTTGCCAGCGGCGGCACTTTGGAAAGCCCTGTTCTGCAGAATGCTGACTGTTAATCCATTTCTCAGCCGGGCCTGAAATCTGCACCTGTTCAGTTACAGACAGCAGTAGTGCTCAAACAGGATTAAGTCCACCCTGAAATTTACAAAACATTAGAAGTATCACAGCAGGTGGAGACAATGAGAGATGGGCCCTTCTTACACTGTTCTAGTTGTGTTTAAATGAGAGTTAACTAAGAATAGAGGCCAAATTCCTCCAGTGAGGAGTCCAATCACACCAATTGCGCATCACATTAACAGGCCCCAGTTCCTGATTGATTCTATTTCCTCTCTAAATGTACAATAACTCCAGAAATTGGCTGCTTGTAGTTAGCTTTTCTCCATCTATTTCAGACTCTGATCCTTACTGCCTTTTGCCTACTCTCCAAGAAACAATAATAGGGCTTACCTTGAACACAAAATGCATCATGCTGATCAGAAGAATTGGGGCACAGATCATTACTAATGCAGAGTCAAGCTGCAGACATTATGGTGTTACTGTAGTTTTTTTCTGCAAGAGTTGAACCAAATTGAAGGAAAGATCCTTGTTCATGGCCTGTATGTAAATCTCATTTTTGCCTCTGCTAAACAGATTTTGTATGGTTCTGTAGTATTTCCAAAGGCAGAATAGGATGATCAAAGATGATAGCAAATGAAGGGATATTATTCCTGAAACTGGATGTGACACCAACAGTTTAGACTCTTAAACATGATGAAATTATCTATTTCAGATTTGAAAGTTCATCCCTTGTTTCATGCAGGATTTATACTGAAGGATGCAAACATGGCATCCCAGATAGGTGACTCATGGCTTTTGTTTAACTATCCTAGTAAAGGAGAGCCAACTGCTTTCTAAATTTTTTTCTATCTATCTATCTATCTATCTATCTATCTATCTATCTATCTATCTATCTGTCATCTATCTATCATCTATCTATCTATCTATCTATCTATCTATCTATCTATCTATCTATCATTTTCTATCCCGCTTTTATTATTTTTATAAATAACTCAAGGCGGCAAACATGCCAAATACCAGGGCTTTCCAAAGTTTTCCCGCGGCGACACACCAACCGCCGTTGGTGTGTCGCCGCGGGAAAACCCGGAAGTGCCGCCGTTGCGGCAGCGCGCAAAAACCCGGAAGCGCTGCTGCCGCTTTCAGGTTTTTGCGCGCCGCCGTTGGTGTGTCGCCGTGGGAAAACCCGGAAGCGCTGATGATTATCAGCGCTTCTGGGTTGTGTGGCGACACACCAGACTATGTGTGGCGACACACTTTTGTGTCGCGACACACAGTTTGGAAAGCTCTGCCAAATACTGTGTATAGTCGAAGGCTTTCACGGCCGGAATCCGATGGTTGTTGTGGGTTTTCTGGGCTATGTGGCCGTGTTCTAGCAGTTTTGGTTCCTAACGTTTCGCCAGTAGCTGTGGCTGGCATCTTCAGAGGACAGGAGCACAGCTAGAAGATTCTCTCTGTGCCCAAGTGGAGGGTGTGTGTTCCTGCTGGTGTTTATAGCTGCTGAGAGGGTGTGTGTTTTCTGTGGGTCTTTATCGCATACCCTGCAGCTGTGGACAAGTATACATTGGGACCACAAAACGCAGCATCCACACCAGGATAAAAGAACATGAAAGACACTGCAGACTACAGCAACCTGAAAAATCTGCAATAGCTGAACATGTTCTCAAACAAGCTGGTCACCAAATCTTATTTGAAAACACAGAAATGCTGGACAACACCAACAGCCACTATGTTAGACTATACAGGGAAGCCATTGAAATACATAAACACCAACACAGTTTCAATAAAAAAGAAGAAAGCCTAAAGATCAGCAAAACCTGGCTGCCAGTCCTGAAAGACACAGCTTGCAAAAGGTCAACAAACTCTACTCAACCACATACAAACAACTCACACAATAGATGTGCTAATCCCACACACAACAGCACCACACCCCCTAATCACCACAAAGAACCCTCTCCTAATCTCTTGTAAATGACCCACAGAAGACACACACCCTCTCAGCAGCTATAAACACCAGCAGGAACACACACTCTCCACTTGGGCACAGAGAGAATCTTCTAGCTGTGCTCCTGTCTTCTGAAGATGCCAGCCACAGCTACTGGCGAAACATTAGGAACCAAAACTGCTAGAACATGGCCATACAGCCCGGAAAACCCACAACAACCATACCAATTACTCCTCCCTCCTCCTATTTTCCCCACAACAACAACCCTGTGAGGTGAGTTGGGCTGAGAGAGAGTGACTGGCCCAAGATCACCCAGCTGGCTATACATTTTTTACCATATTTTATCCTAAAACGTAGTTGCCATCTGCAATCATTGGTTCTATATCTTAACTCTAAATCTTCCCAATTGTGGAGAATTTATTTTGGCCTTCTCCAACCTGTACTCTCAAGGTGCCTTCTCTGTTGTGGTGCCTACCCTCTGGAATGAGGTCCCTCCCGAATTCCATGCGGCTCCCACCCTGGTAGTGTTCCAGAAGGCCTTAAAGACCTGGCTGTTCTCCCAGACCTTGGGTTAGGGTGGGTAGACCCCCATCTTGGATGGGTTTTGCAGATGTTTTTTGTGTCTTGTGGCCAGATTCACCATCTTGTTTGTTTACTTTCTATTGTTTCTGTTACGTTGTGAGCTGCACAGAGTTGGTTTAGAGTTGGGCAGTGCTGAAATCAAATCAAATCAATCAATCAATCAATAATCCAGCAGATTTTAGGATGAAGAAAGGCAAATGTAGGACATATGACAATGACTTTTTTAATACAGGAATCAGGGCTACCAAAAAATCAGATGACACCAGCATAGCTAGAGAACACTCAAAATCGTCACTGCCATCTGGTGGTTGTCCAGATTTTTGCAGCACAGATATGCTAGTCCGAATGGAAATAAATGAATCAAAAAGTAACTCTGAATCTACTTGCCTGCTGGATGATGCAACAAATAGAAAGCTTGCCTAATAACTCCACAAGTACTTAGGTAACAGAGGCACATAGGAGACACACTAAAAGAAAAAATATCTGTTTTTGGTTGTTTGTTGACTACATTTATATCCTGCTTTTTCTCCAAAGAGCTCATTGGTCCTTTGCTTTCAGTTTGTCCTCCCATCAACCCATGAGTAGGTTAAATTGAGGGAACAGGTTCAGAGGCTGCTAAAGACTGTTAACCATGACTACAGTTTAATTCTAGTCTTCAAGCTACAAGTTTATGTGTGTCCAATTGATGACTGGAACCAATATCAATAAGGATGGCTGGAATGGAGAAATGTAGATGCTTCAATCAGTAGCCATCTTATTACAGTAGTCTTCTGCAGCAAAGGAAAAAAAGAGCAACCAGAAATCCAAGTTACATACGTTGCAATATAAAAACCAACCACAGGGTGACACTATGCTGCTTGGAAATGTTCAAAATTGTTTAATTTGGCTGGGAAGGTTTTTTCCCCCCCCTGTTCTTCTTTTAGTCTGAATAGTTCTTTCCCTTACAAAAACCCTCTGTTGCACCTTCAGTCCTTTTTCCTTCATTCCAGGTTGTAATGGTACTGTGCTGCCATACAAGAATATGCTGCACTCCCAATTTCCTATTCGTGCTACTCCATACTGTAGACCCAGTTCAGCACAGAGCTAAATTTCTCATCTTATAGAAAAGAAGCAGGTCCTTCTCAGGACCCACAGAACATTACTATTTACCATAAGGAGTTTTCCTCCTGTTTGTAATGCCTTGGACTCCCTATTTGCTTCAAGTGCTTCCTCCCTAAGTTTGTATCAGCCCCAGTGATAAACACAAAAGGTTATCATCAGTAATTCCGTCTCTAAGTGGGTTGGAGATTCTTCTGCTCCAGTGGTTGCAAAGCCTTGCCCAGAGGTGAAACTCCCCCCCCCCTGAACTATATACTGAAGAACTCCTGTGGAATCTCTGCTTGTCACAGAACAGCCCAAACTGGCACCCTCCAACTGAGCCAGGACTGTACCGCATCCCGGAGGATAGCAAAATGAATGGAGAAAGAGAACCACGGATCCCCCTAAGCAACATCTCCCTCCCCTTCTTCACCCACCCCAGTAGCCTTCACTTGCGTTTTCCCACAATGCTCCTGACATAAAATGTTGGCCTTACTGCCACCTAAACCCATAGCCGAGTGTCTGGGGGAGATAGTGCCACCGAAATAACCTGCCAGGGCCTGCAAGGCTCTGATAGAGGCACTCGCACACCCAGAAAGCCGGCTGTGCTACTTCACTGAACATTCTGAGATGTGGGAGTCCCTTTTGCCTTTATTTATTGTGGGATATTATGCTGAGGTTGCCATCCCACAGGTGTAGAGGAGACTGTATTTGGGAAGACTGCAGTATATCCTGTGATTCCTCTGAGGATCTCAGGATGAGGGACATCTTATCCTCTTAATCAGAGAGGCAGATTAGCATAAGAGAGAGAGTCTGGCTGGCTTAGGTCACCCAAACAGAGTTGTAGCCAACTGAAGGATTTGCACCCGAGTCTCTCATGTACATCCTAGTCCAGTACTCAAACCACTGTGCCAAATTAGTGCTGAGCACAACAATTTACAGTACTTGCGTGAAGCACATTAAATACTTTTCTTTTGTCTTCCCAACATCTATAAGCCATACACATTTACTAGAGAGAACTGATCCATTTTCTGAAAGTAAGGGTCAAATGGCTTCCCTGTGAACTGAAATGCTTGCGATTAGATGCTTTTTCTGATTATGCCATCAGTTTCCTGCACGGTCTTGTTGCATTCATATTCATGGGCCTCACTCAGCATTTCTTCATCAGCTGAGTTGAATCATCCCTTCTCCAAAAACCACCTTCAAATGTCTAAAATATTGAGCACTTATATCTCAACAGTCATTTGATTTATAGGGAAATGTTTGAATTGGAAAATCTTCAAGAACAAATGTCTTAGATCCCTTGTGATCTGGTTCAGTATGTTTCTTCAACTTATTTTACCATTAAAACTTTAATTATATAAGTACATGTACATAATACACACATAATTACATAAGTTGTACATAAATACATCTTATTAATTGTATGTGTTACATATATATCTCAGAAATATCTGAAAATAAAGGACAGAGATTTCATTCATTCAATCAATAGCCATCTATTTCAGCAGGTGGAAAAAAATCCCATTTACTGATTTTAAAATATCAGCCAGATGAAGACCATGTTATGCTCTGCAAAATCAATTGGAAGCTAAAGCTGACTGTGCCTTAACAGATATGTATCAAGTCAGCAACAGTGTGGTAAAGTGTCACAAACTGTCCTTGCTAACAACCTGTACTGCTCAATGGAGAAGAAGTAATTTTAACAATAACTGAAATGCTTTGCTATGAATAGAAGGGGTGTTGAGCCAATGGACTTTTTACAGTAGATGACAGGGAAGCAAGGAAGTTTTTATCTGATATGTAGGAGTGTTCTTTTTTACATTTTAAATTTAATTTAAACATTTTTATTTCACTTTTCTACTTAAAAAGCATTAGAAGCAGCTTTTTGGTGTAACAGTTGAGAAGCTCTCCACTTACTTCCCTGAAACTGGCAGCCGCTGTGGAAAACCATCCCTGTTTCCAAAACGAAAATGTGTATTTAGAAATGACATTTACCAGTCCCAAACCTTGGAGTGCTTGTGGGGTCAGCTGAGTTAGGAAGAGGCGTCCAGAGCCAGGGTGAAGATGGCAGGGGCGGGAGGAGGGGCCGTTCTAATTCTGGGGTGGCCGGCAGAATTAGGTTTCAAAAGGGGAAGAAGCCAAGACAGAGGAACTGGCTGGAAGGCAAAGGCTATAGAGTGTCAATTCATCTGCCCAGTTGATAAAGTTACAACCCTAATAAAGCGATAGGAAATCTAATAGGAAACACCATAAAACCATAAAAGTATGGCTCATATGGAGTATATTCTCATATCTGGGCTGTTCTTTTTTACTTCCCCAGAACAGATCACCTCTTAAGCAGAAAAAGAAATAGAGGGTGGGGATGATACTGGGAGTGTAGCAATTACAAATGAGTGCACGCCTGGGCTTGTTCCCTCCCCATAGCGGCCCCAACAATATATTTTCTCGACTCTCTCCCCATGACCTTCTGATCCTCAGCCCTTGAGGCAGGCTTAGTCATCATTAGCTGTACTGGTGTTAAAAGTGTTTTTCTTCTTATGCCAACTCCATCCATCCAAGGGCAGGGATAAGGTGTGTAAAATCTATTAAGCTTGTTACCCATTACATTGAAAAGAAGTCAGAGAACTGCAGTGGCCAGAATAGAGGCAGTAGAGGCAAAATGGGTGTCAGCAATGGGTACCAGTAAATTTCATCCCAGTGACTCCAGGATGAATAGAAAGCACTATAACTTGGTAATGGGAAAAGGCCCTAGTACATTTCAGGGTTTTAGCTGAAATCCAGTGAGATGAGAGGTAGGATTCTTATCACCTGCCCATTCCGCTGGGCTGTGGGGAAATTATGTGTAGAGGTCCAACAGCAATAGGTCAAAGAATGAAAGGATGAGGTTACTACAATGTACTATATACACTGAGTGCTATTTCTAAACAACTAATTATACTGAAGCTTGAGGGTCTTTATTAACCTACTGAGCAATTCTACCTTCAGGTTGATGGAGTCTTGAAGGTTAATAAAAGAACTCTAAGCAGCTAACAACAATCTTGCAGAGTAGAAGCATGAACCAGCAGGGAACTTGCACTTTAAGCTTAATTGCATTCAGAAATAAATTCAGTCTTCACACATTAGTTAGATGAAGAAAAATAGAGATAGCTTACATTTATTCAGTAGATCTGGATACGAGTAGATTCATAGTAGATCTGCGTGCAAGTGAGATGGAATGGACGAGAGATGCATGGTGCAGCCCTCCTGCTTGCAGGTATGCCCAAAGAGTAATGGAGAA
Source organism: Charina bottae (assembly GCA_023362775.1). Taxonomy (NCBI): domain Eukaryota; kingdom Metazoa; phylum Chordata; class Lepidosauria; order Squamata; family Charinaidae; genus Charina; species Charina bottae. The sequence continues at coordinate 201,774,682 of JALMGJ010000001.1, forward strand.
TGTTAATCCCCCAAACCAAGAAGGAGGAAGAGGAAATCAGGTGACCCAGGTAACATCCCACAAGCACAGTAGAGATGCATTTCCTAGAAAGACCCCCTATTATGCTTATGAGACAATGCTGAGTTGACTCCTGATAATCCCAACACAGGTTACATTTCATTCACAGAATAGGATTGTTCCTAAAGATATATGTGTGGAACAGGTCTAAGAGGCAAATGGCATGGGTGGCGTGATATTTTTGTCCCAGTGAGTTTGGTCTAGTGGTTAAGGTGCTGGGCTAGAAACCAGGAGTCTGTGAGTTCTAGTCCCGCCGTAGGCATGAAAGCCCGCTGGGTGACCTTGGGCCAGTCACGCTCTCTCAGCCCAACTCACCTCACAGGGTGGTGGTGGTTGTGGGGAAAATAGGAGGAGGAAGGAGTATTAGGTATGTTCGCCGCCTTGAGTTATTTATAAAAATAATAAAGGGATAACAATTAAATAAATAAACTTCTGTTTTATCTCAGCTGGCTCATCTGTTTTTTAAAGCTATTCCTCTTGATTGTGCTTGTTGATGATAAATTTCTTTTTTTTTGGTAAAGCTTTATTAATTTTCAAGATATAATTAAAGCACAAAATACAGAATATAGAACAGATAGAATACAAGTCTAAAAAAGAAAAAAGAGAAACTAAAACAGTGCAAGAATAGACAGAAAAACATAAAGACAGGTGACTTCCAACCTTCTCCAACACAGATGTAAAAGTACATAAAAGTTAATCTCTTGCTATTAATTAAACATTTAGTAACATTTCTCTAAAATCAAACCATTTAATCATCAAAACCCAAAATCAGAACTTCATTTTTTTCCGTTACAAGCAAATAGTCCAAAAGCGGCTTCCAAATAGAAACAAATCCAGTTACAGTATTTTCTCTTATCAATGCTGTCAATTTAGCCATTTGTGTCAGTTCCATTAACTTAATCATCCAGTCCTCCATTGAAGGAATTTGTGCATCTTTGAGCGTATAAGAGTCTTGCTTCTGTTATCATATATAAGAACAGAGTTATGTTGTTTCTCAAGCTGTTGGTCCATCAAATCCAAGAGAAACAGCTCCGGTTTCAAATTCACTTTAAGAATCTTTTGAATAATAATACATATTTGATTCCAAAATTTCTTAGCTTTTCCACAAGTCCACCATAAATGATAGAAAGTTCCTTCACCCTGTAAACATTTCCAACAGACATTTGATATCCCATTATACATTTTGGACAACTTATCAGGAGTTAAATACCAATGGTACATCATTTTATAAAAATTCTCTTTCAAATTATAATTCAGAGTAAATTTCATACCTTTGTTCCTCATATTCTCCCATTGTTCAAGCATAATATTATACCCAAAATTCTTAGCCCATTTAATCATATAATCTTTAACATATTCATCCTCTAAATTCAATTGCAACATTTTATACATTTTTTAAATAAGATGCTCATCATTTGTACAAAATTCCATTTCAAATTGTGTTTTTTCATGAACAAAATTATATACTTTCTTATCCAAATTAAACCGTTCTGACAATTGTGTGTAATTAAACCAGTAACAAATATGACCTTCCAATTCTAGTTGTTCCCTTGTTTTAAGTTTAGGTATCCCTTCTTCAAAATTCAGCAGATGAAGCTTCATATCTCAACCAGCTTGGTTTGCCTGCCATCTCTCTTCTAAAAAAACCTTGAGGGGACAACCACATACAGTAGGTACATTAGGAGAGAATAGTGGTTTATATTTATTCCAAACACTCAGTATGGCACGCCTAACAAAATGATTTTTAAAATCTTTATTAACTAAGTTTATCATACCACAAGTAGGAGTGCCATCCAAATTAGAGATCATGTCCTTCTAATTCCAATAATTTCATGTTCTTCAAGGTCACCCAATCCTTCATCCATAGCAAACAGCAGGCAACAAAATACAATTTCAAATTGGGCAAACCTAGACCACCTCGTTCTTTAGCATCCTGTAACAATTTATATTTGATTCTTGGTTTCTTCCCTTGCCAAATGAACTTAGAGATATCTTTCTGCCATTGTTTAAACCAGAGCTTTCCAAACTGTGTGTCGCGACACAAAAGTATGTCGCCACACACAGCGTGGTGTGTCGCCACACCACCCGGAAGCGGCGGTGTGCGCGCGCACGGCGGCAGCCGCTGCCGCCACCACCATGCACGCGCGCGCCGCCACACGCCCCCCTGCGCCGCTGCCGTGCACGTGCGCCCCCCCTGCGCCGCCGCCGTGCGCACGCGCACCACCGCCGTGCTGCCATTGCCGTCACCGCTGATGTGTCGCCAGCGGCAGAACTTTGGAAATCCCTGGTTTAAACAGTAGGTCTTTTGTCAAAATCGGTATTGTCTGGAACAAAAACAACATTCTAGGCCAGAGCTTTCCAAACTGTGTGTCGCGTCACAAAAGTGTGTCGCCACACACAGTCTGGTGTGTCACCACACAACCCGGAAGCGCTGATCATCATCAGCGCTTCCGGGTTTTTCCGCGGCGACACACCAGCTGCAGCGCGCAAAACCCGAAAGCGGCAGCAGCGCTTCCGGGTTTTTCCGCGCTGCTGCAAGGACGGCACTAACGGTTTTTCCCGCGGCGACACACCAACGCCGGTTGGTGTGTCGCCGCGGGAAAAACTTTGGAAAGCCCTGTTCTAGGGAAAACATTCATCTTAATCACAGACATCCGACCCATCATTGACAAGTTGTAATTTTTCCCACCTTAACAAGTCTTTCTTAACATCACTCTATAATTTAACATAGTTATTCTGAAACAACATACAATTCGTGTATGATAATGTCACCCCCAAGTATTTGACCTTTTTTCCCAATTATAAAACCAGTCTTACCCGTCAACATTTCTTGATTGTTTGTAGTCATATTCTTGATCAACATCTTTGTTTTTTGTTTATTTACTTTAAGTCCAGCTAATGACCCAAATTCCTTTAATTTCTTCATCAAATGTTCAACAATATTCAAAGGGTCTTGTAATATTAAAACTAAATCATCAGCAAAGGCCCTCAGTTTGAAGACTTCCTTCTTTATCTTCAAACCCTTTATTTGATCATATTGTCTAATGTCTCTATTCAGGACTTCCAAAACTAGGATAAAGAGTAAAGGTGAAAAAGGACACCCTTGCCTTGTTCCTTTCTGTATATGACAAGGCTCAGTTAAATCGTCATTTACAATAATACACGCTTTTTGAGGCACATACATTGATTTAATTCCTTGAATAAAATTATCTCCAAAGTCCATATTTTCCAAAACTTTGAACATAAAAGTCCAGTTCAAATTGTCAAAGACGTTCTCTGCATCTAAGAATATAAGAGCTGCTTGCTGTTCATTGTGGTGTTGTAGATGTTCTATAATGTCCAGAACTATTCTCACATTGTCTCTTAATTGCCTTTTGGGTAGAAACCCACATTGATCTTGGTGAATAAAGTCCTGTAAAATTTTCTTCATTCTTTCAGCCAATATAGAAGCAAATATTTTATAATCATTATTCAACAATGAAATTGGTCTATAATTCTTAGAGTAATATCTTGGCCTTCTTTTGGTAAAAGTGCAGTATTTGCTTCTTTCCAAGAGTCAGGCATTGCAGAGCCCTGCAAAATAGAATTCATCAAACTTTGAAAGGGCTGAAGAAGCTGATCCTCAAAGCACCTACAATACAACGCTGGCAAACCATCTGAACCTGGTGCTTTCCCCAGTTTGGTTCTTTTTATAGCTTCCACTATTTCAAAAGTAGTTATAGGATTGTTCATTAATAATTTCTGTGATTGTGAATGTTTTGGTCATTTTTGTTTCTCCATATACTCATCTATCTTTTCCAGAGAAACTTCTTGCCTTTTATACAAATCGGGAAAAAAGTTGTAAAACGATTTCTTAATTCCTTCATTATCCATTAATTCAATATTTCCTTCTTGGATTTTTAATATCATTTTCTTTTCTCTTTCCTTCCTTAATTTATAGGCCAACCATCTTCCAAGTTTATTGGCAAACTCAAAATGTCTCTCTTTAACATAATTCAATTTTGTCTCAATTTCCCTCACAGGATAAATAGATAAATATTGGTGTAATAATTTAAGTTGGTGTAAAATACCAGTATCCACTGGGTTTTTCTATAATTCAATTTCTTTTACTTTAATTTGATCTAAGATAGTTTGCATTTTTGGTTGACACTTCTTTTTTATATTAGTTATGGTAGATAAAATGACCTCTCATAACTGCCTTACGTGTCCCAAACAGTTTTTAGGTCAGTCCCTTTGTCCAAATTGATGTCAAAAAATCTTTTAAACTCCCCTTGCAATCAACCAAAACGTTATCTCTTTGTAAAATAGCTTCATTCAATCTCCATTGAAAAGCCATAGAACAGTGCTTTCCAATCTGCCGCCGTTGGCGACACACCAACGGCGGCGGTGCGGGGGTGTGCACGGCGGCGGGGGGCGCACGGCGGCGTGCGCAGCGGTGGTGGTAGCGGCCTCCGCTAAAACGCGGAAGCGCTGATGGTGCGCCGCCGCTGTGTACGCCCCTGCCGCCGCTTCCGGGTTGTGTGGCGACACACCAAACTGTGTGTTGCGACACACTTAAGTGTTACGACACACAGTTTGGAAAGCTGTGCCATAGAAGATCTCTTTATTTTCAAACTTACTAGATTGTGATCAGAGAAAGTCTTTGGTAAAATATCAACCTTACAAATTTTATTAGCTAAATTATTTGAAATCCATATCATGTCAATTCTTGAAAAAGATTTATGTCTTTCTGAGTAAAAAGTATATTCCCTTGCCAATCCATTTTTGTGTTGCCAGGAATCTACTAATGCCAAATTGTCTGTTGATAAATTTCTGAATGTTTCTTATTTGATTACTGTATTCTGAAGTTCTATAAGGCACTTTGTGATACTAATTGAAAAGAGGGATGTATGCTTCTATGATAAGTATTCCTGCATTTTTATGAGACAAACCCTATTTGCTTATCATAAGTCACTAATCAACTGTACTCAATTGGAAACAGGAAATCCAGTAAAATGATTTTGGGAGTGTGACACCTTGATCCATACTGCTGCAAGAAGAAGTAAATTTCCAAATACAGTTTTTTTTAAAATTGGGGAGGGCCTTTTATCCAATATATATTTCTATGATCTACCAAGTTGAGACGTGATATACAACAGACTGGTAAAAGAAAAAAATAAAATAAAACATACTTAAAACACAGAGATTGGGCATGTATATACATATTATACATTTCCAATCTTAAGAGGCTATAATTTTAAACACACATATTCAGTCTTTTTGTCCCCAAAAACGTTTTGTATAGATGAAAGCAATTTATTAGGAATTGCTATTGCTAGAACAAAAAACTGGAGGACATTTTTGAAAAAAGTTCTTAACTGAGGGATTCTTCAGGACCCATTCCTGGTGTGCTCATTTTTCAAGCAATGCTATTTCCCAAGATTCTTGTATGATAAGCAATTGACACCTCAATGTCACCTGGAAACATATGGCAACCATAGTTCTAATATTATCAAGAAGCATCAATGATAAGGAAAAGCATTTCCCACCCCCACCCCCCTCATTATAATGCATTAGCACAAAACTAGGTATCCAAAAAGGAAGACTTGTTCTCCCGTGGACATTTTGGATGTGATACTACGCCTAGGCCTCACAGTTATGAAAGTCAGATGATGCCAGGTGATGTTTTTCAGTATCATATATCATACTGATGGATCTCGATTGTCATCCTCACTCCTGGTGGTGCTGCTTCTTGCCAAGCTCACACTCATTATCCATTAAGGGTCACATTCAGAGCAGGACTTGGTATACAGACTCAGGCACATTTTCAGTGATCTGCTGAGTCAGGTGCCTAGATCTGTCTGCTTATTACATGCTGTTACTGAAGGATCTCCATAACCATCACTTTGGCTAAATTTTGAAGTCTGCCTTGACCACATTTAGGATTTTCTCCTAAAGCATAGCCTACACTTTTCATTACAGGTAGCCCTCGCTTAGCGACTGCCTCGGACAGCAACCGTTTGCAGTTACAACAGTGCTGAAAAAGTAATTTTGTGACCAGTGCCCGCATTTACGACCTTCACAGTCTCTCTCTCTCTCTGTCTCTCAGTCACATCTTCGCCATTACAGTCAGTCAGTACACGTTGTCCTGTGTAAATCGTAAGCACAGTCGTGGTCGTGTGATTTTTCACTTAGTGACCACTTTGCTTAACAACAGTCTCCGGTGTGGTCGCTAAACGAGGACTACCTGTATATCACTATTTATGTTGGACTGGGCTCTTTAGTTCAGATCTGATTACTATACTCTTGTCTACATACCAGGAAGAACAATTTCTAATATTGCTGCATTAAGTAGCCTGCAACTATAGATCCCAAACAATGATATGCCATAATCATAATATCTAGTAGGAGTGTTGACGTTAAAAGCCCTGCTAAGTAGACCTTTTGAGGGCAATCAGATGGCAAGATTAACTTCTCAGGCTCTTAAAACGGTTGCGCCCTAAACATGGTTTCAAAAAAGTACTCTCTGGGAAGCTACATGAAGTTAATTTTTTGATGAGTTTGCAAAGTCTGGGATTTGTCTGACCCTTCAAATTTCTGGCTTGTCCATTCATAGTTAACTGATTCATGGAAGGCTTCCCTTTAAAAACTTAGGCCAATTGTTTATTATTTTAGATGCAACAGGCCTCTTTTTATGTATTGTAATATTATCGCCATAATAATAAACATCTGACCAAGCCTTTTACAATGTACTTTCTTTTGCATTAATTCTCTTCATTGTTACCCAGATGTGATATCCAGCTGAAAAATGAGCTAAGCCAAATGCAAAGAAGATTATAAGAAGTTGATTCTAATTCCACAGAATTATTTTTTTGCATTTACAAGTTCATAAAACTAGAATGAATCAGGCTCAGACAAGTATCTTATTAGAAAAGCAACTCCAAAATGTCAGAAAACTCTAAAATGTCAGAAAAATTAAGTAAAATTAAGGAAGAAAAACTAAGAAAAATTAACCCTAGGTTTTTTAGAGTTATAATATCAAAATAAAAACTGTTTATTTTTTTTCAAAAAACCCCACATTTGTATATTTGTAGATATCTGCCCTCACTTCACATTCACTACACATTCACTACAAAAATATTAAAATGTTGTAGGAAGGTTGACTAAGCCTCATAAGAAACTGACACATGCTGGGTTATCCAGTTTATTTATTTGCTTGCTTACTTTTTATTTGTATGCTACCTATTTCCAAGGACTGGAGAAACTAACAAAAAACAACATAACCCCCCCCCAATAAATAAATAAACCCACTCAAAAAGAATAATAAAACATTCCTACATTATAAGGGACAAAAGAAAACATACAAAGTAATGGGTCCACCAGTGCATTCCAGCATTCAAAGCATGCTTTCCTCCTTGGCTAGATGGAAAACCTAAGTCTTATCTGCACTCCAGAAACCTAGGAGGGAAGAGCTAGCTTGGATCTCTGTAGGGAGGGATTATCATGTTCATTATCATATTCTCTGGCTGATAGCCCTCCAAAATCTTATCTTTCACCTTACAAGTTTTGTTAGAATGCTAAGTTTTACCAGGGAATGCATTTTGGTACACTACAATTATTTGTAACAGAGGCTCCCTAAAAATCCTCAGTGGTTTTGAACTTCTGAAGCAGCTCAGAATAAGAAGTCATCTACTGCAAGTTTCCACAACAGGGCTTTCCTCTGAGCTGAATCGGCACTTGGTTTGGTCAAGACCTATAACAATCCAAGTGGAAATGTATTTCATAACCAGCTTGGTTTCAGATGTTTCAGATATCCTCTTAATCCTTCAGTGGCTTAGCTGCTTTCTCAGGTAAGGTTCCTGCATTCCCTTTCTCAAATCCTATGTTGCTGAATCTTTTGAAATTTAGGTTATGGAGCCTTCTTGGTTTTTCTTTAAACCTGTTGGAATCAGATGATGGCTTATAGATAAAACTATTTTCCGGCTTTTCCTTTGCTTTCTGATTTGATGATTAATGATTAAACCAGGCACAAACATCAGCTGGAATGCTCCTGTTTGGTATCAAAACACTGAATGATAAACAAACATGAGAAAACATTGGCTGCTTTATGTACTGAATTTAGGATTACGTTAGACGGCATACAAATGAATGGAACAATGTGTGCCTGCTAGGTATGCTGTCTTCAGGTAACAGCTGCAGCATGAGACCAGAGAAATGCATAGTATAATCACCTTGATTGACCAGACTCTCGCCAGACAGAATCCTGCTGGTTGCAACTCGCTTTCCATTCGTCTCGAACCCTGGCTTTTCTTCTCCAGGTTCTGCCAAAGTTCTTAGCTATTGGGTCTTCCCATCTCTTTGGAGGTCAGCCATGGGGTCTTTTTACTTCTAGTGGATACCATTCGGCAACTGCTGTTGTCCAAAGGCCATCCGACATGCGCGCGACGTGTCCTGCCCAGCGTAGCTTCCGTTTGCGATATTTGACAACAACATCATTATTCCACTTTGTGCTCTAATCTGACTGCTTGGGATGTGGTCTCGGAGAGAAACTTTCAGCATGGATCTTTCCATAGCCCTTACTGCTCTTGAAAGCTCTTCCTCTTCTGCCTTTGTTAGCGACTATGTTTCACTTCCATATAGCACCGCCGGTAAGACAGTCAAATTAAAAAGATTAGCACGCAGTTTTCCGTCGATCTTCTCATTTTGTAAGACTTCACTAATGGAGTTGTATTTAGCCCATCCAGCTTTCTTTCTTCTGACCAGTTCTTCTCTTTGATCTGATTGTTGTTCATTCTGATTAGCCGTCCCAGGTAGACATAGTATAATAGTGTATTTTTTTACAGTGTTCCTGCACTTTTTTTCCACACTGTACCCATCCATACATCAATATGGGCTTAACTGTACAAATCTATCAGCCAGACCAGAGAAGGGTGATATCACTGTTGTGAGGATGGTTAAGATCATGCATTAAAAACCATGTCAAATAAACTCCATGCAAATGCTAACTGTTGCTGTTGTTATTTGAAGAATTGTCTCCGGTGGAGTTGCACCAACTGGGCGAGTGGTGGTGGCATGCTTCCATTTCATTGGCAATGCACTGTGGGGAAGGGAATGGGGTTATCCCCAGGAAGGGTTCCCTTTAATCCCTTTGCTTGTTTACAAAGCAAGAGAAGAAAAAGAGCACAAAAGCGAGAAAGAAGCAATCACAGGCAGGCGGAACAGGAGCTTGGTGTGTAAAAAAACAAATGCCAAGTGTTTCTTCCAACAAAGCATAAAGGCAACTCCCAGCCAATGGGGCCCACAGAGCAGTCTTTGTCTGCAGAGGCTCAGGTGCCCCCGCACCATGTGGCCTGCAGCAAGAGGCAGCAGAAGCTTCCCAAGAACTCAGCGCAGGAGGGGGTGGCCGAGCAAACAATCCGAAAAGGAGTTCAACTAAGGGAAGAAGCCGGAGCAACCAGGACCGCCACCGCCTAGCTGGTTTCTTTTTCCAAGCTCTGGTTATGCTTACTGGTAACTATGAGCAATTCATAGTTCAATATCTTAGTAGAGAATCATTTCTGCAATATGGTTTACATCATTATTATATAACCATAGCAATATTTATTACTTACGAAACACCTAGTTTTTCAAAGCTCTGAACGCTTATTAAAAGGGTAGGGGATAGCCCCATACCCTTTCCGACACTTGCACCGCTGGTGAAATGGAATTGCATTACTCCCATTCTCGCAGTTGATACAACCCCAGTGAAGACCATTCACAAGCTCTTCAAACAAGAGCAATAATATTTAGCAGGTACATGTTCAACATAGTTCTTAATGCACGATCTTAAACATCCCTTCAAGAGCTGTATCACCCGTCCCCAGCTGGTTAAGAATGACAAAAGTTGTAACCTCGGCATATCTGAAGCATGCATCTTGCCAGGGTGGGGAACACTAACCTATGTTCTTGCCTGCACTCTGCAAGCTAACAGAAAAGATACAAAAAAAAAAGGGAAGGGAGATGCAAGAAGAAGCAAGAATTGGAGCCATTTTTTTCCTAGCAGGGAACAAAAAAGCGATTCCTACAATTGCTACACCTCAAGCTGATAGTACGTCTCTCCTCTCCCCATTTTCTTGAGAGGCAGGGGGCACAGCCTCCCACTACCAGATGGTCCCCTAACCAGGGATAAAAGCCAAAGTGAGCTTTCTTTCTGCTCTCAACTCCCATGTTAATGCAAAGGGAATGAATAAATAGCAAACAGAATGATTAGTTAATGCATGGAACATAGACCTTGCTTAAAGATCTTTTAGTCTGGCTCTGCTATGGCCCTTTATCCCTTGTGGACATGATCTCCCATATAGAAACAGTTGTGAACATCTGTGATGCCTCTACAGTTGTCCACAACTATTCCAGTTGAAACTGCTTGACTTACATTTATACAAGGAGGAAGAGACATCCCCCCCAAATTGTTGGAGTATATCTCCAATCATATGCATGGTGGCTGAGGATGATAGGGGTGAAGTTCTGTAAGCAACATATGGGGGCAGCGTGGAGTCCGTGAAGGCAGTCAGTCAGACCCAAATATTCCATCCCGTTTGAGCTAGGCAACTTTATAGTAGAGAAATGGTCTCTGAAGCCCCACATTCCCATCCAACTAGTCATATTGGACAAAGTTCTACAGGCAGAAGAGAGTGACTTCACCTTTACTCTTTTAGATTTTCCACTGTGCCCAAAGGTAATCCTATCTGCAGATGGGGGATTATGATGATGCATTTAGAATATAGCTCAACTCAAGGGAATCTTGTTAAAAGGCTTCACTGTGTTCCCCATCTGTCATTCTCTCTGCCCATTTGATTTTGTCTTCTCTCTCTGATGAAAGGAATAATCATTGGGCAACCAGAAACTATGAATACAAGTAAACAAGGTATATCAGGAGTTTCCCTGTACCGGATAAGGCCACCTGGCCCAGTGTGGCCAACTGTGGAAGTGGTAACATTGCATGATTTTAGAAAAACAATAAAAAACAAAACACCCCAGCTTTATGATTTGCAATCCTTCTGGAAATTAACTGGACTGAAAACTTTGGTACTACACAAAATATGTTAGTTCTGAATTACAAGATGGAAGCAATCGGGTGCAGACAAATCTCAACTCAGCACTCAGCACCAATTCATGATCCTTCCTAATTAAGAAATAATAATACTTCTAATATGCTCAGAGAAACATACACTGGACATTTCAACACAGATGGCTGAATGTGAATGTGAGTTTAGGTTTCCCATATTTTACATCCAGCAGTCTACAACCACATGGGCTTTTTAAGAAAGCCTCTGGAAGCGATTATGTTTGTTGCTAATTCAAAGAAGGCTGCAGATAGAATTTTTAAAATTACTTTAAAAAAAATTAAAATCCTCACCATAAAAAATTGCTCTGGCTGCATCCTGTTACCTGTTTCCTACTCAGTTAAATGCATCTATTTATAGATCATTCCATTCAAAACTTTTACTGCACAATGATTCGAACTTCTTCCAAAGTTTACAGAATGCCAAGCAAACAACATCCTCCATTTGTAACATACCTACTTTTCCTTATCAGCTGTTCATTTTTCTTCTTACAAGTAAAAGAAAAAAATATGTTAAGGAGGAAAAGACAAAGTACCTCCACGGTGCCTTTTGATCCCTACCTAATGGGAAGTATTCTATGTTGCCATAATTCCTCCTCCTCTTCATCTAAAGAGTTATAAACTTGGAGTAAAAACATCCTCATACCTCTTCTAGTCCTATTTTATTTGTTATCATGCCTAATGAAAGGTAGATGAGCCCTTAAAAAAATTAAAAGAGCATTGATGAATGATCACTAAGGCCCAACATTCTGTTCTCACAATAGACAACCAGAGGTCCTGGGAAGCCCACCAGCAGGCTGTGAGGCCAGCAGACCCGTCATGAGGATTTGCTTTATTGGGATAGTCCAAGTAAAGGAATTAGAGTACTGTAGCTTTTGGATCAAAAGGTATTTCCTCTTTTTAGTTTCTTAGACTGAAAGGACTAAGAATATCAAACCCAACATGGTTACATCAACTCTAAAATTCTGACAAGGACACCTGATAGAACATCAGGTAAACTTGCCTAGACTGGAACAAGGAAGCCTAGAACGGATGTGGAGGCTACAGCTTTTGGGCACTGCCTCAAGTTCCAATGACAAAGGTCCATCTCCTACTCAAGCACACAAATGCCAAAGGGAGCTCATTATACTCCAAGGCTAGTAATAGCAATGAGGTTACTAGTAGCTGCTATTGCTTGCTGTGCCACTGTTTCTATGGCTGCGGCATCTCTAGGGTTGCCGTGTTTTTTTGGCAGGACTTGTATGTCTTTCTGAATTATGAGACAAAGATTCAGCAAGCTTTCCTGACACAGAAAGGATGCAATGCTTGTTGAAATATTCAGTCCCAGGCAGGGGATAAGTGCAGAAAAACATGTAGCATCTCTACAGTGAAGCTGTTGAAATTCAGTCTGAAGTGAGGCATGTAAAGTGCTGGCTTCCGGATAAGTGTACACGGGGTAGTCATCTTCCCCTTAGGCAACAGATAGTTCCTGTCAGAGCAAAGCTACTTTGGGTTGCAGAACACTTTGTGAATGCTACTCCCCATAAATTATCCTAGGCCATTTCACCATGTTGACAGGCTTTTTCTTTTAGAAAAAAAGAATGAACACCTCAGTATCCCAGGGGCTGCAATGATGCCTCATTAGCATGATGTTTGTGTACAGCCTCAAAGATAGAGCTGTGCTAATTGTTCCTAATTATCACTTCTCCCCAAATAAAACAAGGTAGCACAATGGTGATGTTGCTGCCTTGAAAAATGCTTTCTCCAGCTGACACAGCTACATGCACATAGACATGCAATACAATACATACAAACCATGGAGCCTGAATGGCTGCAGCCCATATTGCAGATAATTTGATACAAATATAGGTTTCAATATATGAAAGTCAATTCATGGGTTTTAGAAACCTCATGTTACAATTCCATCTCTTATAAGCAAGTAATACTGTAGTTAAAACACATGGCGAAATAACCTCCATTAACCATTCTTGCTCTTGTTTAGAGATGCAACCAGACTGAGCAATGTTAGCACTGTCCTAGCATTGACCTTTCTCTGTAAGCTACAGATAGAATTGTATCTTTTTTAAACACAAACAGACACAGGTGAAATAGATTTTTTTTCTTTTCTTTCTGAGTGCACACCTGCAGTTTTCAGTCCATGCTACTGTTATATGACAAAGGCTATTTCCCTACAAGTGACTTAGAACATGTTCCAGAGTCATCCAACCATTGTTGTATCAATACAAGAACAGGGTTTCTTTCATCTCACAGTGGCTGGGTGACTCTAGAACAGAGCTTTCCAAACTGTGTGTCAGGACACGTTAGTGTGTCAGCTGCAGTGTCTCGGTGTGTCGCGGCTGCTGCTGCCTCCGAGCCCTGCCAGGATTCCGCGCAGTTCCTAGTGCCTGCCCTGTGCCTTGCTGCCTCCAAACCTGCCCTGCCAGGATTCCGCGCAAGTCCTAGTGCCTGCCTTGTGCCCTGCTGTAAGAGTGTGTCGCAAAATGATGCCCTGCTGTAAGAGTGTGTCGCAAAATGATGCATGTCTAAAAAGTGTGTCACCAACATGAAAAGTTTGGAAAGCTCTGCTCTAGAAGATGCTCCAAGTCACTGGTGGGGAAATGGCCAGATCATGTGGTCAGGTGAATGAGAACATGCCTAGAGCAAGCAGGCCATCTGAGGAGGGATTTTTAAAGATTTGTTTTAAAATTGGAACCCAAACACGTTTTTGCTTGAGCTCTGTTGCAGCGTTTCTCAACCTTGGCAACTTTAAGATGTGTGGACTAACTCCCAGCATTCTGAAGTCCACACATCTTCAAGTTGCCAAGATTGAGAAACACTGCTCTATTGTATGAATACTGTGTTATAAATATGCTGGTTCTGGGTGAAATGTCCTCATGGAGCCTCCATCTCCGAGGTAGTCCACCTCCCTGACACAGTCACCACTGCTCATTCACATGCCCTCTGCCTCTGGGCAAAAGTGGCACAAGGACTCAGAAGAAAAGCAAAATCAGCAAGAAGGGGCAGTTGAGCTAGAAAGCTCCAGAGATAGCAGTGAGGACCCTTGTCACTGTATGTGCAAGGGGAAGAGCCCATTGATGTTGGCCCCCAATGTCCACCCTATGTGGATGGTTTGGGAAATGCCAAGATAGTTAATTTGGTTAAAAAGCCATTGGAAGGATGAAACATAGATATGGCTTTCTTTATATTTGCTAAATGAATGGGACCTGCTAATTTTCTGGAATTATGCCTCCAATGCATTCCATTTGAACACAATTTTCCATCTCTTGCCATCCTGAGAGGCATTTTAGCAGAACAATAGAAACTTTAATATGAAAACAGTATACTTTACTATAAGCAAGAAGCACTAGGTTAAAGCTTCTTGTTTTTAAAGGACTTCACTCTTTGCTTCCTTCTCTTCTTTTTATTTGCTTTTTTGGCTGCTATTTAAGAGTAAGATTACTTTTCCTCTGCTTCTGAGTGTTCATTTTCTCTTTTACTGACTTCTTTCTCTGGAAAGGAGGATTTGGCATTTGGAAAAAAAAAACATTTACTTTCCTTCTTTTTTCCTTTTGTGAGCCTTCTCTCTCTCTCTCTCTCTCCCTCACTCCCTCTCCCCTCTCCCCCCCTCTCTTTTAATAGTCTAAGCCAGTGGTCGGCAAACCGCGGCTCGCGAGCCACATGCGGCTCTTTGGCCCCTTGAGTGTGGCTCTTCCACAAAATACCACGTGCTCTCCTGGCTGCCGCTGTTGGGCGACGTCTGCGCCGGGGAGCTTCTTTGGTAGGAAGACGCGTCTCCTGCCCGAGTCCAGGGGTGACGTCTGGCTGTCGCCGGGAGGCTTCTTCAAAAGAAGGGAAAGGCGGCGGCGGAAGCGAGGTGCGGTTCCATGCGGACGTGCATCTTTTCTTACTCTCCCCCTGGCTTTCTTTTGCGTATTCACTTTCTTCCGGGAGGAAAGCGCGGCCTTGACGGGTCCGTCACGTTGTCGAGACTCTCCGCCTAAATCCTTTCTTGGGGACGGCCTGAGTGTGGCCCTGAATTAGCTCAGTGCCTGCGAGTTGCGCTCGACTCCTGATGGTTGTACGGAGAAACGTTTCCCGTCTCGCCCAGCCTCTAGTAATAAAATGTGGTGCTTTCGAGGACAAGCGTGTAATCTCTCTAATACCGTCCACCCATCGCATCACTGCCGTCTTCTTCCTTCAGCCTTCCCAAACGTAATCCTTTTTAGTAAATCATCCACTTGCGCCATGCGCCCAAATACGTGAATTTCTGCCCAGTCTTTATTTGCTCCAGGAGGGATTCACTGGTAGTTCTTGCATCCGTGGAACTCAAAATAGCTACTGCTGTTTCCTACTGCTGGGAAGAACATGGCTTTAACTATTGTGATCTTTGTTATCATAAAAATATCCTCTCATTATTTTATGTAAGTTTGTCATTCTTGAGACCAATCTCTTTACCTCTCCAGCACACTGTCCTTCTTTCTATTCTTGAACTCAGAAAAGAAAACTGCTTCCTCCACTTGATTGTTAAAAGAAGTGACATTACAAAGCATATGGCTTGACATTTTGTCATCTTGATGTTCACATTAATCCAGATGTTTCACTTTCCATTTTTACTTCTAAGTCTTTCTTTTGACTACCAAATGGGTCATCTTTATATCTCAAGTAGTTAGTGTTTCATCCTTCTTGTTTTCATTCCAGCTATCATCTCTTTCAGTCCTGCCATTTTTGTAATATATTCACTGAATGAGTGAATCCTTTTCTTACTCACTTTCTTGTTCTGCAAGTTCAGTTCTTATAGTAGCTTTCTGTTCCTTTTAGAGGTGCCTAGAAACGTAATTGGCCATTATGGCATGCTCAGTCATCACGGAGTCCTTGGTGCTCTCTGAGCCTTGTTGTTTTCTTGCAGAAAACTGTTCTTTGCCAGGCTAGGCAACATATTCAGTGCACTAGACCTGCGGTTGGCAATTCCACCTGCCTCTGTCCGAAGTTTTGCCAGGCTAGGCAACATCTTCAGTGCACTAGACCTGCGGTTGGCAATTCCACCTGCCTCTGTCCGAAGTTTTGCCAGGCTAGGCAACATCTTCAGTGCACTAGACCTGCGGTTGGCAATTCCACCTGCCTCTGTCCGAAGTTTTGCCAGGCTAGGCAACATCTTCAGTGCACTAGACCTGCGGTTGGCAATTCCACCTGCCTCTGTCCGAAGTTTTGCCAGGCTAGGCAACATCTTCAGTGCACTAGACCTGCGGTTGGCAATTCCACCTGCCTCTGTCCGAAGTTTTGCCAGATTAGGCAACATCTTCAGTGCACTAGACCTGCGGTTGGCAATTCCACCTGCCTCTGTCCGAAGTTTTGCCAGATTAGGCAACATCTTCAGTGCACTAGACCTGCGGTTGGCAATTCCACCTGCCTCTGTCCGAAGTTTTGCCAGATTAGGCAACATCTTCAGTGCACTAGATCTGCGGTTGGCAATTCCACCTGCCTCTGTCCGAAGTGCTTTGCCCTTTCCCCTCCAAGGTCCAACCAGCTGCAAATCCTACAGGTATTTTTGTCATCAATTTAAGAATTGTAATTATTTTGTGTTGGTGGCTTTATTATTATAAAATGAAACATTTTTTTAGGTGCCCTGTTTGACATGGCTACAAAGAAGAAGCAAAGAAAAACGGAAGACAAAAACCGTGAATTTAAAGTTGAATGGACCGAGACTTTCGCGTTTATTCAAAACTGTGATGCAAGGAAGAAAGCAGTTGAGGAACTCCAGAAGAGTCAAGAAAAATCAAGTTCTGTATTTAATTACTGGATGCAATCTTCCAACAATGTTAATATTGCAAGTTTTGTGGTTAGTCAAGAGATTGCTAAGAGAGGAAAACCATATACAGACGGCGAATGCATAAAAAATTGTTTTATAAATGCATCCGAAGAGCTATTTCGGGATTTTGGGAACAAAGCAGATATTCTAAAAAAAAAATAAAGAGTTACCATTGTCTGCTAAAACAGTGAAAGATAGAACAGTCAAAATGTCTCTGAATATAACCAACCAGCAAGTCGAGGATCTTAAATTGGTTTCAGCTTTATCAATAGCAGTTGACGAGTCTTGTGACATAAATGATACAGCGCAAGTTTCACTTTTTGTACGATTCATTTCATCTACAGGTCCTAAAGAAGAACTTTTAGGATTATTGCCACTCAAAGGTTAAACACGTGGAGAGGATATAGCAAATGCTGTAATTGAGTGCATTGAAAAACATCATATTCCACTCGATAAAATTGTCTCAATTTCAACAGACGGGGCGAAAAGCATGACTGGCATAAGAAACGGGTTTGTTGCTATTTTGAAAGAAAAAATTAATCACGAGATACTTACTTACCATTGCATCATTCATCAAGAAGCGCTTTGTGCGCAGACATTTCCAGAAGAAATTTGCAAAGTTATGGAATTGGTGATTAAGATTATCAACTCCATTATAGCTAAAGCTCTTAATCATCGCCAATTTAAAGAATTTTTAGTTGAAATGGAGAGTGAGTACGCAGAACTTCTGCTGCATAACAAGGTACGTTGGTTATCAAGAGGAAACGTTTTGAAACGTTTCGCTTCCTTATTAACAGAAATTAAAGCATTTCTCCTTGAGAAGGGTGTTCACTATCCAGAACTAATGAACGATCAGTGGATCCAAAAATTTTATTTCATGGTAGACGTTACGTCTCATCTAAATCAGCTTAATCGTAAACTACAGGGGAAAGGAAACACAACTTTTTCGATGTTAGAAGAAGTTATTTCATTTGAAAACAAATTAACTCTTTTTGCTCAAGATTTTGAAAGAGAAACTTTGATTCACTTTCCAAGCCTGTTGAAACATCGCCAAGAAAATAATTCTGATGTTGACATTTGCTATTTCAAAACAACACTTTTAAATATGAGGGAAGCTTTTCTCAACAGGTTTCAGGAATTCAGAAACAGCAAAGCGACGTTAGCCTTTGTTAAAAAACCTCTTAATGCTACTGTAACAGAATTAAATTTTTCTCCCTTTAATATTGACATTGGCAACTTTGAAATGCAATTGCTGGATTTAAAAAACAAAGAATTGTGGAGCTCGAAATTTGAACGTCTTTGTGCTGATATAGAAATATTGGAGAAAAACAAATGTGAACTTAGTTCACAGCACAAGTGGTCTGCTTTGAAAGACCTGGAGAAGGAAGATATGTTGATTTTTAACACCTGGAATAGTATTCCTGACTCATATAATCAGCTGAAAAAACTAGCGTTTGCTGTTCTTTCCTTATTCGGGTCTACATATTCATGCGAACAATCATTTTCAAGCATGAATCTTATCAAGAGTAAATTGAGAAGTCTTATTGATGAGAACCTGGAATCGTGCCTAAAATTAAAAACAACAACATACAAACCTGACTTATCGAAGAGAATATTTGTAGCTCAGGGTTGAACTGGGGAGTCTTTGGTGCTCTCTGAGCCTTGTTGTTTTCATGCAGACGTTTCATTGCCAGGCTAGGCAACATCTTCAGTGCGAAAAGGGAGTGGAACTTGCTGTCTGTTTATATACCCTGGCTTGTCCTGCCTGTGTTGGTGGGGGTCTTGTACTCTCCTTGGTAGTTCCTTGATTGGGCTGTTGTGTGCTGTTTGGGTGATTGACTGAGTTAATAGTTCCTTGATTAAGGTCTATTGTGTTGTTTGATTGCTCCTCTGCTGCTAATCTTGCTGTTAATCTATGCATATCTTGTTGTTGATTGCTGGCCTGACTACCCAAACTTTCCAAGAGATGCAAGGCCATTGTTCACATTAGTGTTTGTCAGTCATTGTCATGATTTAATTTTATGGATACCTTACAATTTAATTTTATCAATAAATAATATCGTTATTAAGTATGATATCAAGTTTTATTCAACGCACCTATAGTTTAACTAAGACTTAAAACTTTAAGTAAAGTTTATTAAGTTAATTTTAGGGAGCGTTGTGGAGTGAAAGAAGATGTAGTGTCGAGGATTGAGAAAGGTATGTTGAGATGGTTTGGACATATAGAGAGGATGAACGAAAGGAGATAGACGAAACAAGTATACAAGACGAGTGTGGATGGGAGAGTTGGAAGGGGTCGACCTCAGCGAACGTACCTCAATCAGATTGAGGACGTTTTTAGCAAAGGCCAGCTTAGGAGTACCCTAATTAAGTTAATAACAATGTACCTACCTATATAGTTTAAGTTTAAAAAATTTGGCTCTCAAAAGAAATTTCAATCGTTGTACTGTTGATATTTGGCTCTGTTGACTAATGAGTTTGCCGACTACTGGTCTAAGCTTCCTAGATTCCTGTGTTCCAGGCAAGGCTCATTCCTCTAAATATTACTGCTACATATTGCCTCATCATCATCTCTACCACCACCATCATAATTTCAATTAATTAGCAATCTCTAGTTGAAAAGAGTATAATTCTGCTCTTCAGTCAATTTAGCACTGTACATTTCTACACTTTAGTTTCTACAGCTTATTTAAAAGCTGTGACTGTCAGTTTAGAGCACAGTTTCTCAACCAGGGTTCCGTGGAACCCAAGGGTTTCGCGAGAGGTCACTAGGGGTTCCCTGGGAGATCACAATTTATTTAAAAAATTATTTCAAATTCGGGCAACTTCACATTAAAGAGGTAACTTTCATTCTTTAGTTTTAGTTTAAGAACACTGTTAATGCATGTATACAGGCCTACACATGAAACAAATATAAGAATTTTGTAACTTCTGGCCTATATTCGAGCCTGAATGTGCAGAGGTTCCCCGAGGCCTGAAAAATATTTCAACGGTTCCTCCAGGGTCAAAAGGTTGATAAAGGCTGGTTTAGAAGCTTGTGAACTGCAAAAGAGAGACAGGAACCTGTGCCCACAGAAAGGGCCATGTTTCAGCAAATGGCCCCAAGCAATAAAGCAGTTTGGTCTAGTGGTTAAGGCAATGGGCTAGAAACCAGGAAACTGAGTTCTAGTCCTGCTGTAGGCACAAAGCCAGCTGGGTGACCTTGGGCCAGTCACTTTCTCTCAGCCCTATGAAGGAGGCAATGGCAAACCACTTCTGAAATCTTGCCAAGAAAACTGCAGGGACTAGTCCAGGCAGTCGCCAAGGATCGGACACGACTGAACAAAAGGCCTGCCAATCTGCACCCTTTGAACCACCTTTTGATTCAAGAAACTAAAGTGCAAAAGAACCCAAGTCCAGTTGTAAGCCACCCAGAGTCACTTTTATAGTGAGATGGGTGGTGTATAAATTTAAATAAAAAAATTAAAAAAATAAAAATTTGTATGTCAGTGTAGTGCTGTAGCTAAGGTGTTAGACTAGATGCAGGGAGGCATAGATTTCAGGCTACCCTCAGCCACAGAAACTCAATGGGTGACTTGGGGCTAGTCAGTCTTTTAGTCCAACCCACATCACCAGGGACCTGCATGGACATTATTCAATTCTGTGAACTTCCAGCATTGTGTTACCATATGAGAAGGCAAGGGTCACAAGGTCTCCCAGGAAGCTGAATTATGGCTAAGCAACTATTTGAACCCAGGTCTCCCCTATATGTGAGCCAATCATCTTGAATGGCTCAATGAAGGTCAGCTTGTTTTTCAACTAGACGAACACTGGTTACTGTGGTAAAAACCTAAACCACACCTTCAGCTATGCATACTGCTCTCTTGCTTGCAATATAATGCCATTTTTTCCTAATGGATAATAGTGATCTCAGGGATTGAGGAATTCCCAGTTCAAGTTGGAATTCATCAGACTCCATCTGCCTCCCTTTGTATGAATGGAACAATGGTCTGTCTTCTCTGGCACTTCCAGGACAGTGCAATGTGATAATACTATATCCCAGGGCTTCCCAAAGTTTTCCCGCGGCGACACACCAACCGCCGTTGGTGTGTCGCCGCGGGAAAACCCGGAAGTGCCGCCATTGCGGTAGTGCGCAAAAACCCGGAAGCGCTGCTGCCGCTTTCGGGTTTTTGTGCACCGCCGTTGGTGTGTCGCTGCAGGAAAACCCAGAAGCGCTGATGATGATCAGCGCTTCCGGGTTGTGTGGCGACACACAGTTTGGAAAGCTCTGCTATATCCACTTATCCTGTATCACCAAGAGAATGTAAAGACTAGGTGGGAAAAGATGTAGGAGAATCAGCCTGAGCAGGCAGTGTATATTATGGGTGCAGACTTGCACTTCGCCCTGACATCAATACCATCAAGCTCCAGTATCAGGGAGTTCCTGGCATAGCTTTCTTACTTGTTTCCCAAGGCTACCTGTGCCTGATAACCTCTGTACTATTTATATAAGTACCCCATTCTCAAAGTGGAAGAGGTTTGTCTAAGGATGCGTCAGGTGAACCTTAATTTGAATTACATCCTGCGTTAAGAAAGCACTGGTCCCAAATTTTCCATTTTCCTCTTGTGCTCACTGTGTCTTTGCTGTGGACAAGCCCCAAAGCAAAAATAGTCACATGTGCTGGTTATACTGGAGAAAGTCCAGGTATGCATACAGGCCGCTTGCAAAGCCCTAAGCCTTATTCCCATGATCAAAGTGCCCAAGTGGTTACATAATGGACATTTTTGATAATTGTCAATGAAAAGTCAATGATTCATCTCTAACCCCAAGTTTCTTTCACTGACTATGACCAATCACTGGCTTATTTCCCAATGTTAGGTTAAAATGCTCTCCACCCATCCCTCAATCAACAGAAAACTATACCAGTATAAAACTTGTTGTTCCAGTTGCTGATCTCTATTGTTACACAAGCTGCTCCCAGGTTCGACTTACAGTCACTCACTCACATGCTCACAGACTGTTGAGGCACGTGGATCTGTCTGCCCCCCTTGCTTTCTACCTGGGCTTTCCAGATGGGTGCGGCTTGAGCAGACAAGACACACAGCCCTGGTCAACAGCCAGGAAAAATATGAGGATTACACACACAAATAACTTCCAACTGAACACTGAGGAACAACAGGTTCTTTGTAATACACGGAGACCCAGTGAATTTAAAGTAACAGCAAAACTTTACTGGTTGCAAGGTACATTTGCTCTTTCTCACACGCGCACACACACACACATCCACACTTACCGATGTCCTTTCATTTCCTTCCAACTAGGCTGCAAGGCACTAGCCAGAGGGATGGAAGTAGTCAAGTCTGGATCCAAGAACAACTCAAGGAGTGGGCGGGCTTTGAGACCCCTTTTATCCCCTAAAGTCCTTGCTCTGATGATTCACAAGACTGGCAGCTACTCTTGCCTTGTTAATTTACAAGTCTGGTAACTGTTGTTTTTTTTAATATATTTTATTGAGTTTTAAAATACATATTAAAAGTTAAAGCAGAAAATAAAGATAGAAATTCAAAGTAAGAAAAAAGTAAAGAAAAAGTGAAGTCAAGAAAATAATAAGCGAAAGAAATATAGAAAATAGATAGCCTCCAATCTATCTTTGGTCTTTAAATACAATAATTTGCTTTAAATGTTAGTCTTTCATACAATATACAGGAACTTTTCTTTGTCATATACACTTCAATTTCTATAATCCAATCTTCTGATCTTCATGTAGGTTTCACCTTTCTTGCAATTGTCCAATTATCCATCCGTGGTTTCCACTCCTTGGGATAATATCCATTTAAGTGTTCTTAGCTGTATCAGTTTAATGTTTTTTATTCACTCTTTCCATTTTTACATCTATATTTATATCCTTAATAAAGTCCAATTAGTCTTAAATCATATGTATAACAAATAAAGGCCTTATTATAATTCTAATAAAATACAATATATTCTATTCATATATATCCATAGAAATAACATTAATTTAATCATAATCTTATTTTTATATATTTACCTAATTAACTAATTTTGTGACTACATATTCCACTAATACATAACCTAACCACAATTCATAAAAAAAGTAATCTATAACATCAATGTATTTATATCACTAATTTCTAAATCCCAACATATAATTATAAAGATATGTCATCCTGTAATAACATTAATTCTAATTCCAACTCATATCCTGTCCCAATGGTACATCTTCTCATACCTGCATTTCCATTAAAAAAAAAAAGTAATCTATAACATCAACTTATTTATATCACTAATTTCTAAATCCCATATCCTACAATTAAAATATCACATTTTTATATATCCATACAATTTCTCATATCAACTTTACTCTATGTCCAATCCAAATCCATGTTTTCCTTAACCATGTATCCCACATTATGATAAATCTCATATTCAGGTTATGCCAAAATCACAGTATACAATCTGTTTTGTTCTATATCTCATGTTCTTAATCTTTCCCAGTATTTCACAATAACTATCTATTTGCATATTAAAATCTTCCTGTCTCAAGATGTCTATGAAGGTTCTCAGTCATCCAGGTGGAATTGTCTGTAGCTTGAATCATGTCAACTGGATTTCTATTTTCTCAGTGGAAACGTTTCGCTCCTTATCCAAGGAGCTTCTTCAGTCTGAGCAAAGTTAGTAAGGGAATCCTTAAATATGTTTCTAGGTGGCTGTGTGACCTTGCACCTGGGGCTAGGTCATGGTTATTTTTGAGATGTTATTTCTAAGTCCCTTTATCATCTAAAGGAGGATCGTTAAGATTACCATGCTGCTGTTGAGCTTGCGAAATGGTCTTCTGTGCCTAGGAAGATTAAGACCATTTTGCAAGCTCAACAGCAGCATGGTAATCTTAACGATCCTCCTTTAGATCCTCCTTTTTTTTTTTTCCAATTCTTCCCTTGATTTCATTTCAATTTTGTCCCCTTCATATATATGATTTCAGCTGCCAGAATGACATATGCTCAACAATGGAAGAAAGAAGAAACCCCTACAATCCAAGACTGGATTACAAAAATTATGGACCTAGCACAGATGGCAAAACTAACAGAGATGTTAAAAGATAAGAACTTGGACAAATTTAAAAATGATTGGAAACCGTTTCTGGACTATATGATAAATGTACAAAAAAATGTACAAAAAAATAATATATATAGGATTTAATGATTAAGTTGGTAAGAAATAGAAAAGGAACAAATGTAATTTAAACAAGCAATTAAGTAATGAGACAAATATATTAACCACAGTTAAGGAAATCGAGAACCAAATCTTTTTTCCCTTTTCCCTTTTTTTCCTTCCTTTTTTTCCCTTTTCTTCTGTTTCCTTGTTTGTCTCCCCTTTTACACACCTTTCCTTCTTTTCCCCGCACCCTGTTTAATTGTTTCAAGGTGTATGTAAGTTATATGTTGTATGTTATATGTTATATGTAAATTTTATATAATAAAGTATTTTTTACATAAAAAAAAAATGTAGTCTTTTCCACCTTATTCCAACACTTTCCAAGGGCAGCCTCAAGGTATATAAAACCTATCAGGCTTTGTTATTCATTAGCTTGGAAGAAAGACAAGTAACTGCACTGCAGTGGTGTCCACAGGATGGTGGTTCAAAATTGGCAAGATGGTGGATGGAGCACTGTAGTGCAAACCCTGTCCCTTTTGAAGGTACATAGGGTTTCCACTGCGACTCTCCACCCACCATCTTGCTGATTTCGACCCAACCCCTGCAGATACCACTGCCATAATGACTGGAAACGGGGAACAGAGGTTGGATAGGGAACAGCAATGAGGACAGCTAATTTCTGCCAACTCAAGGATGGGTGGATAGCAGTTCCACCACCAAAGGTCCATCCCTAACCATACTCCCACAGAATAAACACACACTCATATGTCTATACCCATACATTGCAGATAGGTCTTGGAAAAACAATTTTCACTGGCATCAAATAGAAAACTTTTTCCAAGTATAAATGCAATGTGTAGAGATGGAGCATGTTGGGAGGGTGGCAGGGCTGGGAGGGGAGGGGAGTGGATGTCACTGCTCAAGCAGTGTCCCCTACAAATTTCCAGTGGTAGAAATTTATGCTTGAAAAATGTATCCTCTTGGTGTCAATGGAAACAGCGCCGGCTTTAGGCTATGGCTGAGCAGGCACAGGTCTAGGATACCAAAGATTTTGTTGTTTATTTGTTTAGTCGCTTCTGACTCTTCATGACTTCATGGACCAGCCCACGCCAGAGCTTCCTGTCGGCCGTCACCATCCCCAGCTCCCCACAGTCGAGTCCGTCACCTCCAAAATATCATCCATCCGTCTTGCCCTTGGTCGGCCCCTCTTCCTTTTGCCTTCCACTTTCCCTAGCATCAGCATCTTCTCCAGGGTATCCTGTCTTCTCATTATGTGGCCAAAGTACTTCAGTTTTGCCTTTAATATCATTCCCTCAAGTGAGCAGTCTGGCTTTATTTCCTGGAGTATGGACAGGTTTGATCTTCTTGCAGTCCAAGGCACTCTCAGAATTTTCCTCCAGCACCACAGTTCAAAAGCATTTACCTTCCTTCGCTCAGCCTTCCTTATGGTCCAGTTCTCGCAGCCATAGGTTACTACGGGGAATACCATTGCTTTAACTATGCGGACCTTTGTTGTCAGTGTGATGTCTCTGCTCTTCACTATTTTATCGAGATTTGCCATTGCTCTCCTCCCAAGAAGTAGACGTCTTCTGATTTCCTGGCTGCAGTCAGCGTCTGCAGTAATCTTTGTGCCTAAAAATACAAAGTCTGTCACTGCCTCCACGTTTTCTCCCTCTATCTGCCAGTTATCAATCAAGCTGGTTGCCATAATCTTGTTTTTTTTTTGAGGTTTAACTGCAACCCAGCTTTTGCACTTTCTTCTTTCACCTTCGTCATAAGGCTCCTCAGCTCCTCCTCGCTTTCAGCCATCAGAGTGGTATCATCTGCATATCTGAGATTGTTAATGTTTCTTCCAGTGATTTTAACTCCAGCCTTGGATTCATCAAGCCCAGCATGTCGCATGATGTGTTCTGCGTACAAGTTGAATAGGTAGGGTGAGAGTATACAACCCTGCCGTACTCCTTTCCCAATCTTAAACCAGTCCGTTGTTCCGTGGTCTGTTCTCACCATTGCTACTTGGTCGTTATACAGATTCCTCAGGAGGCAGACAAGATGACTTGGTATCCCCATACCACCAAGAACTTGCCACAATTTGTTATGATCCACACAGTCAAAGGCTTTAGAATAGTCAATAAAACAGAAATAGATGTTTTTCTGAAACTCCCTGGCTTTCTCCATTATCCAGCGGATATTGGCAATTTGATCTCTAGTTCCTCTGCCTTTTCTAAACCCAGCTTGTACATCTGGCAATTCTCACTCCATGAATTGCTGGAGTCTACCTTGCAGGATCTTGAGCATTACCTTACTGTCATGTGAAATAAGTGCCACTGTTCGATAGTTTGAACATTCTTTCGTGTTTCCCTTTTTTGGTATGGGGATATAAGTTGATTTTTTTCGAATCTGATGGCCATTCTTGTGTTTTCCAAATTTGCTGGCATATGGCATGCATCACCTTGACAGCATCATCTTGCAAGATTTTAAACAGTTCAGCTGGGATACCGTCATCTCCTGCTGCCTTGTTATTAGCAATGCTTCTTAAGGCCCATTCAACCTCACTCTTCAGGATGTCTGGCTCTAACTCACTGACCACACCGTCAAAGCTATCCCCGATATTATTATCCTTCCTATACAGATCTTCCATATATTCTTGCCACCTTTTCTTGATCTCTTCTGCTTCTGTTAGGTCCTTGCCATCTTTGTTTTTGATCATACCTCCGATGTTTCTAATTTTCTGGAAAAGGTCTCTTGCCTTCCTATTCTATTATATTCTTCCACTTCCGTGCATTGCTTGTTTAAAAATAATTCCTTATCTCTTCTGGCTAACCTCTGGAATTTTGCATTTAATTGGGCATATCTCCCCCTATCACTGTTGCCTTTTGCTTTCCTTCTTTCTTGGGCTACTTCCAGTGTCTCAGCAAACAGCCATCTTGCCTTCTTGGTTTTCTTTTTCTTTGGGACGTTTTTTGTTGCCGCCTCCTGAACAATGTTGCGAACTTCTGTCCATAGTTCTTCCGGGACCCTGTCTACTAAATCTAGTCCTTTAAATCTATTCTTCACCTCCACTGCATATTCATTAGGAATATTAGTGAGCTCATATCTAACTGATCTGTGGGTATAGTATAGCCAGCACTGAACGGAAGGGTTTGTTTTCCAAATTAATTAATATGAGGTGTGCTTTTGGGGTGGGGGGAACTATGAGCCAGCTACAAAAACAGCTACATCTGACTGTCTTACAAAGTAAATGACACTTTTTAAAAATTATGTACCATCAATTCACTGACAACCCTTGTGACCACATAGATGAGCCTTCTCCAAGATGATCTGTCCCCAGCCTGGCCCTTCAGATCTTCCAATGGTGCAGCTATCATTGCTGTAATTGAGTCCATCTACCTTGCTATGTAATTGTTAAGAGGTAACACTAATACAACTATCTTAGAATTCATTCCAATCAACCTGGTATATATTGAATTTATTTATTTGTTTGTTTGTTTATAAACCAGAGGCTCTAAGTGGTGTAAAAACTCAAACACAGTATAAAACATAATATAATGAAAGTAATAAAACTGTAAGCGGGGGAAAAATAAGCACTAGTTCTTTCTTTAGTGCTTAATCGCTAAAGGCCTTCTGGAAAAGCCAGGTTTTAACTATTCTCTGTAATGCCATAAGCGTGGGGGCCATTCTTGCCTTGTGTAAGCTGTTCCAAAGCAACCACTGGGAATGCCTGCCTCCACACCCCTCCCATCATACCTGGGAATTCTTCAGGCCCTATCTACTCCCCTAGGATGGATGGGCAGATTATACATAAATTATGGTGGTCTCTAAGATACCCAGGCCCCAAGCTATATGGAGTTCTATAGGTAATAATCAGCACCTTGAATTGCACGTAGAAACAAACTGTTAACTAATGAACCTCCCATAGCAGCAGTGTTGTGACAATACTGTGATTGTCCAGTAAACACAAGGGCTGCTGTGTTTTGCACCAATATAACAGTGTAACTTTACCTGATATGGTGCAGATGCATTGGATGGATTTCCTGCTGACACAGATGTCAGCCATGTGGGCTGGGAATACTGCAAGTTGATGTGCCGCATACGTGGAAGGCAGCAGGTTTGGGGAGGTAGTAATACCGCACTGAAGTAGATTAGCCTGGTACAACAAATTGCCTTAAGGTACACTGCTCCCAGCATTGTCGCTGTTGTTGCTAGTTGCCATCAAGTCAATGGAACTCATAGCGATCTTGTGGATAGTTGTCCTTGTTATTCACTCTTTCCTGAGCCCTGCTTACATTTTAGGCAGTTCTCACTGCAGATACACTCCAGCAAAGGAGATCGTTACCTTGTCGTGGTGCTGGAGCTTGAGCACCTCAATGAAACCATGAGCTAAACCGTGAAGGGACACCCAAGACGGGAAGGTCATGGAAGAGAGGTCAGACTAAATACGATCCCTGGGGAAGGTAATGGCAACCCACCCCAGTATTCTTGCCATGAAAACTAAATGGATCAGTACAACCAAAGATATGTCGGTATACCATCGGAAGATGGGACTCCCAGGTCGGAAGATGGTCAAAATGCTACTGGGGAGGAACAGAGGATACGTTCAACTAGCCCCAGATGTGATGACGCAGCTAGCTCAAAGCCGAAAGGATGACTAGCGGCCAACGGTGCTGGTGGTGAACGACGAATCCGATGTTCTAAAGATCAACACACCATAGGAACCTGGAATGTAAGATCTATGAGCCAGGGCAAATTGGATGTGGTTATTGGTGAGATGTCAAGATTAAATATAGACATTTTAGGTGTCAGTGAACTGAAATGGACTGGAATGGGCCACTTCACATCAGATGACCACCAGATCTACTACTGTGGACAAGAGGACCACAGAAGAAATGGAGTAGCCTTCATAATTAATAATAAAGTGGCTAAAGCAGTGCTTGGATACAATCCAAAAAACGATAGAATGATCTCAATTCGAATTCAGGGTAAGCCATTTAACATCACAGTGATCCAAATATACGCCCCAACCACAGATGCTGAAGAAGCAGAAGTAGATCAGTTCTATGAGGATCTGCAGCACCTACTAGATAATACACCAAAAAGAGATGTTATTTTCATTACAGGAGACTGGAATGCTAAGGTGGGTAGTCAGACGACACCTGGAATTACAGGAAAGCATGGTCTGGGAGAACAAAATGAAGCAGGACATAGGCTGATAGAATTTTGCCAAGACAACTCACTGTGCATAACAAACACTCTTCCAACAACCTAAAAGACGACTTTATACATGGACTTCACCAGATGGTCGACACCGAAATCAGATTGACTACATCCTTTGCAGCCAAAGGTGGCGGACATCTATACAGTCGGTAAAAACAAGACCTGGAGCTGACTGTAGTTCAGATCACGAACTTCTTATTGCAAAATTTAGAATCAGACTAAAGAGAATAGGGAAGACCCACAGATCAGTTAGATATGAGCTCACTAATATTCCTAAGGAATATGCAGTGGAGGTGAAGAATAGATTTAAGGGACTAGATTTAGTAGATAGGGTCCCGGAAGAACTATGGACAGAAGTTCGCAACATTGTTCAGGAGGCGGCAACAAAAAACGTCCCAAAGAAAAAGAAAACCAAGAAGGCAAGATGGCTGTCTGCTGAAACACTGGAAGTAGCCCAAGAAAGAAGGAAAGCAAAAGGCAACAGTGATAGGGGGAGATATGCCCAATTAAATGCAAAATTCCAGAGGTTAGCCAGAAGAGATAAGGAATTATTTTTAAACAAGCAATGTGCGGAAGTGGAAGAAGACAATAGAATAGGAAGGACAAGAGACCTCTTCCAGAAAATTAGAAACATCGGAGGTAAATTCCAGGCAAAAATGGGTATGATCAAAAACAAAGATGGTAAGGACCTAACAGAAGCAGAAGAGATCAAGAAAAGGTGGCAAGAATATACGGAAGATCTGTATAGGAAGGATAATAATATTGGAGATAGCTTTGACGGTGTGGTCAGTGAGTTAGAGCCAGACATCCTGAAGAGTGAGGTTGAATGGGCCTTAAGAAGCATTGCTAATAACAAGGCAGCAGGAGACGATGGTATCCCAGCTGAACTGTTTAAAATCTTGCAAGATGATGCTGTCAAGGTGATGCATGCCATATGCCAGCAAATTTGGAAAACACAAGAATGGCCATCAGATTGGAAAAAATAAACTTATATCCCCATACCAAAAAAGGGAAGCACTAAAGAATGTTCAAACTATCGAACAGTGGCACTTATTTCACATGACAGTAAGGTAATGCTCAAGATCTTGCAGGGTAGACTCCAGCAATTCATGGAGCGAGAATTGCCAGATGTACAAGCTGGGTTTAGAAAAGGCAGAGGAACTAGAGATCAAATTGCCAATATCCGCTGGATAATGGAGAAAGCCAGGGAATTTCAGAAAAACATCTATTTCTGTTTTATTGACTATTCTAAAGCCTTTGACTGTGTGGATCATAACAAATTGTGGCAAGTTCTTGGTGGTATGGGGATACCAAGTCATCTTGTCTGCCTCCTGAGGAATCTGTATAACGACCAAATAGCAACGGTAAGAACAGAGCACGGAACGGACTGGTTTAAGATTGGGAAAGGAGTACGGCAGGGCTGTATACTCTCACCCTACCTATTCAACCTGTACGCAGAACACATCATGCGACGTGCTGGGCTTGATGAATCCAAGGCTGGAGTTAAAATCGCTGGAAGAAACATTAACAATCTCAGATATGCAGATGATACCACTTTGATGGCTGAAAGCGAGGAGGAGTTGAGGAGCCTTATGACGAAGGTGAAAGAAGAAAGTGCAAAAGCTGGGTTGCAGTTAAACCTCAAAAAAACCAAGATTATGGCAACGAGCTTGATTGATGACTGGCAAATAGAGGGAGAAAAAGTGGAGGCAGTGACAGACTTTGTATTTCTAGGCGCAAAGATTACTGCAGACGCTGACTGCAGCCAGGAAATCAGAAGACGTCTACTTCTTGGGAGGAGAGCAATGGCAAATCTTGATAAAATAGTTAAGAGCAGAGACATCACACTGACAACAAAGGTCCGCATAGTTAAAGCAATGGTATTCCCTGTAGTAACCTATGGCTGTGAGAGCTGGACCATAAGGAAGGCTGAGCGAAGGAAGATAGATGCTTTTGAACTGTGGTGTTGGAGGAAAATTCTGAGAGTGCCTTGGACTGCAAGAAGATCAAACCAGTCCATACTCCAGGAAATAAAGCCAGACTGCTCACTTGAGGGAATGATATTAAAGGCAAAACTGAAGTACTTTGGCCACATAATGAGAAGACAGGATACCCTGGAGAAGAAGCTGATGCTAGGGAAAGTGGAAGGCAAAAGGAAGAGGGGCCGACCAAGGGCAAGATGGATGGATGGTATTCTGGAGGTGACGGACTCAACCATTGGGGAGCTGGGGATGGTGACGGCCGACAGAGGGCTCTGGCGTGGACTGGTCCATGAAGTCACGAAGAGTCGGAAACGACTGAACGAATAAACAACAACAACACTGCAGATATGATTTTAGTCTCCACTGAATGACCTTGAGTTCAATCTTGCTTGCATGTGGGGTCAGAGTGATTGTGTGATATTCTCCATGGTGAGTTGCATCAATTTTCTTCAATATTAGAATAAACACTGATCTTTTCCAGTTAGTTGTCTATTATGTTGTCTTCCAAATTCCTTGGCAAAGCCTTTTAGTATTGTAACAGCTTCATCTGATTGCTATAGTATCAGTGAAAATGCCTCCAATGCCTAGTGCATTGTTCTTTAATAAAGTTTTCAAAGGTGCTTCAACCATTTCTTTCATCACCAATGATTCCTGATGATAAGATATGAGTTGAAATGGCTGTTGATCTATTTGATTTGTATGATATACAGGTAGTCCTCGCTTAGCGACTGCCTTGTACAGTGACCATTTGCAGTTATGACAGTGATGAAAAAGTAACTTTGCGACCAATCCTCACATTTACAACCTTCGCAGGTCTGTAAAGCAAAGGAAAGCTGAAGTATGAACATAAGCACAGTCACAGTTTCACTTAGCAACCACTTTGCTTAAAGACCAAGTTGCTGGTCCCAATTGTGGTAGCTAAATGAGGACAACCTGTAATGAGTATCAGTGTATTCTTTCTACCTTTTCTTGATCTTTTCAGCATTACTCAGTGTGGATCTTTGATCATCTTAGCTTTCTAGTTCAATGCTGGAATTTTCTCTTTAATTCTAGTAGCTTTTGGAAAGGCAATTTTGTTCTTCCTCTAATATTTTCAGTTTTCTATTTCCTTGCATGTATTATTGTAGTAGTTCTCTTTGTCTCATCTTGCAGCATATTGGAAATTTTGGTTCAGTTCTGCAGTTTTTTTCCAGTCATCCATTTT
The DNA here is from genome assembly GCA_023362775.1 of Charina bottae. NCBI lineage: Eukaryota > Metazoa > Chordata > Lepidosauria > Squamata > Charinaidae > Charina > Charina bottae. The sequence goes on from JALMGJ010000001.1 coordinate 201,807,157, forward strand.
GGCCATCTTTGCTTTTTCACCTTTTGCAAAAGCTTTCCATTTTTTCCGAGTTCACTTTTTTAATGTCTTCCGATAACTCTACTGGTACTTGTTAGTATCCAATGCAGCAAATTTACAGGCAGCCTTTGGGGATATATTTTTAAGATCATGCTTTGTTATATTCATGACTGGTTTGCTCTTTTGCAACTTTAGTTTGATTTGCACACTAATAGTTGATTATCTATACCACAGTCTGCTCCAGCTTTTGTCTTTGTGGATGTTACTGAGCTTTTCCATTGTTGTCTTCCACAGATGTAGTCAGTTTGATTTTTGTATAATACATTGGGCAAAGTCCATGTGTACAGTGAATGCTTGTGTCGCTGGAAGGTGTTTGAAACGGATGGTTTGTTGGTCTTGCAGCATTAAATCAAATACTCTCCAGCTTTATTTCTATTGCCAAGCCCATATTTTCCAATTACATGGCCTTTTTTGTTCCCAATTTTTGCATTCTAATTGCCCATAACTATTAGTATATCTTGTTTGCATGTTTTGTCAATTTCAGTTTGTACTTGTTCAGAGAACTGATCAACCTCATCATCTTCTGCCTCTGATGTTGGCATATATACCCAAATAACAGCAATTGTGATGGGCATTCCTCAAAACCCAATAGTATTCACTGATTGCATTGCATTACAGCTCCTGCAAGCTTCTCCTTGATTATAAATGCAGTTGGAAAAGACTCCTGAGGATACCCTGGACAGCCAAGAAAATAAACCGATGGGTCATTGAACAAATCAACCCAGAGGTCTCACTTGAGGCACAAATAACCAGGCTCAAATTATCCTACTCTGGATACATTACCAAAGACCCAGCCCTCTGGAAAAGGCTCTAATGCTTGGAAAGGTAGAAGGAAAGAGAAGAAGAGGACAACCAGCTGCAAGGGGGATGGACTCTGTTACAGTGGCAATGAGTGCACTGGGAGACTTGAAAGAACAGGTTAGGGATAGATTGTCATGGAGAAAATCTATCTATGTGGTTGCTAGGAGTCAAAAACAACTTGATGGCACATAATCAATCAATCAATCAATCAATCACATGTGATTATCAGATTCAAAGTGCCCAATGCCAGTCCATTTCTGTTCACTAATGCCCAACAAGTCAATTTGGGTGCATTCAATTTTATTCTTGGCCATTTCCAGTTTTCCTTGGTTCATCCTTCATATACTCCATATTCCAATATGTGGGACATCTTTACTGCTTCTGATCCTCATTTCATGTGCAACTACATCAGCAGTTAGACAACCAGAGAGCTTTGCTCCAGCTACAGCATAAATGCCAGCTTTAATCTGACATGTCCCTAGTCCATAACATTTAAGAATTCTAAGTCCAGGTGTAATGGGATGTAAGAGTAACCTTGAGGAACAGGAAGAAGAGCTGCAACCAAGACAATGGTCAGACAAAAGAAATTTGAATCTGAGGCAGAAATGTAATTTGAGAAAGCATCTGAGGCTTGACCCTCCCTAGTTATCTTGAAGATAAAGGGAGGGAGTGGGGAGGCACATCCAGACATGCAAGATTCTTTGCTGTAACCTTATAATCAACATAGTACTAGCATCCATAACTTTGGTTTCCTAGTCTGGTCTGCCTCGAAGGTTGACACCAAGTTCTGGGACAAATTGTGTAGTCGTGGAATACATGATGTCATGGATTGTGTTTCCAACTTTCATCAGTCTCCTCAGGATATTGAAGGGTGACTCAAACCACCATTGCAAACACATATCATTAATATGGCTGTGGAAGGACCTGCCAGTTGTGAACCTTTTGCGTTGTTTCATTAATGGAGATTAATCTGAGAATGTTAGAGATCAATAGGGAATTTCTTTGTTGAAACACAAAACAGCTAGACATCCTTAAATTCTCTCATTTTGAAAAAAAAGTTTTACTCTGTTATCCATCCACTAGTATACGGCCAACTACATTTATCTCATAGCACTTTCAAAAGAAGCTTGATTTATTGCATCATCAATTTTCAACTATTAAACCTTTAATTAGAAGACACAAGGAATTAGAGCCAGAAAGCCCATAAATGGCACAAAGGACTAATCTTGTTCATATATTATTAAGGTCTTATTGTGTTGAAACAGGAGCTGGGCCAGATCATTCAGACAAGTGAACTGTTTCCTTTTACTGTTTTTCCCCATAAAAAAACAAACAGAATTTCTATGGGGTTTAATGATTCCTTAATTAAAGATGTAATGCAAAGATAAAGTAAATAAAGCAGTGTCATATATAGACTACAGGCCTCTGTATAACTTTCTGCTTCAGTTCCCCATCTGTAAAATGGGCATATTATGTAATGACTGCATATGCTCATCACAATGAAGCATTTTGCACAGATGTAGAAAATGCTACAAACTGTTAATTCATAATGACAGCCAGTTTGGTATCCGGAAGCTTCAACTGGTGCAGAATGGGGCGGTGCGGGCAGTTATGTGTCCACCTAGAACAGAGCTTTCCAAACTCTGTGTCAGGACACGTTAGTGCAGAGCTTTCCAAACTGTGTTGGGACACGTTGGGCGGCACTGTCTGGGTGTGTCGCGGCTGCTGCTGCCTCTGAGCCCTGCCAGGATTCAACGCAGGTTCTAGTGCCTGCCTTGTGCTTGCTGCCTCCAAACCTGCTGTGATTGCACGCAGGTCCTAGTGCCTGCCTTGTGCCCTGCTGTAAGAGTGTGTCGCAAAATGATGCATGTCTAAAAAGTGTGTCACCAACATGAAAAGTTTGGAAAGCTCTGCCCTAGAAGAGCACATATTACATCTCTGCTTCATGAGCTGCATTGGCTGCCAGTTTGCTTCCTGATCCAATTCAAGGTGCTGGTTTTGACTTTTAAAGCCCTTCATGGCATGGGGCCGGGTTATCTGGGGGACCACCTCTCCCCAATTACATCAGCCCGTCCCATTAGATCAAGCAGGGAAGGCATGTTACGGGTTCCATCCGGCAGGGACTTGCGTTAGTGGGTCCCAGGAGGTGGGCCTTCTCTGCTGTGGCTCCCTCCTTGTGGAACATTCTCCCCCCTGAAATTAGGCTTGCTCCTTCCCTGTTATCGTTTAGGAAGTCCCTCAAGACCTGGTTATGTTGTCAGGCCTGGGGTCTTTAGGAAAAGGAGACATTCTTAGATGGCTCCACTATGACTGACATTCTTGCTCTCTCCGCAGGGTTGGTATATTTTAATTTTTTTAAAAAAAAATGATAATCTTTTTAATAATTACTTTTATATTTTTATAATTATTGTTTTTTATTTATTCGCTGTTTTTATTTACTTGTTGTACGCTGCCCAGAGTCACCTTGTGTGAGACGGGCAGCCATATAAATGTGACCAATAAATAAAAAAAAATTAAAAAATGAAGGGACTACACTAAGAGTGGGGAAACCTGAGTTCTAGTACTGCCTTAAGCAGGAAAGCCAGATGGGTGACTTTGGGCCAGTCAGTCTCAGCTCTAGGAGGAAGGCAATGGCAAATCACTTCTGAAAACGTTGCCAAGAAAACTGCATGGACCTGCCAAGAAGTCATTATCTAATCACCAGAATTAGGATTGACTCAAAGGAAAAGGGCCATAACAACATGAACAAAAAGGGAACCCATAGCTTCATTCCTTTCAGTAACAGGAAATTCTGACCTTTTACTTCACCCACCCTCTCCCCTGCAAAACTAGGATGCGTTCCCTCCCCTCGCCGCCCGCTTTTCCACAGCTGGCAGCAATCCCATTGCCCGCTCTCTCCCTGACCCCGGGATCGCGTCTCGCCTGGTCAATGGCTGAGGACGTCTCTGGTTCCGGCGAGCGCCCGCCTGCTTTGCTCCGCTGCTTGCTAAACTACCGCTCTTCATTGGGTATGCCTCCCCAGTCTCTCTATAAAGCCAGCCTGCCTGCCTGAATCCGCGGCCATTCCGCGCTCCTTCCACCCGCCCTCGCCAGCGGACCGGATCGTGCGGCTTGGCCATAGCATCGTTCCCCTCCTTTCGAGGTAATCCGGGCTGGAGAACACTGGAGGAAGGGTTGCGTTTCTTCTCCTGTTTCAGCATTTCCCGCCCGGCTTGAGAAACGGGAGAGCCGGGGTAGGGATGGCGCTGGTGCTCACGGATCGTGAACGCTGCCTGAAGTACCGAGGAAAAGGGGTGCGACAGCGGGGGACCGACCGCGTGGGCGCCCGCGCTCGGAAAAGTGTAATGTGTGCTTGGCGGGAGAACCGTGCGGTTCCCCTCACGGTTGCAGGCTAAACTCTTGTTTCTGAGGAGACCCGACCGGGGTTTGTTTGCGACCTGCTGATAGGCGCGCCTGCGAATTGCGACCGTAGGTCTTAGACGAGGCTGCGGGCTCGGAGAACTGTCACCTAACCGCTCCGGTTTCCGCGGGTGGGGCAGTGGGGGAAGTGTAGTCACCTCTGAAACGTGGCTGGCAGCTCTGACTCTTCCTGCTGTGGGGGCAGGGAATGAGGGCTTTTCAAGCTGCCCGCGGGGTCCCTGTTTCACCTGAAGCTCCGCCCCTGGAGCTCCCGCTCCACCGTCTGTCCCCGGCCCGCCGCTGCGCTGGGAAATAAAGGCGTCCGGTTCCATCCAGGAAAGGATGGGTAAGACTAGAATCCCTGCTGATCTGACTAGGATCCTGCAGCCAGCCATCTGGGGCTTGCTTTGCTGTAGAAGGATCTCGGCAGGAAGCCATCGCGGCCTTCTTCGTCGCTCCTTAAATTGGGGTAACTGAGCGCGCCTGCCCGCGCACTTCTGGATCTGCTCTCCTCCTCCTTTGCTCGGACTGGAGTCACACTCCTCCCGCGCACGAACAGGCACGGAAAGAGTGGGAAGAGTCCACTGAAATACTGATCCTTCCTCCTTGACTAAAAGAGAAGCGCTGGGGAATGTGTAAAGAGGTAACTTAGATCCTAGTTGGCAGGCCGGTTTCTACATTGCTTGTGAAGGGTTATTAAATAAATTTTGGGGTTTGCTTGGTCTTTCGCAAAGGAAGCTCTGCTGTCCCCCGCGGCCACACACAAAGGCTGTAAGGGCTTCACAGACAGAGGTGGTGGATTAGAGCAGGGGCCACCTTCCCCTTCCATCCCACCTTCCCCCTTCCCCAGCCACCCAAACCTGTTAGTTTAAAACAAAAGAAAATTCCCAGACCCCCTGATCCAGAGGCAAAGCACTAATGATGAGAGATTGGGAATGAAACAAAATGTGTGCTTGTTGTAATTTATTTATGCAGATTTATATATTTAAACTCATTCAAGTTTCACAAAAATAGATGCCCCAATTGCAGCACTGGAATTTGTTTGGCTTTTTCTGTTTTCACCTGTTCCTGCACTGTCTGCATTTGTACCAGTCTGTACTAATTATCCGTATCTGGAAAAAAATATTCACATTACATTAACATTTGCTAGGTCTAATAAAAAAACAAAATAGAAATAATATGTATATACTGAGGGCTATAGCTGTATGGTGGATATGATAGTTTAAGGCAGAGAAACTGAACAATTATGCAGGAAAATCACCATTTGGGATGTCACTTAGAAATCCCTTATTGAGGAATGCCGATGGTCTGGTGTAGATAAATATGACATGCAGCATAATAATATAGAGAAAAATAATGGATTAAGATGGTGAAATTAAATTGGACTTTTTCCATTGGGCATGCCTGGCTGAAGCCACTTAAGCATCCCCCTACCGACTGCCTGCCTGCCTGCCTGCCTACCTTTGCAAATGCGATTCTAACGTATGTACTCTCGCCCCAAAGGGATTTGTGGCACACATGCTCTGCAGCACGCTGGCTGGGGAATTCTGGGAGTTGAAGTCCACACATCTTAAAGTTGTTTTGGTTGAGAAACACTGCTCTAGTGGCTGCTCCCAGGAAAGAGTTGGTGCCACTGGGGCTGGACCAGCCTGGAGAATTCCAAGGAGGGCGACTGGCTGGAAAGAGGAGAAGGAGAGAACTGAAATAGAACAATTGGGGGGGGGGCAGAGCTTCTAGGAATGTGTGTGCCTTTCCCCTGCCCAGATACCCTGCTTTAATCCCAAGAGCGCCATGTGTAAACTATTCCAGAAGTAGAAGTACAAACCCCCAAATTGCCTGACCACTGGATTACCTTTGAAAATCACAAAGCATCTAAACAAGCGATCAATTCCTTTTGAGTCAGTATAACTTTGTTTACACTATTCCTTTCAGCAAGAAATTCTGGTTGGTTGGTAAAATTTCTTCTCTGTATAATGCTGCATAATCCTTTCTTAAAGTTTACTATAATGCAAAAACAACATTTCCTTGATGGATTTTACCGTAAAAATATCAATGATTTAGCAATATGTCTCCTAAAATAACAGAGATAAGTTATTCTAATTCTAAACATTAAACTATTAGTAATATTCTTGCACTTTAATGTACCTTATTATGCTTTATCTGTTCTATATTAACTTTCTATTGGTATTAATGCAATCCTTTTAGCATACTTCTCATGATGGTGAGACAAATGTGGTTGTCCTAGCAATACTGACCATTGTTGCACAAATACACACTCAATAAAAAAATTAACTTTGGCTTAGTTTTTCTTGTAGAAAAACTTATCTAATTAGTAATCTTGCATTTCCAGCAGAAAACTTGTTTTTGAAGAACCAGCTTCAAAAGATAGTTTATTTCCTTGTTGGTTTCATCTATTTATCTACTTAATTTCAAATGACCTTGAACATTACCTAAATTTAAAGGCATATTCCTCTAATATAGTTAACTATTTTCATTGTGATTAATACATTTGCTGTTTGGTCCATTTATATTAGGGCAGTGCTAAAATGTTTGTTTATTATAGGCAGCATGCAGCATCCAGGATATTCTCCCCATTTATGGTATAAGGTGCAACACAGTTCTAACACTTCAGAACCCAACATTTGCAGCACAGAAAATGATGCAATGTAACTGGCATACCACAAAGAAAATGTTGTCACAAATAGTAGTGGGATTTTCGAAATGTTCTCTGATGCTTCCTTTCTAGCCAGTCGCTTGATTTTGCATAATATGGATATTGGTTCTCATGCTAAAGGAGTACAGTACTTATTCTCCAGAGAGAGAAATAAGAACAAACAAAGTTCTTTAGAAAAAAGAAAAGAATTGGTCAGGTGACCATTTAAATAATGTAAAGTATTTTTGAAGCATTAAAGTTACTAGAACGCAAACAAAACCCCACTTTAATCATCACAGATTTGCTGCTTATACTAATTATAAAGTCTGATTATTGTGAAATAATATTTTTTAAAAAATTATGACAATATTAGCTAAAGATTTCATCAGTAGCACTTCAGGTTGAGGGTTTTTAGATATCATGAAGCTGGGATCTAGGATCTGAACCTAGGACATTATGTGTGCCAAGTCTCTATCAGAGTGCAGTGCGCTCTTTGCTTTATGCTTACGTATTAGAAGTGCTATCAAAGAAGTGAATAATTTGTCTGATTAGGTCAAAAAACAAATAGTAAATTGACTTCTATGCCCTTTCTAGGTTCCATCTTAGGGTACATGACATTGCAGCTGGATCTGGATCAAAAAATCAAGAGACCTGCCAGCCGATCGGTGCTCAGCTCTTGAGCGACAATTGGCTGCCTTGGCCTGTCCTCTTCCTCTCTCTTCAAAGAGGTAAAAGAACAGTGTGTGCTGTTCCGCCGTACTTCGGCTTGCTGCAGTGGCACCTCTATCCCTGTCATGCCCCCTTCAGAACCACTGAGGCTGGAGAGCTGTATTTCAGCTCCTTTGAAAAGCCTACCCAGCCTGCCATTGTGGAGGGAAAACAGCGGCTGGGAGGTGGGCTGTCATTCTCTCCAAGGATAGCAGGGGCTCCTTCAAGCACAGGGAAAGGCAATGAGGCTGCCTGGGGAAAAGCTTTCATTGCAACATAACACTTACTCCCTGACAGAAAACATGAGGATTTCTCATCTTGGTAAGCCTCCAGCTACAGTATGGCTTCATCTGATCTGCAGGGGACAGGGATCTCCACAGTCCTTACGAGATCTACACCCCCATATGGAAGTGACCACCGTCGTTCAAATTTTCGCTAAGCGTTGTCTTGAAAAAATACAAGCCTTGAAGGGAAATCTCTATTAATTACCATTTGGTAACTGCAGCCAATATTTAATGTGGACAGTTACCTGACCATTTCCTGGTACTACCACCAAATAATCAAGCACTTTCAACTGATATCCCCGTGGTTACAAATAGCAAGATGCCTTTGCAGGTGGCAAGTAAGAAGTTTCTCTGGGCAGAGTTGCTTATGCAGATGGAGAATTATGTTTTGAATCTCTTACCCTTCATACGACCACAAGTACTTGTGTTATAAAAGAACACTTATTGCTCTCCACTTTGTCAGCACCAGGCATAAATACATATGTTTCTATTCTATCCCCTTATAGGTGCCTTTTGTTAAGAAACAAATGCCTCACATTATCAGGCAATTTGAAATGTGGAGGACACCATTCATTAGTGGAATTACATCATTCCTTAGTAGAATTACTAGGCGCTGCATAACAAAGACATAAAGAGATTTAAAAAAAATAAAACCATAGACATACTTCTTGATAGAAAAACACAGTGGGCTGGTATTTAACTCTGTAGCTTGTCGTAATTATTGAGTAGCCTATTCAAGCCTATTCAAGCAGATCCTTCACTACCTATTAAGTAAAGGTGAATAGATTCTGAGATTCTGGTAATAGATGGTAGCAGCATCCCTTGACAAAATTGTCTATTCAAAATGAACGCATTGACTAGGGCGTGGGTGGGTAATCAATACAACCCACATACCAAGGGTTGTATGTGGCAAGAATCCAGTCCTTGGAGACCCGTCTGACTATCTCCTTAATCTCCCGTCATTTTGAAGTAGTCTACCTCTGGCTATTTACACATATACAATCACCCTGCTTTATCTGTGGAACTCCAGATGTTCTCTGTTTGCAACCCTTCCACTTTTCCCCAGCTCTTCCCCAGCACCTTTTTCTCCCCAAAGAAGAACAATCCTTTCCACCCTTTTTCTTTCCCACTAAGTAGGACAAGCCAGAATCAGTGCATAGAGCATTTGGATTGGTAGTGCACTTGATTGGCAGTTCTTTGTCTAGAAGCATCTAGTATTTGCACCTGATATTTTCATAGCTGGGAGGGCCCTGGCCCTTTATTGGGGCTGAGATATAAAGCTGCTGGCTTAGAGGAGATCGTGTAACCAGAAGTGATTTTATAGCAGTAAAAATGCCCTCAGTAAATATCTGGAAAATGGACTTTGGAATGATGTCACCAAAGTCCATTTTCCAGATATTTAACCTACGGGGTGAAGAGAGAAAATTAAGCATTCCAGGATAAAAGGAAGTGCAGTGGTTTGGGGTGGTGGCACCTTCTCCTGCATGCTGGTTCAGCTGTCCTTTGCCCTCAAAAAGGAAAGGAGGCTACCAGAATATGCTGGAATATGGTTCAGATATTTTATTCTGGGACAGAAGTGAGAACAGCTCATGCAATTCATATCACAAATAGACACACCTGAGCTTTATTTAAATGGTTGTACTGCCCTTGTGTCCAAATTATGTACACGTGGCTACTTTAAATCTATAGTAATTGTCAAGAAAACGAGGTTATTACAGGTAGTCCTCAAGTTACGACAGCAGTTGGGACTGGGATTTCCGTCACTAAGAGATGTGGTCGTAAAGCATGACATCACGTGACCGCATTGCTTAGCTACAGAAATCCCAGCAGTCTAGGTTGTAACCCCAGGACAGTGTGGGCCATTAAGCGAAGACCTCACGTGACTGCGATGTGGGAAGAGGTGGGAGTCCCAGGCAAGCAGGCCAGCGGGTGAGAGCTACAGGTGGGTGGACCCTAGGGAGCACGGGCAGGCAGGTGGGTGCCATGGGTGGGCATGTGCCATGGGCAGGCAAGTGGGTGCCGGGGGTGGGTGCTAGGAAGCATGGGCAGGCAAGCGGATGCCACAGGTGGACATTAGGGAGCATGGGTGAGCAGGCAGGTTTGGCAGGTTCCACAGGCGGGCGAGCAGGTGCCATGGGCATGCGTGCAGGTGCCATGGGCATGCGTGCAGGTGCCGCAGGCGGGCACTAGGGAGTGCGGGAAGGCGCGGGGCAGCTGTAAATGTGGGCCTGCCCAAATTTTGATCATGTGACTACAGGGACACTGACCGCCAGAACTTTAAGGACTGGTTATAAGTCCATTTTTTCAGCACTGTCGTAACTTTGAACGGTCACTGAATAAATGGATGTAACTCAAGGACTACCTGTATTATAAATCACTATCAAAAGGTTCCTTTTAATTTCTTCCTGGAAAGCAAGCTCAGTCAATTGAATAACTATGAATGACATTTTATTTAGTTACTTACATATGCTTACATTCAAGGCGGTTTACAAAAAGCAAATTGCTAAACAGTTATTTCTAAGATTACAGAAATAACTTTGCATAATTTGGAATTTATAAAAAAATCCTAAGTACAATAGAATGTTCTCATTGTTGGCCATTTTGGTTTCTTTCTGAAGATAAATAAATACAGGTAGTCCTCGCTTACCGACTGCCTCATTCAGCAACTGTTCGAAGTTATGCCAGTGCTGGAAAAAACAACTTTATGACCAATTTACGACCTTTTACGACCTTTGCAGCATCCCTCAGTCATGTGATCGCCATTATAGTCAGTACGCATTGTCCTGTCCCTCAGTCACGTGATCGCCATTATAGTTAGTACGCATTGTCCTATGCCTGACCTATTGTTCCCCCCCCCACTTGCAGAGCTGAGAGCTTGGAGAGGAAGGTGTTACAAGAGAGTAAGCAGGCACACAATGGGGAATATACATCGAAAGCAATGCACTGGCGCTTAGGGCTGGGAGCTGCGAGCGCGCTACGCAAACAGCCCGGTGTATTTCCCATTGTGTGCCTGCTTACTCTCTTGTAATCCTTTCCACTCCAATCTCTCCACTCTGCGAGGTGGGGGAATGGATCAGGCACAGGAGAGATTGTCTATAGAAATAGCTTTTTTCTCTCCTCCCCTCCACGGAGCGGGGAGATTGGAGTGGAAAGGATTACAAGAGAGTAAGCAGGCACACAATGGGGAATACACCGGGCTGTTTGCATAGCACGTTCACGGCTCCCAGCCCTAAGCACCAGTGCATTGCTTTCAATGTGTATTCCCCATTGTGTCTGCTTACTCTCTTGTAACACCTTCCTCTCCAATTAATGTAAATACAAAGAGAGCTGCCGGTTCCAATTGTGGTCACTAAACGAGGACTGCCTGTATAGCTACAAATTAAATTGATGGAACAGATACTATGAGACAGAAAGATGTCAACTTCCCAGTGGTTATCTAAACAAACTCAGTGAGCTAACATTTGGAATCTCAACCGTCCAACCATCCTAATCTCTAACAATTGAACTACTCCTTAGTTTCCTAAACAGAAAATCTAGGATACACGGGCTGCTAGGATACACAGGCTGCTATTCAATTATTGATTATAACATATTGGATGCATTACCTCAGTGTAGGTGCCTTTGGTATATATTACCAACTGAAAAGAACAAGAGGATTTTGTTTATCCCATGGAAAGCTCTGGAGAACCTAATATGATATCATATCCGTCTTTTTCCCCACTTGGTCTCATCACTTTTGCTTTTTTGTAATATTTTGTCTGCTGAAGACATTCGAAAATCCCCAAACGTTGCATTGTTTTTTGCGGTGGGTGGGTGGAGCTTTGAATCTCTCTAATATGAAAATGAATGTCACACAATTTAATTTCTGCCAGTGCTTGTAGGCTACTATTTTAAACACCTTTATAAAGTAGTAAGTAGCACTAACTGTGATGGAAGTTTGTTTGTTTGTTTGTTTATTTATTTATTTATTTATTTATTTATTTATATTTCTAACTTATATCACCGCCCATCTCCCCCCATTTCCAGAGGGGACTCTGGGCGGTTACTGCCTAGTTTAAGTTACTGCCTAGTTTGCACTGTGAGAATTTCAAATGCTGCTTTGAGATCTTTGGAGAAGGAAAGGAGATAATGAATGTAACCGATTTTAAATGAGATCAGTTGATCTTGAAAATCCTATCTTCAATACTTGTCCTTCGTTGTTCATACACATGGCAATCCCTTTTCCACAAGGTCTCTGTGTCACCAAGGGCAACCCAGAGGTTGTTACCAAGGGCTGGCAGTAGGTTGCCCTTGGTAGAATCTGGACAGAGGTGCAAAATGGGCATCCGAATGCATGCAGCATGATGACAATTGTTACAAAGTAGTGTAAGATCACACACTTCTTTGTTCTCAAGGTGGAATAACTGGGCATGATTTCAAGATGACAGAAGAACATTTATTTATATTTAGGGGCCACCTGACTTCACATGATTCTGAGCAGCTTACATTTAAAAAAAAAGTAGGAACAATAAAAAGAAAGGCAGATCATAAGCATACAGAAGGCAAAATAACCAAGCATTATTTATTTAATTCAATTTATATGACCACCCATCTCCCCCAACGGGGAACTCTGGGCGGTTTACAATAAGCATCCTACAGGAGCCCAACCACCGCCTTGCCCCAAGGCCTGGGAGAACAACCAAGTTTTCAGTGACTCACTGAACATCATTAGGGTCAGAGTCGTATGGATCTCTGGGGGAATGCTGTTCCAGAGGGCAGCCATGACAGAGAAGGCACAGAAAGCCAGATACGTTCTTATTCAAGGGTTTTGTGAAGGCAACTGCTCTGCCTAAGCCAGAGCTTTCCAAAGTTTTCATGTTGGTGACACACTTTTTAGACATGCATTATTTGGGATATACTCTTACAGCAAGGCATCATTTCGTGACACACTCTTACAGCAGGGCACAAAGCGGGCACTAGGACCTGCGCAGAATCACAGCAGGTTTGGCGGCAGAGGGCATAAGGCAGGCACTAGGACCTGCGCGGAATCCTGGCAGGGCTCGGAGGCAGCAGCAGCTGCAACACACCCAGACACTGTAGCAGACACACTAACATGTCCCGACACACAGTTTGAAAAGCTCTGGCCTAAGCAATTCCAATGTCTCTTAAATTTAATTGTGTAAGGTTATGGAACATCGTCATCATTAAGTGATTTGTGTCTGGATTTGGAGATGGGATAATAATTTGGGTCACAGAAAGTATAAAGAAACTTGATTTCTTTCTTTTTTTCTTTGCAGTATCTTCATCTTGAACAATGGTAAGTTGTTTTAATTGCACCTCTTCTTTTCCTGCCTTACCTGGCTTGTTTGTGTGTGCGTTGCTATTTCATGCATGCACACACACAGACGTATGTTCTTAAAGACAGTATGTGTGCATATTTTTAAGAATCCCCAGTATCCCATCTGAGATTATTTCTGGAGGGGATAGAAAACTGGAATGAAGATTTGTTAAGAAGTAGCAACTGAGTTCTAATCGGTGGTGGCTGGTATCACCTTCCTTGTTGCGCTGAAGATCTTCCTCATCTTGAGTCCTCTACGGACCAGCAGCTTAGTCAATGGGGCCCTCTTGAAATAACTGCCTCTCTGTTCCTTGGATGGAATCTAAAGTGCAGCTCTTTCCCTTTTTCTTGGCATATTTCTCAATACTTTGATTGCAGCTGTCCCTGGACCAGATCCGTACTGAACCACCCCAAACGCCCAAGGAATTGGACTGGGCAGAACAGAGCTTTCTTCCGCCCCTGAGTCCGTTGTGCAGTGCCTGGCACCGAGATACCCTCCAGGACAGCAAGATTAGCCCTGAGGGTGCCCAGGCGAGGGCCTGGACAGCCTATTACTATGACTTGTTGCAGTGCAGCTTACAGCAGGAAGGGCTCCCAGAAACCGTCGATCTCACCAAGGAGCCCCGGTCAGGTGGGTGTACGATTGCATTGTTCTCATGCAGGTGATGCAGGGTACACATTGGCTTAACGCACACCTAAGATAAAGCCAACATGTTAACCTTGATCTATTGAGTAATGATACATTCAGTGGCCTGATTTGCACATATGACTAAACCATAAGGGCCTATCCTTATGTCTGGAGTCAGGCTGTAAAATACAAACCTAAAAAAGCTAAAGACTCCTTGAATGAAGCTGATGACTCATGAATATATTCATGTAGTTTTCTTGACAGTGATAGGGGATTTTAAAAACATCATTTACCAGTTTAGTCGATAGCTCTAAAATTGTCCCCTGTCCAAGTAGCTCTGGTTGGCTAGGTGCTGCCACCAGCTGAAGAAAAATACAGAGCTGTTGTGTCTGAAAGCTGGTGGAATGAACAGAATAACAGGAAATATATGGGATAATCTGTATATAAGCATACAGAAGGCAAAATAACCAAGCATTATTTATTTAATTCAATTTATATGACCGCCCATCTCCCCCAACGGGGAACTCTGGGCGGTTTACAATAAGCATCCTACAGGAGCCCAACCACCGCCTTGCCCCAAGGCCTGGGAGAACAACCAAGTTTTCAGTGAGATCCTGCCTTCAGACCCTATTAGCTGGCCAGAATGTGGAGTTAAGAGAGAAGGAAAATGGGACTTTCCAGGGAAATGGACCGCTGATTCTGTTCTCGTCTTATTCAGGATTTGGGCCATCAGATATAATCATCTGTGTCTTGGGTTCTCCTGCTTCATACCTGTCAGTGCTTCTGGAAGGTGGCAACCAGTGCCCTGGTAAGTTCCTAGATTAGCATGTCGCTTTACCTTAGAAAGGTAAAGGTTCCCCCTGCACATTTGTGCAGTCATGTCCGACTCTAGGGGCCGGTGCTCATCTCCGTTTGTTAGCCGAAGAGCCAGTGCTGTCCGAAGACGCTTCCACGGTCATGTGGCCGCATGACGCGCGCAGAACGCTGTTACCTACCCACCGAAGTGGTACCTATTAATCTACTTGCATTTGCATGCTTTCGAATTGCTAGGTTGGCAAGAGCTGGGGCGAGTGCGGGAGCTCACTCCGTCACGTGGAGCTAGGGATTCGAACCTCCGAACTTGCGATCTTCCGATCGACAAGCCTGGTGTCTTACCCGCTGAGCCACCACGCCTTAGCCTATCCTTAAAGTTTGCTCAGAACTGCTAAGCAGCTGAGGACTTGAATGCTCCCTCACTTGATAAATTAAATGTGGAAACTCACTACCATTAATTAATTCTCAGCATTTTGTTTCACCCAAAACATCTTGTCAGAAATAAGCTCCTTTCAGTGCTCTTCAAGCTAGTGCCTTCTCATATGCCAGAAGTGCCAGAAGGTATATGTCACTTCCTTGCCAAGCATGCCCTCAGAAATCAGCTGTGATCTTCTAAGGTGATAAAGCACAGCATCTTCTTAATCATAAGGTAACTGTGATTCTGAAGATGCTAATCATAATTTTAGGGTACTGTGAGGGGCACTTCACAGTGTTTACTTTCAGCTCAAGAAAAGAAGGATTAAGTGGAAGAGTTTTGGAAGAGCAGTGACAATTAAACTATATATTGGGAGACACTATTTGTGAAGAGCTGCCTGAATCCTCTCCATCTTGATTTGTTCCTGGTTAGATCACTTACTATTTCTTTGTTTCAGGAATGGAGGCTAAATCAGAGTTGGTTACCATTTTGAATGGTTTAAGGAGTTCAATCCCAGCCAGGATTTGTTCAGCTATGATTAATTCTTTTGTTTAAGAGGTCTTGTGGCAGATTCCCTCTGCCTGAGGGACCAATAGAAATCCACCCGAGTTCCTCTCAACCTGCAGCATCAAGGCATAACTGTCTACCCATAGACCTCCTAAAGCACTCCAAACTATTTGATCAATTTAATGAAAATTTTCTGCTCTGTTTCTGACAGCTATTTAATGCTTATATCTGAGCTAAGGAATATACTGTGTTTGAGTTTCGGACTAAAATCCCCAAAGGTCGATGGCACAAACATATTTGACTTACTAAGTTTCTTAACAATAGTGGTAAAAAAGTCTGTTGGGAAGGGATCAGAGCCCACTTTTGTGCTGAGGGCAGAAAAGCCTCAGGTGTTAAAATCTACATAGTTTATGTACAAAGTTGTATATTGCCACTTAAACTGGAAGAGTTCTTGGTGTTCCAATTCAGAGGGTTAAATCTGTTTTGCAAGGATGGCCAAGGAGTCAGAGTAGCTCCTAGCTGCAGGGATAAAGCCAAGATGTGATTATAAAGAAGGGTATATTCAAACAAGCCGGAATATACTTACTTCGATTTTGTATACAGTAGAAATGGGTGGAAGTACTATAATTTTCTAGAGAAAATGCAAAACTGAGCCAGTCAGCATTTTCAGAATTAAGCTAAGTCAGATCTCTACAGTCTAATGCAGTGTTTCTCAACCTTGGCAACTTTAAGACGTGTGGACTTCAACTCCCAGAATTCCCCAGCCAGCATGAGGAATTCTGGGAGTTGAAGTCCACACGTCTTAAAGTTGCCAAGGTTGAGAAACACTGGTCTAAAGGATTCATGAATGCTTTCTGTACCTACAACATTCAATAAAGTAGCAAGGAGAGAGCCTAAATACTCAAACAAAGAGTTGTGGTTTAAATACTTCTAGCCCTGCACTACCTTATCTTAGTCCCCAGAGCCCTTGAAAGTCATTGTCTCCTGAGAACCAGCTCTTCCTTCTTCCCTCCACTTCCTCTCCAACACATTTGGAGGGCATCAGTTTGGGAAAGCTGATTTGTCTTCTCCTTCCATATGTTTTTGGGCTCCAATCTAGGATAGCCCAGACAGCATAACTAATGATCAGTGGTGATGAGAGCGGTAGTCAAGCAAGGATCAAGAGCCAGAAGTTTCCCATCCTTTGCTTATACAGTAACTTCTATCTCAGTGTTGTCAAACATGCAACCTTGGTTTGCTTTTTTTTCTTCTTCTTTTGAATAAGGAGACTGATTTTTTGAGTTTGAAGGCAGACCCAAGACTTCCCTCCAAAGGGAATTGAGCTGCATTTCAGGTAGAGAGAAATGAGCTGGCATCTCACAAGCCATTTGTTTTTGTTTGTTTTTTCTGTTGCCTTATACCAACATCCTTTCAAAAACAAACAAAATACAGCACATCCTTTCCAACAAATAAAATGCAAAAAAGAAACAAGTAGTCACAAAGTAGGAAAGCTATCCACACAGAGGCCTATCTACAAACCTTTAATTTTAAATGTACTGCTTGTATCTTCTTTGGGGAATTAATGTGTTGATAGCTAAAGAATTTGCATGTTTTACTTTCAGGATGCTTTCTGCATATGGCAATAGGGATTGGATATGACATTATTGAGTCAGGACTTGTGACAATCTCCTCCAGAGATTAAAGTGTAGGAGGACACTTTCCTACAATTTTTCTTCCTTTCATAAACCTTGAAAGCCTGTCATCCAAATGGTGAACAACCCATTGTAATAGAATGACTAGTTAGTACATTAAAAAAAAACCCACAGTGAAGATGTGCTAATGATATCCTGAGAGATTATTCTATTTTCTTTTCCTTGCTCGGTCTCACTAGGTTCAGTGGTGTCATATGGGAAAATATGACAGGATAGCACCTTGCAGAAAACAGGAAGGCAATTTGCTGGTTCCAAAGCCGTTGTCAGGGCAAGTAATCAGGGTGTTGACAGTACAGAACATGTCTTTCACTGTTACTGATTTCTGTGATGCAAATGTAGTATAGGCAATTCTAATACAGGAGACATTTTGGCCTGTTTAGTTTCTCACAACATCCCTACTTTCGCAGATACATTCCCAGGCTGGATTTCCCATCTTTCTTCTCCCTAGGTAACATGCTGCTGTGCTTGTCGCCAGCCTGGCTCTCCAAGGTTCCATCAGAAACCCACCCTGGAGAGTCCTCCTTATTTGTACTGAAGGCTGTGACATTCGAGCTTGGTGGCCGCACGGTGCTGGAAGAATTCCCTTCCCCACGTCGGGTCAGCTACTTCACAGGGAGCTTTGGACCCTGCAAGATGCAGGGCCAGGCAGCAGCAGAACTGGCCCGAGATCTTGACTGCCCCACAGGAGGTTCGGGAGAGTTGACTCGCCTGCTAGAGGACAAGTTTCTGACCCGGCAGCTCATGGATCGGAAGGGAGAAGTAGCAGTGCCCCCCACCCTGGCCTTCACCTTCAAGCGCCCGTTGCTCCTACGCAACGTGACAGAAGAGCAGCGCATCCACGTGGTTGAACTGAGTGGCCGGGAAGGACAAGACAACCTTCTGCAGGAGGAGATTACAGCCTTCTTGAAAGGTGGTGCCATGGAGTCCTACAAGCAGGTAAGAAGTCCTGGACTGAAGATTAGAAAGCAAAACAGGTAGGAGGTTAAGCAAGGGCATTCTAGAGCAAGGGCACCACAGTTCTTTCCATTCAGATGAGAACACAGCAGGAGAGCTGGAAATAGGCTACAGAGCTTTTGGGGAAAGACCTGGATGCTTAAGCCTTGCCTCTAAGGTATTACACTTCCACAGGTAGTGGTGAAGCCCTCAGGCTGGCGCTGCAATGGAACCCAAGTTGTGTCATTTCATGACAAGTCAGAACATGGAAGTGTCCTGCAGGTTGTCCTTACCCTGCTGGAGACTCTAGAGGAAGAGGAGAGCATTTTGCTGGAGCCTTTCATTCCTACTGCTCACATCATCCAGTCTGGGCCTTTGGATACAAACAACTCCCCAGGTAAGGAATAATAGCTTTTGGCCACTTCCCACTAAGGTCACAAAGCTAATTATCCTCCAGCTCCATGCCTGTAAAGTATAGTTTAATCCACCCTGCCACCTTCAAGATGTGCTGGAATACAATTCCCAGAATACCTATAGCAACAATTGGGACTTCTAGGAGTTGTAAGCTCTCCATATCTAAAGGTACCAGCATAATGAAGACTCGGTTACTCCATGAACCATTGTCTCTCCCGCTTGCTTTGCTTCATTTCATTAGCATCTCTTGCAGGCACTAGGCCTTGAGCATTTTGAAAGAGAAGCTGCACAGCTGACAGAGCTGGTAGAGATGATAAGGTTACCATCTTCAGATCTACAATTCTCCACAATTACTTCACATTATGGGTAGTACTCTAGAGTAATATAAGCTTTTCATCAGACCTCTCTTGTTCTTTTCATTTTCCTCCACATGCTCAGCTCCTACCAATTTGTCTCTGATATTTTCCATTTTCCTTTCCTATTTTTCTTCCTGCTCTACATCTCCAGTTCCAGGCAACATATCTCTGCGGCCCAATCTGGCAATCCGAATATGTGCTGTTGTCTGCAGATCCCGAAAAGACCAGCCTCTGCTAAGCAAGGTAAAGGGAACTCTGGGCCCAACTGAAATTAAAAAAAACCGGGAGCGTATCACTGATAGAAAAACGTACAGACCACAGAAGAGCCATCTGCAACACAAAAGATGATTGGCATATTCACACCAATAGTGGTGTCCCATTTTTAACTTTTTATGGAACAGTCTAAAAATAATTGAGCTTACAATTACAAATAGCTTGGTACTTACAAATACAGCAGACTTTTCATGGCAAAATGATGTCTCATTTAGAAATAAGCTAAGTTATACGCACCAGATTGACAATTTTCACCTTCCTGCTGGGCAGGAAATACTCTTAACTTCTCACAAATCAAATAGAACTGAAAAGTGAGCCGAACCTTTAGGACTGTTGGAATGGAGATGCTAAGACCAATTGTTGCCAATAGTCCAGAAAGATCTTAAACCTTTGGTTCTTTTCAGGTAATATGTGGTGTAGGTCCGGCAAATAAGCCCCTGAAGCACCAGACCACAGTGCCTCAGACTCTGGAAAGCAGCCTACGGCACTGGGGACTAAAAGATGAGGTCCAAATTGCTGCAATTCATGCCCAGATTAAGCAGAAATCAGAGGCAGCCATGAAGGCCTTCATGGATATGGAGACTAGTCTATCAGCTGAGCAGAAAGGTAGTCGCCGAGCACAAACTGACATTATTGGTAAGCTTATAGCATCAGTCATCCTATCTTATTGTTTGTAAGATATTGTGGGGTACTGCAGCTTGGTTGCACAATAGAACTGGGGCTGTCAGAGCAGCTGAACTAGAGTTTTAGCAAGCCATGGGGCAGCAGTGTGAAGTGGCTTTACTGATTATAGTAACAGGACCAAATGGCATCCCACAGCATTAGAGAAATTCCTTTCCAGGTTCTGTGTTCTAGAAATAGGCTTGCACAATGTCTATTTTTGTATTTATTTCATGTTAGCAGCTGCTTACATGATGGTGAGACCACAAGCATGGTGGTCTCTAATAAAAAACCTGCATGATATTTCATTTATATTAAACATTGTTACTGTCCGCCTTCTTTGAGTAGAAGCAAATTGCGGTCTTCAAATCACTCAATATTGATCTGGATTAGTGCATTTTTTGGAATATGTCATTTGATTCCAACCTCTGAGGGCATTCTTGAGCAATAGGTTCTCATGCAATCTTTTCCCTTAAAACCAAGCAACTAAGAAAAACAAACTTGGTTGCCACCCATGAATTAAATTTGATATCACCGCCTCACTTTATCTGAAATTCAGTTTGATTTTTCATGTTAAATTATCATCTATTTTCCATGTTACTACTATGAACTGAGCAAACTTGTCTCAACCTCCTTACTCATTGTTGGCAACAGCATCTTTGCCACACTCAACCTCAACTGCCACTTGATAACAAAAATAGGGGAATAGAAACACACTCTTGGTTTGCTAATTTTTAATTTTTTAATTTTTATTTTTTTTCTCTAATAGTAGGACTGGTGTGTCTGTTATGGTGAAACACAGAATTAGTGATGAGGTTTGGAATGTGAGTCAGGGCATTTTTTTAGTAGTGTTAGAGCTGGATATTGGGTGGAAATGGGCATGAAAGAAGTGAAAGAAACAAGAGTAAAGGTAGAATGACTTGTTGATGACCTCTGGCAGAGCCAGGGCAGGGGTAGTGTCCCAGTTTTCCTTGATCTCTCAGCAGCTTTCAGCGCCATCAAGGTATCCTTCTGGAGTGCCTATGGGGATTAGGAGTGGGAGAAAAGGTATTGCAGTGGTTCTCCTCCTTTCTCTGTAGTTGGGTTCAGTTGGTGTTGGCAGCGAGGGGTGGAGGAGAGATCAATCTCAAGATCATTGAAAGGCCTCACTCCCTTTTTTAACACCTACATGAGGCTGCTTGGTGAGGTCGTCCATCAGTTTGCAGTTGGATATTGTCCTGACTTCGAGTGAAGGAACACGCTGAGACTTGGTGTAAAGGCTCTAGTGTTTTATTGTTCTACTCTGCTAGACAGAATCCAGCTAAACTAAAATGAATCAGTGTTGCTCAGAGAAAAGGCCCAAGAAACTAGGGCGGGGCCTCCTTTAGCCTCTTGGGGGGAAAACAAAGCGATTCAGTACTGTGCGTGCGTTTATCCCCCTGGAGGGAGCCCCCTCCTTCTTCACCAGTTATCTCCCTGACAGATATCTTTAGTATGCTGATGATACCCCCTTATATATCTTGACCCCAAGCTGACCAGGTGATCCTGGGATGTCTCAGTGTCTGGAGGAAGCACAGGTCTGGATGGGGAGGAACAAACTTGACAGAAGCTAACCCTGACAAGACTGTCTGGCTGTGGGTATTTGGACCACTCAGGTCTGGAGATGGTCCATTTTTAATCCTGAATAGGGCTGTACTTCCCCCTTCAAGACTACTGTACAATTAGAGGGTCTCCTTGCACTCACAGCCCCTGCTTCTTGCTCAAAGAGCAGGTGGCAGCTATGATCAGGAAGGCCTTTGCACAAACTCATCTTGTGTGCCAATTGAGCCCATACCTGGACTGGTAGGTTCTAGGGATAGTTACTCATACTTTGGTCACCTCATATTTGGATTATTGCAATGCCCTGTACATGAGGCTGCCCTTGAAGAGCATTGAGAAGCTGCAGCTGGTCCAGAATGAAGCACATAGGCAGTTATGGACGTGCCTTGGTATGACCCATGTAATACCTGTGCTTTGCGAGCTGCATTGGTTTCCAGTAGGCTTCCAAGTGCAATACAAGGTGCTAATTATCACCTATAAAAGCTCCTCATGGAATGCACCCTTTCTGTCTTTCTCCCATATGATCAGGCAGAGTCAGCATGCTCTAGGTTCCGTTGATTAAACAGTATCACCTGAAGGGACCCAGGAAGCAAGCATTCTATGTCATAGTGCCTGTCCTTTAGAGCAGCATTTCCAGCCTTGGCAACTTTAAGATGTGTGGACTTCAACTTCCAGAATTCCCTAGCCAGCATTTTGCTGCAACAGAGGGATGCATTTTTTCCCTTGCTCTTGTGATAGGTACTAGATCTAGGATCAAAGGTGGCTTCTGTGGCCTTTCTGTGAATGTTCAGCAAGGCTTTGTAACAAATATCCTCTTTTCTTTGGCATCTTCTTTTCACAGGGGTGGATTTTCTTCTGAGCTCAGAGGACCAGGTGTTGCAATTGGTAGCCCTGGAGATGAACTCACAGCTGTGCCTGGAGACTTGCTCAGTCCTTGAATCCATGGGCCGGATGGTGGGGGCCCCAGGAGGCGAGACAGCATGTGCCTTGGTGGAGACAATGCTGCGTCGTGCACAGTGCCACCTGATGGAGGGCAAACATGTGCTGGTGATTGGGGCCGGCGGATTCAGCAAAAAGTTCGTCTGGGAGGCAGCCAGGGACTACGGGCTAAAAGTAAGATGCGGAAACACAGACCTGTGCAGCCCTTCCAAGCTGCAGGATGGACTAGCTAGAGCAGCACCACCCCACAGTCCCTATCCATATCCCATAAAAGTTATGGGCACCATCTAAACAGAGAGGGGAGTAAACCACAGACCCACATTACCCATCAGAAGGGCTTGCTCATTTCACTTTGCCTGTAAAGCTGAGGAGCTTGCCTGTCCTATTTCCAGGCTTGCCATCTATCAGGAGTACTTCAAGTGGGGCATTGGAGGGCCCAGTCCAGAAGCAAGGTCCTGTTGGAAGAGTCCCTGGGGATGAAAACAAGTTCTGCGGACTTCAGAGCTGCCTTCCACCATTTCCTGTCTCCATGTAATAATGTTAGGATGCAAATATGGGGCAGGACAGATGAGCTAGCTTTGGAGATTGTGGATTCCCGCTGTTCTCAAGAACCATCCATTGTGGGATGAAGCCCACTCCCATTGCTATTTTGGCATGGTTCCTGGTCTTCAGTAGCAGCATAAGAGGCAAAAACTGAAACGTTTTTTCTTCACTGAGCATTCCCAGCATATCAGGCAGGCCTGCCCCCATCTTTCCAAATGCCTTTTTCCTGACTTCTCCAAATTCAGGATATAAATGCTGTTTGCTACAGTGTTACCAGACACTGGTGTTTTCCACCTTTAGAAGAGGTAGAAATACAGTACAGTACTGTTACTGTTCTAAGAAGAAGCCATCTTGGGCTTGCTAGTCTCAAAGCCCTATTTGCAAGACCACCTTATTACTTGGGCACTGCCTGTTTAGAACCTGAAAGAAGGCCCCTCTCAACAAGTGGGATGTTGTGTGGGGACTAGATGAGGGGAAGTATATAATGGGGTGGGGTGGGAAGGTGACTGGAATGAAATGAAAACTAACTACATGAGTAGAAGGAGACAGACAACTCAGCCAGAGCCAGATTTAGCCTCCAAAAGCTCATTCCATTTTCCCTGAAGGTTTCAAGTGCTGCAATGTCAGCTTATTCCTCTGGGACTGAAGGATGAATTTGCCCCTCTTGGAGCCTTGATCCATTCTCCAGCTCAGACCCCGAATTGAGCACAATGGCTACACGTGCCACATGCTTATGTCTACAGCTGCAGTCTTCAGAGTGGGACAGTCTATATCCTGTGCTTTATCCAAGTTCCTCCTGGAAAAATGGCTTGGCTCTGAAGTTATTTAAAGGGAGTACAGGCTTGGCAGCCTCCATGTCCCTGGTGTTCACTGCTAAAAAGCACCTGCAGTGAAAGAGATAATGTTGACCCACCCCCACACCCTTGCTCTTAACTCACAAAACTCTGGGAATCGATGCTGGTGCTTCCCTGATCTAATCAGAATCCAGATAAGGAGTGGAAAACGAAAATGTGACTCCCTTGTTCACACAGCCCTTCCCGTGCAAGCGGCAGGGTCATCTTTGATTTCTCAAGACTGAACGCTTTTTAGCCAGCCAGCCAGCCAGCCAGCCAGCCAGCCTGCCTGCCTGCCAACGTGGGTATTGCCTCAGCATTAAATCCCTCCTCCCAAACCTAGAGGACAATGGAGCTCTTCATTCTAAACCCTGCTGCTGCAGAAACAGGGACCTAGAGAAAGCTCAGATCATCCAGCATGATGGAATGGAATGGCCAGTTCATTGGGGAAGCAGCTGCCTATTGATAGTGCCTTCTTCTTAAGGGACTCCTGTATTGTCCCTGACCCCAAGGAGTTGGCCTTCTCTGATACTGTCTGTAGTGATGCATCTCTGATTTTTTTTCCCCTGCCTTCTCTGCATCTCTGCCTTTCCCTCTCCCCCACCCTGCTTCCACTCCCTTTTCCTCCTTCTCTTCTTCTCTCATCTTTCCAATCCCCAGATCCATCTGGTGGAGACCGATCCCAACCATTTTGCCTCCCAACTGGTGCACACCTTCATCCACTATGACACCACAGACCACAGGAGGGATGAGGAGCATGCCCAGGCCCTGCTGGGGCTTATTCAGGAGAGGGGCCTGCGTCTGGATGGCTGCCTGTCCTACTGGGATGACTGTATGGTCCTGACTGCGCTGGTATGTGAAGGGCTGGGCCTGCGCTGCAGCTCCTCAACTGCCATGCGAGTGGCCAAGCAGAAGAGCCGCACTCACCAGCACTTGCTGCGGCGGTGCAAGGAGGGGTCCCGCTGGTCCTCTGCAGCGCTCTATGCTGTGCCATGCTGTCACCTGGAGAGCCACGCTGATGTGGAGCGCGCTGCCGGCCACATTAATTTCCCAGGTGTCATGAAGCTCGAGTATGGGGCTGGGGCAGTAGGGGTGAAGCTGGTGGAAGACGCCCAGCAGTGTCACCTGCACTTTGACAAGATCTCACAGGATCTGCAGGATGACTCTGATTATTTAGGCATTGGGCTGGGCTGGGGCAATACCATGCTGTTGATGGAGTATGTCTCGGGCACTGAGCATGACGTGGATCTGGTGATATACGAGGGGCGGATGCTGGGGGCATTCGTGTCTGACAACGGGCCCACCCGCGTGCCCAACTTCACCGAGACCGCAGCCTGCATGCCCACCTGCCTGCCCCCGGACTGTGAGGCACAACTTATCCATGCCGCCTATCAGTGCTGCTTAGGGTGTGGACTCACTGATGGCGTCTTCAATGTGGAGCTCAAGTTGACAGCTGCAGGCCCCAAGCTGATTGAAATCAATCCTCGCATGGGTGGCTTCTACCTCCGCGACTGGATTCAGGAGATCTATGGAGTAGACATCATGCTAGCCTCTGTCATGGTTGCCTGTGGCGTGACCCCGATCTTGCCCACACGCTCTCGTCCCCGTACAAACCTAGTGGGAGTGATGTGCTTAGTGTCACAGCATCTTCAGGCCCTCAGATCCACCGCTAGCCTCGAGACGCTCCAGGCCCTCCATGAGCGTGGTGCCATCCGTCTCAATCTGCTTGAAGATGAGATTGTGTCTAAGGAATACGAGGAGCCTTATTGCAATGTGGCTTGTGCCAGTTCTAGTCGCCGTGAGGCCTGCGTCAAGCTACTAGGCATCTGCCAGGTGCTGGGCATTGACTCACTGCATTACCCTGTTGCTCACTTCCTCTCTCACTTCAAATAGCCTTGGAGATACAGCTCCCTCAGGTTGGAGCTGAACTTGCATGTGCAAGAGAGAAAGAGACTTGACTATTCCTTCTAATTTATCCCCCCTCCCCCTTATTCCTAAGTGATCACCATGGGGGTTTGCATTACACAAACTTCCTACTTACTAAGTCTTTTTGGAGCCATCTCTGGGAAGCGTTCACGCCTTGAAAGGGCTCACTTCTTTTGTGAAAGGATTCTAATAATAATAACTATGAAATCCTTCCCTCCTTCTGCCCTCTGTGTGAGGCCGTTTTCTTCTCTTTGTACTTCTGATTAATCCCCCCAGTCCCAGCCCCTGGTTTCTGAATTACTCATGCCCCAGACCATAGACAGAGTGAAGTTCCAGGCTCTTCGCTTTCTCTTTCTTTCTTCCCCTGAAAAAAGGGGAAGCTTCTTTCCCCTGAAAAAAAGGGGAAGCTTCTTTCAGATAGCCCTGGAGAGAACCTATCTCATGCTTCCAGAATCAATGGAAGAGAAAGCTTGGGTCAGAACTTTTACAGTCTGTATCAGCCAATATTTTGACAGCAATATGCTACAATAAATTAGCAAGTGCTGTTTCTGAAAGCACTTGTTTTTCTGAAAGGAACATTTGTATGCAGACTCCATCCATATACAGGTGAGCATCTGAACACCCAAACCAACCTACCATAACGAAGACCATATGCAAACATACAGTAACAGATGTTTAGCGGTCGTATGTAAGACACTCGACTAGATCTGCTGGCTCCACACTTGCAAACCTTGCACTTAATATTCTAGTCCCTTCTGATCCTTTTTAGAAGCTAAAGAACAACTCTGTGCTCATCAAACAACCATAAAATAATAGAGGGCATCCGAACAATGCTGTGGTGAGCCTTCATATTCATAATTGCTGCTGGGAAAAGCCACTATGTATATTCCCTGTGCTTGTGAGAGAAACAGCTATAACCTTACCTCCTTACCTCTGTAATGTGCCAAGGGCCTCACAAAAGGATATTACCATAACAACAATTCCAAGCACATGACAATAGCCCATTATTATAACATTTCCCGTGAATGATTGCACTACTAACTTCAGATAATCAGCCTTCCAGTGGAACTCCAATGCCCTTAAGGCCCTACAGTACTGAGTAGCCATGATGCCAGCATTCCAGAGTTTCTGCAGTAACAAGCCATAATCTTACCACCACTCTGAATTGTGAAGTAGCTATGCTTTGTGCATAGTCCAAACATCCCCAAATATGTAACGTTCCTTTAGCACCAGCTTCCTTAAGCATGCTTATAACTAGCATAAAGAGCAATGTGAAAATAGAGTGTAAATCTGTACAGCTGAAGAGCTTTTCTGTCTTTTTCATGGTTTCCTCCCACTTTCATGACAAATGGAAAAGCAATTGGCAGATGTGGCAGCTGAATTGCCTGAGAAGAATATTCAGAACCTGCCAGATTTAAAATAACAAACACCTTGATCCCATTTGGATCAAGGAATTGGGAACTGGGAGCTTTAAGGTAGTCACAGTTGGTTATCAGTAGGAGCATTAGATAAGCATGTCCTCTTAACTGGTTGGTGACCCTGCCTACCTATTTCTCCATAACTTCTGTAATCAAGCAGTTCCTTCCCCAATAAAATGCCGTGCTAAAATATCAAGACTGCCGCAGTGTTATTTACAGCTGCACCACAGCTCATCCCCCAATCACTTAAGAGTGGACTGAAGAAAAACTGGTAAAGACGACTCACTAATAAACTAAGGATGGGGTTGGGGAACTTCAGTATACAGACATGACCCTTATGGACTTGTTAGTTTCAGACAGATTTCCGGGTGACTAAAGGACAGAAATAATGTTCCAGACTTCGGATCCATCACCTTCTAGGAAAATCCAACATTGACTCTACAAAGTCTTCATATCAGTTCTCTTCCACTCTACTGCCTCTGGCACTGACCTATATAGGAAATTTGATCAGAGCATCTGGATTGGAATTTATCCCCTTTCCTCAGTCCCCAAAGGGGAGAACGGTTCTCCCTTTTGGAACCTTTGTCTTAGCTATTCTGCAGGTTCAGGCAGATCCATCTGCTTCCACTATTCCTTTTAACAGAAGGACTGGACTACAGGCAGGGTAAAGTTGATATTCCGCAACTGGGAAGCTAAAGCAAGAGAAGAGTTGTCATTTGCAAGCACCAATTCCAATTCTGCTTTAATATCCCTGACCTACATAGTCTCTACATAACTCTTGCTAACCTAGCAATTCGAAAGCATGCAAATGCAAGTAGATAAATAGGTACCACTTTGGTGGGATGGTAACAGCGTTCCACGTGCGTCATGCCGGCCACATGACCGCGGAAGCGTCTTCAGACAGCGCTGGCTCTTTGGCTAACAAACGGAGATGAGCACCGGCCCCTAGAGTCGGACACGACTGCACAATGTGCGGGGGGAACCTTTACCTACATAGTAAGCCAAGACCTTAAGACTCCATGTTTTCAGCTTCTTTGGATGAAATCTGACATTTTCAGGTCTTACCATCTGAAACAAGCTTCATTCACAGGGTCTATGCTAAACATTTCCTGTTTCTTCTTTTTGGTTCCATCAGAAGGTCTATAAATTCTGAAGATACAAAATGCAATATGAAGTAAATCAGGTTATATGACAAGAATGTACAAGGCAGATTGAAAGAAATTAGGCAAACATTCTTAATTTGCATCACGTTTTGTTCAAGGAACAACTCCATGTTGTAACACTTTGTCAGTGATAGAGGTTGCTAGGTAGTGTGAGAAAAACACTTGAGCAATGAATTGTTGAAAAGCAATAGAACGGCAGTCTTAAAACAAAGGGATATGTTGGCAGTGGGAATGGTTGCGGGGGGAGGAGGGAAATAACAGCCAAGCAATTTCTGTTTATTCATGGAAACTCTCTGAACCCTACACCCTCAATTATTTCCTCCAGAAACGTTTGAAAATTTAGACTGCATCGGGTCCTAGAGTGCTCTTTCCAGAATGTCAGTTATTGGTTGCTGAAATTGTGGACAGAAACAATGTTTACAATCCGGATGTCAAAACTTAACGTATCTTGCCCTATTCTTTAGATGCCATGGGAAGCTATTCTGTATGGAGTCAAGCCATCATCTAGCTCACTGTTGCCTACACCAACTGGCAATACTCTGGGTTTCAGACAACGTTCTGTTTCTGTTCTGCTGGGAGATGCCAGAGATTAAAATAGGAATGTTATGCATGCAAAGAAGATACACTGCATCAGAATCATGGCCCTTTCCCAGATAGCATTTTCAGCTGCAAAATATGGATCTGGATCTATAATGAGATCAGGGATTGCGAAATTAAATTATCTCCATTCAGAGTCTGAAGTTATATATAAGAGGAATAAGAGAATATTTAAACTGTTTCCTTGGGAGTTTTGCTACCTCAGGAATTAAGCAAAATATGAGTGCATAGATAAAAAGGTACCCCCCGCACATTTGTGCAGTCATGTCCAACTAGGGGCTGGTGCTCGCATCCGTTTGTTAGCCGAAGAGCCAGTGTTGTCCGAAGACGCTTCTGTGGTCATGTGGCCGGCATGACGCATGCGGAACGCTGTTACCATCCCACCGAAGTGGTACCTATTAATCTACTTGCATTTGCATGCTTTCGAATCGCTAGGTTGGCAAGAGCTGGGGCTAGTGCGGGAGCTCACTCCGTCACACGGGGCTAGGGATTCGAACCTCCGAACTTGAAGTTCGACAAGTCTGGCGTCTTACCTGCTGAGCCCGCCCTACCTACCTACCTACCTACCTACCTACCTATCTATCTATCTATCTATCTATCTATCTATGTACCATGCATAGATAGGAGGCACTTAACTCTGGTTGAAGAATGTACCTGAGAGTATCTCAGTACTCTAAGAGTATATATCTTAGTATATCTCTTAGTTACTACATAGCTCTGGTGAGTAATTTCCTCAAATAATACTTCATACAATATTTTAAAGTTAAGTCCTTTGAATTGGGCCTTGAAATTAAAAGGAAATATGTAAATCACCTTCAGAGGTAGCCACATGGAGCACAGCATTTAGGGCTGTAAAAATACAGCACAGTGAAACCTTTTGCCTTCTATTTCCTTTTATAACTTTATTAGATTTTCAGGATAAAAAGATAAAAAATAATAAAAAATAATTAAGGTAGAAAGTGAAATAGAGAAACAGAGTGGAGAAAAAGAAAAAGAGTAAAGTCAAAAGTGCAGAAATAGAAAAAGAAAAGAAAAAAAGGAAGTACTGTACAAAAAAAGAATGACTCCCGACTTTCTTTGGAACAGATATACAGTAAGTATACATTTACATTAAACTCTTACTCTAAATTTATAACATAGCTTTCATTATTTCTATTGTCCATCATTATTTCTAATCATCAAATCCATAGATCATGATTTCATTTTTTTTCTGTTTCATGCAAAAAGTCCAAAAGGGGTTTCCAAGTAGCATTAAAATTACTCAGTGTCTTTTCTCTAATCAAAGCTATCGCCATCTCAGCTAACTCCATCAGCTTCACCATCCATTCTTCCATTGTAGGTAGTGTCAGATCTTTCCAACTTTGTGCATATAAAAGCCTCGCTGCTGTTACCATATATCAGAGCTTTCCAAACTGTGTGTCGGGACACGTTAGTGTGTCGGCTGCAGTGTCGGTGTGTCGCGGCTGCTGCTGCCTCCGAGCCCTGCCAGGATTCCACGCAGCTCCTAGTGCCTGCCTTGTGCTTGGCTGCCTCCAAACCTGCTGTGATTCTGCACAGGTCCTAGTGCCTGCCTTGTGCCCTGCTTTAAGAGTGTCGCAAAATGATGCCCTGCTTTAAGAGTGTGTCGCGAAATGATGCATGTCTAAAAAGCGTGTCACCAACATGAAAAGTTTGGAAAGCTCTGCTATAAACATTATAATTTACAAGAGATTCTGAAGATAAGGCAAGACATAATGGTTTTAAATGGGAAATTAAGAAGTGTTTCATCATTCTAAGAGAAATAAGTTTCCCCAAATATTCTGAAACTAATATCTCTGAAGATACTAAAAAGAGATGTAAAATGTGTTGATTAACTATAATAGATACAATCCTATGGATGCTGTATTCCATTCCCTGTGATTATTTATAATACAGAAGTATTTCCTTACTGGATTAGAAGCTACCTGGGGTAATAGTTGAATCTTGTATCAGTATTGTAGATGAGCCAGTGATAACTATACTGGAGGACAGCAGACTAAGTTTGAGTTCCAGAATAGGCCATATAGAATCCATACTTCTGCCCTGCATCTGTTGCTTGATAATAGTCATTTTATTCTCCCTAAGTTGGTAGATCCAGCTCAGAATGCTGCCATTTTTCATCAACTGCAAAAGCCATTAGAGTTGATTTAGTTGGCTGATGTGTTTTAAACTCATCTACATAGTATTTAATTTTCTTTAACATAATTCAGTGTGGCTTGGGGCTGCAAGTCCATGTTGCCATTATGGGAGCAGTATCATTCATGCAAATATTTCCTATACAATTGGCCATCACAAAAGCCATTTACCCCATCCACATGGTTGCATCATTCACATAGTCCTTGTTGTAGTATCATGTCACAGAAGAACAACTCCTGTGTGGAATTTCATCATAATCCCCTTGAACATTATAACAATCTGCAAAGGCATGTAAAAAACACTGTCTAGTATCATTTTACATTAAAATGCCAGTAGCAATCCAACCTACTTCATAGGGTTGCTATGGTAAAAGAAAGTCAGTGGAGGAAATGCTATGTACACTGCCTCACGCTCCTGGAATACAGGCAGAATCATCATAAATCAGCATCGGCATCAATTCATTTGAGAGCAAATATAATCTGCTTACTAAAAAGTAATGAAATCCTACTTGACCAAGTACAATTTGAAACTGTGCTTCAAATATCAAATTCAAGCCAACTCTAAAGTGACTTGGTTACCTATACTAATCAAAAATAAACCTTGGGCATCCCCTAACTACAACCACCAAAATCCACATGCACCATACCAGTGCAACTACCAAGTTTTTCTATTGGTTTTGTAATAGCTATTGCCAGCCAAACCTGTTCTGTATGTAACATATACATCAGGGGTCCCCAACCTGTGGGCCTAGTGGTGCTTGTGATTGGCTCCCGCCTGCAAATCCCGCCCCCAGTGCGCGCAATTGGCTCCCACCCACAAACCCCACCCCCCGGTCCGCAGAAATCCCAGAAACCCTGCTCCCCTGGTCCGCGGAAATCCCAGAAACCCCGCCCCCCTGTCCATTGAAAAATTGTCTTTTGAAACCGGACCCTGGCGCCAAAAAGGTTGGGGACCCCTGATGTGCATTATTGGCTTTTGTGGAACATAGCTATTGTGGGCTAATCCAGAATCCCACAAAGTCAGTGCACAGCACAGAAAGGAGGTAAGCATGAAGTCCAAGTATCTGTGCAAGTTAGGCAGCATGAAGAAGAAGCCCCAGAAATCAGTTAAGCCTAAAAGCATGCATTACCATACCTTGCTATAATTGTGCTGGTCTGAGCCTAGTTAGTCCTTGGATGGGAGACCACTTAAGAATTCAGTACAGACCACCTTGCACTTTGCTATGGTCAAAAGGGGAGACAGCACTTTTTTTAAATGTCAGTTCAAACCATGGGCACATGCTGAACAAATAGCTATTCTTGCTTCATAATTTGGAAGCACCCAAGCAACAATGATTTGGTAAACTGAAGCCTGAAGGAAAATTCTTTCTATAAGATCTACTAGACCAGGATTTTTCAAACTGGGTTTTATGGAACTGTCAGATATGAGTCAAGTCAAAAGGCAAATAGAAACAAAAGGTTTTTATTTGAAGCTGTTTGCAAAGAGCTGGTGGACTCCACCGTGCTAGAAACAAGCCGCACCAGAGCAGAGCCACACATCAACAGGTTGTTACACATATTTATACAGTCCTGACCCGTCGCTCAATCCTGGCTTCTTTCAGCCATTGGCTGGCTTACTCTGAAGCTCACAACCTATCAGAATCGCCTAAGCAGCATATAATTAGGCCCGCCCTTGTTTACCCAACCCCTCACCCTATTTGAAAAGACCACCACTCCTATTTACTCTTTCCCTTATAAGGAAGGCCTCCTATTTGAAGCTAAGCACTGCTCCCTGATTGTGGATACATAGTTTCATATTCCCAACTGTCATCTCATTTTCTGCAGGTGGTTTTGATAGAAGCTTTAGTCAGCTAGCTTAGGAAAGTTCCAAAAGTTCTATTTATTTTATGAGCTTTATGATTATACCAGTGAGGTTTCAGAAGGAGCTGGGGGTTATTCCCGAGGACTTGCTTCACGGTCCAGTCGAGCTCCTGGCCACGGCCTGGAATAGGGCCGCGGCCGGAGCCCTGGACAAGATCGCGCCTATGCAACCTCTCCGGCCCTGCTTGGCCCGCCGCTCTCCTTGGTTTACCGAAGAGTTAAGGGCCTTGAAGAGGGTTAAGAGACGTCTAGAGCGCCGCTGGAGAAAGACAAAGACTGAATCTGACCGAACACAATCTAGAGCCACAGTTAAGGCCTACCTTGTGGCGGTAAGAGCGGCGAAACGTGAATATTTCTCCGCTCTTATTGCGTCCGCAGAATGCAGCCCAACGGCCCTTTTTAAAATTACAAGATCACTGTTGGGTCGGGAGCAGAGGGAGACCCACCTACAGGGCCGATCGGAAGAGTTTTCTGAGCATCTGCAGGATAAAATCGCTCAGATTCATTCAAAGTTGGACTCCAAGCCTGAGACAGGATCTGTGGAGATGCCAGGGGCTCGTACTTACCATGTTATCTGGGAACAGTTTGATCCTGTTGCGCCTGAGGAAGTAGACAGGATCCTCTGGACTGTGAACGCCACCACATGCCAGCTTGACCCTTGTCCCTCCTGGCTGGTGAAATCGGCCAGTGAGGTGACATGTGGATGGGTCCAGGCGATGATTAATTTGTCCTTGAGTGAGGGGGTGTTCCCGGAGGCCTTTAAGTGCTGGTGCACCCCCTCCTCAAGAAGCCGTCCCTGGACCCTACCATCCTGGGCAATTTTCGCCCAGTCTCCCACCTTCCCTTTTTGGGAAAGGTGGTTGAGAAGGTGGTGGCGTGGCAACTCCAGAGGATTCTGGAGGAAACGGATTATCTAGACCCCTTCCAGTCAGGTTTCAGGCCGGGATATGGGACGGAGTCCGCATTGGTTGCGCTTATCGATGATCTCTGGCGAGAGCGGGATGGAGGGAGTGCGTCCATCCTTGCTCTCTTAGATCTCTCAGCGGCTTTCGATACCGTCGACCACGGTATACTTTTGGGACGGCTCAGGGAGTTGGGGGTGGGCGGCGTAGTTTTGCGCTGGTTCGCCTCCTTCCTCCGGGGCCATTCCCAGTCGGTGTTGATAGGGGAGGAGAGGGCTGACCCGCGGCCCCTGACTTGTGGGGTGCCGCAGGGGTCGGTTCTCTCTCCTCTCCTGTTCAACATCTACATGAAGCCGCTGGGCAAGATCATCCGTCACCACGGATGAGGTATCACCAATATGCTTATGATACCCAGTTATACATCTCCATCCCGGGTGAAGTAGGTGATGCGGTCGATGCCTTATCTCAGTGTCTGGAGGCTGTGGGGGTCTGGATGGGGAACAACAGGCTTCAACTGAACCCTGGTAAGACAGAGTGGCTGTGGATTGATGGCCCCCCTAGATCCGGGAAGTTGTCATCTTTGGTTCTGGGTGGGGTGGCACTACCTTGCTCGGATCCAGTGCGGAATCTGGGGGTCCTCCTGGACTCGCGACTCCTGCTCGAAGAGCAGGTGGCAGTCACGGCCAGGAGGGCCTTTGCACAACTTCGCGTGGTGCGCCAGTTACGCCCTTTCCTGGATCGGGAGGCCCTCCGAACAGTCACTCATGCCCTTGTCATCTCCCGTATAGATTACTGTAATGCGCTCTACATGGGGCTACCCCTGAAGAGTATCCGGAAGCTTCAGCTGGTGCAGAATGCCGCGGCGCGAGCAGTTATGGGTGCCATGAGATCGGCACATGTAACACCTCTGCTACGCGAGCTGCATTGGCTACCAGTTTGCTTCCGGGTCCAATTCAAGGTGTTGGTGATTACCTTTAAAGCCCTATATGGCATAGGGCCAGGGTACCTGAGGGACCGTCTCATCCCGATAACGTTGGCCCGCCCCACCCGTGCATGCAGAGAGGGCATGCTTCGGACCCCCTCAACAAGAGAATTCCATCTAACGGGGTCCAGGAGACGTGCCGTCTCTGCGATAGCGCCCGCCTTATGGAATATCTTGCCCCCGGAGGTGAGACTGGCCCCTTCACTCCTGGCCTTTCGGAAGGCCCTTAAGACCTGGCTCTGCCGCCGGGCCTGGGACGACAAAGGCGGCAGTGCCTCCTGGGGTTGGCTGGCCCCGTAGTAATACGATCCATCCTACGGTCCCCATTCCATCTTGGATTTTATGTAATTTATTATTATTATTATTGGATGTATTTTAGATATTGTTTTTGTATAGTTTTTAAACTTTCAATTGTTGTAACCTGCCCAGAGTCCCTTGCAAGGGAGATGGGCGGGGAATAAATTGAAATAATAAAATAAATAAAATAAAATAAAATTATTAATTCCTTGTTAATAATAACATAGATTCCTCATTTCTCTCAGAACCAAAGGGTTCCTCGAGAAGTTAAACGAGTTCCATGGAATAAGGGCAATCCCACCCCCCTTTCTCTGCAATGGACTAAGGGAAGAAAAGGTTTCTCTAAGATACAGTGGAAAGGGTGGGGCTTCTCAGCTGACATTCAGAAGCCCCGATTCTCTTGATCAAAAGTTCTAGGATGGGATTTTTGGTTGGTTTGTTTAACGAATAGGCTCTGAGGCCTGAAAAAGTTTGAAAACCCCTATCCAGACTATCTCTAAAAAAAACCCTCTACTACAAAACCTGTGATCAGAAGGCGCACTAACTAAAGGGTAAGTTCTGTTAAATTTGAGACTTGGGTCCTCCCAGATTTAGCAGCTTCAAGCATTATCCAATCAGCTGTAACTCTATACTTTGGGTCATTTTCCGTATGTGTAAGTAGTAAGTAACTCATGAGAAAGGGGCAATTCATAAGCACGTCATATAGAAACCATTTTCCTCATGCTTTAATCCATTGCTAAATATGCACAATTACTTCAATGACTGTTTTAAAGTATTTTATGGCACTGGAAAAAGATACTAATGACCCTGTGTCAAAATAAGATGCTGTACATTGTGGTACTTCTTCCATTCAAATGTTATGGTACTGCACATACCAAAACCATGCCCTTTTTAAAAAACTGGACAGTAATTGATGCTAGTGGAAACCATATTATTTTGCCACACACACAGACACCCAGACATTGTTTTTTTTAAAAGGTAGGGTTTTGTATAGCCTGAGAAAAGGAAAGCAGAACTGAGAAGATACGAGAGAATAATGATTGGACCATAGCACCATATAAGTGCCCTGTAAAAAGCTTGTGAATAAAGCATGGCTATTCCAGAAGAAACACCTGTTGCAGAAACAAGTAAACAAGCAAAAAATCAGTAAAAAGGGCTCATGACTGAAAAGCTGATAAAAAGAGTTTTTCAGGTCTGTTTTAACCTAAATATTCTTTTCTTGACTTTATTTAATTAATGATTTATTGTACTACTACTACTACTACTACTAAATGAATATCATAGTATAATTGACAGGGTTCTAGTTCAGTTGTGTTTCTTCCCTATTCCTATACAGGTAGTCCTTGTTTAGTGACTGCAATTGGTTCTGGCAACTCAGTCATTAAGCGAAGCAGTTGCAAAGTGAAAATCACATGACCATGACTGTGCTTACAATTTTACTTCAGCTTTCCTTTGCTTCTTGCTACTTCCTTCAGCTGAACTTCTCTTTCTCTTTGAGGACATCTTGGTATGGGGTAAATAAGCAAGTGAAAATAAGACCAGGTCATCTGTGATACCATTCTAACTGACTGCAATGGCGAACACATGACTGAGAGAGAGAGATGCTGCGAAGGTTGTAAATGTGCACATTGGTGACAAAGTTACTTTTTAATCACTATCATAATTGTCAACAGTCACTGTCCAAGGCAGTTGCTAAACAAGGACTACCTGTAGCATAACCTTCCAAGCTAAAAAAATCCCCTCCTGTTGAGATAACAATTTTGTTCAGGTCTGCCAAGTGCAATAATTTGCTCATAGATTTGCATTTACCTAAAGAATTAAATCCATGGAGTCAACATTACTCTTGGCTGTTCTCCATTGCTAAGTTCTGCTGCTTCTCACCATCCCTGATTTTTATTATTTCAGACATCAGAATATTTTTTTAATTCTGCTACTGTAAATGTAGTTACAAAAAGTAGGGGGAAGGAATTAAAGGACAAATCTACAGCTGTGGGGGGCTGAAAATGATTCAGGAGCAGTGCTTCAGATTACTCTTACATCTTTTTTTGGTTCAGGTAAATTTGACAATAAACTATACTACTGATGTAAACATCAATTTTAAGAATTCTTTCTATCTCTCATTACTCTTATAGTATCTCTAATGGTCATTAAGTGTCCCTATTAGTATTACAGGTAGTCCTCACTTACTGTAACTATGGTAATTGTGACTGGAATTCCTGTCTCTAAGCGCTGCAATGTAAGTGTGATTTCACATGACCACATTGCTTAGCGATGGCAATCCCGGCACTCCCTGTTGCTGTTGCCATGCGAGGATCACGGGTCGTTAAGCAAGGACCTCTTTGCAACTTCCTGCCAGCTTCCAACAAGCAACGTCAGTGGGGAAGCTGGCAGGAAGTTGCAAGTCCCAGGCAGGTCGGCAGACAAGTAAGTAGCTATTACTGGGTGGGGGACAGTGCACGGGTGGTCGGCACAGCATGAACACGGTGGACCTGGAAGTAGCTGCTGCCAGGTCGGGGAGGGTGTGCAAGTGGCCAGTGAGGCGCGGCGGTGTGTGTGCAGTGGGGCCAGGGGTGGCTGCTGCCAGGTCGGGGAGACTTACCAGAGTGACTTGCGCCCCTCCCTGCAGGCTTCCCCATTGACTTTGCTTGTGGGAAGCCGGCAGGGAAGATTGTAAATGGTGATCACGTGACTGCGGGATGCTGCAACCGTCATAAGTGCAAGCCAGTTGCCAAGCACCCAGATTGCGATCATGTAACCACAGGGGTGCTGGGACAGCTGAACTTCGAGGACTGGTCATAAGTACCACCCATTCAGCGCCATCTTAACTTTGAACGGTCACTGAACGAGTGGCTGTTAACTGAGGACTATCTGTAGCAATTTGTGAACTGATCCTCTTGGTATTCCTTTAGGTGTTGCAGCAAAGAGCATCTCAAAAAGCTTCACATCCTGATTGCTGCATATTATACTTTTATTAAGCTTTAGGAGCAAGTTAGATTCTTCCATCCTAGCAAGTCAACCAATCTATCCTTACTAGTTTGTATCTCCATAATACTAAAATCCAGTAGAAAACTTGCAGATCTAAATTAATAGACACACCTACACTCTGTGCTGTATCAGCAGTGACCTGTCTGTAGCTATATCAGCTCATTCTGAAGGTTGGTCAATGCTTTTTAATTCTGCATCTGAAACTAGAGTGAAGTTGGACTTTATTTTTTTTTTTGGTAGGGCTTGTGGGCAGTCAGTCTTTCTACCGGCTTTGCTCTTGCTTCATCATGCCTCTCAGAGAATTCAGGCAACCTTATCACTGACCCCAAACTTAATCTTTTAAATCAGTTTTTAATCAGTTTCTCAATCCTTGTAAAACAAAATAGTCCAAATTGATTTTCCATGCTTATATACACAACATGCCCCGCCTCTCAACTTCTGGGCTCAAGTGAACCATTATTCTCTTTCTCTTCCACCTCTCATACCTGGGCTTTATGTTGCAACCTACAACCATGATAAAAGCTATTGTGAAAAGCACTGGGGTTGGAAAAATACTTCCAGGTTATCCTTTCAGCATCACCAGAATAGTTTTTTTCACAGAAACAAGAGGAATGGGTTTCCCCTGTAACAACTGCACTCTTTCAGCCAAGTACAAACAATTTCTTTGTATGATTGTGTGTGTGTGTGTGTGTGTTGTGGGGGCAAAGTGATTTTTGTCACTCTAGTCTAGAACCTGTGGCAGTTCTGCAAAGGATACTGGATCCCACTGTAATTTCTCCTAAGAGCAGCTAAAGGGAGAAGATATGGATTTATAGTGCTCTGCCTGTTCTCAGCATTCTGAGAGTGGCAGATGTGAAAATCATCAAAGAGGTTAAACTAGTTTGTGAGCAATTGGAGAGTGGAAACCAAGTGAATGCCATTTTGTATGCAAGTACACCATGAGTACAGAATTGTTAAGGAAGTTTATCTCTTATTTATTTCAATTTATATAGCCACGCATCTCACATGACTTTGGGCGGCTCACAAGTTAAAACAGCAAAGACAAACTTCATATAACTACATTAAAACAATTAATCAAAAACATAAAAGCATGGGAAAGTGCCAGCCTACAGCTCACAAACAATACTTGTAGGCTCCTCACATCCCTGGGACTCCAAGCCCTGATGGTACAGCCGTGTCTTCAGGGACTTCCTAAAAGCCAACAAGGTTGGGGCCAATCTAACTTCAGGGGGATGATGTTCCAGAGGATGGATGCCATGGCAGAAAAGGTTCTTCTCCTGGGTCCCATCAAATGGAACTCCTTCATAGACAGGACCCGCAACATGCCAGTTCTGATGGGACAGGTAGATGTAACAGGGGAGAGGTGGTCCCTCAAATAACCCAGCCCCATGCCATGTAGAGCTTTATAGGTCATAACCAGCACCTTGAATTGAACCTGGAAGCAAATGCAACCCGAGGAGCAGAGGTGTAATGTGCGTTGATCTTGGAACACACATAACTGCCCACGCCACCGCCCAGAGTTCCCTGGTATAGAGGAGATGGGCGGTGATACAAATTTAAATAATAAATAAATAAATAGATTTTGCACCAGCTGTAGCTTCCAGATGCTCTTCAAGGGCAGCCCCATATACAGTGCATTACAGTAATCAATCCAGGAGGTGACCAGGGTGTGAGTGACAGAGAGTAGAGCCTCCCAATCCAGGAATGGGTGTAGCTGGTGCACAACGTGAAGTTGCACAAAAGCCCTCCTAGCCAGGACTACCACCTGCTCCTCAAGCAGGAGTCGTCAGTCCAGAAGGACCCCCAGATTGTACACAGGGTCTGTTTGGGGCAGTGCCACCCCATCCAGCACCAAAAATGGTAAATTCCCAGATCCCAGAGGTCCCAAAATCCCAAAGCCACTCAGTCTTGCCAGGGTTCTGCTGGAGCCTGTTGTTCCCCATCCAACCCCCCACAGCCTCCAAACATTGAGACAGGACCTCAGCAGCATCGCTTAGTTCACCAGGGGAAGAGATGTACAGCTGGGTATCATCAGTGTACTGATGGTACCTCACCCCATGGCAACAAATGACCTTATCCAGGAGCTTCATGTAGATGTTAAACAGGAGCAGAGAGACAACCAAACCCTGCAGAACCCCACATAATAGGGGCCGAGGGCAGGACCTCTCACTCCCAATCAACACTGACTGGAACCAACCACAGAGGAAAGAAAATAACCAGCACAATACAGTGATGCCCACTCCCAACACCCACAGCCAGTCTAGAAGGATACCATGGCTGCCAAGAGGTCGAGGATGGATGCACTACCCCCATCCCACTCCTGCCAAAGGTCATCCAAAAGCGGCACCAATGCAGTCTCAGTCCCATGCCCAGGTCTGAAACCTGACTGAAAGGGGTCCAGATAATCTGCTTCATGCAGGATCTGCTGAAGCTGTTGTGCGATCATCTTCTCAACAGTCTTCCCAAAAAAGGAAGGTTGGATACTAAGTGAAAATTGTCCAGCGTAGAAGGGCCTAGAGATGGCTTCTTGAGGAAGGGGCAAACTAATGCCTCCTTAAGAGGCAGAGGTACAAACCCGTCTCTCAAAGAATAATTTACCACCGCTAGAACCCAGCCACGTGTCACCTCCTGGGAGGCCTTAGCCAACCAGGAAGGGCATGGATCTAAGAAGCAGGTGGCAGAGCTCACGGTCATGAGGACCCTGTCCACTTCCTCAAGTCCAGCAGCTTTGAATTCTTCCCAGATAAGAGGGCAAGACTGTGCCCCAGGCATCTCCACTGGACCTGTACCAAGGCTGGTGTCTAACTGGGAATGAATTCGAGCAATTTTATCTGAAAGAAGCCCTGCATACTCCTCCACACATCCCTGTAGGTGAACCTTCAAGTCAACTCTATCCAAGAAGGGTCAGGTCACCATAAACAAGGCCACCAGGTGGCTATCTGCAGACACCATGAGGGCAGATAAGTACTAATGCTTCGTCGCTCTTACCACCACAAGGTAGGCCTTAATAGCAGCTCTCACCTATGCTCAGTGGAGTTCATGGCGCTCTAGGCATCTCTTAATCTGTTTTATCCCCCTTAGCTCTTCCGTAAACCACAGGTAGGAACGGGATCCACAGGAAGAGAGAGATTGCACGGGCGCAATCCAATCTAAAGCCTCTGCTGCCCTCTTATTCCAAGTGGCGATCCAGGCTGTGGATAGTGTACAGTACACAATTAACACAATCAACTATTAGATTGTTTTGTTTTTTGTTGGTGCCCAAACTTCTCCCTTGACCTTGAAAAGAGGGGGGGGATATTAGAATCCCTCTCTCTGACAAGTGGATTTTCAAGTGGAAATGAAATTGCTTTCAGGGTCAGGGAAGGGGGGATAATTAATAAGATAAGCCTTTATCTAGGGCTCTGCCAGACAAGATTGAAGCCCTGTTTGTTTCATACAGTAATTATTTTCCCAGAGTGGCTAACCAGATGCATGAGAGTAACTCTACCCTATCAGTTGCTGATCTTCTGCTGGATCTCAGTAACTGGTAAGCAGAGGAATAACAGAAGAACAATATATAGTCATCAAGATCAATGGCCTTTTCTACCATTCCAGTATGCACCTACTGTATATCTGTCCCGAAGAATTAAAACAGATTGCTTGACTTTGTTTATATAAGCTACCTCTTATTTCAGAACATTGGCTTGCACACTA
Organism: Charina bottae; assembly: GCA_023362775.1. Classification (NCBI taxonomy): domain Eukaryota; kingdom Metazoa; phylum Chordata; class Lepidosauria; order Squamata; family Charinaidae; genus Charina; species Charina bottae. The sequence goes on from JALMGJ010000001.1 coordinate 201,848,935, forward strand.
ACATTACTAAGGTTAAAAGTGGAATTGTTTCAGACAGCATTTCCCTAACTGTATGCACTGCACCATTTTTTACCCTTTTATGTTATCTGTTGTTAATGCTATTCTTTCATTTGGAGGAGTTTTATGATAGCTGTTTCATTTTAACCACAACATGGATGTTTTTTTTTGCTATGTTATACATTATGTAAGCTGCCAAGAGTTTTTAGACTGCAGTAGGGTATACTTCAGCCATAAATTCCCATGGAACACTGAATAATTAGTTCTTCCTAGGGTAAAGCTCCCTATCATGGGTACTTCAGGACAAGGCTTTTATTACTTATCTCCATCCATCCATCCATCCATCCATCCATCCATCCATCCAATCTGACATGTCATAATCACAAAGGATTCTCAACAGTTATTATGGAGTCAACTGCTTTATTTCATGAGAGGTTCACACCAGACAATGATATTATGATAGAGTCGCTGGGAGTCAGGCGATGTACATGAAATAAATAAATAAATAAATAAATAATCATTTGTCTTTCATTTTTCCCACAACTTGTTCTAGCATTTTTCCTTTGGGGAAAATAATCCACGAAAGTGGAAAAATAATACCTTCCGGGTGAGTCATGGCTGACTAAAGATGTCTTCGAACAGCAGAGACAACAACCACTGTGAAGAACAAAGGACCGGCGAGTAGACCAGTCCTTTGGAATCTCTCCAGAGAAGGGAGAGAATGGAAGATCGCCCATGAGTGCTCTGAATGGCAATTCCTTGCAAGGGGGCTGTAAAACAGCGGTCTCCTGCAGGTTTGAGCACCAGGAGCCAAGGGAGATGACCTCTTTGCTCTCAGCAGAGGCAGAGCCTTTAATAAGGACACTAAGCCAGCTAAACTCACTTTCTAATTACATTCGGAAATGCTCAGTTTAACTACTTTATGGATATTTGAGACCTTCAAAACAGTGAGCTTAATTTGACACCTGATGAGTTTTACCTTCTTCTTTGGATTTAAGGAATTTTAAATGGATGGTGGTAGTGCATCCATCCTTGCTCTCTTGGATCTCTCAGTGGCATTCGATACCATCGACCATGGTATCCTGTTGGGGCGGCTTAGGGAGTTGGGGGTGGGTGGCGTAGTTTTGCGCTGGTTCACCTCCTTCCTCCGAGGCCGCTCCCAGTCGGTGGTAATAGGAGAGGAGAGATCTGACCCTCGGCCCCTCTTGTGTGGGGTGCCGCAGGGTTCGGTTCTCTCTCCTCTCCTATTTAACATCTACATGAAACCACTGGGCGAGGTCATCCAACACCATGGGATGAGGTATCATTAGTATGCAGATGATACTCAATTGTACATCTCCATCCCTGGTGAAGTAAGTGATGCAGTAACCACCCTGTCCCAGTGCCTGGGGGCTGTGAGGGCCTGGATGGGGAACAACAGGCTACAATTGAATCCTAGCAAGACCGAGTGGCTGTGGATTGATGGCCTAGCGTCTTCTGGGAAATTATCATCTTTGGTTCTTGATGGGGTAGCACTGTCCCATTCGGAACCAGTGCGGAACTTGGGGGTCCTTCTAGACTTACAACTCCTGCTCGAAGAGCAGGTGGCAGTCGTGGCTAGGAGGGCTTTCGCACAACTTCGGTTGGTGCGCCAGTTACGCCCATTCCTGGATCGCGACGCCCTCCGAACAGTCACTCATGCTCTCGTCATCTCCCATGTAGATTATTGCAATGCGCTCTACATGGGGCTACCCTTGAAGACTCCGGAAGCTTCAGCTGGTGCAGAATGCGGCCGCGCGAGCAATTTTGGGTGCACCAAAATCTGCACATATAACACCTTTGCTCCGTGAGCTGCATTGGGTGCCGGTCTGCTTCCGGGTACAATTCAAGGTGTTGGTTATTACCTTTAAAGCCCTACATGGCATGGGGCCAGAATACCTGAAGGACCGTTTTATCCCCATTTTATCGACCCGCCCCACCAGGTCATTCAGGGAAGGCCTGCTACGAACCCCATCAATCAAAGAATGTCATCGGATGGGGTCTAGGAGGCGGGCCTTCTCTGTGGTAGCGCCCACACTGTGGAACATCTTGCCCCCAGAGTTGAGGCAGATCTCCTCCCTCCCGACCTTTAGGAAAGAGCTGAAGACCTGGTTTTGCCGCCTGGCATGGGAAGGAGGAAAAGATAGTTCCTCATGGGGGTGGCTAATTCCTTAACTTTATAATGTCCTTCGTTTTAATTCCATCGTCCATCTGGATTTTTAATTATTTATTATTTTTATATATTGTATATTGATGTTTTATATTCTGTTTTAACTATTTTATTGTAAACCGCCCAGAGTTCCCCGTTGGGGGAGATGGGCGGTTATATAAATTTAATTAAATAAATAAATAAACAGAGACTTAAGAGTTTAAAATAATATACAATTGGCAACAAGCAAAAAAAGATTTTGATTTAAGAAAGTTTTAAATGGACTGGGAGACCAAAGAGATTTGGAATAGTGGTTATTTATGCTGTAAGATTTGAAAAACAAGTATATAATTAAATAATATATTTGTGGGAAACAACTGAAACAGAACTAAACCCATATTAGGAACTGAGGCTTGATGAAGGTTGCAAATAGACACTAGAAGGAACTAAAGGGCCAGGCAGAAAAGAGTTAAAATGGCTAAGCAGGCTATAACTTTTATTTGTCTCAAAGAATCCTTTGAAAAATGGACTGAGATATTAATAACTAATATCTCAGAAATGATACAGATTTCAGTGGTTAAATTTTTAGAAGATGATGAGAAAATTTTTTAAAAACAACTTTTACCTGACACATACCTTATAGAATTTGAAAGCATGGAAGACAAAAAAATTGAGATTACCAAAATGGGAATACAAAAGACAAATCAAGAAAAGGATCTGGACATGGAACAGCTGTGACAAGAAATCCTGGACAATGCCTCTTTATTGGATTTACAAAGTAGTCTGGTGAAAAGTTTAAAGACTCCTCTTGAATGTCATTGATGAAAGATCAGATCCTGCAATGCCATTGGAATGATTTAAAAGTCAAGATTGTAAAGAGCACAAAGAAGGAATATAAAGTTGGACTATGTGATCAAGGATAAACTATTTGTTTGATGTTTCTGGTAACTCCTAATGGACTTTTTGCTGAACCAGGTCTGAAAAGATGACAATTTGTGGATTGTGCATAGATAAAAGTTAGGCTATGGGAAGAAGAGTTTTTTTTATTTGTAATTTTAAAAGAGGGTGAAAAGTTATTATATTAGCTTATGTTCAATGTGATAAAGGTTGGAAGCCACTTCTTTATTATTGTCTTTGTTTCCTTTTTCTTTTCTTTTCTTTTCTTTTCTTTTCTTTTCTTTTCTTTTCTTTTCCTTTCCTTTCCTTTCCTTTCCTTTCCTTTCCTTTCCTTTCCTTTCCTTTCCTTTCCTTTCCTTTCCTTTCCTTTCCTTTCCTTTCCTTATTATTTCTTTTTTTCTTTTCCCGGCACCTTCTGAATTTTTCTTTTACTTTTCTTTTTCCTTCTAGTTTAATTTGTATTAGTTTTTACTATGTTTACTAAAAACTTCAATAAAATTATTTTTTTTAAAAGTAATATCTTTTAATTACAAAGATATTACTTTTTAAAAAAATAATTTGACGTTTTTAGTAAACAGAGTAAAAACTAATACAAATTAAACTACAAGGAAAAAGAAAAGTAAAAGAAAAGTTCAGTAGTAGCACTAGCAGTCCAACATCTGGAAGAAACCACTCTATTTCATGGGCAGCTTCGTATATGTAGTATTTACTGATCCCAGAGAGAGATTTGGAATCCTACACTTATCTAGCCAGTTTGGTGAGAGCCAGATGGACAATGTTTTAGACATCACCAACATATCATTGAAGATTTCATAAAGAACATCCTAATGTATTCAGAAATGTTCAGAATGTCAAAACTCAGTACCCACTAGCAGAGCTCTGAGCCTCTGTTTCCTACACAGACAGGCAACACATTTCACGTATTTGGCAACTAAACTACAGAATCAAAAATTGAAAAGGGACTACTAGAACAGAGAACATTTATATCTATCTATCTATCTATCTATCTATCTATCTATCTATCTATCTATCTCTATCTATCTATCTATCTATCTATCTATCTATCTATCTATCTATCTATCTATCTATCTTCTATCACCGCCCATCTCCCTCCACTGGAGGGACTCTGGGTGGTTTACAACAAGATAATAAAAACAAGAAACATAAAATATACATACAATATAAAAATACTAAATTATAAAACAAGATTAAAATCCAAGAGGCAAGAATAGTAAAAAGATCTAACTCAATCCGATGTAGGAGAGGGGCTCTCTAAGGTATTAGCCATCCCCAAGAGTGACTATTCCTTCCTTGGCCCCAAGCAAGGTGGCAGAACCAAGTTTTCAGGTTCCTCCGGAAGGTCAGGAGCGAAGGCGCTAATCTCACCTCCGGGGGCAAGTTGTTCCACAGGGCGGGAGCTACTGCAGAGAAGGCACGCCTCCTGGATCCCGCCAGATGGAACTCTCTTGTAGATGGGGTCCATAGCATGCCCTCTCTGCATGATTATATACAGTTCCTTCTCTCTGGATTTGCCAAGCATTTACGTAAACCAACAACTGCACGCAAATATATAAACTGTTTTGGTTCCTCTGTATGCTGCATACTATGCAGGACTAGAACTAATGGTCTCCCAGCTTCTAGCCTGATGCCTTAACCACTACTCCAAACTGACTCACAAATGTAGATTACAATTCCCATAAATACCATAAGTGGTACAGTTGTACCATCTCACTTCATAAGACAGCTAGGTGGCATGCTTACACAAAAACATTAAAATAATGGCATACAGCAACAACCTCCAATAAAAATGGTTGTCATCAGGCATGAGTCTCTACTGATGCCTCAAGCTTTCAGCGTTATCCTACAGAGGTTTTTTATACAAGGTACATAAGATGAGAGGGGGGCTCTTTGCTTCTGGGGGGACAAATTATTCCAGTTGCTTCTCCCTTCCCTCCTGCTGTTCTGAAGTTACCTATAAGGTAGCAATCAAGACTTTCAAGATCTGAGAATAGATGTTTGGTAGCAATTAAGTACGCTCGGCATCTCTGCTGTGCTCCAAGCGGCAGCCTCTGCCAATCTTCGCCTACTAACTACGGATGCATTAATGGTAGAGCGGTGGACTCTGCTTGGCTTGCGAGTCAAGTTGCAAAACTGACCGGCGGCTGCTCGCAAACCAGTGGAAGGCCGCTGCCTGCGTGGGAAGTCGAGAGAAGCGGATGCTGTACGCAGGCGATGTAACTACCCTGAGCTTTGGTACTGTCTCAAATGTACCAGGATTGTCTATTTTTGGCGTGGGCCTGGCTGCAAAACAGAAGAAAGGGAGAACGGCAACCCAAAAATCCCAAAATAATGTTAAAAGTTTACGATTTTTGGGGGGCCGCATTACTAGCTGTTCAGGGCTGCATGTGGCCCGTGGGCCGCGGGTTGGACACAGCTGAAATAGATGAATTTGTGAACCTTGGTAGAAGGTTCACTAAGTATGGGAAAATGAAATGTTAGAAATGTTTAGATAGTAGTCTTCTTGCGAGGAATGAGTATTGGATGAAAGGTGAAAATGGCTGTGTATAAAATGTGTAAGTGCGTTATCCTGCCCTGTGAAAGCTGGGTGTGTCAGAAGAAGCATGAAAGTAAATTGAATGCACGGGAATGGGTTACTGAAGAAATGTGTGTGGTAAAGCAAGAGGAAAAATAATACACGGGTAATAAGTGAATGTGGATTGAATGCCAAAGTCAGTAACCAGTATGAAAGTAGTTTGAGATTGTTTGGATACAAAGAGTATGAACAAGGACCGGATCTCAGAACAAACTCATGAAAGAAAAGTGAATGGGTCTAGAAGAGCAATGTTTTTCAAACGTGGCAACTTTAAGATGTGGCTGGAGAATTCTGGGAGTTGAAATCCACACGTCTTAAAAGCTGCCACGTTTGAAAAATGCTGCTCTAGTGGAAAGGGAAGTCTGAGGAAGTCATGGCTGGATGGAGTTGAAGAAACTCTCAGAGAGATGAAAAATTTAAGAGATCCAAAGGCAGTGTATGAATTGATGGAAAGAACGGTGGTTTGCGGGAGACCTATAGTGAGTGGTATTGGTGTGAACTAGATGTCCGTTATCTTCTGCCTTTAATTTGTTTACTCCTTTCCCCCCCCCCTGCGCTTTGGGAATGGGGTAATAGATATTTCTTAATCTTCATCCTCGCGGTTTCCCGCAGGAGCAGGGTCTGCTTTTTGGATCAACCAATGCCATTTCATGAGTTATAGATGGGGTAATAGATATGTATGTATATGTATATAGATACGTATGTATGTATGCCAACTAGGAACAAAGCATGCAATCCTGTCTCTCCATTTGCAGCAAGGGCTAATATGCAACTCCGCCTCTGCTTCATTACCCACAAGGCCACTCTTGTTTTTTCTCCCTCCTCGCCTGTTAGGCAGAACGCTAGATGTCGCTCGTGAGCATAACTATGCCTTCCTCTAACTCTCGCTTGCTGCGCCAAAACGGCGGCCGCGCCCGACTCGTGACGACAGCACTTGCGTCACTGGGCGGGAAAGGGGGGGGTGACGAAAGGCAAGGGGGCGTGGCCCGGAAGTCCACGGGGTAATTGGGGAGCCTCTACTATGGCCGGCGTCTTCGACATCGACCTAGAAACGGAGGAGGGGAGCGACGGGGAGGAGCCTGAACTGGGGGCCTTGGTGAGGCGGGGTGGAAGATGATAGAGGAAAAGGGGTGGGTCCAGCTAGAGGAGAAGGGAAAAGTGAAAAGGAGTAAGGGCACAGGAGCCTAGTGCACAGTTCTTTAGGAGGTCGTAGTGACTTCAATGGGGGTTACTCCCAAGTAGGACAGGGTTGGTGTGGGCAGACCTCGCTTTCCCCTGTGCTGCTGCTGACCATCTGCTCTGTTTCTCCCCCCCCCCCACCCCGCTTGCTTCTTTTAGGAAGTGGACCCAGATTTTCGTAGCAGTAGCTCAGAGTAAGTACATTGCAAGCTCTCCACCCACCCCAAGATTTTTTGCCTCCTTGATATCAGCCCGGTCTGCCTTGGGGTGGAATTCTCCTGCCTTTGTTAGGCTCTTAGGTGATGGATGCGCTCACACACAATTGAAAAATATGTATTGTCGAATTGAAAAATAGGTTGGCAAGAAAGGGTGAAACTGCTCTCCCTCCCTGCTCAGTATGGTGTCAGCAGCTACTTCTTCCATTCTTTTAAAATGGCCTTTTCTAACTAGCTCACCATGTGGGTAAGGCAACAATTCCCGTCATCCCCAAAAAGAATACTGTAGGGCTGGAGACAGTGGGACCTGCCCCCATTAAGGGGGATCAACTTGGGAAAGACTGCAAAATGCAAGTCGTGTCAGCCTAAAGTGATGGGATTTCCAAGTCCTACATAAGCAAAGACAGGTCAGCATTTTGAAAGTGTGTGGGGAGATGTAAACATTTCAAGGGGAGATGAGATGTCCTTATTTCACTCCAAATTGCCACAGTTAGTTTCCTGATTATAGTGATAACGTCTATTCGTTTGCGGCCCTGACTGAAAACATATCAGAATGAATCAAAGTGTCATAACTGCCTTGCTGACTCAGAGACTAAGGCCCTACTAACTCAGCATTTTGTTCCTAAAAACTGTCATCTAGTTCAGAGGCTGTGGGAGATACTCAAGTCACAGCATGATGGTGATGGCACCAGTGTTTTGCATTTACAGAGGATTTCTAGCTGTTTCAACAAATGCTATTCCTAGAAGCTGACTTTATTGTGCATTTGTCCTTTTTGCATCTGAACCAATGGCCATCACCATCATAAGGTAGAGAACTGAATGTTTATCACAGTCTGTGCTAAAAACAATCTTTTAAAGCCAGTCTGTTCAAAGCAATCTTTTAAAGTCAGTCTATTCAATGACCTAAGAGTGTCTAGGACTGTTATAAAATCATGAATACGTGCATTTAGGGGTGTATCGAAAGGTGGCTTAATCTTAATGGAAAGCACTCTCGTGCAAATTGGGGCATCCAGTTACCACTTACGCACCCAGAAAGCCAGTTTTGTGTAGTGATTAAAGTGTTAGAAACTGGGAGAGTGTGCATTCTAGTCCTCCCTTAGGCATGAAAGCCAACTGGGTGACTTTCAGCCAGTCACACTTTCAGCCCAACCCACCTCACAGGGTTGTAGTGGGAAAATAGGAGGTAGCATTATGTACACCACCTTGACTTGTACAAATAAAAGCAGGATATAAATCTAATAGTGAAATAAATAAATTGAAATCCTCTCTGGAAAGTTGTTCCTGGACTGAACTGTGGCAGAGGGTTGAAATGGGTAGAGTAAATTCCAATACTCTTAAGTCTACAAAGGGAAGCACTGTGTGTTAAAAGAAAAGTTATCACTTCAATGTGCCTCTAATCCAGAGCTTTCCAAACTGTGTCTGGACACGTTAGTGTGTCTGCTGCAGTGTCTGGGTGTGTCGCGGCTGCTGCTGCCTCCTGGCTTCCACGAAGGTTCTAGTGCCTGCCTTGTGCCCTGCTGTAAGAGTGTGTCGCGAAATGATGCCCTGCTGTAAGAGTGTGTCGCAAAATAATGCATGTCTAAAAAGTGTGTCACCAACATGAAAAGTTTGGAAAGCTCTGCTCTAATCAATGTAGTGGACCTCTGGATCAGTACAGTTTTCTTCTTCATTACTTTCTTCTTCAATTAACATTTTAATATTTTTTTTATCTGTTCATTTATAGTTCTGTACATTGAACAAAGCCAGTAGCATTCGCTTGCCACTGTGTGATTGACAGAGAACATGCCTTTGGTATTCATACCAATGAGTGTACTTCCCCATGGGACTGTCACATTTAGCACAATGATATCTGGAGAATTCTAGAGTATCACATTGCTATTGGTGTAATGAAGTTCCCTTATTTCTTTTCTTTTTGGCTTTGATCCTAAGTTAAATTAATTGAAGGAAAGTTGTTTTCCCTATCAGTATCCTCCCAGTAACATGCACATCCCATATCACATTATTCAAGAGGGGTCCTGGGCCCTCTGAAGAAACGTTTAATGGAGTGCTGCTGGCTGCAGGAGGTAGGCAGGGATAGAGAACTTCCTTTGATTTTTAATTTACCCTAAGGTTCAAACCTGTGCTTTCATAAAATGCACGGTGCAGTTGTGCTGCCAGCTCTTCATCTTCTCTTCCTTTGATTTTCAAAAATTGGACCCTCCTCATTTCTGGAAAGCCACACACCTTTGCCTTGCCCTTCATTTATGTATTAGGTTTTTTTGGAGGCACAGCAATATAAGAAGATTAATCTCTTTCTTCTCTTCCACAGTTTGGTGCCAGATTATTATGAGGAAATTGAAATCTCTGAAAGCAGCGTCAACAATGGCCCAGAATGCATTGGGCCCCACTGCTTTGAGCTGCTGCGTGTTTTGGGAAAAGGTGGTTATGGCAAGGTGAGCAATGCCTGAAGAGTGAGTGTGGAGGCAGAGTGTTAACCCTTTAATCAACTGGGAGAAAAGATCCCTTTCAGTAGAGGAGGAGCAAAGTAGCTAAGTTGGCCTAGAGTCTTAGGGAATAAATGTGCTTGTGCGTATGCATGTTTCTGTATGGAGGAGCATTCATCTTGGGACTGCCTGCCCAGAATCTGAAATGGTGCAGTCTAGACTGGTTTGTCCCCTTGGGGAGAAGTAGGCTAGACCACTGCGTTGTGAGAGAGCATGTACACTATCTGTCAGTGGAGAGCTGCAGCGCATGAGGAGGCCTGCACTTCTGAAGTTATCAGGAACGGGAATTAACCACTTCTGAGATTCTGCAGCCCTTCGGAGTTTAATAAAATTGTATTTATGTTACTCTATTCTCAAAGTATTCCTTAAGATCTTTTGGAGTAAGTGAGGGAATATTTTATGGCATCGGTGAAAACACCTTTAGAAGCCTTTCATGAATCAGAAAGCAGAGGTATCAAAGCCGTGTAGTCAGGAGTGTGAGAATAGTACCCTGGATTGCCCCTCTCCCCCCACCATTGAAAAGGTCTTGCTTGTTCTTACGCAGTTTTTTAAAATAGAGGCTGAGTACACGGGGGATTAATGTTAAGGAGTATGGAAACACGTTGTTTGGGTTATTGACATCTGATTTCCATCATAGAGAAGACAGTTCTCTTTCTTCACTCTTTACTCTGCTGGATAGCCCTGTTCCTCACTTAAGGATTTTGCTTACTGCTTCCATTTCTGCTTTAGGTGTTCCAAGTGCGGAAGGTGCAAGGCACAAATTCTGGGAAAATCTTTGCCATGAAGGTGTTAAAGAAAGTAAGTATCTATCTGTCTACAGCTCTGTGTGCCTTGTTACCTATCTTTGTGAGACCGTAATTCTCTCCGAATGTCTCCTGCAGGCCAAGATTGCCTGTAATGCCAAGGACACAGCACACACAAAGGCTGAGAGAAACATTCTGGAGGCCATCAAACACCCATTCATAGTAGACCTCATCTATGCTTTCCAGACTGGTGGCAAGCTCTACCTCATCCTGGAATGTCTCAGTGGTATGGAAACGGAGCTCCATGGAAAGGAAACAATTGCAGTGGATTTGCCCAAGAACCTGGGATCTGAATCTTCTTATTCTGTGTAGATTTTAGAGGTTGGGGCAGACAGTGCTGGAGAAGGCTGATAGTATCTGTTTGTGCTTTGCTTCATAGGAGGGGAACTCTTCATGCAGCTGGAACGAGAAGGCATCTTCCTGGAGGACACAGCCTGGTTAGTGAAAATGCTACCTTAACCTGAACTGAAATAGCCGGGAAGATTGGTGTTCACCATACATAGGCTTTCTCTCCTGTTTCTTGCCATGCCAGAATTAAGTAAGATGACAATAGAGGCAGCTGGAAATCTTAGAGTAAATAACTCTCTGTACTTTGCAGCCATTCTGAAACATCCACTGAGTCCTACCAAGTGGTCCTATTCAGTGACTCGGTTCCCCTTAACAAGGAATGGGAGCACAGGCCATTCAGATATTTTTTGCAGGATAGTTTACGGATCAAGTCAATTTTATTTGTCTAGGTTTGGGTGCTCTTGGGCACAGCAATAGTGATATCTAGCATGCCTGAATTATTATGCACTCGTACAACCAGAAGAAGTGGCTCTACTGCTCTGGAGGTTGAGTTCTGCCACCTGGCTCCTTCAGGTAGCCTAATGGGGTGTGTGTGGCTGGATTTGGGAGGTGGTTAATGCTTTTCTAAAAGAGGGTGCAGTGCCATCTGCCATAAACAAGGTGATTATGCACCCTTTCTTTAAGATCTCTTGATCCAGCTGTATTGGATAATTTTTATGCGGTCTCCAACCTTGTCTTTTTGGAGAAAGTTATTGAGATGGTGTTGGCAAGTCAGCTACAAGTGGATTATCTGGATCCCTTCCAGTCAGGCGTCAAGTCCAGATATGGGATGTAAACCGCATTGCTGCTGTGATAGATGATCTTCATGGCAACACCCCTGGTCTTACTACACCTCTTGTCCTTAAGGGTTCTTTGACGGGTTTGCTGCTACCTGGTGGGTGGTTTCAGTCAATATGTGGGATGTTGCTCCAAGGTACTGTAGGTTCCACAAAGCTTGGTCTTCTCTGTGTTAGTCAACATTTATACAAAAAGACAAGGAGAGGCCATCTGTCAGTTTGGGGTAAGGTGTCATTGGTATGCTGATGATCCCCACGTGCCAAGTGGGGAAGGCAGGGAGAGTTGACTAACGAAAGAAGGTCATTGTATTTAAATACATGGACAAGTTTCCATCTCCCTCCTGGGATTGCCAAGTCTCATAACTGCATGTGGCAGTTTGTGTCCTTCCACTGGTTTTTCTGTAAACGCCACCCCCCCTCCCGGTTTTAATTGGAGCTAGAAGTGGGAAGGTAGGAGGCAGTACAATGCAGACAAACTTAAACTACTGAATTGCTGCAAAACCATCTCCTTGAACATCTAGATTATGTTCAGAGGAGATTTTAGGACTGTGGGTAAAGCAAAACAATATTGAAGTACTTGCACCAAATATATATTTGCATCTGAACTTGAAGGTACAAGGTTCCAACTCTCTTGACAGCTGAGTTCCTCATTCCTTAAATGGGTTAAACTTGCGGATGGCCCTCCCTCCTAGAATCCTTTCCATGAAATCAGGCTCTTGCCACCAACCTTCATTATGAGTTATTGGTTCCTGGAGTGGTAGCCCCCTCACAGATAAATGAGGAAGCATCTTCTGAACTATATGGATTGCTTGTGGTTATGTTGTTGATTAGATCCCTTTTGTGTTCTGCCAGTTTCTATCTGAGTGAGATCACCCTGGCTCTTGGCCATCTCCACTTAAACGGCATCATCTACCGGGATCTTAAGCCAGAGAACATAATGCTGAACAGCCAAGGTAGGGAAAAGCATCCTTGTTTACAGAAGGAGAGGCAGGAGACTACATAGTTTGAATGTCATCTGTACTGCTTTGTGACCCCAACCAGGGCTGGAACAGGACTTTGACTCTCCAATCTCTTCTGCAGGGCACATTAAACTGACGGATTTTGGGCTTTGCAAGGAATCTATCCATGATGGTGCTGTCACCCATACCTTTTGCGGCACTATAGAATACATGTAGGTGATGAGGGCTCACAAACACATTTAGGATACCTGTTCTGGATCAGTTTTAGTGTGAGGTTAACTGGTTTAATAATTATGCCTTGATTTCTTTGCCCTAAATTCCAGGGCCCCAGAAATATTGATGCGGAGTGGCCACAACCGGGCTGTTGACTGGTGGAGCCTTGGTACCCTGATGTATGACATGCTCACAGGATCGGCAAGTCTCGCTTGTGCTGCTTTTTGAGGCAGGATGGAAGTGGCAGAGGATGCAGTGGTGGGAGGGAGCGAAGGAAGAATTGCAGATCAGCTGTTCTCACTGGATAATAAATAAAGGATTGCAGAGAACCTCATGTGGAGGTCAGCTGGCTGTTGACAAAGGATAGTAGGAAGAATGTCCTATTGTCCTAATCAACAAAGTGCAGGGCTTCTGAAGAAAGGCATTGCCACCAGTACAAGCAGTGCTAGGTCTGCCAAGTAAACCATTAACCGGGCTCTGCTATGGAAGTGATGCTTTGCTGTCTTGCTGTCTCCTTTACTTGGCCCAGGCAAAAACCCATTTGTTGGACCTTCTGCTTTTAAGCGACAGTGCTTATATTTGGGTTTGCCACCAAGTTCCTTGATCTATCTGTCCTTTCCCTTATTTTATACCCCAACCTCTGCCTCCCCTACACTTTCTTGAGTTTTTAGGACCATTTATCTTAAGCCCTTTGTGTCAATGCTTTGCAGCCTCCATTTACAGCTGAAAACCGCAAAAAGACAATTGAAAAAATCCTCAAAGGCAAGCTGCTGTTTCCACCCTACTTGACTTCAGATGCTCGGGATCTGCTCAGGAAGGTATAAGTGTGTATATCACATGATTGGGCTGCACTGATTGGAATTCTGAATCTTAGATTGGAATTCTGAATCTTAGATTGGAATTCTGAATCTTAGATTGGAATTCTGAATCTTAGATTGGAATTCTGAATCTTAGATTGGAATTCTGAATCTTAGATTGGAATTCTGAATCTTACTTATAAAATTAATAACTAGCTTCTCCTCCCTAGTATTTTACTATTGCTGTCAAGCAGTCTTCCCAACCTGATTTCCCTTTTCCCGACCTAGTTAGGGGCAATGGTGACCAACGATTATAAAAACTGAAGTCCAGCATATTTGGAAGGCATCAGGTTGAAGAAGGCTGCTGTAAACTACCAAGAGATCTCAGTAATAAGCAGCGTAATAAATTTAATAAAGATGATTGCATTAATACTGGTCTAGTGGTTAAGGTGCTGGGCTAGAAACCAGGAGTCTGTGAGTTCTAGTCCCGCCTGAGGCCTGAAAGCCGGCTGGGTGACCTTGGGCCAGTCACTCACTCTCAGCCCAACCCACCTCACAGGGTGGTTGTTGTGGGGAAAATAGGAGGAGGAAGGAGTAGTAGGTATGTTCGCTGCCTTGAGTTATTTATAAAAATAATAAAGGCGGGATAGAAAATAAAATAAAATAAAAATAAATAAATAAAATAATACATATACAAATGTGTCACATGCATTTGTCGGGGTGGGAAACTGATGGAATGGTTTCAGCAGGAGTTGGCAATCCTAAATTGAGCCCCATCTCACTGGAATGCTGTGGTGCTGATGACTTGCATCCCTTGCCAGAATAGGAATGGAGCCTTTACCATGGGGGCAGGGCTTGGTGAGCACCTCTGTGTGGAAAGAATTCCAGTTAAATTAGTTCTGTGGTGAATGACATCCTGAGTCAGGATGAAGTGGGGGTTATTGTGAAGCTGTCATAATGGGGAGTTTAGGACTGAGAGCCCTGACTTCTCAAAAAGTGATTCTTCCTTTTGTCATTATCCAAAGCAGTATTTCTTAAAGCATGCTTCTTTCCTTCCCTAGTTTCTCAAAAGGAATCCCATTCAACGAATTGGGGGTGGGCCAGGCGATGCTGCAGATGTGCAGGTAAAGTGGATAGGGAGGGGGGCAAAGTTTTCTCTTGATGCATTTGAGGACTTGGAATTCTGAGCAGCTTTCTTCCCTTTTGACAAGCAAGTTATTCTCCCTCAAGGCTGAAGGTGATATTGGAGAGGCTAGTGTGGGGAAGGGGCTATCCCCTCAGTGGGCTTTTCAAAAGAAGGCAGGGCATCAGTGCCTTGCATCATGCTTTCTCTACCCAGTTATGATTAATTATGGACAAATGCCTGCAACATGCTTAAAACAATGAAGGCTATTGCACTCTTCATAAGCTGCAAACTATATATTAGGGGGAGATGGAGATTTCCTGATTTACTTCAGTAAATCTTTAAGTGTAGAAGAATCCATAATTTTATAGAAATTTGAGATTTGGAACATGAGAACTACATGTTTGAGGACCCCTCACGCGCTTTGGATAGTATTAAATTATTTTATCTTCCCTTTTAGAAACACCCGTTCTTCCGACACATTAACTGGGATGACTTGTTGGCCAGGAGAGTTGACCCACCATTCCGGCCATCTCTGGTAAAGCCACCACATCTCAGTCCTCACTCTTCCTATTGCTGCTGATTTTCTCTACTTTTTAGTCTTGTCCCTGACCATAATAGGCCTCCTCAGTCCTCAGAATCTTTATCTTGATCTGCAGCTTAGATAATGACAGGTTGTTAAGGAATGTTAAATTGGATGAGGCATTTACTGGATTCACATATCACATACAGGGGTTTTCTGGTTTGAATAAGTATAATTGCCTGGTTCTCGCATATTGCTAAGCCATAAAATGGGGCACATCATCCTTTTGTATCAGGGGCTAATATTTGTGGTCTCTGGAGGAAGTTCAGAGTTATGTAGGCTGACCATATGTCCCGTTTTGAACGGGACAGTCGTTTTTTAAACAATTCCCGACCATCCCGCCGTTTTAAGAAAAATACCCATTTTGTCCCGTTTTTGAAAGTTCCCGCGGCGAAGCGCGCCCACTTTGTCCGGCGAGCCTTGGGTAGGTTAGGGTCCCGTTTTTCTCTCAAGGAAATACGGTCAGCCTAGAGTTATGACAGTACTGCAGTATGGTGAGGTCACAATTTTCGGCCCTTTTCCACCATTTTCTTGGTGAAAATTGGGATTCCATTGCTGTAAGTTGGCAGTTTGTTGCCAGTTTTCTGAAGTATCGTCTTGGGATGGAGCAGTGACAGAGTTGCAGAAATGGAGTTGAGTGACTGTTCAATTGGAGTTGCTTCCCTCTAATAAACTGCAGTGACTGTATTTATGTATCATGCAAAGCAAAAGCCAAACAAACCAATAACTGCACAGTTCACATGCTCCCTTGACTATTTTTAAACCATAACGCAGATTCTCATTCACTTTAAACCTGTTTAATTCTACATTCACTGTGTTAATTTATCTCCCTTTGGTAATTCCAGCTGTGTGATATCTAATCTTAATTATTAAACAATATGAGTCTTTTACATCATGTGCTAACAATGCATACTTCTCCACAACATTTTCTGGCAAAAGAACTCCCTCCATTTGTGTACATCACTGTTTGTACAACCCTTGGCAACTTTTAAGGTGCGTGGACTTCAACTCCCAGAACTCCCCAGCCAGCTCAATTCTGTGAGTTGAAGTCCACACACCTTAAAGTTGCCAAGGTTGAGAAACACTGGTGTAGAGAGTTGCTAACATGGACTAGCATTCCCAGTTCACCCATAACCAAAGGGCTAAAAGATAGTATGATGAGATACCCAGAACATCTTTTTCCATCCACAGCAATCAGAAGATGATGTCAGCCAGTTTGACACCCACTTCACTCGCCAGACACCTGTGGATAGTCCTGATGACAGCTTCCTCAGCGAGAGTGCCAATCAGGCCTTTCTGGTAAGGGATACCCAGCTGGAACTATAGGGAGAAGGAAGAGGTGGTAGCAAAATCATTTTCTCACACTACTATGAAGCACTGGAGAGAGCCTTCTTCACCCAAGTGGCTCCAATCCCTATGACTAACTTTTGGGGTTAGTCATCCATGCCAGCTGTGGGTAAGACCAGTGCAAAAATTCAGTGGTGACTCCCAACTTTTTGAAAGAAGTCTTGCATAGCAACCGCTTGCTGCTTGGGGGAAATCTTTCTTAAGACCACAGCTGGTGGGAGAGTTAACCCTCCTTAATCGCCCTTGCCAAGTGCAATCTCAAAGATGATCCTCTCCTCTGTAGCAAACAGGCAGGTTAAAAAAAAGCATTTTAAAGCATAAGTTCCATGCAAACAGAGCTGAAATGAAGGGAACCTAGGCTGAATCCAACAGGTGGTTCTAACTTTTGATGTAGAAGTTAGATGGGGAACTTAGGGCCTCCCACAAGTTGTTGAACTACATCCCTCAGCAACCGTTATTGGCCACATTAGCAAGGGTTGCTGAGAACTGTTGTTCGCAACATTGTGAAGGCCACAAATTCCCCATTATTGATGGAAAGACTGCAGAGCATAATTGAACCCAGATCCTGAAATGAAGTTGTGGCCAGGATCATAACAGCACTGACCAGGTGTTCCTCCCATAGGGATTTACCTACGTAGCTCCATCAGTGTTGGAGAGTATCAAGGAAGGCTTTTCCTTCCAACCCAGGTTCCGATCTCCACGGCGTCTCAACAGCAGCCCCCGCACGCCTGTCAGGTAAATCTGGAGACAGAAGGCTGGGAGGAAGCCTAGATCTTTGGGACATGTTCCTCATGGGACTGGCTGCAGGAAGGATGTGGTGCCTGCTGAGTCCTTGCTTTCCCAAAGGAATGCTGCCTCCAAGGGTACTGTTTGCTCTTCTCTCCAGACACTAGAGCCACAAGCAAGGCTTTGAATGCCTTTGTTGCCTTAACTCTAACTAGTGCTTGTTTTTGCAGCCCACTGAAGTTCTCGCCCTTTGAGCCCTTCAAGCCAAGCACAGCAGTAGAGTTAATGGAGCTGTCAGCAACTCCACTTTGGCCCGTACCAGAAGTCACAGCTCCATTGCCCATCAAAACACCTTCAGGCACCAAGAAGAAGAAAGGCCGAGGACGGGCACGATAACTGGGGCAGCAAAGAGATCTCTGGATACGCATCATCAGGTGGAGCACTGGGGTGGGGCTCAAGGGTGGACAAGATTGTGCCTGTGGGACTTCAAGCCCTAGGGAAGGCACGTTTTCCCTTTCACTTCACAGGGCCACCTTCGCTCTCAGCGAGAAAGGGACACCTGATGTTGGTGCTTCCTTGATGTCAGGACTAACTCAGCCATGGTGCTTTTAGTTCAATCTACAGTGAATCTTGGAGGGAGGAGAATAATGTGGGATGCACAAAGGAGCTGTGAGCAGCAGAGTTCTGCCTGGTTATTATCCTTCTAGGAACATTTGTCTGAGTGCATCTTGGAACTTTGCAGAGGTTAGTCAGAGGAAAGGCACGGGCTCTGGCTTCATCATGGCTGCTCTAGTTGAAGGTTTGGGACCTTTAAAGGAAAGGAAGCAACTCTGAGAACGTGGAAGGATCAGACTGCTGCTTCTGGCTGGAGCTGTCTCTTGTGCCAGGAAACTGCCTTGCTTGTCTTCTTTTTCCAGCATGCATCCATGTGCCAGAAACGACCACTTCTCCCTCAGTGGTGGTGGTTGCAAGATAAATCCTCACCCAGGGCTGCTTTCGATCTTCTCTGGCATCCTGGCATCCTTGGCAACAAATGAATCTCAGCAGTTGGCACAGTTTCATACCTGGCTCATATTCAGAAAATGGGTGTTGTGCTGCATAGAATAACAGGTTGGTCGTAGGAACTGCTGCAAAGAGAAATACTAAGCAAAAAGAGCTAGGGGTTGTTGTTGTTTTTTTTGCCAGCCCAACAACAAAAATAGCTATTGAGATACAGCCACTGGTTCTCTGTTTTATTGTGACAGGGAATGTGCCTTTTTTGTTTGTCAACAAGCTTTTTGGAACAGGCTAGAAGAAGCGAAGGCAGCCATACAAACAGCGCTGCTCCCCAGTGGGGGCAGCAGGCAAAGCAGAGGGACCGCAGTCTAGGGACTCCTATCTGTGGAGTCTGTCAAATCGGTCTGGTACGAAGCACTAAAAGCTGTCTCTGGGACAAATACCTCCTTCCTGGGGTTTCTAGAGAGCCGTGACATTCAGCGGCTTGCCACTGTCTTCCCAGGCCGCTGTTCCAGAGAAGGAGTGCAGATGACTCAATAGGACTTCTGCGCTGCCCTCGGCTGCCTTTGATGCTTCGCCTTCTTCTAAGGCCTCCTGCACTGCTGCCGCCTCAGGATCGGCACCCTTAGTCAGTGTTTCTTCCTGCTCCTGAAGGAGCTGCTGCTGCTGCTGCTCCTCCTCCATCACCTCCCCCTCTTCTCCTCCTCCTCCTCCTCCATCCTCCATCCACTGTTGCTGCTCTTCCCCAAGTTCTCCATCACTCTGTTTCTCATCTTGGTAGTCCTGGGCCAGGTCCTCGGAAGGGGTCTCCCACCAGAACTGTTGCCACTGAAGAACCAGGATTCTCATCAGGTGCCGAGGATGATATCGGCCTTCTGTTGCACGGTTCAACCAGCGCCATGCCATAAACAGCAGCAGCAGCAGCACAAGCAACAGGCAGATGAGGATACTCACTGTGACATTCTCACGGTTTCTTCTGCCACTCCCTGGAATCGCTGCCTGGACTTTCCCAGGAAGTAGCAATAAGAGAATATGGGAGAGCCTGAGCTTCTGTAAGAAGAGGGGAGTCTGGGTCAGTCACTATCCTAGCAGGTCTGCTTCTTAGGGCACTTCTGTACAGCCGCCCAACTTGCCCCTCAAACCACCATTGGGAGCATCACCGTGCTGCACCCCGCCTTCCTAGGGAGGCGCCGGTGCTGCTCCTAGCTGGCAATGGGGCCTGACAAAAACAGAAGCTAGCTCCCCCCCCCCATCCTCATTATTCCCATGCCATGAAACAAAAGTCAGCCATTATGTGTGAGGAGCAGCAATGCCTCTCCTTGAGAAGCATGAAGGGATGGTGGCAACATGCCATGGTATGTTGGGTAGAGGAAAAAGGGGAAATCCCAAGAAATGGAAGACAGGATAAGGTAGGAGTTTCCACTAATGGGAAATGGGCTGCCTTGCAAATCCAAAGTAAACATTGCGCAGCTATCTTGGCAGTGTTTCCTCCATAGCACCTGCTGAGCCAAGTCCATATAAGCCCCCGTATGGGGTGGGAACACAAAGGACTGGCACAAATCTCAGATCAGCACAGCCTTTGTGTGTGAAAGGGCCTTTATTTGTTCTATTCATCCCTGAAGCAATTCTGTAGCTCTGGAATCTTGGAATTTGGTACTAAAAACTTAAGTACCAATCGAAGAGAAACTTAAGTTGCACAATAATAATTGGCCTCAGCTACAACTTGTAAGGG
Source organism: Charina bottae (assembly GCA_023362775.1). Taxonomy (NCBI): domain Eukaryota; kingdom Metazoa; phylum Chordata; class Lepidosauria; order Squamata; family Charinaidae; genus Charina; species Charina bottae. The sequence continues at coordinate 201,868,869 of JALMGJ010000001.1, forward strand.
GGAACATGGAGAAAGATGGACTAGAAGCATCTTGTGATTGCTTGGGAGCTATTTAAACTGTTAACCAGTTAGCTACTGCCCTACCTCAGATGTCTTGTATTTAAAAAATACTGGAAGGAATTTCACCTCCTTTGCATTCTGTGTGGCTATTAGATACTAGGGTAGTTCTGATGTTAGCACCGCTGCAGTCTCATAGATCATAAGATGCTCGCTCCCTGCTATAACAAGAGCATGAGAGAGATTGGGATTTTGTCCTTGCGCAAGTTCTACCTTTGTGGTTATTTCCCAAGATAAAAACCCATCCACATGATACTCAGGGCTAAATATACTCTGCACTTAAAAAGGAGATTATGTACCCAGAGAAACTTAATTCTATGATTTTAGAAAGAGAGTATACATGCATATTATTTTTACATATCTTTCTGATATTTTTACATAATTTATTCTGGATTGTGTTACTAAGGAACTAGGAGGTAAGAACCTCTTTGAAGTCTCACATCTGGCAGCTGAAAATCTTCAGCTTCTGGTTTGCTCCTGAAAATCCTGATAATACTGCCCAAATGCTTTATTTCTCCCTGCTCCCTTTTGACTAAATATCTGCTAATCATGTGTTATTTTAAAAATAAATGCTGAAATTCTCAGAAATTTGATTTGTGCTCAAAGTGAATGGGTTTTTCTACCTGGAAAAACTGGGGATCAGCAGAAACATCTCAACCTTTCTTTCAGAAGGTAGGAGCTCACCAGTTTTTACATCAGTCTTTGTTGCGCATCTACATGAGATACTGAGGGAGCTGTATTGCTGACTCTTGATCCTCAGTACATACGTGTTAAAAGAAGGACAAGATGCTTTTTGCTAACAATCCTTTCATACCCTTGGACAAACTGTAAGGCAGATTGCAGATAAGGGAAAACCAATGTTTTCTGACCTGCTAAAGGACTGGGGGGAGTTTAAGCCGGCTTACTCAATGTATTAAGCCATGACTATTTTCATTGGAGAGAGCCAGTTTGGCGTAGCAGTTAAAGGACCAGGCTAGAAACCGGCAGAACGCGAGTTCTAGTCCCGCCCTAGGCACGTAGCCAGCTGGGTGACCTTGGAAGGAGGCAATGGCAAAGCACTTCTGAAAAACCTTGCCAAGAAAAACTGCAGAGACTAGTCCAGGCAGTCTCCGAGAATCGGACATGATTGAACAGATTTTTTTAAATGTTTTTTTCATTGGATATTATATTGTAAACATGGTTAATGGTTTAGTGTGTTGTGTGGACTCAGGACAATTGGAGGACTGTTCAATAAACCTGAAATCCCCAATGCTGGGGCTCCCCTATGCCAGACTCTGTCAGACTTTTTAAAAAAGTATCTTTGCATTTTAAATAGGGAGTTCACAATCATGTCTCCAGCATGATCTTTATTTCTAAGGAGGATCTTTGGCAGTTAAAAAAAAATTAAATGGTGGGTAACTGTGGCCCTGTACTTCATTTGGAAATATGCCTATCTGCCCAGGAAAAAAAAAATTAAGATTGCTTAGTAGGAAGCATCCTAGGAGATAGATGAGGTAGTGAGAAGCACTGTCCATTGTGGGTGCGAGAATGATTGGTTCTTGAGTGAGCTGCAGAAAAAATGGAAGAAAACATTTTCAGGAAGGGAGCTTGATGAGCAAGTGAACAAGATGGTTAGCAAGAGCTTTGCGATGAAGTTCAAGTGTGGGAGATCATTAACAAATCCAGTGGATTGTGCAAAGAACAAGAGCAGATGGATGGAGTTGACTGTGATGTCATTGTCTGCGGCATGTTTGTGTTCCTACCTGAAAACTACAAAGTAAGTGTATGCTGCAAATGCAGATCCACTGGCTGTGCTTGAGGAAAAAGAGGATCAGAGCAGGAGCTTTTGTCAGCTGATAAAAGAATGAAGATTTCTTGGGCCAAACCTAGGAAATGCTACACATAAGAGTTGACAGAGAGGTAGCAGTGTTCCTCAAGGAAGAGAGATAAGTAGCAAAGGCTAATGGATGAGAGAGATTGCCAGGAATGAGGTTTTGAAGATATTTTGCACCACTAAAAATAGTTTCTAGATTTTCATAGGAAAAAAACCAGCTCTGAGTTTCTAGGGGAGAGACCAACACTTAAGCTGAACAGGAGATGAAAGGTTGGAGCCATGTAGAGAAGAAGGATACAATTGCTACTTGTAGAAGGTTCAAAAGGATAATTGTAATAATTGGTGGTTCCTTGCTACAAAGAATATACACTAATGTGTGTCAAGCAGATCTGCTGGTTTAGAAAGTTACTGTTTCTCAGATGTGTAGTTGATGGATGTGACAAAGCAGCTGGCAAGATCTTCATATCCATGGACAGGCATTCTGTCTTGCTCTTGATACGACAAGAACAGCTACAACTAATGACCTCGGATTTTGAAGCTATGGGAAGAAAGGTGAAGAATTTGTGAGCGCTGGTGGCCTTGTCATCCATCCTTCCAATTCATAGAAGAGGACTAGAAAGGGAAAATACACTGCTATTTGAATTACCAGCAATTAAAATGGTGACAGAAAAAAATGATTTATGGGAACATGGTTTGTGCTATGTAGATGATAAACTGTTGGCATGAAATTATTTGCATTTCAGAAAGACTGGGAATAATGTGTTTGACCAAAGAATATCAGACTTGATCAGGAAGACTTTTCCTGTGGGGGAAACCCAGAATAAGATTAAGTGAGTGAAAATCAGGAATTGGTATAAAAAATTCATTGTCTACAGTATATACTAATGCAGAGAGTATTGGAAATAAACAAAATGATTTTTAACTTATATTACCGGAAGGCAAATGTGATTTACTAGTTGTAATTGAGACTGGTGCAGTGACACCCTGTGACTGGACTTCAGCAACTACTTTCTGGGGCAGAATTTATTCAAAAGGAACAGAAACAAAATAAACAGAGAAGAAAAATAAACTTGCATTTTCGGTTAAAAATACCCATGTCTGTACAGAAATCCAAGGATGCTAACTTGGAATTAATCTGAGTTAAAATTAGCGGGAGGAGGAATAAAGGCAGTTCCGTTGTTGGTGTCCACCACCAGCCCTTCCCACCCCTGAGGTGAAGATGTGGATGATGCTTTCCAAAAGCCAATTGTGGAGCTGTTACAGGAAGGCAGATTCCGGTAGAATGTTAGCAAAAACTATCCAAAGACAAGAGCAATTGTAAGAGGAACCGAATAACCACAGAAGGGGTGAACTCTCCTTTGTTGGGCACGTCCAAGGATAGGTTAGACCAGGGTTTCTCAACCGGGGTTCCGTGGAACCCTAGGGTTCTGCGAGAGGTCACTAGGGGTTTCCTGGGAGATGATAATTTATTTTAAAAAACATTTCAAATTCGGGCAACTTCACATTAAAGAGGTAACTTTCATTCTTTAGTTTTAGTTTAAGAACACCGTTAATGCATATATACAGGCCTACCCATAAAACAAATATAATAATTTTGTAACTTCTGGCCTATATTTGAGTCTGACTGTGCAGGGGTTCCCCGAGTCCTGAAAAATATTTCAAGGGTTCCTCCATGGTCAAAAGGCTGAGAAAGGCTGGGCTAGACAGCCATTTATCAGGAATGCTTTAATTTGGATCCCTGCACCGAGAAGGGGTGGCCCCTTGCAATCTTGTGATCCTGTTATCCTCACCAGGGTGATGTTTGGTAAATGGCAGTTACTGCACTGGTGGTGCCACCATTTGTGTGCAGCACCCATTTCTCACAGTAAAAATTTCAAAAGGGCCACTAGCCTGAAAAACGTAATCCATAATAAACCATGGTTTAATGAGCCATAGCGAATTGCGAATGCGGCAGTATTCAAACTACCCATCTTTTACAGTGCCCTTTGGGACCGACATGCACACAGAGTGACTTATTGGCCGGAAACACCTCTGCCATCGATGTGTCCCGGCATTGGGCTAGAGTTATATACGTTTTATATTTTTATTAAATGTTTTATTTTTTTAAATTTTAATAAATATTTTTCCCTTCTTTATTTCCTGCATTTCTGACATGAAACGAGCCGAGCCGAGCCATAGCTCAGCATGATACATTTACCGAACCACAATATAATTTGAATAAATTGCTGTATTACAGCTTCTCAATCATTCATGTAAGTTTGGCTGCTATGTGCTGTACCTTGGCTATATGGTTGTACAGCAGAATTTGTGACCATCCAGAAATATAGAACAATGATTTCAGCATTGTTCACCACTGATCATTCTGGCTGGGGCTCCTGGTATTTATCAACAATAGCTGGGAGGCCACAGGTTCTTCACCCCTGGTGGATAAGGAAACTGTGGGTGTCCTTTAGTCTTAGATTTCTCTGAATTGCATTTGGGCAAGGTCCCAATGGAACAATATTTTGATTGAAGATTACATGAAAGAAGTAAACTCCGAATTTTCTAACCCCCTCAGCCTTTGATACAAAATTAACCCTCCTTGGCAAAGCTCCGACTTTGAGTTCATTGCCTGCTTCCTAGGGCTGAGAGAGAGGGACTGGCCCAAGGTCACCCAGCTGGCGTCATGCCTAAGGTGGGACTAGAACTCACGGTCTCCCAGTTTCTAGCCTAGTGCCTTAACCATTACACCATACTGGCTCTGCAATTTAGAAATATGCAATATTTTGTACAGTAGACCACCAGGACTGTTGTGGCTTAATCTCTGCATTAACAATGCAGTGGCTGTCCGTTTGCAAGGAAAAGGCTTAATTTGTCCCCTAGCCTAATTCTCTACTCCCCAGCCCCACCTTTAGTAGATTGGAAGTTCTGACACAAGACTAAGGCCTGCCTTAATCTGTTAGAGGGCTAGGGATGGTACATTCATTTTAGTATCCCACCCATGCTCCTACTTTCCTTTCTCTGCAACCTATAATAATTTCATCTTTTTAGCCATGGAAGCTAACGACCCAGCAACTGGAATGTATGAGGAAACCTAAATTACAGAAATAACTCTTCAGAATATATTTTTCTAGATCAGTATAATTTGATCATTCCAAAAGAGAACCATGCTTTGGATAGGTGAGCCTTTGTCTGTGAAGCTAGGGCCGTTGTCCCCTTTGTCCCTTCCTTAAGAAGACCCTCTGCATGGGGAACAGTTTGCAACTTAATCGGTTTCCTTTGCATCCAGTTTGAGTTGCAGGAGTACAATGATTGATTAATACAGTCCCTTCTCTATCTGCTTCTACCCCATCCAGATGCTTCCCAAATATGCTATAATCTAGTTCTCATAAGACCTGCCAGCTTGGCTGTTGGGCCTTATGGAAGCCAGTCTAACACTTTGGTTGATATCAAGTTGGGAAGGTAGGTTGAGCCCGCTACTACTTAGTCACTAGAGTCCAGTGTGGTGCTGTGCATTTAGTAGCTCAGTAGTCTCAGTTCAGCAAAAGTGCTTATGCCTTCTGTATTGTTTTAAGGATTGACTATGGAAGCAACATGGCTTGAGTAGCATAAGGAGACAGACTTAAATCTCCAATCCACTGTTAATTGTTTTGGCCTGACAAAAAGGATGGCTATTCAATCTGATCAATGATCATCTGATCGTAATTAGTTCCCAAGAATGTTGGCATGGTCTTGTGGCCATATTTCCCAACATGTTTAAGAAGCTTTCCCTTTCCCCTTAATCAAATAATGACGACAGCTCACTGAAGAAAGGAAGATAAGGAAAGAAAGGGTGTACAGGGGAACAAAAACCCTACAACTTCTGTAGCCCTTTCAGTAAGTTTACAATTTGCACAAAAATTCAGGCTACATGAACTTCTATCTTAACGCACTTAAGCAATTAAAATATATTAGGCCTATTTGCATATACAGTATTGGGAGTCAGTCTTCAGTATCAGCCTTCACCATAATCCTGCAATGTTTATAAGAATTGCCAGCTGGGCTGGGAGTGTTGCTTTGGCACAGAGCATTTGCTCCTTTAGGTTGCAAGCTTATACTCTCTTATCTAAAAGAAAGTTCTTGAAATCAAGGAGCAGACATATAAGACAACTATTTGTAATCAGTTTTCTATATAGTTAATTTGCTCCCTTCTCCCTCTTGTAACAACTAGTGAGTCAACAGAAGGAACTACTACAGCAGGAGCAAATGGCATCCATTTTCTTCTAGATGAACTTCAATTCCACCAGTCCCTTACCATTGGTCATGCTGGCTAACTTCACAATAGCTGTATGCTCCAAGTTGCCTAGCCCTGTGCATTTCTGGATAATGGACAAGGCAGCATGTGAACCAACAGGACACAGCATTTTCTGAACACAAAGAAGGGGGTGGAAATGGTGGTTGTAAAAGAACAGCTCTCTTGTTCTTTTAACAAGTTGATGTTGGTTACCCAGAAAAGCCTTCTAGCTACTCAACGTAGCCCACAAATAGTACAAAAGAGCCAAGTAACAAAGAGAAATTTAACCCATCTTCTTAACACCATACAGTCTTGGTTCCTCAGTGTAGAAACAAAATAATCTTATAGCTCCGAAGAGCAAAACATGTGTTTTCAGTGGTTTACAAATGGTCTGTAATGAACTTCTTTAAGTGGTGAGAGAGGAGCCATTCCAAAGCAACAGTGTCTGGCTTAACCACACCGAAGGAAAAGGTAATGGAATGTAGGCTGCTTCTAGTTCGGTCAAAAGCAGGAATGTAGAAAATGTGGCATTTATGGCTTTTCTATAAAGTTTTTCATCCTGCTACAGAGGGACAAGCATTTCCTCCCTCTACTCCACCCATACAAGATTAAAAAGACTAGTTAAACTGCACAAAAAACGGCTCCCTTACACTATTTTCCACAGTCTGGCTTTTCTTAACCAATCCTGAGAAATCTGGGACTTGCCGTTGGTAAACAAATGAACCAAGTTGGAAACGGGTTATTCTATTCTGGGAAAGTATAGAGAACTTAGCACCTTAGCTAACCACCATTTCTGGCCCATGGAGTAACTGATTCCAGATGCATTGTCGTAGTTTTATTTTGAAATCTGAACTGTTAATGCATGTCTCTGCTAGACAGCTATGCATCACTTTCATGTTCATTCTCTTTTTCTGGCTTGTTGGGTCACTGGTTCACTTACCATCATCCAGAGCGGTGCAGTTCTCTCTCTGCTGGGCTGCATGGAGTCTTGAGGAGAAAAAATGAAACTCTTCAAAGTTCAGGGTTAGGGAGGGCTTCCTGCCTGTGCTCCTCACCCTGAAATGGGGTTTTGCTGCACATTTTTGCTAAGCACCATATGCAGAGTGATCTGCCTAGCCTATCTATTTTGGGTAAATTATTCAAAACTATTGAGGGAGCAGCAGAACTTCCTCTTTTCCTTTATGAACTCTTACAAAATAAAACAAAATGAACAAAATTCAGACTGACCTTAATTGGGGGGAGGCGCTTTCCCCCAACCTGCCACCTTTCAAATGTGCTAAACTTCACATGCTGGGCGGAAATGCTCTTACACAGTGCAGGGGTGGAGATGGTACTTATATATACTTTTTCTCCTGGAAAAGAGGATGAAAGAATGAAGGCCAGCTTAAGCCCATAAGGGAAGGTGATGAGGACAAAGAGGATTCTTCCTGAAAGACAACAGAAATAACCTCAGAGCAGGACATGGCACTGGAAATTGTCCAGGAATAGAGAAGGTATAAGGAGAACTCCAAGAAGGAAGAAGGCATCTCAGTGAAAGTTATGAGTTTTTGGAGGCATCTTGAAAGAAAAGAGCCAATGTTTAGGACATAGCTTTCCAAACTCTGTGTCGGAAGTGGACGTGCATGACAGCGGCGCAGGGGCGGTGTGCATGGCGGCGGCGGCGATGGCAGCGGCGTGCCATCAGCGCTTCCAGGTTTTAGCAGAAAACATGCCGCCGCCGTGCACTCTGCCATGTGTGTCCCCACGCTGCTGCTGCCGCCGTTGGTGTATCGCCAACGGCGGCAGTTTGGAAAGCACTGGTTTAGGAGATAGCCTATGCCACTGGAACTGAGTAACAGAATTGAGGATCTGGACAGGGAAGGGAAGCTCCAAACATCTTAAATTGGTTTGGAGAAGTTAGGGTGATAGAATTATGGAAAGGATGGTGAACTCCATAGGGATAAACAAAACCAAAGTTCTCCACTGAGGAGGAAAAGAGGGGTGGTGGTGGTGGACTTAATTTTGCAAAGAAAACATGAATCAACAAGCTTTCATGGGAAATTTGATATGTATACATATCAAGAACATGATGGAAAGATTACCAAGTCCTATCAGAGCAACTGATCACTATCGATTCCTACTAAATCAGAAGGTACAGGTTGGACATTAGCATATGATTTCCTCTGACATAGCTTTCCAAACTGTGTGTCGCGACACTTTAGTGTGTTGCGACAAAACCCGGAAGTGGACGTACACGGCGGCGGTGTGGGGCCACGCGCGGCGGCGGTGATGGCAGCGGCGCACCATCAGCGCTTCCAAGTTTTAGCGGAAAACACGAGGCTGCAGCTGCCACCGTGCGCGCCACCGCGCTGCCACTGCCACCGTTGGTGTGTCGCCAACGGTGGCAGTTTGGAAAAGCACTGTCCTATCCTATCTATCTACCATAGAACTCTATCCAAGTTGTGGATAAAGTTTTCCTAAACTAATTGACCAAGTTTCTAGGAGAGCAGTGATAATCAGAGATATGCTGGGAAGCTAAGTAGGAGTGGGAGGTCCAATAGAGTTCTAGCCTTTCTTGCAGATTATTTCATTTTTCAGAAGGTGGAGGAACAAGATCATCAACTATCCTGGACCGAATTCTGACTAATATAGAAAAACTGGTTGCTGGATTGAAGGGGTCAGGCACCAGAAAAAGCAGACACATCAGACTGGTCTTCAAGATAACTAGGGGAGAAGAAGCTGAAGGAGGTAATTCATATATCCTGGATTTCACTTAGGCAACATTAATGAGAATTATATGGATGAGTAGCAATGTTGCTGAGAAGCAAAAAAAAAAATGCACTGGAGATGGGAGCAGGATATAATAACTAAGATGGAGTTCAAACTGGTAGAGCAAGTCTCTAGGGATGATATCAAGCTAAAGCTCAGAATAATATCCTTACTATAAATATATAATAATCAAAACCTACCTTGCTATCTTTGGTGAATCTGAATCTTCAGAGCCTAACAAATTACATCCCAGCGTATTAAAGTGATTGGCAGAAGTCATCCAAAACTGCTAACTGTAATATTTGAAAACTCGTGGAGAATTGGTGAGGTGCCGGAAGAGCAAGTATCGTCGAAATATTCCAAAGGAAGAAGGAGCAAGACCTAGGAAACTCCATACCAATTTATTTCTGCACTAGACAAGATACTAGAACAGGCTGTTAAGCAGCATGTTTGAAAGCACTTAGGGGGAAAAAGGCCACTATTGCCAGGAACCAGAATGCGTATGTTAAGAACAAGTTGTGTTTGATTAACAGTATCTATTTTTATGACAGAATGACGGGGGGGCTGCTGTGGTCTGTGGATGTAGCGTTCTTTGATCTTTGTAAAACACTTGAGAGGGTCTTTCAAGATAAGTCCATGTGAGCTAGAAGGTGGTTTGCAATCAGTTGCACAACCACATCCAAAGGGCGCTGTGCTAATAGTTGCTTCTGCCTCAACCTGGAAGGAAGTACTGAGTGAGGGTCCTCCAGGGCTCCATCCTCAGCTCTGCGCTGAGCAACACACATAAAAATGACCTAGAGGGTGGAATAGAAGAGATGCAACTCAAAATGTCAGACAATGAGGTGCTGCATTTGAATAGGAAAAGCCGAATGGATGGATACAGCACTGGAGAGACGCTGGCTTACGGCAGTGCATACATGAAGGATATAGGGTGAACAGTGAACTCTGGAAGTGCTTTCCCCCAACTCTGTTGGGACTACGCTTGCCAGAATTCCCTGGCCAAAGGGAATTCTAGCAGTGGCAACCCTAACACCTTTCCAGTCTGTCAGGTGGAAAAAGACTGCTGTTCAGGGTTGCATATTCAGAGAATGATCACAAATTGGTAAAAATCTACAGGACGTGGGCAGGGCGACTTTGCACGCCTGTTTGCATTTGCTCCACTCTGCTACTTCCTGCAGGTTCAGGCAACCTTGGTGCCTCAGTTCAGTAGCATCACCCACAAGCTTCCTGCTGCCCCCATAACTGCTTCAGCTAGGACAGGAAGAGCAACGCACCTGCCACCCACCAGCGCTGATGCCTTTAAAAAAATAATGCTCAGATGCAGCATGCAGGTGCATTGAAGTAGGTGCTGTGCTGCTTCTCTGAGAACCACAACAGGATGCTGCTGGGCGCTGAAAGTCATAGATGACCAATACATTCTCTCTGCACTTTCACCAGACTGGTGGAGAAGTTCCTTCATGAGGAGGGGGTGTGACATGATCCTTTTACATTATTCATTTTTTATAGCTTTTTTAAACAACGTTTTGAGGCCAGGAGGTAAATTTGGAATTTGGGGAGCAGGTTGTCCCTATTCACACAAAACCACTGCCACAGGAAGGGCTTGCCCCTTTATTCGTTTTATGGAAAACAATGCAGTTGATGCCTGGAATGTTCCACTTTTCTTCCAGAATGGGTTTATTGGAGCGTTTGTAAGATGAATGAAGAATAGAAGATGAGCCCTGTTGGATCACACCTTTAATTACTCCCATCATCCACTGGCCCAGGTTCCCTATGCTGAATATGTTTGAAGGTTTTGTTATTGTTTGTTTTAATGTATTTTGCCATGTGTTCTTGAGTGTTTTAAGGAGAGGCATATATCATCGACTGCCTGCATTTATTTATTTACTATTTTTGTGGAATTTATGTTCGTTTATGTTCTTCTCATTTGTACACAGCTTACATTTTTCAAAGGAATCCTTCTTGACTTCAATAGAAGTTCTGACTCTGCTTGGGAGCCATGCTGCTGTTCTTGTGGACTTTGTGTATCTTTCCAGGTCTGAAGTATATATTTGAAGTGAGATTTTATTGTAGTTTGGAATAATGGTTAAGCATTGTGCAGAATATTGACCCGCTTGAGCTTTCCTTTCAATTTTCTTTTCACCAATACCCTTCTATTTTTGGAAGTTTGTTCTGCTTGTTTTTTTTTTACAATAATTTTAGACATTACAATTAAAAAGATAAAACTAACAGAAATTTTAAAAAATTAAAAAGAAAAATTAGAAAGTGCAGAAAAGAGAATAGAAATAAAAATAGAAAAAAAAACAAGAATATAGTGTGTGTATATATATATATATACACACACACACACACATACACATACACATACACATACATACATACTTTTTCTTTACTACCTACAACGTATTCTTTTTATTTACTACGTACTATATATAAAGAAGTAACTTCCCCCTTCATCACAACAAGTATAAACAATTTAAGTAACTTATCACCTTCTCCTAAAATACAACAAATTATCTCTTCTTCCTGTATCCTATCTCTTATCTATAAACAAAACTTTAAAGCTTCGTCATTCAGTCCTGGTCAACAAAAGTCCATTAAGGGTTACCAGAGATAGCAACATATCTATTTTATGTATTGTCGAAGGCTTTCACAGCCGGAGTTCGATGGCTGTTGTGGGTCTTCCGGGCTGTGTGGCTGTGTTCTGGAAGTTGTGGTTCCTAACGTTTCGCCAGCATCTGTGGCCGGCATCTTCAGAGGGCAGGAGCACAGACAGAAGCGATCTTCTCTGTGCCCAGGTAGAGTGGCAATGTTTGTTTTCTATTTATAGAGCTAAATTATAGATTAGGTGGGTTTTTTTGTTGTGTTGAAATGTTAACGAGTGGCTGCTGAGCGTGATTAGCATGTTCATTGTGAGAAGTATTCCCATGTCCTGGTGGTTGAGCTGAGTTCGTTGACCTTTTGCAGGCTGTGTTTTTCTGGACTGGTAGCCAGGTTTTGCTAATTTTTAGACTTACTTCTTTTTTATTGTAACTGTGCTGGTGTTTGTGAATTTCAATGGCTTCTCTGTATAATCTGGTGTAGTGGCTTTTGGTGTTGTCCAGTATTTCTGTGTTTTCAAATAGGATTGAAGGAAACTCACCCAGTGAATGCCATAAAACTTGCCATTCTGAAGGTTCTTAATATTTGAAAAGCAGTAAAAAAGTAATTCCAAAAGTGATTAAGAAATGAAGCTTGGCCAAGCTTTTTGTCCATATAGGCTACATTACGACTGTGAGCTTAGATGGAATCCCTCGACTCCCAGCTGCTCGCTCCCCAGCCGACCACAAAAGCCTCCGTTCCTGCAGTCTACTCATGAGGAGCAGCTGTCTGGAGTACATGTGGGTGATCTCACGATCTCTCCTTTCTCCGGAGAGATTTCGCTGGTCTGGATCCACCCTCCGGCCGCCAATCTCTGCCGTAAGGTCGTCCCCGCTCCTTCAGGGACATCTAGCTCACTATGTCCTCACTGGAAGTGAAGTTTGTTCTGCTGAAGTCAAACATGACCATGTTGGTGTTGTTTCTGCAAGTATCCATTTACTTGCATGTGAAAGTTACAACATTATGATTGCTGTTCCCAACTGGTTGAATCATGTTTATGGCTTGAACAGGGATCTGTGCACTATGTAGGATTACATCCAATGTTGCATCTCCCCTTGTTGGCTTCTTTGACTAGCTTTTCAATTATTCAGTGAGTCTAAAAAATTGACCTTCAAATCTAGAATGTACATTTTCCCAGCCTATATGAGGATGATTGAAGTTGCCAACTGCTATTTCTATTTCTGATGCCTCTCTAATTTTATTTCCCAGCTGTAGGTCAGCATTAGTTTCTTGGTCAGAAGAGAGATAATGCATAGCTAGTGCTAACTTGCTTCTGGGAAGGATGTAGTCACAATGATTCAATAGAAAACTTTGCTCCTTTTGTGAGTTCTACTTTATGGAACTCCGTGTCCTCTTTGACATAATATGGCAACTCCTCTTTTCATAATACAGAAAAGTGTATTGCTCAAGAAGGGCAATAAATCTATGTTTTGAAATACAGCTAGGTTGCAATTAATGCCGAGTTCGAATAATGTGATATTCGATTTAGTGTGAATTGTAAATTGATACCAGGTCGTGTTTAATGCAACCCAAAATTCAGTTAATGCGAGGCTGGCACGTGCACAGTTGAGGCTAGTGCATGCACAGTCGGAGTTTTAGACTCTGCTAATCTTCGCGGGTGCAAAATGGAGAAAAGGAAGATTCTGTCAGAGGGAAACAGTACGAACTCAAAAACAAAGCGGTTCGTTATTACATTGGAGCAAACATTTAATGGAATTGAATGACATGAACGTGGTCATAGCAATACTAAAATAGGATGAGATGTTGGAATGTCTGAATCTATAGTACGCAATATTGTAATATACACGGGGGAAATAAAAGGTATTTTAAAAGAAAGTAAAGTTGCAGCAGCTTTTTGTGATTTGCAAACATCTACAAGGAATAGAAGTGTTATAAAGACAGAAACAGAGCATCTTTTAACTGTATGGATTGAGGATTGCAATCTATATTAATATTTCATTAATATACGTACATATAAAATATGTTTAAAATTTTTCATTGAACTGGAACCAATCATCCTATTTTCCATAGAAATATTGCTTTGAATACTGTGCGAATTCGAATAATGCAACCATTTGGTGGGATTCACTGTCTGCACTAATTGAGACCTAGCTATATGTCCAAAAACAGCAGGAATGAGGCAGTTGCAAGATAGAGTGGGAGGCAGCAACCCTGCTTCGCCTGGCAGCCTCTGCTACTCCATGGATCAGACACTGGGGGTGGGGAAGATTGTCCAGTAAAACAGATGAAACTGATTTACCAGGAAGCCTCTGCCTCCCCCTAAACCCATGTGTAAAAATGGCCCAAGAGGCATCAGGTGACCTGGTGCAGCAGGACCCTCCCCTGCATTGGACTATGTTGATACCAGCTTCTAGTACTAAATCCACGTATTAAAAAAATGCAGGTAAATACTGACTTGGGGGGAGGGCTTAGTTGCCCAGTGCGGTTGGAATCACCCTCCTGCTATGCCACCAACCCCCTACCATATAGGGTTTAGCTGGGCTTCGTTTACACACAAGTCTAGTGCTCTTCTGGAAGAGTGCTAAACCAGTGTACGAAAAGAGCCCGAGAACAGCTGACAGGCAGCAAATGCCATGGATCAGCTAGACTCCCCCTCCCGATGCACTGCCAAAGCCTGTCGTGTGACAGTCAGCTACTCAGCTAGGCTATTTTTTTACGTATCCTGGAGTGAATTGTGATAGTTGGCTATATCCACCTGCCTTGGCATCCTTCAGGTCAGCAAGTCCCAGCCCCAACTCTCATTAAGGAAAGTTTAATAATTAATAAAGTTAATTCCAGGAGGCGGGCCTTCTCTGCAGTGGCGCTCACACTCTGGAACATTCTACCCCTGGAGGTGAGGCAGGCCCCCTCGCCCCCGGCCTTCAGGAAGCACTTAAAGACCTGGTTCTGCCGCCTCGCCTGGGACGGGACGGGAAGGGTAACAGCTCTTCCTGGGGATGGCTGGTTGCCTAGAGCCCTCTATATGATCTTATCGCCCCTTGGATTTTAAACTTAATTTATTTTATTTCTATGGTGTTGTATTATATTGTGTTGTATTTTATGTATTTTAACTGCTGATTCTTTTGTAAACCGCCCAGAGTCCCCCTTGGGGGAGATGGGTGGTGATAAAAATTAGAAAAATAAAATAAATCAGTAAAATAAAGCGGTGGATGTTTTTAAACTGGCTGGTGATGTTTGAGGGAAACAACAGGGAATCCACAAATCCCTTTTCCTAACGTCCCCTGCACAAATAAGACCCTTACTATATGGTGGCAGCATGGGTGTGGCAGGATAGGGATCAGTAACTAACGGGGACAGCAAATATGCCAGTTTAGATTTCAGCCAGCTCAAGAGCAAGCAGATAGAACTTTTAACGCAGGCATGGGGAAGAGACCTCGGTGTTTTATTTAATGAATCCATTAATGGCAGTTTTCCATTGCATGGTTGCTTAACCCATGAATCTGCCTCACTGCAATTTATAAAGCACTATTGTTGTTTTGTTATTTGTGATGTTTTGTCAGCTACGGCTCTCTCATGCTAAGCAGCTAGTTCTGGGAGTGACTTGGCCGGGAGTATGAAATAAGCCTGTTTCAGAGATGGACAATATCTGGACACCATAAACCATTTCTTGTTCTGGAATATTTACGTTTAGAAATGGATGAACCACTCCTGGAATGCTCAGGTCAGCACATTCCAGGAGGAAAACAGAAAAAAACAAAAACATCATGGAAGCAGACCATGCTATTTTGCACATCCGTACTATTTATAAAATGGTTGTTGTGGAGTGTGTGGCTTGTCCTAAAGCATTGATTTACCAGAAGCAAACTGGTGAGATTGCTAGCCCCCCTTCCAGTCCCTGATGCTCTATATTATTCCAGCTGCCTTTTTCTTTTAAAGTGAGGAACACATATGCCAATAAAGCATTTGTCTGCAACTTGATGTCAATGAATGTAAGCCGCCTAGAGCCCTCCGCTTAGGGAGGGGATAGGCGGGGTATAAATACAATAAATAAACAAACAAACAAACAAACAAACAAACTTTCTACCTTTTCATAGTGCTTATGGGACCAGATTCACCTTTCCCAGAAAGATCTACAGATGTCTGAAGTTCCATCAGCTGCAGCTACCAGCTGGCCATCTAGGACCAGCAATCGGTACAACTGAACCGCTCAGGCTGCAAATTCAGATCTTCAGTGTGAGGACTACAGCAAAACTGTCCATGTCACCAATCCTTGATCAACTTCCTGATCAAAACTGCTTGCAAGCTCATGTCTACTTGCTCATTGACGATGATGTTGAATCATCAACTGTTCTGTTGCCTCTCTGGAGCCAGATTGCCTATTAAGGACTGGCATCAGCCATGTAGTGGTGTCATCACATTGTCAGATGGCTACTTTCAGCTGTTTCAAGTAGATGTTAAACAAGATAAAGGAGGCACAGGACACATGTGTGATACACAGGGATTTTAATGAGCCCTGCTTACCTTCCTAGCCCATGGTACATCTAGCAGTACTTTCTGGTAAAAGGTAAGAACCTAAAGTAGACATTTTAAACTATCATCCTGTAGAAGGTAGATGGCTGTTTCAGTGACGGGGGGTTACATACTTAACCTTGTTCAGGTTACTGAGGTCACTGTGTGTAGGACAGTAACACGATGGGTGGACTTGCCATTTTAAAGTTGCCAAAATCAAATTTTGCTTTCACACAGGTATAGTCTCAGAGCCTGCTGAGCCACTACTCATTTCATTAAGAAATGGGGTCACAATGTATGATCAGAAGCTGTGTGCAGTCACAAAAAATTATTTGTATAGCTCCTTCCTTAGTTAAAATTGAACTTAGTGTTGTTGTTGAGACTAGATGAGGGAAAAAGTGTTTGGGATGTTAAGAAAAATAACGTTTTTACTCTACACATAATTTCTACATTCTGACTACTCATGTTGACCCTTGAGCTTCATTTATGCAACTCAGTCATATTCCATTAGGATCACATGAAGCTCTTGACTCAAAAAATGTACACCCATACATTTCATGCTCAACACATCCTGCCACTGTTTTCTATGAAGCATTTATAAACTTCTGCCCGTCATTTAAGCAAACCATCTCTGGCTATGTAATCAAGTCAGGATGAGCAGCATCCAACTAAAGGCCACGTAAGAGTCTTAGACACATCAAGGGCTTCACAATCACACTGGGTTCCAAGTTGAAACAAGTCCAGGTAATTTTATCTGCAAAGTGTTTCACAATTTGTATTGCAGGCCACGACACCACTTTTACAACAGTCAAAATTAATGCTGACATCACTTAGGAAAGCTCTACTGGCAGACACAAGAGTTGCAAAACAGCAACTTTAATTCATCACTCCCCCTGCCTCCTGGTGAGGATCTATGGTGGAGTAGACATCTCTGGAGGAGTGGGGACAGCATTGCGGCAGCGATCGGTGGCCACACGGTGAATTCTGGCCAACGCAGTCTCTCCAGATAGAGATCGTGAGATTGCCCACTTGCACTCCGGACAGCTGTTCCTTGTGAGGAGACCATATACATTTGTTTTTAAAACTTTTAATAAAATTATATCACAAAATCACTCCCTTAACAAGCAGGCTCTCCAGTGTTCTGTTGGATATGTCACAAGTCTTCCTCCATTGGCTTCCCAATTCTACAACAAATTACAGATTGAGGTCCAGTACACTAGCTGAAGCAGGAATAGGCAGATACATGTAGCACATGGCTGAATTATATTCAGACAGGAACCAAGAAGAGCGGTTTGTGACCACAACTGAAGAAAACACAATGTGTTCAGTTCCTGGGAGAGTCTTAAAATCTGGAGTCTCTCAAAGCAGCATATAAATAAATGGAGAAAATAAATAAAATAAAAATCTAGGCTTTGGATAAGTTAAGTAAAGGTAAAGGTTCCCCCCACACATTTGTGCAGTTATGTCCGACTCTAGGGGCCGGTGCTCATCTCCGTTTCTTAGCCGAAGAGCCAGCGTTGTCCGAAGACGCTTCCACGGTCATGTGGCCGCATGACGTGTGCAGAACGCTGTTACCTTCCCACCGAAGTGGTACCTACTAATCTACTTGCATTTGCATGCTTTCGAATTGCTAGGTTGGCAAGAGCTGGAGCTAGTGCAGGAGCTCACTCCCCACGCCGGGCTAGGGATTCGAACCTCCGAACTTGCGATCTTCCGATTAACAAGCCTGGCGTGATAGAGACTAGGGAAACAGTCAGCAAATGGGGTTGTAGGAAACCCAACGATGCCTTACTCACTGTACCACTTTAAAAGGCCAAGTGATTTGTTTGGACCAGTGGTTGAAGAGCCCCCTAGTGGACAGTAGTAGAGAATATTTCTTGGGGGATTTTAAACTTTATATACATAAATAAACAAACATCGTTCACACAATTCCTTTTCAGGGCAAGAAATGTTTTGCAAAGCACAAGAAACAGTAAGAAATACTAAGTAAAGGAAATTAAAGGCATGAGATAAGAAAAAGAAAAGGAAATACAGCTTAATTTAGTTTATACCAACACACTCACTGTATCTCTCCGTATATTTCTTTGTTTCCACCATGTTCATACACCACTTGTAAGTTGTGTTTTGTCCTTTAAACTTCTCACCTCTCTCTTTTGGAGAATCTCATCAACTTCATTCAGTCACGACATTCTTGTTTTTTAATTTACTCTCAATCTATTCATTCTTCCTTCATATATTTGTTTTGCAATTCAATTCTCATTCATTCTCTCTGTATGACTGAATTACTTCTACTTCTGAATTACAGTGTACTTCTGTAGTGGTTAGTTACTTTTGTATCCAAACTACATTCACTCATTACCCATTCATTCTTGACTTTATCTGCTGTTTTACCACATACACTTCTTATGTTTCCTACTCCTGCCACATTCAACATACTGTTAGGTTTCTCCTGACATGCTGAACTCTCACTTTCAACATGGGCAGATGCAAGCTCTTCTACATGAACATTTTCACTTGACGTTCATTCTTCACCATGTACAATCCACTCTCTTTCTACCAGAATCTGCACATCTTAAAATTTCTCCAATTTCCAGTCTACTAAACATTCTGTTACTTGCTTGAGTTTTTCATCAGTGTGTATAATCTGCCTTTCTTTGCTCCATTTTCACTGCTTAACATAACTACCTTGGTCTTTGACACATTAATTTTCAGATCCCTACTCCTTGTGGCATCATTCTAACATTTGCTGTTTTCTGCCAATGGTGTAACACAGTACAAAAGTATACATACATTCACACCCCCAACCAACGTACCACTACCACTCAGGCATTCCTTATATATTTATCCATAAATACATTCAATAACTAAGAGGACATTACATATCCTTATCTCTCTGCTCAATGCTGAACATTCACTAAGTATTCCCTTTATTCTCCCACATGCTGTACTTTCATGATATATTACTTATCACCTTCAGCAACTAGCTTTCAACTCCATATTTGCTCAAAATATTCCATAATTCAAGCCCATTCATCATGCATTTTCTCTAAACCAACAAATGTACAACAGACTTTCTCATTCATATATTTCTCAATGACCTACTGAAGAACAAAATATAAGGACACTTTCCAGATATTGCCAAAATAAAGCCCAGATCAAACTTGACTCAGCAACAACTATTGTGTAAAGTGCAGTAAACCAGGAGAATTCTGACCAATTCAGATCTAAAACCGATTATTGAGCAAGCCCATTTATGACAGCATTCATTCATTCATAGCAGGATCTCACTAGATTAGCATCAGAGTTAAAATTTAGTATATTGTTTTGTGTTGATTTGATCCATTTTGCGGATTATCTACATCACTTTGAGCACTATTTTTAGATGAAAGTTACATAAATATATGGGGAGATTTCTCAATTTACCCAAGGTGCATGGCCTTCTGCTTTAATCCAGTCATCTTCAATGCATAGCCACCTACCTTGCTCTTTTTGAAGATAGATTTCCTTTAAAAAGGAAACAAAGTTCTACCAAACAAGGATTATATTGTACCTCTACTGTGACCTAAGTCTCTGATGGTTGTAGGGTGCAAGCTACAACCCAGTGCTGGGGAACAGGGATTCTGCGTGAAAAGCTGGTTCTTGGCCAACCCTAGAGAGAAGCCCTAAATGTTTGAAAGTACACATAATGAGAAAGAAGTCATCAAAACACAGTGGCATTAATGTGCATTGGAAATTATTTGAAAATTGGGTGGATGATGGTCGAGCAGGACTGTGTGGTAACAGGTTAAAAAGTGATTTTTGTCCTTTTGCCAGGAATACCCCCACATGGAACTGCTCTCAAATTTCATTCAAAAGGAGCTGCATACCTTTTAAGACTGTTTAAATAAGCAAGAATACGAGCTTGCATTACCACCCCCCACCCCCAAAAAGGGCAGCTAATGGAAAAGGTTTAAATGTTTGTGGATGTTCAGAAAATGCAAACAGCTACAAAAGCCACCTTCAGTACAAAGATGACTAAATAATTTTGGTATGTATAAAGTGAATGTTAAAAATTTAGGTCAAAAGACAATTATTTATTACATTCTCCCATTTGAATCCCCCCCCCCTCTCTCTCAACATGGGGCACATACTTGCCCCATGAAGGTTTCAAGCAGAATATTCCATGACCAAAGGAAACTTGTCTATGTCCTCACTGGAGAAGGGGAAGGCAGTCTGGTTTCTCTGGGAACTTCTAGCCAAGCTTAAAACAGGGATTAGTGCATGATGCAATTGTTTCCCCATGTTATTGGAGGGTGGAGGAAATGCCCAGTATTCCGAAGAAGACCAGCTGACATTCTGGAAAAGAGTTTGCACTTACCTTGAAATCACTCCAAGTCAGGGGGCAGAAGAGAGAGGTCCACAATAATAAGCTGCACAGAGCTCTGGTTCTATAAAGACTTTTATTTGGAATGAAAATATAGATATCAACCCTGAACAGTTTATTTCCCCCGTTCCACCCTCACTGTGTTTTGAGAGCTGGAAAGAGGAGTGGTTCCAGAGACAATAGGCTGAGGACTGAGGCCAAAGGGTGGGCTTCTTTCACCGCCTGGCCCTGCTGGCCATCTCCATGCTCTCACTGCAAAAAGTTCAGACAAGCAAGCAGAAAAGTCCTCAATGGTCCTATCTGAGAAAAGGCATCCCACCCCAGCACTGACTCATAGAAGGCCCAGGCTTCTAATACACCCCCCACTTGCCATGAGAGACTCGTAAGGGAACCTCAGCCTTCTTCTCACTGGAGGGCACGGGCAGGCCAGGCCAAGCTGTTAGACAGCCCCAATCTCCACCGGGTGATACCTAGGCCAGCCCCATCCGTGGGAATGGGACAGGAAAGAGGTCCCTGACCAGAATAAGGCAAAGGGGCAGTGGTTAGGGCACCGGCACATGGCCCCTTGGATAATACGGGGTGCAGAAATAAGAGGAAGAGGAGATTTGGTCTGAGACAAAACCCAAGAAACACTCCCAGTAGCAACAAGAGTGGGCAAGCCCCTGTCTCGCCCCACAGGGCAGCAGGAGGCAGTGTGAAGGGATTACTGGCAGCTCAAAAGAAGGTGAAGTGTGTGAGATCATCCACGTTGGTCGGGTTCTCTTGGGGTCAAGGCCCACTAGACATCGCCATTCTCAAGGCGGCTCAGCTGCAACTCTAGCCGTGCAATGCGCTCCCCCTGTGCAGCCACAAGCGCTCGCAGGGATGCCACTTCACGCAACACCTCTTCAGTAACCTGCCTCCCTTCCTGTAAATGGGAAAAAGTTGTTCACTTATTATTTCCACCTATTCTCCATCCTTCTACCCATAAGATCCCCAGAATTCCAGTTGCTCCACTCAAACCAACCACTGACTTGCATTCCCAGAACAGACAGCAAATACGGTACATAATCCGGTGCAGGAAAAGGTGAGGAAAGCAAGTCTGACCCACGCTTCCGAGCCTGATCAACACATATGATGCACAGTATCCTACCCTGATCATATGGGAGCCACAGTAAGGAAGAAGAGTATGATTAGTTTCAAATGAAGAAATCCTCTGCAGACGTGGTGGCATCATGCAATCTGTTTTCAAGAGCCTGGTTTACAAGGCGTTGGTTGCAAAGAATTGAAGTGTCAAGACTACCTTACTGTGAGCAGCAAGGACATCTGTGTAGGCTCCTATTCTAACCTGAGAAGCCCTACCCAGACTTTCTTAAACAGCCGCTACTTCTCAAAGCTATAAAGAGCCGGAAGCTTGCTTTTCTGAACGTAGGGAGGGCAGAAAGTCCCAAGGTGAGGCGGCTGCTCAGTGCTACCTTGCAACACCTTACAAGTCTACCCTACTCTGGCCTCCTCATGGTTGGTTTTGGCTTATGGCTGTAATAAAGTCTCACCCACCTGTCTGCCTAGTTAATGTCTGGTCCTTCCTCCAACGACTCATGCTCTCCCCAGCTCAACTCCATGCAGTCCTGTGTGGGAAACCCCAGCCCACCCATCCACCCTTGGAATCCCCATCTGCCACAAGCAGCAGGACGGTACCTACCCCACTGGCAGCAGTAACGCTAAGGGCAGATGTGGCAGCAGCTGGAGGCATGGCACTGGAGGGTGTAGCACTCAGCCCGGTGTTGGGGGGAGCTGCTGGGCGACCCTCGGGCAACAAGCTTCTTCGGCTGACCTTGAGATCCCGCTGTTTGGTGGGCACATAGGCTTCACGCAGTGAGACTAGGATGGGTGGTGCTGTCTTCCCTGCCGCCCATTCCTCGGCTTCCATGGCAGCCTCTGGCCCAGCTGTGTCTGGGTACAAGTCATCTTGGAACAGATCTGACTGCAGAGAGAGGACAGCATTAGCTTTCGTGACACTGGCAATCAGCACTGGAACAGAGTCCTGGGATGGTATCTTTAGCTGAGACTGAACGTGGAGAAAGAGACTGTTGCCGAGACAGAGCAAATGTTTTATAAACAGATGGAAACCAAAATGTGAGCCCTTCGTTTCACGTGGTAAAGAATGTCCATTCTGCCTGAGAAACCACAGAACGCCAATCTGAGATGGGCCTGAGGTAACTGGCACCAATTTGAAAAACTAGCACCTTAATTCCTCAGTGTTTATGGATCTAGTTCTAAACAGAAACCATTTCCCTTGACCCAAACATTTTGTACTGCTGCACAGTCTGTACAATAGCAGAGGGAAAGAAGGTCTCTGGAACCAATCCCTGTACCAAAGGGGTTCTGAGGAAAACAAGCCCTTGAACTGATCCATCCCGGTTCTGTTTCAACGTTTCTCTCGCACTTGTGAATGAAGATCAATCCTACTAGAATGGTATCTGGGAAATGCATTCAGGGCAGAATGCTGCATTTCAAAGTGAAGGAGGTGTGGGAATGAAAGGAAAAGAAATCGTTACACACAGGTCAAAGGAGGCCAGGAAAGCTTAGACGTGTTTCTCAGGGTCATATCACTCTAAAGCTGTGCTTCCCAGCCTTGGCAACTTTAAGATGTGTGGACTTCAACTCCCAGAATTCCCCAGCCAGTGCTGGCTGGGGAATTCTGGGAGTTGAAGTCCACACATCTTAAAGTTGCCAAGGTTGAGAAACACTGCTCCAGAGAGATGAGAAATCTGAATGAAAACAGGTGTGTGTGTTGAAAAACCACTCTCAACTGCCAGAAATGTTTTAAACAGAGAATATCAAATAACTTACAGTTGAGACAAAGCCTATCAAGGATTAGTAGGACACTCCATAGTAGTTCTAACGTACCAACTCAAAGACCCTAGTTTAAATCTTAGCACCACCGTAACCCTAATTTAATTTGCAAAATGATTAAGAGACTCATGGCTGAGATAAGATTGGAACTGGACCACCTTACAGAGCTTTTTAAAAATGACAGCTATAATGGGAACAGAAGCACATCCATTAACATGCTATCTCACTGGCTAGTATGATTATATCAGCATAATCACAAATTATGCAGAGTGACAGAAGTCGAGGTTCAAGGAAAAACAGTGGCAGCCAAATGATTCCTGACCTTTTACAAGTTGCGCAACCTGCCTTAAGAGAAGCATTGCTGCCTCTCCATAGCCAGAATCTAGGAATTTGTAGCCTGCTTTGGCCTATAACAATATAGCTGGGGACCCAGCACACCACCTAGCAAGATGCTAATAGAACGCTGCAGTGGCAGGATCTTATTTCTTCCAGATCAGAGTCCAAAAATTCTAGCACTGGATTTTAATCCAGAATTCTAATATCAGACAAATGGGTCAGATGCTGAACTGCGACTGCTTGCCTGCCTGCCTACTGCTGAAGAGCAGGAAAGGAATATGAACCAGGAATCCCTTATAATGAAAAGCAGGCTAATGTCTCCTTACAAAGTACCCACCTTCCTTGGCACTGTCATAATAATGGGTTCACACTTGCGCTCATGGAGTTTGTAAAACCTATAGAAACAGAAAGAAGGTAAAATTGAGTCAGTCAGCCTGGAACATTAAAAAATATGAAATCAACTCATGCTACATCTTGGCTACCTGACTGCTTGCCTTCTTGTCATCCCCCCCATACCTTCCAATTAACAACTTAATCGTAGTACCTGGCAATCTCACACTTGTTGACATCCAGACCCCGCTTGGGCATCCAACCCATGCCACGTTGTGGTTCTTTGCTAGTAAATGTGTTCAGGAAGTGGATGTATGGTGCTTCTGCTGTGATCTCAAAATACCGGATACTGGAATCTCCCTGAAAAGGAATAAAATGGAATGAGAAAAGATAGCAGGATGCACCATGTCAGATTTGCAGCTCTTTGGATGGTAGAAAAATACATAACAAAACCAGAATTCTGAATCACCACGTGAGGAAGCTAGCCTGGCCCATAACAAATCTGAGATGA
Organism: Charina bottae; assembly: GCA_023362775.1. Taxonomy (NCBI): domain Eukaryota; kingdom Metazoa; phylum Chordata; class Lepidosauria; order Squamata; family Charinaidae; genus Charina; species Charina bottae. The sequence goes on from JALMGJ010000001.1 coordinate 201,893,221, forward strand.
AGACCTATAGATATGAGTCAGCCAATTATTCTGTGTTTAATAGTCTGAAGTTATGTGGGTGTACTGTGCCTGACACAAGGTGAAAGTCCTTTCTCTGGATTTCGATCAATAACAGGTCATCTACTAACTGATACTGTGCTTCTCCAGAGCACTGCAGGTAGTCCTGATCCCTGATTACTTGAAAACACTGAGATGTTGCCTGTTTCTGCCCTTACAATTTGACTGGATGTCTTCAACATATTGTCCTCAAGATACAATGGTCAGCTCCTATCATTCCTAGACAACATAGCCATTTGCTAATCTCAGTCAACAGACAAGAGTCACACCCAGAATTCCAAGGTGTCACACAAGCACAATAATATAGACCTAGTTTTATTTAGTAACAACTGGAGAGTCTTGTTTTCTTTGCAATATTAACTCTGAATTAAAAGACAAGCTACAATAGGAAGGGAAGCTAATAGGTCCTCAGCAGCAGTCCGTGTGTACTAGAATAGAAAAGTCTGTACCAATTATTTTAGGAATCATGCTATCTGTGAAGATAGCACACAGAATATGGTGGAAAGGATACTCTTGCCTCAGCCAGGCACCACCATGCATATACCTGCACACACACAGAGTAAGAAAGCCTACTTTGCCACAGACGTAGACGACATTGGTGTCAGGATCGTAGAAGGGCAGAAGAGCCCCATTGCTTGAGTCCAGTTCCTGCAACGCCATAGGTTCTTCAAGATTTTCCTGGAACGGAGACACACAAACAGGAAAGCACAAAGGCATATTATAGCCTCTTTCAGATGTTTACCTCCATGTCAGCCCCTTCTGTATAGGTTTGACTTAGTTGCTGCCTACTGCCTTGCTGGTTGGGAATACGAGAGTTGTACTCCAGCCTGTCTAAAGTTTGCCTGGTTTGGGAAGGTTACTCTGTGTCACAGAATTGCTCGAGAGAGAGAATCTCCCATCCGGATTCTAAATCGTAGTAGAGTCTTCATCCTTCCTCAGATACTACCCTTCACCTTGTGTGGATGGGGAGGGGCAGTGATATGATTGCAGAAGCTAGGCCAGGATTCTGTTCACTTCCTTCAAGACACAATCACGAGGGGGTTCTCTTGTGGAACCAAACTTACAGCAATACCCGTTTGTTTAAGGAGAACAAAACATCCCTCAGAATTGGACGGGAAGCGGAGCCCGTTGCTCAGGCTCTTGGATTCGACAGGGGCTTCTCTCCCATCGGAGTCTTCCTCCCCGCCCAGTCGCACCCCTCCATCCACCTCCCCACTCACTGGGTCCCAGAGAGCCAGCTGCCTTTCACTCATACGGCTGAAGCCTGTTGTAAAGATCTTCCCGTCAGCCAGGAAAATGGCTCGCATTGGGCGTGCTCCCTCGTGGGCTTTTTCCCTTTCCTAGTGAGTAAGAGGGAAAAGGTCAGGTCAGATAAAGCAGGCAGGCTCTACGACAGACAACACAAATTCTCTTGTCAGCTCAGCTCAGATACAGTATCTCTTATACTGACTCCAGACTAAGCTCCCCTATCAGTCACCAAGATTTAAGTTCAACCTGAAGATGATTTCACTTTCTTCCCTCTGTTCTAAGTATTTAAGCACTGTATGTATTTCTTTGGCCCTGCCTCACTTTTTCATTTTGTCCCCCTTCTAAAGAAACTCACCCAGATAGCCAAACAAAAAGTGGTATAAATGAAAGTTGCTGAGGAACAACACTTTAGGATAGATTAGGCTGGGAGGCCAACTGATTCTCTGGGATGAGAAGTTAAAAACACCAAATGCCTCATTTTTAATTCACCTCTGAGCAAAGAACTCAAGATGTTAAAACTTGGCACTCTGCAAGCAGAAGAAGCTTCTTCTGCCACCCTTTTCATATCAAAATTAATCAGACCAGCAATTACTCAACCTCCTCACTGATAGCCAAGAAATATAATTTGGCTCCATCAGCCTTTTTATCTCTCTCTCTCCCTCCCTCCCTCCCTCCCTCTCTCACCCTCCCTCTCTCTCTCTCTCTCCCTCCCCCCCTCTCTCTCAATATTTAAAAACTTAATCCAGAAGGAAAACAGAAAGAAAAAAAAAAGGAAATAGGGAAGAGATTTACAAGCATTATAAAATTAAATGACAATTTCAAGGTAATATTAGTTTAGTTCAAAATATTAAAATATGCCAGTTTAGGACAATCAAAATAACATGCAATAATTAATGACAATTACTATAAATCGGGATGAGAGACTACTGTATAATAATTTCGGCTTTATCTAAAAATACTATCCTTAAATGTCGAAACCTTATGTTACAAGAAATTCAAATTTCAGATGCGTTACAAGAGCACATGTGGAATTATAATCCAGGAACTTTCTCCATGTTGAATTGAATTCGATATTAAATTTGTTTTTCAAATAAGAGGTTATTTTTGACATTGATGCATACTCCCACAACTTAATTTGTCATCCTTCCACAAAGGATTATACTTAATTTCCAATGAGAAGCACAGAGTATCACAGCAGCTGTAGTACTGTATTTACTTTTCAATGGTCATGAAAACCGATACAGGAGTGAAATTTAGATATTTTGCTTGTTATTGTTACTTTGTTCTCTTAAATTGATTGTGCTGATTTTATGAACATGGTTCTGGACTGAGAAACAGTTGAAGCTGCTGTTTTAAAGATATATTTATTTATAATTGTTAAGCTTATTGGCATAACCACAGATTCTAAAACTGCAAAAGACATTACAACTCCATTCTAGACAGGTCCCGAACTGGCAAGCCAATACGTAACCCATCATCACTGGTAGCTTCCCAACACCATCATCCCCATCTCACTTAAAACAGACCCCCCACCCCCCACAAAGGATGCATTAATAAAGGCTCATAAGAAGGCAGCAGGAGTTTATCATAGGGAAAGGGGGACCTTCAACCTATGCACTTCATCGGCCTCGAGGCTGGCTCATGGGGGCTCAACAAAGGCCCTTCCTTCTCCCCAAAGCCTGTGGTCTCCCGTCACCGGCAACAGGAGTTGCACATACAGACGCTTCGACTGGAGCTCAGCAAAAGCAGTTTTAGCTTGGTCGTCAAACCCCACCCCCACCAAACCTCCCCCAAAGAAGGCAGGCAAGACTGGCTAAAGATGGCTCCCTTAAAGGCACGCCCTGCTGGGGGGCATCAACTACTAGGGAAGAGACCCTTTAAAGTCCTCCTGGCATGTTGAAACAGCTGCTTCCCGGAACTGCAGGACATCTGCAACTCCTATTCCATCACATCATCTGGTTGGTGTGAGGGGAACTGGAGATCATCCAGCCCTTGGCCCTGATCCTATTCCCTAGAGGGCTCCATTTTTGTTCTCCTGCTTACATGAGTGTACAGTCCTCGTACCTTTCTGCCACCTACGTATTTTGCTACTACTGTAGTAAAATGTATCCAGCACAGGACTGGTGACACTGTCCAGACTTCTTGCTGACACATTCATTTTAATTTTTTGCACACAGGCATCATTTATTCTGCTCAAAACGAAGTTACAAAATCTGACTGTACCAGTTGCAAAATTTCCATTTGCCTTAAGACAGCACCTCTGCCTCAAGCACATTCCACATTGCATTCTTTCAGTTCCCATGGTATGATTATGGCTCTGCAAGCACAGCCCGCTAAGGAAAACTAAAAACAAGGTAAACACTGTCATGCAGCAAAATGAACATTATAGTATACTACTCTGAATACCCACTAATGTGTCATTTTGGTACAAATAAACAATGCAAATTGTTTTGTAATTGTATAGGCCTGCAGTCACTACATTACTGCAAACTACAGTAAAAGCAATACAAGTTAGTTCACAGATATGATTTAATAACCAAGCTAAAAAATGGAACATGAAGTAATAAAACAGAGAAAAAACTGTTCAGATAAGGAGGTGGGACATCTACTGCAATATCCTAAAACACGAAAGAGTCCCTCTGAATTACCAAGATCAGAATGGCTTGTCACAATGTCACAAAACTAATCACAGCACAGGTGGAACTCTTACAATCATGCACCAAGTCATGAATGGGACAATGTAGCCAAGAACTCAAAGAATGTCAGACTTACAGCTACAACTTGCCCACGGCGTGGGTCAATGATGCGCACACTTTTGTCCTTACAAGCGGAACAGAACAGACTGCCATCCCGGTTCCAGCTGACGTTATAAATGATGTCAGGATGCAGATTGTCAAGGTAGTAAAGCTCTTCTGCTGTGCCCACGTTCCACACAATAACCACATTATCGCAGCCTGGAATGGAAAGGTACAACTAAATGGTTTGTTGCGGATGTTCTATTTCAGACAGCTCATAAGCCCGACATCTCAACATCATTCTGCTTGCAGCAGAAACTGCTCAACTTTGCTGCCTCCTTCACTGACGGTACCTGCACTCAGAAGGATATTGCGAGCAGTCGGATGCCACGTGATGATGCCCACACGCTTTGAGTGTCCTTCTAAAGCCACCACTGGTTCAGTCAGAGGCACCGTGAGGCCACTCTCTGGAATCTGCCATACCTGAAGAGAACAGACAGTGGAATTTGTCCAAGATGGTATGAGGACTCCTGCCTTGGGCAGGGGGTTGGACTAGAAGACCTCCAAGGTCCCTTCCAACCCTGTGATTCTATGAATTCAATGACAAGTGCTCCCATGTGCTTTTGTTCTCTCCCATCAATATCGCACCTCAAGCACAATCTTCCCTTCTCCCTAATAGCATCCAACATCAGTGGAAATTCACTTTGGAAGGCCCTACCCTTCTCCTAATCATACCTTCTGTAGTATTCTCCACCACCTACTACATACCTCCTCTTCAAAGATGGCAGGATTGTTACTCCTATTCTTTACTGAGGCCAATTCACATTTTAAAAAATGCTGCATGCCCTTGTAATTGTGAGTGGGGTAGGGATGGATAATCAAGAATGAAACACTAACAACAAAAAAATTTGTCCTGCATATTTTATGCCAAGGGTAGGCAACCTGTAGCCCAAGGCACAGAAAGCTCTCATCTCCCTTGCTTCTGCATTGGAGCGATGACACAATTTGCAGCCATTTTGAGATGGGAAGCAGAAAAGTCTGGTGTAAAGCCTAAGAAAGGCACATCACACTTAAAAAGCAAAGAAAAACCCAACCTCTCCCCTAAATTAAGCCCTGCTCTGGGTATAATATGGCTCCACCCACATTGTAGCTTTCGCCCTACCTAAAATGAAGACATGTAGCTCTTGGCCAGCAGAAGATTGCCAGTCCTTTTCTAGGTAAGTGCAATGTTCACATATGCCTGCTTATTTTGCATCATTTATTCTGCCTTTGCAGAAATAAGAAGTGTATGGGACACTGGACCCTGCCTTCCTCCCCACTGCTGGAAATCCTGCTCTACTATCCTTCAGGCTGCCTAAACCTTCACAGCTTTGAGGAACACTAGCAGGAATTTTGCACTTCTCACATGCAAAATTGCTCAGTAACTGACTGCATATGCCTCATACATGTGGCAGCGTGGTCACCAAAGAGCCCATTTTACCCCCCCCTTTTCTTCTCACCATAACAGTGCAATCCTCAGAACCACTGGCAATGATCTGATCATTGTGTGGACACCAATCAATGTCCAAAACTGGTCCAGTGTGCCCACACACGGTAGGGTAGGACTTATCGATGCGCCCTGTCTGGGGGGAAAATAAATAAAGGAGATAAGAGTTGGCATACAGTTAAAGTCTCTCATAATCTTTTTGCAAGTTGGGGTCCCATTCTCTGTCCCAACCTTTTTCCATATCAAGATTCTCCCATAATCCCTCTTCCACCCCTCCCCCCGTTGTCTATAAAAGATGGATCCATTAATACAAAGGTGTGAGAAACGTAGAGACAATGAGTGGTTATTTTTATAAGAGTTTTCTGTTTCTCCTCCCCCCCCCCTTCCTTTCTTCCATCTCCAACCCATCCTTCACCTTTTGCAGTGGGAGCACCATAAAGGCCCCCCCTCCACTGGACTCGACAATCACTGCCACAAACTTGGGGTTGACAGCACAAAAAGTGCTGTCCCAGGTGACTCGCGAAACCCGGATGTCATCATAGCACTGGTCATTCTTGACAGGCTGCCCAAAGACGTGGCGGAATTTGCTCTGACGCACGACCTTACGGAAGGACATGACTGGAAAAAGACAGAGCAAAAGTCAGGGAAAGGGTGCATCTGCAAGCACAGTGCAGGGATTCACTTATGAGTGCGCTACCTAGTTGGACATCTTGCAACTTCAAAAGCAGCTCTGCCAAAAAACCCAAGTCAGATCATCAGCTAATATCTGACTCTTAAGGGGGCTGGGCCAGGCCAGCTGTGCTCCTAAGGAAGAGGAGGAGGAAGGAGTAAGCACCAGCTTCATATCTAGTTTCATCCAGGGCGCATGCAGCTCCTAGAAATCACACCACTGGCAGACAGACGTAATTATCCTTGAGAAAAAGCGAAAAGCAGTCCCAGATTGCCCCCACCTCTAAAAGAGAGGCAAGATAAAACACCCGAAATGAAATAAAGCAGAACCATAATAATCAGGAGGTATTAAGACAGAGCAAGGTCTAACTCAGGCAAGCCTGCTGAGTGCCCTCTGAGTAGAGAGGAAGGGTGGAAATGGAATTACCTGCACCACTGCTAAGCCTCTAGATCTATAGAGCACTGAAAGCAAACTGGGAGGCTGCCCCGAACACCAGATCTGATCAGATCAGAGTCAGAAACCAACCCAAACTTCAAACAGAAATCTTTCAGGCCAGAGGGGAGCAAATGAAGGCCCCCCATAGCAATACCATCCATTTAGTCATTCAGAGTCCAATTTCAGCCTGCACTGAATGACTTCTGGGGAGATGAGCTAGGATTACTCAGTGGGACCCAGATGCTTCTGCTTTGCATTCTGTTCATCAATAGGAATCCCCACCTTAGGTCCAAGTGGCTGAAGCTATAGAAGCAAACTTCTTTCTGGAAACTCCGAACAAATCAGCCCAGGACTCTGATGGATTCAAGAGTGGGCAATGATATGAATTCTTCTGCACATCCTGGAGAATTTGGAGAGAAACAGGGGTATACAATTGACCCAATCTAATACCATATGAGAGACAGTTTTGTGTAGTGGCTAACGGCACCAGACTAGAAACTGGGAGACCGTGAGTTCTAGTCTTGCCATGGGCATCCAGCCATCTAGGTGACTTGGAAGCAGTTACTCTCTCTCAGCCCTAAGGAGGAGGCAAGGACAAGCCACTTCTGAAAATGTTGCTAAGAAAACTGCAGGAACTTGTCCAGGCAGTCACCAGGAGCAGGCGCACACATACACAAAACCAAACCCTTATTAGATGGCTAGAACTGTGCATCTAGAACCTTCCTGTTTTGAAGCTGGAACTGAGAGGAAAGAAGATGCAGAAATGTAAGGGAGGGGGAGAGGGGACAGGGAAAAAAGAGAGAGGAACTGTTTTTCTGCAAATAAGATTCCTATGAGGAAATGCATAAATCACCGCAATTCAATTACTCTACTGGAGCAACCGGATGTACAAGGGGAAAAAAATGCAAGGAGACTCCAGTTGGACTAAAAGGGGTGGGGAAAAATCTAAGCAAAGCAAAAACTCTTTCTTGCAGCCCCAATATAAAGGGGGGGGGGGAGAAAGAGAGCAGAGCTCTGTAACCAGGAGGGAGGTTTCCACCTGGGAAGAAAAAGGCTACCAACTCAGCCTTCAGAGGCCCCTCAGCGTGTCAGACACCAGCCGCGTAAACAGCGAAAACGCAAAGGGGGTCTCTGGCCGTGTGCAAAACGCTTTCCCATTTCCTGGCAATTGACACAACCAGATGGGGGGAAACCGCGCAGAAGCACGGCAGCCAGTGCCCCTCAATTTTTAAAACGAAGTTCAATCTGAAGCTGTTGCATCCCCAGGATGGCCACCCCCTTCGATTTCCGAGCACCGGAGAAGAAAAGGCAAGAGAGCAGTCAGGGCGGTGCTGCTGCCGGTCCGGAGGCAGGGAACGGAGGGAGTGATTTTTGCAGCCTGCCTTCCCGCCTCTGGGGCCTGGGAAGAAGCTCGCCCCCCCCCCCCATCCCCATCCATCCCCGCGCTCAGGACGCGGTCGCCCACCGCCACTCACCGGCTTGGAGGAACGGAACCGAGCAGCCTCTCCCTTGCGCACAGCCCAGGGCGGTGCAAGCGAAGGGAGGGACGAAAGGCCCGGAGTGGGCTGGCCTCTCGGCGGCTACAGGAAATGACCGAGGCGGCGAAGGAGGCGGAGGAAGCTCGCTTCCCAGCACCGATTTTACCTGCTTTGCGGGAGCAGCGGGCTGCAGCACGGAGCAGAGCCTCCTTCGGCTCAGGAGGGGGCTGTGGCGACCTGCAGCCGCTCGCCCGAGGAAGGGTCAGCCGCTGTCGTGGCCTGCAATTCGAAGGCTGCAACGGCGTGGCAGGCCAGCCCCGGAGGAGAGGTTCAGGCGGGCAGCCGGGATTCAGAGGCAGAATCACAGCGGTCGTAGGAACTCGTTTCTAGGAAGAACGCGCCTCTGGGGATGCGGAGGGAGCCTTTTCCTTCCTGTTTGCGCAGGAGCAACCCGTCCGTTAAGGGAATGGCGCCGTTTTCCGGATGCTCAGTACCTTTATCCGCGACAGCTTGGTACGCGCGGGTTTCGCCCTTTCACTGGGAGGCGGGCGCGCGTTGGTGAGCACTAAGCAGCACCCTCGGCGGCGCGCTTTTCCCCTGTGGCCTCTACTGGCTGCAGCCTGGAGTCTGAGCTTTCAGCTTCCTGTATTGCACGCGCTCTCCTGGAGGCTGACCTGAACTGTGTTAGCACTAACCAGATGGTTGCTTCCTCTGGGCTGGGATGGAGTTTATTATGGTTCTCTACACAGCTACATTAATTATTATGAGGTGAATCAGTCAGTGTTTTTCAAACTTGGCAACTTTAAGATGTGTGGACTTCACCTCCCAGAATTCCCCAGCCAAGAAGTCCACACTTCTTAAAGTTGCCAAGTTTGAAAAACACTGGTGTAAATGAATCAACTATCAAGCCCGGAAGGGTGGAGAAGGGGAATAATCAGAATTGCAAGAGTTGGAAGGGGCCACAAGATTAGTCCAAGCTTATGCAATGTGCAGGAATTAAACCATCCATGAGAGGTGACTGTCCAGCCTCTTAATGATTTCCAGAGATAGAGAACCCATCACCTTCACAGGCATAGAGAGTAGGGAAGATGACCTTGTTGGAGATACGCAAGAACCATTGCCTAGGCAAAAGGGCTGAAACATCTTTTAAGTCCAGAACAACAAGATTACATTTGGAAGCAGCTTAGGCAGATGCCTCCCTGATTTTTTAAAAAATTTTTTTTATCCCACCTTTATTATTTTTATAAATAACTCAAGGTGGTGAACATACCTAATACTCCCTCCTCCTCCTATTTTCCCCACAACAACAACCTAAGGCGGGACTAGAACTCTCAGTCTTCTGGTTTGCTATTGGCTCCTTCCTAGGGCTGAGAGAGGGGGACTGGCCCAAGGTCACCCAGTGGCTTTCATGCCTAAGGCGGGACTAGAACTCTCAGTCTCCTGGTTTGCTATTGGCTCCTTCCTAGGGCTGAGAGAGAGAGTGACTGGCCCAAGGTCACCCAGCTGGCTTTCCTGCCTAAGGCAGGACTAGAACTCACGGCCTCCTGGTTTCTAGCCCGTTGCCTTAACCACTAGACCAAACTGGCTCATTCGCTGAACTATGAGGAGGAGGAGGAGGAGGTACAGTACTATCAGACTTGCAAGATTCTGTTATTATAGCCAATCTCAATAAAAGTAGTTTTAGCCCTCTGGGGGAGTTGATTTCCTGGTCTGGTCTACCCAGTGATGCCAACAACAGATAAACTGTTCCACCATTGTACAAATCTTATTGCCCAAACGTTTTTCCTTGTATTTAAACAAAATCTAAGTAGTTTCAACGTATACCCAGTATTTCTATCTTAGTTTCTTAATAAAATTTCCCTTTAAATATCTGAACATAGCTATCATGTCTTCCCCAAGGAGAAGGAAGAACAGGAGAGGTGAAGGTGACAATGCATGAATTTCTGTCAGCTCCTGTTCCTTTTTTGCCTGCCAGTGGTGCACAAAACGCTGAGGCATGCATTGATTGATGGTTGACAGTTCCCTCTGAATTCACGTACCAACGCTGTAACTGCAAGGATATCCATCTGACGGGGTCCAGGAGGCGTGCCTTCTCTGCGGTAGCCCCCGCCCTCTGGAATATTCTTCCCCCTGAAATAAGATTGGCCCCCTCTCTCCTGGACTTTAGAAAAAAATTCTGCCACCATGCTTGGGGAGGGGAGGGGAACAATCAGTCTTGGGGTTGGCTGGTCTCTTAGATCTGCCTTGACCAGCCTTACCGACCTATGGGATAAGTAAGATCTACCATTGCTTGGATCGGACTGTATTCGATATTTTTATTGATTATTATTGTTATTTATGGTTTTTATTGATTTTAAACTTATTGTGAACCGCCCAGGGTCCCTCCTTGTGGGGGAGATGGGCAGGATATAAATGTGATAAATAAATAAATAAATAAAACATTTTTGAATGTATCCTACATGATACATCTGTGCAATATTCATGTAAATGAGTTGTTGATTAATAAAAGTTCGCAGAACCTGCTGGTACAAATTTATCTGCTGTCAGGAAAAACTTTTTGAACATGAGATTTTATCACTAATGGTAGGCAAAAAAAGGAACAAGAGTCTCTGTTGTGTCTATATTATTCAGGACCACAAAAGAAATATGTGTGGGGTGGGTTGCTTGCTTGCACAGCACACACATTTGTTCATTGCACTACTTTATATGCTGCTTCCTCCCTGGACTCTAGGCAGCTCACAATAAATTCATCCCACATAATTACAGCATAACATTAAAGGAACATATGACCACCAATAAGATTCATAAAATAAAGTAAAAACTCATTATGTGGCCTCCATCTTAAATATTTCCCCCATAATTTGGCTGTTCCCATTAAACTGCACCCTTACATATGCAAGTCCACAAGTACTGTATATACAGTCCATAATCACTTAAGTCTTTAATCCATAATCTCTTAAATTAGAATAAATAGCATTCTATTGTACAAATGATCAGAAGCGTGCATATAAAAAGGGGTGAAATGACCTTCCTTTATTAAATACAATGATTGTAGGAATCTGGATACAGTACCTGTAACACACATAACTTGTGGTTAGGAGATACCATCCTTAGCCAAAAGAAATATGGAAGGCAGGAAAGTGATAAAAAAAATTATTAGCAAATTCTTGACATCTTTCGCATTAGCCTTGCAGACAGGGCTGCCAAGAATGTTATTAGGGCAACCACTGAAGGGCTACAGGTCCCCTGCCATCTAAAGGACTGTGAATATAAATGTGTTTCTACCTTGAAATGTATCATGACTTTGAGTACTCAGCAATGTGCATTTGGCTTTACTTGGATGTCATTATCCGATCATAACATAGATTCATTATTGCCTTTTACCTGATAATCATTTATAGCTCTCTCAGACCAGCATTCAGCAATCACTAAGTTTCATGAAAGGGGTGGGGGGAGAGAAAACAGGACTGCACAACACAGAGGCAAAATCACTTAACTCAATTGAGTTCCCCTACATCACTTAGTAATCTGCTAAAAAAGATAAAGGTTTCCCCTGCACAGTCGTGTCCGACTCTAGGGGCCGGTGCTCATCTCTGTTTGTTAGCCGAAGAGCCAGCGCTGTCCGAAGACGTTTCTGCGGTCATGTGGCCGCATGACGCACGTGGAACGCTGTTACCTACCCACCGAAGTGGTACCTATTAATCTACTTGCATTTGCATGCTTTCAAATTGCTAGGTTGGCAAGAGCTGGGGCGAGTGTGGGAGCTCACTCCGTCACGCGGGGCTAGGGATTCGAACCTCTGAACTTGCATCGACAAGACTGGCGTCTTACCCGCCATCACGCCCCCAGTAATCTGCTACACTTACATAATTAATTGATGGTTTGTTTGACCATAGTTTATTGACTAAGTCACAACTAGCTGAATTTATACAATACTGCATGTTGCAAACCATTATTTATAAACTAGTGGTTGGGTTCATAAAATGTTCTCAGTCACAACCCTGACAAAAATTACAGTAGGAATAGTGACATCTACATTATAATGGCACTCATGAAACGGTTGTTGCTAATTACATAGGCATCTTGGTGGAAGCTAATTGACATGGTACTGTTATAAACACCTATCCTCCTTCTTTTGAAGTTGTTTTGTTATGGTACAACTCCTTTAAACAACTAAGATAAAAGCTTCAAAGTCTTTGAAAGAATTAAAGAAGAACACTTGATTTATCCAGGCTTCAGCTGAAAAGTGTTTCCTCTGTTAAGATAAACAATGGAGGTTATCTGGGTTAATCATAAAAAATACAGAACATTATTTAAAAATCCCCTGGAATCTCCCTAGCATGCAAAAATGTATGTGTCCATTCAAGTTGCTATGTATCCAGGAATAAGCACTGAACTGAGTTATGTTTATTTCTGAGTAAGCTGTGTATGTTTTATGATAAATCCTTTTGACTCCAAACTGACTAGAAAGGAGGAATGAGGTCTTTACAAATCACAACTGTACAACTGGATGCCTCAATACAAAACTAAAATGCAGAAACTAGAACTGAAAACAGGTTCAAGACTGAAGAAGTTTATTTGCTGATATAGATCTTGCTGTATACAACAGTGAAAGTTTTATGGAAGTGAAATGAAATGCAGTCCTATGCATGTGTACTTTTAAAAAATCCAATAGATTGGCTGCGTTATACTGTGTTTATGGAGCTTAATCAGTTAAAATGTATGTGATTATAGTCAATTATACTGTGACATATGTGATCTTTTAAAAAAGCTGTTACAACGAAAAGAATCAGGATACAAACTGCTGATGAGCTATTCAAAGCAATCTATTTTCAATCTAACCAGGAAAAATATGTTGGACAGAGAACTGTAAAATGTAGGATGTAAAAGCAAATGTAATACACAATAAATGTTTCAAATGCATTCTTTCTCCTCAAAGTAGTGTCACTTCTTTTTCATTTTAACTACTGTATCTCTTGTTCTTTGTGCAATTGGTGTTGACTTTGTTGATCTAAGGATAAAGCAATCAATTTCACTGAGCTTTGAGGTGTGTGGAATTGAAAACCTGGATGCTACTGTATCAGTGAAACTAAAAGTATTTCTCCTTGGAATCTCATCTTGGATGCAATTACCTTAAAACAGGGAAGTCCAGCCTGAGCTGCAGCTAATTTCATACAGCCCTAGGCTCTGCAGCCCCCTATGGAAGGAGTTAGTAACTTCTATGGGCTGCATGGACCTTTCCATGATACGTATATTGTAAGACATCCTGAAAATGGGCAAGGCCAAATGGGCAAGGCCCTTTGACTCCAAACCAACTAGAAAAGAGGAAAGAGGTCTTTACAAATCACAACTGTACAACTGGATGCCTTCGATACCATCGATCCTGGTATCCTTCTGGACCGGCTTCGAGAGTTGGGGGTGGGCGGCACAGTGTTGCGCTGGTTTTCCTCCTTCCTCCGGGGTCGGTTCCAGTCGGTGTTGATGGGGAGAGGTCCAGCCCGTGTCCCCTACTTTGTGGGGTGCCTCAGGGCTCGGTTCTCTTCCCTCTCCTATTTAACATCTACATAAGGCCGCTGGGGGAGGTGATCCGATGGTTTGGGGTGAGGTATCATCAATATGCTGATGATACCCAGCTTTATATCTCCACCCTGGGCTGCCTGAGTGATGCCGTGGATGTCCTGTCCCAGTGCCTGGAGGCTGTAAGGGCCTGGATGGGGTGCAATGGGCTTCGACTCAACCCAAGCAAGACTGAGTGGCTTTGGGTATGTGGGCCTTCCGGTGACAAGGTTTTTCCATCATTGGTCCTGGATGTGGTGGCACTGCCCCAGACGGACCCAGTGCGCAATCTGGGGGTCCTCGTAGACCATGGCTCCTGCTTGAAGAGCAGGTGGCAGCCGTGGCTAGGAGGGCCTTTGCACACCTTCGGATTGTGCGCCAGTTGCGCCCATTCCTGGACCGAGAGGCTTTGCTCATAGTCACTCATGCCCTCATGACCTCCTGTCTAGATTACTGCAACACGCTCTACATGGGACTGCCCTCAAAGAGCATTCGGAAGCTTCAACTGGTACAGAATGTGGCTGCATGGGTAGTAAATGGTGTCGGATATTCAACACATGTAATACCACTACTACGTGAGCTGCATTGGTTACCAGTGTGCTTCAGGTGCAATTCAAGGTTCTGGTTGTCACCTTTAAAGCCCTTCATGGCTTGGGACTGGATTAACTAAGGGACCATCTTCTCCCAGTTGTTTCTACCTGTCCAATTTCGCCTGGTAGGTTGGGTATGCTACGGGTCCCATCAGCCAAGGAATGTTGGTTGGCGGGGACTAGAAGGCATGCCTTCTCTGCCGTAGCACCTGCCCTCTGGAATATTCTCCCTTCAGAGATCAGGATGTCCCCGACCCTGTTGGCCTTTCGTAAGGCTGTGAAGACCTGGTTATGTGCCCGGGCCTGGGCCCCCGAACATGGGAATGATCCCGTTTCTTGGCTATATTAACATCCACACATTGCTTACTTGGCAGCCATGTATATTTATTTTGTACTTTAATTGTTTTAATTATTTTAACTGTTTTATAATTTTTATGATTGTAAGCCAACCTAGCAATTCGAAAGCATGCAAATGCAAGTAGATAAATAGGTACCACTTCGGTGGGATGGTAACAGCGTTCCATGCGCGTCATGCCGGCCACATGACCGCGGAAGCATCTTCGGACAGCGCTGGCTCTTCGGCTAAGAAACGGAGATGAGCACCGCCCCCTAGAGTCGGACACGACTGTGCAGGGGAAAACCTTTACCTTTACCTTTAAGCCACCCAGAGTCACTTGTTGAGATGGGCGGCTATAGAAATTAATTAATTAAATAAATAAGGCCACTTTATTACTGATTTTATATTATTACAGGTAGTCCTCACTTAATGACCACAATTGAGACTGGAATTTCGGTTGCTAAGCAAAGCAAAGGGGCCATTAAGCAAATATAACCCGATTTTACAACCTTTTTTGCAGCAGTTGTTAAGCGAATCACTGTGGGCATTAAGTGAACCACATGGTTGTTAAGCAAATCAAGTGGTTCCCCTTTGATTTTGCTTGGTAGAAGCCAGCCGGGAAGGTCGAAAATGGCGATCACGTGACCACGGGACACTGCAATGGTCATAAATGTGAACCAGTTGCAAATCATGATCACATGACCGCAGGGATGCTGCAACGGTTGTAAGTGTGAGAACCGGTTGTAAGTCAGTTTTTTTCAGCACCGTTGTAAGTCTGAACCATTGAAGGGAATGGCCACAGACCTTGGCCTGGAAAACACCCTGCTGTAGCAATTCCCCATAAGGCAACATTGCTAAAGCCTCACTGAACCAAAGATTGTGCCTGAACCAAAGAAGTGTTACCCAAGGATGACCCTTGAGATGGGCTTGCCCTGGCAAGGCCCCAAAGAATTCTACATAGAAATACTAGGTGCTAGATAGTAATTCTACCTCTCTTTGGAATGCATATCAGTATGGGGCTCTCCCTATCTGGTCAGCATCTTCTTCCTGACAAGCTAACATGTTTACTTGACTTCCTTGTAATAAATCCTTTTATTCCCCTCTTCCCAAGATGTGAATATGCAAAGACTTGATTTTATGGTTCTGACCTCAGTGATTTAGGGCGCCTCCTGTACCACTCATTTCTCATGTACAGAAGCGTGCAATCTTTCTCATCCCCCTCCTAGTTGCCCTAGGGGTAACTGCCGGTGTTACCACCGGAGTGGCCGGCATTGCTGACGCTGAGGTAAGATTCCATCAGCTGTCCCAAGAATTTCAGGATAGCCTAAATAAGATAGCCCAAAGCCTTGCGAATGTCCAGGACCAGCTGGACTCCTTAGCGTCTGTAGTTATGCAAAACAGACGAGACTTGAACCTTATCACTGCTGAAAAGGGGGGCCTTTGCACCTTCCTCCACGAAGAATGCTGCTTTTATATGAATAAGTCTGGCTTAGTTAGAGAAGCTGTCCAGGATTTAAAAGATCAGGCTACCCGGCTGGGTGCCCAAGCTAACTGGAACACAGACTCAGGCCAACTTTTCTCTTGGCTCCCAGGGGCAGCTTGGGTCAAGCAACTTGTGTTTATTTTTGTCTGTGGCCTTACTGGACTTGCTGTTCTGCCCTGCATTGTTCCCTTGGTTCGTAAAATTGTACTGTCCTCCCTCAAAGGGTTGACCGTGGTTACCCACACTGAAGGTAAACCAGCGAGACTTTTGACACTCCACCCAGTCTCTAAGCTAGGCGAAAAGCATTTCGCCACAAGAAAAGAAAAGGGAGGATTGAAGGGAATGGCCACAGACCTTGGCCTGGAAAACACCCTGCTGTAGCAATTCCCCATAAGGCAACATTGCTAAAGCCTCACTGAACCAAAGATTGTGCCTGAACCAAAGAAGTGTTACCCAAGGATGACCCTTGAGATGGGCTTGCCCTGGCAAGGCCCCAAAGAATTCTACATAGAAATACTAGGTGCTAGATAGTAATTCTATCTCTCTTTGGAATGCATATCAGTATGGGGCTCTCCCTATCTGGTCAGCAACTTCTTCCTGACAAGCTAACATGTTTACTTGACTTCCTTGTAATAAATCCTTTTATTCCCCTCTTCCCAAGATGTGAATATGCAAAGACTTGATTTTATGGTTCTGACCTCAGTGATTTAGTATGCTTGTATAACCCAATGTCCCTGTAAGTGTTACTGTTATCTCTGTAAGATGTAAGTGTTACTCTCTGGCCTCCGGACAGGGCCCATAGAACAATTGGTGTGAATGTTCACAAGTTCCATCCTTTGTAACTATGTTGATGACCCACGTCACCCCTTGACCTGGTGAATCCCAGAATCCTTCACCTCAGATCAGGAGGGACCCTGATCCTCAAGAACTAGCCAATCCCAGGGAATGGTCAGAGGACACCTCACCCTCATATGGGCATACCATCATCATCCTCACTTCCTGCTTGTAATCTTTGTATAAAAGTTTGTGCTCTATTGTCTCTCGGGGTGGTGGTTTCATTCAGAGGTCACTTGCACATGACAGCTGTCTGGCTGCCACCCGGCAACCTTGCTTGGTACCAATTAAACTTGCTGCTGTTCCTTTTACAAAGTCTCCATTTGTGTATTTGGCTTTCTCTAAAGGCGCGTGGTAAGTTTTGGTGCCTTACACCATCACTAAATGAATGGTTGTTAAGTGAGGACTTCCTGTATTTGTACATGTTATTTTATTATTTAGATGTAATCTGTTACTTATTAAGTACTTTTTTTTGTGCCTTCAGGTCAGTTTTTGACTACTGGTGACTGCCTGGACTAGTCCCTGCAGTTTTCTTGGCAAGGTTTTTCAGAAGTGGTTTGCTGTTGCCTGCTTCCTAGGGCTGAGAGGGAGTGACTGGCCCAAGGTCACCCAGCTGGCTTTGTGCCTAAGGCAGGACTGGAACTCACGGTCTCCTAGTTTCTAGCCTGATGCTTTAAACCAGTGCTTTCCAAAGTGCTGCCATTGGTGACACACCAACAGTGGCAGCGGCGGTGGCGTGGCGGTGCGCGTGCGTGCACGGTGGCGGCGCGGGGGGCGCGCGCATGCACGGCGGCAGTGCAGGGGGGCGTGCGGTGGCGGCGGCGTGCGTGGTGGCGGCCTTGCTAAAACGTGGAAGCGCTGATGGCGCACCGCCGCCATGCACACTGCCGCCGCCATGCACGCCACCGCACCGCCACCGTGCGTGCCCCCGTGCCACCATGCCACCGCTTTGCAACACAGTAAACTGTGTGTTGCGACACACTAAAGTGTCGCGACACACAGTTTGGAAAGGTATGCTTTAAACACTACACCACCCTAGCTCTATAAGTACATTTTACTGTTTTTTTAAACTTCATTTTGTTTTTTTAAAAAATAGGCAATCATTTGGGCTGTGGAACTCTTTAGGAAAGAATTCTGAAAAAGTGCTTAAAAGCATGCATTGTAGCACCTGTTTGCAACTGTGTTTTTTCCCAGGATTGTGGGGCTGTCATATGCAGCTGTCATGGGAACCTGAGAAAAGACACAGCTGCTTTAAAGAGTTGCAGACAGATGCTATGTATGCATTCCCAGGCCCTCCAAAGGATCTGCTTGGAACTGAATCAAGCATTTATGGAGCCATACTAATTACAAAAACAAACCCAAAAACCCAACCCTGCAATTTTCTTCTTGAAGAACAGATGGTGCTGCTCAGGTTTCAGTGATGTAGTGCCCCCTGCTGATTAAAAAACATAATGCAGCTTTATTTGTTTACTAAAATAGGTGGAAGAAACAACTGCTTTCCAGATCCGAAAGGTGGACTGGGAACTGGAACCATGAAAAGCAACTCAGGGTGACTTGAGGTGTGGAAGAATTAGTGGGAAAACAGTGTTGCCCAGCCGGGATCTCGGAGGCTGGAGACATCAGGGATGTGGGAGGAGACTCTAGAAGAGGTGGCTTGGGAGAACAGTGGATATAGCTGTGAAGCTTGAGGTAGGGAAAGCAGTAGCAGGCAAAACAGGAATTCCTGTAGGCAGAATGGGTGTGGAGAGCTGACAAAGCAACATGGGCTGTACAAAAGCCATTCTGCATTACTCCCCTAAGTAAGAGGTCATATTAAAGGCAAACTCTGCCTTGAGTCATGGTTGATTTCTAGTAATGTCATGCACACAATCATGTAATTTTCTTGACAACAATATAGAAGTGATTTTCCAGTACCCCTTGTTGTTTTCTTGCAGACGTTTCATTGCCACACTAGGCAACATCCTCAGTGCGAAAAGGGAGTGCTGTTTGCTATCAGTTTATATACCATGGTTTGCCCTGCCTGTGTTAGTGGGGGTGTTGTTCTCTCCTTGGTAGTTCCTTGATTGGGCTGTTGTTTGCTGCTTGGTTGATTGACTGAACTGAGTTAACAGTTCCTTGATTAGGGTCTAGTGTACTGTTTAAAATTTTACCCTTGGAAGACAATCTTACTCGGCTATGAGTGATCACCAATGAATGAATGTTTGATTGTTCATCTGGTGCTAATCCTGGTGTTAATCTTGCTGTTGGAGAATGGAGAAGAGTATATCAGAGGGAATGGATATCCCCACTGAATCTTGGCTCCAGCGCTATCCGTTCAAGCTACTGCCCAACCCAACGTGCAGCCCTTAATGATTATGTTTAGGGAATGCAGCTTCAACCTAAAAAAAAAATGTACATCCCTGTTTTAAAGATAAGTTCAATGCTGTCCTCCCAGTGATGGAGAGTCACAGACAAACTCAAAACAGTGGTTAGAAGGTATCACTTTTAACGAGAATATCTAGAGCTCCCTCCAAGAAAGTGGGCTATTTTCAGGAAAACTCTGGTTGTAATCTTATGCACAATTACTAGGGAAGGGTGAGCGTTTACAGGGAGAAGGGAGAAAGAGATCCAAGTGATTGTCCTGCCCAGTGTTATTACCGGCCCTCTGGTAGCTAGATCCAAGGAAAAGTGGCTGTCTGGGACTGAAGAAAAGAAGGTTCTCCAGGCGTAGGTCCCAACCCTCAGACTTGTGCTGGTGCTGGTCTGTGTCTGTCCTCAACACCTCAAAAGTGCTTTTCTCAATTGGAGTATACTTGAGCTGACAGGCTCACGCCCAGGGCAGCGTGACTGTACACACGTGCACTCCCACATGGCTAGGGCCCACCCCGCATGGGAACTCTGGAGAGGGACCCCTGGAAGGACCTACAGGCTAGAGCAGCTTTAAAGCCTGCCCTGAAATTGCCATAATAATCCCCGCTTATTAGCTTTCTCTCTGCTCCTTCCTGGGGGTGAAGCCTAAGAGGATTACCTTGGCTTTCATACTCAGAGGCTTCATACAGGGTTGCCCATCTCAGGGAGACACACCTGTCCCATGCCGCATAAGCAGCCAGCGGGGACAGAGGGCCCGGCCGAGGGCAAAGTGGAGGAAGGCAAGCAGCCTTCCAAGGATGACGGGGAGCCCAAGGACAGCAAAACTGAAAGTCCTGCCTCCGAATTGCAGCCAAGCTCCCAGCCGGGTCCTCAGCCCAAGCACAGCAAGAAGCACCAGGACGACCCTCATGCAGCTGCAACCAAGGCCTATTCCCCTTTCCTCAACACGGTCTTCGGCAAGGTGAGTGAGGGGCTGCAGAGCAGAAACACGCAACTTTCTGAAGACCATGCCGGGCTCTGTGGAAGGCTGCGTGCCACAGGCAGCAAGGTCAGGGTCCGGTTGGGAGGGGCATCAGGGCGCATACAGGAAGTGGTGGGGTGGATGACTCAAGTCCCTGCAAGGTTTAATGCATCCATTCCCCCTCAACAGCTGAAAAAAGGCCAGCCAAGGACAAGCCCCACAGCTGCCTTAGCGTGCCATTCTTCAGTCCATGGGCTGGCAGAAAAGCACGTCGGGCTAATCTTTATTCTGCCACCGGAACAAGGCCAGAAACTGGTGCTCTCCTGGCAGATTGAAATGCAGGACAACTTAAGGAGAGGGATCGGTGTAGTCTCCTGTCTTTGTTCTTCTCACCAAGCATTCTGTGCTGGCAGGAAAAACAACACCAATGGCTCTATCTTATCATGCAGTGAGGCAGGGCTGGGCCAGCGTAGGCAGGCGGTGCTTAGAACAGCGGGTTAAGCCACTTGTCTGGAGGTCCTCTACTCAGGGGTCCCCCTGTTAGGAAGTGGGCCACGGGGCTCCCGCCTACAATCCCCCCCCCCGTGCGCACGATTGGCTCCCGCCTGCAAACCCCGCCTCCCCAGTCCGTGGAAAAATTGTCTTCCACCACCCGTCCCTGGTGCCAAAAAGGTTGGGGACCACTGCTCTACATCTCTGACCTGTCAGTCAAGCAGTTTTAGACACAGGTCCTGCTTCACCCAGCCCTACGCATGACCCACTGATTTATTCCCTCTTCATCATGATTTCCTTGATGTTGTTCCTCCTCTGTTGCTGCTGCAGTCACTACAGAGCACAGTTTGTTAGAGGAGTGAGGCAAGGTTTCACTTCCATGATGCCCCCTACCTTACTCCTTCCTCTGGTCCTTCACTTTCAGCCATTCCCATACCTTTGATCTAAAGCAGCTCTAGGATGATAATAATCTACCCTGGCAGTTCTACCATTGTAATAGGACTATGTAGCTAATTAACCAGAGAACATGCTCAGCAAGATATCAGAGAACAAAGCAGTTGGGGCACTACCTAAACATGCATGCATATTCACAACACATATGAGAGATTTCAACTAATTTACATTTTAATTAATTTTTAAAGTTACGATATTGTTACCCACTGGGTCTCCCCAGCTTCACTTCCTCTTCTGTTCCATACTAATCGGCAATTGATTAGTGCCGCTGCTGTAGCCCATTTCACGATACTATAGGCAAAGCTACCAAATTTTTCAGAGAACAGGCAACAAATGATCACAGACTTTAGAGCTAGAGAAACCACAGCAGGCAGAAATTATGCAAGGAAAGGGTTGCATCTGCTTATGTTCTAAAGAGCAGAGGGATGATCCATTGAACACAGATGATCAACTCTCCACAGTTTATAAATAGCCCATATCTGCTGCCTTGCTAGGAGGCCAGGAAATTGCATTAGCTTGAGCAGTAGGCGGAGAAGATATGGGGAAAGGGCAGTCTAGTCCTTGGCGATTTCTAAGATGTCCTTTTATTTGGGAGTACTTCAGCAGTCTCTACTTAGGGAGAGGATGTACAGATTGTACCAGAAGCAGCTTCAGCTGTAAGTAAAACCCTTATGTGTAACCTCCTTGGAATGTAAATTAAAGTAGGCATACCACTAAAGAGCATCTTGATGAGGGTGAAAGAGGAGAGTGCAAAAGCTGGCTTGAAACTCAACATTAAAAAAACCCAGATCCTGGCATCTGGTCCCATCACTTCCTGGCAAATAGAAGGGGAAGAAATGGAAGCAGTGACCGATTTTATTTTCTTGGGCTCCAAGATCACCGCAGACGGTGACTGCAGCCATGAAATTAAAAGACGCTTGCTCCTTGGGAGGAAAGCTATGGCAAACCTAAACAGCATATTAAAAAGCAGAGACATCACCTTGCCGACAAAGGTCCGTATAGTTAAAGCTATGGTTTTTCCAGTAGCAATGTATGGCTGTGAGAGTTGGACCATAAGGAAGGCTGAGCGCCGAAGAATTGATGCTTTCGAACTGTGGTGCTGGAGAAGACTCTTGAGAGTCCCTTGGACTGCAAGGAGGTCAAACCAGTCAATCCTAAAGGAAATCAACCCTGACTGCTCATTGGAAGGACAGATGCTGAAGCTGAAGCTAAAATACTTTGGCCACCTAATGCGAAGAGAGGACTCACTGGAAAAGACCCTGATGCTGGGAAAGACTGAAGGCAAAAGGAGAAGGGGAAGGCAGAGGATGAGATGGTTAGATAGCATCACCGATGTAATGAACATGAATTTGAGTAAACTCCGGGAGACAGTGGAGGACAGGAAGGCCTGGCGTGCTATGGTCCATGAGGTCACGAAGAGTCGGACACGACTAAACGACTGAACAACAACAAAATACCTCTGGGCTGCAAAGGTATGACCAACCACTAGATGGCAGCCAAGAGTTAGAGTTTCTTGTATTTCTTTGGGTCCATCTAGTGGTTGTCTTGATTCCTGTGACCCAGATACAGTATGCCTAAGTGAAAACTTGCAGAAATGTGCTTGACCTCCAATCCATTTAATCCAATTTTCAGCAGATTAATTTGGCAAGGGATTTCTCACTGGGATGGAAGTAGGTATGGGGGTTGCTTTAATGTCCTCAACTCTTTATCCAAGCTTTTCTCCATGTCAATCAGAGATAGGACTTTTGAGGACGTTGTTGGGGAAATAGGACTTTAACAGTAGAACCAGCAGGGGCTACAACTAAATTTTGTACTATATCTCCTTCTTCTCCTTCTCCTTTTTAAAATAATCCTCCCAGCGTCTGAATAATCTTTTGGGGGTCTTTGCTCTGTTTTTTTGTTTCGGTTTAATGAGACTTGAATTTCAATAAACTTTGGAACTTTCTGTACATGTTGAAAATCCCCCTTGTTTTTCAGTGGCCCAGTTCTGGCTATTTTCCCCTTGGCATTCCTCACTGACACTTGCTGTTCAAAAGATAAAACTGCTATTAACAGTTATTGAAAAGTAAAGGCTGGCTAGCTCACTTCCTGGATCCTGCTAAAAACCCATTTTCTTTTTTTACGAAGTTACAGATCAGAAGCTATTTATTTTGGACATTTTATTCTTCATTTTTTTCATTTATTTTTCATTTAAGATGCTTTCAAAGTGCTCTGAAAACTTTGGCTCACTTGTGATTTTCTTTCATCTTATGTAAATTTTATTAAACATTGTAGAGATAGCCTTTTCTGTGATGTTACAAATTCTAGAGACAGCAAAAATGTTCTTTCCCTTTTAATATGCAATTTAATTTTTATGTGGCTGATTTTTTCTCTCAGTATATTGTGGAGAAGACAATGTATAATGTTGATTAATTTCAATACCAGCAGATCCTTTTTATATTATAAATTTCTGCATAATAATTGTGAGATTGAGAATTAACTATATCTGGAAAAAAATTAAGTAGGCAAGATAGATTTAATTTATTCATGAAGATATTGCTATATTTACAAAATATTAAAAACCCATATTATAAAATACATTTATCCAATTAAAATGGAAATTTGGACTGACAACAAATAACATTATACATACTGTATGAGTAAATAAACATGTTACATTCAAGATGGAAAAGCCATAATACTTTGAAACTTTTTACAGACTTGCCTATTTTTAGAAATCTCAGGTGGGAAAAGGCACAAAGCAAAACACGTAACTGTATTAAGTAAATGTAAAAACAGATTTAAAATATGTTAACAGGGCAGTTCTTAATGTCCTGCCATTTAACATATCCCAAGTTCTGCCAGTTCATGTCAGCCAGGAGGGAAGGGAAGGGAGAGATGGTTTGGTTTGCTGGGCTTTTCAGCTTTGTAGAACTTTTTATTTGAGATTTTCCTTCTGTAAAAGCAGTAAGAAGGATTAGCCAAATCAGCTCCAGACTGGGGGATCCTGGCCTCCTGATTTGGGGATTTGAACCCCTCCAATCTTTCCATAGGCACAGAGGGGACTTTTTCAGGGATAAAGTCTCTCCTGGCAAATTCCTCTCTGCTGATAGAGAAGCTCTGGCAAAGCTTCTTCAGCAAGTTAGATTTTTGGTTTATATAGCTGAAACTGATAATAAATGTTCCTTATGAATTTTCCATCCCTTGTTTTATACATTCCTCTATACCAGTGCTTTCCAAACTGCGGCCGTTGGCGACCCACCAATGGTGGCAGCGGCGGCGGTGCGGGGGTGGGAGTGCGCATGGTGGCGGTGCGGGGGGGCATGCGGCGGTGGTGTGCATGGTGGCGGCGGTGGCAGGGGTGGCGGCCTCGTGTTTTCTGCTAAAACGTGGAAGCGCTGATGGCTCGCTGCTGCAGTCATCGCTGCTGCCGACACTGTGTACGATGCTGCCGCGCGCGCCCCTGCGCCACCGCCGTGCACGTCCACTTCCGGGTTGTGTCGCGACACACTAAACTGTGTGTTGGAACACACAGTTTGGAAAGCTATGCCCTATACTCTGCACAGAGCCAGTTTGGTGCAGTGGTGAAGGCATCAGGCTAGAAACTGGGAGACTGTGAGTTCTAGTTCTGCCTTAGGCACGAAGCCAGCTGGATGACCTTGGGCCAGTCACTCTCTCTCAGCCCTAGGAAGGAGGCAATGGCAAACTACTTCTGAAAAATCTTGCCAAGAAAACTACAGGGACTTGTCCCGGCAGACTCTGAGAATCAGACACAATTGAACAGATTAAAAAAAATACTCTGCACATGGGATCATCTGGTTTTCAGGTGGTAAAGGTGGGGTGTGCTATGCCTTGAGTTTTTGAAGGAAAGATGAGCTATACATAAGTAAATAAATAATTCCTTCTTATTTCCCTTCCTTTTTTGCTAGGAGAGAGAGCTTTCCCCATTGGAACTGGAAGGTGAGTTGGCAATGTTTTAGGAAGATGATGGGGTGGACTTAGGATTTTGGCCATGAGGGGGAGATGCAGTACTAATTTTTTCACTGCTGATAAAGTAAAAGGACTTTCACAGTTCCCAGTCCCCACTTCTAGTAACTTTAGGTTGTTTTTCAGTGTCCATTTTGGAGGAGACTTAATAAATAGCAAAGCATCAGAGCAAAGAATATTCTAGTATGTGATTTAATCAAAGATTGGTTTGTTAGTCAATATTACAGACATTTTAAAGAGAGGCAGTAACCAATGGAGGATGAACAGTTC
The DNA here is from genome assembly GCA_023362775.1 of Charina bottae. NCBI lineage: Eukaryota > Metazoa > Chordata > Lepidosauria > Squamata > Charinaidae > Charina > Charina bottae. The sequence goes on from JALMGJ010000001.1 coordinate 201,918,621, forward strand.
TTGATCGGCAAGTAAAAATATGAGGCAGACCCAGTTTAACCTGTTTATTCTGGCTAATTATGAATTGCCATCAGCTAGGCAAAACGCAAAAATCATCAAGGAGTTTCCAGATCTGTAGCCAGATGAGTCTGTTGCAAAAAAAAAAAAAAAAAAAAAAAGGGGGGGGAACCAAATACCGTTATAATAATGTTTATATCAATAAATGTTATCCTAAGGGCATATTTGCCTTTCCTTTTCAATTTTTTGTTGTTGTTTAAAGAGGAAATATTGTAAGGATTTATATTAGAAGAAAATGAAGTACAGAAAGGAGAATCAGTGATAATTATAATTGTTTCTGGATATTTTATAGATAGGAGTTTATTAAGATGATAGTATCATCACCAAGAACTAATCACACTGTTACACTGAACAATTGAGACTACATAGAATTGGAGAATTGACTGTCTCTTCAGCAAACTGTAAATGGTCATGATGGCTCCGGATTAGCCAACATGACAATTTCATTGGTCAGAATGATTATGACAGACATGCCAGCAGGGCAATATATCTCTACGAAGATTACTTGTGCTTGTTAGCCTGAAGGGCAGCCTCTCAGTTTTTGGCAACCTCTGAATGGCCATGGCTGTAAGAGAGCAAAGGGGCGCATTTGCCTACCAGGGCCACGTGCCTTTCCGGAGTCCCCAATGTGAGGGGAAATGTCAAGGCAGGAACCTTTGCTTCAAAGTGTCTTTGGGCCTTTCCTGGCAGAGCTGCTAGATGCCTTCAAGGAATTTGACACGGATCAGGACGGCTACCTCAGCTGCAAAGACCTGGGAGAGTGTATGCGAACCATGGGCTACATGCCTACAGAGATGGAGCTGATTGAGATCTCCCAGCACATCAAAATGCGCAGTGAGTTGAATATTTATGTACTTCTCCACCTTCCAAGACTCACAGTCAATAATAGTCACAGGATGTGGCACTGACAAGGCTGCTGAGGCAACCATGCCAGAATTAGGTAGTTTCTAATTTATTTGTTTATTTATTGCTCACATTTATATGGCCACCCATCTCACACAAGACGACTCTGGGCGGCATACAACAATGATGCGCATAGTATATAGTCCCAGTATAATCCTAATTTTATTTGCAGTTGATAATTTTAGTTGCAGTTGATAAAAAACTGCTCTGAGTTTTTAAACAGCGTATAAAATCCTGCTTAAAAATATTAAGAACTGATTGTAAAAGACATGTAGCAAATCTTCAAGTTTCAGTTTCCTTTGCAGAAGTTCTGGTTGTAATGTGTCAATAGAGTGGTCATATGTGCGCCATTTTTTGCATATGTGATGGATGTGTTTTGACTCCATCCAGCACACATGCATATACTGTAAATGTGCAAAAATAAATCCCAAATCAAAGTGGATTGCATGACTTGACATTTCACAGTTCATGATGAGTAAGAATATTTTCTAGAACAGAATTGGCTTTCTAGTATGTTTTTAATTAAAAGAATAAACATCAGCTTAGATTTGAGTTATATAATTGGCCCCTGGCTGTTGTTTAGCTGTTGTTTCTTCCTCAGTTGTCTAAATGCAAAATGACACTCCTCTGCTTCCATTTCCTCCCATCCCCACCATATCTACTGAAATACCCAGGTGCTGTTTTCAAAAGTGTTTGAGTTCCAATAATTTTATATTTATATTTATATATTATAATATATAAATATAAATATAGGGGAAAAGTGATGATAATTTTTGTACAGCTCCTGCTTCAGATGTCAGTGCAGGAATTGTGAGAAGCAGTGGGTTGGGGGAGTGGGGTTCACCTCAGCAGAGAAATTTGGTGTATGAATGGAGTATTACACTACATAAGACTTAGGCATATCTGTGACATAGACAATCTTACTCGGCTACGAGTGATCGCCAATGATGATGATATTATTTAGAGCAGAGCTTTCCAAACTGTGTGTCGCGACACAAAAGTGTGTCGCCACACACAGTCTGGTGTGATCATCATCAGCGCTTCCGGGTTTTCCCGCGGCGACACACCAACGGCGGTGCGCAAAAACCGAAAGCGGCAGCAGCACTTCCGGATTTTTGTGCTCTGCCGCAATGGCGGCACTTCCGGGTTTTCCCGCAGTGACACACCAACGGTGGTTGGTGTGTCGCCGCGGGAAAACTTTGGAAAGCCCTGATTTAGAGGATGTAAATCAGGTTCAGAGTTATGTTCATAGTCCATTACATTCCTTCTTAAGTTCAACACAAACCATTCGAATATCTTGCAGAAAGGTAGTTTATATATATTTAATAACACCATCTCCTACCTCATTCAAGAGTGCTTCTTCCATCAAGCAAACTAATCATTTCCTGTTATCTTTCCTCATAGTGGGAGGGCGTGTAGATTTTGAGGACTTTGTAGAGATGATGAGCCCAAAACTGCGTGAAGAAACAGCTCATATGGTGGGCGTGAGGGAGTTGAAGATCGCCTTCCGTGAGGTATGATAGGAAAGTTATGAATTGGATATGTAAAGTTGTGCTGAAACCCATGCACGATATTTCCATAATTATTGATACCAAATTGATTTATAGAATGGAAGAAGAATAGAGGCTTGGGTTAGAAATATGGGTTGCTCCCTAGCCAGAAAGTACAGCACACAAAGTTGCACTGCTACTTTATTACTGGAATAGAATTAAGTTAAGTAACAATGGCCACTTAATTATTTAATGACCAAGGATAGAGAAGGAGAAACTGAGGCAGAGGGGTACCACTTCCTAACCCTGCTAAACCTATGCTGGAAAGATTGAAAGCAATGGAATCTGTGGCCCTTACTCTCAATGGGAGGAAAGACACTGGGCCATTTCAGGAGAAGGTATGAATCTGCATGTCATCCAACACACCAACCTCCTTTTTGCCTTCTCTACACTCGACTTCTGAAATTAGTTGGTACTGGCTGCCAACCTTATGGAAGAGGCTTATGAGGTAAGATTGATCTTCCTTCTTTTTCTTCTCTCAGGAGGGAAATCTGAAAAGTGATATGGCTCCTGGGCACCTCCATCTAAGCTCAGAACCATAGGGTTTCACTTTGATTAACACAAAATGTCACCTCTCAAATGTTGTTGTGGCTCAGAGATAGCTACAGGACTAGCAAGATGGTACCATTAGGAATAAATACAAATGTTCTTTTGATCAATTGACAGTCTTGAAGTAATCTCACTCCTTGTACAAATATCCTATGTGTTTGCTATTGTTCTTTTCTAGAGGGTCAGCGCATCAGTCTTTATTCTAGCTCATTTTATCTTTGCATACTTATCTCATACTGGCTCCACAGAATTAGAGACTATATTTGGCAAAATTCTTAAACCCCCACCCCCACCTCCGATTGCTTGCTCTGGTTAAAGAATATCAACAAATTGAAAAATATTAGTGCAGTGCCCTTTGCTTTACACCCAGGAATAACATTTATTTATCTGACTGATTTATTTGTGATTGATGTATTTCTGACTGACATGATTGGGAAAAACTCTTTAAGTGAATAGACACAGAGACAGGTAATATATTGTATATTCAAAAGCATAACTCCCATTGTAGTGCTGTATCTCCAGTATCCCTTCTTTGTTTGCATTATAGGACCTCTTAAAGTTACAGGTGTTTTGGAATGTGGAATGAATTTTAAGATAAGAACAGACTGTTTAATATAGCTTTGTAGAACAGCAAGGAGCTGAGACAATCAAGCTTATGAAATGAGGTTGATGCTTGCTCCATACTGACAGTGCTATGAAAACTTATTTCCTGTTGGTCCATTGTTACACTTCAGGAGACAAAGGACACATCCAGACAACCAGATTAGTGTGACTTCTCCAATCCACGGGGCTGCAGCAACCTAGATTTGCTTTATTTATATAGCCAGTCTCTACTTTGCCTTGGTAAAGAGGCCAGTGAGTAGTGCTCTTCTAACAGTTTATTGCGGGGCTTAATAAGGTGCAGTGATTGGTGGATTTCCCAGCCAATGGAAAAAATATCCATCATTTGCTTCCCCCTAATGTGGGTAATGGCTGAGGAGGGGGGAGGAGGAGGCAAGGTTTGAGAGATGGGTACCCAACTGATTCCTGTACAGTGCCATGACTGGAATTCATTAATAAATAAAATGAAATCACCAATCATGGCACTGCAGCAGAAATGGGTTAGGTCTGCTGATAGGACTTTGTCATCTCTAGGCTCCTTTCTGTTACCTCTTTCTGTACCCTATTCTGTCATAACCCGAGGGGGAGGAGGAGGAGGAGGAGGAGGAGGAGATTGGAGTCACAGAAGAAGTTGAAAAGGACCATAGAGGTCACATCACCACAGCTGCCTCACTGTCTCACTCTCCCATTTCAGAGCTAGTAGGAAATCAGGTGTCCTAAATTTCATTGCCTCCACAGCATGGCCTTAGTGTACACCTGGAACAGGCCCTGCTGTACTGCTATCAATACAGCTTTAACATGCAACATTCTAGGGGCAGCGATCGGAGGTTCCCGTGGCTGAAATTCCAGCCCCTCACAATGTCATCCAGCAGGCGAAAAGCCTACTCCAAGAGGCACATGCATTGTTCTAGTTACTCCAGGCACTGCAATTTTTTTTGTTTTCTTTCCCATTGTACTGCATTGTAGCACCAGTGGCCAGCCAGTAACCAATAGGTTATATGATTCAAAGACAATAGGGTAAATGCCAAAGAGATTTTATTAAGCACAGATTAAGAGAATTGCAAGGAAAAAAGTCTGCATACATCCCTTCTGCTTGTCAGGAACCCCTGGAAAGAGGGGACGGACCCCCTGGAGCTAGCTGGCTGGAGCATAACACCTGCCCGAGTCTTTTGGTCTATGCTAAGGTTCAAAATACTTGGGGTATCTGCCATTTTTATGCTTATACAAAATATAGGGGGTGTGAATAACACAGCGCCAGGAGATGGTTTGATGGTACACCTTTTAAAGTTGTCCCTGGCAATTTTTAAAACTTTTTTAATTCCTTGAAACTGTGGATCAATCAATTGACTCTTTGACATATTGACCACTAGATGGCATCCAATAGTTTTTTTAAAAATCTCTGGGCTGTCATCTAATGGCTATCTGGATTTGTGCAGCAACTTCAAGTGCTGTTGAAGAGCTGGAGTTTGATAAAGGGATTTAACAGGCAGGGGATGGGTGTGGGAGCTGTGAAGTACCCTAAGAACATTCCACAAAGAGGAAATTAAGAGCCATTGCTCCTGGCAGCAGTAGCCACTAAGAAGGGAAGTCCCTGCCAGGGAGGCGACCAAAGTATATAAGACAAGTTATTTCAATTACATGTTTAATTAAACCAGAGACAGGCTCCTCAATTTCAGTGCTTTGCATTTTCTAAGTCAATCGGTCAACCGTTGGCCAACCCATTAAAAAAAAAGAAAAATAATGTAGTGGAAGCCAGAATGTTGGTCTACTTCACAGACAGAGGAGGACTGACAGGTGAGAGAACAGCTCGGGAACCTGATGGAAGAGAGCAGTCCCACAGGAAACTGTCAGGAGTGACTGGAGCCACCAGTGTGCTGACATGGAACACATCATTTCAGGCCACCTCTTCCACGGTGCAGTGATGGACCCTAGATTGTCTGCACACCGTGTCTGGAAGCAGGATAAAGGGGAAAACATCACTTCTAGAGCAGAGCACCTAAAGCAGTCCTCAGGGTGCCTCAGCTGCAGGTGGGCAATGAAATAAAGGCAGTGGCATGTGAACATGGATTGTTCCATGCTAAGGCAAGGAAGCTGTGTGGGTTTGACCAGGCTTAATTTACAGTACTGTCAGCTAAGCAGTCCATACCACTGACCTAGCACTGCTGGGTCCAGCTCTTTAAGGAGACCACCATTGAATGGTGGCAAATGAAGCTGATTAGGGACCACACTGATCTGATCCCATTCACTACTGGTCACCTGACTTCGCCTCCAGTATAATGGGTGGTGAAGAGTAATAGATTTTACAGACCTCGCAAATGCTGTTGAATGCTCTCGGTTTAAAGGGGAAAATGCTACTTTAACACCAGTACTGCTAAGGACAACTTAAAACTATCTCACTGATGAGCTGAAGGCAATGTCATGGGGAAGTGGCAGAGGAAAAAAGCTGCCAGCATATGTTTGTACTATGGTTACATGCAAGTAGGAAAAGGCCCTAAGATTCTTTTCAGATGCCATTTTACTGCACCATCAAAATGCTTGTTTATATAAAATTTAGTTATTCAGATAATACCTGTCCATCTACCACTCTGGAGGTGGGGTGATACATTTTTATTCTTCTCTCATTTGCTTCTGTGCAGCAGAAAGTCTCTCTTTTTCCAGAAAACCACCCCTTTAATGCCATCATTCATAGCTCCAGGCCTTTCAGAATACATCTCCTTTCCTGGAGGCTAGTCCTTCTATGATGTCATGTCCAAAGACTTCATTCCCTTAAGCATTACTGTATTTTCCCTCACAGTCCCTTCAGAGTTCATTCAAACATCTGGCTAGTTTCCAAAAGCCTTGTGTTGTCTTTACGGAAGACAAACAGGTGAACCAAGGCAAGGAAAAGCAAATGGTTAGCAAGTTGTTTCATTTTCTTTCTGTGATGGGGAAATTAGTCTTGTTTGTGTCAGAGCAGAGCTCAACTGAGCTCAGATGAAACAGGAAAGGGACCTGAGAACAGGTGGCAAGACAATAATTGATAAGTCAACTTGAAAGGCACCAAGGACAATCATTAATTACATGGCATAATCACTAAGTATGCTGGTATTCTTCACCCATGATAGCCACAATCTTGTCATGAGATGTTCTCTTGGTCAGAGAGGAGTGACTACATGTGGTCCTCTACACCCCAATTGTGGCTGCAGCACCTTGAGATTGCGCTTCCAAAATTTGGTAGCAAATGTCCATTTTGCGCAACATGATTTTTTGGGTTTCATTTTTCAGAAATAAAGGAGGAAATGGGAGGGAGAGGCCTGTAGGAAGGCAAACTGCCCTGCCATTAAATCCCACCCACTCCTGAGTACAGAAATTCCAATGTCGCAAAGGAGTTCTCATGCTGCTGTTAGTACATGCAAAAGTTATCTAAGCTCATGCCAATTGTCTGTGATTAGGATAGAGAAGCAGAAAAAATTAGCAGGACTCAGGAGTTTGGATAAGCATTAGAAGAGGAGGTAGAGGAGGAAGATAGGAATGGGAAGAATAGATGAAGAATGAAAAACAAAGGAGGATTTATTATAATTTAGATGTATAAAGGTGTCGTGCTCAGCACAGGCTCTGGATGGCGTACAGTTGAACCAATACAACATTTAAATTGAACATAATAGGGAACAATATGCCGTAGCTAAGACAAGCTACACACCAGAGGGCATGACAAGAATCTATCCCAGAGCTTGGGGAAAGAGCCAAGTTTTTAAATATCATCTCAAGACATGTAGGCAGTCCAAACCCTCCCAGGGAGATGTTATTCCAAAGAGTGGGTGCCACAACAGATGTTTGAGTGGGGAGTAAATGCAATCAGATTCCAAGGCAATTCCTTCTTTCTCAAGTTTGATACAGATGGGGATGGAGCTATCAGCGGTTTAGAGCTGCGCCAGGCTGTGACTGCCCTCTTAGGTGAACAACTCAATGCCCAGGAGATGGACGAGATCCTGCAGGATGTAGATCTCAATGGGGATGGAAAAGTGGACTTTGACGGTGAGAAAAGTCAGCATATGATTTGTTAACCCCTTTCCCTTAAATACTGCATTCTGAAAAGCAGGACCAGTTTTCCATAAATGAGGAGCTGTGTTAGAGGGGATTTTTCAAAATGCAATTGCTGCTCTGTAGCTGCATGACAAATAGTACAGGACAGTATCGGCTGGGTTGTTCAAAGGATGCCTACCAATTCGAGAAATAACCTAGAAAAGCCGCAGGTTTCCAGAAATGGATAGCACTGCAGTTGCAGGTTCCAGTAGGAGCCATAATCATCGGTTTTCAATTTTCTCCATGAAAACATGCACAGGTTTGAACCAGCACTCTTCCATTCCAATGCATTTAATGTGGATTTTTTTTTAAAAAACAGCATCCTTTCCTACCATTAGTTCTTTAAGGGAAGCAGAGATTGTGGTGGCTGTGTTTCCCCTTGAAGCTTTGTATGGGCTTTAGTCAATTTCATAAGCACCCTTTATCAGAGAATGTGGGCCAATTTCACAATTCCACAGTTGGATAAGGGTGACTACCTGATTTGATCATCCTTTTTATAATAAGTAGCAGCACCTTTTCCATGCAACATAAAATAGAACTGCAACTCTGAAACATAATTTTGATCACCAAGACATGCAGTTGCTCTAAGGATCTATCATAAATACAACCAGGGGGAGGTTAATTTTTTTTGGCAGGTGGGAGGGAATTATGTCAGGAAACTAGTTTAACACTTGCACAATATATTCCATTCCATACATGAAGGAGTTATCACACTGATAGGATATAATGCCTGTCCTGATTTTCCCATGTTCTAGGATGTAGCTGTGATGGTTTATAGCACTGCCCCTCTTCTGCAAGGCCCACCACACTTTGGATTTTTGACACTTGCTTCATTCTTACCAGAAAGCTATGATTACGTACCCCTCCTCTTTTACCAACAAATACCTGAATCAGTGCCAGGACAAGAGGGAATCAAATACATGCCTTGAGAGGAAGGCATATTGATTGAGAAGAGGACGAGAAACCCTTGGAAATACAGGTGGGGGACTGATTTGACTCTTCCTGTCTCTTTCAGAATTTGTGATGATGCTGTCATCCAGATAACAAGAGCCATGCTCAGTAATGGGAAAGAATTGGTTTCTGCTGCCAGCTTTTTTCACTTCCTGGAGATAGGAGCATCACTACCGAAGGCGAAATTCTCTTCCCCCAAGTCTGGATCCAAGCTGGCAAAGTATCTCAGGGAGCAGGTGCCAATTGTGTTTGAAGGGAGGTTTTGTGCTTTGAGGCAAAGTGGCTGGGCCAAGCCTAGAGAACTCACCTGGCACCATCCTTGCTGTAGGGACAGAAAGCAATTAAGTGTCTACACCTGTGCGGCTAGGCCTGGCAAACTCCATCCAGGCATGGAGCCATACCCAGGTGTACTTTGACTTCCTCTGTCATTTTTTCCCCATCAGCTCAGAATTCTTGGAGATTTAAAATAAACCGTTTGAAGTTAATAGTTCATTCATCCAAAGATATTCTCTTGAGCCGAATGGTGAAATTTCTAATCCCTTGGGAGCAAAATGAATAAATGAGTGACAAGCCTCTTCCCAGGTATTTTAAGATAAATGGGAAGGAACCCATGGATCTCATCCATTAAGATCCCTTACTGGAAACTATAAGGATGTGTGTCCTGTTTCCGTACACTGGTTAAACAAAAATCAAATTAGCTGTGAATGAGCAAACAAAGCTATCACAATGCCAAAGGGCAGTCCCTGAAGTGCTTCCCAGGAGTTTCATCAGTTCAATGTCAACTTGGCGCTTGGAGAAAAGTTAAAGATCACTATATGCAACCATAAATGTATTTATTTCCTTTTGACAGCTGCATAAATATTAGGTATATGTACAGTTCATGCATGTGCAAAAGCAGAGTCAGACTCTGGCTGTGTTATTGAATAACTGGCAGTGTTACTGAAATGGTATGAAGCATAATTGAAATATTTATATCTTGTTTTTCTGAGGCTTGTGAGGTAAGCCCAGAGTCCCTTGTATAGGAGATGGGCGGGGGATAAATTGAACAAACAAATAAATAAAAAAATAAATAAATAAAGTAAGATGGTTGGTGTAATTAATATTCACAATATTAGACTACAGAAGAGGTCAAAATATAATAGTATGGCATGTATGGTGGACGGAACAAAGTCTTTGTTAAAATCACTTCAACCTGACAAATTAAAAGCCTGCTTCCTACTTTAAAAAAGTATTCTCAAATTGACAAAAATAAATTGGAGAGGAGGTCTTCAGAATTTCACTGTCCCAATGTAGTGGTGTATCTACAGAGAATGTCCTTTGTCCAACCAATTGTGCCTCCACCATGAATGGGAACATGGAAGGCCTCCTCAAGTTGATCTTAATGGGTAGGCAGACTGGTATGAGATGAGCTACTTCCTTGGGGATCCTCGATTCTGCTAGGACATTATTGTCAGATTTCCCATATGAAAAGTGTTTTGGCAAATTGCATCCTTTACCAGCGAAGCTTTCTCATGATGACGTGACGCCAGGTGGCTAAATAATAAAAAGCCTTCCCATAACTTTGAATGGCTTTGCTTACATCTCTTCATTAGATATGAAGCTAGAAGGTACCATGTGATGTATTGTTATGGCTAGTGCCTACACAAGCAATGGGACCTTCCCATGAGAACAAATCCTCCTGATTCCGTCTGTGGGAAGCCTTGCTCTGTTTAGAGCAAGGGAGGGGGGAGATCACATGCTTGCTTAGATGCAGCACTGCCACCCAATAGCAGGTCATGCTATGTGCTTTAGGTAGGGTGACCATACGTCCCGTTTTGAACGGGACAGTCCCATTATTTTAGCATTTTTCAACCGTCCCGTCGTTTTGATCAAAATCTCAATTTTGTCCCTTTTTTAAACCCGGCGGGAAGGAGGACAGGAAGACAGGAAGGAGGACTGGAGCCGGACTTGCCATTGGAGGCAGCCCGGAAGAGGCCCTATCAGCATGGCAACTGGAAGCCCAGTTGCCACATGCGAGCCCAGCAGCAGAAGCAGCACCACAGTCCAGGTTCATGCCTCCTTACCTGATCCTGAGATTGTCTGCCCAGCAGTGGTGAGGCCAGGGAAAGCAGGCACCGGAAGGTTGTGGAAAGAGGGTGCGTGCGCGTGTGTGCGTGCGTGCGCGTGCGCAGATTACTTGCTCAGCGTAATCGCACGCGTGCGCACACACACATGCACCCCACACCCTCTTTCTACAGCCTCCCTGCAACAGGTCCGGGTGCATTTGGTCATGGTGAGGCTGGAGAAAGAGGGTATGGGGTGTGTGTGTGTGTGTATGTGTGCGCATCTGCTCGGGCTTGGCCGAGGGAGGAGAGTTGTCGGGCCGCTGAGCAGGGGAAGCCGGCTGCGCTCGGCTGCTTCAGCCACACCACTCCGCCCCTTGCTGCCCGCTGAAGCTCCCCAGGGTGGTCGCTCCTGCTTCTCTCACACACACACACTCACAGGACAGACTGCCCTGGCAGGAGCTGACCATGCTGGGGGGCTGTGGCGAGGGGCGGAGTGGTGTGGCTGAAGCCCCTCAGCGCGTCCGGCTCCTGCCAAGGGCAGTCTGTCGTGTGTGTGTGTGTGTGTGCATCTGATCGGGGTTGGCCGAGGGAGGAGAGTTGTTGCCACTGCCGCCGACGAGCAGGAGAAGCAGGAGCCGGCTACGCTGGGGGGCTTCAGCCACACCACTCCGCCCCTTGCCACCCGCTGAAGCCCCCCAGCGCGGCCGGCTCCTGCTCGGCAGCCCGACAACTCTCCTCCCTCGGCCAAGCCTGATCAGATGCACACACACACACACACACACACACACTGGACAGACTGCCCTGGCAGGAGCTGGCCTTGCTGGGGGGCTTCAGCGGGTGGCGAGGGGCGGAGTGGTGTGGCTGAAGCCTCCCAGCACAGCCGGCTCCTGCTGAGGGAAGTCTGTCCTGTGAGTGTGTGTATGTGCATCTTTTTTTTTTTAATATAAAATTTTAATTTTATTTACATTCAACATAAAACATATAACACATAACAATAACTACATTTATGTATACATATTTACATTTGATTTATAATATTCATTATCTAATATATTTCATATAACATATCTTTATTCTAAATTATTTTCCCTGTTTCCCTCTTCCCTTCTTCTTCCTCTAACCCTTTCTAACTACTTTATTTATATATATCTATTTCTAACCTTATCACTATTTTCTTTTTCTTCTCTTATGTTATATTACTGATTTATTAAGTATTTATTTCAAATTCAATTTTTGACTTATACATCTTTACCATACAATACATACGTACATTTCATTAAAATACCTCCAGTTTTCTTAACAAAAAATTGTGTAAATACTTGATTTACATTTTTCTTCTTTCTTCTATATATATTCAAAAAGAATATAATATTAATTAGAGATTAATAAACTATAAAAATAAAAATACAAACATAGGGGGGGGCGGGGAAAAAAAAGAGATATAAGAAGAAAAATGTGTGTATGTGCATCTGATCGGGCTTGGCCGAGGGAGGAGAGTTGTCGGGCCGCCGAGCAGGAGAAGCAGGAGCCGGCCACCCTGGGGAGCTTCAGCGGGCAGCAAGGGGTGGAGTGGTGTGGTTGAAGCAGCCAAGCACAGCAGGCTCCTCCTGCTCTGTGGCGGTGGCAGCAGCAGCGACTCTCCTCCCTCACTCGGCCAAGCCCGAGGGGGATGGGGCAGTGGTAAGCCTCCATCCCCTCCATCCCCGCCCCTTGTTCCCAGGCCGATGACGGTGCTGTGTGCAGAGTGTGTGTACTCCGGCCTCCTCCAAACACACCAGCTCCATTTACTGCTAGAAGAAAAAAAAACCCTTTAAAAATAAAAAAAATTAAAATCCGAGCCAATCACGCGGATGGGGGCGGGGTTTGCAGGCGGGAGCCAATCGTGTGGGGCGGGGGCAGGGTTTGCAGGTGGGAGCCAATTGCGTGGACTGGGGGGCGGGGTTTGGAGGCCGGCATGGTGGCATAAGACCCTGTCCTGTTTTGCCATCCCAAATGTCCCGTTTTTGTCTGAAGGAAATATGGTCAGCCTAGCTTTAGGCCTATGCTTTAGGCCTGGTGTGTGTCACACCTAACTTCCAGCCAATCAGAAAGCTGGAATAACTGAATATCTAACCATGCAAAATGGTGTTCTATGCTTCTTGACTTTTTGTGTCTTTAGCCATGTAGTTCTTCACGTGTTTTGTTCCTGTGGACTGGGAAGTGTGAGCTATGCCTGGCTATGTGAGTGATGCCATGGTGCTCCTTCAAGTCTATCATGTCTGTCAGTGGAAGCAATACACTGGAGAAGATTTATTCTGCTTTGTCTGTACCTTTTTTGCAATAATGTAACTATATATGCATTTATTGCCTTATGCTACAAGTAAACACTTTTAGCCATAAACGCTGCACTCCTGTCTGTTTATTCTCAAGCCTTGATTTTTCCCTTTAAGCCAGCATACATCCTATCAATTATAGGTAATCATCAACAATTATAATTACACCCATAAACGTTTGGCAACCAAAAGGCGTACGACAGGATAGAAGCCATATGATCCCATAGGTAAGCACCCACAACTCCTTTGCAGCAGGTGAAGCTTCTGAAAGCTTTTCCAGTGATACCTCATGCTGAGTGCATTGCAGTAATTAAATCTAGCAATAACTAAGACATGTGTTACTATAGTTAGGTCAGTTCTCCTCAGGAATGGGCACAGCATTCCAGACTAGGCTAAGCAAGGATTGGCCATGCTGGCTAAGAATTCAGGTATTCCTCCTCTGGAAAGTATTGAGTCATGGAAAGCTGTTCTTTGGTCCACAGCCTCTCTGTTCCTTTGCTGCTAAACTCTGGGCAGAAACAGAGATGGAGTGTGTAGCTTGGCTGTGGGATCTGGTGCTCCAGAAGACTAACCAGATGCAAGAAGAAAGTCCTGCTTCTGTGTCTGTTCTCCCTGACACTCAACAGACAGGAACAGATTAAAAACAGCAAATACAACTCCAGAAAGGCAGAGTTTCCACAGGTACCTCCCATTTCACCTTGCACGCCTCCTCGTTGCCTGTGACTTCTCAGCATTTTTTTTGAGATGGGTTTACCGCTTAAAAAAAAAGTGCTTAGATCCATGTTCAGAAAAAGCTCATCTAGCAGGTGTAGCATCTCTGTGTTTGGGATATGTTAGTTGGACAACTTGACAGGTAGCCAAACCTGTTATTCAAAGCACCCACCTATGCCTGCTCAGTGTCCCCCCACATCATGATAGGGAGGGAGTGTGATTGGTAGATGTTTTTCCCACCAGCAGGTGAACCTCAGTCAAACAAAGCCAGGGGACTTCACCAAGCACTTTTCTCAACTTGTTCCACATTGAAACCTCAAGGACTGACCTACATGCCAGGCTCATTACTGAAGCAGAATAAGGGTTTGTATTGCCAAGCACTGGCCAGGTGCCAGGCAATTGGTTCTTTTAGGATCCAGAGGCAATGAACACACTACTAAATAAGGAGATTGTAAGCTTTATTGTTAACTCCAGCAGACAGATTTAAACAGAAACACAATTTAAGCTTTATTGTCAAAATTAGCAGGCAGATTAAGCAGAAACATAAAAGCATATAACATACAAAAGCATAGCATGCCAAACAAGATGATAACCAATCTCCCTTCAGCTGTCAGGAGTCCCAGTGGAATGACAGCGAAGATACCCCAAGGCAGCCAATTCGCACAGCACCCAACGCTAGGTCTGTGCCAAAGCTCAAAGCTCAAGAGGCAATACCAGGGTCTTATCAAAGTCTGGCACCAAAACCTCATGACCTTGTTTCCATGGTACCAAAATTGCAGGACGTGACCTTGGCTAGATGGCATCAGAACCCTGGAATGTCCGAGAACTGTACAGATAACCTTGGGGCCCTCCTACAACTGGGTAAAGATTCCCCCCTTCTCTTTATTCCCAAGCAAGAGTGAAAAAGAAATCAGCTAATCATTATTATGACCCAGAGTAATCTTCTTAATATGAAGGAGAAATTAAAAGATGTCACGATCTCCTCGAAATACAATGGTCTTCTGCATTGCGACTACAGGGTTGACCATTGGGGGCAGCACAATTTATGCCAGGATACTTTTCTGCTGCTCAAGGACTGGTGGATTGCCCTTAGGAGGGCCATCTGGCTGTGCCCTAAAGCTCTGAAATATGCAGAAGGACCCTCTCATTCCTGGTCCTGCGAGTCAAGTTCTGTATCTTCCCTGCTAAACAGAGGGGTTGATCCAGTGTGGTTAGCCACGGGGCATGACATAAAATGGTGAATTCTGAGAACCATAGGTTTATACAGGATTACCTAGATCAGGGTTCCCCAAAGTGGTCAATATTGACCCCTAAGGGCCAATGGACTATCCAAGGTAGGCTGACCATATTTCCTTCAGACAAAAACGGGACATTTGGGATGGCAAAACGGGACAGGGTCTTATGCCACCATGCCGGCCTCCAAACCCTGCCCCCCAGTCCATGCAATTGGCTCACACCTGCAAACCCCGCCCCCGACCCACACGATTGTCTCCCGCCTGCAAACCCCGCCCCCATCAGCGTGATTGGCTCGGATTTTAATTTTTTTTCCCGATTTTTAAAGGTTTTTTTTTCCTTCTAGCAGTAAATGGTGCGGCAGAGCTGGTGTGTTTGGGGGAGGCCGGAGTACACACACTCTGCACACAGCACCGTCATCGGCCAGGGAACAGGGGGCGGGGATGGAGGGGATGGAGGCCCACCACTGCCCCATCCCCCTCGGGCTTGGCCGAGTGAGGGAGGAGAGTCGCTGCTGCTGCCACCGCCGCAGAGCAGGAGAAGCAGGAGGAGCCGGCTGCGCTCGGCTGCTTCAGCCACACCACTCCGCCCCTTGCTGCCCGCTGAAGCTCCCCAGGGTAGCCGGCTCCTGCTTCTCCTGCTCGGCGGCCCGACAACTCTCCTCCCTCGGCCAAGCCCGATCAGATGCGCACACATACACACACACGCACCCCACACCCTCTTTCTCCAGCCTCCCCATGACCAAATGCACTCGCACCTGTTGCAGGGAGGCTGGAGAAAGAGGGTGTGGGGTGCGTGCGTGTGTGTGTGTGTGCGTGCGCGATTACGCTGAGCAAGTAATCTGCGCACGCGCACGCACACACACACGCGCGTGCACACACACACACGCACCCTCTTTCCACAACCTTCCCGTGCCTGCTTTCCCTGGCCTCACCACTGCTGGGCAAACAATCTCAGGATCAGGTAAGGAGGCAGGAACCTGGACTGTGGTGCTGCTTCTGCTGCTGGGCTCGCACGTGGCAACTGGGCTTCCAGTTGCCATGCTGATAGGGCCTCTTCCGGGCTGCATCCAATGGCAAGTCCGGCTCCAGTCCTCCTTCCTGTCTTCCTGTCCTCCTTCCCGCCGGGTTTAAAAAAGGGACAAAATTGAGATTTTGATCAAAACGACGGGACAGTTGAAAAATGCTAAAATAATGGGACTGTCCCGTTCAAAACGGGACGTATGGTCACCCTAATCCAAGGGGTTGATAAATGGCTGGCGGTCAAAAGTGGGTCAGAAAATGTCTGAGGGTCAATAGATGGTTGATAAACGAAGGAAGGTCGATTGGGGTCAGTTAATCTTTTGGGTCTCTGTAGAGCTCCATGACAGTCCCTAGTCCTGAAGGTGAGGTGGCTAGCAGTGAGACAGTGTTACCCAGGGTTGGGTGGTCAGATGCCATCGAGAGCAGCCTTGAGTTATTTCTATTAGCTGTGTGTTGTTACTGGCCTTGTTTATCTATTTTTTATTATTGTTATTTTTCATAGTACTATTATTAAAGTAGTATTTATTAAATTATTATCATATAATAAATGTTTGGGGGTTGATGAACAAATGGAAACTGCATTAAGAGGTTGATGAGCTGAAGAGTTTGGGAACCCCTAACCTAGATGATTTAGATCTGAGAGACAATATTTTTGCCAGAACACACTGGCTCATCCAGTACAGCAGGTTTGCTGCCCATGCATCGAAAAGTTATCCTAGAAAATAGGTTGAGTGAGCACCAGTCTAGCGCAAAATCCTCAAATGAAACCTCAAGGGCATACGGTATAATTGTTTTAGAGAAGCGCATACTCTGTTGCCCCAACATGGGAAATAATTGTATCGAGCAATAAACTAAGGAGTGATTATTGTTCTTTGTTTGTTACAAAGGTGTAGCTTCCTGGACTACACCATGCATCGTCTCTTTGATTATGTGCCATCAAGTTGGTGCTGATTCTTAGCAACCACATAGATAGATTTTCTCCAGGATCATTGATCCTTAGAATGTACAAAACACAGAGACTTCAATTATAAACCAAGTCACTATATTTAAAATGCCTTCTGCAGTGCTGGTTGGACAAATGTGGCCTTTTTTGTCTTGCAAAAGGCCGTTTTCTTCTCATAGTAGGCTGCTTCGTTGATGAAGACTGGGCAGAAGATGTCATCACTATCATGCAGAATATCCTCTCCATCAAAAGTCTGGAAAACTGGGTCCCCAGGCTTCAGGGGCTGGAAATCTTTATCCTAAGGGAGATTATTTGATGATATACCAAGAACAAAATAGCCGGAAGGTTTTCACAAAGCAAGCCTTTCAATTCCCCCCGTGTAGCATCCTCTGATGAGCTAGAAATAACCCTTGCAGGAGATGAAACTGTTGTAATGAGCACTGTCACTGTTGGATGATTAATTGCAGACTTCCTTGGAGTCTGATGTGTTATTATCCTATGCTCTCCATCCTACTCAAGCAGACGACTCAGCGGTTAGGAATGATCAGAGAACCCAAGGTCAGGAAAAGGAAATTCTGACAGGTGAAAATTTCCTCTGTCTTGCAATGGTATGACACACTTACCAAACCTCATGGTTTTGCATGCTTATTAAACCCCAGTCCCCAGGACCGCAACTAGGGTCTGTGTCGCCCGGGTCAAACATGGATTATGCGCCCCTCCCCCATGGGTTGGTGAGGGAGGTGTTGTCATTTTTGCGCCCCCCCAGCACGGCGCCCGGGGCACATGTCCCGGTTGCCCCCCCTAGTTGCGGCCCTGCCAGTCCACAGCATTTCCACTCCCCAATCTCTCACAAGACAATCTGAAGCTGAACAGCAATCCTCGTCATTTCTCCTGGCCCTGAAACACTGAGATCAGGCAGAAGCAAAAGGATGCTCTCTCAATGCCCAAGGGGCGATGCAGAGAGGGGTGTTTTCCCAGCCCTGCCCTGCCCCGCCTACCGCAGCCTCTTGGTGTTCTGATGTAACAAACATCCCCGCATCCCCACTCCACGTAAAAAGGAAACACAGCCATTGGCTGCTGCATCCCTGCTGCTGTGATTTTTAATTTTATACTTTGCTGTGGATGTTTTGATTCTGATTCTGCTCTGTAGCTGATTTTATTGCTAGTTGAAAGAAAAAAACACACATTAATTGTTTATGGCATTGAAAACTTGTGAAGGCGTAAGGATAACAGAATATATCAAGAAAAGAGAAAGAATCTAGGAGGACGGATGGACAAAAAAACCCTTCCCAAATGGACCAGCAACGATCTGCAGTGTTGCAGAGGGGGAAAAAAAAACCCACCTCAAAATAAAATGCACTGGTGCCAGGAAAAAAAAAAAGACAGCTGTCAAAGTTACCTGATGGGGTGTGACTGCACAGGTCCAAAGGGGTGGGGTGGGGGTTATATTGATGCAAAATGCTCATGTACAGCTGCCCAAAGTTTTAGGCGGTCCGTGTTCTATTGTGTTGCAAAGAGCAGCCAGAAAGCTGCAAACAAAGTGCGTGCACACACAACACGCACGCATACATGCCCTCTCTTCTTTCCTTCTTGCCCTCATACTCACCTGTAGATTTGGATGTATTACAGCAGAAATCTCGCCATTGGGATAACGGGGGAAGTCCGTACGTCCAGCCAGTTTGTATGCCTCAATTTCAAAGGCTGGGAACAAGGTGCCTAACAAAAGGAAGGAAGCAGATGGACAACCGGGCCACAGAAAGTTTATTCTCAGTCTTCACAATCAGGACTCTGTGAGGCAGGAGGGTGGACAGTCTCCTTCCACACACCCCTGGGCAACTGATAATCACTATTCAGCTATGTGTCAGCTCCTGCACCTGAATGTATGCTTATGCTTCATATTAAAATTCATGCCAGACGCAGAGCCTGATCAGCATAAATCTCACACTCATTACAGAGCGTGATACACGAGGGAAACAGGATTATATTTCCAGACGTGTTACTGAACAGTGTGTGAGGGTTGGTTGATAGCTCAGCATGGGTTGTTCTCTCACTCTTTGAAAAAGAGAGATTGTCGACATCGCTTTCATAGTTTTATCAGTAAAACTCTGAAATTCTAATAACCTCCAAAATTGGTCTCGCTAAAGCTAATATTTCTCCCTCACATTTATGGAGCTTCCCAGTCCCAAGAATCAAAATAGGTCACCTTTGTTAAAAATCTCAATGAAGTCCAAAGCACAGGCCATGATCGATCTCATCCTAGCAAGCTGGTCAGCTCGAGCCACTCCCTGGGGTTGTGGGCCCAGCTCTAATGCTGTTGGGGATGATGGGAAGGAAGCGGGAGAGATTACATCACGACTGGAATTATGTTGGAGCTTTGTTTACGTTACATGCACTTTTCCTTCTTAAACTTCTACATAGATCACATGTGGCAAAACAGGGCCTGGAGCACATGCATTTCCCACTTTTTGCTTGGGGAATACCTACGGGAAATTTGAAAACACTATAAACTACTAATGTCTCTCAGCCTGTTTCACAGTATTACTACACTGTGTGGGTAAACAATAAGGGGGAAACCCACATACCAGATTCTGAGCACTTTGGAGGAAGCACAAGACAAACATTTGAAAGCAGAATTTCTCTGTGTCTTATTAACAGCTGAAAGCACTTAATATGCATTCAAAAGAAAACCAAATAAATTGTGCTAGAAAGGTTGCCAGAGAAAAACAAGAAGATTTGAGTAAAATAAGAGTTTGGAAAACAGATGGGAGAGGAGATATGTGAATTACACCTTCATTAGCTTTTAGTTGCTGTGTATTTATAAGACATCATTCCAACCTCATCTTGCTTAATTTATCTGAGCTCTCTCAGTCTCTTCCAACAAAAGGCCACCAACTGTTAGAATATTTTTAAATCTCCCCCATAGAAAGCAGCCATTTGATAATGTGGTTCTATTATATCTTGATACAAAGATTTCAAAATAGAAATGGGGTCAAGAAGACAATATCAGAAAAGACCAAAGAAGGTAAGCCAGAGTTGGTTTGAGATACCTATCTGCCGCCTCAAAAGATTACACTGCACCAAGGAGTCAGTGGGATCTTTTGGGATGCTGCAGCTGAAATTCATGAGCCATATGCATCTTGTCCAGTCAATCTGTACACTGCTTCTCAGGGCACTTCTAGGAAGGGTCACCAGTTGTTATCCATTGGGATTGTACAGGCGGATAATTATTCCTTACCTAGCCCATTTTTAGCCACGGACATGGTGAAAGTAGCCTCCTCTCCAGGTAGTTGACAGAATAAGATGGGACAGTGTCTCACTGTGCAGTGTTTCTGTGAAGGCAGGAAAAAAGAAGGTTGTCTTTATAGAAATCCCAGTTTTATTCCCCTGAAAACAGGAGAAAAATTAGCTTCTTAGGAAACTGCAGGAGCACGGCCTCACCTGGATGTAGTTACACATGTGCATGGAGAACAGGCTAGATTCAGAGTTCACTAAGAGGCAGGAACCCATGTTGGCTGTGGTGTTGTGTAGGTCAAACATGAAGTCATAGGCTTGAGATGAACCCTTGGGTCCGAAGATCTGGTTGATCTCCTGAGCACGTTGAATCTCATAAAGGTCTGAGTCCGAGGCCTTGGTACTGAGAAAGAGACACTCAATGCAGTGGTAGTCTGGTAGATCTGATAGAGGGCAGATGCCTTTTCTAATCTGGTACTGTGCAGATATATTGGACTACAACTTCCACTGTTCTAGCCAGCATGGATAAAGCCACTTTGGCTGGACTTGGTTGGAGATGTAGATATGCTAGTAATTCTGGAGGGCCCCCGACTGAGGAAGGTGAGTTTAAAGTCTTATGGCAACAAACCTTGAATGAGGGCTTAGACACCTAAGGATCTTCAAATTTGATGCAGAGCAATAGGAGCTTCAGACTAGCTCCTGAGAAGGATAGTCCTTGTGTTCCCTACAAAGCCTCTAGAGAATGGAGCAGGGCGTAATACTCACTTCAGAAAAGCTGCAGCAAATGTACGATTAAGATCCCGCCCAACATAGCGCACACACTGCTCAACTGCACGTGGGTTGCCCACAAAAGGTGTGACCTGGAAGGTGCTGCGCTGCAACTCGGATGGGTCCTGTAGCCAGTGCTTGACTAGGCAAACACCTGACATTTCATTCCCATGAGTGCCCCCGCATACTGCCACACGTCTCAAGGAGGGAAGGCGTTGTGGGCGTGACATGATTGGGGCTTGCAGACTCTGTTGTGAGAAAGAAAACCAGATGGGATTATCAGCAACCCATTTAGCAATACTGGAGTGTCCTCATCTGCCGCTCACTGAGCCAAGCCCCTAATCTTACCTTGAAGTCTTCCTCAGGACCCAGTTCTGCAATGGTTTGATGCAAGAGTGGAGACTCCATGGACCGCTAGTTCTTCAGCATTCAGGACAATTCACAATGATGTCACATGTGTCACGATGGCATTATGTAAATGATACATATGACGTAATTCACATCATTTACACAATGATATGGTGCACATGATGTCACACTCACACACACACATGTGTGTGACACCCATGCTCTAAATATAGTTGGTCTCTGACCAACTGTCACCCACTGATGTGATGGGAGTGGTACATCAATTCCACATGAGGATTCTGAGCCAGTGTGAAAGCACCTTTGGGCCTCTGTGTGCCCACGATGGCCCCCTGCCCACATGAAAGTGGTACTTATCCACATTGCACTATGGCATCGCAGAGGCCTTCAAAAACTGAGCCTCTTAACTTCTAGCTCAGCTGCTGCTTTAGAGAAACTCTAAAGGGAGTTTTGTAAGGCTTCCTCTGGAACTGCAAGGTGGCTGGTTTTCCAGTGGTGTGGAAACTGAGGACCAGAGTTCCTGTTCCCCTCCGGAAGCAATGGTGCTATTGCCCAGTCCTTCCCAGTTGCTCTGAAGGCAGCAGTGAGGGCCCTCATATGTAGTGTAAAATGCTGCAGAGTTTATGAGGGATAAAGCCCCACATTGGAGAGTTAAGCTGATGTATTTCTGACCCAACTGTGGTGTAATTGAAATTGCAGCAGAATTATTCCTTCTGTCCTTCCATGCCAGTGTTCCTCAACCTTGGCAACTTGAAGATGTGTGGACTTCAGCTCCCAGAATTCCACAGCCAGCAAGGCTGAAGTTGAAGTCCACACATCTTCAAGTTGCCAAGGTTGAGGAACACTGTTCCATGCTATGGCTCCATTTTCCCATTAGCAGGAACTCTTCTTCCTGGCTCCTGAGCTTCCCGGCTTTGAAGATCCTCCTCAGTAGCCCAAACAAAACCCAAATGGATGAAACCAACAATGCTTTATTTGTTTCTCCCGGTTCTATAACACTGGAGGAATCCGAATGCCAAGTATCAGGTTATCTCTTTGCTTATTTGTTTTCCTTTCCTTTCCTTTCCTTTCCTTTCCTTTCCTTTCCTTTCCTTTCCTTTCCTTTCCTTTCCTTTCCTTTCCTTTCCTTTCCTTTCCTTTCCTTTCCTTTCCTTTCCTTTCCTTTTGCATGGAGTGGAGGTAAAGAGATTTTTGTAGCTGCGGAACCTGTAGCAGCTTCGGGATAGGCAGTGATTTTCACTTTTTTTTCTGAATACAGGTAGTCCTTGTTTTGTGATCACAACTGGGACCGGCAACTGGGTCATTAAGCAAAGCAGTGGCTAAGTGAAACCGTGATAGTGCTTATGATCTTACTTCAGCTTTCCTTTGCTTTTCAGACCTGTGAAGGTCGTAAATGCGAGGATTGGTCACAAAGTTACTTTTTCATCACCGTCGTAACTGCGAACGGTCACTAAACGAGGCAGTCACTAAACAAGGACTGTCTGTATATAAAGTCCACAGATGTGAAGAATATCACTGATCAAACTGACAGTCTGGGGAGTAAAAAATTCAGCAGTTTGGAAGTACTGGTAGCCCAACCACTGCTAAGAATCACATCTGCCCCAATTTTGCTTTAATGGACCAGTGTCACTTCATTTCTTCTGCAGTATCTGTGGTGAGTTAATTCTCCCCTACTTTCATTTCCCTGACTGTACCTTGGCACATTCTTCCATCTTTGACTTGTCTGCTGCATGAGTTATAAGCAGAGATGCTCTTTAGGGAAAATGTGGGAGAATGCCCTCCTTAAGATCGCCTGATTCTATATTCAGAATAGATTAAAAACAATTCCAATCTTGGGTTATTAGTATATATACTGAAATTACCGATTACCCATTTGCTCGAAAGGAAGTAAGAGAGAGGCAGAAGATGGTGCTTTTGTTGGTGACAATATAATCTTGAGGAAATAGCCCTGCTCTGATTATTGTGAGATACATACAGTACATTTGGAAAAAAACAGGGTATCTCTTGCAATTTAATCCTCAAGAATTTGGCATTTGGAATATGCAATGAGTTGACATTAAAAGAACCTTCACAGTCCTTAATGAGTGGAGGCTATGATAGCTCAGAATCTCTGGTCTTCGGAGTGCAATATCCATCCACCTCTGTAAGGTTGGCCTGATCCTCAGGCAGGAGACAGAAAAAGAGTTCAGCTGCAACCATTTTCCAGAATCTCAGCGAAGACTAAAGGGACCCAGAGGCAGTGTTTAGCACCATGAAGTGCCTGGTAGGGGAGGTGGTGGTTGTCTGTGGGAATCTGATACAGAGTTAACAGACTGGTAGCAGAAGAACCAGAAATTACCATGTCCTATAAAGGTTGCTGAGGGGCGCGATGGCTCAGCGGGTAAGACACCAGGCTTGTCGATCGGAAGATCGCAAGTTCGGAGGTTTGAATCCCTAGCCCTGCGTGCGGAGTGAGCTCCCGCACTCGCCCCAGCTCTTGCCAACCTAGCAATTCGAAAGCATGCAAATGCAAGTAGATGAATAGGTACCACTTCGGTGGGTAGGTAACAGCGTTCCGTGTGCGTCATGCCGGCCACATGACCATGGAAGCGTCTTCAGACAACGCTGGCTCTTCGGCTAACAAACGGAGATGAGCACCGGCCCCTAGAGTCGGACACGACTGCACAAATGTGCGGGGGGAACCTTTACCTTTACTATAAAGGTTGCTAACAACCAACACTACTACTACCTCTAAAGATTCTTCACCATCCTTTTTCTGCTTAAAACTGTATTGATGCTTATGCATGTTACAGTGTGAGAACTTACCTAACTTGAAATTCTTGTCTACTTGCCTGATCCTGGCAGTGAGAACAGAGAGGAGATCTGTCAGTCTCCTATCATATCCAGGAATTCTACTATAACAGCTTTGTTGATATTTATATATGTATGTGTGTCAAGACTGACTTGAACACATGTTCAAGTCAGTCTGGACTCTGGTGACTACCTGGAATAGTCCCTGCAGTTTTTTTTTTAATAGTAATTTTATTGAGCATTACAATTAAGAAGATAAGAACTAAGACAAACTAAAAAAAAGAAAAAAAGAAAAAATAGAAAGTGCAGAAAAGAAAGAAGAAAGAAAGAAAGAAAGAAAGAAAGAAAGAAGAAAGAAAAAGAAAGAAAGAAAGAAAGAAAGAAAGAAAGAAAGAAAGAAAAGATGACTTCACCCTTTATAACAAAAAGTATAAACAATTATACAGAACAAAGAGATTGATAATTTGATTCTGGAGAGAGAAAGGAAACCTTAAAGAGATTTCTGGGTACTTGTTTGAATTAAAGTAGAGGCAGGCAACTTTTTACAGGCTGGAGGAGATCACAGATCACACTTGGTTCATTTGTGGAGGGGTTTGGTGCTGGCAATGCCAGGATTGCTATGAGATGTGACTGCATGGGACAGACTACAGAAATATATTCAGTGATGATTTGTGAGAGAAGGCATGTCACATAATGGCTCATGTTTGAGTTTTTGTCCTCTTTTCTGTTTTTAAAAATTACTAAATGTAGTAAACCAAGAGCCAATTTGGTCTAGTGGTTAAGGCAACGGGCTAGAAACCAGGAGTCTGTGAGTTCTAGTCCTGCCTTAGGCATGAAAGCCGGCTGGGTGACCTTGGGCCAGTCACTCTCTCTCAGCCCAACTCACCTCACAGGGTTGCTGTTGTGGGGAAAAACAGGAGGAGGAAGGAGTATTAGGTATGTTCGCCGCCTTGAGTTATTTATAAAAATAATAAAGGCAGGATAGAAAATAAATAAATAAAATAAAATAAAAAATAAACCGATTCTAAAGTTTGAACAGCAATCTGCTTCTGCCGAGAGTTGATAGACATCTGTGTCCCCTTTTTGGCAATGCAGCTAATTGAATGAACTGGACAAAACTCTGAAAATCAAACTGATTCTCAGAACAAAAGGTATCATTGCTCAAAACAATCAAGAGAGTGGCTGCAACTGTGTGATCAAAGCTACACCCCTTTTTTACATGCACAATATGGCCACGATCACCCTCTTGACTTTTCTGACCTCCCTGCGGATGCCCCTGAGTATCATCATCATTATCATTATAATGCTCAAGTAGCATTATAAACAACTGTCTCAAAGGTGAGCCATTTTTTCCTGCCAAGAGATGTCTTTGGAAGTTATTTGGCTGGGCAAGGATTTAGCAGACAGGTAGGCATTGACTCAGTTGTGCGGTTTCATGGAAGCAGCTCCTTTAGTTTCTTCCATGGAGGAAACACATCTACAACTCGATTGTATCCCCACTATTTCTCTAATGGCAGCTTTCCGAGCCTCAAATTCTGCCGCCCTCAAAAGGGATTCTTGAATCAAGATATCCTACAGACAAAATGACAGTGTATGGCACATATATAGAAAGGGCCAGCATGTCTGAGTTCCTCTGGTTTCTAAAAACCAAGCCAACAAAACTTATATCACGTTTTTGGAAATCACTAGATACCTATGGTATGAGTATTTGTCTTTTCCGTTGCTTTAATATGTAGACTGAAGTTAAGTTATCATTAAAAAGTCGGGGAGAAGCTGCTTCTTTTTAACTCTGAGTCAAGCTTAAACCCTAATGGCTTTATGGACAAGTTCATGTAATTTCCTTGGCAAGTGGTGTGTAAGGAATTTTCCACTGCCTTCATCCAGGATGTCTGTCCAATTTTTCAGTCTGGCCTGCAGCCCTGATATTTCCTGGGGCTCTCCCATCCAAGTACCAACCAGTATTAAAGGCTTAGCCTTTTCTAGATTAGTCTCTAGGTCAGTCAAGTGTTGCCACATAGTAGAGCAGATGGGAAGTTAAAATACTACAAATAAATAGTATTTATTCCATAGAATGCCTCTGGACTCCATATATTCCCTAGAGGAAGTCTTAGAAAATCAAAATGACAGTGGGCTGCATTGTTTCAAAGTTTTGTTCACCTGTCCAGAAAAAAGACTGCAGCGTGGAGAACATCCTGGGATGGCACAGCGGGCTGGGGGAAGCAACTTCAGCAATTTGCCTTCTGGAAAACGGGTTTATTGTGCTCAAGCAGTGAAATGCAGCAACCATTTTGTGAGAGTGCTCCTAACATGTCTTCCAAATTCCATGTACTGTAGGCCCACGGGCTCAAAAACCGTTGGGACCTCTGCAGTAATACCGCCGTCCCATGGTGCAAAGGGATAGAATGAGCAATCCTGCCCTCCACTCGT
Source organism: Charina bottae (assembly GCA_023362775.1). Taxonomy (NCBI): domain Eukaryota; kingdom Metazoa; phylum Chordata; class Lepidosauria; order Squamata; family Charinaidae; genus Charina; species Charina bottae. The sequence continues at coordinate 201,945,141 of JALMGJ010000001.1, forward strand.
AGAGGGTGTGGCATGAACCCAGGAGAAACTGCCTTCCTTTCACCAATGCTTTTGGGACTGAGGGGCACATAACCCATTCATGCCTTTGTGGGAATGGGAAAGGCCTTTGCTGTTCTTCCTGGCTGCCTCCAAAATGCCTCAACTGAGGCCTGTTTTCAAATCAGTGACTTCCCCAAACTCTTCTCCTTTCTAGTGAGTGATTTTTTTCCTCCTGCTGATAGCATCAGCTCTTCACCCTCGGCCCCAATTTGTCTCTCCCCCCGCCCCCTCCCACTTCTTGGCTGCCCATTTATCTCCCTCTGTCACCACCCATGGCAGTTCTAATATAACTGCTAGGCAGGTATTGAGCAGCGAGATGAGCAGGTGTGAGAAAGGACCGGGCGCAACTGTCACTAGCTTGGCAGGAGAAGATGGATGGTGAGAAAAGGAGGGCCATGTCCCACGGCCCGAAGGATAAGCAGGAGGAGGGGAAGGAGGACCAGACAGCTGCCCCTGTACTAGCCCACTTTTCCTCTTCAGTGGGCTTGATCTGGAAAGGCTAATGCACACATGTACATATGTTATCGTCTCACCTTGACTTTTAGACATACCTGGGACTCACCCAGATTTTGAAGGCTCCTTGGCCAGGATGGCCTCAGTGAGTGAGCCCCCACTACTACTGTCCACATTGTCCATTCACTGCCATCTCCCTTGGGGCCCAATCCATGCCCATGTTCTTGCCCAGGTAGCAATATGGAGGAAGGGAGGAGCAAGGTGCCCAGATGGCACCTGGATGTGTCAATCATCCTCAGAGTTTGGCTCAAAATTGTTTCTCCCTTTCGAATTGCCAATGTCTCAGCCTACCCCTAATTCAGACTCTGCATCCTTCTCCAGCTGTGGAGTACAAAAGCCAAGTACTTTTCACAAATCTAAGTAAAAATATGTACAGACTAGGGAAGTCCTACTCCAGGGAACTGAGTTTTGAATTAAAACTTATGTATTTGAGGAGATCATATAGGACAAGAATAAAATATGTTTATGGACCCAGTGAAAGCATGATTCCAGAGAAATGACAACATATGGGTTATATCCTTGAACTGCTTAGCATTGTCATATGAGATATCTACCAGATATCTGGCTGGATTTTCAAATTGCCCTAAGCCATGATGTGAATGGTTTTGGCTTAGTGCTATTGTAGTTTATTCAACAAACTAGGATTAAATAAACCAATTAAACAAAGTGTAGAAACTCAATCATTGCAAAGCCAGCTTCCTAGGTCAATTGTCAAAATTGTCGATTTTTGTGGCCAAAAGAACCAGCTTTGCGCCACTTGAGATTAAGGCCTCCTCCTTTGATTTATTTATTTTTTATGAATAACTTTTATTAAAAGAAGATTTTACAAAGATTGAAAAAACTACAGAGACATAGAAGAAGAAATAGAAAAAGAAAAATATGATAAAAAGGTAAAAAACAAAAAAGAAAGAAAAAGGAAGATATCTAAAGAAGTGACTTCCGATCTTCTTTGCAGCAGTTATGAATGTAGCCATTACCATCTCCACCCTCCCATATTGCACATCATAGCTCCCTTCTTCCCATAAACAAACCTTTTTGATCAATAAATCCAGAAATCAGCAGTTCATTTGTATCCATTTTCAGCAAAAAAAGTTTATAAAGGGTTTCCAGTCTTTCATAAAAGTAGTTGTAGTTCCCTCCTTAATACTCCTTTGAATTAATGAAGCTTGCAAGTCTGTGAACTTGAACCAGAGAACATTCATAGTAGATTCAAAGTTTATGTGGCAGGCTAATGCATCTTGCCCTGGCTTATCTCTCTCTGATTCCAATGATCTAAGAATAAGGGAAAGCCGTTTAATTATATAGAGTTGATGATGTTTTCTGACGGATCTTTGAGGGTATTAGGTGCCAATAGTGTCTTTAGATGCCCAAGGCAGCCAAAATTAACATTACTCTGAAGTCCCTACTCCACAGATTCCCGGGATAACATTCCTGGAAAAGAAAGTGGCCTTAGCCACCTGGCAGCTGGGACAACAGGATGCAAAGAAAGTTAGGTTGGGGAGAAGACAGGTCCTACACCTGTGATATGTCTATGAAGGTTCTCAGTCATCCAGGTGGAATTGTCTGTAGCTTGAATCATGTCAACTGGATTTCTATTTTCTCAGTGGAAACGTTTCGCTCGTTATCCAAGGAGCTTCTTCAGTCTGAGCAAAGTTAGTAAGGGAATCCTTAAATATGTTGCTGTGTGACCTTACACCTGGGGCTAGGTCATGGTTATTTTTTTTTGAGATGTTATTTCTAAGTCCCTTTATCATCTAAAGAAGGATCGTTAAGATCACCATGCTGCTGTTGAGCTTGCGAAATGGTCTTAATCTTCCTAGGCACAGAAGACAAAGCAGGGAGGAAGATAGGGGAAAGATTGTGCCTGAGGCCCCCACCTCTATTCAAGGAAGGAACTCTATTCAAGGAAGAGAACTCTACATTGGAGAAACCAAACAACCTATGTACAGGAGGATGGCCCAACACAGGAGAAGTAACACCACAGGACCAGAGTCAGCAGTTTATCTTCATCTAAAGGAAAAAGGACACTCATTTGAGGACATTAATGTTCACATTTTAGACAGAGAAGATAGGTGGTTTGAGAGAGGGGTCAAGGAATCCATTTATGCCAACTTGGAAAATCCTTCCTTGAATAGAGGTGGGGGCCTCAGGCACAATCTTTCCCCTATCTTCCTCCCTGCTTTGTCTTCTGTGCCTAGGAAGATTAAGACCATTTCGCAAGCTCAACAGCAGCATGGTGATCTTAACGATCCTTCTTTAGATGATAAAGGGACTTAGAAATAACATCTCAAAAAAAATAAAATAACCATGACCTAGCCCCAGGTGTAAGGTCACACAGCAACATATTTAAGGATTCCCTTACTAACTTTGCTCAGACTGAAGAAGCTCCTTGGATAAGGAGCGAAACGTTTCCACTGAGAAAATAGAAATCCAGTTGACATGATTCAAGCTACAGACAATACACCTGTGATAGTTTCTTGTCTAGAAAATAAAATGTACAAAGCTATTCCACTCTGTTGTGAAACTGCAAGGGGTAAGAAAAACTGCATTTGCTAAACCCTCCTCTTCCATACAACATGGAAAGGCACTCAGGAGCTGAGCAGGAGCTCCCTGCCCACTTGACGCTAGCAACGGACTCTTCCATCATGGCTTCTGTTTCTCTTTCTATGAGAAACGCTAACAACAATTAGAGCTGTCATGGCCACTGTACCTCAGAGGCAGCTTTTTACCCTCTGGCTTTAGCAATATTATTTCAGCCCAGGAGGTGGTCCCAGGACTGCTGCCCCTGGTCACCTGCTCATCGGGCTCATTAATCGATGGGTGTTGGCTGCATGGATGTGAGCACCAGATGACTCCAGCCTGTGCTGCTTTGCTCGCCAAATCATCCAACCAAGACTTGATCTGATTCACCCTCCTCCCTGCCTTGCTGCTCATTGGAGGGAGTTAAAACCTCTCTTGATACGTGTCCACCACGAGCCCCCCAGCCCTGCAGTGATGGAAAATAAAATCGCTCACACCATCCTGGAGATCCAGCTCAGAACATTGCAGAGTAGGATGTGGCAAGACTGAGAAGGGAATGAACTGAACAAGCCAGAGTCTTCCCAGGGCCTTCCAGCTGCATACAATGTCAGGTAATGTTTACTGGGCACTGCCGGACCCAGCAATGCACTCATTGGTGCTTTGGATCTTGGCGGTTTTCTCTTTGGGCATTTTGATTTCTTCTATAGAAGCCACTAGGTTCCCCTAGTGTTAGGGCAGACAGGGGGACAGTTATTTCAGTTATTTCAGTAATGCTGCTTCCCTAACCTAGTGCTATCCAGAAGTGGTGGACTCCCATCATCCCAGATCTAAAGGTTGGGAAAGGCTGCATTAATGACAACTTGTTCTTGCATTGCTGTGCAGAGAAGCAGCATGGCTGATGCTTGTGAGCTGGGCCTTTCCTGGGATAATTTTCCATGTGTGGCTGTTCAACAAAATCCTTGGATGCTGGAGATAGTAAGGTAGCATCCCTTTTGTCTAGGCCGATTGGGAATCCTAAGAGGTGCAGTCTGGGTCATCTCAAGGGACGTCTGCTCTAAAGCTTCATAGGGAATGTTCTGATGGTGCAAGAATCTGAGTCAGTCCTCATGAGCGTCTGGTGGTGCTGCTATGCTGGGACATGAAGCTAAAGAGCCAGTTTGGCATAGTGGTTAAGGTTCTGGGCTAGAAACCAGGAGTCTGTGAGTTCTAGTCCCGCCTTAGGCCTGAAAGCCGGCTGGGTGACCTTGGGCCAGTCACTCTCTCTCAGCCCAACTCACCTCACAGGGTTGTTGTTGTGGGGAAAATAGGAGGAGGAAGGAGTATTCGGTATGTTCCCCGCCTTGAGTTATTTATAAAAATAATAAAGGCAGGAAAATAAATAAATAAATAAATAAACAAACAAACGGATGGATGGATGGATGGATGGATTGTGGTAGTGGTGGGTGGAGCCCCTTGTTTCTATCAGTATATGGGGGCACATGATTATGCCACAATAATCATTTAATTACATGCTTATGTGCTTTCAAATACCACCAATGGACTGAAGTACAGCAAATGCCTAAGAAGGAAATAGTGGGGGTTGCCATTTCCTGAAGCCATGACCACTTCAGTTGGAATCCTGAAGTAACAGGAATGATAGCATGAGTGTCCTTAGAGAGGAAGGTAGGTACCCATTGGCTTCTAGCAGGGAAGGCAGCTGAGGTGGTTGGGTCTCTCTGCTAGAAAGCTTACAGTGCACCATCCAACAGCCATACCCAACTGGCAATTCTACCCAGTGACTCTTCCTTTGGGAGAACTTGCAGGGCTGCGGGCATTGGGTGTAGCTGCTGGAAGGTGCTTGGAGCAGAACCCAACCAGCTGCTTTTTTTCCTGGTTCTTATTATTATTTACAGCCACTCAGCGCTGCAAAGGGATGATGCTCGTGTGACGGATGGGATCATTTTTAAAAACCATTTTGACATGAAACAAAGTTGATACATTAAAATCCCCATATAATTGAGGAGGTTCAGTTTGTTTTGTTTTTTAAAGAAAACCAAATTGTGATGCAGACCACACCACCTCCCATTTTGCTATTGAATTTTGGCAATGTAGTCCAGGAGGTTGCAAAGCTGAGTTTGGGGACTATATATGGCAACGAGTCATGAGTTGACCATCTTTGTTTTAAGGGAATTTGCTGGGATGGATGGCCTTGAAGTCTCCTGATGTTCTCAGACACAGGGAAATGAAAGGAGGTTAGACAAGGAAGTCACAGGTAGATGAACACTAAAAGATAAACACAATGTAGAGCCGCTATTAAGGCCTACCTTGTGGCGGTAAGAGCGGCGAAACGTGAATATTTCTCCGCTCTTATTGCATCCGCAGAATGCCGTCCGACAGCCCTGTTCAAGATTACTCAATCTCTCTTGGGCAAGGTGGAGTCAATGACCCACCTGCAGGGCCGTGCGGAAGAGTTTTCTGAGCATCTGCAGGATAAAATCGCTCGGATTAGTTCTAAATTGGACTCCAAGTGTGAAGCATAGTCTGGGGAGGTGCCAGAGGAGCGGTCTTGCCTTGTTATCTGGGAAAGGTTTGATCCTGTTGGTCCTGAGGAAGTGGACAGGATCCTCCGGACTGTAAATGCCACCACATGCCATCTAGACCCGTGCCCTTCTTGGCTGGTAAAATCTGCCAGGGAGGTGACTTGCGGGTGGGTCCAGCTGATGGTTAATACATCCTTGATGGAGGGGGTGTTTCCAACTGCCTTTAAGGAGGCATTGGTGCATCCCCTCCTCAAGAAGCCATCCCTGGACCCTACCATCTTGGACAATTTTCGTCCTGTCTCCCACCTTCCCTTTTCGGGAAAGATGGTTGAGAAAGTGGAGGCATTGCAACTTCAGAGGATTCTGGATGAAGCGGATTATCTAGACCCCTTTCAGTCGGGTTTCAGGCTGGGATATGGGACGGAGACTGCATTGGTCGCACTTATGGATGACCTCTGGCGGGAGCGGGATGGAGGCAATGCATCCATCCTGGCTCTCTTGGACCTCTCAGTGGCTTTCGATACCATCGACCATGGTATCCTTTTGGGGTAGCTAAGGGAGTTGGGGGTGGGTGGCGTAGTTCTGCGCTGGTTCACCTCCTTCCTCAGAGGCCGCTCCCAGTCGGTGGTGATAGGAGAGGAGAGATCCGACCCACAATCTCTCTCGTCTCTCTTATGTGGAGTGCCGCAGGGGTCGGTCCTCTCTCCTCTCCTATTTAACACCTACATGAAACCGCTGGGTGAGGTCATCCGTCACCATGGGATGAGGTATCATCAATATGCTGATGATACTCAATTGTATATCTCCATCCCAGGTGAAGTAAGTGATGCAGTCGCTGCCCTGTCCCAGTGTCTGGAGGCTGTGGGGGCCTGGATGGGGAGCAACAGGCTTCAGCTGAACCCTGGCAAGACTGAGTGGCTGTGGATAGATGGCCCCGTGTCATCTGGGAAGTTGCCATCTTTGGTTCTGGATGGGGTGGCACTACCCCATTCGGAACCGGTGCGGAACTTGGGGGTCCTTCTAGACTCACGACTCCTGCTTGAAGAGCAGGTGGCAGTCGTGGCTCGGACGGCCTTTGCACAGCTTCGGCTTGTGCGCCATTTACGCCCATTCCTGGACCGGGATGCCCTCCAAACAATCACTCATGCCCTTGTCATCTCCCACGTAGACTATTGCAATGTGCTCTACATGGGGCTACCCTTGAAGAATATCCGGAAGCTGCAGCTGGTGCAGAATGCGGCCGTGTGGGCAATTTTAGGTGCACCAAGATCTGCACACATAACACCTCTGCTCCGCGAGCTGCATTGGGTGCCGGTTTGCTTCCGGGTCCAATTCAAGGTGTTGGTTATTACCTTTAAAGCCCTTCATGGCATGGGACCAGGATATCTGAGGGACCGTCTTATCCCCATATCATTGACCCGCCCCACCCCATCATTCAGAGAAGGCTTACTACGGACCCCATCAATAAGGGAATTTCATCTAGTGGGGTCCAGGAGGCGAGCCTTCTCTGTAGCAGCGCCCGCCCTTTGGAATAACTTGCCCCCAGAGTTGAGGCAGGTTTCCTCCCTCCCGACCTTTAGGAAAGATCTGAAAACCTGGCTCTGCTGCCTAGCGTGGGAGGGGAAAAGTAACAGCTCCTCCTGGGGATGGTTAATATCCTAATGTCCTCCCGATTATGGAGATACTTGCCGGATTGGATTTCGTATTTATTATGTGATGTTATTAATTTGTAATTTTATATTTGTATTTTAACTTTGATTTTGTTGTGAACCGCCCAGAGTCCCCCGTTGGGGGAGTTGGGCGGTCATATAAATTTAATAAATGAATGAATGAATGAATGAATGAATGAATGAATGAATGAATGGCAAACAGGCTTGAGCTTGTAATAACATAGTCACAAGTTTTTCAGGGTTGTGGGCAAAGCACAAGTGTGTGAATTGATGGCTGGAGAGATTAAGTACATCTATAGGATGCTATAGGATCAGCGCAACCAAACTCAACATTGCATTACCCGTATTGCCTGCAGCACTGGGTCCTCAACCATTAGCAGTGAAACAGAGAGAGCAAAATATGTCAGCCTTGCGAGGTAGTCCAGACAGGAAGCATGGCCAGATGAGCTAATTCTATTTATTGTAAGGTTACATTAACAGAATCTTGCAAGTCTGAAAGTGCATTTCTCCCCTGTCGCCTTTACAGCCCAAGTCACTAGGGAGGGTCCCTTCTGAGATGTTTGCCACACTCACATTCCTTTTGCGGGCTAAGCTGCCCCTTATCCAACTGTTCCCCTGGCTGCGGCTCTTCTCCCTGCCTCCCAAGGTCATTCCCACATACCATTACAAAACATTTTTGAGAGCCTGCTTTAAAATATATAGATAAATTACACGTGCAATTTTTCTGAGGGCTATAGATAGGGATGAAGAGAACAACGCAGGACCTAAGAGAAGATTTGCACAAAAAGAGCAGGACACTGGTCTTCTCAGCTTCTGAACTGGGCTGTCTGTACCAGGCTCTTCAGAAAGGTATCCCAGGACCAGGTATTAGCCATAGTGGGGACTCTGCATATTAGACTGCTAGTCAAACAGCCCAGAGGTGAAGTCCCCCTTGATTCAGGCTTGACTGTGGATTTCATGGACCTGTATGTGTATTTTTCTTGCCCTTGCTTCCTTCCCTGATTTTTTTTTTTAAGTTCGAATCCAACCTCCAGCCCTCATATTTCTTGGTTGATTCCCATCCAAACACTAAGTGTGTTCAACCTCGTTTAGCTTTTCAAGATCAACCCAAATTGGCTAGGTGCTGCCACCTAGATGGGCATACCAAACAGATTTAGGAAGCAAGTTAGTTTCTTTATCCCAATGGAACTGCAGTTCTAATTAGATCTGGACAGAATGCAATCATTTTGAATATTTCATTTAAAGCTCGGAGCCAAAAGGTAGTAGATACTTTTAAGGAATATCAAAAGGCAAAAAGTAAGTATTATGCATAAACAAACTTTTTAGGGAAGAGAAGACGTAAAGCAATATGTATATAAAAAGGGAAAAGGAAAATGGAGTAAGGAAACCACAAGATGGAGTAGTTGCAACATGCAAAGATTAATTTAAAGTTTACTAGGCTCTACTGGAAAAAGCAAAGTGAAAAGAAACTGAGTTAAAGCCTTAAGATAAATAAGGTATTCTAACCATTAATTGATAAAAACTGGTGGTAATAATTGATTTGTTGTTGGACAGAACAATCTTAATTCCTAGTTTCCTATCTGGGATTGTATGGGTGACAGTCTTTCACATCAGCTATAGGGAGCGTGCCCTGATGGTCCAGATCTGCCCATCGAAAACTCAGTGCCACAAACCTATCAACAATTGGGTGGTTCCCACCAGCAATGTAGGGGGCACGGTGGCTCAGCGGGTAAGACATCAGGCTTGTCGATCGGAAGATCGCAAGTTCGGAGGTTCGAATCCCTAGTCCCGCGTGACGGAGTGAGCTCCCACACTAGCCCCAGCTCTTGCCAACCTAGCAATTCGAAAGCATGCAAATGCAAGTAGATTAATAGGTACTACTTCGATGGGTAGGTAACAGCGTTCTGCACGCATCATGCCGGCCACATGACCGTGGAAGCGTCTTCGGACAACGCTGGCTCTTCGGCTAACAAACGGAGATGAGCACCGGCCCCTAGAGTCGGACACGACTGCACAAATGTGCAGGGGGAACCTTTACCTTTACACCAGCAATACAAATCTAAAGGAATGATAAAGCCAAATTTGGATCTTCTGGATCCAAAACAGATCCTTTCCTCTAACAGATTTCTCACTGATCCTCTCAGGTAGGCCAACTTGGAGCTCACATAGCTAATCCCACTAGCACTTCCAGTGTGGGAAGTACTGTAGGGGCTTCAGCTAAAAAGGACCGCCACACTGTAAAGCCCTGCAAAACTGTCCTCACTCCTGCTCCAGCAACCACGAGGCATCAAGGCTTGGGTTTCAGCAGCAGATTTTCCTTTTTGTTGCTCTCTGATCCCACTTTATTGCACCGTAACTCTGAGTTCACCTAACCTTCCTCCAGTTTGGCTAATTAAATACAACTATAGAATTTCCAGAAGTTTAGCCAAAAGAGAAAGAGAAAGAGAAAGAGAAAGAAAGAGAGAGAATTATAATTACCTGCTCCACAGCTGAGATTCAAGCAAAAAACTTCTGTAGGCTCTAGTGAAAATGTTGAAACTGCAATTGAAAGTCCAAAGTACAGACTTCAGGAATGTCCTGATAGAAAATTATTCCAAATGAAGTTGAGGAGGGAAAAAAAGTCATGGAACCCGAATCTCATCAAGAAGTGAACAACATTAAAACAATATCCCTTTCTTTCTCATTCTCTCTCTCCCCCCTCTCTCCATAACACAGGGGAAAATACTTTCACAACTGGAAAGAAAACTGAATTACTGCCAAATTCTTCATGATAAATATTCAACCTCAGAAAGCTAGTTTAAGAAAACAGTCAAGCATAGCCTTAAGACAGAAGGAAGAACATTTTCACAGCAGGAAAGTTGTTCTTCTACAAAGAGAAAGCCTAAAGCAATTTTTCCCCAAGGAACCTCAAAAAAGCAAAACAGTAAAACTCTGCAAAGTAATACTAAATAAGGGAGAATGAAGGAGCCCCAGTACTGAGCTGCAGTCTCTCTTAATCTCCCAACACTTCAGTTTTTCCTGCCAAGGCAACCTTTTATTTCTTCCTCTCTTTTTTCAGTTAAAATTTAGTGTTGATCTGGGTAAATGGATGACTGAAAAGTTAAGGGCCAGAAACCAGGAAAAGTATCAGCTTCCCTTGTGAAAGAAGGGGATGGCAATAATGTATTCCCATGATCTATCAGTCTACAGAAGACAGTGTGACAAATTATGAAACTTTTCTCATGCTATCTCTGTCACGTGATTTACTAAGAAGCTTTGTCAGCCTAACTGTTTTTTCCAGATTCAAGGGGCCTTTTCCCCATTGCTGAGTTGAAGGTCTCTCTGTCTATCCTTGAGTCATCAGAAAATTGCCAGCATAAAATTTGCGATGCCCACTGCTAATCTCTCTCCTGCCTCTTGTTTTCAAGTCACTGCAACCACCTGATTTCCCTGCAAGGGAATACCGGACAAAACGTATCAGATTTTACACACCGTGAGGCTGGCCTTAGACAATGTCAGAATATGGGGAGAAGCGTTGTTTTAATACTGATACAGCCAATAATGAGTTAAGCCCCTCTCACTCATGGACTGGGAACCAGATGAAAGCAATGTCATGGAGATACAGCCAAAAGAAGTGGCTGGAGCATTTTGGTGCCATAGCAACATGCAAATGGGGAAAGGACCTCTGAATCCAGGCAAAGTAGGAACTTTATCCTCAAAACAGCAGCCATGTTTTGAGAATCAGGTTTTGCTCCCATTCCATCCTATGGCTCTCTTGCCACTTGTACCCTTGTAAAAGCGACCTGAAACAGAAAGGGCAGCACCCACCCACCTCTCCTGTAGTGTTCAAGAGGTTTGGATAATGAAGAAGTGGTCTGGACAGATCATGCATTGTTTTTTGGTGTGATTCCCTACACTCACTTTCCCTCTGACAAAGCCTTTCTTGGCTGGTTTCACACAATATGCTTATCTAGTGTGGTTCAGCCTGTTCTAGGAACTCAGCCATCGTCTTAGTTTGTTGTGTGAACTAAGCCCTCATGTTGATCTGTAATATTGTTTACTGATTTGGACAGAGTATGTTATGTGATCACACTAACTGGGTTTTGCTAACCCAAGTTTAGTGTTCAATGTGTTGTGTGAATCCTTGGTCAAACACTGTGATTTTAGCTGCTTCCAGAGAGACAGTTCCTAGTACTATCAATCAAAAGACCCAGTTTATTCCATCTTCCCTTAATTGAGGGAAGCACTCTATTTCAGCTTATCCCTTTGGGATGTGGCACATTCACTGAAGTCTGCTTAAACGGCATGAGAGCCCCATTCACAATTTACACAATTTGTCAGGAGTATGTGGTCTTTGCAAATGCATCAGGGCCTAATTTCAGCTGGATCTTCAGAAGATGCTGGTACTGTCTTCTGTTTGGCACAGAAAAGATTGAAAAGCATAAAGGACATAGCTCAGCCTTCGAACTTATTTTCAAATTTGTAACTCAGTCTTAGAACATGTACTGATGTTTTTAGGAAAGGACATCTCTGAGTATGTGCAGAGATAATTACTTATAATCAGTGCTCATTCACTGATTATGGGTAATTATGTCTGCACATAATCATTGCAATGAGGGGCCAGGACTCCCATATTAGGCAGATACTCATGTCCTGGCATCCCCATTCAGCAATTAACAACAGCATAAGCGTTTAGCAACTAGAACACATGATTGTCCTTTTAATCTGGGTGGAATTCTGAGAAAAGCAAATGCCGTCTGCAACCAATACATTTATATTCATTTAAATTCACCCCACCCCTCCTTTATTTATCTATTTATTTAATTTTTTGTTTGTTTATATAAAAGAAAAAAGAAAAAACCAAATACAACGATAATACTGATGGAGATACATACATTGTCACAGAGAAGAAAAAACATAAAAGTGCTTTACGAAAAAGGGGAAGAAGTGCAACAAAAAAAAATAAGAAAAAAACAGTATAATATGTCATTATAGCAGTAACCAGTTACAATTCTATATATATACTTATCGAACAGAAATATTATTCAAGAACATATATATTTCTAATACATTTGTATGACTATCATTTTTTTTAACCTACTGTAATTTGTATAAATGAGTCCCATATTTCATAATACTTGTCCATACAAAGTCTACATCTATAGGCAATCCACTCATAAGTAGCAAGTGCAATCAGGTCTTCAATCCATTGAGTGAATGGGGCCATACATTTATCTTCTCAATGCTGCAATACCAGTCTTTTAGCCATAGTAAGGGCACGGAGAATCCATTTACATTGTCCAGTTGTCAAGTTCCATGTACTAGGTATATAATTCAAAAGAACATTATCCTCTGAAAATTTTAGCTTTTGTTGCACAGTCAGTTTTATATGATCCACTACTTTCTCCCAAAACTTAATAAGTATAGGGTTATAGGGTTGTCGTATAGGGTTGTAGAAACATGTGTTTTAAAGAAGCTTTGTCCTTATTACATCTCCAACAGAATGTTTGTTTGTTTGTTTGTTTGTTTGTTTATTTATTTATTTTCTATCCCATCTTTATTATTTTTATAAATAACTCAAGCTGGCGAACATACCTAATACTCCTGCCTCCTCCTATTTTCCCCACAACAACAACCCTGTGAGGTGAGTTGGGCTGAGAGAGAGTGACTGGCCCAAGGTCACCCAACAGGCTTTCAGGCCTAAGGCAGGACTAGAACTCACAGACTCCTGGTTTCTAGCCTAGCACCTTAACCGCTAGACCAAACTGGCTCTTAGACAATCCTTTTCTATACAAACGTATTGGAGTCCAATAAATTCTAAATATGAAAAAACATAACCTCCAAACAGTCTTCAAACCCACCAGAAAAATACAACAAATGTTAAAATCAGCAAAAGACAAAAGTGACCCCCTCACCACTGCAGGAGTTTACTGCATACCCTGCAGCTGTGGACAAGTATACATTGGGACCACAAAACGTAGCATCCACACCAGGATAAAAGAACATGAAAGACACTGCAGACTACAGCAACCTGAAAAATCTGCAATAGCTGAACATGTTCTCAAACAAACTGGTCACCAAATCTTATTTGAAAACACAGAAATACTGGACAACACCAACAGCCACTATGTTAGACTATACAGGGAAGCCATTGAAATACAGAAACACCAACACAGTTTCAATAAAAAAGAAGAAAGCTTAAAGATCAGCAAAACCTGGCTGCCAGTCCTGAAAAACACAGCTTGCAAAAGGTCAATGAACTCTACTCAACCACAGAAATATGCAAACAACTCACACAATAGATGTGCTAATCCCACACACAGACAGCACCACATCCCCTAATCACCACAATAAACCCTCTCCTAATCTCTTGTAAATGACCCACAGAAGACACACACCCTCTCAGCAGATATAAACACCAGCAGGAAGACACACCCTCCACTTGGGCACAGAGAGAATCTTCTCTGTGGAAATTCTCCCCGCGAAACAGCTGAGCGCCGGAAAGTTTGGCAACGTGCGCGCACACGCGCGGGGAGGCTTTTCGCCTCCCTGCCGGAACCAAGGGCATTTTTGGGGTCCCCGGAGCCTGCCCTTTCAAAGGGGCAGCGGCAGCAGCGGTGCTGCCCCTTCGAAAGGGCAGGCTCCGGGGACCCCAAAAATGCCCTCGGTTCTGGCAGGGAGGCGAAAAGCCTCCCCTCGCCGCACACGCATGCTGCCGGGATTCCTGGCACAGCTGTTCTGGGGCCGGGGTGGAAATTCTCCCCGTGGAACAGCTGAGCGCCGGAAAGCTCGGCAACATGCGCGTGCGCGCAGGGAGGCTTTTTGACTCCCTGCCGGAACCGAGGGCATTTTCGAGGTTCCCGGAGCCTGCCCTTTCGAAGGAGCAGCCGCTGCCGCTGCGGCGGCAACCCGGAATCACTGCCGCTGGCACTTCCGGTTTTTGCGCCGCCAGCGCTTCCGGGTTTTTGTGGGCCGGCCGTTGGTGTGTCGCCAACGGCAAAAGTTTGGAAAGCCCTGGTCTAGGCAATATAGGAACCTCTAATTCTTTATTCCACTCATGTCTTAGCATCTGCATATCAAATTGATTTATTGATAGCAAATATCTATAAAAACTAATAGTAGGTTTTTAGTTTTAAAGGATTTAACAAGTTGTTCTAGTATCTCAGGTGTCTCAAAAGCTGAAAATGCTGCTGGCCCAAAAAATGCTGTTAGCAAATGTTGTAACTGTAAATATTGCCACTGAGTTACATCTGGTATATGATATTTATCTCTTAACACAGGATATGTTAAAAATTCATATTCATTATTTATCAATTGATCCAAAGTCAATATCCCTGCTTCCATTGTTTTTCCATATCACCATCCTTCTCCCAATTTTTAATGTTGGGTTTCCCCATAAAGTCAATTTAGCATGGGAAAAAGGATCAAATCTTTTTGTTTTAGACATTACATCCCATAGCTTTCTAACTGACACAATTGTTTCCAGAGATATTAGAGTTCTTTTGTGTTTAGATCCTAATACTGTCCCTCCAACCAAAGGTGCTATATATGTATATTCCAAAGGAGCCCAAATTGGAAAGTTAACAGCAATTGTTGGCTTCCAGTATTTAATACTTGACAGTAGGTAAGCTTGATGATATACTGTAGCTCCAGATTCGGAAAACCGAATCCTCCCTCATTAACTGGCAATTGCATTTTCTGTAAAGGTATTCTCAGAATCGAAGAACCCCATCCATTTTTTCTAACAAGAATTTATTTTCCAGATATTTGAACAGAAATTCCTCTCAGAATATAAATTAATCTGGGAATACTATTCATTTTGAGAGCATTCACCTTTCCCCCGAGGGTGAGGTTTAATTACTCCCATCTATCCATATCTGAAGAAACATCTTTATATATTTTATTTAACCCCCACTCCATCCTTGAAAGTTAATCCACAACTTTAAGAAAGCAGGATATCCATAGAGGGATGCAATTATTCTTTCTGTTGTTCCCATTTATCTGGGTCTGTACACAAAAGCATTGGGAGTTCTTCTAAAGAGGTAGCTGCTTCAATGAAACCCAACATCCAACTGGCGTAGACTAAGCTCCAGTGGCATGTTCAAAATGTAACAATGATCATCCCCCGTGGCCAGGGATTTTTCTGAATCCTGGTTCTCCCACTGATGCTTCTGGAAGGCTGGTCTCTGGGGCATCTGGAGCTGACACTGTGGTTTTCTTTCTCTTCTTTCTCAGCATTCATTGCAGCAAGTCTGAGCGTACTGACCTCTGAGGGCTGCCCCTTCTCTCCTAGCCCTGTGGCTGCATCATGTCTGCTGGGGACAACATCAGACTTTGAGCAATATGGAACTGATGGAGCAGGGAAGCAAAGTGGCAGCTCCCAGTTAGCCAGGAAAAACCAGTGTGTGTCTGGTGTCACCGTGCAACTGGAAATGAGGAGTCTTTGGGAGGAGTTCAACAGCCTTGGGACTGAGATGATTGTCACTAAGGCAGGACGGTAGGTGTCATGCTCTTGGGATCACAGGTGCAGGCACCATGGCCACGGGGCTGGAGAAACACAGCTTTCATCTAGTGCAGTGTTTCTCAGTCTCAGCACCTTTAAGATGTGTGGACTTCAACTCCCAGAATTCCCCAGCCAGCGTGTGATATAGTGAGTGACTAAACAGGGACTAGAGAAGTCATTGGCCTCTTCTAGCCTGACAAGGCCCATGACTATTAGAGGAGGGAGGGAGAGAGGGAAAGACTTGACTCCTGGCATGTACTGTACATGGACAGATCCCAGCAGTTTTCTTGGCAACATTTTTTGGAAGTGGTTTGCCATTGCCTCTTTCCTAGGGCTGAGAGAGAGGGACTAGCCTAAAGCCACCCAGCTGGATTCCTGCCTAAGGCAGGACTAGAATGCACAGGCTCCTGGTTTCTAGCCCAGTGCCTTTAATCACTACACCAAAATGGCCCTCAACATTAAATTACAGTGCCCTAAATACAGTAAGTCTCCCTATAATGTGAAGCCTCTAAATTTAAGGAGTCTTTAAGCAAGAATTGGCAGCTTCCAGCAGTGGGGAGGGAGAGAGCAGTACAGGCTCATTTAAAGCTGGTAGATGGGACCAGTGATAGTGCAGCTGTCTGGCTGAACTCTGCCTTTGATCAGATATTGCAAAGCAAGTTTATTTAAATGGACTAAATTAAGCCGTAAATTACAAATTGTACAGAATCAGGCTGTGCAAAGCATTTGAAAGAGCTGCTTTGCACAGCTCATTTGCAGGAGCAGAACCCTTCTCTCCGAAGCATTTGGAAGATTTGCATAGCCGCATCAAAAGCTTCCGTGGTTGCCTCTGCACACATGTGCATTCACAGGCACTTTCTTTCACCAGCAGACCAGCGGAAGTATTGTTGGTTCATGCACATGCAGACAACTAGGGAAAGCTTCCAATGCAGACACACAGTGGCATTGCTCTGGTGCTGCAGCCTTGACCAACTTAAGATGACCTCCAAGATGATGCCAAGTTGCAGTAAAGCACTTTTAAGTGGCTCTGTAAAGTCACAGAAGCCAGATGTAGGAAAAACACACCATTCAGCAAACTTTCAGGAGGGAGCCTACCCAAGCCACATCTGTACTACATTTATAAGAACAAAGTAAAACACAATTAACACATTTAAGGGTGCAGCTGTTTTAATGCTTCAAAACGAATGCATTTAATATATGGTTTAATTTGTAAGATAGCTCTCTTTCAAATGCTTTGCCAGAGCTCCCTGCGTGCCATGAGAGAACCGCCCAGCTGGATGTGGCTTGGGCCTCTAAGGCAGGACTTGCAGTGAGTTTTCCTGCATGTGGGGCACAAGGTATTTGCCCTTCCCTGACCAAGAGTATGCCGTTTACTCAGCTCAGCATTATTTGGTCCAGATTCTGGGGTGGCCTTCAAAGCACTGAAGGACTGAGAAAGCAAAGAAAGGGCTCAACCTAGGACACTTTCCATGCCCCCGCCCCCAAATCTACTGGCCCTGCACAGCATACCCAGGCTTACCCATTATCAACAATGACCCATCTTTTTGTGGCTGGCAGACCCTAGTCATCTAAGACCCCTGCAGCCTACTGGAGTTTCCAGGCCATAATAAGCCCTTTCCTAATGCAACAGGGAAGCTAAACAAATGATCTTGCAAAGCCCTTTTTCTCTGTGGCAGGAGGATGTTCCCCACCTTCCAGGTGAAGATATCAGGCATGGACCCATTGGCTGACTATGTGCTTCTCATGGATTTTGTGCCTTTGGATGACAAGAGATACCGGTACGGGCTTGCTCTGGGGCCGTAAGTTTGGAGCTATCAACGTCAATGGGACCTTCAATGAATGATTGCAGCCCATGGGACCTCAGCCAATTTTCTATAACCAGAGCTTTTCGATCACCAGAGTTCAGGGGTTTGGGGATTTTCTTCTTCTTTAAGACTAACAGGGTCTGCAGCCTGAGAAGGTTTGAGAAATTCCACTCTCTTCCATTCCTTCCTTCTAACCCTTCAAATATCAGCCAGCCTTCCATTACCACTTCAGTGGGCTTCTAGGAAGGTTGGGGAACTAAGGTTTTGGTTTTGAATCTTTCCCTTGAAGGCTTTTGTGCTTCTACAAGGCCTGAGGCGCAGTTGAGTCAGCTGATGCCGTCCTCTTCTTGTGTGTAGATGGTGCCGCTGCAGCTCCATAAGGCCTGGCTTTTGCTGACGTTGAGAGCGATGAATATATAATGAATGGTGAACTGTGCCACCCTGAAAATATTGGCACGTTTGCCAGAAGGGTTTCTGTAACTTTAATGAAAGCCAAGATTCTGGACCAGAATTTAGTTTCAGTTCTCAGAGCTTGAAGATAAGTAGTAGCAATATTGCTTGTTGAGGAAATGGCCTCTTTGAACTTGCAGGTTCCACACCCCAGAGGAACCATAGTCTCACTCCAGGCCCATCCCTCTGGAATTATTGCCAAGAACTCAAGGTCATAAGGAATCACTTCCAGGCATCTGGAGTGAACCTTCTGTTCCAATTTAACCATTATTCCTGAGGGGAAAAAACATATCCTATATCAGACTTTTTCAGAAGAGTAGAGAGTTGCTGAATGATGAGATACACTCTAGAGCAGGGGTGGGGAACCTTTTTTCTGCTAAGGGCCATTTGGATATTTATAACCGGGGACCGGGGGGGTGGGGGGCGGGGTTTCTGGGATTTCCGCTGACTGGGGGCCGGAGTTTGTGGGCGGGAGCCAATCACAAGCACTGGGGGCAGGGTTTGCGGGTGGGAGCCCTGCGAGCCTTAGGCGGGAGCCCCACGGGCCTTATACGGCCTGCGGGCCTGACGTTGCCCACCCCTGCTCTAGGGCATAACAACTCCACACATGGATTTTGAGGATAAAAGCCACATAAATATTATGCATTTATTTTGTATTAGTTTTCTATATTAACATGCAGCAGAGAGTCAGCAGCTACCAGTTCTTGATGCAAATCCAGCTGGGCATCAGTTGCCGATGACAATAATGAACTGGGAGTCAAAGAGTTGGATTTATTATTATTTATTTGTTTAGCATGTCTTCAGGGATGAAAAACACATGGCATTGACCCCCCTCCCTTTCTTGTCATCCTGGCTTTTGGCCAACATTGGAAGTGAATTAGTAATAGTCAAGTCAATGTCTGGTCCTTGAATGAAGCTATTTCATTAGTGATGTACAACTTTTAAGATGGCTACCATGGTGAGAAAAAATGCTTACCAAAAGGCAATCTAAAGCAGGGTTTCTCAACCAGGGTTCCGTGGAACCCTAGGGTTCTGCGAGAGGTGACTAGGGGTTCCCTGGGAGATCACAATTTATTTAAAAAAATATTTCAAATTTGGGCAACTTCACATTAAAGAGGCAAGTTTCATTCTTTATTTTTAGTTTAAGAACACTGTGAATGCATATATACAGGCCTACACATGAAACGAATATAATAATTTTGTAACCTTTGGCCTATATCTGAGCCTGAATGGGCAGGGGTTCCCCGAGGCCTGAAAAATATTTCAAGGGTTCCTCCAGGGTCAGAAGGTTGAGAAGGTCTGGTCTAGAACCATATCTCTGCCATCCCTTCTAGCTCCTCAGGATGCTGTTTGTCATCCTACAGTAGATGACATACTTCCAATCAAAGTACTTTGTTTGTGGCCATCCACATTTTGAAAGAAGGCATAGGACGTCTACATGGGGTCAAGGGGTGTTCTTGTAAACAAAAGTGATGCTAGAGACTGGCATTTTGCTTTGCAGCATCCCAATAACCATTTATTTACTTTTAGAAAATAAGTATTTTTTTAAAAAAAAATTAAGATGGGGCACAGAACCTGGCAGGCACCAAGAGACACGTCCTTTTTGCTTTCTTAACCTACCCACTTGATCACCCCTCTCTTTTTCCAGCCTTGTTGATGAAACACACTTCAGTTCAGAATTTCTTTTACACTTATAAACGGTCTTGTCTAGATTTTGGATTGTGCATGAATCATGCTTATAATCTATCTTGGTCATGGTACTGTCAAATATGCCTGAACATCAATACCAACAGAAGTGTGAGTGTTTGCGTGTGTGTGTGTGTGTTTGTGTATTAAACAATGTATGTTGCACCCTTTGGTGAGTTCTCACCTCTGAGACATCCAGTTGTTGGGATGGAGGATTCTTTCTGATCCATAGCAGGGAACCAGGTTCCTACAGGTACCATTTCACTGTTCCATGGATGGAACTGGCCTGATCTGGCCTACTTTTTTCCTTGGCTTGGAAAACAAAGGAAAGCTTTTGAGCTGATAGGTAGAAAACAATGGGACTTCCTAGCAAACCAAACATAATGGATTGATCCAGTACAAGCCAGGACTGTAGCAACCTGGCCCAGCATGATCCATCTTTCCTACAGGTATGCATTCCACAGCTCTGCTTGGCTGGTAGCTGGCAAGGCGGATCCTGCTACACCTGGCCGGGTTCACTTCCATCCTGACTCCCCTGCCAAGGGAGGCCAGTGGATGAGGCAAATTGTCTCTTTTGACAAGCTCAAGCTCACCAACAACTTGATGGATGACAATGGCCATGTAAGTTGCTCTGGACTGCTGCATGATTAATAACTTAACGGTAGTGGCTTAAGGCGGTTGTTTCATGTTCTTCCCCTGTTCTTGTTTTAAGAGAGGCAATATTATTCTTTAAATGCAATCACCATAATACCCAGATTAAAAAACAAACAAATACCTTGCTAGCAATACTTCTATTAGCAAAAAACAAAAAGACATAAAAGAGTTTGTAAACTTTCAAAATTTCTCCAAAATTCTCCTCAGCCGAGATATTACAAGGAAGGGAGGGAGGGAGGGAGGGAGGGGGGGATGGAGAAGAAGCCAAAAAAAGTTATAAAATCTGACCAGATGTTGAACAACATTTACTTTCTGTTTTCCTATTCCGTTGTTTGTAAGATTTTACAAAAACCTGAAAACGTGTGCATTCTTCGTTCAGTAAAGACGTTACCCAGTTGTGAATAAAATTGTTTTTGAGTTTCCTCATCAATATGTTCTTTAAGTCTTCCATGACAACTACCCACAGGTATTTTTGCAATGGAGAAATAAAGGGAGGTTAATCTTTTAAACCACAGCCATTTTCTATCAGAATAAAAAAAAACTTGAAATAAGCCTTCTTGCATCTGTGCAACTCATTTTTCATATCGTCAGAGTAAGAGAAGAAGCTTCTCTTCATTTACAACAATATCTCTCATTTGGGCTGGCTCAGGAAGTTTGAATAAGCCATTATTTATTAGGGCTAGACTGGCAACAGGACCCTGACCCCAAGGCCCAACCTAGTAGCTGTAGGCCAGCCTTACCCAACTTCCACCCTCCAGATGTGTTGCGTTGCTGTTTCCGCTATTTCCATTCCAACCGCCCAGAGTCACTGGGAGTAGGGCGGCATATACCTTATATTGTTATTGTTATTATTTTCCTCCCCGGCCTTCTCTATGGCATATTGACTTCTGTAACCCAATACAATGTCCAGTTTTGGGAGACTGCTGTAGGTTTTTCTCATGGAGACTTCAGTCATGGAACCATGTGAAGAGAACCTGGGTGAATTACTTCTTCAGTACACTACTAGAAATTAATAAATAAAAAGCATCTTACATGAAACGTAAGACTCTTGGCTGACGGCATATAACATTTCTGGCTAGGGTTTCTTCCCATCATACTTCAAACTAGAACAGGAGATCTATTGACAGGGTTAGGGTGAAGGGAAGTTGCATGCTGCCATATGCATCACGGGAAGACGCTGAAAGGGTGCCTGTATTTGTACCCTCACCTGAAAGCTTTATCCTCTTAATCAAACAGATCATTCTGAACTCCATGCACAGATACCAGCCCCGCTTCCATGTGGTGGTGGTGGATCCACGTCCAGACAGTGAGCGCTACGCCCAGGAGAATTTCAAATCTTTCATCTTCACGGAGACTCAATTTATGGCAGTGACCGCCTATCAGAACCACCGGGTAAGAACACGGTGGTTGGTCCTCCAAGAGAACCGATTTATGGAAGAGGGTTGGAGTTGATGCAGGACAGAACACCACTGAGTTCTTGCAGATAAATCCAGATGGCCCCCTCTGCTGGGCAGTATGCCTAATACATCTCTCCCAATCCTAAACTGATAATATAATTACACATCTTAAACCAGGAATTTAAAAAGGCATCTAAGGGGATACAATCAATATGGGTGGAAGGGACCTAGCTCTCAGCCCCAGTCCACCACATGGTTCATTGGATAACTTTAAACCACTATCTCTTAACCATTTTTTGCTAGGGTAAAATGGGATTTACAACCTTTTATAGACAGATGTATCATTGAAGCCACTGGAAGTCAAACTCCACTTGAAGGAGACTTTGCCTTTTTTCAATGCCATCCTACGGTCCTCAGAAAAAGGGTGGGTGGGATATAAATCAATTAAATGCTTGTTGTGTCCCTTGGCCTTCTACTAAACAGTTATGTGAGGTATGTGAAGGAACTTAGATCAGTGTGCTACTTGACTGAAATTCCCTTCTCTGGGATTAGTGAAAGCCATCCAAGCAAAGATGAGGCTGGCTGGGAAGGTAGTAAATCACTGATAAAGCTACCCCTCTCTTGACAGATCACTCAGCTGAAAATTGCTAGTAACCCCTTTGCTAAAGGCTTCCGGGAGTGTGAGCCAGATGACTGGTAAGTCTCTTCCTAGACCACTGTTTTGCTAAGCCAGAGATAGACAATTCATGTCGGTTTGAGGGCTGCACTGGCTTTGCACAGCATATAAACCGCCCAGAGTTCCCCGTTGGGGGAGATGGGCGGTCATATAAATTAAATAAATAAATAAAAATAAATAAATAAATATTGAGAACAGCATTCCAAAAGTAGACAGGAAGAAGCCCTAAAGTGAACCTGATTTTAGGAGGGAGGGTTTAAACAGGTAAAATGGACACCTTGGCCTCTACACATCTTAAGTACCTATTTTGCGTTCTTAAACCCTCCTGAGCAATCACATCTTTCAACTTAAACATACAACACACCTAGCACACACCGAATGCATTCACTGGGACTTCCAGGTAAGTATTTGTATGGAATTATATATATCCAAAAGGGACAGAGAAGTATGAATAAACCTTACACAAAGCACTGGCAAAGCTGCACCTGAATGAGCTGAAATGGGTTCGCTTTATCCTAAGCGTATGGACCTTTTACATTCTCTGCTCAAAAGTCAGGGCTCCCAATTGTCCAATTTCCTGATAATTTTATGTATCTCCCTTCTGTCTCCTAACCAATGAAACAAAGGGCTCTTCCTCACAGCTGCATTCATGTGCATCCCTCCAGTCTTTTGAGTTGGCAGAAAAAGATGCCAGCGCAGTTTCGGCTATCCTGAGACCTGAAGTCTGATCCACCTCGCTAACAAGTGTTCTGTCCGTACAGCTTTCATGGGGCAGAATTTAAGAGCAGCCTCTGGTGGATTCTCCTCCCATCCAGCATCCCCAGCCTGTGGGAAAAAATGCCTGTTGCCCTTCTTAAAGTGGTGGTGGGATAGGCTTGGGCAAGTGTGGGCAGAGGCTTTAGCCACTTTTCAGGTTGTGGTGTGGAGGTGCTCTGCAGCTGTTATTTGGGCTATTTCTGAACTTAGGTCTACTATGGGCCTGTGTCCAAGAATAACCCAGGTGACAGGTCGATGGAGTGGAAGAGAGATGTGGAACAAAGGGGGCCCCCTGCGCAACTCATTGAGAGAGCTCCTTTCTTCATTAACCCTATCTGTCTTCCACTCCATTAATCAGCTGGACTGCCTATAGACAGTGATTTACCAGTCTTCCAGAAGACTAGTGGATGTTTTACTGGCTTTGCTGTCATTCACGCTAGAAGAGGAAGCTGGCAGAACTCTTTGTCAAATTTGACCCCAGATAAAGTACCCCAAATTGAGGAGTGTTGCAAGGGAATGGCAGGGCTGCAGTCAGCAGCACCCAGAAGTATTCCATAGATGTGCAAAATGATGCCAAAAGTAGGCAAAATGGTATTGTCTCCCTCCCCAAAGCATAGCCATGCAGAACCTCTAGTTGGCTGAAGCAGGAGAAAATCTTTAATGCTCTAATTTGGGACATCTCTTTCCCAGTTTAAATCAATTGGCTTCTTTTCTTTTTTTAATAGACCGGCAAAATGACCATGAAGAACAATGCCTAGTGACTGGTAGGGAGGGGTTATGCCCACAACATCCTCAACCAGGCATCTTGGCAGATGCCAGCCCCTGACTGTATCAATACCTTACAAAAGGTCTATAATGCCTAATTCATGATCTTGGTGATGATGTGGCTAAAACAGCTAAGGGCAAATTTAGGCTGCCTCCACAGTTGCCTAGGGATCAAAGAAAGGCTGGATCATGAGAACACAAGGATGAGACCAAAGGCATGCCAGTTCTGTCACCAACCCACTTTACCCCATGAGGCTTTTTTCCCCCCATCTGTAGTGCCTAGAACTGCTATAGAATCCATTCCACCAATATGTTTTGGGGGTGATTAATTGTGTCAGCTACATCTGCATCATCCTGATAACCCAACAGAAGGGAGGAATTAAGACAACAGTGGTGGCTAAGGATGTAGATGGAACTGGGTCAGGTTCTACTCCCAACAACTTCCTGTAGAGGAGTGCTTGAGGGAAATTTCCAATTTTCATTCACAAACGTCATCATATTTATACCTTAACTGGTTATGTTGTGTGTGTATAGGCCAGGATCCTCAGGACAACTACTGGGTTGTTTATCACGGAACGGGAGTGCCTCCTCCTTAGCCCATCTTCAAGAGATTCCAGAGAAAGGTAAGATGAAAAAAATAATTTCCCAGCTTAGTATGGAGAAGCCTGCAGGAAAGCAGTCTTAAATCCAAGTGCATAATGGGAAAACCAACCATCCCATGGCATTGAGACTGTAGTATCTGAATATGGGCTTAAGGTAAAGAAGATGTACCACTTCCTACATCACTATTTTATAGAGTTTTTGTAAGTAAATGCTGTCTGCTTCAATGCTGCCCTCGTTGTAGGCTGAAGTCAGCTATCTTTTCTGTTCTTTCCATCAAGCCTGACTCCATGTTTGGCCATAATCAAGTTGTACAGTATGTAATCTGGATTTTTGCTGAAGCACAAAATTATTATTAGCTGAAGAACTCAGAGGAGAATTTGAACTTTGTTCTTTAAAGATCTGCATCATAAGGATACCAAAAAAATGTTTAAAAGCCTAGGCAATACCTGGAAAAGTACTAGAAGTTGAAGATTATGGCTTCCATGATTTGAAAGTAGCACCTGGGCATCTTTTAATTTGTTTTTTCTTGAGGCAGTTTGATTCTATCCCTGTGCCTGTAACCACTGCACCAAACTGGCTCTCCAAGTTTAATAAGTTTAACTGTTAGCATGGGAACATGTTGGACTAAACAATGAACTGGTATTTATTTAAATTGCTTGTTTCCAGAACCTGAAAATAGCAAAATGCAATTACCCCACCCCCCCGAGATCCTAGGTCATAGCTTTCCAAACTGTGTGTTGCGACACAGCACTGTGTTGTCTGCGGGGCCCAGGTGTGCCGTGCAAAAACCTGGCAGTGCTGGTGGCATGCCGCCGTCGCGCGTAGTGCGCGCGGCGGCGGGCCATCAGCGCTTCCGGGTTTTTGTACGGCACACCAGGACACCGCCGCTGCCGCGCATGAAAACCCAAAAGCGCCGCAGTGGCGGTGCATGAAAACCCGGAAGTGCCACAGTGGTGGCGCTTCCGGGTTTTCGCCCACTGCCGCCGCGGCACTTCCAGGTTTTTGCACGCCACCGTTGGTGTGTCACCAACTGAAAAGTTTGGAAAGCCCTGTCCTAGGTCTTCGTGAAATCACATAGCTACCAGTAACCCCTGCAGGTGGATTCCTCAGTGGAGGCTTTGCCTTTCCCACTCTGATTAGCAAACAGCAGACAAGGTGTATTTCTGGAGTGCCACTGCATAGAAATGGACTAGGGCTGCTAGTAATAGCTTTCACTCTCTACAACTACCTCTTTTTCTAGGGTTTTCCAGCAATCATCACCTCCCTCCTGCCCTCCTCAGAGAAGCCTCCCAATTTCAGCATCAACCTCTGGTGACATCGGCCACCATCCCTGATGTGTGTATTGCACGGCGACCCTTGAATGAAGCCTCAGGGGCCTTGCCCTACAAGCATCTCTCCTATCACAGCTTCTATGTGGGAGCTCGGTCTGGGGCAGCACCCTATGCACTGCCCAGCAGCCGGGCCACCAGCTTCCATACTCTCAACATTTACACAGCTGGTGGCTATGAACAATGACAGCCAGCAGGAGCAGCAGTTCCCTCTCCCCTGGCCCAGTTCAGACCAAACTTTCCCAAAGAACCCCTTTCATCTCCTGGTGTTTTTCATGACACTGCCTGCCAGGAAGATCCACCCATTACACGGCTTCCTCTTCACTGAAGGCACTTTGTGGATGGTATTTTTTCATGCCCAACTGACACTTTTATCTTATCCCCTGCCCTAGATAAACAGTTTCCCATTGTATAGTCGAAAGCTTTCACAGCTGGAATCTGATGGTTGTTGTGGGTTTTCCGGGCTGTGTGGCCGTGTTCTGGCAGTTTTGGTTCCTAACGTTTCGCCAGTCGCTGTGGCTGGCATCTTCAGAGGACAGGAGCACAGCTAGAAGATTCTCTCTGTGCCCAAGTGGAGGGTGTGTGTTCCTGGTGGTGTTTATAGCTGCTGAGAGGGTGTGTGCTGAACATGTTCTCAAACTGGTCACCAAATCTTATTTGAAAACACAGAAATACTGGACAACACCAACAGCCACTATGTTAGACTATACAGGGAAGCCACTGAAATACAGAAACACCAACACAGTTTCAATAAAAAAGAAGAAAGCCTAAAGATCAGCAAAACCTGGCTGTCAGTCCTGAAAAACACAGCTTGCAAAAGGTCAATGAACTCTAAACCACAGAAATATGCAAACAACTCATACAATAGATGTGCTAATCCCACACACAGACAGCACCACACCCCTTAATCACCACAATAAACCCTCTCCTAATCTCTTGTAAATGACCCACAGAAGACACACACCCTCTCAGCAGCTATAAACACCAGCAGGAAGACACACCGTCCACTTGGGCACAGAGAGAATCTTCTAGCTGTGCTCCTGTCCTCTGAAGATGCCAGCCACAGCGACTGGCGAAATGTTAGGAACCAAAACTGCCAGAACACGGCCACACAGCCCGGAAAACCCACAACAACCATCAGTTTCCCATTGTTTCCTCAACTATATAGATATTGAATTCAAGATGTAGTCCAACACAAAGCCAATCTCTTTTCAAAGGTGTGGTGGAACTCAAAACAAGAATGGAAAATGGATTTCACTGAGGTACTGGCCACCTGCTCACACCTGACTCTGCTCCTTGCCTCTCTGAAACAGCCCACAACGGTTAAGGAATTCATCCCCACCCCGAAACCCAGCAGACAGAAACCCAAGAAACACACCCACCCCAAATCCAAATCTGCAAAGCAGAAATCCCAAGCAAATCTTGCAACCCCAAATGCTCTTCAGGCAGAGATTAAAATGAAGCAAGTTTTATTTTTATTGCTGAGTTAGTGCTACAAGGAAAAGGATTTCAATGTCTTTAGCACAGAATTCTACACGGCCTATTGGATGCACTGTCATTCTCTCAACTGGAGGATATAACAGAGTCAGACAAGCTTTTGATGCCTTCCTGAGGCCTCCCCCCCCTTCAATGTGAAGGAAGCTTGCAGTACGCTTCATGCCAAGAATCCCTCTCTTGTCTTTGGCAGTTAAGCTTGCAACTTTGGCCTACATGGGAGAGGTGCTGTTTTCATTTGCTTCTCTCTGGTCCATGTTCCATTGATGCATTTTGCTGATAGCCAGTAAGCTGAGCTCAGAAGATAGAAAGGACAGCCACAGCCACCTCAATCCCCTTCACTGTATTAACCTCCAACACGTCAACTGCTTTGCTTTAGATCAAGCCTGCCCTGAGGGTTTGGATCTCACCAGTGCCTCCACCCCACGTTTTGGCAGGTGCAGCATCAACCTGAGTTCTTTGTTATGAGAAAAAGCTTTTTGAGTCTGACCTGGACATTAACACCCAATAAAACTCTAGTGTAGATCTGCAGAGGGCAGAAGGTAGTTAAAAAAGTGCCGAGGCCAGATCTCTTGTCAGCTAATGTAAGTAAGTAAACCACTCCCTTTATACACAGGTGAGTAGCACAAATGGACCTGGTAGTCCTGTTGGACCACGCTTCAGTATTACCTATATTCTAATTTTCCTTAAGGCCCTTACCATTCCTTCCCACCAGAGCTCTCAGGTTACAGAGATATACATAAGAAGGTTATTTGAGTAGCAAATCACCTAGATCAAAAGGCCTGGAGACAACGTGGCATGATTCAAAACACAGATATGGAAAATCGTTCCTTCCCTTCCAAAATGTCCATCTAAATACTGGTATTTCATGTGTGAGTCAGCACAGGATCTCGGTTTAATTGTAACAGGCAGTTAAAGGCTAGCGCACGCTCTGCCTGGATGGGAGTCACAACCAGTAGAAAGGGAGAACCAAGAGTCAGTAAAAAAAAGCAACATAAGCTGATTGCTTTGCCCATTAGCTCAGGATGGCACACTATACAGTCCCTCTCTGGAGAGAAGCAGTCACTTTTCCTCTTAGATCCAAACGTCGCTGGTGAAGATGAAGGGGCTGAACTGGTACCCAGCACCTGCATAGAATTTGTTCTGGAATTCCACCCTGAAAAATACAGGACAGGTCAGTCCAGGTTTTGCAAGATCAACTCTATCCCCAATTTTACCCGGTTCCAATACAGATGCACTGTGTCATCCCAGGACCCAGCCACCCAACTAGGATCATAGTCTTGATCTGTTGAAGAGAACCACTTATCATCTCTCTGACTCCTGATTGTTAGCATGGAGGCACTTAGCAATCCAAGCCAAGCAAGGTAGTAGCATTCACACAAGACATTCTTGTGTTTGCCAAGAGAAGGAGGATTCCCTCTCCTGTGCACGTGTGAGCATACATGTCTCACCAATGCAGACGAAGGGCGTGCAGGAAAGCTGAGAGTCCTTCCATCACCAGCAAGATTGCCACAGTCAATACTGCGAAGAAAGCAAAGACAGGTACAAGGACAACCCCGCCTTGGTAGCCCATCATCTGAAAGCCATTCTTCATCACCATGGTCCACAGGACCTCTGAGAGCTCTGTGAACAGGAACAAGTGCAGGAGTTATCAAAGATTACGAAGTGGGCAAATTCTCTTCCTACTGCATACCAGAAATCTCTGCAGATAGGACACTTAAGACTTAAGTGGCTGGATATGTACACTGTGATATAGTTTATGGCATACTGTGTGTGAATCTGGCCAACCATGTTGACTACTTTGTTGACATGGCTTAGTGCAATGTGTAAACCCAGTCCCTCTCTCTCACAATGATCATACATGATGCCAAGACATGGTTTGCTTAACCATGTTTTGTTGAATAAGTCATGATTGTCTGGGTTCACACAACATGCTTAGCCACAAGCCATACTATACAAAGCCAAAACAAAACAAACCACACGATGGTTTAATGCAATACACAAACACAGCTACAGCCACCATCACCTTTCCCGGGAGCTTCAGAACAGAGTCTCACAAACAAAATAACCAGCCTAGCACAGACGTTTGCAGCCAAAGCCTTCCCTATCTCCCTCACTTCCTACCCCCAGGGACTCACGTGCATGGGCCAAGCTGAGAGCCCAGAGACGCAGATAAGAGGCCGTGTTCGAGATGCAGCCCAGGCAGTACTCAATAGTGTGAATTGCTTGATGCATAAACACTTCACCGAAGTCAAACTGAAGGTGAGATGGAAAAGAATTGGGGTGGCAGCGAGGAATAGCCAGATACACTGAAATACTGGGCTCTCGGCCCAAACCCTCCCCTGGAGCTTCTTCCAGAATCCCTCTAGAGTTAACAGTTTGTTTGTTTATTTATTTATTGTTCATATTTCTATCACCGTCCATCTCCCCAGACGGAGTTCAAAGGAAAGGAAAAGAATGAGGTGAGCATACAGAGACTGGTGAACGGAGCATTCAGATCAGAAGGTAGCTTTTAAAAATCAAGTGCTGCGGGGGGTGGGGGTGGCAAATGACAACGTGAGTATCATGGCATACATTACATGACTTACATACCTACTTAAGATCTTGGGACACAAGTATTAAATTGCAGCCTTTATGCAATGACATCATGACAAACATGTTGTCATTTTGATGTAATTGCAGCTTTTGTAGACATTGCTGCCTGCATCTCTGTTTAGAACATAAGTACTGATCTATCCCTCTATGCTGGTTGTTTCAGTTATTTCATAAATTTCAGCCTTTCTTCTATTCTCCTACCTGTTTCTAACAAATCATGCTAAATTAAGTGAAAATAAACTCTTCAAGTTATGGCAAATCTGCACAATGTACTGGTCAAATGGGTGGGAGGGAGGGAGGACACGGAACAAACTTCTGGCCATCACAACCAAATTAAAATGAAGATGTTACCTCCTCCTCCTCCTCTTCCTCCTCCTGGTTGGTTTCCATGTGATCCATGTCATCTTCAGCAATGTTCACAGATCCCTTTGGTTCCTGTGAGTTCAGCAGAGGCTGCCGCTCTCCTGCTGTGGAAGGATTGTGCTGCAAGCATCCCAGAACACATCAACCATCAGAGAAAAAGAGGCCCAACATGGAGAATTTTGCTGTATCTGCTCAAGCATCACCCAGCTACACTCCACAGATTTAGCGCCCAGGATACCTAAGCAAAAGGTCTGCCAAGAATCACAAACCTGGTATCTTCCCACCGTGGCATGGACCTTCTTTGGGGATGCTTCAGTGTCCATTAAAGGCCTCTCTCAGGCTCAGTCCTTGAACTGGTGGGCCCAAGAGATGAAAGTCTTGGGAATCCACATAGCTGGGAAGTGAACTAGGGAACCTGGTTTGGACAACCGTTCTAAGTTAGTCCCAGGGAGGGAGTCTTACCCGAGACTTAGGAACTGTCCGGCGATGTTTGTGCCAGAGATACAAGGGCGTCCCCAGCAGCAGGATGGGCACAGAGACCAGAGCCACCAACATCAACACCGTCTGCACTATGTTCTGTTGTGGACAAGAGGACTGTTGTAGTTATTGCAGCCCTATCTCAAAGCATTCAAAACTAAAGTAACTTTGCAGGGGTGAAGAAAACACTTTTCTGGGTTGGATCTCACAACTGGAATAAGACAACCGAAACAAAGACAAGTAGAGCATCCTCTTCTCCCTGCCTCTCTTCCTCACTCTTCATTTCAATTCTTATCCTATAAGACATTATTGATGAGGATCCTTCTTACACTCTAATCACGCTGTTATTATTATATTGTCTTACTAACAAAGCAAAGCAAAACATGACTCTGAAAATTGTCTTATTAGCTGAAAACTAGGAAATCGCTCAATGCTTCCCCCAAAGGGTTACGGTCCACCTGATCTTCCTTAGAAAATGATCACCAGCACGATAAGCTTGAAGCTGCATTATCCAGTAAAGGGAATCTATTCCTAATATTCAACAAGGCATTGGTAACATTTTGATTATTTAGTTCCATTTTAATTATTTTCCTTGATAGATTTAAAATGCAGAAAAGGCAAAAAAGCAGCATCTAAAAGAGAAAGCAGCATCCCCATGTGGCACCTGTGGGATCCCAAAATTAATTAAAATTTAATTAAAAAAAATTAAATGGCAGAAATTTCATGTCAGTGCCAAATCTCAAGAGATTTCAATGTCCCCAGCTGAAATATCACTCGATTCAGGGTAGGAGCACCAAAATCGTGTAAGATTTTAGGATGAGAGTATCTTGCAAGATTTGGCAGTTTTGTGGAAGTTCTGATATATTTTTTTAATTTAAGGGGTTATTTTGGCACCATCAAGCAATCTGGAGCCTGGAGCCTATGAAGTTTGCCAGTTCATGATCAAATAAAACCATTTTATGGATGTGGATATGGGTAAACTTGAGGTTTTTGACAAGCGCCAAAGGCGTTTTTTAGATAGCCCTCAATAGCTAGAATTACCTTTGTGCTCAGGTTCTCAATTTATAACTATATTCAAAAGTACCGTATTTTCCGGTGTATAAGACGACTTTTTAACCCAGGAAAATCATCTCAAAAGTCGGGGGTCATCTTATACGCCGGGTGTCGTCTTATACGCCGGAAAATACGTACTTCCCGTATAAGACCTCTCCTGGCCAAGTGCAGCCGCTCGCCGGAACGCAGCCCCCAGGGAAGAGCAGGAGGACGAGTTTGGAGCCCGTCGTGGAGCCACTGCGTTTTGCCCCCTCCCTTCCCAAGGCTGCTCCGAGGGAATGGAGCTCGCTCCCCCCTCCCCGCGTTTCTCCTTCGAGCGACGGGACCCAATGCAGTACGCCGCCCCGCGCTCGTCCTCCTGCTCTTTCCTGGGGGCTGCGTTCCGGCGAGCGGCTGCACTTGGCCAGGAGAGGTCTTATATGGCGAGTACCGTATTTTCTGGCGTATATCCCAAACTCTATATTTTAACTGGAAAAGTTGGGGGTCGTCTTATACGCCCAGTCGTCTTATACGCCGGAAAATACAGTATTTTTCCACAGTTCTTGTGGCTTTGTACCTCAGGTTGACTGAGGATCAATTCACGTGTGCACATTATTCATCATTACAAAATCAAATGATGAGGTGATTTGTGAAACCACCATCACCATTTGCACAGAAAATTAATCTCAAATAACGTTCCACAAAAAAAGTTGGTCACAAATCCAGCATTAAAAAGCAAATGCAAATGGATGATCGAATAGAACAAAGCCATCTTGATATGTAACAAGGCCACCCTCATCCATAATTTGATTGTGGATGAGGCAGCCAAGTTGCTACATATAACTTGGTGACTTTACGGCTGGGTGACCTTAGGCCAGTCACTCTCTCTCAGCCCAACTCACCTCACAGGGTTGTTGTTGTGGGGGAAATAGGATGAGGAAGGAGTATTAGGTATGTTCGCCGCCTTGAGTTATTTATAAAAATAATAAAGGCGGGATAGAAAATAAAATAAATAAATAAATAAATAAATTTGACCTGGGTGGACCCAGAGAGGATTATCTGAAGATAGAGGATGTTATGGTTAATCCTTTCTCAGATCACATTCTCATTGATTTGGGCTTGCTGTGCTGCCCCCACAGGGAGGCTGGACATATTGGATCAGTCTGTCCCAGGTGACTAATCAATTGGGCAGTTCAACAAAGGCTCCAGTTTCTGTCAGGAATTGGTACGTTACAGGAGTCTTGGGTCAGACTGCACCTTTGCAGCTTCTCCTTGTCTGTTGATCCTGGGAGGCTTCCTGGTTTTCCAAGGAAGTCCAGGAAATGGAACAGAAGAGGCACCTAGACCACTGCTGGAGAAAGAAGAAGAGGCCATCCCTGGACCCAACAGTTTTGGGCAACTTTCATCCAGCATCCAACCTCCCCTTTCGGAGGAGGGTGTTGAGAAGGCAGTCAAGCTGCAGTTTCAGAGGGCCCTGCACTGTACTGAGACAGCATCGAGTCACAACTGTCAATGCCTTTGTCAGAGTTGGGATGCGGGCAGTGCAATCATCCTGGTTCTCTTGATCTCTCAGTGGCTTTTGATACCATCCATCTGGTATCCTGCTGGACCAACTCTGGGGATGGGAGCAGGCGGGCAACAATGTTATGGGGTTCTCCTTCTTTCTCCATGGTCAATTCCAATTGTTGTTGACAGAGGGGTGGGGGGAAAGAGGTTGAGCCCAAAGCACTGATTTTCAGGGTGCCCTCACCCCTCCTGTTTAACATCTACATAGAGCCACTGGGTAAAGTCATCCATCGGCACCGTGTCAGGTAACATCAATACACTGATGACACTCAGCTGTGTATTTCAACCCCATGCTAACCAAGTGATACTGTGAAGATTGTTGGTGTCTGGATGGGGAAGAACAGACTTAACCTTAACCCTAGCAAGACTGAGTGACTGTGGGTTCATGGATCATCTGTGTCAAGGGACTCCGTCTTTAGCTCCGCATGAGGTTACATTTCCCCAGATGGAACTAGTGCGCAATTTGGGGGATTTCCTAGATTCTTAGTTCCTGCCTGAAGAGCAGATGACAGCTGTGCCCAGAAAAGCCTTCACACAGATTCATCTCATGCACCAATTGCACCTATTCCTGGACCAGGAGGCCCTTTTCATGGTCACAGTGGTGGACTATTGCAATGTGATCTATGTGGGTCTGCCCTTGAAGACCACATGGAAGCTTCAGTTGGTCCAGAATGCAGTGGTGTGTGCAGTTATAGGCATGCCACAGTACACCCATGTAACACTGTTTTATGAACTGAGCTGGTTACCAGTAGGCTTCTGGGTGCAAGTCAAGTGCTAATTGTCACCTGCAAAGTCTTACCATGGTACTGCACCTAGTTATTTGAGGGAGTTTTTTCCCCATTATTTCTGCCCCTCCCATAAGATCAAACAGAGCTGGCATCTTCCAGGTCCCATCTATTAAGCAATGTCATCTGATTGGACCCAGAACACATGTTTTTTTCTGTTGTCAGGCCTGTCCTATCAAATAGCATCACTCAGGGACTCAAACAGCCCTGACCCTGGTTTCCTTTAAACATTCCTCTTTCCCTAGGCTCTGGATTAGGGTGGGACACAGGCTTCCTATGTGAGGGGTTTGAATAGGTTTTTACTGGGATAACCATCTTCCTTTTCTGTTTTTGCTTGTTGTTTTATACCCCCTTGTTTAATTTTGTATGCCACCAAAGTCACCGACAAGTTGGGCAGTCTTAGGAATGTGAATTATCAATCAATCAAAGAAAAATAAATATCAAGGGAACATTTTAACCCTAAGCAGCTTCCTCTACTTCTGTATTATTTGACAATGTGCACATTTGAATCAAATAAGTATTATTTTTCAATTTACTGAATCATGTATTCATCTCGTCCCACTCAACCCAACAAATTCTGAGTTAGGAGAGAAACAAAGGAAGAAAAACATTGGAGAATTAGATGAAGGAATGATTTGTAAGTAGGAAGTCAAGAGATAGGATAGAATGCTACAAGTGGTTACCTGGTATTCAAAGAGCGGACGATTTCCAGCATTCTTTGAAAACAGGAACATGCTAATGAAGTGGATGAGAATGCTGGGGGCCCACTTGGAATTAGAAACATCATACATAAGCCATTTGTAAAATATCAGGATTACAAGGTAGCCAAAAAGCACCAGAAGGAAAGTGATCTCTGGAAGGAAAACCAACAGGATCTTGTACCTTTGCTTGAAATGGCTGCAAACCAGACAGGAGAGAGAAGCCATCAACAAAACCATCAGAGACACATCCATCCCAACATCACTGACCACCCAGATGCCTCCTGGGAAGCAGCAGCCCAGTCCCCATTATGTTCCCCAGCCACTGGTAGGGTGAGGTATACTGCCTCTAATGAAGAGGAGGTAGCATATGTATTATCTCTAGCTACTGGCAGTTTTACCCTCCATAAATGTATCCAACTCCCTTTTAAAACCCTCTCTGTTGACTGCAACCAAGGTGGGATTTCCAAGGCCCCCTTTGTTGACCAAGCAGAGGTACATCAGCTGGATACTCACACGTGGTTGAAGATGCCAAGAAACACTCCAAAGCTCATGTGAAAAATGCCCAAAATCACCGACATCTTCATTTTGAAGGAGTTTAGGAAGGTGAGGTGGTTAACAGCCAGACTCCAGATCTGGCTCATAAGAGAGAAAGACAAAAATCCCACATGTGACAGAGACAAGAGCCAGTTCCAATTTGGGAAGGGGAAACAAATAAAAGGAAAGAAGAGGAGAGAGAAACCCAATTATTTTAATTCTGGTTGGGTCTTATTTACATCGGGATTTTGGAAAAAGTAACATCTCTACATATAAAGAGCAATGTGGGGTGAAAAGGGATTTTTCCATCAAAACAGAGTGTGAAAATCTGTTCTTTCATACAATTGATTGGTTACAATAAATGGATGCCAAAACGGCAGCTTTCTTAAATATATCTATGTACATTTAAACGAGGGGTGGGAATGGAAATAAATGTATCTATAAATGCATATAATAACCCAAACCAAATCTGAGATTACATAATTGTCCAAAGTTTAAGCTACAATTCTGATTTCATTTCAGGACTACAGTGAGACGTTAAACTGATATTAATTTGTTTTGCCTTAAGCCAGTTTTCTCCTACCTGCTGACCTTCAGTTGGGTTGGAACTACATCTCCCAGAATTCCCTGCCAGAATGCTGGGACGAATTGCTTGAAAGATAATGGAAACCTATGAACTTCAACTTTGTTCAACATCGTTAAATATGCCTAGTTCCTTTTTATCCAGCACACACCAAGCAGCAGTAACCCGCATGACTATTTGTTTCAGGCTGCTGCCCAGCTTACCGGATCTATCCCAAAAGGGTAGGGACCGTTAAAGACACCCGTGACATTGGGGTTCAGGTTCAGGGCAAGGCTTTCCGTGATATACTCCCAGCTGTAAGGAAAAGAAGAGTTTCAGGTGATGACAATGACCTCCCCCAAGGAGAGGACAGGAAGGAGGTGATGCAGCTCTGGTCTTAAGGCCAGAGGCCCCCTGGTACCTCCAGTCCGAGTTGTTGGCCATAGCAGCCACACTCCAAGCAGATGGGAAGATGGTCATTGCCTTGCTGAAGCACTCATTGTAGATGAAACCGGTGTAGACAGAGAAGGCACCCATTAGGAGGATGAGGTAGCGGCCCTCAAAGAACATCTGCCAGATCTGGGAAGGGAAGGCGACATTAAGTGGACGTGATGCATGGAGGGAACATACTCAGGAGCTCACGTATTTTGTTAAGTGTCTGAAAGGGTTCAGCTTCCCAACTGGCCAGTCTACCTGCCAGCCAAAATTAACTCACAATTTTTTTCTGAGGATTTAAAAAAGGGGTAGACACCATCTTGAGCTTCTTAAGGGAAAAAAGGGATGAAAGTGATCTAAAACTCTTTCCAGATAGCTGGCAGAGGTAGATCACCTTCCTTCTCCATCTACCTAAAGTGCGCCCTCCATGGAAAGACCCTCTCCATCCAGGGCTCACCTCGTTTTCCACCTTCTTCATGCCAGGCCGGTTCTCAAACAGGACCATCCAAAGGGCAAAGAGGAACATCAGCAGTCCATGGCCAACATCCCCAAACATGACGGCGAAGAGGAAAGGGAACGTGATGATGGTGTAAGGAGCTGCAAAGGAGAGCTGGCATTAGTTGAGAAGCCCAAGAAAAGACCCCAATGCTAATTGCCCTGTTGCTTAACTCAGCCCAAGCTGTCATCACCATCCCTGCCTTGTTTTTTTTGGCAACCATAAAGGATCAGAAGTGTTACTGATCAAGATATAGTAGTTCTGGGTGCTATAAGATCAGCACACGTAACACCGCTGCTCCGTGAGCTGCATTGGGTACCAGTTTGCTTCCGGGTCCAATTCAAGGTGTTGGTTATCACCTTTAAAGCCCTACATGGCATGGGACCAAGGTACCTGAGGGACCGTCTTATCCCGATCACATCCACCCGCCCCACCCGATCGTGCAGGGAGGGCATGCTTCGGACCCCATCAATAAGGGAATTCCATCTAGCGGGGTCCAGGAGGCGTGCCTTCTCTGCGATAGCACCCGCCCTGTGGAATATCTTGCCCCCTGAGGTGAGGCGGGCGCCCTCGCTCCTGGCCTTCAGGAAGTCTTTAAAGACCTGGTTCTGCCGCCTTGCCTGGAACAAAGGAAATAATAGCTCCTCCTGGGGTTGGTTGGCTTAGTAATACCCTCCTTTTAGGAACTTACCATCTTTGGATTTTTTCTATTTATTATTATAGTGGATTTTAGTTGTACAGGTTTTAATTGTTTTTATGATATTGTTGTAAACTGCCCAGAGTCTGCTGTGGTAGAGATGGGCGGTGATAAATTCGAATAATAAATGAGTGAGTGAATGAATGAATAAATAAATAAACATCACATCATCCCCTTCTACATTCTCTAACACCAACATTCGTTCCAGCTGGCTTTCTTCTCTCTCTTCCTCTCCACATGGCTGTCCCTTCTTTGGAGGTGGGGAGATGTCATGACTGCTATGCAACCCTCCCCCATCACTGGTAAGGAAACAGAGTTTCGAGCAATGGACCAAACCTCCAAGGGGGAAGAGAGGGGGGATGCAGCACATTTCCTCACCTGGGTTCATCTCTTGATAGCTGGTCACCCCATAGGCATCAACAATGTTCTGGAAGCCAGCAGTGAACTTATTGGTGCGAATGAGAGTTGGGGGGCTCTCGGTGCAGATAATCCGCTGGACAAAGGACTCCACTCCAGAACCACTGCGATGCTGCAGGAGCAAAAGAGGACCACACAGGGCAATTTAGGCAACAGGCATACTTGGGGTTGGCCAGTATCTCTCTTCTCTCTCTTTCTGAGCAGGTTTGCAACAGCTCAACATCTGGAGTGCAGAGAAACGAGCCATCCAAGTGCTCGCCCAGAGGCCAACTGCAACCCATCCCAGAAGCAGCTAGGGCAGTAAATGGAGTGCACCATGACCTCATACCAGCAAGGTACACTTTGGACTATTCGAGTGCAATTGTCTCTTCACAGAGGCCTCTACTCAGCTCTTGCTTTCCAGAAAATGATGCTTATAGTCATCGTGATTATTACAGGCAGTGGGTGCTGAAAGTTCAGAAATCAAAGGCCTTCCAGGGTTACAATGTTCCAGAGTTACAAGCTCTAATCCTCTTCCATTATTATCTTTTGCTGCCTCTTACAATCCAGGGCTCTGTGGACTAATTACAGTGCTTGAAATCCTATCAAAGTAATCTAAATGTACACCAGAAAGGCGTACAGTCTGAAACCTGCATGCTAGCTACAGGGAGGACCCAGGAGCTATGCAAGACCCTGAAGTCCCATTTCTCAGCCACTGGAAATCTTACTCAGCCTCTTCTCTGGCTTCTGAGTTTTTAGCACACATTATTTACACACTCCCAAGCATTTCTTCATACTCATGAGGACTAGAAACCTATTTTTAAAAAACATGTTTTAGGTAATTACTGCTCTGTAGGGGAAGGGACAAAGCAAGTTAATTATATAGCAGTAGCAATCTCAGTTCACCAGGTACTGGTGGTTATGTAGCCAAAACATATAAGAAGTACCTGCATGCGTTAAGAGCACAAGGCTTGAAGAATTATACCATAGCTTTCCGAACTGTGTGTCGCGACACTTTAGTGTGACGCGACACACAGTTTAGTGCAAGGGTCGGAAATGGCGGCTCGCGAGCCAGATGCGGCTCTTTGGCCCCTTGAGTGTGGCTCTTCCGCAGCTGAACTCACCCCCGCCCCTTCCACGTGATAGGCCCCCGCCCGCAAACCCCGCCCCCTGGCTCTCGCACTGAGCGAGGCCCGGCGCAGCAGGGAGGCAGCGCCATCTCCAGCCGCAGCAGCCCCTGCGCGGAGAGAGGCAAGCAGGCAGGTAAGCGGGCAGGCCTCGTTTCCCGCCCCCCATCATTATCTTCGCTCAACGCGGGCGGGCGGGCGGAAGCGGCCGAGGGGGGCGGGCCCGGCGGCGGAGGCCAGGGCTGCCCGCTTACCTGCCTGCCTGCCTCTCTCCGCGAGGCCCCTGATCCGACTTGGACCCCGGGAAGGCAGCGGGGGGCCTCGCGGAGCGAGGCAAGCAGGCAGGTAAGCGGGCAGGCCTCGTTTCCCACCCTCCATCATCTTCTTTCTTCAACCCGGGCGGGCGGAAGCGGCCGAGGGGGGCGGGCCCGGCGGCGGAGGCCAGGGCTGCCCGCTTACCTGCCTGCCTGCCTCTCTCCGCGAGGCCCCTGATCCGACTTGGACCCCGGGAAGGCAGCGGGGGGCCTCGCGGAGGGAGGCAAGCAGGCAGGTAAGCGGGCAGGCCTCGTTTCCCACCCTCCATCGTCTTCTTCCTTCAACGCGGGCAGGCGGAAGCGGCCGAGGGGGGCGGGCCCGGCGGCGGAGGCCAGGGCTGCCCGCTTACCTGCCTGCCTGCTTCTCTCCGCGAGGCCCCCGATCCGGCTTGGACCCCGGGAAGGCAGCGGAGGGCCTCGCGGAGGGAGGCAAGCAGGCAGGTAAGCGGGCAGGCCTCATTTCCCACCCTCCATCATCTTCTTTCTTCAACCCGGGCGGGCGGAAGCGGCCGAGGGGGGCGGGCCCGGCGGCGGAGGCCAGGGCTGCCCGCTTACCTGCCTGCCTGCCTTTCTCCGCGAGGCCCCAGATCCGGCTTGGACCCCGGGAAGGCAGCGGAGGGCCTCGCGGAGGGAGGCAAGCAGGCAGGTAAGCGGGCAGGCCTCGTTTCCCACCCTCCATCGTCTTCTTCCTTCAACGCGGGCAGGCGGAAGCGGCCGAGGGGGGCGGGCCCGGCGGCGGAGGCCAGGGCTGCCCGCTTACCTGCCTGCCTGCTTCTCTCCGCGAGGCCCCCGATCCGGCTTGGACCCCGGGAAGGCAGCGGAGGGCCTCGCGGAGGGAGGCAAGCAGGCAGGTAAGCGGGCAGGCCTCGTTTCCCACCCTCCATAATCTTGTTTCTTCAACGCGGGCGGGCGGAAGCGGCCGAGGGGGGCGGGCCCGGCGGCGGAGGCCAGGGCTGCCCGCTTACCTGCCTGCCTGCCTCTCCGCGAGGCCCCCGATCCGGCTTGGACCCCGGGAAGGCAGTGGGGGGCCTCGCGGAGGGAGGCAGGCAGGCAGGTAAGCGGGCAGGCCTCGTTTCCCACCCTCCATCATCTTGTTTCTTCAACGCGGGCGGGCGGAAGCGGCCGAGGGGGGCGGGCCCGGTGGCGGAGGCCAGGGCTGCCCGGTTACCTGCCTGCCTGCTTCTCTCCGCGAGGCCCCCGATCCGGCTTGGACCCCGGGAAGGCAGCGGGGGCCTCGCGGAGGGAGGGAGGCAGGCAGGTAAGCGGGCAGGCCTCGTTTCCCACCCTCCATCATCTTCTTTCTTCAACCCGGGCGGGCGGAAGCGGCCGAGGGGGGCGGGCCCGGCGGCGGAGGCCAGGGCTGCCCGCTTACCTGCCTGCCTGCCTTTCTCCGCGAGGCCCCAGATCCGGCTTGGACCCCGGGAAGGCAGCGGAGGGCCTCGCGGAGGGAGGCAAGCAGGCAGGTAAGCGGGCAGGCCTCGTTTCCCACCCTCCATCATCTTCTTTGTTCAACGCGGGCGGGCGAAGAGCGGCCGTGGGGGGGGTCGGGCGGCGACGACAAGCGGCGCGCTTCAGGCTTTCAGCGCTGGAAGGCGGGCCTCCTTCCAGCGCTGAAAGCCTGAAGCGCGTCGCTTGTCGTCGCCGCCCGCCCCCCCCCCACAGCCGCTCTTCGCCACAGATCCCGCCGGAGCTGATCTCCCTGGACCCCGGGCAGCTGGGCCGGGTGGACGCCGTCTCCCGCCCGCAAACCCCGCCCCCTTCCACGTGATTGGCCCCCGCCCGCAAACCCCGCCCCCTGGCTCTCTAGCATTTCAAAATGTGCACGAGCATGTCAAAATGGCTCCCGGCATAAAAAGTTTGCCGACCCCTGGTTTAGTGTGTTGCGACACAACCTGGAAGTGGATGTGTATGGCGGCGGCGGCAGCGACGACGGCAGCAGCGCACCATCAGCGCTTCCGCGTTTTAGCGGAAAACACGAGGCCACTGCCATGCACGCCGCTGCCACCGTGCAGCTACCACGCGCCCCCCCGCGCGCCGCCACCGCGTGTCCCCCTGCGCGCGCCGCTGCTGCTGCTGCCGTTGGTGTGTTGCCAACAGTGGCAGTTTGGAAAGCACAGAATTATACATTTGAAAAAAAAAAGTCTTCAGAGGAGATACCTCCCTACTAAAACTCAAATTGGGTGATGATGGTCACAATCTGGAGGAAGGCAGGTGCCAGCCATCTGAGAATAGGGGCACCAACCCTGCAACATTTTGGGGGGCAGCTCTTGGTAGTTAACCTATGAGCCAAAGCTATTTCCTTTTATTTAGGCTGTGCTGCCTTGTGTGCAAAGAGGAACGAATGCATCTTATAGAGAAAAAGCAAACATCTCTGCCTCAAGGCCCACAGCATCCCTGGCAGCGCAGAGTTACGATGACAAGAGGAGGAGAGAGCTCATGCAGACATTCAGTGGCACTTACCGATCCCTCGCGCAGGGCCAGCTGCACAGCAGGAAGGTCATGGACAGGGCACCATACCTCGCCAATGAGGCACTTATCAGTGATGCTGAAGCTGCACTGGTTGAGGATGAAGTAGATAGCCTTCATCTTCTGGATCTGTACTTGCCAAGCAGGTAGAACTGAAAGTACCTTTCGCAACACCTGGTCCAAGTACTGCTCTGTCTGGCCTAATACCTGTTTGCAAGAGTTTGGGAGCAAGACAAAACTGAGTGAATTCATAGGCTTTCAGCAACAGGGTGATTTAAAGTTATAACAACATTTAATTAGCAATGGAATAAGATGCTCAGAGCGGTGGCTGCCAAAGTGGTCTTTAGATCTAGAAAATGCACAAGGGATGCAGTGTTCAAGTCTTATCACATCACAAGCCTGTTTGTTTGTTCATTTGTTCATTCATTCAAAACATTTCTATGGCCACCCATCTTAAAACCAAACTCTGGGTGGCTCACAACCAAAGAATAGGACATTATACACCAACAGTAAAAACAGAATAAAACTAAAAACAAAAACCAAAACCTGGCGCCACAACCAAACTTCCCCGATGCAGCCCACAGCACGCTCCCCCCACTCTGACCTCACCCTACCCACCCGTTTTTCTTACTGATACCTCCCCCAAAATGCCCTGGTTACATTTATAAATTAGTGAAACAGACGGAAACCGTTCATTATTAGAAGTCAGGAGTACAAATAGGAGAACCTGGGGGGCAGGAAGGGGAAGGACACCGACCCTTCCAAATCAGACTGGGTAAAACTGAAAGTACAG
The DNA here is from genome assembly GCA_023362775.1 of Charina bottae. Taxonomy (NCBI): domain Eukaryota; kingdom Metazoa; phylum Chordata; class Lepidosauria; order Squamata; family Charinaidae; genus Charina; species Charina bottae. Next base: position 201,987,837 of record JALMGJ010000001.1, read on the forward strand.
GAGAAGGAAGTACTTTTGCATTTGTAAGAGAGGAATGCCTTTTATTTGGTATGAAGGAGAAATTAAGCATTTTAGAGCAGTGGTTGACAATATCTAAGAGGCATTTCTGGCTTCCAAAAAATAACAGTTTTAAAAGTGCAAAAACTTGTGAGATTTGGTGAACTCGTGTAAGAATGCCACCACTTTGCAAGATCCTGAACCAGAACAAAGGAGTCTTGCAAATCCTTGCAGGATTCCAGCTATATATAAATTGTGTCCTGCACCCAAGGTTGAAAAAAATTGCTGACCCCATCTTAAGGGAAAGGTTGAAGTGACAATATTTATGTAGAGTTTGCCATGATTACACCACTCAAGTAAACTTCTTTCCTTCCCTGGAAATAAAAGTACTGGATCCACCATAGCCTCCTGCACACTCCCTCTGCCCCGGTCTTGCGGAGCATCCTTCCTGCCTTACTATGGTCAGATCTTCCACTTGAGCGCGCAGCCCACGCAAGGTCTCCGTGCGCACAGCCTCATTCTCAGGATACGGATACAGGTGGCAGTGAAAGCTGGGGAGAAGCACAATGCGTGATGAGTGTGGTCATATGGGGAAACCAGACGTGCCTATGGGGAAGATGAGCTGGGGAAGCAGAAGCTCTTGAGGAACTGGGAGCATGGCTAGTGGTGAGATCCTCAGATCAGCTCCTTTAGGAAGAGAGGCAATATCTGAGTGACGCCAGACCATATCCATAGAGGAAGGAATGGAAACAATCTTGGAAGGGAAGAACAGGCCTCACTAATACATAAGTAGGCACATATTGGCTGCATTCACTTTACACACAGCAGCAGTTCAGGACCTAACTGTTGTATTTATATGGGTAGTCCTCGTTTAGCCACCACAATTGGGACCGGCAACTCGGTCGTTAAGCAAAGTGGTTGCTTAGTGAAACCGCGAGGGTGCTTATGATCTTACTTCAGTTTTCCTTTTCTTTACAGGTAGTCCTCGTTTAGTGACTGCCTCATTTAGCGACCATTCGCAGTTATGACGGTGATGAAAAAGTAACTTTACAACCAATCCTCGCATTTACAACCTTCGCAGGTCTGTAAAGCAAAGGAAAGTAAGCAAAGGAAAGCTGAAATAAGATCATAAGCACAGTCGTGGTTTCACTTAGCGACTGCTTCACTTAATGACCGGGTTGCTGGTCCCAATTGTGGTTGCTAGATAAAGACTACCTGTACAAATCTGAAAAGGTTGTGAATGCAAGGATTGGTTGTAAAGTTACTTTTTCATCACAGTTGTAACTGCGAACAGTCGCTAAATGAAGCAGCCTCTAAACAAGGACTACCAGTAGAGTGTGTGGTTTGATTAAATTGGGAAGGTTGTTGTTCCCCTCTACGCCTCCTGCTCCTGCAATGGTATGTCATTGCCTGCTGTGCAAACTCAGCCCACTTGGTCAGCTTATGGTTCACTGAATTGGGGAACCCAGAAAATTGATAAATTCAGTAATCGGGGTAAGCACATCATACAATCATAATCGACTTATAGCTTATATATATATATATATATAACTTATACTTATAGCTTTTATATATATATATATATATATATATATATATATATATATATATATATAAAAAAGCTATATATATATGCCTATGGTGCCTATGGTGTTGGACCGCACCAGAGCAGAAGCACTGGGAAACAAGGGGCAGGATGAGACAACAGTTGGAAATGAGAGCAACCACCACCCACCCAACAGAGAGAATACGCAATATCCAGAGCACTCACCAGTTGGCAATCTTATGGATTTTCTGCCCAATCTGTTCACCCCAGTAGGAGATGAGGAAGATGACCCAGGTGATGCTTTCCCCCTACACAGGAAAGGACAAGTTCGTCAGAAGCTTTTGCAATAGGAAGGATAGGAGAACGGGGCCTTCTTCCCAAGCCAGGCCTCCTGAGCTGTATTTCTGCCTGTCCACCAATTGATTATGTACCATCAACTCTGGGTCGACTCTTAACGACCACATAGATAGATCTATGGGATCTGTCCCTGACCCAGCCCTTCAGGTCTTCCAATGGTTCACCCATCGCTGTTGTAATCTAATCCTACCCATCTTGAGTCTCCCATGCAACCGGGGCATCCACCAGGGCGGGGCAGGGAAGTAGGAAAGCACGGGCAGACTCTGATGACTTCACGACACGCACTGCCTCGTTTTAACAAAACCTCTGGTTGCTGTGGTCACCCCTGCACGAAGCTCGACTGTTTGTATTGCCTGCAGCCATTTACCCTGTCACCCAGCCTGAGCTACTCTCGTTGTTTTCAACTGCAAATGGGAGTTGCGGTTCCAACACATTTGGAAGGCACAAGGCTGGGGAAAGCGGCTGCAGCCGCTCATGTGTTACCATCGCCAGCCACCCTGCCCAGGTTTTCCTCTTATTCCATCTTACCGTGGATGGATTTTCAACAGGCTCCGGCATCTCTGTGAAATGAGGAACAAGGTAGCCCCGGCACGCGCGCCACAGCAGCCGTTCGAAGGAATTCACCCGCCACGGGTGTATCACACCTGCCACAAAGCTTCAGGGGCAGGGTGAAAGGGAGAAAACCTAAATTAAATTTTGAAGGCTGATTGTACAGTATCCCAAGGCAACGTTACGCGTATCACGTATTAAGTTATGTACGTTAAGTGCACTTCAAAGTACAAGAGTGCTTCGGATATGAAGCCCTGGAAGGAATCCCTCGAAACACCCTCCAAATCAGGTAAACGTGATCCCTTGCAACAGGTGAGAGAAGTCGGCAAGCTCCACCCCTCCTACAAAAGTATCCGTTATCTGAGCAATCATCACCCAACCTCCACTCACTTGATTCTGAGGTCAGGGCGTTGTAGCACGGTGGGGTCAAGCAGAGGATCTCTTTCAGAGAAAGCACGAGAGCGGACAGGCGAATCGAGGGGCACCTGCTGGTACAGTAAATGCGACAACCCGGGACTCAGACCATGGAACGCCTCCGTCCACTCTCCCTGGTCATTTGGTTGCCAAAGGCGTTTCACGCTCAGCCTTCTGTTCATCCCTTGGGCCCAAGGCCTCAAACAACCCCCAACAGACCTCTCTTCTCCTCCAAGTCCCCAAACTCCGCCTGACCAGCAGAGAGGTGGGTTTGGAGCAGGAAGAGGGGGGGGGGGGTCACTTACCAATTCACCGGTGAAGTGCTGGCCCTCCTGCAGCACCTGAATATGCTCCCGCAGCTCCTGCAGCTGGCCCACCAGGGCCTCCCGGTTGTGGCTCACCACCCGCAGCTCCTGCGCCAGGGTCTCGGACTGCTCCTGGATACGCAGGGCCTCGCGGGCCAGGGGTGCTGGCAGATTCTCCTCTGGAGGCTTCAGGGACTGTCCAGCCTTCTGTACTTCCTGGGCCAAAAAAGCTGGAGAGAAAAGAGAGGGAGAAAGAGCCCCCAAACCTAGGATTGGGGTCTTATTCCAGGTTCCCAACAGCTCAGAAAAGGGCTTCAGCAGGCCCAATGCAGCTCACCCAACCCTGGGACTCAGCAGCAGGATTTCTGCTTCACACGCAGAAGGGCCCAAGGTGAATCCCTGCCAGCAGGGAAAAAACTCATCCAAAACCTGGAGAGCCGAGGCCAGGTAGGGCTGGCGATGTTAGGCTAAATCAGTGTTTTTCAAACTTGGCAGTTTTAAGATGCGTGGATTCTTTGGGAGGAGTTCAACAGCCTTGGGACTGAGATGACTGTCACCAAGGCAGGACGGTAGGTGTCATGCTCTTGGGATCACAGGTGCAGGCACCATGGCCACGGGGCTGGAGAAACACAGCTTTCATCTAGTGCAGTGTTTCTCAGTCTCAGCACCTTTAAGATGTGTGGACTTCAACTCCCAGAATTCCCCAGCCAGCATGCTGGCTGGGGAATTCAGAGAGTTGAACTCCACGCATCTTAAAGCTGCCAACTCTCAAAAACACTGGGTGAAATGAACCATGAGTAAACTCAAGATATTGCAAGTCCTGCAGAAATGGGACACAGGCTGAGCACTCAAAACGTGATGCTGCACAGCTTTGTGGGCTACATTCAGCCTGCTAGCTGATGAGTTGCCCTGGCCTACCAAAGTCACAACCCCAATCATTCACATTTTTAGCAATACGTTTCCTGCATGCCTCACTTCTTAAAACTCTCTGTAATTTATATTTTAATGAGCACTTCCCTATAGAAGAAAAACATGAGTTTTTATAATCTGAGGGCAGAGAGCGTGATACAACCCCAGTTCTTTCTTCTGGCTGCATCTGAATTGGATCTCCAGAGCCCTAGCAATGTACTACAGTGGCCACAGAACAGAGATTTGGTACCGATGGCTGTACCTAGTAACACAGTGCAACATTTTCCTAATCGGAAATTGTTTTCCTACTGCATTTTCCTATGCCTTTTTTTTTCAATTTTAAAAGTGGGTCATTTCCCCCAAATTAATTGGTATCACAATAAATGGATAAAGACCGCCAGTTCCAAATAAGTAACACAATAAATGGATAGGCTGTCAGTTCCAAATGTTGCAATTCATGTTTTTATGCAACTATCCATAGAAATTTGTTATCAGGCTTTGGCACCTTCAATATTTTTTCAACACATCTAAGTGTGCTATTAAAGAAAACTGTATGCCATTGGATTGTAAAAAGCAGACTGCATGAGAAAATCCAGCTACTATCTGCCAGGGACCAGAGGTTATAATTCAATTTAGAAGAGTTTCAGTTTCTGTTCATAAAGTGTCCCATGATTTACTAATCTAACGTCTCTCTATTTGTAAAAAGAGAGTCTTGTGATTTGCCTTTTTTATCATGGGCAGCCTGGTATCATACAGCCAAAATCTGGAAGCCTAACCCAGCTCCCTGCCAGCCCATAGATTAACAAAACAGTTTCCATCAATAAGGCTGACACGTCACTGGCATTATTTCACTCCTACTTTCCAGGTCTCATTGCCAGCCCTGTGAAAATCCCATCAGCAGAGGGAGAGCCCCACTCCAGCCTCCCAAAGCAGGGGTCACTCACTGAACGTTTTCTCCATTTCTTCACAACGCCGCACCTCTCCCACAAAGCGCCGCTGGAAGGCACTGACATGAGGGTTCAGCTGAAAGTAAAGGAAGCCCATCCTAATGAGGGTCTGGTCAAGGATGGAGTCCCCAAAAACAGGCCCCAAAACTCTCAATGCACCATATCAAGACCTCTTCAGCAAGCATAAGACACCCCCCCCCTTTTTTTTTACCCCGCCCCAATTTTATTCTTGCCCTCAATCTCTTCTATTCATCTGCCAGGCTCGTAACAAACATGCAATCCCAAAACTTCTTCCATAAATAAGGAAGGGGGTAGGAGGTGGGAGATCATTTGTACACAACCACTTCTCAAGTAAATGAAAATATCAGTTATTCTTTCTGTTGCCTGAATATGACCAAGTCCTTCCGTGACACACTAGGCACATACTATTTCTATCTCTTTTAGTTGCTGGCCCTCACAAGCTTTCTGGAAAAAAAAAACGGTTGAAAAGGAAGCCTCTCCTTTTGTAAGAACAGCAACTTTTTTGTAAGAGACCAACTACACCCATGGACTGATTGCTGCCTGCTTTGCAATCACCGCTGCAGTTAAAGGCCCCAACAGCTGTACCATCCTTAGTTTCGTCTTCCCACCAAGCGTTCCCCAAATCTTCCAGCACATACATCACGGAACTCCACAAGGCCTCGCTCGCCTAATTCGCTAACACAAGCATAGGATGAAGCCGACTGCAAGAAGAGCTGGGCCAGGCACATCTCCTCGCTGCGAAACATAGTGCCCCCGTTTCCAGAAGAGACTGAAAGACAAAGTGGGTTAATTAGCAGGCATTAATTCACCCAAACCACTACCTATTCCTAATGGAGGGTGGACGGGGGGCTCTTTTTCTGACAGATGTTGGCCTAAGCCGCTCTGGTGACATAGGAATGGGACCAGGAAGATACAGAGAAAAGAGAGGGGGACAAAGACGGGGTGAGGGGCAGAGAACCCACCAATGGGAGAAGTAGGCAAAACCGAAACGCTCACCCGCCAACTAGGGAAAGCTTATCTCTAAGACGGGGGTTTGGCAATGCATACCAACCAAAGGCCTGCGGATACTGCCTGGCATTAGGACTGCATCAGTCAGGATTCCGTGGCTGCAGTGGCCCAAGGGGTGGTGGTGGTGGGCGGCTTGCTTACCTCTGGATACTCCAAATGCAAGAAAGCAGAAAGCGAGTTTCTCCTTCAGGGTTCGAGCCAGAGGCAGCCCCAGATTAAATCTTTGCCGTCCTGATGGCTTGCTGCAACTTGCCCCATGTGCTGACTCACATGAGGCTTTTCTCAGCTCTGGGATTGCAACACAGTTTCCAGGCCAGGCCACGACCACTCGTTTCACAACGTGTGCCTGACTCAGGCCTCCCTCTTGCTCACAGTGGGATTAAAATATCCTGAGAAGGCAGTTCTGGGACTCAGGCTGGAGAAAAGTGCAAAGAGATCCTTTCAGCTGTTGGAGCAGACAGAGCATGTTGCCCATTTGGGGGAGCAGGGTGGGGAGAGAGGAGGAGAGAGACAGACAAGGCACAATAATCACTTAATTAAGAACAAAAAGATAGTTCTCTAAATTTCATCCTCAGGGACCGGTGTTCCCCTCTGCAATGAGAAAGCGGCCTGAGTGGAAGATGGCTTGCTCTGGTGACAAAGACATGACGAAGAGGAGCCCACAAGCCTGGGAAAACCACCATGTCTTGGCAACAGCTGCAGGAACCACACCCAGAACCCTCCAGGCTGGTTTGACTGGAAGCAAGAGGGTTATAATTAGGGCAAGGAATGAATTAATTAAATCAGCCAAGCACGGCTGCAAGATCACCCTTCCGCAGAACATCTAATATTCTAGATGGCCATCCCAGGCCATGTTCTCCAGCAAAAAATACACACGAGAAGGCCGGATACTGCCACTCTTTCAAAGCATCATATCTAAGGGTGCAGGTCCACCGCAGGCATAAAGTTATTGGGGGAATTGCCCTGACTTTAGAATGATTCCTGGGCTGGCTACTGCTGAAGTGAATATGGCCTCTATTAAGGGCAGCACTGCTGTATTGGGAAAAGGGTTCCTGCTCTTTTAAGTCAGGAATGGGCAACCAGCGGCCCCAGAACTACTTTCATGCATTCATCAGTGCCAACCACAAAGCTGAAATTCCACCACCAAAAGCTGCAACCCTATACCTATATGGGGAGGGACCCAAAACCCACGGTTCCATCCGTTTGCACTGTGGTCCCCAGGGATGGAAAAAAATCTGCACCCCCCAAAAAAGACTACAAGCTTGGCCACAAAAAGTAATTGCTTGCTTTAAGAAGGTTGAAGTTTCAGAGATGCAGTTTCTCCTCTCAGTAATTAGCAGAAACGTGCATCTGCTAATTCCATAACAGAGTTCCATAACAGAATTACAAAAATCCTGTTCCATAGGAGATCTATTAATTTTCTGGAAGAGTAATGGAGTACTCCCAGCTACAGGCCTTAGGGAACGTTTTGTACTGAGTCCCCAGAACAAGCAAGCATCGCATCTGTCTACCTCTGTGTAATTTTGGGGATCTCATCTTGCACTAAAAATAATGCAACAGATTTGTACCAATAAGGAATTACTGCAATGGAACTTTGCAGTAGGTTAAATGACTAAGCCACCAAGCTAGCATTAGATTTTGTTAATAAAGATAGAAATAATTGCATGCTTAAATAAATACATATGTAACTTAATTTTTTTTTTAAAAAAAAGCCAGTCAGCCTGGTACAAATTTTTGATTGTATCTGTCATTCCAATTTGAACCTCAGAATGTAACTAGACTGAACTGTGTCTGAGGAAGCTATTGAGAGGTATCTTTGTATTAGCCGAAGCCTTCTTCCAATTGTCTCTGCATGCATATGCGTGTGCAACTGCTTTGCCAGCACTCACAATGGAAAGGTTGTCTGGGCATGCATATGTATGCCCAGATAACCTGGAAAAGTTTTCTATACAGCAGAGCTTTCCAAATTTTTCATGTTGGTTACACACTTTTTAGACATGCATCATTTTGTGACACACTCTTACAGCAGGGCACAAGGCAGGCACTAGGACCTGCGTGGAATCACAGAAGGTTTGGAGGCAGCCAGGCACAAGGCAGGCACTAGGACCTGCGCGGAATCCTGGCAGGGTTCAGAGGCAGAAATAGCCGTGACACACCCAGGCACTGCAGCCGACACACTAACACACAGCTTTCCAAAGTGTGTGTCGCGACACACTACTGCAGTGCTTTCCAAACTGACGCCGTTGGCGACACACCAACGGCGGCAGCAGCGGCGGGGGGGACACGTGCGTGCACGGCGGGAGCACGAGGGGGTGCACGACGGCGGCCTCGCTAAAACGCGGAAGTGCTGATGGCGTGCCACTGCCGTCATCGCTGCTGCGTGTGCACCCGCGCCACCACTTCACAACACACTAAACTGTGTGTTGTGACACACTAAAGTGTCGCGACACACAGTTTGGAAAGCTATGCACTACTGTGTTGCTTGTGGTGTCCTGGTGTCACGTGAAAACCCGGAAGCGCTGATGGGGGGAACCGGAAGAAGTGGCACCCCCGCCAATCAGTGCCGCTGCCACTGCCGCTGATTGGTGGGGGTGCCGCTTCTTCCGGTTCCCATCAGTGCTTCCGGGTTTTCTTGCGACACACCAGGACACTGCAGGCTGCCACGCCACCGCCGTTGGTGTGTGTCACCAACATGAAAAGTTTGGAAAGCTCTGCACTGTGTCGCAACACACAGTTTGGAAAGCTCTGCACTAACGTGTCGCAACACACAGTTTGGAAAGCTCTGCCATACAGCAACACCAAGTCTTCTGGAAGTCAGGGATGCCTCACTACTTTGAGGAAGGGCCTTTTTTCTCACTGGCATGTTTTGCAAATAACCCCTTCAAATACTTTGCACAACCCTACTTTATACATCGTTTTTTTTTTTTTAAAAAAACCACCACAATGACTAAGGCAGGGCTTTCCAAAGTTTTCCCGCGTCGACACACCAACCGCCGTTGGTGTGTTGCCGCGGGAAAACCCGGAAGTGCCGCCGTTGCGGCAGCACGCAAAAACCTGGAAGCGCTGCTGCCGCTTTCGGCTTTTGCGCGCCGCCGTTGGTGTGTCGCTGCGGGAAAACCCGGAAGCGCTGATGATGATCAGCGCTTCCGGATTGTGTGGCAACACACCAGACTGTGTGTGGCGACACACTTTTGTGTCGCGACACAGAGTTTGGAAAGCTCTGGACTAAGGGTTCATCTACCTACACGCAGTGGATGCTACTTAACAACCTGTTTTCTGGGTTTGCACCACACACTGTAACAAAGACAAAAATGCAAAGGCTGGAGTCAGTCAGCGTCTTAGCCTAGTGTTTGGCTACTTTGGGGTTCTGTTTGCTGGCCAAATCCAGCCGGTGGAAAGCAAATAAATCCTAACCCACTCCACTCATCACTTTAGTGCCAGGAGTCTTCTTCCTTCCAGTTGTCACATAGACAAGAAAATATTTTTCCCAACACCTGAATCTGATGAATGAGAGACCAAAACACCCTGAAAGCATGGAATGGCAACCCATTTCTGCATTGCTGCCCAAAAACCTACATGGACACACCCAGGACGTCATCAGGACTTAGTGAAGACTTTCCCCTTAAAGTTTAGCAATGTCACAAATAAAAGATAACATTACAGCCAAACATCTAACCACATCCTGCATAAGTATTTTGTTGGTCCCTCCTCAAAATATAAGAGCCTAAAACACACACACACACACACTCCTTTATTAGACAAATGTGGAAGTGAAAGCATCCACTAGGTCAAGAAGAGAGAAACAGCAGCCATCTTTTTCATCTTGAGAAAGTCACCACCATCACATCTCAAACTGGAATGCTAATGTGGCCTTTATGTTAATATAAATTAGCTTAATAAATTATATTGCTTCTCTTACTGGTAGTGAAGCAGTTACAACAATACGGGAAATGTGGGCTTTGGCCTGAATGGCTGTATCTAAACCAAGCTGATCTAGAAGCATGCTGTTATTAATTACTTTCCTGGGTCAACCAGTAAACTCTTGGAGTAGAGAGGATGGTTCTGTATTACTCTCCAGATGTATTGCATTTCCATTCCCATAAACCCCAGCCCGCAGGACTATGCTGGGTCAGGACATGGTAGCAGAACTCCAACATTTCTGGAGAATATCACAGATTGGAGAAGGCGGCAAAGATGGCTTTATTTATAAGGAAGTGGGAGGGTGGGTCTTCCATCTCTCACGTGAGCTGCCCCAACTTTCCACAGATGACACACGCACCCCCAGGCGCCAAAGAAGGGTGGTCATTCTGTAGTCCAAGCCGGAAGCGTTTCTTCTACAGTCCTGGGAAGGCGCGAGGGGCGATGGAGAAAGTCCAGTTCTCAAATGCCCCTTCCTCCAGAGTCCTAACTTCCCCACCTCCCGGACAGAATGAAAATGGGAGAGGCAGTGGCGGATCTCCTCTGAGCTAATCCCCAAAAAGACAGACCGGAGCCGAAAAATCGCTTCTGGCAGACGCCACTAACATAAAGTGACTCTCCGTTGTCCCCCGGCTCCACGCCGGAACCTCATGAACCACTAATCCAGCCCACACTCACCCCTCCCGGCACGCAGGTTGTCTCTGCAGCCCTGGAGTTGAGCGGCTGAGACTGATCCACGTAGAAGTCCCCGAAAGCGCGTTTTCCCTTCCCTCCCCACAAGCGATGTTAATGTAAATAACTGAGGTGCAACCATTTTTTAGACACATTGCAGCAACGCGAGGGTGGGGTGGAGGTTAGCTGGGTCTTGGAACAAGTGAAGCAAAAGACGGAACGGGCTGAACTCCAAACCCAAACGATAGATCTTGAGAAGAGAGCCCCGAGATCGGGCCCAGAGTCACAAGGGTTGATGGAGGAAGCCGGATGCGAGGGGCCAAACATGCACCCACCTTGCGATACCGCCGCCGCCGCCGCCGCCGCCGGAACAACAGCCGGGTTTCTTCTCCCGGGCTGCCAATTACTTCCTCTGCCAGGAAGGCCCCAACTGAAAGGAAAGCTGATCTGTCCCGCCCTGCGCGCAGCATGAAGGCACTTCCTGCGGGTTGTGGGAACGGAGAGCGACCTCGGACAGCAGACAGAATCCTGCTTCTCAGAGGGCGAGGGAGAAGAGAGGACATCTAAAGGTTTTGTTTTCTTCTGCAGCTTAGTCCTCTGCGCAGCCCGAGAGATGCACGAAGGCACCCCCCGCCTTGACTGAGCATCACTTACAAGGCGTGTGAAATTGTAGACGCTCCTGACATTTCTTTTGTTCACTTATACCGCAGAAGCACAGTAGGATCGTCAAAAAGTGCGAAGGTATTATTAAGGATACGGAGATTGATTGATTTCACAGGCCCCGATAATCAGCACGGATCTCTCTCTCTCCCCCACCCCTCTCTTGATTAACAGGACCCTGTGAATTATCAGGACCATGAATGGTTACCCTGCAGTATCGGTGCAGTTCGTATCCCAGACAAACAGGAACGCATTTGCAGAGAGTGACATTCAACCCTGCTTGTCTCTTTCTGTGGAGGTCTGCTTTGGTGATGGGGGTGTCAGGGCAATAGCTGAACAGAGGAGAAACAATACCATTGTAAAATCTGCAGGAAAAACCACATGCAGGTCACTTCCAGTGCTTGCCAGCATCACACTAGTAACCACACTGCATTTTAGTCATGCCACATGGCTGCCCAAAACAAGTGTTATACCAGGGTCATAGCCTTTCACTTGAAAAAACTTGCAGCACCCACAGTAAGCCATTTCTACATGTGATATATAAAATTATCTACTGTAGTCATTTTAGGATGGTTCATCCCTGAGGAAAACAAACTTTTTATCACTACAACAGTGGTTATAAGGCAGTAAAAGGTCTGTGTTTTGCATGCATCCCTTCACCCCCTTCCTCGTTATTTGACCTAATGTTTCTACTTTACAGGCATTTAAAACAGGAGAGAAAAAAATTAGATTGCTATACATTCTGCCTATATCTTTAGATGTGTACCAGCACTACATGATTATGAGGAAAAAAATAGAAAAATGGGGAGCTATGGTTGCAGTCAAAAACAACTGAAAGCAAGTATTGATATTTCCAGGCTATTTTACATATTACACAGACAATTCATGTGGGTAGAACTTTCAGCACCTATCAAGTATAGCATTATATCAGGTTCCATACATGCATGCAGTCCAGTATCAACCTATGGATTATGTTCTTAAGTATTCTACTTGATATTGGTCACAGAATTGACAAAAGGGAAAGTGACTCTGGAGTTTAATCCCAAGTATTGTCCTGGTGTACTAAGTGGTGTCCCAGGACCTGCTACAAGATTTAAATTGTTGAACCACTCTCAAACGGCAGCCATCACACTTCAAATCCAAGATACAGATGAGTGGTCTCATGCTATAAAGTAATCCCATCACCACTGATGTCAAAAGATAGTGATTAAGGCATCAGGCTAGAAACCAGGAGACTGTGAGTTCTGGTATCCCACAGTCACATGGGAACCACAATGAGGAGGTAAGGAAGGCAGCAACATCCAAGTACCATCAAAGGATAAGACAGGTCCTGAAGAGCCAGCTCAATGGAAAGAACAAGATCCATGCCATCAACATGTATGCCCTGCCAGTCATCAGATACCCTGCCAGTATAGTGAGCTGGCCAAAGGAGGACATGGAGACTGCCGATGTGAAGACCCGGAAGCTCCTCACAATGTACGAAGGCTTCCACCCCAAGTCCAACTCCCAGAGACTGTACACCAGCCGGAAAGAGGGCGGGCGGGGTCTGGTGGGTGTCAAAACCACTGTCCTGGATGAGACCCAGAGCATCCAGGAGTACATCAGTAAGATGGTATCTAAAGATGAGCTGCTGAGAGAATGCCTGAGGCAGAAGCAGACATGGAAGAAAGATCAAGCAGAGGAAGTGCCATGGGATGTACCATCGACAGATAGCTGAGGTGGCTGACCTTGGGAAATCCTACCAGTGGCTGGAAAGGGCTGGACTAAAAGATAGCACTGAGGCACTGATCATAGCAGCACAAGAACAGGCACTAAGCACCAGATCCATAGAAGCAGGGGTCTACCACACTAGACAGGACCCAAGGTGCAAACCATGCAGAGAGGCCTCAGAGACAGTTCAACACATAGTGGCAGGGTGTAAGATGCAGGCAGGAACAGCATACACTGAACGGCACAACCAAGTAGCTGGCATTGTGTACAGGAACATCTGCACAGCGTATGGGCTAGACCCTCCAAAGCCCAGATGGGAGATTCCACAGGTTGTGGAGAATGACAGGGCTAAGATCCTGTGGGACTTTCAGATCCAGACGGATAGGCAGGTACTGGCCAATCAACCAGACATCACAGTAGTAGACAAGGACCAGAAGACGGTGGTGGTGATAGATGTAGCGGTGCCAAGTGACAGGAACATCAGGAAGAAGGAGTATGAGAAGCTGGAGAAGTACCAGGGCCTAAAGGAAGAACTAGAGAGGATGTGGAAAGTGAAGGCCAAAGCGGTCCCAGTGGTGGTAGGAGCCCTCGGGGCTTTGACTCCCAAGCTGGGGGAGTGGCTCCAACAGGTACCAGGAGCAACATCAGAGCTCTCTGTCCAGAAGAGTGCAATGCTGCTGAGATACTGTGCAAGATACCCTCAAACTCCCAGTCCTCTGGTAGAGTACCCAAGGTTGAGGAAGACACATAGCCATTGGGGTGAGGAGGGTCGGTTTCTTTCTTTCTTTCTTTCTTTCTTTCTTTCTTTCTTTCTTTCTTTCTTTCTTTCTTTCTTTCTTTCTTTCTTTCTTTCTTTCTTTCTTTCTTTCTCTCTCTCTCTCTCTCTCTCTCTCTCTCTCTCTCTCTCCTTCCTTCCTTCCTTCCTTCCTTCCTTCCTTCCTTCCTTCCTTCCTTCCTTCCTTCCTTCCTTCCTTCCTTCCTTTCTTTCTCTCTCTCTCTCTCTCTCTCTCTCTCTCTCTCCTTCCTTCCTTCCTTCCTTCCTTCCTTCCTTCCTTCCTTCCTTCCTTCCTTCCTTCCTTCCTTCCTTCCTTCCTTCCTTCCTTTCTTTCTTTCTTTCTTTCTTTCTTTCTTTCTTTCTTTCTTTCTTTCTTTCTTTCTTTCTTCTTTCAAGCCACCCAAGTCAAGAGGATACCAGCATACTTAAAGAACAGCCTAAAAACAACCCAAACAATTCAAGGCAAGAGGACTTCCTTCAGAAAATGGAAATCTCACTCACATGTGAAGAGCAAAAAAAAAAGGGTTACAAACTCTAGCAAATAACAAGGCCTGCAAGAACAACAAGAGTCTATTGCAGGTAAGAGATCATAATTAACTCCCCCTTCATGCCTCATATTCCTATCAGCAATGACATCCAAGATGCCTTGTACAATATATCATTCAAGTTTTTTCTGTATAATATTTAATTCAATGCTTTTTATTAGGGAATATGTGTTTGCACGCATATGGTAACTGAGTTAAATGATGGAAATACTCATTTGCTTGTGAACCTGACTCACCACCAATTACACAGTATACGAGTTACATTTTTTCCAGCCACTAAACATCTTTTGACTTCCTTTTTTCCATGTCTCAGATCCTATTTCAGGAAATTTGATTATACTGATTCATTTGCACTAAAAATGTTTTAGCAGCGGATGTTATATAGATAATGACAACAGCTAACAAAAAGACTTCTATCTCTCTGGTAGCATACCGAAACAATATTAAATGAGACAACAATTCACTCTTCTCCATTCATATCCCGACTTTTTCAATCTTTGCCCTATACACAATCTTAGTAGCTCTTTGCAGCTGTCCAATTTATTTCCAGTGAATCACACTGTATATACAAGACTACATATACTATGTAGAACAGTAAGTTCAGAAAATGAAATCCGGGGCATTGGTGGGGGGTGGATTTTAAATGATTCCCAACTCAGGAGGTAATGGAATTTCTGCAGAAAACAGAAATGACTGAAAACTTTATACAGGATGGAAACCATGATCTTACTTGCCCATGACCAGTGCTTCAACAGGATTGTAAATATATCATAATCTTACTGATAAAAACTACTTTTGAAAAAGATTTAGAATTAAAATATACTGGAATGTGGGTTTGAGAACATTTCCTTTGAACCAGCATTATAGGTAGTCCTTGTTTAATGTCCACTCATTCAGCAACCTTTTGAAGTTACAGTGGCGCTGAACAAGGGGCACTTACGACAGGTCCTCATAATTGTGGCCGTCGCAGCATCCCCATGGTCACGTGATTGCGATTTGGGTGCTCGGCGACCAGCTGACAATTACGATGTCGGTGTCCCATGGTCACGTGATTGCCATTTGCAACTTTCGCTGCATGCTTCCTTTTTTTTTTTGTAAAATAATCTTTTTCAATTTATATTTAAAACCAATTGAACATATAACATATTCAACATATCAAATACAACATTCACAAACTTACACTTATATAACATTTAACACTAAACAGACATTAAAAAGAAAAAAAAGGAACAAAAATTTACACCATAACATTAAAATGTGGTTTCCTGCCATCTTAGCTGCGACTATAAATTTATAAATAAGATATCTTAACTACTTGTCTAAGGTCTCTCTGTCTTATCCCTATTTCTATTTGATTATATATTATAATTATATACCTCTGTTTCTCATTATTTAAACATTTATATATTCATTTATTAAATCCTATATTCATAATATTGTTTTTTTGTGTTATCATAATATAATCAAGAAAAGGTTGCCATTCTTTTTGGAAATCGTCCATATTTTTGTCTTTTAGCATTTCTGTTAGTTTTGCCATTTGGGCTAGGTCCAGTACCTTTATTATCCACTCTTCTATTGTTGCGGTGTGTTCTTCTTTCCATCGCAGGGTGTAGATAATCCTTGCAGCTCTAATCAAATGCAGTAAGAGCATTCCATGGTTTTTTCCTAGTTCTTCATCCGTTAGTCCTAATAGGTATAGTTCTGTTTACTAGTTATATCCATTTTCAAAATTTTTTGGATAACTTTATGTATTGATTCCCAGAATTTTTTAGCCTTTTTACAGGTCCACCATAGATGATAAAATGTTCCTGTTTCCTTTCTGCATTTCCAGCAAATGTTTGATGTATTTTTGAACATTTTTGCCAATTTATCTGGAGTTAAGTACCAGCGATACATCATTTTATAGAAGTTTTCTTTCAAATTATAGTTCAGGGTAAATTTTAAACTTTTAGACCACATTTTTCCCATTGATCATACATAATATTGTACCCAAAATTTCTAGCCCATTTAATCATACACTCTTTAATTTGTTCATCTTCTAATTTTAATTGTAATAACATTTTGTATAGTTTTGTAATCATATGGTCATTGTTCGAACATAACTGGTTTTCCAACCAAGATACTTCTTTTATAAATTTATGGTTCTTTTTATCATATTTATATTGTTCCTTTAATTGTAGATAGATAAACCAGTTACAACGATATCCTTCTGTTTCTAATTCTTCTCTTGTCTTCATTACAAATTTATCACCTTTATATTTTAATAAATCTTTATTTTATTTATTTATCTTATTTATACCCCGCCTATCCCCTCCCTACTGGAGGACTCTAGGCGGCTTACATACATGTAATTCATATCTATATTATACAATCAATCATTACAATGTTTTACGCGCGCGATGGGAAGGAGGTAAGGGAACCGGCTCTTCAGCTGCAGGCATCAGACTACATGTCCCAGGATGCCTCGCTTTGCGCCGGCTGCTGACGTCCAGGAAGTTGTTGATTTGGATCCGTCGTTCTCTGCCGCCTTTATCGGGGTTCCCAGATCTTCGGTTCGAGGACGACCCTCCGCTGGATGCCGGCAAATTGGCCCACGAAGTGGTACCCATTTATCTACTTGCATATGCTTTCAATCTGCTGGGTGGGCAGAAGCTGGAGCTAGTGGTGGGAGCTCACCCCACCCCGCGGTTTCGAACTGCCAACCTTGTGGTCGGCAGACTAATGGCTCAGCGTTATATCTTAACCATCTAGGTCTTTCTTGACTTTCCCTTCTAGCAAAAGCTTCTTGGGGTGATAGCCAATGTGGGATGTTTGGCATTAATCTGGCTTTATATTTATCCCATATTTTTATTATTGCTCTTCTAATACAATGATTATTAAATGCTTTGTTTGCTCTGACTTTGTCATACCATAAAAATGCATGCCAACCGAATTTTAGTTCATGGCCTTCAAGATGTAACAATTTATAATTTTCTAATGTAATCCACTCTTTTAGCCACGTAAGGCAACATGCCTCATAATATAGTTTTAAGTCCGGTAGTCCAAGCCCTCCTCTTTCTTTCGCATCTTGTAATAATTTATATTTTATTCTTGGTTTTTTCCCTTGCCAAATAAATTTTGATAAATCTTTTTGCCACAGTTTGAAAGTATTTTCTGTAATAAGTACTGGTATTGTTTGAAATAGGAATAGCATTCTAGGTAAAACATTCATTTTTATTGTGGAGATTCTTCCCATCAAGGATAGGTGTAATTTTTCCCATCTTATCAAGTCTTGTTTTATATCAGTCCATATTTTCATATAGTTATTTTGAAACAAGTCATTATTTTTCTTTGTTACTATTACTCCTAAGTATTTGGTCCTCTTTACGCTTTTAAAACCTGTTTTATTTTCCAACATTTCTTGATTTTTTTGAGCCATATTTATATTTATATTTATCATTTTTGTTTTTTGTTTATTTATTTTAAAGCCCGCTAATCTTCCGAATTCTTGTAGCCTTTTCATCAAATAATCAATTGAATCTAGAGGGTTTTGTAGTATTATGACTAAGTCATCCGCAAAGGCCCTTAATTTAAAGCTTTCCTGTTTAATCTTTATTCCTTCTATTTTTCTATCCTCTCTGATAGCTTCATTAAGGATTTCTAAAACTAATATAAATAACAATGGTGATAGTGGGCATCCTTGTCTTGTTCCTTTTTCAATATTGCATTCTTGCGTAATTTCATCATTTACTATAATTTTTGCTTTTTGAATTGTATAAATTGATTTAACTGCTTTTATAAATAAGTCACCAAAATCCATACTTTCCATTACTTTAAACATGAAACTCAAATTTAAATTATTGAATGCTTTTTCCGCATCCAGAAATATCAAAGTTGTTTGTTTTTCATTATGGAATTGAGCGTATTCTATTACATCTAAAACAATCCTTATATTGTCTTTTATTTGCCTTTTAGGTAAAAGTCCACTCTGGTCATAGTTAATAATTTCTTGAAGTACTTTTTTCAGTCTTTCAGTTAAAATTAGTGTAAATATTTTGCAATCATTATTTAATAAAGATATGGGTCTATAGTTTTTACATAGTGTCAGATCTTGCACTTCCTTAGGAATTAATATAATATTTGCTTCTGTCCATGACTTAGGGAGTGATCTGCTTATCATAATTGAATTTATTAATTCTTTGAATGGAGAAATTATTTGTTCTATAAAACATGTATAGTAGCCTGCTGTATAGCCATCTGGTCCTAGTGCTTTCCCTGATTTAAGTTTTTTTATTGCTTCTATTATTTCTTGAGTTGTAAAAGGACTACTAACTATTGACTTTTGAGTTTGTGTCAATTTTGGTATCTTATGGTCTATCAAATATTCATCAATTTTTTCTGATGATATTTCCTGTTTTTCATATGAATTTGAAAAAAACTTTAAAAATGCTTTTTTAATTTTCTTATTATCAACTAAGTCTATGTTATTTTCCCGAATTTTAGTAATAATTTCCCCCCCCTGTTGTTTATTCGTTCAGTCGCTTCCGACTCTTCGTGACTTTATGGACCAGCCCACGCCAGAGCTTCCTGTCAGCCGTCACCATCCCCAGCTCCCCCAAGGTCGAGTCCGTCACCTCCAGAATATCATCCATCCATCTTGCCCTTGGTCGGCCCCTCTTCCTTTTGCCTTCCACTTTCCCTAGCATCAGCTTCTTCTCCAGGATATCCTGTCTTCTCATTATGTGGCCAAAGTACTTCAGTTTTGCCTTTAATATAATTCCCTCAAGTGAGCAGTCTGGCTTTATTTCCTGGAGTATGGACTGGTTTGATCTTCTTGCAGTCCAAGGCACTCTCAGAATTTTCCTCCAACACCACAGTTCAAAAGCATCTATCTTCCTTCGCTCAGCCTTCCTCATGGTCCAGCTCTTGCAGCCATAGGTTACTACAGGGAATACCATTGCTTTAACTATGCGGACCTTTGTTGTCAGTGTGATGTCTCTGCTCTTAACTATTTTATCAAGATTTGCCATTGCTCTCCTCCCAAGAAGTAAACGTCTTCTGATTTCCTGGCTGCAGTCAGCGTCTGCAGTAATCTTTGTGCCCAGAAATACAAAGTCTGTCACTGCCTCCACTTTTTCTCCATCTATTTGCCAGTTATCAATCAAGCTGGTTGCCATAATCTTGGTTTTTTTGAGGTTTAACTGCAACCCAGCTTTCGCACTTTCTTCTTTCACCTTCGTCATAAGGTTCCTCAGCTCCTCCTCGCTTTCAGCCATCAAAGTTTTTTCCCCTATCTTTTCTTAATTTGTAAGCCAACCATCTTCCTGTTTTATTTGCAAACTCAAAGTTTCTTTGCTTGGCATACCTTAGTTTTATCTCTATTTCTTTTACTGTGAGCATTTTTACTTGTTGTTGTCGTAGTTTAAGTTGGTAAATTATTTTATCATCTGAAGGTTTTTCTTGTAATTCTTTTTCCTTTATTTTAATTTAATCCAATACTGTCTGTAGTTTCTGTTGGGCTGTTTTTTTAATTTTTCTATTTAAGTACATGAAGTATCCTCTCATATAAGCTTTACTCGTGTCCCACACAGTTCCAACATCTACTTCATTATTTAGGTTAATTTCAAAAAAATCTTTTAACTTTTTTTACAATCCTCTACTAATTCTTCTTTTTTCAGAATATCTTTGTTTATTCTCCATCTGTAACTTTTATGGCTTAATTTTAATATAATGTTGACTGGATTATGGTCTGAGAAAGATTTTGAAAAAATGTTTACTTTATAAATTTTATTAGCCAAATTCAGAGATATCCAAATCATGTCTATCCTGGAGAATCATTTGTATCTATCTGAGTAGAAAGTAAAGTCTTTTGCTCGACCATTCTTATGTCTTCATGAATCAACTAGAGTCAAATTTTCCATTAAATCAAAGAAGGATTGGGGTAACTTCCCTTGATTTCTTTTAATTAGTTGTTCAGATTTTCTGTCAATCATTGGTGCAGTAACCCTATTCCAATCTCCCATCATGCACCAATTTTCATATGAGAAGGCCGATAGTTCATTTAGTAATTCTTTATAAAATTTATTTTGGTTGTCATTCGGTGCGTATATGCCCACAATTATCATTTTTGATCCTTGTATTTCTATTTCTACCATAAGGTATCTGCCATTTACATCAGTTGTTAGTAACTTAGGTTTTAGATGAGGCTTTACATAGATTACCACTCCATTTATTTTTTCCCCATTTGCCGAGATAAATTCATCTCCCATATGTTTGTTCATCAAGTATTTAATATATTCTTTCCTGATATGAGTTTCTTGTAAACATATTATATCTTGTTTTTAATTTATACAAATAGTGAAATATTTTTTTCCCTTTTCGGTGGAGCATTTGCTCCATTAATGTTCCAAGTCAGACATTTTAATTCATGCATTTATCAGCAATTCCTCAAATTCTTTAGAGTTTGTTGCTATTTCCTCTCTAGATGTTTCCTGATCTTTTCTTTCCTTTGTACCTTTAGTTTGCTCTAAGTCCTTTCTATTTTTCCTCAGGAATTCTTTTGCTTTCATAATTGAGGTAAGTTTGTATCTCTCCTGTTGGAAGGTAAAACTGACTCCCTCTAGTCTTTCCCACCTAAAGGGAATTTTGTTTCTTTTTAATATATCTGTTAGAAAAGTGTATTCTTTTCTTTTTCTTAGAATTCTTAGAGGTATTTCTTTTAGCACCATAATATCTTCTCCTTCAATATTAATTTTTTGTCATAATGGGACTGCAAAATCTGGTCCCTAGTTTTTTTCCTGGAAAATTCTATCAAAATGTCCCTTGGTTTATGGTGGATGGTAACATATTTAGAATTAACACGAAATATATTTTCAATATCTTCTTCTATCCTCTCTTCTTCCCATCCAGTCAAATTTGCTAACATCTGTATTATCGTTTCCACCATTTCATCCTCTTTCTTTTCTGGCACTCCTCTGAGTAACAGTATTCAGTATTACTGTTCAGTAAACAGTATTCTTTTTCTTTCAACTCTAGTAGTGTTAGTCTATCTAATTCATTATCTTTTTCAATTTCAAGTCTGTCTATTCTGTCATTTACTTTTTTAATTTCTCCTTCTAATCTCTTATCCATTTTTTCTAACTTTTGTTCCAGTCTTTTTTCCAGTCCATCTAGTTTTTTCCCCAACAATTGATTTATATTCTGAGTAATATTTTGAGTTGTTTTCACTGCGAATTCTTCAAACATGGCTTTTAGCCATTCCCCTTCTCCTGACCCAGATCCCCTTCTTATTTGTTTTCTTCTATTCATATTTATATATAATTAGTTTAAATTATTTGAAATAACTTATGTTATTTTACAATTAGAGTCAAGACAAAACAGATTTCAAACAGAGTTAAAGTAATACGGCCATTCAAAATAATTAAATAAGTCCAATCCTTGAATATGACTTGAAATAGTTACTGCTCACCAAGAAGTAAAGTCCATTCACAAACTTTGATAGCCTCTTTCTTCCTTCTTTGCATTAAAGTTCAATAAACAAAAACAATTGAAATGAACAGGGCAGCAGTTGTGCCTTTGTACAGGCTGCAGTCATGGCTCCTACAGTAATGTTTCTCCCGCTTCTCAGCTGGTATTGTCACATTGTTTTAACCAAAAACGAAACCGTGTTGTTTTTCCCACTCTGCCAGCTGTCCAGAAGCTTACGGAGTAATTCGTCGGCAGTCTCTCCCTCCCTGGAGCTGCCTCTCGTCCATGTAAACTTTACAGGACTTTTAGCAATACCGCGCTGCAAGTTCTGCTCGGGGCTACTTGGAGCTGCCTCAGAACTCAACCTGTCGCCATCTTCACCGGAAACCAGCGCTGCGTGCTTCCAACAAGCAAAGTCAATGGGGAATCTGGCAGGAGGTCACAAATGGCAATCATGTGACCGCAGGATGCTGCAACAGCACAGGATTTGCCTAACGACGGCAACTGGGACTGCTGGAATTGCTGTCGTAAGTTGGCGCGGTCATGTGATGTTGCGCCTTATGACCTTAGCGATCGCTTAGCGATGGAGTTTCCAGTCCTAATTACCATCGGTCAGCGAGGACTACCCATACTCTATTGTGAGCATTTCCATACTCCACTCTAATACATGCTACATATTTGTCTTCTGAGCACTGATTCTTTTATAGGCATGGCCAACACAACAAAGCGTCAAGTGATGCAGCACCACAGAGCTGATATTCATGAACGGTACCTCAGTCCTTCACAGACTGGAGCAAGCACACACAGCCACACACAGCCATGCCCGAAAAAGTCTCCACTGCAGATACAAATAATTATTTTAGAACGGTGTTATTTTTATCTTTGCGCTAAAGCAGTCCCTTCCATTCTATTTCAGGCTGCTTGGCATAGGCTTCTCATAACGGCATCTATCAGAAAACGAGTAATCAGTGGGGGAGAGCTACCTATTTGAATCTTCATGTTAATAGCATGCTGAATATGGAAAGTGATGTCAAGAGGACGTTTAGCCTACTTTTCTGCACCGTGGGCTAGCATGTTTCCAACTCGATGGAGCCTTCCAAACAATACTAGTCTCAAGGATATCATAATGGGGTTTGCTGATTCTTCAAACTGACTTCTTAAAAGAAGCGAGCAAAAGGCATATCAGTTCTGTAATATTCCTTTCCAAAAGTTTGTTGAGCAGAGAGGACACAAAGCAACAGAACTATGGTGCCAGGCATCTCTCTCTCTCTCCTTAACCACCACTTCTTTCCACACATAGAGTCTTACATTTATCCCGTAAGGTCAAGGATCAGAGGTCTTGCATTAAAGAAAAGATGGACCTGCTTTTCAATCCCACCCAGCCTTTCCACCTGCAAACAGGATGATGTATGATACATTATCGACACAAAAGACTGCCAAACCACAAAGTGCTACTTATCCTCAAAACACAGGGAAACAAAGAGTGGGTGCATGCCCTTTATTACAGGTTTGGCTTTGGATGAGCATGCTGATCAGGAAATGCGAAGGCCGAGGGAAATGTTCTATCACCGATACAAGAAATCAGCTTCTATGTTGGCAGCAATCTCAGCTTCCCACTTGTCTCCATTGTTGAGCAGCTTCTCTTTGTTGTACAGAAGCTCTTCATGTGTCTCAGTGGAGAACTCAAAGTTGGGGCCCTGCAGACGCACAGAAAAGAGATGGAGTAAAATCAAGTCCAGACCGCAATCTTAGCCACCCAAATCACCCACCCACTCCCCCACTCACCTCCACAATAGCATCAACAGGACAGGCTTCCTGGAAGAATCCACAGTAGATGCATTTGGTCATGTCAATGTCGTAGCGAGTGGTCCTGCGGCTACCATCAGCTCGAGTCTCTGCCTCACTAGTGATTGCCTGTTGAGAAAAAGGCACAACTAGCACAAGGGTTCCCAGAGCCATCTTAGGAGAGCACCCTGAGATTACTCAACGTTTAGCAGCAAAATGGTCAAATCCTAGCAATGTGACTTTAGGCAGAAGGATGTTGCCCCCCAGAGGCCTTCTACTCCCACTCCCAGCCTTAAAAATTCCCCAGAAAACACACCAACAAAAATTGGCCACACTCGTCTAGTAACAACACTGGATGGCCTCCTGAGGGCCTCCAAATGGTCTTGAAGCAGAACTGCAAACCCAACCCCACAGAAATGATCAACTCCTGCTCAAGCATGCTGATACCCTGGCCATCTCCGCCATCCACCCGCAGAAAATATGGACAGAAACCAGGGAAGAATCACAGCATAGAACTGCAGCAACAGCCCTCATAACTTCCTTCCTCGGTCCCAATTTAAAAGAACATACCAATTGAATACATGCTAGGCTGATACGATGCTGGCCACTTCAGGGCTTGTGGGGCAAAAACTAGAGGATGTCACAGGCATCGTCCTCCTGCCACAGACTGAAGCACGGGTGGGCAGCCTTTCAGAGGGCAAGAGTCACATTCAAGATTTGGGAAGGGGGCAAAAGGCCAGAAAGAGGATAAGGCCTCATTATATATCAGGAGGACTGGGTTTGGCGAGGAACGTGGGGTTTTTCTTTCCTTTTTTAAAATGTCACTAGGCCCATTTTAGGACTTGAATAACAATTTTTGTGGTTTTCCACTTCAGAGTAAATAGGGTGCAGACCTGTTCTCCCTTGTTCTAGAACACAGGTGACCAAATAATGGGTTTAATTTACCAGAAAGTAAATTCCAGCTGAATGCGAGAAAAACAACCTCCTGAGGGGAAGGAGAGTTCAAAGTGGAACCAACTGCCCACAGAGGTAGGGGCTCCCTCTTCACTGGATGTGTTCAAATGGAAGCTAGGCAGGCATCGGTCACGGATGCTTTAATTTGGATTCCTGCCTGGAGGAGAGGGTTGGACTCAAACGCAATGACTCCTCCTGATACTACAGTTTTATACAGATATTTTTCTCTGTTAGGAGTCTGTCTTGGAATGCCCATTCCAATTAAAACAATAATAATTTTTAAAACCTCAGGTTAGACCTCAGCAACTTGAAGATGTGGGACTTCAACTCCCAGAATTCCCCAGCCAGCATGTCTGGCCTGGGATAAGACAGTAAGTTATATGCCCAACTGTAAGGATGCAAGGACAGCAGGAAGCATTATAGGAGGGGACAACCGACTTCCTTTGGGTAAACCATTTTATATCTATAGAAGAGATTCTTTCTCTTCAGTCAGTGCCCAGAAATAACAGCCACCACTTATCTCACTACTGCTCACCTCGGATAAGTTCTGTCCACAAGAGAGTCTGTGCAGCTTTGTCAGTGACCGATTTCCAGTCTGTTGGCTCCTCCCTAGCATTCACGTACTCTGCAGCAAAACAACAACTCGAGGTGGGAATTGTTGCCATTCAGAAGTCTCAAAGACGTGACAAGAAGCATTTTATGGGAAAGAAGCAGTAGGTAATGGAAATGGTTAACCTATCAAGAGTTGTTAGAACAAGAACACAGAGAATATAAGATGAAACCAAGAGAACAACTGGCTGAAGAGGGATTTAGCTTTCAATGGTTTTCGTACGCAGAGTTAGGAGAAAGATTTAAGGTAGATAACAGGACATTTGGAACTGAGCAACAGAAGACAGAATTTGAAACTGAATTATGTACAAACGATGAACATGTAATTGCCAAAATGGATAAACTCTAGCTGAAATTTGAAATTGAGGACGCACAAGTGAAAGAGTGTAGGATAAAATGGGCTAGGAGTTTTGGACACATTGTTGGAACAATGGGAAAACGTGTGGTTGAAAGGACTGAAATTCACATTATGTTATAACCTATAAGATAATTTTTATAAAATGATGTACCGTTGTTATATGACTCCAGATAAATTATCCAGAATGTATAAAGGTACTTCAAATTTATGTTGGAAATGTGGACATACTTGAAGGGTTATTTTATCATGCTTCACACACTTGTAACAAAGCCAGAAAATTTTGGGTTCTAATACATACACTGATACAAAGAATTTTAAAGACTAAGATTCAGCTGAAACCAGAACTCTTTTTGTTGCGATTAATGGACGGACAACGAGAAAATAGGCATGACAGATTATTTTTATATATGATCACTGCTGCGAGACAACTATATGTGCAAAAATGGAAAGAATGAAATACCCACAACAGAGGAACGGTTGGTGAAGACGGTTCTAGCAGAGGTGGCGAAATTAACTTGTTTGCTTAGAGACAGATCAACTACTACATTTATTAGTGACTGGAAACCCCTTATGGCCTTTTTGCTGAAAAAAGAAAAAAATGAACTGATGATTTATGGAGTTGATGATTAGAAAGGGTAGATTATGGAAAGAAGGAAACTTTGATGTAACCTTAGACAGAGAGGGTAAAGTATAAATGTACTTATAGCTGCTGTTAAGAAGACCGGAAGCCACTTCTGTATTATTCTTTCTTATTATTCTTTCCCCTCTTCTTTCCTATCTCTTTTTCTTTATTTCTTTTTCACTTTTCTATTTCCATTTCTCTTATCTTTAACTTAAAATTTGTTTTGCTTTTACTCTGTGGAAAAACTTTAATAAAAATTATAAAGACATCATTATACAAAGGTGACCACTCTCATAAAAGATTTACTATGGAAACCGCACAAACAGGAGAATGGATCTCAATGTTCTTAAGGAAAAAAAATCGTGCAAAGCAACGTTGTCCATGCCCAAGAACACTGGTAACTATTCCCTTGCCTGTACTATTCCCAGCAGAATCCATGACTTTACCTAGGAATGATGCCTTCACAAGTTGCACCAGCATGGTGTGATTTTCTGGGCAACACGTCTCACTGAGAAAGACTGTCCAAATTAACTTCTATGTTCCCCAAGAGGAGCCTTTAACAGCAGCATTTGTATCATCTGTAGAATAGGACAGCCAAGTGTTTCCCATTATCTCTTGTGTTAGTGACTGCTACACTCCTACAGCGACCCCTCCTTAAAGTTTTGCAAGGCAGATGATGCACTTACTGTAGGAGGCTTTTTCAAACTTTTCATGTTGGTGACACACCTATTAGCCATGCATAATTTCGTGACACAGTAATGAGCGGTCCCCGCCCCCTGGGCCATGCGATTGGCTCCTGGCTCCAAACCTCGCTTCCTGGCCCACACGATTGGCTCCCGCCTGCACCCCCACCCCCCAGCGTGGTGGCCTAGTTGCGTCCCTGCACCCCCCAGCGCGGCGGCCTAGTTGCGTCCCTGCACCCCCCACCCCCCCAATGCAGCAGCCTAGTTGCATCCCTGCACCCCCCACCCCCAGCGCAGCCGCCTAGTTGCATCCCTGCACCCCCCAGCGCGGCGGCCTAGTTGCGTCCCTGCACCCCCCCAGCACGGCAGCCTAGTCGCGTCCCTGCACCCCCCACCCCCCCAACGCAGCCGCCTAGTTGCATCCCTGCACCCCCCACCCCCAGCGCAGCCGCCTAGTTGCATCCCTGCACCCCCCAGCGCGGTGGCCTAGTTGCGTCCCTGCACCCCCCCAGCACGGCAGCCTAGTCGCGTCCCTGCACCCCCCACCCCCCCAACGCAGCAGCCTAGTTGCATCCCTGCACCCCCCACCCCCAGCGCAGCCGCCTAGTTGCATCCCTGCACCCCCCAGCATGGCCTAGTCGCGTCCCTGCACCCCCCATCCCCCAGCGTGGCGGCCTAGTCACGTCCCTGCACCCCGCACCCCCAAACGTGGCAGCCTAGTCACGTCCCTGCACCCCGCACCCCCAAACGTGGCAGCCTAGTCGCGTCTCTGCACCTCCCCAAACGTGGCAGCCTAGTCGCGTCCCTGCCTCCCCCCCGCCCCCCAGTTGTGGCCCTGCCGGGCTGGCACCTTACCTGGGTTCTGTGGCGAGAGCTGGGCACGGAGGAGGGACCGGCAGTGCAGCAGGGGCTGGGCGGGACTCCACATGGTGCATGGCCTCCTCTTCCGGGTTCCCCCGTGACACACCTGGGCCCTGGACACTGCTGTGTCGCGACACAGTTTGGAAAGGTAAGGCTTAGCACAATGCAAGAATCCAGCCTTGATATCAGCATCCTTGTAATGTCCCATTTATACTCCATCTGAAAATACAGGGTAGATCTATAATATCTGTACTCACAAATAGATTTCAAAATTAAAGTATGAAATTAAGTTTTGTGAGACTTCTGCTACAAGCTCTGCCTTGATAAAGTGAATGTCATAAAATTAGCAAAAGCACTTGGCAAAGAAAATATTCCAAGGTCAATGCTGGAAAAAATGTGAACTAAGTTCCAACTTTTTTTTCCCCCCAGGGCAAATTGGATGTGGTTATTGGTGATGTGGCAAGATTAAATATAGACTTTTGGGTGTCAGTGAACTGAAATGGACTGGAATGGGCCACTTCACATCAGATGACCACCAGATCTACTACTGTGGACAAGAGGGCCACAGAAGAAATGGAGTTGCCTTCATAATTAATAATAAAGTGGCTAAAGCGGTGCTTGGATACAATCCAAAAAACAATAGAATGATCTCAATTCGAATTCAGGGTAAGCCATTTAACATCACAGTGATCCAAATATACGCCCCAACCACAGATGCTGAAGAAGCCATAGAGAACTTTGTCAGCTTTCGAGGGGCTCTCTCGCAGGCCTGAGAGTGAGCCCAGGAATAACAATTCAAAAGCGGCGGAGGGCAGTGAGCTCTGAGACGACGGTGGACTTTTTTGGGAAGCCCCCTTGGGACTCGGGGGGAGGGTAGCAGCCTCAGAGGTTGCGGAGCTTCATGCTTGTCGGAGATGGTTGGAGGGCCCCAGGGGGAAGCTGGTGGAATGGTTTTGGGACAACATCTCCCTGGTTTTTACATTGTAAGGGACATAGGGGACCGAGGGGATGGAACAGAGGACTGCCCTTCCCATTTATTAAGGCGGCAGAGGGTTTGGGGGTCCCTTGATCTGAGTGTGGTACTCCCCCCCCCATAGGTGAGAGACACGGGAAGGGGGGTTAGGATTGTGTGATTGTATCTAAGAGTACCCACCCCTGAGTAGACAGGGAGTGAGTAGGAGTGGCTGGGGTGCCTCTCCTTGACTAGTGAGAGAGGTTAAGGGGGGCACAGTGGGGGTATAGGGTGGTGGTTAGGGTCCAACAGCGCTGAGAGCGAGAGCTGGTGCACTGGGGGGGGTACCATCGTCCAAGGTTGATTGAGTGTGAAAGGATGGATGTGTGGGGTAAGGGACCCTTATTTAAACCCAGGATTTCCGGGGGTTCAGGAGTGGAGGCTACCGGACTAGGAAACGGGGGGCTGTGGGGCAGGCTATCCAATCGAGGTGGTGACGGGTCGGGGATGTTATAATGGGAACTGGAGGGTAGGCCATCTTCAGGAAAGATGCCCCCGGTGTTTGCTACTGGAGGTGTGTTCCGGCCCTACAAATTCAAACCCAGGCCCTGGACGGCAGATCCTTGAGAGCCCTGGTCTCCGGCTGCTGCTGCTTAACACCAGGTCAGTGAACAACAAGGCCACCCTCATATGTGACTTGCTCACAGAGGAGGGGGCAGACCTAGCGTGTATCACCGAGACCTGGCTGGGCCCAGAAGGCCCTTTCAGAAATGTGCCTGGCTGGGTTTCAAGTGTGGCACCAGCTGAGACACCGGGGCAGGGGAGGAGGGGTGGCAGTTGTCCAAGAATCTATAGTGGCCTTCAGGGGCGCTGCTCCGCAAGTGGCCAGTTGTGAGACCTTGTTTTTCAAGTTGGGTGTCTGAGAACAGTTGGGAGTGTTGCTACTGTACCAGCCTCCCTGCTGCATAGCAACCTCCCTGCCTGAGCTGCTGGAGGCCATCTTGGGGTTGGCGGTGGAGATACCCAGACTTATGGTTCTGGGGGACTTCAACTTACCATCCCTGGGACGTGCCTCGGAAGCAGCTCGAGAGTTCATGGCTACAATGGCAGCCATGGGCCTGTCCCAGATAATCTGGAACCCAACTCAAGACAGTGGTCTCACTCCAGACTTGGTTTTCTTGTCTGAGCAGTGGCAATGTGACCTGAGGGGAGAGTTAGATCTATCCCCGTTGTCATGGCCAGACCACACCCTGGTGACACTGAGATTCTCTTGTGCTGCCCCACTCCGCAGGGAGGCAGGACCCATTCGATTGGTCCATCCCCGGCGACTTATGGACCCAATGAGGTTTCAGATGGAGCTGGGGGTTATACCCAAGGACCTGCTGCACGGTCCAGTGGAGGTCCTGGCTGCAGCCTGGAATAGGGAGGCAGCCGGGGCCTTGGGCAGGATTGCGCCTGTGCGACCTCTCTTGCCACGTTCAACCTGTCACTCCCCATGGTTTACGGAGGAGTTGAGGGTTTTGAAGTGGGTTAAGAGATGTCTGGAGCGCCGCTGGAGAAAGACAAAGACTGAATCCGACTGAACACAATCTAGAGCCGCAATTAAGGCCTACCTTGTGGCGGTAAGAGTGACGAAACGTGAATATTTCTCAGCTCTTATTGCATCCACAGAATGCCACCCGATGGCCCTGTTTAAGATTACTAGATTCCTTTTGGGTCAAGGACAATCAGTGACCCATTTACAGGGCTGTTTGGAAGAGTTTTCGGAGCATCTGCAGGATAAAATCGCTCAGATCCATTCTAAGTTGGACTCTAAGCATGAAGCACACTCCGGGGAGATGCTGGGGGAACGTACTTACCCTGTTATCTGGGAACAGTTTGATCCTGTTGGGCCAGAGGAAGTGGACAGGATCCTCCAGATTGTAAATTCCACCACATGTCATCTGGACCCGTGCCCTTCCTGGCTGGTAAAATCGGCCTGGGAGGTGACTTGTGGTTGGGTCCAGGCGATGGTTAATACATCCTTGGGGGAGGGGGTGTTCCCAGCGGCCTTTAAGGAGGCACTGGTGCACCCCGTCCTCAAGAAACCATCCCTGGACCCTACTATTCTGGAGAATTTTCGTCCTGTCTCCCACCTTCCCTTTTTGGGAAAGGTGGTTGAGAAAGTGGTGGCATTACAACTCCAGAGGATTCTGGAGGAAACGGATTATCTAGACCCCTTTCAGTCAGGTTTCAGGCCGGGATATGGGATGGAGACTGCATTGGTCACACTTATGGATGATCTCTGGTGGGAGCGGGATGGGGGGAGTGCATCCATCCTGGCTCTCTTGGACCTCTCAGCGGCTTTTGATACCATCAACCATGGTATCCTTTTGGGGCGGCTCAGGGAGTTGGGGGTGGGCGGCGTAGTTTTGCGCTGATTCACCTCCTTCCTCCAGGGCCGTTCCCAATCGGTGGTGATAGGAGAGGAGAGATCTGACCTGCAACCCCTCCTGTGTGGAGTGCCACAGGTTCGGTTCTCTCTCCTCTCCTATTTAACATCTACATGAAACCACTGGTTGAGATCATCCGTCACCACTGGATGAGGCATCATCAATATGCTGATGATACTCAATTGTATATCTCCATCCCTGGTGAAGTAAGTGATGCGGTCACCACCCTGTCTCAGTGCCTGGGGGCTGTGGGGGTCTAGATGGGGAACAACTGAACCCTGGTAAGACGGAGTGGCTGTGAATTGATGGCCTCTCGGGATCCAGGAAGTTGTCATCTTTGGTCCTGGATGGGGTGGCACTGCCCCATTTGGAGCCAGTGCGGAACTTGGGGGTTCTCCTGGACTCACAACTCCTGCTCAAAGAGCAGGTGGCAGTTGTGGCCAGGAAGGCCTTTGCGCAACTTCGGGTTGTGCGCCAGTTACGCCCATTCCTGGACCAAGATGCCCTCCGAACAGTCACTCATGACCTTGTCATCTCCCATATAGACTATTGCAATGCGCTCTACATAGGGCTATCCCTGAAGAGTATCCGGAAGCTTCAGCTGGTCCAGAACACGGCCGCACGGACAGTTATTGGTGCTGTAAAATTGGCACACGTGACACCACTGCTGCGCGAGCTTCATTGGGTACCAGTTTGCTTCCAGGTCCAATTCTACGTGTTGGTTATCACCTTTAAAGCCCTACATGGCATGGGACCAGGTTACCTGAGGGACCGTCTGATCCCCAGAACATCGACCTGCCCCACCCGGTCATGCAGAAAAGGCATGCTTCAGACCCCATTGGTAAAGGAATTCATCTACTGGGGTCCAGGAGGTGGGCCTTCTCAAAAGAAAAAGAAAACCAAGAAGGCAAGATGGCTGTCTGCTGAGACACTGGAAGTAGCCCAAGAAAGAAGGAAAGCAAAAGGCAACAGTGATAGGGGGAGATATGCCCAATTAAATGCAAAATTCCAGAGGTTATCCAGAAGAGAGAAGGAATAATTTTTAAACAAGCAATGCGCGGAAGTGGAAGAAGACAATAGAATAGGAAGGACAAGAGACCTCTTCCAGAAAATTAGAAACATCGGAGGTAAATTCCAGGCAAAAATGGGTATGATCAAAAACAAAGATGGCAAGGACCTAACAGAAGAAGAAGAGATCAAGAAAAGGTGGCAAGAATATACGGAAGATTTGTATAGGAAGGATAATAATATTGGGGATAGCTTTGACAGTGTGGTCAGTGAGTTAGAGCCAGACATCCTGAAGAGTGAGGTTGAATGGGCCTTAAGAAGCATTGCTAATAACAAGGCAGCAGGAGATGACGGTATCCCAGCTGAACTGTTTAAAATCTTGCAAGATGATGCTGTCAAGATGATGCATGCCATATGCCAGCAAATTCGGAAAACACAAGAATGGCCATCAGACTGGAAAAGATCAACTTATATCCCCATACCAAAAAAGGGAAGCACTAAAGAATGTTCAAACTATCGAACAGTGGCACTTACAGTATTTCACATGCCAGTAAGGTAATGCTCAAGATCTTGCAAGGTAGACTCCAGCAATTCATGGAGCGAGAATTGCGAGATGTACAAGCTGGGTTTAGAAAAGGCAGAGGAACTAGAGACCGAATTGCCAATATCCGCTGGATAATGGAGAAAGCCAGGGAGTTTCAGAAAAACATCTATTTCTGTTTTATTGACTATTCTAAAGCCTTTGACTGTGTGGATCATAACAAATTGTGGCAAGTTCTTGGTGTTATGTTTCACTGCTTGGCTGAAAAGTCATTGGCTGACGATGACCCGTGAGAGGCAGCAGGATGTCCTGCGCACTGTGGAAGAACGCTTGGAAACCTCCGAATATTTGGGGGTGGGGAAAGGGTAGGTGCTGCCAGTTGAAGCTAAGAGTAAGCCATTGATTGGCTGAAGGGAAGCGAGCTCTGCATGGATTGGTGGATGTAACATACCGAGAAGGTGGGCAGAACGTTGAGTCTCTGCTGGTAGAAGTAGCCCCTCTCTCTTTCATAATGCTTAGGTTGCTCGGTTTCATTACATTTCTGTGTAAGCCGCTTGCTATGTGTAGTTTTCACTGGCTTCGAAATGCCCAGGAATCCCCAGGATCATATTGTCTGGGTCGTATTTTGACCCCATCCCAGGGGTTAAATTGCTTTGCGCTGCTTCTTTGCGTTTTGGGAAATAACAACTTTTCCCCGCTTTATCCCTCACAGGGTAAAGTTTGTACACCTGATTCTTGTCTCTACCAAAGCGAGTGTGTGTCTCATGACCTTTTGGGGTAAGTAGCGTTATGCAAAGTGCAGAATGAGCGAAGCAATGAGCGAAAGAAATGAAAGGCAGGAGAAAAGAAAATCTAAGTAAATCTACTTTACACCAACACCCTTCACCATACCTGTCCATTCCTTTCTGTACATACTTTAAAATCATCCCACCAGGTCCATACCAGAATTGTGAATTACCTCCTACTATTCTTTAAAATTCTCTGTGTTGGAGGGACTGGTCAACCACAAATTGGTTTTCTCAACATATTCACTCTCCATATTTATTTTGCAATTCAGTCCATCTTCATTCACCTACCAACCTTGATATTTCTGCAAAATATTCCATAAGTCAAGCCTAGTCACCTTATAATATACTGTACTTCTCTAAATCAACAAAGTACAATAAACTTTCCTTGTCACATGTGTATATTTCTCAATTACCTTGGTGGCGAGCAAAAATGCTTGGCATAACCCTGTATTTCACTTCCCCATTTTGTTCTTGTCATCTCACTTCCTCAGCCAAAATTTTGTCAAAGAGCTCTTGGGCCCACTTAACAATCTAACCTGCCTATAGTTTTCGCACTCACTCTTACTCTCTTTCCTTTCTTGTATAGAGGAATAATAATGGCATTTTTCCAGTTGCCAAGCAGAGATGAATTCTCCACATGCATGTTAGACAAGTTGTACAATCACTCCATAAGCAAACTACATCCATCTTAGCATTTATCCAGTTGCTCCGGCAACCTTACTTTTTAAAACTTTCTCACTGCATTGTGATTTCCTTTTCATACCTTTTTTCTTAGACAATAACATTTGTGGCATTCGTTGCAATTCCATTCATCAGCACTATTATTTCCACTCACGTCTCTAAAATGCTTCTTCCAACATGTCTTCACTTCAGTTTTATCCAAATCATTTAATCACTTTTATACTTAATTCTGTTCACTCTGCTGGACGCTCCCTGTTTAGCTCTTTACATTCACTTCCAAAATGATATTTTAATATCTTAACCATTCAGTAATTTCTTTGACTACATGCTTTTCAGCTATTATTTTCCCTCTGCACACTCTTATCCTCAGTTTTTGCAGGAGTCCTTCTCTTGTATTTCTTCATCTATGGACTCTTTCACTTCATCGGGCTTCTGGTGAGAATGGTGGACTGAACGGCTGTGCCCGCAGGTTCAGCGGGCGGAGCTGACAACGCGGTAACTTTTTTCGGGCTCAGGCAGGTTTTCCTGAAGCCCAGAAACGTTCTCCGGATCAAGGAGAATACCTGGAATCATCCCATCTGTCCTCCAGACGGCTGCTTGCAGCCAGCAGATCGCAAACAGCGCTTCACGTTCGACTGGTAAGAGCAGCTGGGAGGCTGGGACGTCATCATTTCCAAGCCACGCTGTAGCCTTAAAGAGACACTAAGACCGGCCACCCCATTTCTAAATCACCAATTTGTATTTTTTTAAGTATATGTACCCCAAGAGAGGCTTTCTATAGCGAGGAGAGGCTGGTTCTCTTGGTGCTTAGCGTTACTTTTGGGATTACTTAAAAAAAAAAATTCTTTTAAACTTGGGATTTCATTTTCCTTCCAAAAGAAATTCCAAAGATTGAGAGTAAACAATTGTCTTCCTGTTATTATTTTTGTATTAAATTTGAAGATATTAGCATTTTCGTACATGTTGAATTGGCTGATTTGAACCTTCAGCTTTCTGTTTTCACTTTCCCTTGAGAACTGTCTGCTATCTCACTCTCACTTTATGTAAACACATTTTGGAACTGTTCCATATCTTCAACTTTCTCTGGTTAAGGTCCTAGGGGGCGCCATAATCTACTGCGTGAGACATGGAAGATTTCAAACAGATACTTTCTGACTTTCACCAGGATTTTGAACAGATTTCTTCTGACTTCTATCAAGCTTTTATGCAAGATATCCAGGACATTGTGGAAAATATGAGATCTAAAATGTGGACTCTTTCACCTCATCATTCCATCAAACATCCTTTTTCATACTTCCCCTTAGCATAACTCCACACACTCCTGTAGTACTATGTAAAATCATTATTTTCACTCTGTTCCAAGCAACTTGCCCATCCTACTTGAAGTCTATTTTCCATTCCTTCTCTTGGGAGATTATGTGGCTATTATCATCATCATCATCATCATCATCATCATCATCATCAACATGAAATCACAGCTGCCACTTCTTTAGCTGGTGTTGGCCTTCATTTGCATCGAATTCTTCCCAAGAACCTAGGATGTCGTAATGTATCAGTGTAGTATATGTGCGGATCCAAGCAGTGTGGCTTTTTGTAAGAGACAAATGGAAATTTTGTCATTGTGGGGCTTCAGGTGGGGGCCATGGCAGACTAAGCAGCTTTGTCTGCGGGCTCCGTGGACAGGACTGACAATCCAGCAGTTTTTTCGGGCTCAGGAAGGCTTTTCCTGAAGCCCAGAAGCGTTTTCATGGACTAGAAAACACTCGGAATCACCCCATTTGTTCACCGGAACAGCGACTTGTAGCCTGAGGATTGCAAACAGCGTTCACACCGATCGGGTAAGAGCTGCCGGGAGATGGGGATGTCATCATTTCCAAGCTGCGCTGTAGCCTTAAAGGGACACTAAGACCGGCCACCCCATTTCTAAATCACCTAATTTTTATCTTTTTAAGTTTATGTACCCTAAGAGAGGCTTTCTACAGCAAGGAGAAGCGAGCTCTCTTGGTGTTTATCGTTATTTCTGGGATTAATTAAAAAAGAAAAATCTTTTTAAGTTTTGGCTTGTTTCCATCCCAATATTGAGGAGGATTGAAAGTAAATGTTTCTGCTGCTATTTTTCTCTGGGGAACTGTCTCTTATCAGCCTTTTACTTACGTAAACAGTTCCGGAAACTTTCCATTACATTCTATTTTCGCTGGTTAAGTTCTTAAGGGGGCGCCATAATTTACTGCGTGCGACATGGGAGATTTCAAGCAGACCTTCTCAGAATTCCATCGAGACCTTAAACAGATTTTATCTGACTCTTGCCAAGTTATTATACAAGATATTTGGGATATTGTTGAAAATATCAGCTTTGAAATGTGGCATCTGGCTGAGGAAGGAATAGAAAAATGATTGGATGGTTGATGGGAAGAAACTGAAGGGACAGATTGCTGTTTTGAAGGAAGGTTATGGGAAGGAAGGGGTTGTAATCTATGGGAGGCTTTTTGCTGAGAAGTTGGAGTATTTAAGGGGGGCAGTTGGGCTGTTTGATTTTTCTTTGAAAAATGCCCTGTGTCTATTTTGGAAATATGTGAATGCTTTGGTCTATTTCGAAGTGGGGTAAGGGTATGAGAATGTATTTGGATTGCTTTTAAGGCTTGTTTGATGTTATTCTTCTTTAATGATTTGGATTGAGATTAATAAGGTAAAATAACTGCAGTATTATTAATTATAAGAGCAGAAAATTTATATAACTTTTTTTTAGTTTCATCTTTATTATAGTAGACAGAAATGTATAGAATAGTGGTAGGATGGAAGTAATTATATAAGTTTTGTTTTTGGGTGGGAGGTTGTTTAATTGGTTTATATATTTTCTTTTTTTTAATATAAGGGGAGGGAGCAATTGCATTTAGTGATTTTTATAATATGCTAATGGAATGATTTATAGAAATAATGTGATTCTGGTTTAAGATAGAGTAAGGGATTGACTATGGGAAATTGTTGTATACTCTTGCTGTTAAAAGTCGGAAATAACTTCTTATGTAATTTTCAAAAAAATATTTTTTCATCTTGTGTTTTCTCACTTTTTTCACTTTTTTCACTTTTTTCTTTTTGTAGTTTTTGTAGTTTTTTTTCTTTTTTGTAGTTTTTATCTTATTAAAAAAAGGAAATTTTCTAACTGCTGTCCAAGGCTTTTTAGTATGGCACCCAGTGTGCCGATGATGATGATATTTTTATCCTGATATATATACATATATATGTGTCAGCTCAAGGCGGTGAACATACCTAATACTCCTGCCTCCTATTTTCCCCACAACAACAACCCTGTGAGGTGGGTTCGGCTGAGAGAGAGTGACTGGTCCAAAAACACCCAGCTGGCTTTCATGCCTAAGGCAGGCCTGGACATCAGAGCCTCTTGGGTTTTATACATTTTTAATTAATTTATGGTTAGTTATATATATTGTTTATTGTATTTTATATGTTTTTATATGTTTTAATTGCTAACTTGTTGTAAACCACCTAGAGTCCCCTCTATGGGGGGAGATGGGTGGTGATATAAGTTGGAGAAATAAATAATAAATAAATAAACTCACGGTCTCCACGTTCCTAGGCCAGCACCTTCTCCATGACACCAAACTGGCTCTCAGCATGCTGGCTGGGGAATTCTGGGAGTTGAAGTCCACACATCTTAAAGTTGCCAGGGTTGAAAAACACTCAACTAGAACCACAATGGGTCATTGCTAGTCTGACAGAATCTTTAACTGCTGGAGCAAAGGCTGTGTTATGCTTAAGATTTCTAATGAGGATAGATTTCTTGAATATCTGCAGTTCCTTGTTTATACGAAAAGCATATAAACTGTTAGGTAGGTCATTTCCACATAAACACACACTTTGATTTGTGCAATTCCAAACAATAGCCATATTTAATCAGACACATTTTGTGCAGGGTCATTCACACCATGTGAATGGGCCACCATGGACCTAGGTAGTAGGCTGAACTTAAAAGAAACATACATGTAAGTTGTAAACTTTCAAAGGTCTGGTACTCAAGAGGTGCACATATTGGTTAAATCTGTAAAGAAGTAGTAGATAGTACCTGCTAGCCGTGCTTCCGGGAAGCCATATGTTTAGTGATAGTGTGAAAGGTCCCACATATGTATAGATAAATGCGCCGAAGTGCTCCACTCCAATGGAAGCTCTGAGAAGCCAAGCTCCATCAATGGGTTAATGTGTAGAGCCTTTTTACACTAATTACTGTAGAGTCAGAATTTTATCAACCCCACAATTATGGATCATGTTCATGCATGGCTGACTGTGTTCAGTGTTTGTGCCAAAAAGAAGATGATTAACCATACAATGTTTCAGAAATA
This sequence comes from Charina bottae, assembly GCA_023362775.1. NCBI lineage: Eukaryota > Metazoa > Chordata > Lepidosauria > Squamata > Charinaidae > Charina > Charina bottae. The sequence goes on from JALMGJ010000001.1 coordinate 202,026,242, forward strand.
TGCTTACGAATTGGGTGTCCTTCAAGTTAGTTCCTACAACCAAGATAACTCCCTTGTTCTTTGACTCTGAGCATTTTCTGTATTTTTTTCACTTTTTTGGGGGGGGGCTAATAAAAACGCCACGTATGCCTTGTGTGTAGAATGTATAAATGAGGTTAGTTTTGCCATACTCAGGGCTCTCCTTTTGGAAGGGGAAGCTTCCTATTTGCTTGAGCTCAAATAAAAGGAAAGTTATCCTATTTCTTGCTTGGTGTGTTTTATTGGGATCCATACCAAGCCCACGGACTTCGGTCTTAAGCCGTGTTTACGGCCCTTCATAACATGCACAACTGGGCATAGTCCTTCTCCTTATGTATGTGAACGTGTGGTATCTTTGAATTTGTAAATGGCAAAGGCCTGGTTACTTGAAGGACTGCCTGTCTCCCATAGCATCTGCCTGGCCAGTTCGATCTTGGAGGGTTGGCACGCTCCGGGTTCCCTCGATTAAACACTGCCATCTGTCTGGACCGCGGAAGCGTGCCTTCTCTGTGGCAGCGCCTGCCCTCTGGGATGACGTTCCCCCTGAAATCCGAATGGCTCCCACCCTGCAGTATTTCAAAGGGCCTTAAAGACCCGGCTCTTCGCCCAAGACTTTGGGGAGGATGACTGACATCCCTTTCATTCTTTTTGTCCCCCTCTGGGGTTGTTTTCTTTGCCATTGTTGTTATTTTGTCTTGTGCTATTTTTGTGTTTTTTCTTTGTTCTTTGTTTTTAAATGTTTTAACAATTGTAAACCACCCAGGGTAGCTGGGAGACAGCAGCATATACATTTAATAAATAATAATTATTAAGTGAACATGCTAGACAAACTGTAGAACCATATCACTTAATTTCATAAAGTTATATGAAAATGTGTGTGCTTCCTAATTCACACCCTAAATACAGTACTTGAGTATCAATGTTTGAGTTCCATCATCGCTGGTAATATCACAAGTGCCTATGAAAAGAGAGCTCACTCATTTTATTAGGTAATACACTATGTCAATTGATGGCACTATTAAATAATTAGTCAACTATTTGTAAGATTTGATGCAAGACCTTTATTACAGAAGCAAAACATTTACCTGAAAAATGCAAGAGTGAAGGAAATCTCAGTAAGTTTGCAATCTTTAGCAGAATTAACGTGGAAATAAGTCACTGAACCTGATAGGACGTACTGTACTTCTAAATTACTGTTTTGGGCTGGGTAGTGTAGAAATCACTGATGGAATAAAGAATCTGAACTGTAACTGTAGACAAGGATATTGAAAGAAATATAATTAAAGGGTGTGTGTCTGAGCTTTAGAGCATCACAGTATACAAAATGCATTGTCAACAGAGTATCTTTATGTATAACAACCTGCATCAGTTCAGCTTTGAATTTCTTTGGGAATTAAATTGTTTAACGGATCCAACTTTTAAATATTCACTCAGAAATATTTTTATCACTTTAGAGCAGGGCTTTCCGAACTGTGTGTCGCGACACAATACTGTGTCGCCTGGGGACCCCAAGTGTGTCGCGTGACAACCCAGAAGTGCTGATGAAAATGCCCTCGGTTCCGGCAGGGAGGCGAAAATCGCACATGCACACTGCCGGGCCACCCAGGATGCAAATTCTCCACGCCGATCAGCTGTGCACCGGGAAGCCCGGCAGCCTGCTCGCACGATTTTCGCCTCCCTGCCGGAACTGAGGGCATTTTGGGGGTCCCCGGAGCCTGCCCTTTCAAAGGGGCAGTGGCGGCAGTGGGCCATCAGCGCTTCCGGGTTCCAGGACGCCGCTGCAAATTTCCACCCTGCCCTCCCCGCGCCAATCAGCTGTGCACACGTGCGGCAAGGCTTTTCGCCTCCCCGCCAGAACTGAGGGCATTTTCGGGGTCCCCGGAACCTGCCGTTTTGAAGGGGCAGCCGCTGCCGCTGCGGCAACCCGGAAGCACCGCTGCCGGCACTTCCCGGTTTTTGCGCGCCACACTAGTGGCGGCGCTTCCGCGCTTTTGTGGGCCAGCCATTGGTGTGTCGCCAATGGCAAAAGTTTGGAAAGCCCTGCTTTAGAGAGACCATCCATGCTGCTACCTTTATTGCACCAATATATTAATCAGGATGATTGCTCCACTGTAAAGCGGAGCTGTCCCTGTCCATTTTTAACAAAGAATCTGATGCCTGTAGATTTTAAAGCAGAAAGGGCTTTATGTGTTAAAATGAAGATGAAATTTTACACATAATCTTTAATTAATTGTATAATTAGTCCTTACTGGAATTGGGGATATGTTCTATACCCAACAACAGTGAAAAGAGAATTGGAGGGTATTGCCTAAGTTTTCTAACCACTACTAAATGTTGAATTTATATAAGCTGGTATAGGAGAAAGAAAAGATATAAGGAGTAAAGATGGTGAAAACGGGGTTTGTCAGAACAGAGAGTGTTTTTCAAGGATCTTTGTAGGTGATGAGGCAAAATTCCAGGACCAGCAGATGAAGGAAAAAAATCTCTCAACTACAGCAGAATTCCTGGAAGAGGTTCCTTAAGGACACAGGTGATGTGATTCAAGGCCTCACAGCAAAGTGCACATCTCCCTGCGCTTGATCTCCAAAGCAGAGATTACTACTCCCAAATTTTTATCGTTGTATGGTGGGTAGCGCATTTTGTTGATTGCCTCCAGGCCCATGCAGCGCAAAAGACAGCCACGAAAGTGAGTAAATGTGTCGAAAGTAAACTTGCCATGGTACTTGCCAAATCCACTGAGTCCTGCAATATTAAAAAAAAGAAGTTCAGATCAAATCCTGCTGACTGTCATCCTTCAGCTGACAACACAACCTGGGCAGTCCTTGTATTTATTCTTTTTCATCAAGCTGTACAATAGCTGCCCTTAAAAAGCTCTTTCCTCATAGTGCTTACTATCAGAGGTTTTATATCCAATGGATGCTGCACAACTACTCTTAAAGAAGGGACTAAGGAAGAGAATCCAGTAGAGACAAGCAAAGCTTAGTTAGATAATAATTTCCTGGCCTGCTATGTTTCCTGATTATTGAACTACAGCCGCCTTAATCCCCAGTAAAATGAGATTATTGCTTTTTTTTTTGGTTATCGTGATATCTAAAAATTGAACAGAAATTAAATCTGCATATCTATTCAGTGTAACCATGTTTTGTAGTCAAAATGCAATAATCTTGGTTTACACAGCATGTTAAGCTGGGTTTAGTGCAGTGTGTGACCAGGCCCACTGAACCAGAGCTGTTTACCCTGTTGAATACATTTCGACCCTGTTAGCACCACTTACAAAGTTAAAAACAGTGAGCCTCCCCCCTTACCCTTGTTTACCAGTGTAATGTAGACCAGGAGATTTCCTGCCCGCCCATTCATTTATAGATGACCACCAAACTTGTAGCACGGTGGGGTACTTATTATTTGATTGCATTTGGTTTAATCTGCAAATATGCTGGAACTAGTAAAAAAATGGACTCCTAACATCTTTGTCTTTATCCAATGAAAAAAATCATCAAGAGGGAGAACTTTTCAGGTTGGAAGGGAAGGACAAGGATGGAGGCAAGAAATGGAGACAGCATAGAAGATAAAAGGCTAATCATACCAATGCCACCAAATGGTAGGGAAACCAATATTATTTGTGTCACGGTATCATTGCCGCAAAAGCCACCACTGATAACACTATCCAGTACACGGTTCACAACCTATAAAGAGAAAAGGAGTATTAGGAGCCCCGTCCTTAATCTTCTACATGAATTTTATCAGTCCCAACTCTATAATGATAAGGGACATGATACAAACAAGGGTCTTTAGCTTTTGTGCTGCTACGAACATTGGGAATGTTGAGAATTGCCACAGGCATGGTCACAAAATGGCTACTATTGTAGGTGTGGCCAATTAGCCATTTCCTAAAAGGCAACTGGAAGGCAAAAATTAACCGCCCAGAGTCCCCTCCGGAATGGGGGGAGATGGGCGGTGATATAAGTTAGAAATATAAATAAATAAATAAATAAATAAATAAATAAATAAATAAAAATAAAAAAATAAATTCTCCATGAATCTTAGTAAAACAGTCGAGAGTTTGAAAGTGCAAATGACCCCTTTTGGACCCCTGTTTTCTACTCCCATGCTCATTTCATACAGAGCCAAGAGTGATGAGTGGAAATAAAGATGACAAGTTTAGGCAAAATAATCAGTAGCCTCTTCTCAACCAAGGGCTTTACAGCATACACTCAGAGGATTCCCTTAACTCCACTCTTCCGAGGAAAAGAGAAAGGTGGTTCTTTTAAAATGCAAAAGCAGAACTCTAGGGCACAGCAAGACATTTCAGTGCCTGAATTAGGGGGAAAAATGGAGGGGGCCATCTCCCCAACAACTCTGTTAAATAGCTGAAATTACCTCCAAGAGGTTGGGGGAGCTCCAGAGGATTTTGCTTCAGGATTCAGGTGATCTATAAGTGATAGGTCACAGCTCTGGTTACAGACTGTGCTAAATTTTACTTTCTTTTTTCTCTCTGTATTAGAAATCTTGTCCTCTCTTATTCCTGTTTCTCTGTAAAGTTAGGGCATTCTGTGTAATTTGAGACCGTGTTGAAGATTTATTCTTCTCTTTATTAATTTCTTGGGAGCTGATATATAATTTGAATGCTGTCTCTCCCCCAAGATTACTAATTATAGCAGACAACCACAATCTTGTACCAGCTGGAAGGTAGGGCAGGGTGTATAGACCCAGCAGGCTCCTGGGAGAGGACATTTGAGATGGGAGGAAGGTATGTTGGTATAAAACATGTCTCTCCACAACCTACAACCTTTACACCACCTCAAGAACAAGGCCAATAATATTGCTGCTTTCACACAGTTTAGCCACCAGTTGCTCTGCTGAACACGTGGTGGGATGGAGTCGGTGTTCAAGCTCTCATCTTTATTATTGGCTTAATTTTGCCCTCCTTGGCTACTGGACTTTCAGTGCTGCTCCATGGTTGGCTTAATTTTGCCACACACAGAGGCTCCTGCCCCAAGGGCAAGGGGTTTAGAGTCTCACAGCTGATGGGACCCACAGGTCACCTGGGAAGCAGGTGACCGCCATCTCTGCAGGTCCTCTTTTCTTCCAAGCCTGGTCTGGGAAAAAGCCTGGTCTAGGTGTGTGGAGGGCTCCCAGGTCCAAGCTCAGAAAAAATAAGAATAGCCTGCACAGCCACAGCATAAATGAGCAGCAAGGCACAGGACTCAGCAGCTACGCAGCAGGGGCCATCCGGGCCAATTGGAATCCAGGAGATAGCCAACCTCCAAAGGGTTCCGTGTGCCCCCCGAATGTCTGCAGGGGAGCTCTTGTGATGCAAGAAAAGGGAAAACGCGACTATCGTACCAGAGCAGCTTAGCACAATTGCTGCCTCCTCAGCAGTGGGCTGGCGATGAGAGGGAGGCTCTATTTTGAAGACATAACCTTAAAAATGGGACTGTAATGTAGTTTTCTTTGCACTGTGGGTGTGTGGATGAGCCAATTATCTTCAACACAGGCTTATTGGTAAATAAAGAAGGATAGACTTGGGCTTTCCTTCTATTACCCAAACTGTATTACCAGTGGGCAAAGAACTGCTGCCATGCTGGTTCATCACAGCTCACCACTAAGCACATTTGGAAGATGGTGCAAGTCTCCTTTCTTTTAGTCATCCTGGATAGAGTTATGGGAAATAATCCAGATTCTCCCAGAGGCAGTATGCTGTAACCTAAACAATATACCTTGTCATTACAGGAGAAGGCATAGGCAGCTAGTGGGCGTTCTCTGCAGTTGATGAATTGGATGGCCTCCTCCAAATCATTCACAGTGAAAATGGGCAGGATGGGCCCAAAAACCTCCTCTTGCATGATTGGCTCCCATTCCTTCACATCCACTATCACTGTGGGAGCTGTAATGGGCAAAAGAGCACATCAAGACCGGTTCTGCTTTTATACCATAACGTTATTGTCACCTTTCAAGATCCCTACCCTGTGCGGCCAATGAGAGTCAAACTCCAACAGATTTGGTGAACACCAACTTGGGAGCCTGATCTAAATCCCTATACCTACTGACCATGCACTTCTTAATAAGCTTGATTAATTGATTGATTGATTATGTGCCATCAAGCCGTTTTCGACTCCTAGCAACTACATAGATTTTCTCTATGAGATTACTAGATAGTAATCACAAAATGTCTTTCTGTCTTTCCCAAATCCCAAACTTTTCCCCTTCCCCTTCCCCCCAGCTATATACTCACCAATATAACGGTCACACTCATCGGTCTCTCCACCAATGGCCACCCGGCCACATTTCAGCAAAGCTCGGACGCGCTGGAAATGCTTGTCATTGATCATGCGGGCAAGATCAGGTGACTCCTTGGGATTCGTGCCATAGAATTCGCGGATAGCTTGGCGCAGGCAAGGGATCAACTTCTCCTGTGTTTCAACTGTGCAGATCACATAATCTGGTGCAACGCATGTCTGTCCAGCAGTGAGGAATTTTCCCCATACAATTCGGTTGGCTGCATTCTGGAAATTGCAGCACTCATCCACATAACAGGGATTTTTACCCCCCAGCTCCAGAGTCAATGGTGTCAGATGTTTTGCTGCAGCAGTCATGACAATCTTTCCTACATGGTTACTCCCTGTAGAGATATGGCAAAATTTGGGTCAAGAGAGACACACAGACACCCACAACTCCCATCCAGAATCAGGGGCCTCAGTTCTGTGTTCAAAAACCACCTGTGTTGTTTTTTGTCTAACACTCTTCCATACAGATCAAAAAAACTCCACACAGGTTGTTTAAAAAACATCCACTAAAGGTTAATAATAGTTGGCAAGGGAACTCTGCCTAGGCAATTTGTATATAATTCAAAAAATATTTTCTGATTTACAAAGAATTTCGAAGTTACTTATATTAAAAACAAAACAAAACATGACAGCCTGTGATATCCTTTTTGACTAAAAATAAATGTTCTGGGATAGGTGGAAAAACAGTGATTTACAAATATTTAACGTATTGACTGCTGCAAGAATTTGAAATGCATCAACTTGAAATCTTCGCAAATTCCTGTCATTTCTTGGTAAAAGAAAAATTCAATACTACATTGTAACATTTAACAAGAACTAATTGAAAGAAGTAACAAGGAGTAATTATTTATGTAAATTTGTAAAAGTACAGGGATTATTTTATAGATTAAATTACAGCTACCATATAGGTATTTGTTTTCTACATTGTAAATACTATTTCTGGTTTTGATTTTCTTTCAAAGGTTTCTGATTCTTTAAAGAAAAAGGAAAAACAATGTTGTAAATAATAATCAACATTGACTTTACTTGCCTTTGTCAAAAATAGATTGATTTATACCCTGTGTTAGGATCACATCATCATATCTAGCAGCCCTAGCCAGACATAAAGGAACCCGTGGCAGCTTTTCAGTTGAGGGAGACTTCCTCCACATGTTTAGAGACACACCCAACGTCTATGACAATCATATCAGAGAGAAAGTCGGGGCTAAATAGGCCACTGAGTCCAACCTCTCACTGAGTGCAGGGCTCGAAGGGAAGCATCCACAACCGATGGCCGTCCAGATGTACTACCTCTCCAGGGATCCACGTTTACTGTTGGGATTATTTCCCTAATATTCACTCAGAGTCTTCCTTCTTGTACCTTAAAGCTATTATTCCATGTCCTAACTTCTGGGATGACTGAGAAGAAGTCTTGGCTTCTCTGCGGCATCTTTTCAGGTACCTGAAGAGTGCCATCATACAGTATCTCCCACCCCCCAACCCCAAGTCTTTTCTTTCCTCAGGGCTAAAAATTCCCAGTTCAAGGCTACCTTCCAGGCTTTCATTTCCAGTCCTTTGATCAGGATTGCCCTTTTCTGAACCTATTCCAGCTTATCTGAAATCTTCTTAAACAACAATAGAGTATATATTATATGGCCCTCCCTATAGTTTAATATTTAGCATGTATAGTTTCTATCTGTATAGTATTCTAACAACAAACATGTATTCTATTTTCACTCTAACACAGTTTCCTAAATGGGATTATAAATGTCTTGTTTGTTTAAAGGGGCCCCACTATAGGGCCATAAAGAAGGGAGATAAGAGAATGTTGTTTTTCGCTCACAGGAATGGAATGTGTTAAGACCAAAGTCTTCTAACTTCTCTTGAAAGATCAAAAGAATAGCCATTTCGGGAGGATTTCTCTCTGCTCTTTTTGATAAAGGCATGTTCATTATCTTTTGCCTGAAACTGCCAAGGAAGAGGATGTTAGAAAGGGAGGTGATAATGCCTGTGAACTGCCTGATTGGTCCCTATACTAAAAATGTAAATTTCTTTGTTCTCTGTAACCTATATAATCTCCTATTAAACTCCACGTGTGTGTGTACCGCACCCAGCTTTTTACTTGGCCAAATAATAAAAGCTGGCCAAATAATAAAAGCTGTCTTCTTTTGAAACCTCCGTCTGAAATCTCTGATTTGGGTAGCATGGGATCTCAGATTCTTACAGGAACCCAGGAGTTGGCCATACAATATTACATCCAATTTTGTTTCATCAGTGGATTTGATAACTATTCTGCCTACCTCCTCATCCAAGTTATTTAAAAAATGTCCATTTAGATGTAGAATGTATTAGGGACAGTCCATTGAAATCCCATACCAAACTCTGCTGCCAAACTCCTGTTAAATGTTGCAGCTGTTGTTGTTATTCTCCTGAGCTCCTCTGGCAATGAAAGGCAAAAGCAAGTCTGAGGTAGAAATGAAATCCAATGTAGGCTGAAATTAGGTATCTTCGTTGGGGGGGGGGGAAGCCTGAAAGTGACACTTTTCATTATGTCCAAAAGACTGAACTTCTGCATCAAGCACAGGCTTTTTCCTCCTTCCACGGTCACAACTCATCTTTTCCTCCACCGGTGGGCACAACGCCTTCAGTCTGGAAGCTGCTGGCAGGGGGAGTCCCGAGCACCACACGCAACGGTTTCCCCAGGCCTAACTTGCCCCTAACTCAGCTGCACTGCAGTGGACATGGTAAAGCAACTTAACTAAGACACACAGCAACATACATCAATTTGGTCTTCTAGAAAGGCATTATGTCTATGAAGGTTCTCAGTCATCCAGGTGGAATTGTCTGTAGCTTGAATCATGTCAACTGGATTTCTATTTTCTCAGTGGAAACATTTTGCTCCTTATCCAAGAAGCTTCTTCATTCTGAGCTAAGTTTGTTTATTTTGTTTGTTTGTTTCCCTTACAAACTTTGCACAGACTGAAGAAGCTTCTTGGATAAGGAGCGAAACGTTTCCACTGAGAAAATAGAAATCCAGTTGACATGATTCAAGCTCTAGAAAGGCATTGTATTATCCACAGAGATATATTCTACTGCAGATGGGGTGGGGTGGGGTGTCCCAATGTATGATCTTAGGTAAATTACCTGAACCTTTCAGTTTCAATAGTTGAATATTGGCTTACCACACAGATTTTTGTGCAGACATTAATGATCAATATTTTTTTTAAAAAAATACTATTGAAAAGAATAACCTGAAAAGAATATTCAAGAAGAGAAAATCACCTGTATAGAAGATATAATCAAACTTATTTTCCAGTAATTTTCCTGTTTCTTCAGCACCAGCTGTCACCACAGCAAAGGTTTGCTATAAAATAGAAAAGGAAGTTCACATCCAACCAAACTGCCTGCACATCACACAGGTGGTGCTTTCTGTCTCTGAAGCCCTGCAGGAGAAAAAGCCTCTTGGGGGCAATGTGGAGCAGGGAAATGCTGCATTAAATGGAAAGGAAACTAAGGTTTTCCTTAAATACTTTAATTTTAATATGAGATGATCATTTTTGATTTAGTGAGCATATGGCAATAGGGGCCTGTGATATTTTCTTCTGTGTAACCTTCCTTTGGGAGTGGAATTGTCTTGCATTCGTAGCAGTCTCCTAGCCTCATTCTCCCTCTAAACAGATAACCATTTGAGATTAGTTCAGATCCAGAGCTTTTCCTGAAGAGGCCCAAGGAATTGCCCAGTCATAATTCCAGGAAATTAAGGCAAACTACAGAGGAAAAGGCAAATCAGAAAACCTGAGTTACATGTTGACTTTTTAACAAGGTAAACTTGCAGCTGAGGAACTCACCGAATCGAGATAACAAGGCAGTGCTTCTGCGAGGAGCCTCTCAGTGTGGCTGCTCACCTCTGAAGGTTTGAGAATCACACAATTCCCTAGTATGGGGGAGAGGACACTTCAAGATGGTTGCCACAGATAAACGTCCACACATGCCTGGGTCTCTTGGAAGGACACCCATAAGATCCAATGTCTAAAATGGATTAGGAAACAGCTTCTCACTCACCAGCTGCGATGGCCCCCACCAGGGGCATCAAAGTAACGTGAATAGGGTAGTTAAAGGCTCCAATGATCAGCACCACACCAAATGGCTCCTTGCGAATGAAGGCACAATCCAGCTGTGTGAACTACAGAAAAACCAGAAAAATCCATGAAAGCAACTGGGTGAAGCAGAAAGGGAAATTAATAGAAGATTTTGTAGGGGTGGAAACACTTGATGAGCTACAAAGTACAAACCCCTTTGATGTCTGTTTTCAAATCAATCTTTGCTCTAACGCACAAGAGTTAACATTGTTTATCTTCTCTTTTCTCTTCTTTATAAAGGCTCAACTAGCACTGAAGTTTGGAAAATTGATGCTGAAGCATTTTCATTTTCAGTCAGGAATTCTTGATTTGTTTAATTAGCATGTTGTTTAATCTCAGTAAGATTCCTCCCTGGCATGGACATCAGGTATTTCTAATATAAAAAAGGATCCTCCATGCTAATTGATTATGAGTGGGTATTTCTGTTGCAGCTTGGGGAGCTGATACACACACACACACACACACACACACACACAGTATATACACTTGACCCCCAGGAAGCATAGTGGACTATGTCATTGGAGTGGGTGCGGCCAAAAATACTGATCCATTTTAGAAGGCCTAGGAATTGTGAAAGGTGTATTTTTACATCTGGGGGAGAGGGTTAAGGGATGGAATGATTGCCTTAAGCTCCCATTAGACATACAGGTCTTTAAACCTCCAACCTTCTCCAAACCCATATTACAATTACAGCTCGGCTACATAAGTTTAATACCCCAATTGTGGGGAAATGGCCAAAATGTTTGGCCTTGCCATACACTCCACAAGGCTCTGAGGGCATCAGGGAGGAATATCATAGCCTTTATATCAGACATGGGATTTAAAAATTTTTTCATATGTGAGCTGATACACACACGTTTAGTTAGCACACATACAGTAAATACACATAAAGATGTTTTCACACATATCACTTAAAACATTTTAATCTCTCTTGCACTGTGCACAGATGAAAGCAAACAATAGCACTAGTAACTAGGGATAGCTGGGAACTATGAAGGTTATAATTTGATTTGTTTGGAGGGCTCTAGGTTGGGAAAGGCTGTTCTAAGCCAATGTGACTGTAAATGAATCTAAATTGCAGTGCAGAAATTATCCTACAAAAGCAGCTGGAACTTCTTCCTCTGATGGCACAGCAAGTAAGGCCCTAGAGACCCTCATTGGGAAGCTGCCCAAGAACTTTTACATATCAGTAGCCTGGTATCATCCTGGTATGTTCAATTACAGATCTCATAATCCCCAAACACCATGGGAAGGACATCAGGTAGGGAAGGCTGAAACATTAATACCCTAATACAGTGTTTCTCAACCTTGGCAGCTTGAAGATGTGTGGACTTCAACTCCCAGAATTCCCCAGCAAGCATGCTGGCTGGGGAATTCTGGGAGTTGAAGTCCACACATCTTCAAGTTGCCAAGGTTGAGAAACACTGCTCTAGCAGTTAGAGTCTTGCCTTCCAATATGAGCATCCGTCTGTTTTGAAAGGGCACAAATAGAAAGTCCATCTTTGTTTGATGAGATTATATACCCTTTAGACTTTCATCCCTGCCCAACCTAGAACCATTCTTTTCCACTTGATCTCCTCCCACTCAGTTTGACTACTTACTAGGTTCTTGTCCACATTTTCATCCTTCATCCAGCTGCTTAAGTTGTTCAGAGCATTGGCCAGTTCATTTCTGACTAAGAGAATCTCAGTGAGCTCAGTTTCAAAGCAGGGCTGTGGAGAAGAAAGATAAAATGAGATGCATCAGTGATGTCCATACTGGGTCCAGGAGGTGAACTATGCAGCAGCTCTTCATTGAGCAAACCTTGTGTCTCATTCATTGCATGGTAGTGCTTTATCATGCAATCGTCCCAATGGATTCTTGAAATGTAGTATTTGGGCTTTACACCACTAAGTTTAGTTCTCTAGATCAGAGCTTTCCAAACTTTTCATGTTTGTGACACACTTTTTAGACATGCATCATTTCGCGACACACTCTTACAGCAGGGCATCATTTCGCGACACACTCTTACAGCAGGGCACAAGGCAGGCACTAGGACCTGCGTGGAATCATGGCAGGTTTGGAGGCAGCAAGGCACAAGGCAGGCACTAGGACCTGCGCGGAATCACAGCAGGTTTGGAGGCAGCAAGGCACAAGGCAGGCACTAGGACCTGTGCGGAATCACAGGAGGTTTGGAAGCAGCAAGGCACAAGGCAGGCACTAGGACCTGCGTGGAATCACAGCAGATTTGGAGGCAGCAAGGCACAAGGCAGGCACTAGGACCTGTGCGGAATCACAGGAGGTTTGGAAGCAGCAAGGCACAAGGCAGGCACTAGGACCTGCGTGGAATCACAACAGGTTTGGAGGCAGCAAGGCACAAGGCAGGCACTAGGACCTGTGCGGAATCACAGGAGGTTTGGAGGCAGCAAGGCACCAGGCAGGCACTAGGACCTGCGCGGAATCCTGGCAGGGCTTGGAGGCAGCAGCAGCCACGACACACCCAGACACTGCAGCTGACACACTAACGTGTCCCGACACACACTTTGGAAAGCTCTAGATACTTAACCCGTACTCAGGCAGAAGACTCACAGACAAACTCAGCTACAAATGAAACCATATATAGTCAGGTGATTTACTATGCAAAGAAATCAAAGCCTTTATTAGTTTAGACTTTTTTTCCCCAACTTTCTGAGATAATGGATACGTGGCTGTACTCTTGACCATTTTAGGAGGCAGCTCAACTATGTTTATATAATGATTTTCTGTAGCCTGAGAACTGCTGCTTGCCACCTTGCTAAATTCAGCTCTCATGGCACATCCAGAAAAGATTGTTTCCTGTTCATAACTTTTTCATGGAAAATCCACTGAAGGGAAAAACGGAATAGCTGCACAATGTCTCTTAACTGGCAAGCAAGCCCTTCGTCTGGAAGTCCCTTCTGAACTGCCAGATGCTGTGGCTGGGTGGCCCACTCACCTTGCGTAGGTCTGCACACAGGGCATGCTGGATATCGGCATGCCTTTCATCCAGAAAGTGACACAGGGCCTCCAGCTGTTTTACCCGATACTCCATAGGACGTGTCTTTCCTGTCAGCCAGGTAGCACGTAAGCAACGCACCAGGCCAGCATAGGGGTTTTTACTAGGAGAAAACAAAGACTCATAGAATCAAAAGGGCTATAGAGAGTCCCACTCCTTAGGTCATTTATGTTAACCCTGATCCTGCAAGGCAGGATGCCCTGTAAGAACTGCATCGACAACCGTTTTGCCTTTCTATAGTTTTCTAATCCAGTTTGGGAGTTTCTGCCACGGCTCAATACCTTTGTAGGTTCCCAACACTTCATAAAAAGACTTCTACTTCAGAGAAGGATCAAAATAATATTTTCCCCCTTTGACCAACACTTGTGTCATTCTTTTTCTGAAGAATGTCATCATCTTGGGCCAGAAGTAGGAATAGCTACTCCCATACTTTTCTCATAGTTTTCTTACAAACTCACTGGGTCATATCCAGACAATAGGCAAACTTTTTCTTTCATGTCTGGAATCAAAGACTGAAACAGTGAAATGGTGGAGCACAATCTCACCACCGAGGACAACTGCATCTATGCTCAGGCTTCCAGCCAGCCATACCCTCTTCTAGCTTAAAGCAACTTTCCCCAATCCAGCACCCTTTACATGAGGCAGATCACAACTCCCACCTTCTCCAACTAGTAGTGGTTTTGACCCTTCTGACAAGAACGGTGCACATCTGAAAGGCACTGGATTGGGGCCTGCTCAGTTGTTTGTAATGGTTGGCCCTCGCTATGCTCTATAATTTCTCAAACGGAAGACCACAATGCCACTGAATTTTATGAATTATGCTCTGACTTGTTTTCTTCAAAAACTTTCTTACCTGAAAGTTGCTCAAGCAGACCATGCATTCACTACCTCTGGTCAACATTGGTTGATTCCTACTTGTAAGCTTCAGACAAAGTTTTATGGCAGTTTTTCCCCACTAAGCTTTTCAATATGTATTGTCGAAGGCTTTCACGGCCGGAGTTCGATGGATGTTGTGGGTCTTCCGGGCTGTGTGGCCGTGTTCTGGAAGTTGTGGTTCCTAACGTTTCGCCAGCATCTGTGGCCAGCATCTTCAGAGGGCAGGAGCACAGATAGAAATCAGAGATTTTGCTTCTATCTGTGCTCCTGCCCTCTGAAGATGCTGGCCACAGATGCTGGCGAAACGTTAGGAACCACAACTTCCAGAACACGGCCACACAGCCCGAAGACCCACAACAGCCATCTTTTCAATATGGTTTACCCTTGTTATGCACAGCCAGCCTGCATTCACAATGCGACAGCCTCCCTGCCATTATTTTCTTTTGTTTGTTTGTGTTAGAAGCCTTATTCTCTCCTTCTCTTACTCTTATTTTGCTGCACAGTACTGTAATGCATTCTGTTGGTTTTCAGACAGAATTCAAGATTTATTTTCCTATCTATAAATTTCTTGAGAGCTGCTATATAACTTGAAAGCCATCTTTCTCCTAAAATCACTAATTATAGCAGATCAGCACCAGGTTGTAGTCTGATAAGAGCATGGTATGTATTTGTGTAAATCAAGCTAATAGATCATATCTTCTGAATCACTTTTTTTTTAAAAAAAGTTAATTTTGTTTATTTGTTATGAGATTGACCACTCTGAAGTTACAACTGGTCCAGAACACAGTGGAAAATGTTCAGCCTACTTATGCTTTCTGCTAATTTATATACACGGTCAGTCACACCTTAGTCATTTCCTGTTTTGATTAGTATAATGCACTTTACATGGGGCTGCCCTTGAAGACCACTCTTCCAACTTTTCCCAAATGCAGTGGCACATACAGTATTGGGTGTTCCTAGGTTTGCCCACGTTACACCTCTATTGTGTGAGCTGCACTGGCTTCCAGTTTCCTTCTGGGTGCAATTCAAGGTCCTGGTTATCACCTTTAATGCCCTACATGATACAGGACCTGGTTATTTGCAGGACTGCCTCTCCCTCAGAATATCAGCCTGTCCCAGCAGATCAGATAGGGCAGGTACACTCCAGATCCCTTCCCTGAAATCCTGCCACCTAGTGGGACCTTGGAAGCATGCCTTTTCCGTGGCTGCCCCTACCTTATGGAAAAGCCTCCCCCCGTCAATTCAGCAGCCCCCCACCCTTTTAGCCTTTCAGAAGGCCATCAAGGCCTAGCTTTTTATCCAGGCGCTGGGATAGGATAGGACAGAATAGAATGGAATGAGGGGAATTGAAGCTTGCTGTGGGGCATCCTAAGGGGATTTTGTTTTTGTTTTACTTTTTCATGGTATTGTGGTTATTTTATAGTTATTGGGATTTATTGGTGTTGTGAGCCGCCCAGAGTTGTTTAAGATGGAAACCATAGAAATTTTAAAAGTAAATAAATAAATAAAATCCCTTTCTGAATGGAAGCTAAATCTGCAATAGTGAGTCCACTGCTAAGATATAAACCAATTTAAGTTCTCCAAAGCATTTCTCCTGGAAGACATCCCCCTAATCTTACACTGTGATTTCTCAGTATGGATACTAAGCACTTGAACAAAGGTACTCATCTGTTAAAGAAACAAGAGTGGCAGGAAAGCAGCAGAGTAGGTTGGCAAAGGAGCAGCAGATTGAGGTACGTAGAAACCAACAGACTCAGATCAGGTTGATGCAACCCAACTGCTACCCTGAAATAATTGCTTCCATAAGAGTTCCTATTGTGAGCTTTTGGCTGTTGAATCCCATTGGTTTGTTCTTGTTGGCCACAAAGAATTACAAAATACCTCTGAAGTCATCCGGGTGAGCAGGGAGAAGCTGCCAAGATATTTGCAGAGACCTCCTGGAACAACTACGACCCACATGGCTGAAGCTTGCGAGTGTCCCAGGAGTCACCCTGCATTCCCCAAGCTTGGGGATGAAGTCAGCTGCTTTGTAACAGGGGACGTAATTCATGCAGAGGACCAGTTCATATAGACGGCACTTACAATTATTTTTTTAAATGCAAGGTGCTTTTATAATTTGTCTGCTGCTCATTTTCTCAACAAGCACCCTATTTATTTTATTTTCCTGGCAAAGGTTCTGTGCCTTTTGCAGAACAGGCAGGAAGTGAGGATGGGCAATGTTTCCAAGAACAGATACGCAATGTTGGAAAGAAGCAACCTAGAACCTACTGAATGTTATTACAGGCACAGAACTGCTTTTATGTGGGGAAAAGAGATTGTATTATCCCAGGTTTATATGTAACATACTTCTTTATGCATAAAATGTGTCTTTCTTCGTCTTTGCTTCCCTCTTGTGAGCACAGGTCTAAGTGCACTGTGTGGATTCACACATCAGGTTAGCCCATAATGTGATTTGTTTAGTTTTGATAAGACGTGTTATGTGAACCCTGCCACAAGGGTTTTAAGCAACGTTTTTAGCTTAGAAAGATGTGTGAACGAGCTACTCACTCTAGCCTCACTAAATCCCCTAGACTTTCAGGCGAACGTGCTGCAGATTCATCTGCGTACATGACTTGCTTTCATGCCGTATACTCCCAGGACTCCCATTCTTCTGTTTCACCAATAAAACATCACACAATCTGAGCTCAACAGGAAATACAGTCTAGTAATCTGGAGAGATCTCGCCTAAGCTGTTTTGCTCTGTACCAGTTTCTTACCTCTGCGTGTCTTGGCATTCGCTGGAAATCTTCTGAGTTTTGTGGCATTTGGGGTTGGACTTCCCTGAAGAGCAACTCTGGGTGTTCTCACTTGGGCATTCCTGGGGCGGTTTGTTTTCCTGTCTTCTGCTACATTGCCCTGAAGAGCCACTTTGGTGGGGAGCATCTTTGGGTTTTTGTTGCTGTTGCATATTGTGGTGTCCCAAGCAGCTACTCTGTATGTCCTCATGTTGGCTGGTAATTTCCTTGAGCTTGCACTCCTTTCTGATCGTCTGCTTCCCTGAAGCCACATTGCCCTGTGTGAGTTCATCCTGGAGGGAAATTTCATGGAGTTTGTGTTCAGCCGAGGTAGTATCTTGCTGGTCTTCAGCTTGCCTGGACGCTTCCTGAACGTTGCATTGTCTTACGTCCTGCTGTCCTAGACATACACTTCGCACTATTTCTCTAGCTAGAAAAAGAGAGGAAAATCAGATGGGCTACCTTGCTGCTGTTAATGCCTACACGTTTTCTGCTTATAACTGCTAATGTTTACTCCTTCTAATAAAAGGGGAAAGATAGATATACTAAATTCCTTCAGTTTCAGGAGGATCTTTATTTACTAGTGCTATTCTAGGCCCATGGATTCACATCTATCATATTCTATATTGAGGAAATCAGGATTTGGGGATGTGGTCATGGGCTGTGACAGATTTAAGGGCATTTCCTGCCTATTTATTTATTTATTTATTTATTTATTTATTTATTTTTCAGATTTATCACCGCCCATCTCTACAGCAGTAGACTCTGGGCGGTTTACAACAATAATAGTAACATTAAAAACCTATGCACATTAAAATACAATATAATAATAAAGAAAGAAAATCCAGAGGATGGTAGGATCTTAAAAAGGAGGATATCATGGGACTAACCACCCCCAGGAGGAACTATTACCTCCTTCACCCCAAGCAAGGCGGCAGAACCAGGTCTTTAAAGACTTCCAGAAGGCTAGGAGCGAGGGTGCCCACATCACCTCCGGGGACAAGATATTCCATAGGGCGGGTGCTATAGCAGAGAAGGCACGCCTCCTGGACCCTGCTAGATTAAATTCTTTTATTGATGGGGTCCGAAGCATGCCCTCCATGCATGACCAGGTGGGGCGGGTAGATGTGGTCGGGATGAGACAGTCCCTCATGTACCCTGGCCCCATGCCATGTAGGGCTTTAAAGGTGATAACCAACACCTTGAATTGGACCCGGAAGCAAACTGGTACCCAATGCAGCTCGCAAAGCAGTGGCGTTACATGTGCTGATCTTATAGCACCCGTGACTGCCTGTGCGGCCGCATTCTGGACCAGCTGAAGCTTCCGGATACTCTTCAAGGGTAGCCCCATGTAGAGCGCATTGCAATAATCTATATGGGAGATGACAAGGGCATGAGTGACTGTTCAGTTAATAAAAACAGCATATATTTCAAATTATCACAAATACATTAGAGTGCAAAGGGAGCCAGCCAGGTCGGCAGTGAAATAAGATGGTAGAATCAACTATGTCACTTTAATGTATGGACAGAATCATGTTTTTGAATGATTTAATAATTTGCCTGTCAATTTACTACCTGTAAACTGAAAAGTGGCATTGTAAAACTTTGGGCTAGAACAATTTTATTTATGCTTTGTTTTTAAATTTGCACTTTTAACATTGAATGATTTATATGGAATCCCCTATCATTTCACACACACACAGACACACACACACACTCACCTGCGGTTTGAAATTGTACATATCATTCTGCAGTTTATGTAGCCCAGTCTTCCACAACTGGTGGCTTCCAGCCCAATTGTACGGGACTGCAATTACCAGAATTGTGAGCAAAAATGCTGTTAGAGAATTCTGGGAATTGTAATACCTACACATTTGGGAACTATTGAAGTGAGGAAGGTTGGTGACTGCAGACACAGACAAAACCAGCTATGCATCCAAACAGCAAAATGGTGTGAGTACAAGAAGTCCTAGTCTTAAATTCAGTAGGACTTTTTTTTTGTAGTTTTCTATGACTGCAGTTTGACTAAAGAGCTGACTAACAGATGCTACTGGTGGTGGAAGGATGGGACACTATTTTAGGAATATACATAGGCTGACCATACGTCCTGTTTTGAACGGAACAGTCCTGTTTTTTTAGCATTTTTCAGCCGTCCCGTCATTTTGATAAAAATCTCAATTTTGTCCCATTTTTTAAACCCGGTGGGAATGGCGTGGAAGGAGGATCTGAGCCGGATCTGCCGATTGGAGGCAGCCCAGAAGAGGAAGCCCTCCCACCTATCAGAGTGCGGCAAAGAAGGGTGGGGTTTGCAGGCGGGAGCCAATCGTGTGGACCGGGGGCAAGGTTTGCAGGCGGGAGCCAATCGTGCGGACCGGTGGGCGGGGTTTGCAGGCAGGAGCCAATCGTGTGGACCAGGGGCGGGGTTTGCAGGCAGGAGCCAATAGCATGGACCGGGCGGCGGGGACCCCTGCCTTTTTCATGATACGGAATATTACATAAGACCTCGTCCCATTTTGCCATCCCAACGTCCCGTTTTTGTCTCAAGGAAATATGGTCAGCCTAAATATACATAAATTCTAGTGGCAAATAAATTAAACTTAAACCAACCCTAACTCCAGCTTTGCCACTGAGACAGACTGAAAACATATTCCATCATAACAGATTTTCAAAAAATACAGTAGAAGAGCTTTGTAAGTAGAAACCAGAACTATTATAGAAGTGTGTGTTACACTAGTATGGTTACTTAAATATGATGGTGTTTAAGCTTCTGAATAACATCAGGCCTATCCATGTTTTTAATTGCATGGGTGTCCTGCCCCTCTTTCGATTAATTATTAAAGCATACATAAGTTTTGCCCTATTTTATCCTCATAGTAACTTTGTAGCATGATGACATACCCAGAGGCATCCAAGTAAGCTACCTGGCTAGAGTGGGTCTCTTCCGTTCAACTCTCCAGCCACTACTTACCTTAAGTAAAGGTAAAGGTTTCCCCCGCACATTTGTGCAGTCGTGTCCGACTCTAGGGGCTGGTGCTCATCTCCGTTTGTTAGCCGAAGAGCCAGTGTTGTCCAAAGACGCTTCCACAGTCATGTGGCTGGCATGACGCACGCGGAACACTGTTACCTACCCACCGAAGTGGTACCTATTTATCTACTTGCATTTGCATGCTTTTGAATTGCTAGGTTGGCAAGAGCTGGAGCTAGTGCGGGAGCTCACTCCACATGCAGGGCTAGGGATTCGAACCTCCGAACTTGCGATCTTCCGATCGACAAGTCTGGCGTTTTACCCGCTGAGCCACCACGCCCCTTTAATACTTACCTTACCTTGGGGCGAATAACACCGTGATTGATCTTGCCTCTTTTGATTCCCATTTTTGTTGTTTATTCGTTCAGTCACTTCCGACTCTTTGTGACTTCATGGACCAGCCCACGCCAGAGCTTCCTGTCGGCTGTCGCCATCCCCAGCTCCCCCACGGTCGAGTCCGTCACCTCCAGAATATCATCCATCCATCTTGCCCTTGGTCGGCCCCTCTTCCTTTTGCACTTTCCCTAGCATCAGCATCTTCTCCAGGGTATCCTGTCTTCTCATTATGTGGCCAAAGTACTTCAGTTTTGCCTTTAATATCATTCCCTCAAGTGAGCAGTCTGGCTTTATTTCCACTAATATGAAAATCATATCAAGAATTTCGAAACACTGATCTCCCCATTCATCAGTGCTGAAAATCTCAATATTTTCTCTTTATACAATTATTTCTAGCCAACATTCACCCAGCCAAACTTTTTATAGAACATTTAATAATCAGGGGGCTAAACAATCTCCTTCATCTATGCACTTAGTCTGTAATATAGAACATTATGAGATACTGAAGTGGAAAACGTAGTGGTGGAAATTGTCCCTATTACTTTGCTATATTCTTAATAGGGTGAGTATACCAGTCCTCTCCAACCTTGCGTCCTCCAGAGGTGTTAGCACTCCCAGACCTGGCTGGGAATTCTGAGTGGTGAACACATTGGGAAGGTGCCAGGTTAGAGAAGGAATCCACACCTATGAGTTAAAGTGGGGTAACCACAAATTCTAATGTGGAAATAGTTTAAAGCACATCATGGGTTGCATTTGTACCTTCTCTGGTGAGTACGTTCTCCTAGGAAATTTCTCCATAAATTCAAGATCAGAAGTAATATTAATTGTCACTTTCGCTTCCGGGTGCTGGACTGAGTGGAGCGAAGAGCTGATAGCTCCGCGGTTTTCTGTCTGCGGCGAGAAAATCTCTGAAAAACCACCCTCGAAGAGAGGGTGGGCAGAAGATTTATCACAAGGGTCGTCGAACCTGCTGCTCTATCCTGACCCCTGTATACCCACTACAGGGGAAGAGAGATTTGAGTGGTAACAGACGACTGGAACTAACATGAAAGCTCTGCAGAAACCGTGAAACTAAATAAGTTAAGTAGCTCCTCATCCAGCCTTTTAGTTGCACTTTTTTTTTTTAATATTACTGGATTTATTAAGCACTAGGATTTATTTCTGGACTGTGATTTATAGATGCTGGTGTTTTATTTTTCTTTCTTGTCAGAGGAGTGTTTGAACGGTGGGTTTGGAAAGATAATTGACTCTGCCTGGAGTGGGCTGAGTGACTTTCTCTTTTGATTCTAAATATTTCTACTCTTGGTTTGCTTTCATCCTTATTGCAATTATAAGTATTTTTTTTTCCTTTGGGGACTAATTTGTCTGGAATTAAAGTTTTTATGGATAAATGAATTACTGATTTGATATTCTTTCTTCTACCTGTTTGGGATTTTTATTATGAAAGAACTCTTTTTGCTTTTCTCCATAAGTGTTTGAATATTTTTTGAATTATATAAGTCACTTTATAGAATTTTTATGAATGCCTTGGACTCCTTCTGTATATAAATTAGACGACTTATTCATGGTTGGACTGTGTGGATATAAGCTGCCGTGAGAAACCTTGGGATTGTTTATCTTTTTTGTTATTATTTTGACTACAATAAAACCTCTCTGTTCTTTTTTTATCTTTTATTTACTTGCTCTTACGCTTGGACATACAATTTTAATGGACTAGATTTTTTGCTATTCTGATAATTACATTTAAAGGACTATTTTTATTTTTAAAAGTTTTTTTATTCTCCTATTATTAAAGGGGGAGAAGAAGAGAGGTTCTTTGTCTTTGTCTTCCCCCTCTCCTCTCCTTTTTTTTTTTTTTCCTTTTTTTCCTTCTTGCCTTTTCTCTCTTACAGGGAAACTATCTACATTATGACAATCATGGCATTAACACCTGGAGCGTCGGTGGAGCCTCTTCAGTCAGAGATGAGAAAACTTCTGGAAGTGATGACATCATTTAATAAAGAAATGAGAGAGAAGGAGTGCATTTTGAGACGGAGACAAGTTCCAGAACAGTTGAATGAAGATGTAGGAGAAAGGACTGTTTCTATATTAGATAAACCCTTGGAGATAAAAGAACAAGACCTAGATTTGGAAATAGATAAAATTTTTAGAGAACAGAAAGTGTTTAAAGAACAAAAGTTAAGGATAATTTTTACTTTAAAAGTTAAAACATTTTTAGAGAAATATAAGACAGACATGAGGGAGGCACCAGGAGAACGTAAGAAGCATTTCATAGAATAGAATAGAAGTAAAGGATAGAGATAAATGGCTGATCTATAAGGACTTTTTATTGTTAAAATTGATGGATTGGCAGAAAAGGATAAATTGACACGTTTATTAAAAGAAAATTCAATTATTACTCTTTTAAAGATTAGAAACTATTAATGGACTATTTGGAAAATGTTGGAGGGGCAGAGCTTATAAGAGGATTTGAAGATTAAATTATATATAAATTGATATATTAGATAAGAAATGTTTTTTAATGTGATTTACAGATTTAGTATGTAAGATGCATTTTATAGAATAGAATAGAAGTAAGGAATAGAGATAAATGGTTGATTTATAAGGACTTTTTATTATTAGAATTGATGGATTGACAGAAAATGAGAGATTGATATGTTTATTAAAAGAAAATTTAAACTATTATTTTTTTAAGAGTAGAAACTAATAATGGACTATTTGGAAAATACTGGAGGGGCAAAGTCTATATGAGGATTTGAAGATTAAATCATATATAAACTGATATATTAGACAAGAAATGTTTTTTTAATGTCATGTATAGACCTAGCATGTATGACAAATTTTGTAAAGTATTGTGACCAGAGATTAATCGGAAGCTGACTACTTTCTATGTTTCATTTTTTTTCTTTTTTTTCTTTGCTTTACTACACCTTTTTTTCTTCTTTCTTTGATTTGTATTTCTGTTTCTCTTTCCGTTTCCAACTTTTAACTATGTATATTCAAAACCCAATAAAATATTAAAAAAAAAAAAAAAGAAGTAATATTAATTGTGAGGGGGAAAATGACTGGGAAGAAACATCAGTGAGACCACTATCCCAGTTATTTCCATCACAGTTCCCCTTCTTTTTTAGACATTTTGCGTGACCTGCAAGATTTATGGTGCTGCAGGATCTGGCCATAGAAAGCAGCTATGTGCTCTTCCACCTTGAACCACTGGATGGGCAGGCCAGGCCTACCATTACAGCGTAAGTCACAAGAATTAAGAATCGATGGCCCTCTAATATTTGTTCAGCTCTCATCAGCACTAGCTAGAATGGTTAATGGTTAAGGGATATGAGCAATGTAATCATGCCATAATACCTGGAGAGTCACAGGTTGCCTGTATCAGACAGATACAGTATGCAGCAGCCTCTGAAGAGAAATTCCCCCATATCAATTGATTTTGACTTTGTTATCATTTATTTTTATATGTATTTTTATTCATTAATTGTTGAAGGCAAGATCTCATGGCAGTCATTTTATACCGGTTAATTTCAGTTCTGTTGATTTCATGCTGATCTATTTTTGGACTAGATTTGGATGTTCCCCCTTGGGAACAAGACAATATTACATCTAACAATACTTCCTTTTTAAAAAGCTGTACAAATTTAATTAAGTAAAGAATGAAATAAGAAGAGTCAAAGGGAGCCAAGAATTCTATGAGGTAAGTCAGAAATCTTCAGTAATAGCGACTTCCGGGGAAGAAACGGCAAACTGTAGACAGCTCTGTGAAAAGCTGAGCGACCGCAGTGGAATGAAGAGCCAGCGAGTAGACCTTGAGATTGCCCACAAGTGCTCCAGACAGCTGCTCCTCATGAGGAGACCACAAGACAGCATTCTCTGGTGGGTTTAGACTCTGGGAGATGAGGGAATAGCCATCTTGCTCTAACCGTGGTTGGCGCCTTTGAAAGGACACTGAGTTTGCATATTTCCTTGTCTAATCACTTTTGGTAATTGCTTGTTAACTGCTTTTCACTATTAGGAACCTTTGGATCAACAAGTCTGAAAGTAGCAGGTGAGTTTCCTTCAATCCATAGCAAAAGAAGTTTTAAATACAAGTTGAAGGACTTAAAGCTTTGAAGAATTTTGTGAGAAGGGACAATGAAAAGAAATCAAATTCTAGGACATTACAGGTAGTCCTCGCTTAACGACCACAATTGGGAACATAATTTTGGTTGCTAAGCAAACCGGTCATTAAACGAATCTGAACTGATTTTACGATCTTTCTTGCCGTGGTCGTTAAGTGAATCACCGCATGTATTTTAACAGAAGGGTTATTAAAATTGTTTATACTTGTTGTGATGAAGGGGGAAGGCACTTCTTCATATATTTCTTTGTCTTTACTATATTCTTATTCTTTTCTATTTTTTTCTTTTCTGCACCTTTTTCTTTTTATTCTTTTCTTTTTTAGTTTGTATTAGTTTTTATTGTTGTAAATTGTCAAAATATCAAGCCTTTGCTGCCCTACCTGTTAAATTTCTCTCTGAATTGGATCAGATATGTATGGTGGTCATTTGAAATGCTGATAATCACCCAACTAAATACAAGAACCATCTTCCCTGAAAAGCTTTCTTTTTGAATTGATACTTGAACACATAAGAGTTCTGTGTGATAGTTGTGATGGCTAAACCACACACTGAAGCTAATACCTGGTGCCACAAAACAAATGGAAGGAAGTAGTTATTTATGTCAGGTATAATTAACTTGTGGAATTTACTGTCCAACAATGTTGTGATGGCTTCCTAGCTTCAATGGCTAGAAAAAATGGCTAGACAAATTCAGATATGAGGTCTAACAGTTGGTAATCATGGTAGGTACACAGAATGTCCTATCCAATGGCAATACGCCCTGATGCTGGAGACAGTTTTATACACAATAGGCAGTATCCTCACTTTTATGTAAGATTCTTGCAGAATCTCGTATTTGCAAATTCTGAGGTAAATTAATCTAATTAATCTGACAAGCGTCACAGAAAGTCCCTGTGAGGCATTTATGCAAGCAGATGCCTCTGTGGAAGGCAGGTGTCTGGATTCTCCTGCAGTCCAAGCCAAAATGGCCCTGGAGGGCAGCACCCAGTGACTGTCAGCCTTACCAGGTAGACCAGACAGGAAACACAACCAGATAAGCTAATTCTACTTTATTGTAAAGCTACATTAACAGAATCTTGAATGTCTGAAAGTACAAATCTCCTACCGTCTCCTTTACAGCCCGAGAAACTAGAGAGGGTCCCTTCTGAGCCTCTTGCTCCACCCACTATCCAGCTGCGGACTATGCCCTCTCTTATCTGACCGTTCTCTAGACAGCATCTCTTTGCCCGTCTCCCAAGATCTTTCCCACATACCATTACAGTGACCAGAAGGGAGGGGAATGCCCACAATAGCCTAAAGTGGGCAATGAGATCTCAACCCCTAACCATGCCAGTGGCAAAATGTTCAGTGAAGCATGCCAGATCATATCCCTGGCCAAAAAAATGGATCAAAAGAAGAAAGACATTACTTAAAAATCAAAAGAGCTAAGGAAGACTTTAATCTGTTTCAGGAATGAGTGGAGGATATGATGAAGGTGACATCATGAGGCACAGGAAAAAGAAGTGCTTAGTGGGGCATATTCATATTGTGATCAGGAGCAGCTGAGAAGAAATCCTTTCCCTCCACTTATGAGCAACCCAGAAGGCAGGGCAGAAGTATTTGAAGTAAAATAAAAAGAAACTAAGTGGGGTTTAACTTGCCAAGTCAAGTGTACCTGGAATCAGAGATTGAGCTCTAGAGCCTTGCTCTAAAACACTTGTCAACTTCCAGCTCTGTGAACTTCAAATCTCAGAATTTCTCAGCTAGGAATTCTGGGAGTTGAAATCCACACATCTGCAAGTTGACGTGGTTAGGAAACATGCTCTAAAACGAAAGGATTACAGAAATTGAGGTAATTGAAGATGACGTAAGGCAGAGCTTTCCAAACTGTGTGTCGTGACACGTTAGTGTGTTGGCTGTAGTGTCTGGGTGTGTCGCGGCTGCTGCCGCCTCCGAGCCCTGCCAGGATTCCAAGCAGGTCCTAGTGCCTGCCTTGTGCCTGGCTGCCTCCAAACCTGCTGTGATTCCACGCAGGTCCTAGTGCCTGCCTTGTGCCCTGCTGTAAGTCTGTCGCGAAATGATGCATGTCTAAAAAATGTGTCACCAACATGAAAAGTTTGGAAAGCTCTGACGTTACGGCTCGTAGTGAAGTGCGATGCCCCTTTCTGGAATAACAATTTATCTTTCTCTCTGCCGGCATTCCTGGGTATCCAACCTGCCTCAGGATGCAGTTTGTCCTGCGCTGAATTGCCTAGAGCTCTCAACAGGTGTTGCTCGTACCATCCCAGTTTACCATGCATTTATTCCCCCCCTTGGGAAGCAGATGCTTCTTTGCTTCAGCTGCCCAAAGTCAACATGTTGGGCGTTGCACACAGACTCCGTGGGGCCGGGTTCCACTAAGCTTTTGCTGTCTCTGCTCCCCTTGGCACTGGCTTTAGTGGGGCAGCTATTACTATCCCTGGAAAAATTAAGTGTCCTAAACAGCTGAAAGAGGGATAAATTAGTTGTTACTAGGGCAGTAAAAACTGTAGCACTTTCTGTTTCAATTCTGTTAGGAGCCTTGAGTTCTGTAAGCTTTTTAAAACAGAGCCCATTATTGGGTATTACATTAGTTGTAAACTAAAAGTATGATTGCACACAATGGATTTGTAGACTAAATGCAAGTTCAGAAAAGAAACTAAAAGAAAGGTTAATATTGCATCTTATATACCTTTGTGGTGACGGCTCCTGCTCGCCTCTGTCCTAACACAACTCAGGGTTTAACTCTTCAGATTTTCCCTCCTCCCCCAAACAATTCTGCAACATCTGGGGCTGAAGTACCCCACTATCCCCCCCAAATCAGTAGGCAAATTGATTTGCATGCTGATAGGCGAACAAGCTCCTCCCTGCCCAAGTAAAAACCCAAAAACAAGTTTAAGACCACGTCTTCATTGCACACTAATTCCTGCCCTTCACTTGACCAGTTCCAGAGCACAAGAAGGGGTAGCCACTGAGTTTCTCTGACTAATTTCTACACCACACTCCCCAAAGCTCTGATTATATCCAGTCCCTTTCTATCTGAACCCCTTATCGGAGGACAGAGCATCTATGACCCTCCAGATGTTGCTGACCACCAGCTGCCAGTATCCCTCACTGTTGGCTATGCCAGCTGAGGTTTCTGTGAAATGTGGTTCAGCAACACATGGAGGGCCATCACTGCTTCTTCTCTGAGATCTGAACTGTTGAATCTTAGAAGGGAATCCAATCAATCAATCCATCAATCTATCAAATCCAGTCCGATCAACCAGATTGCCATCTCAGCCTTAAGAGGAAAATAGGGGATTTGCTTCCAGCCTACATTCTGCTTTGGTACCTCTTTCCATTGCTGCAGTTGTATTCCTCAGCGTTCGCTTCTGCTTCTTGTTGCCTGGCTGGTGCTGGGTGCAACTGGTAAGTGGAAGTCTCTTCTTCACCCTGTTTATTTCTGGAGAAGTGTTTTTTACTCAACACACTTTTGTTGCTTTGTTTTCTCAGCACTTCATCTCTGGCCATGCTGATTGGTTGTTAGCCAAAGCCCTCTTCTGGTTGATTGGATGCTGAAGGTGCTGTGGGTGTGGCTCTGCAAAACCACAAGAATACGAAGGGAATATTCAGTGCAAAGGATATGACTGGAAGGATGAGGATGGTCCATATGGGGCACGTGGAGGCTGAACTGGTCTTCTGGAACTCTGTCGGCAGAGAAAAGAAAAACAGGGAACCTTGGGGGCAGGGATGGGGAAAGCACAGGAATGGATCCTAATAGAATAGAATAATTTATTAAATTTATATGCCACCCAGAGTCGCTGGGAGTGGGCAGCATACAATTTAATTCATCATCATCATCACCATCATCATCATCATCATCATCATCATCATCATCATCTAGGTCTGAAACAAATTATTTTCTGTGCCAAACATACTTGACGAATGTGAGTAGAATTCAAGAGGAAGAGAGATCTTCTCACTCCTAGCACACATGATTTTAAAATATTGTAATGTTTTAATATTTAAAATAATGAGAAGCGTAATATTTTGCACTGTTGGCTAGGTAACAGTACAGCTCCTTCCTAACAGTGCAATAGTGCCATGGGAATCACTCTTTCTGGCACTTACTCTGATGCTCAGAATCCCACTCTTCTCCTTCGTCAGCCACAGGAAGGCTGGTGTTCTGGAGAAGACACTCCCTCTTTGTATGTGGTGCTACTTGTTTTATTTTTTTTCAGAAGCTGAAGTGAGCTATGATCTTGAAACACCATGCTCCTATCATAATCCTGCACAAGACACAGGAATCCTGTCTGCCCAAACACCACTATTATCCCTTTGTACTTCTGAAAATAATTACATTGAACAAAGATGTCATCTTTCAGGATAAAATGATAGTGTTTTAGAGTTCACATCTTTGAACAGAGCTCTTAATTGAGCATCCTGTGCTGGAGGGAACAGGTATCACTGGAACAACTTTGGCACATTTACTGTGGTGCAGCTACATGTGCAGCCAGAAGACTCTGCCGTGTGAGTCATTCAGCAACAAGGCAAGTTTCCTGGGTACTATGACACTGTTTAATAAATGGGACCCGGAGCATGCCGATCCTGCTCAATCTAGTGGATGGGCAGAAACATTTGGAGAAATATGATAAGCCAGTTACGGCAGGGCTGAACAAAGGGACTTACAGCCCATGCCTGAAGTTATGACCGTTGCAGCGCCCACACAGATGCAAATGGCTTTGTAGCCATTCAATGTGGGTTTCCATTCTTTCCTTTCTTTGAAGCATCTGCATCTGTATCTTTGTATTTCATATGGTTGCATGATAGGGCTGTTCTCGTGAGATTTAGCACCTAGATGTGGTGGGAGGCCTCAGTCACTTGAATGACCCTGAGAGTGGTGTTAGCGAAAGTGGAGGCTCCTGGTAGGGTCACATTTGCTGGACAGGACAAGAGGGGAGGGATGGAGATAAGCATAAGTCTCTGTGGGAGTGGGGGCAGATGGAACTCTGCAGGTGTGAGGAAAGCCAGGCTACCTAGGAGTAGGAACCTCAGAACTTCAAAAACAGAGGAAGGCAGTGGCAAATCACATTTATGTTATTGTCAAGAACACAATATGGACTTGATGGAAACATTTAAACAATTTTGGATTTTAGAGGATGATACTCACAATATGCAAGTCTATCACTGGTGGTGCCAGAACTGAAAGCTGAGATCTTCATTTTACAAACAGTTACAACATTACATACAATTTGGACATGCTACATGGGAAGCATGAGACAAGGAAGAAATTAAATTGTCAAAGAGGAAATGAAGGGCACTAAACTGGATGCTTTCTAAATAAGTGTATTTAGGTGGACTGGAGCAGACACTTTAAACCAAATGATTGTATGGTTCAGAGGATGACACCAAATAAAGGAATGGGGTGGGTAGCAATGAGACTCATAAAGGACATTGAAAAATATGTGTTTGGTAGAAGTAACTTCCCCCTTCATCCCAGCAAATAAAGACAATTTTAATAGCCCATCACCATATCTAAATGCAACATAATTCCTCTTCTCCCCATAGCTCATCTCTTAAGTAAAAAAGACAAAATCCAAATGCTTCGATTGTTCTTTTTCAGCAAAAGTCCAGTAAAGGTAACCAGATATAACTATTTTCCTCTTTTAACCCTGATTGAACAAACCAAGCTCGTATTTGTTAACCCCTTCAAAGAGAGTCCCAGCGGTAATTTGCTGGTCATCTGTGTTTCACTGTTTCACTGTGTTTCGAAAATCTTTCAGAACTTTAACAAGTGTCTTTTGTATGTCCAGTAAGTAAAGTTTATCAAAACCTTAACAGAGCTCTTTTGTATATCCAGTATGAAAAATTATCCAAATCAATTTCCTGGTTTGGTATCTGTACATGTCCTTTGGGGAATAAGTCATCCCTCAGATCCATTTGTGTTACATTTAAATCCCCCTTCCAACTAATTTCATAGACATCCATTGCAATTTGTTCTTGTTCTATAACTTCATTACAACACGTTCTGTCCATCTTGTCAAGCAATTGATCCATTCTATCAAGAAGCTTAATAGAAAGATATTCAAGTTTGCAATATAGATTTCTGCTCCATATTCTTTGAAAAAAGTGTAAGGTCCTCTGTGCACGCACCAAGTCATTACTGACCCTTTGGAGGGACGCTGCTTTCGCTGACGTTTTCTAGGCAGACTTATAGCCGGATGGTTTGCCATTCTCTTCCCCAGTCGTGATTACCTTTCCCCCAGCTTAGGTGGGTACTCATTTTACTGACCTGGGAAGGATGGAAGGCTGAGTCAACCTGTGCCGGCTACCCAAGAACCAGCTTCCGCTGGGATTGAGCTCAGGTCGTGGGGAGAGTTTTGGCTGCATTGCTGCCACCTACTGCTCTGAGCCACACGAGGCACTATTCATGTTCTTTATCTGCTCTATATTCTTTATCCTCTAGCTAGTGTCCAACCTTCAAGGTCTCCTTAACATTAAAAAAAGCCAAAGCAATCTTCTGATCATAAAAAAGCCAAAACAGTCGCCATTTTCTCATGAGAAAATATCTTCTAATTAATTAAAAGCTATAATTCCAAATCCCTCTGGCTCCTTAATTCGTTGTTAACTTTCCAAAATCCATATACTAAGCACCCTTTTGCTGCATAGTCCAATAAATCATATATAGTTACTGAAGATGTTGCCTAGCCTGGCAATGAAATGTCTGCAAGAAAACAACAAGGCTCAGAGAGCACCAAGGACTCCACAAATCATATATTTTCAAATCTTTTAAAATTGAATTTACACCATCGTCCTCTGAGGAGGAGGAGACTCAGCATGCTGGCTAGGGAATTCTGGGAGTTGAAGTCCACACATCTTAAAGTTGCCAGGGTTGAAAAACACTCAACTAGAATCACAATGGCTCATTGCTAGTCTGACAGAATCTTTAACTGCTGGAGCAAAGGCTGTGTTATGCTAAAGATTTCTAATGAGGACAGATTTCTTGAATATCTGCAGTTCCTTGTTTATACAAAAAGCATATAAAACTGCTAAGGTACATCATTTCCACATAAACACACACTTCACACACTTTGATTTGTGCAATTCCAAACAGTAACCATACTTTAATCAGACACATTTTGTGCAGGGTCATTCACACCATGTGTGAATGGGCCACAATGGACCTAGGTAATAGGCTGAACTTAAAAGAAACATACATATAAGTTATAAACTTTCAAAGATCTAGTACTCAAGAGGTGCACATATTGGTTAAATCTGTAAAGAAGTAGTAGATAGTACCTGCTAGCCATAGTTCCGGGAAGCCATATGTTTAGTGATAGTGTGAAAGGTCCCACATATGTGATAGTGTGAAAGGTTCACATATGGGGACGCGGTAGCTCAGCGGGTTAAACCGCTGAAGCTGTAAGACTGCCGATCAGTAGGTCGGCAGTTCGAACCTCTGCGTGGCGAGGTGAGCTCTCGTCACTTGCCCCAGCTCCTGTCAACCCAGCAGTTCGAAAGCTAATTGAAAGTAGATAAATGGGTACCACCTTAAAGTGGGAGAATTTGCTGGCGTCCTGTTGGGGGTCGCCTCCGGAGCGAAGAAGACCTCGTGAATGGCGACGGAGACGACGGATCCCGAACAGCAATATCTAGGACGTCAGCAGCCGACTCTGAAGCAAGGTATTCTGGGACATGTAGTCCAATACCCACAGAAAAAGTGTCGGTTCCCTTACCCCTTCCCTGAGCGGGCAGTAAAAACGTTGTTAATATATGAATGTATGTATAAATATATGAATTGCAATGTTGTAAGCCGCCTAGAGTCCTCCAATAGGGAGGGGATAGGCGGGGTATAAATACGATAAATAAATAAATAAATATGTATAGATAAATGCGTCGAAGTGCTCCACTCCAATGGAAACTCTGGGAAATTGAGCTCCATAAATGTGTTAATGTGTAGAGCCTTTTTACACTAATAGCATGCACAACTGGGCATAGTCCTCCTCCTTCTGTATGTGAAGGTGTCTTTGAATTTATAAATGGCATAGGCCTGGTTACTTGAGGGACTGCCTGTCTCCCATAGTATGTGGCTCGCCATTTTGATCTTGGAGGGTTGGCGCACGCCGCGTTCCCTCGATTAAACAATGCCATCTTTCTGGACCCCGGAAGCGTGCCTTCTCTGGAGCAGCGCCTGTCCTCTGGAATGAGGTTCCCCCCGAAATCTGAATGGCTCCCACCCTACAGTATTTCAAAGGGCTTTAAAGACCTGGCTCTTCGCCCAGGACTTTGGGGAGGACGACTGACACCCCTTTTTTCGTTTTTGTTTCCCTCTGGGTTTGTTTTCTTCACCATTGTTGTTCTTTTGTCTTGTGCTGCTTTTGTGTTTTTTCTTTGTTTCTAAATGTTTTAACAATTGTAAACTGCCCAGGGTAGCTGGGAGCCTGGCAGCATATATATTTAATAAAATTATTATTATTATTATTATAAAGTGAACATGCTAGACAAATTGTAGAACCATATCACTTAAATTCATAAAGTTATATGAAAATGTGTGTGCTTCCTAATTCACACCCTAAATACAGTACTTGAGTATCGATGTTTGAGTTCCCTCATCACTGGTAATGTCACAAGCGCCTATGAAGGGAAAGCCATATTTTGGAATCCATTCCAAGTTACAACATCTCTGGTGCAGAGGCAAGAACAGCATTTTCTCAGGACGCCAGTGTGGAAAACTCCTTGAAGGAACATGATTGAAACTGATGTCACAATGTGTAACAGCTTCAGATGTGTTGCTTTATGTACTGTAAACTACTGTAACAATCTAGACCAGCCTGAATAGGCTTGAATAAAAAGTGCTATACTGATTTTGAAAGCTACAATATTCAGCTATGAAATGAGGTTGTCTAATAGATGTGAGTAGTACTTATATTATTATGTATTACCTGGCATTGGTTTTGGACTACTCTGCTCATTGTCTTATATCCCAAGGTATAGTTTCCATCTAAGTTAGCCCTTTTATCTTTTCAAACCCTTTTTATGCTCTTTATTCCTACTATATATTTATATTTCTGAAAAGCTTTTTTGTTTTAAGCCAAACTGATTTAAGAATCTGCATGTGATCCAAGAGTTGCATTGTAACATCTTCTCCAATGGATTAACCAATTAATTAATCAATTATCTCTCAATAACTGTGCTCATCAGTACTGATAAATGGATGGATGGATGCGTCTACAAATAGGCAGATAGTTCCTGCGAAAAAGAAAAGCCAATGCATTCTGGATGGCGATACTCTACCTGTAGAGGGCATATGTTACGACTTCTTCATTCCTACTACTAATGCACCTCAAAAGAGAGGATGCATCATTGTTAATCAATGATTCTGTAATCATTGTTACAGAACATTCTGTAACTCACTCCATTCAAGAAACACCAGACTGTCTGACTGTGACTTATTGTATTGTTTTACTCCAGGGTGTATTATATTACTCCAGGGTGTACTCTCTAAAGTGGCTACTCCCTTTTGAATGCAAAGATGCTCTTTATTTTTACTGTAGCAAATTGCTTATACATTCACTTGAGCATTTATTCTTTACTTTGTTCTGTTGTCTTTGTTCCCCAATATCTAAAATTCTTTTTTTAAAATAACTTTTATTAAAGCTTTTAAACAAGAAGATTAAAAACTAACACAAAGTAATATAAAGTAAGAAAGTAAGAAATAAAAGGGGAAAAGAAGGAAATCAAAGAAAAATCAGAAAGTGCAAGAAAGGAAAAAAGGTTAAAGAAAGACAGAAAAGAAAG
Source organism: Charina bottae (assembly GCA_023362775.1). Taxonomy (NCBI): domain Eukaryota; kingdom Metazoa; phylum Chordata; class Lepidosauria; order Squamata; family Charinaidae; genus Charina; species Charina bottae. The sequence continues at coordinate 202,060,590 of JALMGJ010000001.1, forward strand.
AAAATATATATATAAGGAAGTAGCTTCTGATATTCACAGCAGTGAGAAGTACAATATATTTTAATCTCTCTCTAACAGTACATCATATTACCCCTCTTTCTATAACCTGTCCTATCACCAAAACCATAAATCACAAGTTCATTTTTTTCATTTTTAGGCAAAAAGTCCATAAGAAGCTTCCAGTCACCAATAAATGTAGATAGTGTCTTCTTTCTAATCAAAGAAGTCAATTTATCTATTTCAGCCAAATCTGTCAACTTCACCAACCGTTCCTCCATAGTGGGTAGTGTTGAATCTTTCCATCTCTGTGCATATAGTAATCTTGCTGCAGTAATCATATATTGAAACAATCTTCCATGGTTTTTTTCTAACTGTTTATCCATTAATTCTAAAAGGAAAAATTCTGGTTTCAACTGAATATTGATCTTTAATATCCTCTGTATCAAACTATGTATTTGAATCCAAATTTTTAAGCTTTGTTACATTTCCACCAAGCATGATAAAACATCACTTCATGTTGTTCACATTTCCAACATACATTATGAAGTGCCTTCATACATTCTAGATAGTTTCTCTATCTAGAATGTATTAAAAAAATTGTTCCAACGATACATCATTTTATAAAAATTCTCTTTGAGAAACTTACACAATGTAAGTTTCAACCCTTTTAACCACATATTTTCCCATTGATCCATCTGTATATTATAACCAAAATTCTTAGCCCACTTTATCATACATGCTATAACCTGTTCTTCTTGTTTCAAATTTCAACAAAAGTTTGTATATTTTAGCAATATACACACTCATCATCAATACACAGTTGTATTTCCAATTCTGATTTACTTTGCTCCACACCATAAGTCTTTTTATCCATTTAAAATCTTTCAAGTAGCTGTGAATGGGAAAACCATTGACAGCTATATCCTTCTGCTATTAGTTGTTCCCCTGATTCAATTTTATTCCCCTTGGTAATTTTCCAGTAAGTCCCGGCCCAGTATCTAAATTTCAATCAAAAGCTCCTGCTGTAGAAACTAATTGTTGGCTCATTTCATTAGGTAATACACTAGGTCAATTGATGGCACTATTAAATAATTAGTCAACTATTTGTAAGATTTGATGCAGACCTTTATTACAGAAGCAAAACATTTACCTGAAAAATGCAAGAGTGAAGGAAATCTCAGTAAGTTTGCAATCTTTAGCAGAATTAACGTGGAAATAAGTCACTGAACCGGATAGGACGTACTGTACTTCGAAATTATTATGTTTTGGGCTGGGTAGTGTAGAAATCACTGATGGAATAAAGAATCTGAACTGTAACTGTAGACAAGGATATTGAAAGAAATATAATTAAAGGGTGTGTGTCTGAGCTTTAGAGCATCACAGTATAGAAAATGCATTGTCAACAGAGTATCTTTATGTATAACCAGCTGCATTAGTTCAGCTTTGAATTTCTTTGGGAATTAAATTGTTTAATGGATCCAACTTTTAAATATTCACTCAGAAATAGTTTTATCACTTTAGAGAGACCATCCATGCTGTTACCTTTATTGCACCAATATATTAATCAGGATGATTGCTCCACTGTAAAGTGGAGCTGTCCCTGTCCATTTTTAACAAAGAATCTGATGCCTGTAGATTTTAAAGCAGAATGGGCTTTGTGTTAAAATGAAGATAAAATTTTACACATAATCTTTAATTTATTGTATAATTAGTCCTTACTGGAATTAGGGATATGTTCTACACCCAACAACTGTGCAAAGAGAACTGGAGGGTATCACCTAAGTTTTCTAACCACTACTAAATGTTGAATTTATATAAGCTGGTAGAGGAGAAAGAAAAGATATAAGGAGCAAAGATTGTGAAAACGAGGTTTGTCAGAACAGAGAGTGTTTTCCAAGGATCTTTGTAGGTGATGAGGCAAAATTCCAAGACCAGCTGATAAAGGAAAAAAATCGCTCAACTATGGAATAATTTATTTTTATTTAATTTATTTAATTTAGTATATTTCATATTTCGTCACCACCCATCTCACTAAGAGTGAATTCCTGGTAGAGGTTCCTTAAGGACACAGGTGATGTGATTCAAGGCCTCACAGTAAAGTGCACAACTCTCTGCGCTTGATTTCCAAAGCAGAGACCACTATTCCCAATTTTTTATCGTTGTATGGTGGGTACCGCACTTTGTTAAGGGCCTCCAGGCCCATGCAGCGCAAAAGACAGCCACGAAAGTGAGTAAATGTGTCGAAAGTAAACTTGCCATGGTACTTGCCAAATCCACTGAGTCCTGCAATATTAAAAAAAAAAGTTCAGATCAAATCCTGCTGACTGTCATCCTTCAGCTGACAACACAACCTGGGCAGCCCTTGTATTTGTTCTTTTTCATCAGGCTGCACAATAGCTAAAAAGGTCTTTCCTCATATTGCTTACTATCAGAGGTTTTATATCCAATGGACGCTGCACAACTACTCTTAAAGAAGGGACTAACGAAGATAATCCAGTAGAGACAACCAAAGCTTGGTTAGATAATAATTTCCTGGCCTGCTATGTTTCCTGATTGTTGAACTACAGCCGCCTTAATCCCCAGTAAAATGAGATTATTGCTTTTTTTTGGTTACCATGATATCCAAAAATTGAACAGAAATTATATCTGTGTATCTTCTCGGTTTAACCATGTTTTGTAGTCAAAATGCAATAATCTTGATTTTTACATAGCATGTTAAGCTGGGTTTAGTGCAGTGTGTGACCAGGCCCACTGAACCAGTGCTGTTTACCCTGTTGAATACATTTTGATCCTGTTAGCACCACTTACAAAGTTAAAAATGGTGAGCCTCCCCACTCTTACCCTTTGTCAGCCTTGCATGTTCGTCTGACGTGCTTCTCTGAATGCTGTACACGTGTAGATTGCTGGCCTTGCATTTCATTGCTTCAAGACGCTAGCCTCCCTCAGCATTCTGGCATAGCTTGCCAGGAACTCTGATAAGCACCTGCTCTTTCAACTGACATTCTGTCGGGAGGAGGGTTGCTTGGAGTGGGAACTGAATTGTTATGTCTTAACTTTGGCTGATGTCAGAGGGACATTTTGATAATGCAGCTTTATTTGCCTTGCCTGAAGTGTACTGATCCTTAATAAATGAATCTTTTAGGGTAATTGCCTGAAGGATTTCTTGATTGGGAATTCTGGCACTGAGGGTTATGACAAAAAGTCTCGAATCAACTGTTTCACCATGGCTAACTGCCCTGAGGATACTGTTCTTTCAGAGACAGAATATCCTACTGCGGTTACACAGAAGTCTGGTGAACAACAATACATTACCACGGATGAATGGCCAACAGGACAATATTCTGCTGAGGCCCAATCTCTTTACCAGGAGGGAGTAAGACTTTCCCAGTCACTTAGACGTGAAGAGGAGACTGGAGGTGTCCTCCTGAGGGATGAAGTACTTTCTACGTTCCCGCCTTGGGGATCGCAAAGACTGCAATCCCTGATAGAAGGAGTGCGTACAACCCGGTTAGTCGAACTGGAAAAGCCACCTTTACCGAGCGGGGAATATGGACTATCACCCCGAGAATCGGGTGAGGTGATGGATTTACAGTATTTGACAGCTGGATATCCATCCAAACCTGAATGGCATCAAACTGGTGCGCAACCCAAAAAACAGATCGGTGAGGTGGGTTGGAGAGAGAAGCCTGCCGCCAAGAAACAATGAGATAGCTCTGTCTTACAACTTGAAGGAAAATTTCTATAAGATGATGTACAGATGGTATATGACCCCACAAAAATTAGCTAAAATGTATGGGAATGTTTCCAACCTGTGTTGGAAATGTAAAAAAAAAGAGGGGTCATTTTATCATATGTGGTGGACATGTGAGATTGCAAAGAAATTTTGTTAAAATTGATGGACATGGCAGAAAATGATAAATTGACATGTTTATTAAAAGAAAATTCAAATTATTACTTTTTAAAAGAGTGGAAACCATTAATGGACTATTTGCAAAATGCAGGAGGGGCAAAGCTTATATGGGGATTTGAAGATTAAAATATATATAAATTGATATATTAGACAAGAAATGTTTTTCAATGTTATAAATGGACCTAGCATGTAAGATTAATTTTTTAATATACTATGACCACGGATAAATCGGAAGTTGACTAATTTCTATGTTTCATCTTTTTCTTTTTACTTTACTACACCTTTTTTCTTTCTTTCTTTGATTTGTATTTGTATTTCTTTTTCCTTTTCTAACTTTTATCTATGTATATTTAAAACTTAATAAAATATTAAAAAAAAAGAAACAATGAGATAGCTGGTCTATGGCTGTAGGAAGAATTCAGCAACCAGAGATACCACCGACGGTTACTATCCAGTGGGGGTCTTGGCCTCATAGAAAACAGCTTCCTGACCCTAATGTGGTTGAACTTTGGGAACAAGTTAAAGACTTGCACACCGTCATGGATGAGATGAAGCAGCACTTTGCACAAATGCAACCAATTGCCGCGGCTATGCAACAGCCCAGACCCGCTTCACCACAACGCACGATGGCCAGACCACAGTTGCAAAGACCGCATCTGCCCCCCCGAGTCGCCCCCACTACCAGCAGCACCACAACGTCAACCCGCTCTCCCTCCACCTGGACAAGCACCGTACATGGGTGCTGGGATGTTCAGCTTACGAGAGTTGAAAGTAAAGTTTACAGGAGATCCAAAAAACCTTGCTTGTTTTTTGAGCCAAGTGCGAATTTTTATGGACACTTGGGAAGGGTTTTTCCCTGATGAGGAAACTAAGATTCAGTATATAACTGCACATCTGGAAGATGCAGCAGCTGTTTGGGTGGTGGGCTTGTTTGATACAGATGCTGAAGAGTTAGAGGACTTTGATTTGTTTATGATTGCCTTCCGTCACCGTTTCGAAGACCCATTAGCAGAAATGAGGGCTCACACTAAATTGCAAGCCTGCAGACAAAATAACCACTCCGTGTCAGAATATACTGCTGAATTCCAAAATCTAGCCGGCCAGATGACAAATTGGACAGAAGAGCTAAAAATTGAACGTTTCACCATGGGGTTAAACTCTGAAATCCTACGACGGTGTTTGGCTCGAGACAAACCACCTACTCTACATGGATGGATTTGTCTGGCTGGAGAAATTAAAGAAGCCAATGAATAGGTAAAATGGCAAAGTCGCTATCAACTAGCAGATCGCCATGGTCCCACAGGTGCTGCACCCATGGAATGCAGAGAACCACACTCCAAGCCTGGCTGGCAGCTCGACAAGTCAGAGTTTCTCAGAGCTCTGAGCTCTGAGACCTGACTGACTTTCTATCTTGTTTGCAGGGGTCTACAGACCACTGAAGCTTCCCCCTGGAGAAGGGGGAACGAGAAGATTGCTCACAGAGCCATTGGAATTGCCCACTCCTGTTTTTCTTTGTTGTTTCCACCGCGGAGAAGAACGGGGGTGAATGCAGTGGAATGGCCGAAGGAGGATTCTAGCTCTGCAGGGAACGTAAGTCTCTCGGGAGACACAAGAGCGACAGCCAGCTTTTAGATCACTTTACATTAGTTTTTTTTTTTAGATTAAAACATTTTTATTATCTAAAATTTATCTTTGGACTTCGTTCAAAATGTTGGCTAATTTTGTGTTTTCTTTGCTATAATTAATTTTGGTGGAAGTTTGATAGATTTTATTTTGGCAACATAGTGAATAAGTTTGTATTTTTCTGCCTTTCTTTTGTATCAGAGAAATTGGGACTTAAGAGACTTTGTTGGTATTTCTCACTCGACAAACTAACTGACTTTTGAGAAATTGTTTGTTTGGGTTAAGCAGCTTGCAGCCTGAAGAATAAAGAAGAATAAAGAATAAAGTATAGAGAATGTGTGCCTCTTTTCCTTTTTATTTTTCTACTTTTCTACTTTTTTTTTAGAACGGACTTTCTCTCATTTGGAGTATATTTTCATCTTTCCTTTTACAAACTGTTTGAAATACTGCTCTGTGGAATTTTTCATCTTTTATTTTAAAAGCTTTTCTCACTTAAAGAAATAGACATTACTGATAATAATAGAACAGCTGTTCCCTGCTCCCTTCCCTGCTCCCTGAGAAAATTCTTTGTTTTGGCTACGGCAGCTGATTACGGTTTGAACAACGAACACAATCAGGGGGGTGCAGGTGGAAATGGCATTTCTCACAGCACTTCAGGATTTTAAGGAAGAAACCAGCAAAGCTTTTTTGCAAATTAAGAAATCCATAGAACATATATTAATAGTTTTGGTGGCTCAGGAACAGAAGATACAAGGGACAGATTTAGAAACAGAGGGAAGACCTTTCGAACCAGTAGAGAAACAGGGAAAGAGGATTTTGAATGTATTGGTACAGAAGAAGATTATGATATTTTACAGGAAGTGGTCTATCAAACGTTTGGGCATAAACACATTGTGGCAGCTGAGACAGGAAGATTTTAACATGCAAATTGATAGATATGGTAAAATAAACATTTTGACATCCCACATGAGTTACAGAAATAAACAAGTTGCATATTGTGATATTGGCATAACCTAAACAGGAGATTTATTGATATTGATCTGGAATGCAAGGTTAATGAAAATGCGGATCTGGATTGTACACAGAGTGAGAGCAGATATGAGAAACTGTATAGATGCATAAAAACATGATATTCTAAGTGTAAGATACAAGATTATAAATATAAATATAAGTTGATATTATAGATTACTCTTTCTGGAGATACATTTATGAGAAGACAATGAGATGATGAGATGGAATTAGAATGTAGGTTATTACAGGAATATGTTGTATGATTATTATAATATGTATTAGGTTATATGTTATGTTAGGTTTTGTATTCTTGCTATATTATGTATTATGTTATGTAATATGTTAGATTATGTATTAATGGAATATATAGTCATAATATGAACAGAATATATTGTATTTTATTAGAAGTAGATAAGGCCTTTATTTGTTACACTAATTGGACTTTATTGAAGATATAAATATAGATGTAAAAATGGAAAGAGCAAATGGAAAACATTTAATTGATGCAACAATGAATATTTGATTACTATTCCAAGGAGTAGAAACCAGAGATGGATTGCTGGAAGATATCAAGAAAGGTGAAACCTATATGAAGAACAGAAGATTGGATTATAGAAATAATAGGGTATATGACAAAGAAAAGTTCCTGTGTATTGTATGAAGGACTAACATTTAAAGTTAATTGTTGTACTTAAAGTTCAAGGATAAATTGGAGGACATCTATTTCCTATATTTTCTTTGTTTGTTATTTTTTGACTTCACTTTTTCTTTTCTTTTTTCTTACTTTGTATTTCTATTTTTTTCTTTGTATTAACTTTTAATATGTATTTTAAAATTCAATAAAACTTATGAAAAAAAAAAAAGGAATGCAGAGAACCACGCAGAGACCAATGCCCGAGATGGAGCCCACCCCGTGAGCAGAAGCCAAGAGACACCACTTGCTTCCGCTGTGGCAGAGAAGGACATCACGCTTCAACTTGCCCTCGCTCTCAACAAGGTCCAGAACCCAGAAGCAAGAGTCCCGCTACCAAACCAAGGCTTACACCTAAGAAGGCTACCAGTAGTGCATCTATCGGCACAGAGCTGGTACCATCTGACACCAATATTCATCTTGCCCCAGGGGGTTCAACAACTCCAGTCGACAACTCTGCAGAGGAAGACTTCCAGTTGTCAGAAAACTGGAACTGCCTGCCCTAAACAATGGTGCCCAAGGGCAGGCAACAACAGCTACACAAAATGGGCATCTGGAATCAATGGTGAGTGGCCCGTGCCCCAGTTTATTAGTGGGTACAAAAATAACTTCCTTACGAACTGGCAGGAGTGCGGACTTGGTAGCTTTAGTAGATAGCAGCTGCACACGCTGCCTCATCCACCCTGCCATAGTAAAAATCTTGAGACTTCAGGTTGGGCGCTTAAAATCTCCGGTCACTTTTACCGAACTCAATGGCTTCGAACCAGATGCTGTCCGGTTTTATATTGAGACGGTAGAAATGATTATTGGAACACATAAAGAGACTTTAAAATTCTTAGTAGCTCCCATAGCTCAATACTCCATGATTTTGGGATTAGTGTGGTTAAAAGTAAGACAGCCAGCAGTTGATTGGCTCACTGGCAGTTTGCATTTCACTGATGGCATTTACAGTGGCTGGCCGGAACAAGAGCCCCCGCCAGACCTTGAACCTGTTCTCCCTCTAACTGATTTAACTGCCAACTTTACTCCTGTGCTGCAAAACCTAACCATAGCGGTGGCAAATGCTTCAGTGCCGCCTCCCAACCATCCAAGAAACTGGCTCCTAAATTCATTGGACCCTTTCCAATCATCAAAGTCATCAATCCTGTTACTGTTAAACTTCAACTACCAAAGAATTTGCAACGCATTCACCCTGTGTTTCATTGCAGCCTGCTTAAACCTTATACCTCCTCCATTACCTGGCATCCATCACCTCTACCACCCCCTCCACCTCTCATCGGTGATGGTGACCAACATTTTGAAGTACACTCTATACTTGACTCTCGAAAATCTCGTGGATGCCTCCAATACCTCGTACAATGGAAACACTTCCCAAAATCTGATGCTGAATGGGTTTCCAGCAAACATGTTCATGCTCCTGCCCTCACTCGTGCTTTTCATAACCAGTATCCTGATAAACCTAAATAATTTTTCTTTCTTTTTGTTACATTCCTTTTTTCTAGGGGGACGGAATGTTAGCCTCGCATGATGTTGGGAGGAGGGTTGCTTGGAGTGGGAACTGAATTGTTATGTCTTAACTTTGGCTGATGTCAGAGGGACATTTTGATAATGCAGCTTTACGTGCGAAAATCTTTATTCGAGGCTTTGCCTCGCCTGAAGTGTACTGATCCTTAATAAATTAATCTTTTAGGGTAATTGCTTGAGGGATTTCTTGACTGGGAATTCTGGCACTGAGGGTTATCACACCCTTGTTTACCAGTGTAATGTAGACCAGGAGATTTCCTGCCCTCCCGTAGCACGGTGGAGTACTTATTATTTGATTGCATTTGGTTTAATCTGCAAATATGCTGGAACTAGTTAAAAAAATGGACTCTTAACGTCTTTGTCTTTAGTCCAATGAAAAAAATCATCAAGAGGGGGAACTTTTCAGGTTGGAAGGGAAGGACTGTGAGTGTCTCACTATCAGGATTCCAAAACCAAGAAACCTTTCATGCTAAAGTTCATGCTAAAAAGATTCATTTATTAAGGATCAGAATACATGAGGCAAAGGCAAAGCTTTGAATGGCCAAATTGGTGCGCATACTTTGAAAATAAGAACATCCCTCTGACATCATTTACTATTTAATTAAAAACAAGCTAGTTCCCACTCCATTTCGACCCCTCCCATCAGAACGCTTGTTAACTGTCCAGGTGTCTTATCAGAAAACGGCCAAGGCAGGAATGTCAAGGCAAGCGGTTTGTTGCGAGCAGCAAGGCTTTTGGCACAAAAGCAAACACGGGTCAAGTCCTTACAATGCTTGACATGTGTACATATGAAACTATGACAGGTGAACAGAGCTAAAGTGGAGGGAGACTGACAAGGACAAGGATGGAGGCAAGAAATAGAGACAGTATAGAAGATAAAAGGCTAATCATACCAATGCCACCAAATGGTAGGGAAACCAATGTTACATGTGTCAAAGTATCATTGCCACAAAAGCCGCCACTGCTAACACTATCCAGTACACGGTTCACAACCTATAAAGAGAAAAAGAGTATTAGGAGTCCTGTCCTTAATCTTCCACACATGAGTTTTATCAGGTCCCAGATCTATAATGATAAGGGATGATACAAACAAGGGTCTTTAGCATTTGTGCCACTACGAACATTGGGAACGTTGAGAATTTATTTATTTATTTATTTATTTATTTATTTATTTATAATTCAAATTTTGCCACCGCCCATTTCCCCCAGAAAAGGGGAACTCTGGGTGGTTTACAATAAGAACCATATTAAAAGGATAAATATAAAAACATTTAAAATATACATATAGGTAAAGGTTAAGGTTCCCCCCGCACATTTGTGCAGTCGTGTCCGACTCTAGGGGTTGGTGCTCATCTTCGTTTGTTAGCCGAAGAGCCAGCGTTGTCCGAAGATGCTTCCACGGTCATGTGGCCAGCATGACACACGTGGAACGCTGTTACCTACCCACCGAAGCGGTACCTATTAATCTACTTGCATTTGCATGCTTTCGAATTGCCAAATATAAATATAAATAAGTATAAAAACCAAGTGGCCGTAAAGATCTAATTCTGTGAGGAGAGCTCTAAGGTGCCAGCCACCCCCAAGAATAATTACTCCCCTTCCCATCCCAAGCGAGACAGCAGTGCCAAGTCTTCAGGTTCTTCCGGAAGGGCAGGAGCAATGGGGCCTGTCTCACCTCTGGGGGCAGAGTGTTCCACAGGGCGGGGGCCACTGCAGAGAAGGCCCACTTTCTGGACCCCACCAGATGAAATTCTTTTACAGACAGGGTCATGACTGTAACCTCTGCATGACTGGGTGGGACGAGTCGATATCATGGGGATGAGATGGTCCCTCAGGTAACCTGGACCCATGCCATGTAGGGCTTTAAAGGTGACCACCAACACCTTGAATTGGACCCGGAAGCAAACTGGCAACCAATGCAGCTCACGGAGCAGTGGTGTCACATGTGCCGATCTTGTGGCACCAAGAACTGCCTGCACAGCCACATTTAGGACCAGCTGAAGCTTCCAGATACTCTTCAAGGGTAGCCCCATGTAAAGCGCATTGCAATAGTCTATATGGGAGATGACCAGGGCATGAGTGACTGTTCGAAGGGCCTCTCGGTCCAGGAATTGGCATAACTGGCGCACAACACGAAGTTGTGCAAAGGCCCTTCTGGCCACAACTGCCACCTGCTCTTTGAGCAGGAGACATGAGTCCAGAAGAACCAATAAGTTCCGCACCAGATCTGTCTGGGGTAGTGCGACCCCATCCAGAACTAAGGATGACAATTTCCCGGATACCAAGGAGCCATTAACCCACAGCCACTCCATCTTACCAGGGTTCAGCCGAAGCCTGTTGTTCCCCATCCAGGCCCCCACAGCCTCCAGGCATTTGGAAAGGGCAGTCACCGCATCACTTACTTCACCCGGGACGGAGATGTATAACTGGGTAGCATACTGATGATACCTCATCCCATGGTGACAGATAATCTCACCCAGTGGTTTCATGTACATGTTAAATAGGAGAGGAGAGGAAAGAGAACTGAACCCTGCAGCACCCCACAAAGGAGGGGTCAAGGGTCGGATCTCTCACTCCCTATCACCACCGATTGGGACCGGCCCTGGAGGAAGGAGGTGAACTAGTGCAAAACCACGCTGCCCAGATAAGCTGTTCCCAGATAAGTAGGCAAGTACGTTCCCTCGGCATCTCCCCAGACCATGCCTCACGCTTGGAGTCCAGCTTGGAACGAATGTGATCAATTTTATCCTGCAGATGCTCAAAAAACTCCTCCGTACAGCCCTGAAGGTGGGTCACTGGGCCCACCTTCCCCAAAAGGGATTGAGTAATGTTAAACAGGGCCATCAGGCGGCATTCTGTGGATGCAATAAGAGCAGAGAAATATTGATGTTTCGCCGCTCTTACTGCCACAAGGTAGGCCTTAACAGCAGCTTTAGCTTGTGTTCAGTCAGATTCAGTCTTTGTCTTCCTCCAACGGCACTCTAGATGTCTCTTAACCCTCTTCAAAACCCTCAGCTCCTCTGTAAACCACAGGGAGTGTTGGGTTGAATGGGGCAAGAGAGGTCACGCAGGCGCGATCCTGTCCAAGCTATTCCAGGCTGTGGCCAGGACCTCCGCTGGACCATGCAGCAGATCCTCGGGTATAACCCCTAACTCCCTCTGGAACCCTACTGGGTCCATTAGTTGCCACCGATCTAATGGGTCCAGCCTCCCTGCGGAGGGGGGTGGCGTATGAGAATCTCAAGGCCACCAGGGCGTGAACTGACCATGACAATGGGGACAGATGTAACTCTCCCATCAGGTCACATTGCCACTGCTCTGAAAAGAAAACCAAGTCCGGCGTGAGGCCACTGTCTCGAGTCGGGTCCCGAATGATCTGGGACAGGCCCATGGCAGCCATGGTAGCCATGAACTCCCGAGCCGCTTCCAAGGCACACCCCAGGGATGGCAGATTGAAGTCCCCCAGAACCATGAGTCTGGGGAACTCCACCGCCAGCCCCGAGATGGCCTCCAGTAGCTCAGACAGAGAGGTTATTACGCAGCAGGGAGGCTGGTACAGTAACAACACTCCCAACTGTTCTCGGGAACCCAACTTGAAAAGCAGGGTCTCACAGCCAGCCACTTGTGGAGCAGTGTCCCTGAAGGCCACTAGAGACTCCCGAATGACAACCGCCACCCCACTTCCCCTGCCCCGGTGTCTCGGCTGGTGCCATACCTGAAACCTGGTCGGGCACATCTCCGAAAGGGGAACCCGTCCTTCTGGGCCCAGCCAGGTTTCGGTAATACACACCAGGTCTGCCCCCTTCTCCGTGATCAGATCACATATGAGGGGGGCCTTGTTGTTAACTGACCTGGCGTTAAGAAGCAGCATTCAGTCAGAAACCAGGGCCATCAAGAATCCGCTGATGAGGATTGCCACAGGCACGCTCACAAAATGGCTAATATTGTAGATGGAAGGAAGGTATGTTGGTATAAAACATGTCTCTCCACAACCTACAACCTTTACACCACCTCAAGAACAAGGCCAGTAATATTGCTGCTCTCACACAGTTTAGCCACCAGTTGCTCTGCTGAACACATGGTGGGATGGAGTCAGTGTTCAAGCTCTCATCTTTATTATTGGCTTAATTTTGCCCTCCTTGGCTACTGGACTTTCAGTGCTGTTCCATGGTTGGCTTAATTTTGCCACACACAGAGGCTCCTGCCCCAAGGGCAAGGCGTTTAGAGTCTCACAACTGATGGGACCCACAGGTCACCTGGGAAGCAAGTGACCGCCGTCTCTGCAGGTCCTCTTTTCTTCCAAGCCTGGTCTGGGAAAAAGCCTGGTCTAAGTGTGTGGAGGGCTCCCCACCAGCTAAGCCCAAACCGAGTGGCTCTGCTGCTGAAATAGCCCCGTCCCTTCTTCTGGGAGATGGAAATCCCGTAACGTATTTAGAAAAGTTCTAGCCACAAGAAGAGTGACCTCTCAATACTTCTATGAATCAAACTTTTAAAAAGGTTATGTGATTTCAAAGAAGAGAAGTGCCACAATGAAAGCAAGGACGTGTGCACAGTGCAGGGAAGGGGCTGCCATGCGAATCCAACAGAGCCTTGGTTTTTGGGTACCAGTGGGAATATTGATCTCCTAGAAGACCCACCTTAGATCTTCTACATGGGGGACCAGGTTCAAGCTCAGAAAAAATAAGAATAGCCTGCACAGCCACAGCATAAATGAGCAGCAAGGCACAGGACTCAGCAGCTACGCAGCAGGGGCCATCCGGGCCAATTGGAATCCAGGAGATTGCCAACCTCCAAAGGTTCTGTGTGCCCCCGAATGTCTGCAGGGGAGCTCTTGTGATGCAAGAAAAGGGAAAACGCGACTATCATACCAGAGCAGCTTAGCGCAATTGCTGCCTCCTCTGTTAAAGTTATTCTATATAAGATTCAAGCAAATGGATTCCTTCACTATGAAATCTTAGCCTGTAAAATGGAATATTACAGGTTCCTATGCTGTAAGCAGTTTCCCATAACAAAAAGCATGAAAAACACTAGCTGTGCTTTTCTCTAGTCAAAACAATGGTGATAACAGTCATGTCCCGTGAGAACAGCGTCCCGAAGGGAAAGCCAATGTGCAACACCGCCATCACATGGTGGTTTATAGTAAGTACAACTATTACTAAAATGTTAAGCTGAAACATGGCCTAGCTCACATTAGCCAATCAGAATGTTGAACCATGGGTATAATTCAACTGTGAACTATGGGTACTCATCTCACTCACTCAATTCTATGCTTCTCTTTGACTGCTATCTACATGTACTTTGTATCTGAACTGTAACTATGCCTGGTCTTTGCACAGACCATGATTTTTCTTTCCTCACATCTGTTGATGGAACTCTGCGTATGCTTTGTTTTTTCCTTTTTGCAATAATGCACCATACATCCATTATTGCCTTATGCTATCAATAAAGATATTGTTAGCCTTAAAACACGTTGTTTGGATTACTCTGCACCTGGAACCCCAAAAGCCAGCAACACCCCACAGGTTATGGGCCCAGTCTGGATGGTCTGCTGCGCTGGATCTGGCTGTAACAAAGGGGTTTGTTTTTGAGGCTGCATTTTGGAGTAAACGTGTTTTTCTTTGAGTGGTCAACATGGCTGCTGCAGGGCTAACTAGTCTGCCTTTTGAGCATTTGAATGGCATAAACTATCGGACCTGGTGTGTGAAGATCAAGTCCTTCTTCCTAAAAGAAGGTTTGTGGAAGTATGTGAGAGACGCACCTGCAGCTGGTCCCGTTACTGATGAAGTGCAGTTGTGTTTGGATCGTGCTTATGGCAATTTGATTCTGGGACTGGAATCATCGCAGCTACTGCATATCAGCAATCTAGACACTGCACATGCATGTTGGGAGGCTCTCAAAGCCCTTTATTCCAAGCAAACCTCTGCTGCCATCGTTGGTCTATCACGTCAGCTTTACAACTTGAAGCTGCAGCCCGGTGGAAACGTGATGACCCACCTCCATAAACTCAAGACTTTGTTTCTTGAACTTGAGGAGCGGGATGTTGTGATCCCTGATACCCAGAGAGCTTGTGTCATCCTGTCAAGCCTGGACAAGAGCTTTGACATGCTCATCGAGGCAACTCAGACATTGAGGCCCCAAGACCTTACTGTGGATTATCTTACAAATCGGCTGCAAGAAATCCAGCAAGCTCGTGACCTGGAGAAGATGCAGGGTAAGCCATCTGTTGCTGTTCCTGAGACTTCTGCACAGCGTTTTCCAGCTGGAACAGAGGCTGCGTATGCTGTAAAAAGATGCTTCCGGTGCAACTCGAGTCAACACTTCATGAGAGATTGTCCTCAGCCACCTTGCCCAGCCGGTAATGCCAGTGGAAAGAGGTTCGTGCGAAAGAAGGGGAAACAACCGCCTAGACAACGTACCCAAGTGTCTGCTCTGCTCATGGCTGTGAGTAAACGTTCTCCAGAGACTTGGCTCTTGGACTCGGCTTGTAGCCAAATCATTGTGAACAATGAACAGTTGTTGTTAACAAAATGCAAGCCTAAAATCCAACAGGTTGCTCTAGCTGATGGATCCATGGCTGATGTGTCTTTTCAGGGTGAAGTATACATTCCTTGTTTGGGGATAAGTGTACCAAATGTGTTGTGTGTTCCTACACTTGACTTTTCCCTCCTTAGCGTTCCAGCCCTGGTGAAATCTGGATATACTGTTGTGTTCAAGGGTACTGGATGTTCTATTGAAAAAGAGGAAATTTCACCTGAGCAGGTTCAGGACCTGAAGGGGGAATCAGGTAGTGAAAAGACAGAGGACAGTGCTGAGGAAGAGGCAGTGGTAATTCCTCGTAGGTCTGCACGTTCCACAAAGGGTGTGAAGCCTGACAGGTTTGTGATTCAGCAGGTGAGAGTGTGTCAGATTACCTGTGAACCTCAGTCTTTCCAAGAAGTGTTGCTTCTGCCTGTTGAAGAGCAGGAGAAGCGGAACACAGCGATGGATAAGGAGTTTGAGGCATTAGTGAGTCAAAAGGTGTTTGAAGTCACTGACTTGCCCCCATCCCAGAAAGCTGTTGGTTCCAGATGGGTTTTCAGAAAGAAGCTTCTTCCTGATAATACAGTGCAGTACAAAGCCAGGCTTGTTGCTCAGGGGTTTTCACAAGAGAGGTTTTTGAACTATGATCTCACATATGCACCCACAGCTAGACCAGAGTCTTTACGTATGGTACTTTCTCTGGCTGCACAGTGTGAACTTGTTGTCCATCATTTTGATGTTGACACAGCATATCTGAATGCAGAGCTCCCTGAAACAGTGTACATGAAGCAGGCTCCTGGCTATGCTTGTGGCAATTCCCAGAAGGTGTACAGGCTGCGCAAGGCACTTTATGGATTAAAGCAGGCTGGTCGCTGTTGGCATCAGTGCTTAGATAAGGCTTTGATGGAGCTAAAGTTTAAAAAGTCAGTTGCTGATCCTTGTGTGTACATAAGAGGTTCTGGAAGTAGCTACATGGTGTTGCTAACGTATGTTGATGATTTTTGCCTAGCAACTGGTTCTTTGCACCTTGTACAAGAGTTTGCAACACAATTAAGACAGTACTTTCAATTAAAAGACCTAGGTGAACTGAAATACTATCTAGGTGTTGAAGTCACTAGAGCTCAGAGTGGTGAATTCTATCTGAGTCAGAAGAGAAAAATTGATCAATTGTTGAGTCAACTTGAGATGTCAAATGCAAAACCTACCAGAACACCAATGACTCTTGATTTCCTAAAGGGTGACACATTTGAGGAACCTTGTCCTCAACCTGAATTGTATCACTCTGCTGTAGGAAGCTTGCTACACTTAACACAATGGACACGTCCTGACTTAGCTTACTCAGTTGGAGTACTTAGTCGTAAGGTTGCCAAACCGTCCATGCGAGATTGGCAAGTGTTAAAAAGGGTCCTACGTTACCTTAAAGGCACAGCTGATTTTTGACTTAAAGTATCAGCTACTAAAGCCGAAATGCCTGTGATTTATGTTGACAGCTCTTTTGCAGAAGAGGGAGACAGAAAATCTGTGAGCGGTTTTCTTTGCTTGTTTGCCAATACAGCCATCGCCTGGCGGGCGAGAAAGCAAAGTTCAATTGCCGTTTCAACCTGTGAGGCAGAGTACAGCGTCCTCAGTGAGGCAATAAATGAGCTACACTGGTGTAAACAACTATTTGGAGATCTTTCCGTAGATATAGCCTCACCAGTCACAGTGTATGAAGATTCACAAGCATGCATTGCGCTTGCTCTCTCTGAAAATGTAAGAGGCCGGACAAAATATATCGATATAAAATTCAAAAATGTAAGGCATGCAATTCAGGAAGGATTTATCCAGTTAGAATATTGTCCTTCTGAACTGAATGTGGCAGACATCTTCACGAAAGCTCTACCTCTTGATAAACATACTACCATGGTTACAAAGTTGGGACTAGAGCAAATGTGTTTGAAATAAAATCATTTGTGTCTCTGTGTGCTTGTAAAATGACAGTTTTCACTCCCCAAAGCGTTTCGAAATCCATCCGGAAGGGGTGTTAAAGTTATTCTATGTAGGATTCAAGCGAATGGATTCCTTCACTATGAAATCTTAGCCTGTAAAATGGAATATTACAGGTTCCTATGCTGTAAGCAGTTTCCCATAACAAAAAGCATGAAAAACACCAGCTGTGCTTTTCTCTAGTCAAAACAATGGTGATAACAGTCATGTCCCGTGAGAACAGCGTCCCGAAGGGAAAGCCAATGTGCAACACCGCCATCACATGGCGGTTTATAGTAAGTACAACTGTTACTAAAATGTTAAGCTGAAACATGGCCTAGCTCACATTAGCCAATCAGAATGTTGAACCATGGGTATAATTCAACTGTGAACTATGGGTACTCATCTCACTCACTCAATTCTATGCTTCTCTTTGACTGCTATCTACATGTACTTTGTATCTGAACTGTAACTACGCCTGGTCTTTGCACAGACCATGATTTTTCTTTCCTCACATCTGTTGATGGAACTCTGCGTATGCTTTGTTTTTTCCTTTTTGCAATAATGCACCATACATCCATTATTGCCTTATGCTATCAATAAAGATATTGTTAGCCTTAAAACACGTTGTTTGGATTACTCTGCGCCTGGAACCCTAAAAGCCAGCAACACCCCACATCCTCAGCAGTGGGCTGGCAATGAGAGGGAGGCTCTGTTTTGAAGACATAACCTTAAAAATGGGACTGTAATGTAGTTTTCTTTGCACTGTGGGTGTGTGGATGAGCCAATTATCTTCAACACAGGCTTATTGCTAAATAAAGAAGGATAGACTTGGGCTTTCCTTCTATCACCCAAACTGTATTACCACTAGGCAAAGAACTGCTGCCATGCTGGTTCATCACAGCTCACCACTAAGCACATTTGGAAGATGGTGTAAGTCTCCTTTCTTTTAGCCATCCTGGATAGAGTTATGGGAAATAATCCAGATTCTCCCAGGTACAGTATGCTGTAACCTAAACAATATACCTTGTCGTCACAGGAGAAGGCATAGGCAGCTAGTGGGCGTTCTCTGCAATTGATGAATTGGATGGCCTCCTCCAAATCTTTCACAGTGAAAATGGGCAGGATGGGCCCAAAAACCTCCTCTTGCATGATTGGCTCCCATTCCGTCACATCCACCATCACTGTGGGAGCTGTAATGGGCAAAAGGTCACATCAAAACCGGTTCTGCTTTTATACCATAATGTTATTGTCCAATAAACCAGAGCTGAAGTTTTCCCCAGGATTATACTTCCAATATGCAAACCCAGGAAAACCTCTCTGTCTTCTTGCTCTGTCTAAAACAGACTTTCCCGATCTGGCACTCGCCAGATTGTTGGACTTCACCTTTCAAGATCCCTACCCTGTGCAGCCAATGAGAGTCCAACAGATTTGGTGAGCACCCACATGGAAGGCTGATCTAAATCCCTATACCTACTGACCATGCACTTCTTAATAAGCTTGATTAATTGATTGATTGATTATGTGCCATCAAGTTGTTTTTGACTCCTAGCAACTACATAGATTTTCTCCATGAGATTACTAGATAGTAATCACAAAATGTCTTTCTGTCTTTCCCAAACCCCAAACTTTTCCCCTTCCCCCCAGCTATATACTCACCAATATAACGGTCACACTCATCAGTCTCTCCACCAATGGCCACCCGGCCACATTTCAGCAAAGCTCGGACGCGCTGGAAATGCTTGTCATTGATCATGCGGGCAAGATCAGGTGACTCCTTGGGATTCGTGCCATAGAATTCACGGATAGCTTGGCGCAGGCAAGGGATCAACTTCTCCTGTGTTTCAACTGTGCATATCACATAATCTGGTGCAACGCATGTCTGTCCAGCAGTGAAGAATTTTCCCCATACAATTCGGTTGGCTGCATTCTGGAAATTGCAGCACTCATCCACATAACAGGGATTTTTACCCCCCAGCTCCAGAGTCAATGGTGTCAGATGTTTTGCTGCAGCAGTCATGACAATCTTTCCTACACGGTTACTCCCTGTAGAGATACGGCAAAATTTGGGTCAAGAGAGACACACAGACACCCACAACTCCCATCCAGAATCAGGGGCCTCAGTTCTGTGTTCAAAAACCACCTGTGTTGTTTTTTGTCTAACACTCTTCCATTTGTTGTTGTTGTTGTTCAGTCGTTTAGTCGTGTCCGACTCTTCGTGACCTCATGGACCATAGTACGCCAGGCCTTCCTGTCCTCCACTGTCTCTCGGAGTTTACTCAAATTCATGTTCATTACATCGGTGATGCTATCTAACCATCTCATCCTCTGCCGTCCCCTTCTCCTTTTGCCCTCAGTCTTTCCCAGCATCAGGGTCTTTTCCAGTGAGTCCTCTCTTCGCATTAGGTGGCCAAAGTATTTGAGCTTCAGCTTCAGCATCTGTCCTTCCAATGAGCAGTCAGGGTTGATTTCCTTTAGGATTGACTGGTTTGACCTCCTTGCAGTCCAAGGGACTCTCAAGAGTCTTCTCCAGCACCACAGTTCGAAAGCATCAATTCTTCGGCGCTCAGCCTTCCTTATGGTCCAACTCTCACAGCCATACATTGCTACTGGAAAAACCATAGCTTTAACTATACGGACCTTTGTCGGCATGGTGATGTCTCTGCTTTTTAATGTGCTGTCTAGGTTTGCCATAGCTTTCCTCCCAAGGAGCAAGCGTCTTTTAATTTCATGGCTGCAGTCACCGTCTGCGGTGATCTTGGAGCCCAAGAAAATAAAATCTGTCACTGCTTCCATTTCTTCCCCTTCTATTTGCCAGGAAGTGATGGGACCAGATGCCATGATCTGGGTTTTTTTAATGTTGAGTTTCAAGCCAGCTTTTGCACTCTCCTCTTTCACCCTCATCAAGAGGCTCTTTAGTTCCTCTTCACTTTCTGCCATTAGGGTGGTATCGTCTGCATATCTGAGGTTGTTGATATTTTTCCCGGCAATCTTAACTCCGGCTTGTGATTCATCCAGCCCGGCATTTCTCATGATGTACTCTGCATATAAGTTAAATAAGCACGGTGATAATATACAGCCTTGTCGTACTCCTTTCCCAATTTTGAACCAGTCGGTTGTTCCATGTCCGGTTCTAACTGTTGCTTCTTGACCCACATACAGGTTTCTCAGGAGACAGGTAAGGTGGTCTGGTACTCCCATCTCTTTCAGACTTTGCCAGAGTTTGTTGTGATCCACACAATCAAAGGCTTTAGCGTAGTCAATGAAGCAGAAGTAGATGTTTTTCTGGAACTCTCTTGCTTTTTCCATGATCCAGCGAATGTTGGCAATCTGATCTCTAGTTCCTCTGCCTCTTCGAAACCCAGCTTGCACTTCTGGTAGTTCTCGGTTCACATGCTGCTGAAGCCTAGCTTGTAGGATTTTGAGCATAACCTTGCTGGCATGTGAAATGAGCGCAATTGTACGGTAGTTTGAACATTCTTTGGCATTGCCTTTCTTTGGAATTGGAACGTAAACTGACCTTTTCCAATCCTGTGGCCACTGTTGAGTTTTCCAAATTTGTTGGCATATTGAGTGCAGCACTTTAACAGCATCATCTTTTAGGATTTTAAATAGCTCAGCTGGGATACTGTCTTCTCCACTAGCTTTGTTGTTAGTAATGCTTCCTAAGGCCCACTTGACTTCACTCTCTAGGATGTCCGGCTCAAGCTCAGTGACCACACCATCATATTTATCAGGGATATTAAGATCTTTCTTGTATAGTTCTTCTGTGTATTCTTGCCACCTCTTCTTAATCTCTTCTGCTTCTGTTAGGTCCCTGCCTTTTTTGTCCTTTATCATGCCCATCTTTGCACAAAACGTTCCCTTGATATCTCCGATTTTCTTGAAGAGATCTCTAGTCTTCCCCATTCTATTGTTTTCCTCGATTTCTTTGCATTGTTCATTTAAGAAGGCCTTCTTATCTCTCCTTGCTATTCTCTGGAATTCTGCATTCAGTTGTTTATATCTTTCCCTTTCTCCCTTGCCTTTTGCTTCCCTTCTTTCCTCAGCTATTTGTAAAGCCTCATCAGTCAGCCACTTTGCTTTCTTGCATTTCTTTTTCTTTGGGATGGTTTTAGTTGCTGCCTCCTGTACAATGTTACGAACCTCCATCCATAGTTCTTCAGGCACTCTGTCTACCAGATCTAATCCTTTAAATCTATTTCTCACCTCCACTGTATATTCATAAGGGATATGATTTAGGTCATACCTACACTCTTCCATACAGATCACCAAAAGTCCACACAGGTTGTTCAAAAAACGTCCACTAAAGGTTAATAATAGTTGGCAAGGAAACTCTGCCTAGGCAATTTGTTTGTAATTCAAAAAATATTTTCTGATTTACAAAGAATTTTGAACTTACTTATATTAAAAAAAATCAAAACATGAGAGCCTGTGATATCCTTTTTGACTAAAAATAAATGTTCTGGGATAGGTGGAAAAACAGTGATTTACAGATATTTAATGTATTGACTGCTGCAAGAATTTGAATTGCATCTGCTTGAAATCTTCACAAATTCCTGTCATTTCTTGGTAAAAGAAAAATTCAATACTGCATTGTAACATTTAAAAAGAACTAATTGAAAGAAGTAACAAGGAGTAATTATTTATGTAAATTGGTTAAAGTACAGGAATTATCTTCTAGATCAAATTATAGCCACCATATAGGTACTTGTTTTCTACA
Source organism: Charina bottae (assembly GCA_023362775.1). Taxonomy (NCBI): domain Eukaryota; kingdom Metazoa; phylum Chordata; class Lepidosauria; order Squamata; family Charinaidae; genus Charina; species Charina bottae. The sequence goes on from JALMGJ010000001.1 coordinate 202,082,556, forward strand.
TTGTAAATACTATTTCTGGTTTTGATTTTCTTTCAAAGGTTTCTGATTCTTTAAAGAAAAAGGAAAAACAATGTTGTAAATAATAATCAATGTTGACTTTACTTGCCTTTGTCAAAAATAGATTGCTTTATATCCTGTGTTAGGATCACATCATCATACCTAGTAGCCCTAGCCAGACATGAAGGAACCTATGGCAGCTGTTCAGCTGAGGGAGACTTCCTCCACATGTTTAGAGACACACCCAACGTCTATGACAATCATATCAGATAACCAGAGAGAAAGTCGGGGCTAAATAGGCCACTGAGTCCAACCTCTCACTGAGTGCAGGGCTCGAAGGGAAGCATCCACAACAGATGGCCGTCCAGATGTACTACCTCTCCAGGGATCCACGTTTACTGTTGGGATTATTTCCCTAATATTCACTCAGAGTCTTCCTTCTTGTACCTTAAAGCTATTATTTTGTTTCTGGCCCGGTTATGGGATGGAAACGGCATTGGTTGCACTTATGGATGATCTTTGGTTGGAGCGGGATGGGGGCAGTGCAACCATCCTGGCTCTTCTTGACCTCTCAGTGGCTTTTGATACCATTGATCATGGTATCCTTCTGGACCGACTCAGGGAGTTGGGGGTGGGCAGCGTGGTTCTGTGCTGGTTTGCCTCCTTCCTGGGCCAGCCTCAGTGTTGATAGGGAGCGAGAGATCCAGCCCGCAGCCCCTACTCTGTGGGGTGCCACAGGGCTCGGTACTCTCTCCGCTCCTTTTTAACATCTACATGAAACCACTGGATGAGATCATCCATCACCACGGGATGAGGTATCATCCATATGCTGATGATACTCAATTATACATCTCCATCCCAGGTGAAGTAAGTGATGCCATGACCACCCTTTCCGAATGCCTGGGGGCTGTGGGGGACTGGATGGGGAACAACAGGCTTCGGCTGAACCCTGGTAAGACGGAATGGCTGTGCATTAATGGCTCCTTGGTATCTGGGAAATTGTCATCTTTAGTTCTGGATGGGGTTGCACTGCCCCAGACAGGCCCGGTGCGTAACTCAGGGGTCCTCTTGGACTCACAACTCCTGCTCAAAGAGCAGGTGGCAGTCGTGGCCAGGAGAGCCTTTGCCAACTTTGTGTTGTGCGCCAGTTACGCCTGTAACTGGAACGAGAGGCCCTTCGAACAGTCACTCATGCCCTGGTTATCTCCCATATAGACTACTGTAATGCACTCTACATGGGGCTACACTTGAAGAGTATCCGGAAGCTACAGCTGGTCCAGAATGGAGCCATGCAGGCAATCTTAGGTGCCCCAAGGGTGCCACATGTAACACCTTTGCTGCGCAAGCTGTACTGGGTTCCAGTTTGCTTCCAGGTCCAATTCAAGGTGTTGGTTATGACCTTTAAAGCCCTACATGGCATGGGCCCAGGTTACATGAGCGACCGTCTCATCCCTGTTCAATCAACCCGTCCCACCCGGTCCTGCAGAGAGGGCATGCTACGAACCCTGTCTGTAAGAGAGTTCCATCTGATGGGGTCTAGGTAGGCTGGCCATATTTCCTTCAGACGAAAACGGGACTTTGGGGATGGCAAAACGGGACAGGGTCTTATGCCACCATGCCGGCCTCCAAACCCCGCCCCCCAGTCCATGCAATTGGCTCCCGCCTGCAAACCCCGCCCCCATCAGCGCGATTGGCTCAGATTTTAATATTTTTTTCGATTTTTAAAGGTTTTGTTTTCCTTCTAGCAGTAAATTGTGGGGCAGAGCTGATGTGTTTGGGGAAGGCCGGAGCACACACACTGTGCACACAGCATTGTCATCAGCCGGGGGACAAGGGGCGGGGATGGAGGGGATGGAGGCCCACCACTGCCCCATCCCCCTCGGGCTTGGCCGAGGGAGGAAGGAGAGTTGCTGCTGCTGCTGCCGCCGCCACCGCACAGTAGAAACAGGAGCTGGCCGAGCTAGGGGACTTCAGCCACACCACTCCGCCCCTTGCCGCCTGCCAGGCTGCGGGAGCTCCTGCAGCCCGGCGGGCGGCAAGGGGCGGCATGGTGCGGCTGAAGCCCCCCAGCGCGACCAGCTCCTGCCGAGGACGCAAGCCCACCACTGCCCCAGCCTCCTCAGACTTGGCCGAGGGAGGGAGGAGAGTTGCTACTGCTGCCGCCGCCGCACAGGAGAAGCAGGAGCTGGGAAAGCTGTTGGGCTTCAGCCACACCACTCTGCCCCTTGCCACCCGCCAGGAGCTCCCGCAGCCCGGCGGGTGGCAAGGGGTGGCGTGGTGCGGCTGAAGCCCCCCAGCGCGGCCGGCTCCTGCAGAGGACGGAGGCTCACCGCCGCCCCGACGTGGATGTGTACGCGGATGTGGTTGACCAGATTGCATTTGGCCTTGAAGGGCGATTACTCTGAGCACGCACGTACACAGGGAGGAAAGCGATGTGCGCGCTTTCTTACACTTGAAAGTGGTTTCTTCTTCCTTACACTCCGCATGCCTTCCGAAAACAAACACGCTGTCCTCCGCCACACTCCTCCCCCTCCCCTCCCCTCTCCGAGGCTCCCCCCGGCCCTGCTTGGTGGCTTCCGAGGATCACTGCCTTTCTTCTCCTTCGCCTCTCCCCACCATTCGCTTTCGCCAAACTTGCCGCTGCCGCCACCACCGCCACCGCCGCTTCCTCAGTGAGGAAGGAAACGGGCACCTCTTTCTCGCCACAACCACCCAACCGCTCACTTTAAGTTGGGAAGGAGGGGAGGGGGCGGAGGGAGGGAGGGCGATGAGGGGGATTGAAAAAAGCAAAGGAAAAAGAAGGCAGTCCAGAACAATAACGCAGGCGGTGGGAAGTGCCCAATGTGCATCCCTCAGTCCGGGTGCGGGTCTCACTCAGGCATGGCTAGTGCCCGCCATGGAGATGCTCCAACCGCGAGGGGGAGTGGGGAGACCTGGTCCGTCCCCCTCCCCCTCCTCCTTTTGGCGCGCGTGGGGGGGGTCTTCCCTGGTCTTCCCTTCGCCTCTCCGCCTCGTCTGCTCACGGGTAGGATCAGGTAAGGAGGCAGGAACCGGGTGGACTGTGGTACTGTGTCTGCTGCTGGGCTCGCACGTGGCAACTGGGTTTCCAGTTGCCGCGCTGATAGGGCCTCTTCCGGGCTGCCTCCAATGGCAAGTCCGGCTCCAGTCCTCCTTCCTGTCTTCCTGTCCTCCTTCCCGCCGGGTTTAAAAAAGGGACAAAATTGAGATTTTGATCAAAACGATGGGACGGTTGAAAAATGCTTAAATAACGGGACTGTCCCGTTCAAAACGGGACGTATGGTCAGCCTAGGTCTAGGAGGCGTGCCTTCTCTGCGGTAGCCCCCGCCCGAGAGAGAGAGAGAGAGAGAGAGAGAGAGAGAGACCTGTCCCACCCGGGCAAGCAGAGAGGGCATGCTACGGACCCCATCCGTTAGAGAATATCATCTGGTGGGGTCACGGAGGCCTTCTCTGCCTTCTCTGCAGTAGCGCCTGCCCTCTGGAACATCCTTCCCCCAGAGGTGAGACAGGCCTCCTCACTCCTGGACTTCCGTAAAAGATTAAAATCCTGGTTTTGCCATCATGCCTGGGGCAGGAAGGAATATAGGCATTCCTGGGGATGGCTAGTTCAAATGCGGATTGATAGAGACTTTTAACCATCTGGACTTCATCATATTTGTATTTTATCATGTATTTATATTTGTTATATATTACTTGTATTATATTGTTATTGTTGGGGTTTGATAAACCCAGGAATTTACTGCTAGATATAAATTATACAGAGAGGCTTGATTTCTAGGTGAGAGGTGAAATATTCTGCACAGTCACCCAATTAGCAGACATTGTTGTAGGAATGATGTGTCAGTGTGTGACTCATACAACAGGTGCTTAGAGTTAGGTTGGGTGTGGTGAATAATGAGAGTGACCTATAATGTGATTGGTCAGGTTCACTATATATGCAGAGACATTCTCATTTCCCATTATTCCCATTTTACCTCGTGAATGCTGTATCGTTGGTGTATCATTTGTTACCTGTGGAAGTGATCTGTAAATACGTATGTATATAAGTAAATAGGATATTTGACATAACTTCTGTTTGGAGTCTATTTACTGCATAGTACTTGGATCGCTGGTGCCTAGGAGAAAAGCAGGCCGCTCCATCCGCTCGCCCTGACAGGTTACGGGCCCAGAGGCGACAGAGAAGCCATAGACGACAGAAGCTTTGCACTGGCTGTGGATCTTGGGATCGTGTGCAGTCTGTGAGCTGGAAGCTTTGGAAGCCTATCCAGGAGTCGTGTGGCTATTTGGAGTGATTTGGAGCTTTAACAGGTTCCGTGCCTGCGTGTTTTTTTCTCCTATGCTTGTTTTGCAGCTGGAGGACATTCTGATAAGGTCTGTGTCTTTAATCATCAGTGTCTGCCCAGAAGGGGCTGAAGACAGATGAGCACAGCGAAGATGTTGCCGGCAGTCGGGGGAGGATTTCCTCTGGAAAGACTGAATGACAATAATTATTCGTCATGGGCATATAAAATGGAAATGTATCTTCGGCGTGAAGGGCTTTGGAGAAGTGTACTTTGCCCTGACCCAGACCTGGACGATGAAGAAGTTGCTCTAAAGGACGATAGAGCATTGGCAAGCATAATTTTATGTCTGGAGGATAGCCAATTGTGTTATGTTAGAGACTGTCAGTTAGCCAATAAGTGTTGGGAAGCTTTAAAGAATGTTTATCTAAGAAGCTCACCGTTATGTAAGGTTTTACTAACAAGGAAACTTTATCACGCCAGATTAGGTGTATCTGATAATATTAAGGATCACCTGCATTATATGACAGAGTTGTTTCAGGAGCTGGCTCAGAGAGATATGCCATTTACAGAAGCTAATAAAGTGTATATAATCCTCAGTTCTCTAAATGAAACGTGGGATACTTTGGCAATGAGCCTGGGGTCATTATCTGGTGAAGATTTGACCATAAAATACTTATCTGGCAGGCTCTTGGAAGAAGAGCAAAGAAGAAAGCAGTGTTCTAACGTAATTAGGTCTAAGCAAAACAGTGTTTCTGTTAAGGAATGTTCTGATAAGAAATGGAAGCCGAAGGCCAGGCTGAAAATCTCCAAGCCGGGAGACGCAGCACAGCTGTCTCTAATTAGTTCAAGTGTAGAACAAGATTTAAAGGGACCATTTTTACTTGACAGCGGGGCTTGTCAGCATATAGGAAATAACAGACAGATGTTTAAGAGTTTTAGGCAGGCTGATAGAGATCATGTTACTCTAGCTAATGGAAGCATTGCATCTGTGACTGGTAAGGGATTTGTATATGTACCAGGGTTAAATATTGAATTATCAATGTTGTGTGTACCTGAACTGGAGTACAATATAATTAGTGTGTCACAATTGGATAAACAGGGTTATACTGTACAGTTTGGAAATAATGAATGTATTGTTATGAAAGATAACAATGTTTGTGGCAAAGGTATTTTGCAGAACTGTCTTTATGAAATAGTTCAAACCAGGACAAGCAGCAACCACCATGGATTAGCTACAATTAATAAGCCAACACATGATTCATGTGAGCACCTGTGGCATAGAAGGCTTGGGCATCCGAGTTTCAAAGTGATTGAAAAGATGTCAGAAGCAAGTTCTGGAATGGAATTGAAAAAGTGCCAAGTGTATTTGGATTGTACAGCTTGTAAGGTTGCAAAATCGAAAGTATTTCCTGTGAGCAAATTCAGTGATAGGAAGTCACATAAATGTTTTGAATTAGTTCATGCTGACTTAATTGGTCCATTACCAGCTACAATAGGGGGTGCTAAATATGTTTTAGTCATTGAAGATGATTACACCAGATTTGGGTTCTGTTACCTATTGAAAGCTAAAAGTCAAACATTTGAAAAGTTTAGAAACTGGGTACAGTTTGTGGAACGTAGGTATAGCACAAAGGTGTGTAGTTTACAAACTGACCGGGGTACAGAGTTTCTTAGTGGGACTTTTCAGCAATGGCTCCGTAGAAGGGGCATGGTGCATAGGAGAAGTAACCCACATAGTTCAGCTGAGAATGGCGTGGCTGAACGTAGGAATTTGGCATTGCAGACAGTAAAGGATTCACTCATTGCTGACTCAGGGTTATCAAGAGGATACTGGGGAGAGGCAATATTAACTGCTAATTATTTAATTAACAGGTTATGGAGTGTGTCTGCAAATCAAACTCCATATTATATGTTATATGGCAAGAAGCCACCATTAGCTCATTTGAAGGTGTTTGGGTGCACTGCCTATGTTCACGTGCATAAGGAAGTACATAGGAAGGGACAGGCAAAAGCACAGAAGATGACGTTTGTGGGGTATGAGCCAGGGACCAAGGGATATAGGTTCACTGATGGCAGGAAAGTTGTTATCTCTAGATCAGCAAGTTTTAGTGAGCACAGCAATTGGCAGAGATTACACGGGAGTAGTGAGGTTTATCTTCCTAGTCAGGGACGTTTTGAGTTTTCAGAGCGGAGAGAGGCCACTGATGTGATTAAGAAGGAAAAGGAATTAACTCCTAGTGTGCCAATGATGCAGGATGCTACAGTGTTGTGCAGATCTGAGAGAGTTAACAAGGGCATACCACCTCAACGTTATTCACCAGGTAATGTAAAAGTGTGTTTCTTTGATTATGAACCTCGTAATTACAGGGACGTATTGAAGTTGCCACAACACGAGCAGAGTAGATGGAAAGCTGCAATGGATGTGGAAATGAAAGCCATTAATTCTCATAAGGTTTTCAAATCTACTAGGCTGCCTGAGGGGCATAGAGCAGTAGGCTGTAGATGGGTGTATAAGAAGAAAATCTTAGTGAATGGTGATATTCAGTATAAGGCTAGGTTGGTAGCACAAGGATTTTCCCAGATAAAGAATCAGACTTATGATGAAGTTTTTGCACCAACGCTAAGAGGGGAGACATTTAGGTTTGCCTTAGCAATGGCAGCAGCTGGGAATTGTGTAGTACAACATTATGATATCACAACAGCATATTTGCATGCTGATTTGAATGAAGAGATCTATATGATTGAAGCCCCAGGGTATGAATCAAAGATTGCAGGAAGGGTATACAAGTTGCAGAAAGCATTGTATGGACTCAAGCAGTCGGCACGTTGCTGGAATCTAGCTTTAGATAAAGAATTACAAAGAATGAGATTCAAGTGTAGTTTAGCTGACCCATGTCTGTATGTAAAGCAATGTGAAAATGATGAACAGATTTTGCTTTTGATATTTGTAGATGATTTGTGTCTTATAGCGAAAGATCAAAGCAGGGTAATTGAATTTACTGAAAATCTGAAACAACACTTTGATGTCAAAGATCTGGGAGAAATTAAGAATTACCTAGGCATAGGTATTCAGAAGGTTGATGGGGGTTATGTTCTAGAGCAGCGGAAGAAAATTGAAGCACTGCTAAGAGAGAACAATATGGAACATTGCAAGGAAGTTCCAACCCCGATGACAACAGATTTTGTTAAAACAGAGACTGGAAATGATGACCAAACTTCATGTGATCAAGAACACTATCATTCAATAATTGGAAGTTTATTGTATATAGCACAATGGTTGCGTCCTGATATCGGGAACGCAGTAAATGTTCTGAGTAGATATGTAACCAAACCTACTCAGAGGCATTGGCAAGGTATCAAACGTGTGTTTAGGTATCTGAAGGGGACTATTGATAAATGTTTATTGATAAAACCATGTAAGCCATTGAAATTGAAATGCTATGTAGATAGTGATTGGGTTAACGATGTACATGATAGAAAATCAATGACAGGGTTGATAATAATGTTTGGTAACACTTTAATTGGGTGGAGGTCTCGTAAACAAAGTTCAGTTGCCGTGTCAATGGCAGAGGCGGAGTATGCAGCATTATCTGATTTGTGTTCAGAATTAATTTGGTATAGGCAATTGTTAATGGATGTAAATATAACAATTGAGGGGCCTATATGTGTATACGATGATAGTGAGGCATGTATACAGATTGCAAAGAGTGATAAGATCAGAGCAAGAAGCAAACATGTTGATATTAAGTATCATAATGTTAGGAATGCTGTTAAAGAGTCTCTGATAGATTTGCAATATTGTCCATCTGAATGTAATGTAGCAGATGTGATGACAAAGCCTCTGAGCATAGATAGACATAGGATGTGTATATCTCAAATGTGTATGTCTTCTATTCTGTACAATTGAATGTAATATCTATTGTAAATTGAAGGGGTGTTGGGGTTTGATAAACCCAGGAATTTACTGCTAGATATAAATTATACAGAGAGGCTTGATTTCTAGGTGAGAGGTGAAATATTCTGCACAGTCACCCAATTAGCAGCCATTGTTGTAGGAATGATGTGTCAGTGTGTGACTCATACAACAGGTGCTTAGAGTTAGGTTGGGTGTGGTGAATAACGAGAGTGACCTATAATGTGATTGGTCAGTTTGACTATATAAGCAGAGATATTTTGTATCTCATTTACTCCCATTTTACCTTGTGAAAGCTGTATCGTTGATGGTGTATCATTTGTTACTTGTGGAAGTGATCTGTAAATACGTATGTATATAAAGTAAATAGGATATTTGATATAACTTCTGTTTGGAGTCTATTTACTGCATAGTACTTGGATCGCTGGTGCCTAGGAGAAAAGCAGGCCGCTCCATTCGCTCGCCCTGACAGTTATTAATTGTGCTTTTATTGTAAACCGCTCAGAGTCCCTCCTAGGAGGGAGATGGGCAGTGATAAATTTGATAAATAAATAAAATAAAATAAAAATTCCATGTCCTAACTTCTGGGATGACTGAGAAGAAGTCTTGGCTTCTGTGTGGCATCTTTTCAGATACCTGAACAGTGCCATCATACAGTATCTCCCACCCCCCAGTCTTTTCTTTCCTCAGGGCTAAAAATTCCCAGTTCAAGTCTACCATCTATGCTTTAATTTCCAGTCCCCTGATCAGGATTGCCCTTCTCTGAACCTATTCCAGCTTATCTGAAATCTCCTTAAACAACAATAGAGTATATATTCCATCCAAATTTGTTTCATCAGTGGATTTGATAACTATTCTGCCTACCTCCTCATCCAAGTTATTTAAAAAATGTCCATTTAGATGTAGAATGTATTAGGGACAGTCCATTGAAATCCCATACCAAACTCTGCTGCCAAACTCCTGTTAAATGTTGCAGTTGTGGTTGTTATTCTCCTGAGCTCCTCTGGCAATGAAAGGCAAAAGCAAGTCTGAGGTAGAAATGAAATCCAATGTAGGCTGAAATTAGGTATCTTCGTTGTGGGGGGGAAAGCCTGAGAGTGACACTTTTCAGTACGTCCAAAAGACTGAACTTCTGCATCAAGCACAGGCTTTTTCCTCCGTCCACTGTCACAACTCATCTTTTCCTCCACCGGTGGGCACAAGGCCTTCAGTCTGGAAGCTGCTGGCAGGGGGAGTCCCGAGCACCACACGCAACGGTTTCCCCAGCCCAACTTGCCCCTAACTCAGCTGCACTGCAGTGGACAAGATAAAGCGACTTAACTAAGACACACAGCAACATACATCATTTTCGTCTTCTAGAAAGGCATTATGTCTATGAAGGTTCTCAGTCATCCAGGTGGAATTGTCTGTAGCTTGAATCATGTCAACTGGATTTCTATTTTCTCAGTGGAAACGTTTCGCTCCTTATCCAAGAAGCTTCTTCAGTCTGAGCAAAGTTTGTTTATTTTGTTTGTTTGTTTCCCTTACAAACTTTGCTCAGACTGAAGAAGCTTCTTGGATAAGGAGCGAAACATTTCCACTGAGAAAATAGAAATCCAGTTGACATGATTCAAGCTCTAGAAAGGCATTGTATTATCCACAGAGATATATTCTACTGCAGATGGGGTGGGGTGTCCTAATGTATGATCTTAGGTAAATTAGATGAACCTTTCAGTTTCAATAGTTGAATATTGGCTTATCACACAGATTTTTGTGCAGTCATTAATGATCAATATTTTTTAAAAAAATATTATTGAAAAGAATAACCTGAAAAGAATATTCAAGAAGAGAAAATCACCCGTAAAGAAGATATAATCAAACTTATTTTCCAGTAATGTTCCTGTTTCTTCAGCACCAGCTGTCACCACAGCAAAGGTTTCCTATAAAATAGAAAAGGAAGTTCACATCCAACCAAACTGCCTGCACATCACACAGGTGGTGCTTTCTGTCTCTCAAGCCCTGCAGGAGGAAAAGCCTCTTGGGGGCAATGTGGAGCAGGGAAATGCTGCATTAAATGGAAAGGAAACTAAGGTTTTCCTTAAATACTTTGATTTTAATATGAGATGATCATTTTTTATTTAGTGAGCATATGGCAATAGGGGCCTGTGATATTTTCTTCTGTGTAACCTTCCTTTGGGAGTGGAATTGTCTTGCATTCGTAGCAGTCTCCTAGCCTCATTCTCCCTCTAAACAGATAACCATTTGAGATTAGTTCAGATCCAGAGCTTTTCCTGAAGAGGCCCAAGGGTTAGGGTTAGCCCATCATAATTCCAGGAAATTAGGGCAAATTATGGAGGAAAAGGCAAATCAGAAAACCTGAGTTACATTTTGACTTTTTAACAAGGTAAAGTTGCAGCTGAGGAACTCACCGAATCGAGATAACAAGGCAGTGCTTCTGCGAGGAGCCTCTCAGTGTGGCTGCTCACCTCTGAAGGTTTGAGAATCACACAATTCCCTAGTATGGGGGAGAGGACACTTCAAGATGGTTGCCACAGATAAACGTCCACACATGCCTGGGTCTCTTGGAAGGACACCCGTAAGATCCAATGTCTAAAATGGATTAGGAGGCAGCTTCTCACTCACCAGCTGCAATGGCCCCCACCAGGGGGATCAAAGTAACTTGAATAGGGTAGTTAAAGGCTCCAATGATCAGCACCACACCAAATGGCTCCTTGCGAATGAAGGCAGAATCCAGCTGTGTCAACTACAGAAAAAGCAGAAAAATCCATGAAAGCAACTGGGTGAAGCAGAAAGGGAAATTAATAGAAGATTTTGTAGGGGTGGAACTCACTTGATGAGCTACAAAGTACAAACCCCTTTGATGTCTGCTTTCGAATCAATCTTTGCTCTAACACACATCAGTTAACATTGTTTATCCTCTCTTTGCTCTTCTTTATCACTTAAAACAATTTAATCTCTCTTGCACTGTGCACAGATGAAAGCAAACAATAGCAATAGTAACTAGGGATAACTGGGAACTATGAAGGTTATAATTTGATTTATTTGGAGAGGACTAGGTTGGGAAAGGCTGTTCTAAACCAATGGGAAGGACATCAGGTTGGGAAAGCTGAAACATTAATACTCTAGTACAGAGCTTTCCAAACTGTGTGTTGCGACACAAAAGTGTGTCGCCTGCGGGGCCCAGATGTGTCTCGTCAAAACTCGGAAGTGCTGATGGCGTGCCATCAGCGCTTCCGGGTTTTCCTGCAGCGACAAACCAATGGCGGCACGCGAAAATCCGAAAGTGCCGCAGCCACGGTGGCGCGCAAAAACCGAAAGCGGCAGCAGTGCTTCCGGGTTTTTGCGAGCTGCCGCAATGGCGGCGCTTCCGGGTTTTCCTGTGGCAACACACCAACGGCGGCATGCAAAAACTGAAAGTGGCAGCAGCACTTCAGGGTTTTTGCACGCTGCCGCAACGGCGGCACTTCCGGGTTTTCCTGCGGCGACACACCAACGGTGGTTGGTGTGTCGCCGCGGGAAAACTTTGGAAAGCCCTGCTCTAGTAGTTAGAGCAGAGCTTTCCAAATTTTTCATGTTGGTGACACACTTTTTAGACATGCATCATTTTGTGACACACTCTTCCAGCAGGGCACAAGGCAGGCACTAAGACCTGTGCGGAATCACAGCAGGTTTGGAGGCAGCAAGGCACAAGGCAGGCACTAGGACCTGTGCGGAATCCTGGCAGGGCTCGGAGGCAGCAGCAGCCAGGCAACCCAGACACTGCAGCTGACACACTAACGTCTCCTGACACACAGTTTGGAAAGCACTGAGTTAGAGTCTTGCCTTCCAATATGAGCATCCCCCTGTTTTGAAAGGGCACAGATAGGAAGTCCACCTTCATTTGATGAGATAATACACTCTTTAGACTTTCATCTTTGTCCAACCTAGAACCATTCTTTTCCACTTTATCTCCTCCCACTCAGTTTGACTACTTACTAGGTTCTTGTCCACATTTTCATCCTTCATCCAGCTGCTTAAGTTGTTCAGAGCATTGGCCAGTTCATTTCTGGCTAAGAGTATCTCCAAGAGCTCAGTTTCAAAGCAGGGCTGTGGAGAAGAAAGATAAAATGAGATGCATCAGTGATGTCCATACAGGGTTCAAGAGGTGAACTATGCAGCAGCTCTTCATTGAGCAAAGCTTGTGTCTCATTCATTGCATGGTAGTGCTTTATCATGCAGTCATCCCAAGGATTCTTGAAATGTAGTATTTGGGCTTTACACCGCTAAGTTTAGTTCTCTAGATACTTAACCTGTACTCAGGCAGAAGACTCACAGACAAACTCAGCTACAAATGAAACCATATATAGTCAGATGATTGACTATGCAAAGAAATCAAAGCCTTTATTAGTTTAGACTTTTTCTTCCCACCTTTCTGAAATAATGGATACTTGGCTGTGCTCCAGACCATTTCAGGAGGCAACTCAACTATGTTTACATTATTTTCTGTAGCCTGAGAACTGCTGCTTGCCACCTTGCTAAATTCAGCTCTCATTCACATCTGGAAAAGATTGTTTCCTGTTCATAACTTTTTCATGGAAAATCGACTGAAGGGAAAAATGGAATAGCTGTGCAATGTCTCTTAACTGGCAACAAGCCCTTTGTCTGCAAGTCCCCTCTGAGCTGCCAGATGCTGTGGCTGGGTGGCCCACTCACCTTGCGTAGGTCTGCACAAACGGCACGCTGGATATCGGCATGCTTTTCCTCCAGAAAGTGACACAGGGCCTCCAACTGTTTTACCCGATACTCCATAGGACGTGTCTTTCCTGTCAGCCAGGTAGCACGTAAGCGATGCACCAGGCCAGCATAGGGGTTTTTACTAGGAGAAAACAAAGACTCATAGAATCAAAAGGGCTATAGAGAGTCCCACTCCTTAGGTCATTTATGTTAACCCTGATCCTGCAAGGCAGGATGCCCTGTAAGAACTGCATGAACAACCGTTTTGCCTTTCTATAGTTTTCTAACCCAGTTTGGGAGTTTCTGCCATGGCTCAATACCTTTGTAGGTTCCCAACACTTCATTAAAAGGCTTCTACTTCAGAGAAGGATCAAAATAATATTTTCCCCCTTTGACCAACACTTGTGTCATTCTTTTTCTGAAGAATGCCATCATCACGACCTATCGTGTCGTTATTACAGGTACAGAACTTCTTTTATGTGGAGAAAAGAGATTGTATTATCCCAGGTCTAAATCTAACATATTTCTTTATGCATAAAATGTGTCTTTCTTCATCTTTGCTTCCCTCTTGTGAGCACAGGTCTAAGTGCGCTGTGTGGATTCACACATCACGTTAGCCCATAATGTGATTTGTTTAGTTTTGATAAGACGTGTTATGTGAACCCTGCCACAAGGGTTTTAAGCAATGTTTTTAGGTTAGCAAGATGTGTGAACGAGCTACTCACTCTAGCCTCACTAAATCCCCTAGACTTTCAGGCGAATGTGCTTCAGATTCATCTGTGTACATGACTTGCTTTCATGCCGTATATTCCCCGGACTCTCATTCTTCTGTTTTACCAATAAAACATCACACAATCTGAGCTCAACAGAAAATACAGTCTAGTAATCTGGAGAGATCTCGCCTAACCTGTTTTGCTCTGTACCAGTTTCTTACCTCTGCGTGTCTTGGCATTTGCTGGAAATCTCCTGGGTTTTGTGGCATTTTGGGTTGGATTTCCCTGAAGAGCAACTCTGGGTGTTCTCACTTGGGCATTCCTGGGGCGGTTTGTTTTCTTGTCTTCTGCTACATTGCCCTGAAGAGGCACTTTGGTGGGGAACATCTTGGAGTTTTTTTTGCTGCTTCATATTGTGGTGTCCCAAGCAGCTACTCTGTATGCCCTCATGTTGGCTGGTAATTTCCTTGAGCTTGCACTGCTTTCGGATACTCTGCTTTCCTGAAGCCACAGGGCCCTGTGTGCATTCATCTTGGAGGGGAATTTCATGGAGTTTGTGTTCAGCTGAGGTAGTATCCTGCTGGTCTTCAGCTTGCATGGACACTTCCTGAACATTGCGTTGTCTTACGTCCCACTGTCCTAGAAATACACTTTGCACTATTTCTCCAGCTAGAAAAAGAGAAGAAAATATCTTGCTGCTATTGATGCCTACACATTTTCTGCTTATAACTGCTAATGTTTACTCCTTCTAATAAAAGGGGAAAGATAGATATACTAACTTCCTTCAGTTTCAGGAGGATCTTTATTTACTAGTGCTATTCTAGGCCCACGGATTCACATCTATCTATATATTCTATATAGAGGAGAACAGGATTTGGGGATGTGGTCATGGGCTGTGACACATTTCAGGGCATTCCCTCCCAGTTAATAAAAACAGCATATATTTTAAATTATCACAAATATTTTAGAGTGCAAAGGGAGCCAGCCAGTTTGGCAGTGAAATAAGATGGTAGAATCAACAATGTCACTTTAATGTATGGACAGAATCAGGTTTTTGAATGATTTAATAATTTGCCAGTCAATTTACTCTCTGTAAATTGAAAAGTGGCATTGTAAAACATTGGGCTAGAACAATTTTATTTATGTTTTGTTTTTAAATTTGCACTTTTAACATTGAATGATTTATAGGGAATCCCCTATCATTTCACACACACACACACACACACACACACACACACACACACTCACCTGCATTTGAAATTGTACATATTCTGCAATTTATGTAGCCCAGTCTTCCACAACTGGTGGCTTCCAGCCCAATTGTATGGGACTGCAATTACCAGAATTGTGAGCAAAAATGCTGTTAGAGAATTCTGGGAATTGTAACACCTACACATTTGGCAACTATTGAAGTGAGGAAGGTTGGTGACTGTAGACTTAGACAAAACCAGCTATGCATCCAAATAAAAAAATGGTGTGAGTACAAGAAGTCCTAGTCTTAAATTCAGTAGGACTTTTTTTCATAGTTTTCTATGACTGCAGTTTGACCAAAGAGCTGACTGACAGATTCTACTGACAGTGGAAGAATGGGACACTATTTTAGGAATATACATAAATTCTAAAAAGGTAAAGGTTCCCCCCGCACAGTTGTGCAGTCATGTCTGACTCTAGGGGCCGGTGCTCATCTCCGTTTGTTAGCCGAATAGCCACCGTTGTCCGAAGACGCTTCCATGGTCATGTGGCCGCATGACGCGCGCGGAACGCTGTTACCTACCCACCGAAGTGGTACCTATTAATCTACTTGCATTTGCATGCTTTCGAATTGCTAGGTTGGCAAGAGCTGGAGCTAATGCGGGAGCTCACTCTGTCACACGGGGCTAGGGTCTCGAACCCACAAATTTGCGATCTTCTGATCGACAAGCCTGGCGACTTACCTGCTGAGCCACCACGCCCTTTGGAATACATAAATTCTAGTGCTAAATAAATTAAACTTAAGCCAACCCTAACTCCAGCTTTGCCACTGAGACAGACTGAAAACGTATTCCATCATAACAGATTTTCAAAAAAATACAGTAGAAGAGCTTTGTAAGTAGAAACCAGAACTATTATAGAAGCATGTGTTGTAATAGTATTATTACTTTAATATGATGTTGTTTAAGCAAATTTCTATCACCACCCATCTCCCTCCTCTGGAGGGACTCTGAGTGGTTTACAATAAAATGATTCATTAAAACAAGAGACATAAAATATATCTAACATGTATAAAATATGATTATTAATAATTATAAATAAGATTAAAATCCAAGAAGCAAGGATAGTAAAAAGATCTAACTCAATTCATATGGGTGAGGAGCCCTCTAAGGTACTAGCCATCCCCAAGGATAACTATTTCTTTCATGGCCCCAAGCGAGGAGGCAGAACCAAGTTTTCAGGTTCCAGCGCAAGGTCAGAAGCGATGGGGCTAACCTCACCTCTGGGAGCAGAGTGTCCCATAGGGCGGGGGCCACTGCAGAGAAGGCTCACCTCCTGGACCCCGCGAGATGGAATTCTCTTGCAGACGGGGTCTGCAGCATGCCCTCTCTGCAGAACGGATGAGATGGGTAGATGTATTGAGGACGAGGCAGTCCCTCAGGTAATCTGGCCCCACACCATGTAGGGCTTTAAAGGTGATAACCAACACCTTGAATTGGACCTGGAAGCACACTGGTACCCAATGCAGCTCGCGTAATAGAGGTGTTATGTGTGCCGATCTAGGGGCACCAATGATGGCTCGCGCAGCTGCACTCTGGACCAGCTGTAGCTTCCGGATACTCCGGGTAGCCCCATGTAGAGTGCATTGCAGTGCTCTATATTGCCCTATAACAAGGGCATGAGTGACTGTTTGAAGGGCCTCCCAATCCAGGAACAGGCATAACTGGCGCACAACACAAAGTTGTACAAAGGCCCTTCTGGCCACAACTGCCACCTGCTCTTTGATCAGGAGTCGTGAGTCCAGGAGCACCCCCAAATTCCACACTGGATCTGTCTGGGACAGTGCAACCCCATCCAGAACCAAAGATGATAATGTCCCAGATATGGAAGAGCCTTTAATCCACAGCCTTTCCATCTTACCAGGGTTCAGCTGAAGCCTCTTGGACCCCATCCAGGCCCCTACACCCCCCAGGCACCGTGAGAGGGCAGTCACAGCATCACTTACCTCACCCGGGATGGAGTTGTATAATTGAGTATAATCAGCATACTGATGAAACCTCATCCCATGGTGAGGGATGATCTCATCCAGTGGTTTCATTTAGATGTTGAACAGGAGTGGGGAGAGAACTGAACCCTGCAGCACCCCACAAAGGAGGGGTTGAGGGTCGGATCTCTCACTCCCTATCACCACCGATTGGGACTGGCCCTGGAGGAAGGAGGTGAACCAGCGCAAAACCACACTGCCCACCCCCAACCCCCTGAGCCAACCCAAAAGGATACCATGGTCGATGATATCAAAAGCCGCTGAGAGGTCAAGAACAGCTAGGATGGATGCACTGCCTCCATCCGCTCCCGCCAGAGATCATCCATAAATGCGACCAATGCTGTTTCTGTGGGGGGCGGGGGCGGGGTTTGCAGGTGGGAGCCAATTGTGTGCACCGGGGACAGGGTTTGCAGGTGAGAGCCAATCGCGTGCACCGGGGGGGTTTGCAGGCAGGAGCCACGCGGCCCACTTCCTAACAGGCCATGACCCACTAGTGGGCTGTAGCCCACAGGTTGGTGACCCATGATCCTCGGGTATAACCCCCAGCTCCCTCTGAAACCCTTCCGGGTCCATCAGTCGTTGGGGCCGGACCAGTTGAATGGCCCGCCCTCAAGCTCCCGCCATAACGTCCCCGACCTGTAACCAACTCAATGATGTGGCCCACCCTACAGCCCCCAGAGACTCCCACTCCAGTTGCCCCCAGTCCTGGACCTCCAGAGTCCCTGGTTTGAAATAGGGAACCCTCCATCCATTCATACATCCTCAGACACTCTCAATCACCCACCAGGCGATGGCAGGCCTTCCATCACACCAGCTCCTGCTCTCGGTGCCCTCAGGCCTAACCATCACCCGCCCATTCACTACAACCCCCCCTTGGCTTCTCTCACTAGTCGGAAGGGGGGACAACTCATCCGCTCCTCCTCACCCCCTGTCTCTAACTCAGGAGGTGAGTGCTCTCTTATACCAACAGCCATGCCTGGACTCCCTCCTCATCTCTCACACTCGGGAGGGAGTCCCCACTCACCCTGGAGGGACCCCAACAGCTCTCTTCCACCTCTGGGTCAGTTAAAGAGGATGACCAAGTTCTCAATTCTAATCTTAATGCTCCTCACCACTAGGGTCTATCCAGCCAAGGTCTATTATAGCAGCCTGGGTCCCTTGTGTCCCTTGGGTGGCCCAAAGCCACTCTGGCTCGATGTCGCAGTGCTGGGTTTTTCCGGCCGGCTACACCAGCCACACCATCAGAGTCTGCCGAGTCACAGAGATCCACTGGGCTGCCAGGGCCAGCCCATCGCACCAGGGCCCACCACACTGCCAGGATCCGCTGTATTGCCAAGCCAGTCCACCCTGTTGAAGCCAACTCCAACTCCACTCCCCAGGCCTGCTGGGTCCTAGGCTGGCCCGCTGCCGATCCACTGCACTGCCCACCTGCTCCACTGCACCGCCAGACTGCCAGACTACTCTGCCACACCGAGGCTCGCCGCCCTCGTCTGCACACACCGCCCCGATGATGGGATATATGCTGGCTTAAAGGGGAAAAACCGAGGCTTGAGAATAAACAGACAAGAATGCAGCTTGTTAGGGCCAACAGTGTTTATTTTATTTATTTTATTTATTTATTCAATTTATTCCCCGCCCATCTCCCATACAAGGGACTCTGGGTGGGTTACAATAATCAAGGTTAAAAACGATACAATAAAAGTCTAAAACATGCAATATAAATAGATAAAATACAAGATGGGGGACATAGGGAATGTAGCATAGATAATGTTGCTACGGGGCTAGCCAACCCCAGGAGGCACTACCGCCTCTGTTGTCCCAGGCCAGGTGGCAGAGCCAGGTCTTAAGGGCCTTCCGAAAGGTCAGGAGGGAGGGGGCCAGTCTCACCTCCAGGGGCAAGATATTCCATAGGGCGGGCGCTATCGCAGAGAAGGCACGCCTCCTGGACCCCGCTAGATGGAATTCTCTTGTTGAGGGGGTCCGAAGCATGCCCTCTCTGCATGCACGGGTGGGGCGGGCCGACGTTATCGGGACGAGACGGTCCCTCAGGTACCCTGGTCCTATGCCATGTAGGGCTTTAAAGGTGATCACCAACACCTTGAATTGGACCCAGAAGCAAACTGGCACCCAATGCAGCTCGCGAAGCAGAGGTGTTACATGGGCCGATCTCCTGGCCCCCATAACTGCTCGCGCCGCCGCATTCTGCACCAGCTGAAGCTTCCGGATACTCTTCAAGGGTAGCCCCATGTAGAGCGCATTACAATAGTCTATACGGGAGATGACAAGGGCGTGAGTGACTGTTCGGAGGGCCTCCGATTACTGATAGCATAAGGCAATAATGTATATACAATCACATTATCGCAAAAACGAGAAAGATGAATATACAGGATACATCATTGTAAAAGGAAAAACAAAACAAACTTATAAGCAGAGTTCTGTGTATTGATCCCAGGGCCAGAGTTCCTGCCATGGACTATACCCAAAGCCAGGCATAGTTCACTCTGCCCAGTCCATGGGAAGTGAACACGTGAAGAACTACATGGCTAAAAGACACTAGAAATCAAGAAGCATAGAACACCATTTTGCATGGTTGTATATTCAGTTCTTCTAGCTTTCTGATTGGCTGAAAGTTAGCTGTTACACACACTAGGCCTCAAAGCACATAGCATGACCTGCTGCATCTAAGCACTGAGTTCCCCCCCTCCTTGCTCAGGGGGCCTGGGCATGTCTTCCCACAGAAGGAAATCAGGAGGTACTTGGTCTCATGGGAAGATGTCCATTGCTAGACATAACATGGTACCTTCTCGCTCCCTATCTCATGAGGATGTAAACAAAGCCAAGGCTTCTCTGTTATCCAGCCACCTGGCATTCACGTCATCATGAGAACGCTTTGCTTTGTACAGGAATGCAATTTGCCAAGACACTTTTGCTTTGTAGAGAAATCCAATTTACCAATATCATATGAGAAATCTGATACCCGATTTGCACCGCCGATCAAAAGGGATAGAGGGGCCTGGAAGGTGGGCCCAAAAAATATCAGGCCCACCGTCCAACACCGAGGGCCACACTGCCAAGGCCCCCCACGTTGTCGTTGGGAACCTGTCGTGCCACTATCTGCCGCCAGTCCTCCGGAGTCCCAGGCTTGTCACAGTCCGTCGCCACCTCACCACAATCCACCACTCCACCTGGGGGGCTCCATCCAACTCCAGCCCCCAACAGGTACAATGGCCGGGATCCCTAGAATCCCCTCCAAAACTCCAACTAACCAGTGGGGGCTGGGGTGGTGGTCAAAAACGCCAGCAGTCTCTCCCCCTCAGAGAAGCAGCAGTCAGTGTCTGCTCGCGGTTGCCATCTTGGTATCCTCGTAAGAACCTTGAAGCATGGTGACTTACCCAGAAGCATCCAAGTAAGCTATCTGGCTAGAGTGGGTCTCTTCCATTCAACTCTCCAGCCACTACTTATCTTACCTTGGGGCAAATAACACCATGATTGATCTTGCCTCTTTTTATTTCCATAACTAATATGAAAATCATATCAAGAATTTCAAAATACTGATCTCCCCATTCATCAGTGCTGAAAATCTCAATATTTTCTCTTTATACAATTATTTCTAGCCAACATTCACCCAGCCAAACTTTTTATAGAACATTTAATAATCAGGGGGCTAAACAATCTCCTTCATCTATGCACTTAGTCTGTAATATAGAACATTATGAGATACTGAAGTGGAAAACGTAGTGGTGGAAATTGTCCCTATTACTTTGCTATATTCTTAATAGGGTGAGTATACCAGTCCTCTCCAACCTTGCGTCCTCCAGAGGTGTTAGCACTCCCAGACCTGGCTGGGAATTCTGAGTGGTGAACACATTGGGAAGGTGCCAGGTTAGAAAAGGAATCCACACCTATGAGTTAAAGTGGGGTAACCACAAATTCTAATGTGGAAATAGTTTAAAGCACATCATGGGTTGCATTTGTACCTTCTCTGGTGAGTACGTTCTCCTAGGAAATTTCTCCAGAGCTAATTTTTCCTCCAGAGAAATTCAAGATCAGAAATAATATTAATTGTGAGGGGGAATATGACTTGGAAGAAATATCAGTGAGGCCACTATCCCAGTTATTTCCATCACAGTTCCCCTTCTTTTTTAGACATTTTGCGTGACCTGCAAGATTTATGGTGCTGCAGGATCTGGCCATAGAAAGCAGATATGTGCTCTTCCACCATGAACCACTGGATGGGCAGGCCAGGCCTACAGAAGATACCATTAGAGCATAAGTCACAAGAATTAAGAACCTATGGCCCTCTAATATTTGTTCAGCTCTCATCAGCACTAGCTAGAATGATTAACGGTTAAGGCGGGGGTCGGCAACCTGTGGTCCGTGGCCCACTGGTGGTCCGCGGGCTGTTAGGAAGTGGGCCACAGGGTGAGCCGGAGCAGCTGATTGGTGGGGGCCTGGAAGGGGAAACACCTCCACCTATCAGCGCGCGGCAAAGAAGGGCGGAGGTGGGCCAAGGAGCACCCCCGCCAATCAGCCTCCCCTCGCTGCTCTTCCAAGCCATCCTGCCTGAGGGAGAAGGAGGAGCGGGCGGTGCACGAGCCTGCCGCGGAGGAGGAGGAGGAGGAGAAGGGAAGCAGCGGCAGTGTGAGCAGGCTGGGGGTCGCGAGGGGGTGGGCGGTGTGAGGAGGGTGTGGCAGCTGAGGCACAGCAACAGTGCCAGCTGGGTTAGGAAGATGGCACCGCTGGCGGCAGTGCACGTGTGCGGTGAGGTTTTTCGCCTCCCTGCTGCTCAGTGCAGCGTTTTTTTGTGGAACCAAGGGCATTTTTGGGGTCCCCAGAGCCTGCCCTTTTGAGGGGGCACCCCAGCGGGGCACGGGGCAGACTTTTCCTCCCCCCCCACTTTTGCTCCCCGTGGTTTCTTCAGCCCTTACCGGGGTAGCTCGGGTGCACCTCTGCTTCCCTGCCGCACAGCTGATTGGCGCGGAGATATTTCACCCCAGGGCGCCCCCCCACCATCACTTTTTGTGGTGATCTGAGGCGTTTTCACTTTGCGACGGTGGTGCTCTGCCAAGAAAAGCTGCGGTCGTGAGGCAAAAAAGCCTCGGATCACAGCAAAAAGTGATGGTGGGGGTGTGTGCCCCAGGGTGGAAAATCTCTGCGCCAATCAGCTGTGCGACAGGGAAGTGGAGGTGCACCTGAGCTACCCTGGTAGGGGCCGAAAAACCCGCTGGGAGCAAAAGTGGGGGGGAAGTCCGCCCCGCACCCCGCCGGGGTGCCCCTTCAAAAGGGCAGGCTACACGGAGCAGCAGGGAGGCAAAAAGCCTTGCCTGCAGTGCCTGCCAGGGGGCGGGGTTTGCAGGCGGGTGCCAATCACGTGGGCTGGGGGGTGGGGACCCCTAGAAATAAAGTGCACAATAAATGTAATGCTCCCACCTGCAAACCCCACCCACTGGCCCAAGCGATTGGCTGCCGCCTGCAAACCTCGCCCACCAGTCTTTGGAAACAAATTTCCCATGGAAGTGGTCCCTGGTGCCAATAAGGTTGCTAACCCCTGGGTTATGGGATATGAGCACTATAATAATGCAATAATATCTGGAGAGTCACAGGTTGCCTGTATCAGACAGATATGGAGCAGCCTCTGAACAGAAATTCCCTCATATCAATTGTTTTTGACTTTGTTATCATTTATTTTTATATGTATTTTTATTCATTAATTGTTGAAGGCATGATCTCACGGCAGTCATTTTATACTGGTTAATTTCAGTTCTGTTGATTTCATGCTGATCTACTTTTGGACTAGGTTTGGATTTTCCCCCTGTGAACGAGATAATATTACATCTAATGATATTTCCTTTTTAAAAAGCTGTACAAATTTAATTGAAATAAGAGGAGTAAAAGGGAGCCAATGAGGGAAGTCAGAAATCTTCAGGAATAGTGACTTCTGGGGAAGAAATGGCGAACTGAAGACAGCTCTTTGAAAAGCTGAGCTGACGACTGCAGCGGAATGAAGAGCCAGCGAGTAGACCATAGCTTTCCAAACTGTGTGTCGGGACACGTTAGTGTGTCGGCTGCAGTGTCTGGGTGTGTCGCGGCTCCTGCTGCCTCGGAGCCCTGGCAGGATTCCACGCAGGTCCTAGTGCCTGCCTTGTGCCTTGCTGCCTCCAAACCTGCTGTGATTCCACACAGGTCCTAGTGCCTGCTTTGTGCCCTGCTGTAAGAGTGTGTCGCAAAATGATGTCTTGCTGTAAGAGTGTGTCACGAAATGATGCATGTCTAAAAAGTGTGTCACCAACATGAAAAGTTTGGAAAGCTCTGGAGTAGACCTTGAGATTGCCCACAAGTGCTCCAGACAGCTGCTCCTCATGAGGAGACCACAAGACAGCATTCTCTGGTGGGTTTAGACTCTGGGAGATGAGGGAATAGCCATCTTGCTCTAACCGTGGTTGGCGCCTTTGAAAGGACACTGAGTTTGCATATTTCCTTGTCTAATCACTTTTGGTAATTGCTTGTTAACTGCTTTTCACTATTAGGAACCTTTGGATCAACAAGTCTGAAAATACCAGGTGAGTTTCCTTCAATCCATAGCAAAAGAAGTTTTAAATACAAGTTGAAGGACTTAAAGCTTTGAAGAATTTTGTGAGAAGGGACAATGAAAAGAAATCAAATTCTAGGACATTACAGGTAGTCCTCGCTTAACGACCACAATTGGGAACGGAATTTTGGTTGCTAAGCAAAGCGGTCATTAAACGAATCTGAACTGATTTTACGATCTTTCTTGCCGTGGTCGTTAAGTGAATCACCACATGTATTTTAACAGAAGGTGATAAGTTATTAAAATTGTTTATACTTGTTGTGATGAAGGGGGAAGGCACTTCTTCATATATTTCTTTTCTTTGTCTTTACTATATTCTAATTCTTTCTTTTCTATTTTTTCTCTTTTTTCTTTTTCTGCACCTTTTTCTTTTTATTCTTTTCTTTTTTAGTTTGTATTAGTTTTTATTGTTGTAAATTGTCAAAATATCAAGCCTTTGCTGCCCTACCTGTTAAATTTCTCTCTGAATTGGATCAGATATGTATGGTGGTCATTTGAAATGCTGATAATCACCCAACTAAATACAAGAACCATCTTCCCTGAAAAGCTTTCTTTTTGAATTGATACTTGAACACATAAGAGTTCTGTGTGATAGTTGTGATGGCTAAACCACACACTGAAGCTAATACCTGGTGCCACAAAACAAATGGAAGGAAGTAGTTAATTATGTCAGGTATAATTAACTTGTGGAATTTACTGTCCAACAATGTTGTGATGGCTTCCTAGCTTCAATGGCTAGAAAAAATGGCTAGACAAATTCAGATATGAGGTCTAACAGTTGGTAATCATGGTAGGTACACAGAATGTCCTATCCAATGGCAATACGCCCTGACGCTGGAGACAGTTTTATACACAATAGGCAGTATCCTCACTTTTATGTAAGATGCTTGTGGAATCCCGTATTTGCCAGTTCTGAGGTAAATTAATCTAATTAATCTGACAAGCGTCACAGAAAGTCCCCGTGAGGCATTGATGCAGGCAGATGCCTCTGTGGAAGGCAGGTGTCTGGATTCTCCTGCAGTCCAAGCCAAAATGGCCCTGGAGGGCAGCGCCCAGTGACTGTCAGCCTTACCGGGTAGACCAGACAGGAAACACAACCAGATAAGCTAATTCTACTTTATTGTAAAGCTACATTAACAGAATCTTGAAAGTCTGAAAGTACAAATCTCCCACCGTCTCCTTTACAGCCCGAGAAACTAGGGAGGGTCCCTTCTGAGCCTCTTGCTCCACCCACTATCCAGCTGCGGACTATGCCCTCTCTTATCTGGCCATTCCCTAGACAGCATCTCTTTGCCCGTCTCCCAAGGTCTTTCCCACATACCATTACAGTGACCAGAAGGGAGGGGAATGCCCACAATAGCCTAAAGTGGGCAATGAGATCTCAACCCTTGACCATGTCAGCGGCAAAATGTTCAGTGAAGCATGCCAGATCATATCCCTGGCCAAAAAAAATGGATCAAAAGAAGAAAGACATTACTTAAAAATTAAAAGAGCTAAGGAAGACTTTAATCTGTTTCAGGTCTGAGTGGAGGATATGATGAAGGTGATATCATGAGGCATAGGAAAAAGAAGTGCTTAGTGGGGCATATTCATATTGTGATCAGGAGCAGCTGAGAAGAAGTCCTTTCCCTCCACTTATGAGCAACCTAGAAGGCAAGGCAGAAGTATTTGAAGTAAAATAAAAAGAAACTAAGTGGGGTTTAACTTGCCAAGTCAAGTGTACCTGGAATCAGAGACTGAGCTCTAGAGCCATGCTCTAAAACAGTCTGTAGCTTGAATCATGTCAACTGGATTTCTATTTTCTCAGTGGAAACGTTTCGCTCCTTATCCAAGGAGCTTCTTCTGTCTGAGCAAAGTTGGTAAGGGAATCCTAAATATGTTTCTGGGTAGCTGTGTGACCTTACACCTGGGGCTAGGTCATGGTTATATTGAGATGTTATTTTTAAGTCCTTTTATCATCTAAAGGAGGATCGTTAAGATCACCATGCTGCTGTTGAGCTTGTGAAATGGTCTTAATCTTCCTAGGCACAGAAGACAAAGCGGGGAGGAAGATGGGGGAGAGATTGTGCCTGAGGCCCCCACCTCTATTCAAGGAAGGATTTTCCAAGTTGGCATAAATGGATTCCTTGACCCCTCTCTCAAACCACCTATCTTCTCTGTCTAAAATGTGAACATTAATGTCCTCAAATGAGTGTCCTTTTTCCTTTAGATGAAGATAAACTGCTGACTCTGGTCCTGTGGTGTTACTTCTCCTGTGTTGGGCCATCCTCCTGTACAAAAGTTGTTTGGTTTCTCCAATGTAGAGTTCAGAGCACTCCTCACTGCACTGGATTGCATAAACTACATTGCTTTTCTTGTGTTTTGGAGTTTGATCTTTGGGGTGTACAAGCCTCTGTCTCAGTGTGTTGGTGGGTTTGAAATATACAGGTATGTGGTGTTTGCCAAATATCCGTTTTATCTTTTCAGACACGCCAGCCATGTAGGGAATGACCAGGTTCTTTCGTTTACTCTGAGTCTCAGCCCTATCTGTCGCTGTTTTAGGTCTGGTAGATTTAGATTTGGTGAAGGCCCAATTTGGATATCCACAGGCCTTCAGGCATGTTCTCAGGTGCTGATTTTCATTCTTTTTGGAATCCATGGAGGTGGGGATGGTTTCTGCTCTGTGTGACAATGTCCTGATGACTCCTAGTTTGTGCTGCAGTGGATGGTGGGAGTCAAACATCAGATATTGATATTTGACTCCCACCATCCACTGCAGCACAAACCTTTCATAGGGACTCCAGGTGTCACCTTCCTTGCGGGATTTTACCATCCTTTTCCATTGCTCCTCCTTTCTTTTGTATTCCACCAAAAACACCCACATCCCGTATGAAAAAAGAGAGATGGTTCCTTAGGAGACCTCAGAGTGGTTATCTGAATGTTCCTTTGACTGGGTGCTCAACGTATCTCCAGAACATCACAGAAGCCTCGACAAAAGCCACTGCCAGCAATAGGCATCCTTGAACTTTTGATATTCACTAAAGTCAACAGCTCATGACCTGCAATATACCTTTGTGGTGACGGCTCCTGCTCGCCTCTGTCCTAACACAACTCAGGCTTTAACTCTTCAGATTTTCCCTCCTCCCCCAAACAATTCTGCAACATCTGGGGCTGAAGTACCCCACTATCCCCCCCAAATCAGTAGGCAAATTGATTTGCATGCTGATAGGCGAACAAGCTCCTCCCTGCCCAAGTAAAAAACCAAAAACAAGTTTAAGACCACGTCTTCATTGCACACTAATTCCTGCCCTTCACTTGACCAGTTCCAGAGCACAAGAAGGGGTAGCCACTGAGTTTCTCTGACTAATTTCTACACCACACTCCCCAAAGCTCTGATTATATCCAGTCCCTTTCTATCTGAACCCCTTATCGGAGGACAGAGCATCTATGACCCTCCAGATGTTGCTGACCACCAGCTGCCAGTATCCCTCACCGTTGGCTATGCCAGCTGAGGTTTCTGTGAAATGTGGTTCAGCAACACATGGAGGGCCATCACTGCTTCTTCTCTGAGATCTGAACTGTTGAATCTTAGAAGGGAATCCAATCAATCAATCCAATCCGATCAACCAGATTGCCATCCTAGCCTTAAGAGGAAAATAGGGGATTTGCTTCCAGCCTACATTCTGCTTTGGTACCTCTTTCCATTGCTGCAGTTGTATTCCTCAGCCTGCGCTTCTGCTTCTTGTTGCCTGGCTGGTGCTGGGTGCAACTGGTAAGTGGAAGTCTCTTCTTCACCCTGTTTATTTCTGGAGAAGTGTTTTTTACTCAGCACACTTTTGTTGCTTTGTTTTCTCAGCACTTCATCTCTGGCCATGCTGATTGGTTGTTAGCCAAAGCCCTCTTCTGGTTGATTGGATGCTGAAGGTGCTGTGGGTGTGGCTCTGCAAAACCATAAGAATACGAAGGGAATATTCAGTGCAAAGGATATGACTGGAAGGATGAGGATGTTCCATATGTGCCATGTGGAGGCTGAGCTGGTCTTCTGGAACTCTGTGGGCAGAGACAAGAAAAACAGGGAACCTTGTGGGTGGGGATGGGGAAAGCACAGGAATGGATCCTAATATAATAATTTATTAAATTTATATGCCACACAGAGTCACTGGGAGTGGGCAGATGATGATAAATCATCATCATTGTCATGGGTCTGAAACAAATTATTTTTTGGGCCAAACCTTCTTGACAAATGTGAGTAGAATTCAAGAGGAAGAAAGCTCTTCCCACTCCTAGCAGACATGATTTTAAAATATTGCAATGTTTTAATATTTAAAACAATGAGAAGCGTAATATTTTGCACTCTTGGCTAGGTAACAGTACAGCTCCTTCCTAACAGTGCAATAGTGCCATGGGAATCACTCTTTCTGGCACTTACTCTGATGCTCAAAATCCCACTCTTCTCCTTCGTCAGCCACAGGAAGGCTGGTGTTCTGGAGAAGACACTCCCTCTTTGTATGTGGAGATACTTGTTTTGTTTTTTTTCAGAAACTGAAGTGAGCTATGATCTTGAAACACCATGCTCCTATCATAATCCTGCACAAGACACAGTGATCCTGTCTGCCCAAACACCACTATTATCCTTTTGTACTTCTGAAAAGAATTACCTTGAAGAAAGATGTCATATTTCAGGATATAATGAGTTTTAGAGTTCATATCTTTGAACAGAGCTCTTAATTGAGCATCCTGTGCTGGAGGGAACAGGTATCACTGGAACAACTTTGGCACATTTACTGTGGTGCAGCTACATGTGCAGCCAGAAGACTCTGCCGTGTGAGTCATTCAGCAACAAGGCAAGTTTCCTGGGTACTATGACACTGTTTAATAAATGGGACCCGGAGCATGCCGATCCTGCTCAATCTAGTGGATGGGCAGAAACATTTGGAGAAATATGATAAGCCAGTTACGGCAGGGCTGAACAAAGGGACTTACAGCCCATGCCTGAAGTTATGACTGTTGCAGCGCCCCCACGGATGCAAATAGCTTTGCAGCCATTCAGTGTGGGTTTCCATTATTTCTTTCCTTTCTTTGAAGCATCTGCATCTGCATCTGCATCTGTATCTTTGTATTTCATATGGTTGCATGATAGGGCTGTTCTCGTGAGATTTAGCACCTAGATGTGGTGGGAGGCCTCAGTCACTTGAATGACCCTGAGAGTGGTGTTAGCGAAAGTGGAGGCTCCTGGTAGGGTCACATTTGCTGGACAGGACAAGAGGGGAGGGATGGAGATAACAATCGAAGAGAATATTTGTAGCTCAGGGTTGAACTGGGGAGTCTTTGGTGCTCTCTGAGCCTTGTTGTTTTCATGCAGACGTTTCATTGCCAGGCTAGGCAACATCTTCAGTGCGAAAAGGGAGTGGAACTTGCTGTCTGTTTATATACCCTGGCTTGTCCTGCCTGTGTTGGTGGGGGTCTTGTACTCTCCTTGGTAGTTCCATGATTGGGCTGTTGTGTGCTGTTTGGGTGATTGACTGAGTTAATAGTTCCTTGATTAAGGTCTATTGTGTTGTTTGATTGCTCCTCTGCTGCTA
Organism: Charina bottae; assembly: GCA_023362775.1. Classification (NCBI taxonomy): domain Eukaryota; kingdom Metazoa; phylum Chordata; class Lepidosauria; order Squamata; family Charinaidae; genus Charina; species Charina bottae. The sequence continues at coordinate 202,111,578 of JALMGJ010000001.1, forward strand.
ATCTTGCTGTTAATCTATGCATATCTTGTTGTTGATTGCTGGCCCAGGGGTGTTCTGGTCTTCTGGCTATTCTATTGTCTCTTATGAATGGTATGTAAATGTTGTTAACCTCTATGTGTCTGTTGATGGCTGCTTTGTCTGAGTGCCAACTCAGTGCCAACTTAATTAATTAATTACTTAAAATCGCCATTTTGACTGCTTTAGAGGAAATAAGTTTAAACTTATTTCCTCTAAATAAGTTTAGAGGAAATAAGTTTAAACAAACTCATTGTCTTCTACTTGGTGGATAAGAACTCTTTGAATGATGACATCTAAGAAAACACTTAGAAGAGGCTCAGATTCAGGAGAAGACAAAGGTGAATGGTTAAAACCACTCTTTGATGACTTTACTAAGAAAGCCATTCAGAGTATTTCAACAAATGTGACCACCTTACTAGAGGAAAAAATACAAGATTTTGAAAAGACTCTGCTTACAAAGCTAGACAGCATGGAACAAAGATTTCAAGCAGAAATTAAAGGAATGAAAGAAAGAATGAAAAAAATGGAAAAGCAAAAAGAAGAGGAATTTGATAAATTAACTTTACTTGAACAAAAACAAAAAGAGAAATGTTTAAGAATAAGAGGGTTAAAGGAAGGCAAAGAAGCAGAGATTAAAAACACCATTACTCAGGCTTTGGCAGACATGATTGATTGGGAAAAAGAACAGTTAGAGGAGGAAATAGAAACGATGTATCGTGTTAATTCAAAGTATGCTAGAGAACATAACATATCAAGAGACTTAGTTATTGAATTTAGTAGGAAAAAATTAAGAGACTTGATTTTGCAAACTGGGTTTGATAAAAGAATTAATATAGAAGGGAAAGATATTAAAATTTTTAAAGAAATACCAGCTGCAATTCTGAAAAAAAGAAAAGAATATTATTTTCTGACAGAGGTTTTGAAAAGAAAGAAGATTATGTATAGATGGGAGACTCTAGAAGGGGTGAATGTCCTGTACAAGGAGCAAAGGTTTAAATTAAATTCAGTTGAAAAAGCTGAAGAAGCTCCTTGGATAAGGAGCGAAACGTTTCTACTAAGAAAATAGAAATCCAGTTGACATGATTCAAGCTACAGACAATTCCACCTGGATGACTGAGAACCTTCATAGACATCTTGAAAAAGCGAAAGATTTTCTTAGAAAATTAGAAAAAGAAACTAAGTACTCACCAGAGAATAATGCTCCAAAACAGAAAATAACAGAAAAATTATTTATTAAACAGCTCCCAAGGATTAAGTAGCCAATCTGATAATGAGTAATTTAAAATGTCTTTCTTGGAACATAAATGGCTTGAACTCTCCAATTAAAAGAAATAAAACTTTTCATATTCTCAATAAATATAATTTGGATATAATTTGTTTGCAGGAAACCCTTATTAGAGGTAAAGATGGAAAATTGTTATTGAACAAGAAATTAGGATTAGAATTTGTAACGACAAATGAAAATAAGAAAAATGGAATAGTTTGCTATGTTAAACCAAATTTAAAACCACATTTGATAAAAGTGGATGATAAAGGCAGATTTATTATTATAGAAATAGAAATTCAAAATACAAAAGTAATGCTAGTAGGTGTCTATGCCCCAAATGAAAAACAGAATAATTTTTTTAAAACCCTGATGAAATGTTTATCAGATCATTATGGGGGATTGGAATGGTGTTGTAAATCCGTCTATAGACAGAAAATCAGATAAGTCCATTAAATTACACCAAGGCAAATTACCTCAGGTTTTTTTTGAACTTATGAATAATTTAGAAACAATTGATGCCTGGCGACACAAAATGGGTAATGCTAAAGAATATACTTTTTTCTCAAATAGATTTCAATCTTTCTCTAGAATAGACATGATATGGATTTCAAAAAATTTAGCAAATAAGATCAGAGACATGAAGTTTTTGGCTAAAACATTATCAGATCATAATGCAATTCAATTAGACTTAAAAATTTCATCATCGCCATATAGGTGGAGACTTAATGAATCCATATTAAAAAATAAAGGTTATTTAGAAGAGAGTAAAATTAAATTAAAAGAGTTTTTCGATCTAAATTTGAAAGATAATATGAATATATCTACAGTTTAGGACGCAAGTAAAGCGTACATGAGAGGCCATTTTATGTCTCTAGGCAAACACCAAAAAAAATGAAATTACAAAAATTTACGAAATTATGTGAACAAATTAAATCAAAAGAAACTGTGCTGCAATGTAATCCAGGAAATAAAGATATTAAAAACCAAATTATCATATTACAGAAGCAATTAGAATTATTAACAACTGAAGAAATGGAAAAAAATCTGAGGTATGTTAAACAAAGATATTTCCAACATGCAAATAAAGCTGGTAAATGGTTAGCTTTTAAGTTAAGAAAAGAAGGGGATACCATCTCTTTCTGAGCCACGCTTGCAACCCCTTAAAGGGGAAATAAGTCCTGCCTTCCCATTTCTTAAGCACCCAGTTTGTTTTTTAAGTTTTGTACCCTAAGAGAAGCTTTTTATAGAAAGAAAAAGCGGAATCTCTTGGTGAATATAGTTATTTCTGGAGATTTTTAACTATAAAAAATAGTTCTGGCTTGTTTTCCCATCTGGATTGTATTGAGGGCTGAAACTGTAAGATTGCCTTTCTGTTGCTATTTTTGGTGCTGAATTTGAAGGATGGTGTCTACACGTTGCTTTTGATTTCTTATTTTAAACTCTTGGCTTTCTGTTTACTTTCTTTGGGTTGTCTGCTAGTATATTTTCCTTTGTTAATTTTGGATTAATTCACTAACCTCTATTTCTGTGAGTTAACTCTTTAGGGGGTGCCATAATTTACTGTTTGAACTATGGAAGATTTTAAAGAAGATTTTAAAGAAGACTTCATAGAACTTTCTTGTCAGCAAAAAGAGATTTTTTTCAAAGGGTTGTCAAGTTATTATGCAGATTGTTTGGGACATTCGAGATGAGATTCTGGCTAAAATCGGTCAACTATATGAAAATACTGTGATGGAAGAAGAAGCTGGAAAAGATGGCGATTTTACTGCTGTGAGGGAGATTGAAATATTCCCAGCTGAAGACTCTGGATTGGTGTTTAGCGGGTTAAAACAATTGTTTAACTTTAAGATTGCAGAAGGAACTGCCATGCTGGATCAATGTTATGGGAAAGAAGAGTATGTTATGTGGGAGGTTTTTTTCTCTTTTTCTGGAAAGTTTGTATCTTTGGAGGTTGTCGGGTTGTTGGAGCTTTGTAAAAAAAAGCTTTTGGGGTAATGGTGAAATATTTAAATGCCCTATTTAAATGCCCTGGTATATTTTGAGGAGGGGTAAAACAATTAAGAAATATTTAATTGGACTGTTAATGTTAACATGATTTACAGGATTTTTGATTTGTAAGACTTAAAAGGTATTGACAAGTTATAATAATATTTTATACTGATTTTAAGATATTAATGATAAAGGTAGACAATTTATAAAAATTAAGAATATTTAATTAGATTGATAATGAGGATAATATGATTTTTTTCTTTTCTTATGGTTTGGATTAGGATTTATAGGATTATAGATTTGTAAGACTTAAAGGATATTGATAAGATATAATAATATTTTATATTGTTTTTTAGGTTTTATAGGGTTAAGATTGTTTATTATAAAGGCAGACAATTTATTTGTTTTTACAATTTGATGCTTATTGTGTAGACAGAAGTATGTAGAATAGTAGTAGGAAGAAAAAAAATTAAATGGATTGTTTTTAAGAGGGAGGGAAGTTTGAAGTAGAAATATATACACACACACACACACACACACACTTTTTATGTAAGGGGAAGGAGCAATTGTATTAGAGATTTATATGTGTGTTAATGGAAGTATTTATAGAAATAATGTGATCATGGTTTGATGTAGAGGAAGGGTTTGTTTATGGGAATTGCTGTATATTCTTACTATTGAAAGCTGGAAGTCACATGTATATGTAACTTTCTAAAAGTCTTTTTTTCTTGTGTTTTTACACTTTTAGTGTTTTTTTCTTTTTTGTCTGTAGTTTTCTGGTTTTGGTTTTCTGTAGTTTTTTATATTTGTCTTTAAAAATAATAAAAAAAATATTCCAAAAAAACAAAAACAAAGGGTAAGTTGTTTCTATGACAGTTAATTGCAGAATAATGAATGCAATTTCCAGTGCTACCCAGTGCTACCTATGGCCATAACAACTGGATATTGGGAAGAGCTAGGAAAAAAATGCTATAGATTTGGAGCCAGTTACCAAGGGTACCATGGAGTGGAAGAGGAACCAGTCAGTCCTTGTCCAGATAAGGATACTGTTATTGAAGATGACCTGCAAGAGGCAGCAGGACGGCCTGCGTGCTGTGAACAAACGCACCAAAACCTTCGAATATTTGGGGGTGGGGAAAGGGTAGGTGCCGCCAGCTGAGGCTAAGAATGAGCCATTGATTGGCTGAAGAGAAACGAACTCTACGCGGATTGGTGGATGTAACGTACCGAGAAGGTGGGCAGAACGTTGAGTCTCTGCTGGTAGAAGTAGCCCCTCTCTCTTTCATAATGCTTAGGTTGCTCGGTTTCATTACATTTCTGTGTAAGCCGCTTGCTATGTGTAGTTTTCACTGGCTTCGAAATGCCCAGGAATCCCCAGGATCATATTGTCTGGGTTGTATTTTGACCCCGTCCCAGGAGTTAAATTGGTTTGCACTGCTTCTTTAAGTTCTTGGATGGTACAGCTTTTCTCTGCTTTATCACTCACAGGGTAAAGTTTGTACACCTCATTCTTGTTTCTACCAAAGCAAGTGTGTGTCTCATGACCTTTCGGGGTAAGCAGTATTATTCTAAGTGCAGAACGAGTGAAGCAATGAGCGAAAGAAATGAAAGGCAGGAGAAAAGAAAATCTAAGTAAATCTACTTTACACCAACACCCTTCACCATACCTGTCCATTCCTTTCGGTACATACTTTAAAAACATCCCACCAGGTCCATACCAGAATTGTGAATTACCTCCTACTATTCTTTAAAATTCTCAGTGCTGTTGGAGGAACTGTCAACCACAAGTTGGTTTTCTCAACCTATTCATTCTCCATATTTATTTTGCTATTCAGTCCATCTTCATTCACCAACCAACCTTGATATTTGTGCAAAATATTCCATAATTCAAACCTAGTCACCTTATAATATACTTTTCTAAATCAACAAAGTACAATAAACTTATCTTGTCACATGTGCATATTTCTCAATTACCTCAATGGCGAGTGAAAATGCTTGGCATCCAAGTGCAGTCCAAGGCTTTTTGGAATGACACCCACTGTGCCGATGATGATGATGATGATGATGATGATATTTTAATCCCGATATGTACAGTATATATATATGTCAGCTCAAGGCAGTGAACATACCTAATACTCCTGCCTCCTATTTTCCCCACAACAACAACTTTTTGAGGTGGGTTGGGCTGAGAGAGAGTGACTGGCCCAAAGACACCCAGCTGGCTTTCATGCCTAAGGCAGGCCTGGAACTCACAGTCTCCACATTTCTAAGCCAGCACCTTCACCAGGACACCAAACTGGCTCTCAGCATGCTGGCTGGGGAATTCTGGGAGTTGAAGTCTACACATCTTAAAGTTGCCAGGGTTGAAAAACACTGAACTAGAACCACAATGGCTCATTGCTAGTCTGACAGAATCTTTAACTGCTGGAGCAAAGGCTGTGTTATGCTAAAATTTCTAATGAGGACAGATTTCTTGAATATCTGCAGTTCCTTGTTCATGCGAAAAGCATATAAAACTGCTAAGGTATTTCCACATTTCCACATAAACACACACTTTGATTTGTGGAATTCCAAACAGTAACCATACTTTAATCAGACACATTTTGTGCAGGGTCATTCACACCATGTGTGAATGGGCCACCATGGAACTAGGTAATAGGCTGAACTTAAAAGAAACATACATGTAAGTGGTAAACTTTCAAATGTCTGGTACTCAAGAGGTGAACGTATTGGTTAAATCTGTAAAGAAGTAGTAGATAGTACCTGCTAGCCATACTTCCGGGAAGCCATATGTTTAGTGATAGTGTGAAAGGTCCCACATATGTATAGATAAATGTGTCAAAGTGCTCCACTCCAATGGAAGCTATGGGAAGTTGAGCTCCATAAATGTGTTAATGTGTAGAGCCTTTTTACACTAATAACATGCACAACTGGGCATAGTCCTCCTCCTTCTGTATGTGAAGGTATCTTTGAATTTATAAATGGCATAGGCCCGGTTACTTGAGGGACTGCCTGTCTCCCATAGCATCAGCCTGGCCAGTTCGATCTTGGAGGGTTGGCACGCTCTGGGTTCCCTCGATTAAACAATGCCATCTGTCTGGACCACGGAAGCACGCCTTCTCTGGAGCATCACCTACCCTCTGGAATGAGGTTCCCCTGGAAATCCGAATGGCTCCCACCCTACAGTATTTCAAAGGGCCTTAAAGACCTGGCTCTTCGCCCATGACTTTGAGGAGGACGACTGACACCCCTTTCTTCGTTTTTGTTCCCCTCCGAGTTTGTTTTCTTCACCATTGTTGTTCTTTTGTCTCATGCTGCTTTTGTGCTTTTTCTTTGTTCTTTGTTTTAAAAGGTTTTGACAATTGTAAACCACCCGGGGTAGCTGGGAGCCAGCAGCATATAAATTTAATAAATAATAATTATTACTTTAAAGTGAACATGCTAGACAAATTGTAGAACTGTATCACTTAAATTCATAAAGTTATATGAAAATGTGTGTGCTTCCTAATTCACACCCTAAATACAGTACTTGAGTATCGATGTTTGAGTTCCCTCATTGCTGGTAATGTCGCAAGTGCCTATGAAAGGAGAGCCATATTTTGGAATCCATTCCAAGTTACAACATCTCTGGTGCAGAGGCAAGAACAGCATTTTCTCAGGAGGCCAGTGTGTGGAAAACTCCTTGAAGGAACGTGATTGAAACTGATGTCACAATGTGTAACAGCTTCAGATGTGTTGCTTTATTTATTTCCAACTTATATCACCGCCCATCTCCCCCCACAAGGGGACTCTGGGCGATTATGTAAACTCTGGGCGATTATGTAAACTCTGGGCGGTTATGTAAACTAACAATCTAGAGCAGCCTGAATAGGCTTGAATAAAAAGTGCTATACTGATTTTGAAAGCTAAAATATTATCCAGCTATGAAAAGAGGTTATCTAAATAGATGTGTGTAGTACTTATTGATTATGTATTACCTGGCACTGGTTTTGGACTAATCCGCTCACTGTCTCATATCCCAGGGCGTAGCTTCCATCTAATTTAGCCCTTTTATCTTTTCCAACCCCTTTTATGCTCTTTATTCCTTCTATATATTTACATTTCTGAGAAGCTTTTTTGTTTTAAGCCAAGCTGATTTAAGAATCTTCATGTGATCCAAGAGTTGCACTGTAACATCAATGCAACAATTAACCAATTAAATAATTATGTATCTCTCAATAACTGTGCTCATCAGTACTGATAAATGTATGAATGCCTCTAGAAATAGACAGATAGTTCCTGCCAAAAAAAAAAAAAAAGCAAATGCATTCTGGATGGAGATACTCTACCTATAGAAGGCATATGTTACAACTTCTTCATTCCTACTACTAATGCACCTCAAAAGAGAGGATGCATCATTGTTAATCATTGTTAGGCAATGATTCTGTAGTCCAGGGGTGGGCAACGTCAGGCCCATGGGCCGTATAAGGCCCGCGGGGCTCCCGCCAGCAAACCCCGCTCCTTCCATGTGATTGGCTCCCACCTGCAAACCCCACCCCCCCAGTGCTTGTGATTGGCTCCCGCCCGCAAACTCTGGCCCCCGGTCCACGGAAATCCCAGAAACCCCACCACCACCACCCTGGTCCCCGGTTATAAATATCCAAATGGCCCTTGGCAGAAAAAAGGTTCCCCACCCCTGCTGTAGTCATTGTGACACAACATTCTGTAACTCACTGAAAACTCTTCGTATCCATTCAAGAAACACCAGACTGACTGTGACTTACTTGCTACTATTTTACTCCAGGGTGTACTCTCTAAAGTAGCTATTCCCTTTTAAATGCCAAGGTGCTCTATTTTTATTGTAGCAAATTGCGTATGCATTCACTTGAGCGTTTATTCTTTACTTAGATCTGTTGTCCTTGTTCCCCCGTATCAACATTTCAATCAAAAGCTCCTGGTGTAGGAACTAATTGTTGACTCATTTTATTAGGTTATACACTAGGTCAACTGATGGCACTATTAAATAATTTGTCAACTATTTGTAAGGTTTGATGCAAGATCTTTATTACAGAAGAAAAACATTTACTTGAAAAATGCAAGAGTAAAGGAAATCTCAGTAAGTTTGCAATCTTTAGCAGAATTAACGTGGAAATAAGTCACTGAACCAGATAGGACGTACTGTACTTCTAAATTATTATGCTTTGGGTAATGTAGAAATCACTGATGGAATAAAAAATCTGAACTGTAACTGTAGACAAGGATATTGAAAGAAATATAATTAAAGGGTGTGTGTCTGAGCTTTAGAGCATCACAGTATAGAAAATGCATTGTCAACAGAGTATCTTTATGTATAACAACCTGCATTAGTTCAGCTTTGAATTTCTTTGGGAATTAAATTGTTTAATGGATCCAACTTTTAAATATTCACTCAGAAATAGTTTTACCACTTTAGAGAGACCATCCATTCTGTTACCTTTATTGCACCAATATATTAATCAGGATGATTGCTCCACTGTAAAGTGGAGCTGTCCCTGTCCATTTTAACAAAGAATCTGATGCCTGTAGATTTTAAAGCAGAAAGGGCTTTGTGTTAAAATGAAGATAAAATTTTACACATAATCTTTAATTAATTGTATAATTAGTCCTTACTGGAATTGGGGATATGTTCTACACCCAACAACTGTGCAAAGAGAACTGGAGGGTATCACCTAAGTTTTCTAACCACTACTAAATGTTGAATTTATATAAGCTGGTATAGGAGAAAGAAAAGATATAAGGAGTAAAGATGGTAAAAACGAGGTTTGTCAGAACAGAGTGTTTTTCAAGGATCTTTCTAGGTGATGAGGCAAAATTCCAGGACCAGCTAATGAAGGAAACGGATTTCTCAACTACAGCAGAATTCCTGGTAGAGGTTCCTTAAGGACACAGGTGATGTGATTCAAGGCCTCACAGTAAAGTGCACATCTCCCTGCGCTTGATCTCCAAAGCAGAGACTACAATTCCCAAATTTTTATCGTTGTATGGTGGGTAGCGCACTTTGTTGATGGCCTCCAGGCCCATGCAGCGCAAAAGACAGCCACGAAAGTGAGTAAATGTGTCGAAAGTAAACTTGCCATGGTACTTGCCAAATCCACTGAGTCCTGCAATATTAAAAAAAAAAAGTTCAGATCAAATCCTGCTGACTGTCATCCTTCAGCTGACAACACAACCTGGGCAGTCCTTGTATTTATTCTTTTTCATCAAGCTGTACAATAGCTGCTCTTAAAAAGCTCTTTCCTCATAGTGCTTACTATCAGAGGTTTTATATCCAATGGACGCTGCACAACTATTCTTAAAGAAGGGACTAAGGAAGAGAATCCAGTAGAGACAAGCAAAGCTTACTTAGATAATAATTTCCTGGCCTGCTATGTTTCCTGATTATTGAACTACAGCCGCCTTAATCCCCAGTAAAATGAGATTATTGCTTTTTTTTTGGTTATCGTGATATCCAAAAATTGAACAGAAATTATATCTGCATATCTTCTCGGTTTAACCATGGTCTGTAGTCAAAATGCAATAATCTTGGTTTACATAGCATATTAAGCTGGGTTTAGTGCAATGTGTGACCAGGCCCACTGAACCAGTGTTTACCCTGTTGAATACATTTTGATCCTGTTAGCACCACTTACAAAGTTAAAAACAGTGAGCCTCCCCCCCTTACCCTTGTTTACCAGTGTAATGTAGACGAGGAGATTTCCTGCCCTCCCATTCATTTATAAATGACCACCAAACTTGTAGCACGGTGGGGTACTTATTATTTGTGGAGTCCTTGGTGCTTTCTGAGCCTTGTTGTTTTCTTGCTTATGTCTCATTGCCAGACTAGGCAACATCCTCAGTGCGAAAAGGGAGTGGTGTTTGTTCTCAGTTTATATACAGTGGTTTGCCCTGCTTGTGTTGGTGGGGGTGTTGTTCTCTCCTTGGGAGTTCCTTGATTGGGCTGTTGTTTACTGCTTGGTTGATTGACTGAGTTAATAGTTCCTTAATTAAGGTCTAGTGTACTGTTTGATTGTTCATCTGGTGTTAATCCTGGTGTTAATCTTTGCATATCTGGGTGTTGATTGCTGGTGAGGCAGTGTTCTGGTCTTTTGGCTTTTCTATTGTCTCTTTTGAACTTATTATTTGATTGCATTTGGTTTAATCTGTAAATATGCTGGAACTAGTAAAAAATGGACTCTTAATGCCTTTGTCTTCAGTCTGATGAAAAAAATAATCAAGAGGGAGAACTTTTCAGGTTGGAAGGGAAGGACAAGGATGGAGGCAAGAAATGGAGACAGCATAGAAGATAAAAGGCTAATCATACCAATGCCACCAAATGGTAGGGAAACCGATATTGCTTGTGTCACAGTATCATTGCCGCAAAAGCCACCACTGCTAACACTATCCAGTACACGGTTCACAACCTATAAAGAGAAAAGTAGTATTAGGAGTCCTGTCTTTAATCTTCTACGTGAGTTTTATCAGTCCCAGCTCTATAATAAGGGACATGATACAAACAAGGGTCTTAAGCTTTTGTGCCGCTATGAACATTGGAATGTTGAGAATTGCCACAGGCATGCTCACAAAATGGCTACTATTGTAGGTGTGGCCAATTAGCCATTTCCTAAAAGGCAACTGGAAGGCAAAAATAAAAAATAAATTCTCCATGAATCTTAGTAAAACAGTCGAGAGTTTGAAAGTGCAAATGACCCCTTTTGGACCCCTGTGTCCTGTTCCGACTAAGAACAAACACGGAAGCGTTACTGAACACAACTTTATTTTACAGAGTTACACAAGCAGCCCAGTTTATACTGCCCCCTTCTTCTTTGCAGGCTGGATCGCCACAAGTCCGGTTGGCAATGCAGGCCCAGCAGAGTGGACAAAAGGTTCCTCAGACTCTGCTGTCAGAGCTGTAACCGGCCGCGATCCAGTGGTGACAGGTAAGGCAGCAGCGGACGCGGAGCAAGCCTGGCTGGTAGGGGTTGGGTTGGACTAGGCTCCGACGAAGGCAGCCCAATGGTACCCGGCGTCGGCCTGACTAGACTGGGAAATGGCGATGCTCGGAGGTAGTGGCATGGGCGGAAGCAGCTCTGGTTTGGAGATCGGCTGGAAATCGGGGGCACGGGCAGTCACGGGACGGTTAGGCAAGGCAGCGGCACTTACCCCGGTCATGGTCTCTTTCGCAGGTAGCTGGGTAGGCTCCGGGCAGCGTTCGGGGTCTGGAGGCTCGCAAGTCCCAGGAGACAAAAGCGCGGCGGCAGGAGGCGGCTCGGAACTCGGCGGCAGCCGGTAGGTGAAGCAATTCCCTGTAGCCGTTACCTCAGCGGTGGCCAGGTTAGTTGCAGAAGTCGAGTCTGTAAGAACGTCTCGGCTAGGCCCGGCTTCAGTAGTCCACATGGTGGGAGGGTCGATAGCATGTAGTGTAGGTCGCGAGGAGGATTGGTTGTCTCCGGCAACCGAGGCTCGTTGTGCCGGCCTTTTAAGTCGGGTTTCACGCCTTTGGGGAGCAGGGGCCAATCGAGCCTTGCATTGCTCGGCCCACCTTTCTGCTCTCCTTTGCCATGTGCTGATTGGTGGAGGCGTGTTTCCTTCCAAGCCTCTGCCAATCAGCGTTTCCTGGTCTCCAGTTGGTTTCGCGCCAAGCCTGCTGCCTCCAGTGATTGGCTCCTCTTCTGACTCGGAGTCCAGCATGTCAGCCAGCAGCCAGGTGAGCAGCGCAAACCTCACACTATCCCCCCCGCAGGACCTTCCTCCCCCCGGCTTTGTGGTCTGGGTTTTTCCGGGTATTGGCGATGGAATTGTTGTATTCGTAGCGGTGGGTGGACATCTGATGCATCTTCCCAGGAGTACTCATCTGGGCCGTAGCCTTTCCAGTCTATTAGATACTGGAGACAACCACGACGTTTGCGTGAGTCCAGGATGCAAGCGACCTCGTATTCCGTCTCTCCTTGAATGATGACCGGAGGAGGTGGTGTTGCCTTGGTTCTGAGTGGGCTGTTGGCTGAAGCAAGGACCAGTAAGGACCTATGGAACATAGGGTGTATGCACATGTGGCCCGGAAGGGTTAATCGGAAGGCGACTGGATTGACTACGGCTTCTACTGGAAATGGTCCCAGGAACTGGTGGTCCAGCTTCCGAGATGGTCGTGACGAGGATATGTGTTTAGTCGACAACCACACCATGTCACCAACCTTTAGGGGGGTCCCGTCTTCCGATGACGGTCAGCAAAGCATTTGTAATCATCCTTGGCCTTTTCCAACTGGTCTCTAAGCACTTGGAGGCTGGCCTGTAGTTCCTGGAAGAACTGGTTTGTGGCTGGCACTGCTGAGTCCGGCACGGTGAGAGGAAATGATCATGGGTGGAAACCATAATTCGCAGCGAATGGGGCCATCTGGGTCGATGAGTGTTGTGCGTTGTTGTATGCGAACTCTGCGAAGGCTAGGAGGTCTGCCCAATTGTCCTGTTGGTAGTTTACGTAACAACGCAGGTACTGCTCCAGGATGGCGTTCACCCTTTCCATCCCTCCATCTGATTGCAGATGAAATGCTGTGGATAAGTGGCCTTGGATGCCTAAATTCTGGAGGAGTGCCTTCCAGAAACGGGCGGTGAACTGGGAGCCTCGGTCTGATACTACACTCTTCACTATGCCATGCAATTTGAATACATGTTTGATGTATTGGGCCATGGGTAGGCCTTTGCAAGCGATGAAGTGGCCCATCTTGGTCATAGAATCCACCACTACCAGAATAGCAGTGGCGTCCCGGGACTTGGGAAGGTCTGTGATAAAATCCATGGAAATAGCCTCTCATGGTTGTTCAGGTGTGGGTAAGGGCATTAGGAGACCGGAAGGTTTGCCCATCTGACTTTTTTGCTCTGCGACAATCTGGGCAGGAGAACACATATTGTTTTACATCGTCCCGTATGTGCGGCCACCAAAACTCCCGAGAGACCAGGTTCAGTGTTTTGAAGAAACCAAAATGGCCGGTGGTGGGGTTGTCATGGCAGAGTTGTAGGGCCAGTTTGCGGAGCTCTCCCGGGGGTATGTAGTAACAGCCTTGGAAGCATAACGTCTCACGACTCCATGTCCACTGATCTGTCTGATCTGCAGGAAGATGCGCCAACTCTTGTCTCTTTTTCCTTGCCCAGGGGTCTGTTCCTTGTTCCCGAATCTGTTGGAGTAGATCCCCCCGTACAGTGGTAGCGGCAAACCGCTCTGGAGAGATGACGGATTGAGGTGGTACTGGAGACTCTAGGCGGTCGTATTCGGGTTTCCTCGAAAGCACGTCTGCCCGTTGGTTCTGGCCTCTTGGGATGTAAGTAACCTTGAAGTTGAACTGGGAGAAGAACAGGGACCATCAGATTTGCTGCTGGTTCAAGGTCCTGGTGGTCTTTAAATGGTCCAAGTTCCAGTGGTCGGTCCTTACCTCCACAGGGTGTCACGGCCCCTCCAAGTGGTGCCTCCAAGCCTCAAATGCCACCTTGATGGCCAGAAGCTCTTTGTCCCAAATGGTACACGCCTTCTCGGCCGGAGCAAGTTTCCGGGAGTGGTAGGCACAAGGGCATAAGATGCCGGTCTGGGGGTCTTAAATTCCCATTCTGGTGCCCTTTTGCAGTCAGCATACTTCTTGTAATTTTCCTTCACATTTTTTAATGCTTCTTCTATTACTGGCCACCCCTCTGCTATGTGTTTCATCAATTTGTCTAATGGGATGATTTTGGACTCGCCCTTTGGAAATTCTTACTACCAGGAAGGGGGAGAACCCCGTGCTTTGGTGCACAGAATTATTATAGGCTACTGTTGCAATGGGGAGTAGGTCTACCCAGTCATCCTGTTGGTAGCTAATATAACATCTAAGGCAGAGCTTTCCAAACTGTGTGTCACGACACAAAAGTGTGTCGCCACACACAGCGTGGTGTGTCGCCACACCACCCGGAAGTGGCGGCGCGTGCATGCACGGTGGCCGCCATGCACGCGTGCGCTGCCGCACGCCCCCTGCGCCGCCGCACGCCCTCCTGCGCCACCACCGGGTGCGCGGGCGCCGCCGCATGCCCCCTGTGCCGCCACATGCCCCCCCGCACCGTCGCCATGCGCGTGCGCCGCCGCACCCCCCCGCGCCGTCACCGTGCGCGTGACGCTGCCGCTGGTGTGTCGCCAGCGGCAGCACTTTGGAAAGCCCTGATCTAAGGTACTGCTCTAGTACCTGATTAGATCATCCACACCCTCTGTTTGTGGCCGGATGATGACTAGAACTTGGTCCCTGTCCCACCCCAATCATCTTGAGGAATGCCCTCCAAAACTTTGGGGTGAACTGGGTGCCTTGATTGCTCACAATCAGCTTGGGCATCCTATGCAGTCTACACACATGTTGCACAGTTTAGCTAGTTGCCCTGCCATCAGTAGGCTAGTGCAGGGAATGAAGTGAGTTTGCTTACCCAGACCACCATTTTCTTTCGACTCTCAGGTAAATCTACTATGAAATCCATAGATATTTGTTTCCAGGGCTGAGTGGGATTTGCTACATCCTGTAGTAGCCCCCTGGGCTTCCCTCCCACCCTTTTGGCTATGGCACAGGTTGGGAAACTGGCAACATACTCCTCCATGTCTTTGCAAAGGGTTGGCCACCAGAACTGCTGTCTTAAGAGGTGTAGAGTCTTTAAGAATCCAAAATGCCCAGCTGATTCCGCATCATGGCATCTCTCGAGCATTTCTTTCCTCAGGGTTTCCAGAATGTACAGCCTCCCCCCACTCCACCAAAGCTCTTGTTTCTCTATCAGTTGGCTTTTATTATCCTGTAACCATGTGTCCTCCTTGAAAGTGGAGCGCAATTTGTTTTGGAAGTCCCTTTCTACTCCCATCGTGGGGTTGTGTTTTTGGCTTCTAGTGACCACCACCATCCCAGTCTGTCGGGTGGGGATGATGGTGTCTACCACCTCTTCCCTTTGGCTGTTGTGCTGTGGCAACCGAGATAGAGCATCAGCCAAGAAATTATTTTCCCCCAGCAAGTATTTTAGGGTGAAATTGAATCTACTAAAGAACTGCACCCACCTAACTTGCTTGGGATTTAGCTTCCTCGGGGTGTTCAGTACTTCTAGATTTTTATGATCAGTCCAGACTTTGAATGGGTGGGCTGCCCTCTCCAGTAAGTGTCTCCAGGTTATCAAAGCCCAGCGTACTGCAAACGCTTCCTTTTCCCACACATGCCAATGGTGCTCTGTGTCAGTGAATTTACAGGAGAGATAGGCGCATGGTCTCAGTTTCCCTCCCTCATCTCTTTGGAGTAAACCCCCCCACATCCATGTCTTATGCATCAACTTGTATGACCAGGGGTTTCATGGGATCTGGGTGCTTTAATATTGGCTCTGAGGTGAACAGAGACTTTAACTGCTCAAAAGCCATTTGGCATTCTCCCGTCCATGGTATGGCTGCCCCAGGTCTCTTTGTCCTCTTTGGGTCTCCCTTCCCCTTCATTTTTAATAAGTCAGTGAGAGGCAATGCCTCCTGTGCAAAATGTGGGATGAACTTCTGATAAAAATTTGCAAACCCCAAGAAGCTTTGTAACTGCCTTCTAGTCCGGGGTGGTCCACTATGTCACGTACCTTCCCTGGGTCCATCTCAATTCCCTTGCTCAATACTCTGTACCCCAGGTAATCCAACTTTTCTCTGTGGAATTCACACTTTGACAATTTAGCATATACAGTAACTGATTTTGGAGCAACCGTTTCAGCACCTCCCTCACCAAAACCACGTGTTCTTCCATTGTCTTGGTATAGATTAAAATATCATCCAGATATACTAACACTCCCCGATATATGAAATCATGCAGCACTTCATTTATCAAATGCATGAAGACCCCAGGGGCCCCCCTTAACCCAAAAGGCATGACCAAATACTCAAAGGCCCCCAGTTGGCAATTGAATGCAGTCTTCCACTCATCCCCCTCCCGGACCCGCACTCAGAAATACGCTTCCCTCAAGTCCAGTTTAGTAAAAATCCTCCCCTTTGATAGATGGGCTAACATGTCTTTCATCAAAGGGAGAGGGTACTTGTTTGATGTGCAGATGGCATTCAGTCCTCAGTAATCAGTACATAGCCTCAGGGACCTGTCCTTCTTGGCCCTGAATAGGACAGGCACTGCCATTGATGAATTGGTGGGGCAGATTAATCCTCGTTCTAAATTATTATCAATAAACTCCCGCAGCATCCCTAACTCTTTAGGGATCATGGAGTACAGTCTTGTTTTGGGCAACTTTGCCCTTGGTTCCAATTCAATAGCGCAATCCAACTTCCTATGGGGGGGAAGCTGATTAGACTCCGCTTCTCCAAACACCTAACTTACAGTAAGTCTCTGTATTGCACGGGGATGCAGCTCTCCTCTTCTTCGCACATTGACTGCTGCACCTATTAGTTCAGGGTTCCCTTCCTCTGGGGTTGGCTCCTCATACATCCTGTCTCTGAAGGTCAGGCTCCCAGTCACCCAGTTTACTTGGGGGTTTCGGGCCCGTAACCAGGCTAGCCCTAGTACCACGGGTTGATCAGCTGTAGGGGCTACAATAAATCTTAAGGTCTCCACGTGGCTCCCTATCTGTGTCTGGACTGCTTTGGTGTAAAACTCCACTAGACCCCCTTTCATCTCCATCCCATCAAGTTGAATGAAGCTGATGGGCTCCTTCAACTTTCTCACTCTCAGTCCCAGCCCTGTTACCAGAGTGGGGTGAATTAGACATCTAGTACATCTCGAATCCAGCAAGCCTGCTAGATTCACATGGCCCTTGCCCTCCAATGTTTCTATCTGTAGCTTCACCAACATTACTGGGCAAGCTTTACTTAACCTGACATCCTGACATTTACAGTCTCACAACTGATGGGGTCCACAGGTCACCTGGGAAGCAGGTGACTGCCGTCTCTGTAGGTCCTCTTTTCTTCCAAGCCTGGTCTGGGGAAAAGCTTGGTCTACGTGTGTGGAGGGCTCCCCAACAGCTAAGCCCAAACCGAGTGGCTCTGCTGCTGAAATAGCCCTGTCCCTTCTTCTATGGGAGCTGGAAATCCCATAACATATTTAGAAAAGTTCTAGCCACAAGAAGAGTGACCTCTCAATATTTCTATTAATCAAACTTTTAAAAAGGTTACGTGATTTCAAAGAAGAGAAGTGCCACAATGAAAGCAAGGACTTGTGCACAGTGCAGGGAAGGGGCTGCCGTGCGAGTCCGACAGAGCCTTGGTTTTTGGGTACCAGTGGGAATATTGATCTCCTAGAAGACCCACCTTTGATCTTCTACGTGGGGGATATTCCCAGGTTCAAGCTCAGAAAAAATAAGAATAGGCTGCACAGCCACAGCAGAAATGAGCAGCAAGGCACAGGACCCAGCAGCTACGCAGCAGGGGCCATCCAGGCCAATTGGAATCCAGGAGATTGCCAACCTCCAAAGGGTTCCGTGTGCCCCCGAATGTCTGCAGGGGAGCTCTTGTGATGCAAGAAAAGGGAAAACGCTACTATCATACCAGAGCAGCTAAGAGCAATTGCTGCCTCCTCAGCAGTGGGCTGGCGATGAGAGGGAGGCTTAAAAATGGGATTGTAATGTAGTTTTCTTTGCACTGTGGATGTGTGGATAAGCCTATTATCTTTAATACAGGCTTATTGCTAAATAAACAAATATAGACTTGGGCTTTCCTTCTATCACCCAAACTGTGTTACCACTGGGCAAAGAACTGCTGCCATGCTGGTTCATCACAGCTCACCACTAAGCACATTTGGAAGATGGTGCAAGTCTCCTTTCTTTTAGCCATCCTGGATAGGGTTATGGGAAATAATCCAGATTCTCCCAGATACAGTATGCTGTAACCTAAACAATATACCTTGTCATTACAGGAGAAGGCATAGGCAGCTAGTGGGCGTTCTCTGCAATTGATGAATTGGATGGCCTCCTCCAAACCATTCACAGTGAAAATGGGCAGGATGGGCCCAAAAACCTCCTCTTGCATGATTGGCTCCCATTCCTTCACATCCACTATCACTGTGGGAGCTGTAATGGGCAAAAGATCACATCAAGACCGGTTCTGTTTTATACCATAAAGTTATTGTCCAATAAACCAGAGCTTAAGCTTTCCCCAGGACTACACTTCCAATATGCAAACCCAGGAAAACCTCTCTGTCTTCTTGCTCTGTCTAAAGCAGACTTTCCCAATCCGACACTCGCCAGATTGTTGGACTTCAACTTTAAAGATCCCTACCCTGTGCGGCCAATGAGAGTCAAATTCCAACAGATTTGGTGAGCACCAACTTGGGAGGCTGATCTAAATCCCTATACCTACTGACCATGCACTTCTAAATAAGCTTGATTAATTAATTGATTAATTGATTGATTGATTGATTGATTGATTATGTGCCATCAAGTTGTTTTTGACTCCTAGCAACCACATAGATTTTCTCCATAAGCTTACTAGATAGTAATCACAAAATGTCTTTCTGTCTTTCCCAAACCCCAAACCTTTCCCCTTACCCTTTCCCCCAGCTATATACTCACCAATATAACGGTCACACTCATCAGTCTCTCCACCAATGGCCACCCGGCCATATTTCAGCAAAGCTTGGACACGATGGAAATGCTTGTCATTGATCATGCGGGCAAGATCAGGTGACTCCTTGGGATTCGTGCCATAGAATTCGCGGATTGCGTGGCGCAGGCAAGGGATCAACTTCTCCTGTGTTTCAACTGTACAGATCACATAATCTGGTGCAACGCATGTCTGTCCAGCAGTGAGGAATTTTCCCCATACAATTCGGTTGGCTGCATTCTGGAAATTGCAGCACTCATCCACATAACAGGGATTTTTACCCCCCAACTCCAGAGTCAATGGTGTCACATGTTTCGCTGCAGCAGTCATGATGATCTTTCCTACACGGTTATTCCCTGTAGAGATATGGCAAACTTTGGGTCAAGAGAGACACACAGACACCCACAACTCCCATCCAGAATCAGGGGCCTCAGTTCTGTGTTCAAAAAACACCTGTGTTATTTTTTGTCTAACACTCTTCCATACAGATCAGCAAATCTCCACACAGGTTGTTTAAAAAATGTCCACTATTGTTAGAGATATCTGGTTTCAACGAAGCATGTCTCACACAAGCTTGAAGGAGGAGGCAGCCTCTGCTGTAACCTAATCTTACTTGCTTTGTGTGGGACAGGCTGAATCCCTGGTTCTTGTTCCTGTTCCCTTCTCTTTCTCTCTTTTCTGCTCAAATCTCCTACCAAGGAGGATGGATCAGCTATGGCTCCCACGTTGCTCATACTTCCATCCAGGTGGGCCACATTAGGAAGCATGTGGGTCATGTCAGAACCAATTGCTTGCACACATGGACCGTTTCTACTAAAGAACTGTGAGTTACAATAAAATTGTAAACTTTTTTTTATGTTACTTTACATTAACATGTGAAGTGTGTTTATTTTGTGTTTTGAACTGATTAAGTCTTGTGCAAGTTTATGGGAACGCTTCTACTCTGCTACATACTAATAAGAAGCTGCGTGGAGTTCTGGTACTACCATCCCAGAATTCCTACAACTATGTCAGGGTATACCAAAGAATAGAAGAATTTTCTGTGTGAATAATGAAATTACAAGGCAAAATTACACAGCTAGGTATGATGGGTAATTATCTCAGAAGGTCTATGAGAGCTAATTGCTAACACCTGAATTGTTACTGGAAAAAAAACACTGTAAGTCACTCAGCACACAATAATGTATATAAGTAAATGTATAAGGTAAATGTATCTTTTGCTGGGTGTTATAGAAATTGCTTGATAGTATTGCTGTGTATTGTTGGTCAAAGGTATTTGCTTGTGTATATATGTGTGTGTGTGTATGTATGTGTGTGTATGTGTATGTATGTGTGTATGCGTGTATGTGTATGTGTATGTGTATGTGTGTGTGTGTGTGTGTGTGTGTGTGTATATATATATATATATATATATATATATATATATATATATATATAGGGGGCGTGGTGGCTCACCGGGTAAGACACCAGGCTTGTCAATCGGAAGATCGTAAGTTTGGAGGTTCGAATCCCTAGCCCCGTGTGACGGAGTGAGCTCCCACACTAGCCCCAGCTCTTGCCAACCTAGCAATTTGAAAGCATGCAAATGCAAGTAGATGAATAGGTACCACTTCAGTGGGTAGGTAACAGCGTTCTGCGCGCGTCATGCGGCCACATGACCGTGGAAGCGTCTTTGGACAACGCTGGCTCTTCGGCTAACAAACGGAGATGAGCACCGGCCCCTAGAGTCGGACACGACTGCACAACTGTCTGTATATATTGGAAGTCACAGACTCCAAGTAGATTTCTTTTTGCACCACTCATGGATTGGATCAGACGGATCACGTGCGCCACTCTGACACACTAAAGGTTAATAATAGTTGGCAAGGAAACTTTGCCTAGGCAGTTTGTATGTAATTTAAAAAATATTTTCTGATTTACAAAGAATTTCTAACTTACTTATATTTAAAAAAAATCAGAACATGACAGCCTGTGATATCCTATTTGACTAAAGATAAATGTTCTGGGATAGGTGGAAAAACAGTAATTTACAAATATTTAATGTATTGACTGCTGCAAGAATTTGAATTGCATCAACTTGAAATCTACACAAATTCCTGTCATTTCTTTGTAAAAGAAAAATTCAATATTGCATTGTAACATTTAAAAAGAACTATTTGAAAGAAGTAACAAGGAGTAATTATTTATGGAAATTTCTAAAAGTACAGGGATTATCTTCTTGATCAAATTACAGCTACCATATACTGTAGGTATTTGTTTTCTACATTGTCTTTTCTTTCCTCAGGGCTAAAAATTGCCAGTTCAAGGCTACCTTTGATGCTTTCATTTCCAGTCCCCTGATCAGAATTGCCTTTGTCTGAACCTATTCCAGCTTATCTGAAATCTTCTTAAACATCAATACCCAGAACTGGACCCAATGCTCAAGGTGTGGTCTGACCAATGCAGAATAAAGTAGAACTATAAATCCCAGACTAAAACTGCATATACTTGTTTTACAGCCATATTACACTACTGACTCATACAATTTTAAATCAGCATTTTATCCCAAGATCTCTTTTACAAGGGCTGTTTCCAACCTGGTGCATCTGATTTTTGTTTCCTAAGTGAAAAAACCTCTGCATTTTTCTGTTATTTTCAGTCCATTTCCCTAACTTTTGTTTGCAGTTTCTCCTAGAGCAGAGCTTTCCAAACTGTGTGTCGCGACACATTTCTGTGTCGCTGCAAGGGCCCAGGTGTGTCGCGGGGGAACCCGGAAGAGGAGGCCATGCACCACGTGGAGCCCCGCCCATCCCTTGCCGTGCCGACTCCCCTCCTCTGAAGCCAGCTCTTCAGCTCTCGCCGCAGAAGCCAGGTAAGTTAGCAGCCCGGTATGGCTGTAACTGGGGGGGAGAGTGCAGAGACGCAAGTAGGCTGCCGCGCGTGGGGGTGGGGGGTGCAGGCACCGCGAAGCGTGGCAGCCGGAGACATATCTTTAAGTGCCAGCGGCCTGGCAGCCAAGAAAGGGACGGGGAGGCAGCTCCGCTGCCCGCCTCGCATGGCCCCCGCGCCACCCATGTCTGCGGTTTCCCCTCCCCCTTGGCGGCGGCCCCATCCAGGCAGAGGCAGGACTGGGCGAGCGGACAGGCGGCTTCTTGCCACTTCCACCCATCGCCTACGAGAAGAAGATGGCAGCGGTCTGATGCGCGGCCTGCGGCCCGCGAGAGCTGAACTGGGGTCGAGCCGGCGGCTCCGGCGCAACTAGAGGGCTCCCGGTGCAGGGACGGGGCGGAAGGAGAGGAGCCGCCGGCGGGAGCGTGGCGGGAGCGCGGCAAGAGGAGCACCTCACAGGCGCCTGCCCGGCTTCCAGCGCGCTTCATCGAAGAAGATAAGACGCTGCGGGTGGGCAGCTGAGAGGCGGGCGGACAGCTGAGAGGCAAGCGGGCAGGCAGGCAGGGGGTCGGCTGCAGTGGGCTCATCTGACCATCCTTCCCGGAGCTGCTGGGGCCGGATGGAGCGGTGGGTGACTCGGCATCGCTCCTCCCAGCGGGCACTCCAAGCCCAGCTGTTCAGGCATAGATCAAGGATCGATCAGGCCCGGGGGCAGGGCTGGCCAAGGGGCTGGGGGGGGAAGACGGGTCCCTGTTGCCTGAGACATCCTCACGCATCCTCCCCCCTCCCCCCACAATATGGCAGCAATAACAGGCAGGGCCCGAAAGAGAAGGAAAGCCCCAAGAAAGAGCAGGGATCCTGCACTTTCCACTCTCCAGAAGAGCTTTCCGCACTTGGATCCATTTCTGCCAGAGCCTTCGCGGCAGGTGGTGGTCGCTGTGGTTGTTATTGCTGCCATATTGTGGGGGGAGGAGGGTAGGATGCGTGAAGATGTCTCAGGCAACAGGGACCCGTCTTCCCTCTTCCCCCCAGCCCCCTGGCCAGCCCTGCCCCCGGGCCTGATCGACCTTGATCAATGGCTAAACAGCTGGGCTTGGAGCACCCGCTGGAAGGAGCGATGCCGGTCCCACACGGCTCCATCCGGCCCCAGCAGCTCCGGGAAGGATGGTTAGATGAGCCCGCTGCAGGCGACCCCCTGCCAGCCCACCCGCCTGCCTCTCAGCCACCCACCCGCCAGCGCGGCATCTTACTTTCTCCGACGAAGTGCGGTGGAAGCCGGGCAGGCGCCGGCGAGGCACTCCTCGTGCCGTGCTCCCGCCGGCGGCTCCTCTCCTGCTTCTGCCCCGTCCCCGCCGCCCGCGCTGGGTCTCCCCGGAGCGCCGGGAGCCCTCTCGTTGGGCCGGAGCCGCCGGCAGGCTCCCTCGGCTCGGCCCCTGCTCTGCTCTTGCGAGCCGCGCGTCAGACCGCCGCCATCTTCCGCTTGTAGGTGATGGGAGGAAGCAGTGAGCCAGGCCAGGCCACGGAGGCAGAGAGCACTGCCTGTCTGCCCGCCCAGTCCCGCCTCTGCCTAGCTGGGGCTGCCGCCAAGGGGAAAGGAGAGGTGCAGACGGTGTGGGGGCCATGCGAGGGGGGCAGCGGAGCCGCCTCCCCGTCCCTTTCTCGGCTTTCAGGCCGATGGCACTTCTCGGGAAGGAAAAGATATGTCTCTGGCCGCCGCACTTCGCGGTCCCTGCACCTCCACCCCCCCAGTGTGGCAGCCTAGTCGCGTCCCTGCACCCTACCCCCCAGTTGCAGCCCTACCGGGCTGCTAACTTACCTGGCTTCTGCGGCAAGAGCTGAAGAGCTGGCTTCAGAGCAGGGACTTGTCGGCGCAGCAAGGGATGGGCGGGGCTGCACGTGGTTCATGGCCTCCTCTTCCGGGTTCCCCTGCGACACACCTGGGCCCTTGCCGCGACACAGAAATGTGTCGCGACACAGAGTTTGGAAAGCTCTGATCTACAATTACATACAATACAATACATACAATACAAGACTGGGGGGCTAGGTGGCGGGATTTGGAGCCGGCAGCCAATCACGTGGGGTGGGGTTTGGAGCCGGGAGCCAATCACATGGGCCGGGGGGTGGGGTTTGGAGCCAGCAGCCAATCACGAGGGCCGGGGGTGGGGTTTGGAGCCGGCAGCCAATCACATGGGCCGGGGGCGGGGTTTGGAGCCGGGAGCCAATCACATGGGCCGGGGGCGGGGTTTAGAGCCAGCAGCCAATCACGTGGGCCAGGGGCGGGGTTTGGAGCCGGCAGCCAATCACGTGGGCCAGGGGGCGGGGACTCCTCATTAGTGTGTCACGAAATTATGCATGGCTAAAAGGCGTGTCACCAACATGAAAAGTTTGGAAAGCCCTGTCCTAGAGTATATATCCCACCCAATTTTGTTTAATCAGCAGATTTGATAACTATCCTGCCTACCTCCTCACCAAGTCATTTTAAAAATGTCCATTTAGATGTAGAATGTATTAGGGACAGTCCATTGAAATCCCATACCAAACTCTGCTGCCAAACTCCTGTTAAATGTTGCAGTTGTGGTTATTATTCTCCTGAGCTCCTCTGGCAATGAAAGGCAAAAGCAAGTCTGAGGTAGAAATGAAATCCAATGTAGGCTGAAATTAGGTATCTTCGTTGTGGGGGGGAAAGCCTGAGAGTGACACTTTTCAGTACGTCCAAAAGACTGAACTTCTGCATCAAGCACAGGCTTTTTCCTCCGTCCACTGTCACAACTCATCTTTTCCTCCACCGGTGGGCACAACGCCTTCAGTCTGGAAGCTGCTGGCAGGGGGAGTCCCGAGCACCACACGCAACGGTTTCCCCAGCCCAACTTGCCCCTAACTCAGCTGCACTGCAGTGGACAAGATAAAGCGACTTAACTAAGACACACAGCAGATTTCTGCAACACAGAACAATTTGGTCTTCTAGAAAGGCACTGTATTAGCCACAGAGATAAATTCTACTGCCGGTGGGGTGTGGTGGGGTGTCCCAATGTATGATCTTAGGTAAATTATCTGAACCTTTCAGTTTCAATAGTTGAATATTGGCTTACCACACAGATCTTTGTGCAGACATTAATGATCAATATTTTTTTAAAAAAATACTATTGAAAAGAATAACCTGAAAAGAATATTCAAGAAGAGAAAATCACCTGTATAGAAGATATAATCAAACTTATTTTCCAGTAATTTTCCTGTTTCTTCAGCACCAGCTGTCACCACAGCAAAGGTTTGCTATAAAATAGAAAAGGAAGTTCACATCCAACCAAACTGCCTGCACATCACACAGGTGGTGCTTTCTGTCTCTGAAGCCCTGCAGGAGAAAAAGCCTCTTGGGGGCAATGTGGAGCAGGGAAATGCTGTATTAAATGAAAAGGAAACTAAGATTTTCCTTAAATATTTTGATTTTAATATGAGATTATCATTTTTGATTTAGTGAGCATATGGCAATAGGGGCCTGTGATATTTTCTTCTGTGTAACCTTCCTTTGGGAGTGGAATTGTCTTGCATTCGTAGCAGTCTCCTAGCCTCATTCTCCCTCTAAACAGATAACCATTTGAGATTAGTTCAGATCCAGAGCTTTTCCTGAAGAGGCCCAAGGGTTAGGGTTAGCCCATCATAATTCCAGGAAATTAGGGCAAATTATGGAGGAAAAGGCAAATCAGAAAACCTCAGTTACATGTTGACTTTTTAACAAGGTAAACTTGCAGCTGAGGAACTCACCGAATCGAGATAACAAGGCAGTGCTTCTGCGAGGAGCCTCTCAGTGTGGCTGCTCACCTCTGAAGGTTTGAGAATCACACAATTCCCTAGTATGGGGGAGAGGACACTTCAAGATGGTTGCCACAGATAAACGTCCACACATGCCTGGGTCTCTTGGAAGGACACCCGTAAGATCCAATGTCTAAAATGGATTAGGAAACAGCTTCTCACTCACCAGCTGCAATGGCCCCCACCAGGGGGATCAAAGTAACTTGAATAGGGTAGTTAAAGGCTCCAATGATCAGCACCACACCAAATGGCTCCTTGCGAATGAAGGCAGAATCCAGCTGTGTCAACTACAGAAAAAGCAGAAAAATCCATGAAAGCAACTGGGTGAAGCAGAAAGGGAAATTAATAGAAGATTTTGTAGGGGTGGAACTCACTTGATGAGCTACAAAGTACAAACCCCTTTGATGTCTGTTTTCAAATCAAACTTTGCTCTAACGCACAAGAGTTAACATTGTTTATCCTCTCTTTTCTCTTCCTTATAAAGGCAGTGCAAGGCTCAACTAGCACTGAAGTTTGGAAAGCTGATGCTGAAGCATTTTCATTTTCAGTCAGGTATTCTTGATTTGTTTAGTTAGCATGTTGTTTAATCTCAGTAAGATTCCTCCCTGGCATGGACATCAGGTATTTCTGATATAAAAAAGGATCCTCCACTCATTGATTATGAGTGGGTATTTCTGTTGCAGCTTGGGGAGCTGATACACACACACACACATACAGTATATACACATAACGTTGTTTTCACACATATCACTTAAAACATTTTAATCTCTCTTGCACTGTGCACAGATGAAAGCAAACAATAGCAATAGTAACTAGGGATAGCTGGGAACTATGAAGGTTATAATTTGATTTGTTTGGAGGGCTCTAGGTTGGGAAAGGCTGTTCTAAGCCAATGTGACTGTAAATGAATCTAAATTGGAGTGCAGAAATTATCCTACAAAAGCAGCTGGAACTTCTTCCTCTGATGGCACAGCAAATATGGCCCTAGAGACCCTCATCTGGAAGCTGCCCCAGAACGTTTACATATCAGTAGCCTGGTATCATCCTGGTATGTTCAATTAAAGATCTCATAATTCCCAAACACCATGGGAAGGACATCAGGTTGGGAAGGCTGGAACATTAATACCCTAGTACACAGCTTTCCAAAAGTGTGTCGCCTGCAGGGCCCAGGTGTGTCGCGTCAAAACCCAGAAGCGCTGATGGTGCGCTGCTGCTTCTGGGTTCTCACACGGCACACAAGGACACTGCTGCTGCCACCGCTGCGGCGCGCGAAAATCCGAAAGTGCCGCAGTGGCGGCGGCATGCAAAAACCGAAAGCTTCCGGGTTTTTGCGTGCCGCCGCAATAGCGGTGCTTCCAGGTTTTTGTGTGCCGCCACAGCGGTGGCGCTTCCGGGTTTTCTCGCATCCTGTCATTGGTGTGTCGCCGCGGAAAAAGTTTGGAAAGCCCTGCCCTAGTACAGTGTTTCTCAACCTTGGCAGCTTGAAGATGTGTGGACTTCAACACCCAGAATTCCCCAGCAAGCATGCTGGCTGAGGAATTCTGGGAGTTGAAGTCCACACATCTTCAAGTTGCCAAGGTTGAGAAACACTGCTCTAGCAGTTAGAGTCTTGCCTTCCAATATGAGCATCCGTCTGTTTTGAAAGGGCACAAATAGAAAGTCCATCTTTGTTTGATGAGATAATATACCCTTTAGACTTTCATCCCTGCCCAACCTAGAACCATTCTTTTCCACTTGATCTCCTCCCACTCAGTTTGACTCCTTACTAGGTTCTTGTCCACATTTTCATCCTTCATCCAGCTGCTTAAGTTGTTCAGAGCATTGGCCAGTTCATTTCTGACTAAGAGAATCTCAGTGAGCTCAGTTTCAAAGCAGGGCTGTGGAGAAGAAAGATAAAATGCGATGCATCAGTGATGTCCATACCGGGTTCAGGAGGTGAACGATGCAGCAGCTCTTCATTGAGAAAACCTTGTGTCTCATTCATTGCATGGTAGTGCTTTATCATGCACTCATCCCAATGGATTCTTGAAATGTAGTATTTGGGCTTTACCCAAAGGACATGGCGCTAAGTTTAGTTCCCTAGATACTTAACCCGTACTCAGGCAGAAGACTCACAGACAAACTCAGCTACAAATGAAACCATATATAGTCAGGTGATTTACTATGCAAAGAAATCAAAGCCTTTATTAGTTTAGACTTTTTCTTCCCACCTTTCTGAAATAATGGATACCTGGCTGTGCTCCAGACCATTTTAGGAGGCAACTCAACTATGTTTATATAATGATTTTCTGTAGCCTGAGAACTGCTGCTTGCCACCTTGCTAAATTCAGCTCTCATGGCACATCCAGAAAAGATTGTTTCCTGTTCATAACCTTTTCATGGAAAATCCACTGAAGGGAAAAACGGAATAGCTCCACAATGTCTCTTAACTGGCAAGCAAGCCCTTCGTCTGGAAGTCCCTTCTGAACTGCCAGATGGTCTGTCTGGGTGGCCCACTCACCTTGCGTAGGTCTGCACACAGGGCACGCTGGATATCGGCATGCCTTTCGTCCAGAAAGTGACACAGGGCCTCCAGCTGTTTTACCCGATACTCCATAGGACGTGTCTTTCCTGTCAGCCAGGTAGCACGTAAGCAACGCACCAGGCCAGCATAGGGGTTTTTACTAGGAGAAAACAAAGACTCGTAGAATCAAAAGGGCTATAGAGAGTCCCACTCCTTACGTCATTTATGTTAACCCTGATCCTGCAAGGCAGGATGCCCTGTAAGAACTGCATCGACAACTGTTTTGCCTTTCTATAGTTTTCTAACCCAGTTTGGGAGTTTCTGCCATGGCTCAATGCCTTTGTAGCTTCCCAACACTTCATAAAAAGACTTCTACTTCAGAGAAGGATCAAAATAATATTTTCCCCCTTTGACCAACACTTGTGTCATTCTTTTTCTGAAGAATGTCATCATCTTGGGCCAGAAGTAGGAATAGCTACTCCCATAGTTTTGTCATAGTTTTCTTACAAACTCACTGGGTCATATCCAGACAATAGGCAAACTTTTTCTTTCATGTCTGGAATCAGAAACTAAAACAGTGAAATGGTGGAGCATAATCTCACCACCGAGGACAACTGCATCTATGCTCAGGCTTCCAGCCAGCCATACCCTCTTCTAGCTTAAAGCAACTTTCCCCAATCCAGCACCCTTTACATGAGGCAGATCACAACTCCCACCTTCTCCAACTAGTAGTGGTTTTGACCCTTCTGACAAGAACGGTGCACATCTGAAAGGCACTGGATTGGGGCCTGCTCAGTTGTTTGTAATGGTTGGCCCTCGTTATGCTCTATAATTTCTCAAACGGAAGACCACAATGCCACTGAATTTTATGAATTATGCTCTTACTTGTTTTCTTCAAAAAGTTTCTTACCTGAAAGTTGCTCAAGCAGACCATGCATTCACTACCTCTGGTCAACATTGGTTGATTCCTACTTGTAAACTTCAGACAAACTTTTATGGCAGTTTTTCTCCACTAAGCTTTTCAATATGGTTTACCCTTGTTATGCACAGCCAGCCTGCGTTCACAATGCTTATGGTTTATGTTCATGTTTTATATTTCTTGGGTTTTATTGCTGTTGTGAGCCAGAGTTCTTTAAGATGGGCAGCCATACAATTTTTCTAAGTAAATAAATAAATAAAATCCCTTTCTGAATGGAAGCTAGGTCTGCAATAGTGAGTCCACTGCTAAGATATAAACCAATTTAAGTTTTCCATTGCATTTATTCTGGAAAACGTCCCCCTAATCTTACACTGTGATTTCTCAATATAGATACTAAGCATTTGAACAAAGGTACTCAAACAAGAGTGGCAGGAAAGCAGCAGAGTAGGTTGGCAAAGGAGCAGCAGATTGAGGTACATAGAAACCAACGGACTCAGATCAGGTTGATGCAACCCAGCTGCTACCCTGAAATAATTGCTTCCACAAGAGTTCCTATTGTGAGCTTTTGGCTGTTGAATCCCTTGGGGATGAAGTCAGCTGCTTTGTAACAGGGGACATAATTCATGCAGAGGACCAGTTCATATAAACGGCACTTACAATTATTTTTTTAAATGCAAGGTGCTTTTATAATTTGTCTGTTGCTCATTTTCTCAACAAGCACCCTCATTATTTTTGTTTTCCTGGCAAAGGTTCTATGCCTTTTGCACAACAGGCAGGAAGTGAGGATGGACAATGTTTCCAAGAACAGTTACGCAATGTTGGAAAGAAGCAACTCAGAACCTACTGAATGTTTGCCTATTGTGTTGCTATTGTTAGAGATATCGGGTTTCAACCAAGCACGTCTCACACAAGCTTGAAGGAGGGGCAGTCCTGCTGCAGCCTAATCTTACTTGCTTTCTGTGGGAGGGGCTTGAATTCCAATTTCCTGTTCCTGTTCTTTTCCTCTCCCTCTTTTCCTGCTTGATTCTCCACCAGGGAGAATGGTCATCCATGGCTGTCCACATTGCTCATACTTGCATTGAGCAAGGCCACATTAAGAAGACTGTGGGTTTGGTCAGAACCTATTGTTCGCATGCATGAACTGTTTGCTACCATGAAACTGATCTACAATAAAACTGTAAGCTATTTTTCTGTAACTTTACATTAATGTGTGAAGTGTGTTTATTTTACTCTGAACTTAATTGAGCCTTATGTGCAAGATTATTACTGGACACTTTTTACTCTGCTAAACTAGATAAACGCTGCATGGTTTTTTCCTGTTACTAGCATTTCAGAATCCCCAACATAAGGTTACGGGCCCAGCTCAGCCCAGAGTCAAACTGCAAAACCAGTGCAGCTTGGCAGGCTGAGAGTTGATTTTTTGAAAAAGGGTTTCTTTGCTCTCACAGCCAAGAAACTGCTTGCAGATTTTTTAAAAGGCTAAGTTCAGATTCCCCCCCCCTTTAACAATGGAAAGAGAGGAGGGGCTCCCGCCCATTCCAAAGATGAATGAAGATAATTTCTCAGCTTGGCTGTACAGACTAAGGTTGCAATTGGACTTTGAAGATTGTATATCGGTTCTGGATTCACCTCAACCCAGAACAGAGGATAATGAGGAAGCCAGTAGACAATGGAATAAGAAAGACAAAAGGGCTAAAATTCTCATTGCCAAATAAATTCCTGATCACAGAGTAGCAGAGATTAAAGATATTCCTACTGCTAAGGGAATGATTGAAAATTTGAGGACTTTGTATTCAGAGAATGATGACCAAAAGGCCATTTCTCTGTTGAGAGAACTGATTACATCTAATTTTGCAAATGCAGGAGACATTAATGAACATTTATTAAGAATGCAGTCAATATTTGAAAAATTAAGCACAGTTCAAAACCTCATGAATGAAAGATTAAAAATCTCTCTCTTGCTAAGTATGCTACCAGATAGATTCTATCCTTTTGTAGCAACACAAAATCTGCAAGAGATGAATTTGTCTCAATTTGTCTCAATTGGCCATTAGGTCTGAGAATCACAGACAGAGTAATTTGCATTTGAATATACAGCCTGCAAAAGACGAGACCTACCTGACAGCATAGGGGAAGGGTGAGCAGACACCTTTGCCTGATCATCAACAAAACAAAAGCCCCACAATCAGCCACAATTGTAACAGACCTGGACAGATAGCTAGATTTTGCAGAAGGAAAGTTTTTTCAAAAGAGAAGTCTTCCAGAGGAAAAATGGCTATGCACACAGTTTTCAGAGCAGAAACAATCCTTGGAGTTAATTCCAATACTTCCACAGGGTGATGGATAATTGATTCAGGCGCAAGTAAACATTTATGTGGAAACAGAGAGGATTTCAGTGAGCTAAATGAAAAGCCAGAAGGCAGTATAACTTTGGCAGATGGGAATTCAATTTCCATTGAAGGCAGAGGGAATATACCCTTGAGATGTTTTAATAAAGTAGGACACAAAGACCTTGTGGTGACAGATGCATATTATGTCCCACAATTAGCTGAAAATTTACTAAGTGTCCCAACACTGAACAGCAAAGGGTTCAATGTGATATTTAAAGCCAACAGCACATGTGAAGTAACATATGGAGGAGAAGTTTATGTTACAGGTTTTAAGAAGGAGGGAGTTTACCAGGTGAACTGCAAACAATCACCACCAGATGTCAGCCTTGCCTGCCAGCATCAGCAGCAAAAAGAGGACAAGAGCGCCACCACCTGGCACCGGCGCTTTGCACATTGTGATTTTGATGCAATTTTTAGGATGAAGAAGGAAGATATGGTAAGAGACTTTGAGCTAAGCAATCGTGAAAAATTGTTGGGGTTTGATATACCCAGGAATTTACAGCTAGATATAAATTATATTGAGAGGCTTGATATTTAGGTGAAAGGGGAAATATTCTGCAGAGTCACTCAATTAGCAGCCATTGTTGTAGGGATGATGTGTCAGTGTGTGACTCATACAACAGGTGCTTAGAGTTAAGTTGGGTGTGGTGGATAATGAGAGTGACCTATAAGGTGATTGGTCAGTTTATATATAAATACAGAGTATTTTAAGGAGTATGTATCTCCTTCTTCTCATTTCTTCTCATTTCACCTCTGTATGCTGTATCCTTGGTGTATCATTTTGTTACCCATGTGGAAGTGATCTGTAAATACGTATGCATATAAGTAAATAGGCTATTTTATATAATCTCTGTGAGTGTCTATTTACTATATAGCCTAAGGATCACTGGTGTCTAGGAGAAGAAGCAGGCCGCTCCATCCGCTTGCCCCGATAAAAATGCCAATCAAGGTGTGCAGTGTGCATCGAAGGAAAAGCCACCAGACCAGCCATACCCAAACAAAGGGAAAGGCAGGCAACCAAGCCACTTGAACTTATCAACACTGATTTGTGTGGACCTCTTCAAGCATTAGCTGGTGGAAATAAATATATTATGTGCTTTATAGATGATTTTTCCAGGAACTGTGTAACCTACCTACTGAAGGAAAAATCCCAGGCACCCGACATGTTGAAAGCGTATGTAGCCATGGTGACCCATAAGTTCAACAGGACCCCTCAAGCCCTCCAGAGTGATCGAGGAGGTGAGTTCCTATCTAACACCATGACACAACTAGGCATAGAGCACAGATTAACCACTCCTTACACACTGGAAAGTAATGGAGTTGCAGAACGGAAGAACAGATCACTAATGGATATGGTAAGGTGTATGCTGTTAGAGGCAGATCTACCTGGCAAATACGGGGGGGATGCTGTGATAACAGCTACATACTTGCAAAACACACTGCCAACCAGAGCCAACAAGGTAATACCTTTTGAGCTATGGCATGAGCGCAAACCAAGCATGAAACATTTGAGAGTGTTTGGATCAAAGGCTTATACCCACATTCCAAAAGAAAGGAGGTCCAAGCTAGATCCCAGAGCTGTAGAAGGGGTCATGATTGGCTACGCTCTAGGAAGGAAGGGATACAGAATCCTGAACCCAAAAACGGGGAGAGTAGACATGTGCAGAGTGGTGTACTTTGATGAGAGGGAGAGAGGCTGCCACACTCAAGCGGATGATGACTGCGTACCAACCAGCAGTAGCAGTTATCAGCCTGAGATGTTCAGCCTGATGCCAGAAGACACCACCACACTGACCCAGAGGGAGATGGAAGCCCAGGAAGAAACTCCACCAGAGTCAGATGATGAGGCTGCAGGTGCAGAAGGGGGTGAACCACCAAATGCCGCTCCTGAACCTGCTTTGAGATGCTCATCACGACCCAACAGGGGGGTTCCAGCCCAAAGACTGTCCTACCTCGCAAGGTCGTCACGACCAAAAGAACCTGCATCGTGGAACGAGGTGCTGCACATGCCTGCAGATGAAGCAAGTAAGTGGAAAAAAGCAGCACAGGAAGAGCTAGATGCTCTACACACAAACAAAACATGGACTTTGACAGAGCTACATAAAGGCAAGAAAGCCATAGGTTGTAAGTGGGTGTTCAAAGCAAAACAGGATGAGAATGGCAAAGTACAATGGTACAAGGCCAGATTAGTAGCAAAAGGCTACTCACAGAAATATGGAGAGGACTATGATGAATGTTTTGCTCCCATTGTGAAACACACCACAATTAGAATGCTTCTAAGTCTAGCAGCATCCAGAAACATGGATGTTGAACACTTAGATGTTAAAACTTCATTTTTACATGGGGAGATACAGAAAGAGTTATATATGACACAGCCACCAGGTTTAACTAATCCCAATACCAAACATCTTGTTTGCAAATTACAGAAGGGGATTTATGGGCTGAAGCAGGCAGCCAGAGCATGGAACAAGAAGTTAAGCTGAATACTTCTTGACCAGGGTTTTGTTCAAGGAAAGTCTGACCCCTGTCTGTACACAAGACACAGAAATGGCAGGGATGTGTACATACTGTGTTATGTGGATGATTTAATGATCTGCCACAGTAACAAAAGGGACTTTGATGGTGTTGTTTCCCAACTAAACAAAGAAGTAGAAGTGAAGCATCTCGGCAATGCCAGCTACTACTTAGGGATACAGATTGAGAGAGAAGAAGATGGGAGCTTTCTTCTAAGTCAGAAGCAAAAGGCTACACCGATGGAAACCGCTTTCCACAAACAACATGAACCCAGCGATCTCCTACCAGGGAACAATGACTATAGAAGTGTCATAGGCAAACTGTTGTATCTAGCCACCACCACTAGGCCGGACATAGCTGCTGCAGTGGGCATTCTATGTAGGAAAACCAGCACACCCACACAGAGAGACTGGACTGGTGTCAAGCAGGTGGGAAGGTACCTGAAAGGGGCCATGCACCTAAAACTAAAACTGCCAGCCACTGAGAATCGTAGACTAGTGGGATTCACAGATGCGGACTGGGCAGAAGACATTGCTGACCGAAAGTCCACCAGTGGTTATGTACTGTATTTTTCTATGCGGGTGGAGCAGTAAGCTGCGGAAGCCACAAGCAAGGCACAGTTGCTCAGTCATCCACTGAAGCAGAATACATTGCAGCTACTGAAACATGCAGTGAGGTTAAATGGCTCAAGCTACTGCTTGCAAACATGAAAGTAGAGGAACCAATCCCGGTTCAGATATTTGAGGACAACCAAAGTTGCATCAAACTCTCACAGTCAGAGAAGATTGGTGGGAGGACCAAGCACATTGATGTAAAGCATCATGTGGTGAGGGAGCTCCAACACCAAGGGTGGGACATTGAGACATGCAAAGGTTGAAAAGAAGGGGTGTTAGAGATATTGGATTTCAACCAAGCACGTCTCACACAAGCTTGAAGGAGGGGCAGTCCTGCTGCAGCCTAATCTTACTTGCTTTCTGTGGGAGGGGCTTGAATTCCAATTTCCTGTTCCTGTTCTTTTCCTCTCTCTCTTTTCCTGCTTGAATCTCCACCAGGGAGAATGGTCATCCATGGCTGTCCACGTTGCTCATACTTGCATTCAACAAGGCCATATTAAGAAGACTGTGGGTTTGGTCAGAACCTATCGCTCGCATGCATGAACCATTTGCTACCATGAAACTGATCTACAATAAAACTGTAAGCTATTTTTCTGTAACTTTACATTAATGTGTGAAGTGTGTTTATTTTACTCTGAACTTAATTGAGCCTTATGTGCAAGATTATTACTGGACGCTTTTTAATCTGCTAAACCAGATAAACGCTGCATGGTTTTTTTCTGTTACTAGCATTTCAGAATCCCCAACAAGGGGATTACAGGCACAGAACTGGTTTTATGTGGAGAAAAGAGATTGTATTATCCCAGGTCTAAATGTAACATACTTCTTTATGCATAAAACGTGTCTTTCTATGTCTTTGCTGCCCCCTTGTGAGCACAGGTCTAAGTGCACTGTGTGGATTCATACATAACTTTAGCCCAATGCTTTCCAAATTGTGTGTCACGACACAACCCGGAAGTGGTGATGGTGCATCGCCGCTGCCCCTGCAGTGGTGCGCGAGGCAGCGTGTATGGTGGTGACGGCAGCGGCATGCCATCAGCGCTTCCAGATTTTACCACAAAACACGAGGCCGCTGCTGCCCCTGCCGTGCACGCCCCTGCCCCCGTGCGCGCCCCTGCGCCACCACCGCCATTGGTGTGTCGCCAATGGTGGGAGTTTGGAAAGCACTGCATTAGCCCATAATGTGAATTGTTTAGTTTTGATAAGACGTGTTATATGAACCCTGCCACAAGGGTTTTAAGCAATGTTTTTAGGTTAGCAAGATGTGTGAACGAGCTACTCACTCTAGCCTCACTAAATCCCCTAGACTTTCAGGCGAACGTGCTTCCGATTCATCTGCGTACATGACTTGCTTTCATGCCGTGTACTCCCCGGACTCTCATTCTTCTGTTTTACCAATAAAACATCACACAAACTGAGCTCAACAGAAAATACAGTCTAGTAATCTGGAGAGATCTCGCCTAACCTGTTTTGCTCTGTACCAGTTTCTTACCTCTGCGTGTCTTGGCATTCGCTGGAAATCTTCTGGGTTTTGTGGCATTTGGGGTTGGATTTCCCTGAAGAGCAACTCTGGGTGTTCTCACTTGGGCATTCCTGGGGCGGTTTGTTTTCTTGTCTTCTGCTACATTGCCCTGAAGAGCCACTTTGGTGGGGAGCATCTTGGGGTTTTTGTTGCTGTTTCATATTGTGGTGTCCCGAGCAGCTACTCTGTATGCCCTCATGTCCTAGAAATATACTTCGCACTATTTCTCCAGCTAGAAAAAGAGAAGAAAATAATCAGATGAGCTACCTTGCTGCTGTTAATGCCTACACGTTTTCTGCTTATAACAGCTAATGTTTACTCCTTCTAATAAAAGGGAAAAGATAGATATACTAACTTCCTTCAGTTTCAGGAGGATCTTTATTTATTAGTGCTTTTCTAGGCCCATGGATTCACATCTATCATATTCTATATTGAGGAGAACAGGATTTGGGGATATGGTCATGGGCTGTGACAGATTTCAGGGTATTTCCTGCCTATTTATTTATTTATTTATTTATTTATTTATTTATTTTTCAGATTTATCACCGCCCATCTCTACAGCAGTAGACTCTGGGCAGTTTACAACAATAATAGTAACATTAAAAACTATACACATTAAAATACAATATAATAATAAAGAAAGAAAATCCAGAGGATGGTAGGATCTTAAAAAGGAGGATATCATGGGACTAACCACCCCCAGGAGGAACTATTACCTCCTTCACCCCAAGCAAGGCGGCAGAACCAGGTCTTTAAAGACTTCCGGAAGGCTAGGAGTGAGGGCGCCCGCCTCACCTCCGGGGGCAAGATATTCCATAGGGCGGGTGCTATAGCAGAGAAGGCACGCCTCCTGGACCCCGCTAGATTAAATTCTTTTATTGATGGGGTCTGAAGCATGCCCTCCATGCATGACCAGGTGGGGTGGGTAGATGTGGTCGGGATGAGACGGTCCCTCATGTACCCTGGCCCCATGCCATGTAGGGCTTTAAAGGTGATAACCAACACCTTGAATTGGACCCGGAAGCAAACTGGTACCCAATGCAGCTCGCAAAGCAGTGGCGTTACATGTGCTGATCTTATAGCACCTGTGACTGCCTGTGCGGCCGCATTCTGGACCAGCTGAAGCTTCCGGATACTCTTCAAGGGTAGCCCCATGTAGAGCGCATTGCAATAATCTATATAGGAGATGACAAGGGCATGAGTGACTGTTCAGTTAATAAAAACAGCATATATTTCAAATTATCACAAATATTTTAGAGTGCAAAGGGAGCCAGCCAGGTCGGCAGTGAAATAAGATGGTAGAATCAACCATGTCACTTTAGTGTATGAACAGAATCACGTTTTTGAATGATTCAGTAATTTGCTTGTCAATTTACTACCTGTAAACTGAAAAGTGGCATTGTAAAACTTTGGGCTAGAACAATTTTATTTATGCTTTGTTTTTAAATTTTCACTTTTAACATTGAATCGTTTATATGGAATCCCCTATCATTTTACATTCACACAGACACACAGACACACACACACACACACACATTCACCTGCATTTGAAATTGTACATATCATTCTGCAGTTTATGTAGCCCAGTCTTCCACAACTGGTGGCTTCCAGCCCAATCGTACGGGACTGCAATTACCGGAATTGTGAGCAAAAATGCTGTTAGAGAATTCTGGGAATTGTAACACCTACACATTTGGGAACTATTGAAGTGAGGAAGGTTGGTGACTGCAGACACAGACAAAACCAGCTATGCATCCAAATAGCAAAATGGTGTGAGTACAAGAAGTCCTAGTCTTAAATTCAGTAGGACTTTTTTTTTGTAGTTTTCTATGACTGCAGTTTGACCAAAGAGCTGACTGACAGATTCTACTGACAGTGGAAGAATGGGACACTATTTTAGGAATATACATAAATTCTAGTGCTAAATAAATTAAACTTAAGCCCACCCTAACTCCAGCTTTGCCACTGAGACAGATTGAAAACATATTCCATCGTAACAGATTTTCAAAAAATACCGTAGAAGAGCTTTGTAAGTAGAAACCAGAAGTATTATAGAAGCGTGTGTTGTAATAGTATGATTACTTTAATATGATGTTGTTTAAGCTTCTCAATAACATCAGACATATCCATGTTTTTAATTGCATGGGTGTCCTGCCCTTCTTTCAATTAATTATTAAAGCATACATAGGTGCTGCCCTATTTTATCCTCATAGTAACCTTGAAGCATGGTGACTTACCCAGAGGCATCCAAGTAAGCTACCTGGCTAGAGTGGGTCTCTTCCGTTCAACTCTCCAGCCACTACTTATCTTACCTCAGGGTGAATAACGCTGTGATTGATCTTGCCTCTTTTGATTTCCATAACTAATATGAAAATCATACCAAGAATTTCGAAACAATGATCTCCCCATTCATCAGTGCTGAAAATCTCAATTTTTTCTTTTTATAGAATTATTTTGGAGTCCTTGGTGCTCTCTGAGCCTTGTTGCTTTCTTTCAGACGTTTCATTGCCAGGCTAGGCAACATCTTCAGTGCGAAAAGGAGTGGGACTTGCTCTCTGTTTATATGCCCTGGCTTGTCCTGCCTATGTTGGTGGGGGTGTTGTACTCTCCTTGGGAGTTCCTTGATTGGGCTGTTGTTTGCTACTTGGTTGATTGACTGAGTTAATAGTTCCTTGATTAGGGTATATTGTGCTGTTTGATTGTTCCTCTGGTGCTAATCTTGGTGTTAATCTTTACATATCTGGGTGATGATTGCTGGCAAGATGGTGTTCTGGTCTTCTGGCTTTTCTATTGTCTCTTATGAATGGCATGTAAATGTTGTTTACCTCTTTATATATTTCTTTTCTTTGTCTTTACGGTATTATTCTTTCTTTTCTATTTTTTCTATTTTTTCCTTTTCTGCACCTTTTTCTTTTTATTCTCTTATTTTTTAGTTTGTATTAGTTTGTATTGTTGTAAATTGTAATCTTTAAGAACATTACCATAAAAAAAAAGAAATCTTCAGTAATAGCAGAAAAGATATTTATCTCTTCCACAAAGTAAGCTCTTGTCATAAAACACTTCAAAGTTGACAAGTCATATTCACATTTCCATAACAGTTCAAAACCCAAAAGAAAAGTAAAACTAGAGCCAACTTCGGCATCTTCCCCATTTTCAATTTTATGATATCAAGTATGTTGTTTGAATTGTTCTTTTGACTCGTAGTTTTATTTCTGTGAGAAATGGGCCTGTTAAATTATTTACCTGGTTGCCAGTCAATTATGGGAGGTATTGTATTTGTAGGCTGACCATATTTCCTTCAGACAAAAACGGGACATTTGGGATGGCAAAACGGGACAGGGTCTTATGCCATCATGCCGGCCTCCAAAACCCGCCCCCCAGTCCACGCAATTGGCTCCCACCTGCAAACCCCGCCCCTGCCCCACACGATTGGCTCCCTCCTGCAAACCCCGCCCCCATTATTTTTGATTTCAGAAAGGTAGAAACAGACTAAGGGTCCAGATAAATTTGAAATAAGATTTTGGAATTAATTATAAAGAATCCTTCCCATGGGAAAAAGCTTTTGTTTTGAATTCTTAAAAAAAAATAAGACTTTAAATATTGGACACTAGTAGGAACTAGAAGGAACTAAAGATTACAATTAAAGGGGAAGAACACTCAAACTCAACTTACAAATACAGAAGGAAGCAAAATATTTTAACATTAGACATATTGAAGGATGTTTTTGAACAATGGACCCAGAAGGTAATTCTAAGAGTATCTGCCTCTATAGATAGACTATGTTTAAAAGATCTTATGGATGCGGAGCAAGTTTTACCTGACATGATTGAGACTGATTGGAAAGTGGATTTAAAATGACAGGCTACAAGAATGACATGGAAAAGGTGTTACACTGGACATACAAAAGAAGCCACCTGATGTCTTAATAATTAAAAAGGATATAGAAACAACAAACCAAGAGAGTGACCTGGATAATTTTCCTATCTTGGATGTACCAAAGAGGCTTGTTAAAGCTTTGATGAATTTTGTGAGAAGGGACAAAGAAAAAATGAAAAGAAATCAAGTTCTAGGACATTGTTTGAAGAGACTAAAGATCAAGATTGTTAGAAGTAAAAGGAAGGAATATCAAGTTGGTTTATTTGATCAAGGTTAACATAGATATGTTGTTACCTCTGGTAACCCTTAATGGACTTTTGCTGACATCAGGACTGAAATGACGAGGTTTTATGGATTTGCTTATAGATAAGAGATGGGATATGGGAAGAAAAGATCATTTGTTGTAGTTTAAGAGAAGGTGATAAGTTACTAAAATTGTTTATACTTGTGATGAAGGGGGAAATCACTTCTTTATATATTTCTTTTCTTTGACTTTACTATATTCTTTTTTTCTATTTTTCCTTCTATTTATTCTCCCCCCTTTTCTTTTCGGCACCTTCTATTTTTTATTCTTTTATTTTTATTTTTATTTCAAAACCCAAAAGAAAAGTAAAACTAGAGCCAACTTCGGCATCCTCCCCATTTTCAATTTTATGATATCAAGTATGTTGTTTGAATTGTTCTTTTGCCTCGTAGTTTTATTTCTGTAAGAAATGGACTTGTTATAATATTTACCTGGTTGCCAGTCAATTATGGGAGGTACTGTATTTGGAATCTCTGAGCTCTTAAGCAATTGAAGTCTGTTGTATGTGCCAGCATAACAAGATAATTAGAGCTGACAAAAAAGCATCCACTGTGTTGTGGTTGGAGAATGAGGAATCCTGGCTCCATTATCCCTTAATAGAAGCCAGGCCATTGGCTGAATTCTGGCACCATCAGAGTCATGCAGAGCTGCTATCTCGGAAGGCCTGTAAAGGGGGACTAAAAACAAGTCTACATGGCCAGAGTTCCCCATCTATCAGTGAGGTCTCTTCACCCCTTGCCTCACTGCATTTGCTTGCAGAGAGGAAGGAAGAACAGTGGAAAACAGCTGGTCCAAAGACTTGTATAAGGCCAAGGTGGCACTAAAGGGCCTTCAAAGCCAAGGCCGGGAAGAGCCACAGAGCTAGGAGGAGTTCCCGCCAGTGGAAAAACAGCCTGCTTCGAATCCCATGCAGTAGAGCAGAGCTTTCCAAACTGTGTGTCGGGACATGTTAGTGTGTCGGCTGCAGTGTCTGGCTGTGTCGCGGCGGCTACTGCTGCCTCTGAGTCCTGCCAGGATTCCACACAGGTCCTACTGCCTGCCTTGTGCCTTGCTGCCTCCAAGCCTGCCCTGCCAGGATTACTGGCAGGTCCTAGTGCCTGCCTTGTGCCCTGCTGTAAGCGTGTGTCACGAAATGATGCCCTGCTGTAAGAGTGTGTCATGAAATGATGCATGTCTAAAAAGTGTGTCACCAACATGAAAAGTTTGGAAAGCTCTGCAGTACAGGAAGCTCAATTGCAGAAGACAAGTTTTGCAGTTGGAATTTTGGATAGTCAAGATGTAAGAAAATGTGGGAACTCAGGGGCATGGAGCTACTGTAGGGATGGCACTCAAACCCTCTGTACAATTGCCCATCGTCAAATTCCAGAAATGGCTTCCTACCGGAAGAAAGTACAAAAACGCTGGTGGGGTAGGAAGGTCCTTGAGAAACCCTCAGGAATCTATATGTGATTTCTACGGGTGGTGAGTAATGCGTATCCCACTACTCTGCTTTTGACTTCTTCAGCTAAAGCCATGTTGTCTTTCTGTCACTGTCACTGTCACCTACCTCCTTAAACCTTTTCCTCTTTGCAGTATCAAGCCTTTGCTGCCCTACCTGTTAAATTTCTCTCTGAATTGGGTCAGATATGTATGGTGGTCATTTGAAGAGCTGATAATCACCCAACTTAATACAACAACCATCTTCCCTGAAAAGCTTTGTTTTTGAATTGACACTTGAACACATAAGAGTTCTGTGTGATAGTTGTGATGGCTAAACCACACACTGAAGCTAATACCTGGTGCCACAAAACAAATGGAAGTAATTTACGTCAGGTATAAATAACTTCTGGAAAATACTGTCCCACAAGG
The DNA here is from genome assembly GCA_023362775.1 of Charina bottae. NCBI lineage: Eukaryota > Metazoa > Chordata > Lepidosauria > Squamata > Charinaidae > Charina > Charina bottae. The sequence goes on from JALMGJ010000001.1 coordinate 202,153,564, forward strand.
TTGTGATGGCTCCCTAGCTTCAATGGCTAGAAAAAATGGCTGGACAAATTCAGGGATATGAGGTCTAACATTTGGTAATCCTGGTAGGTACTGAGAATGTCCTATCCAATGGCAATACGCCCTGATGCTGGAGACACTGTTATACACAATAGGCAGTATCCTCACTTTTATGTAAGATGCTTGTGGAATCTCATGTTTGCAAATTCTGAGGTAAACTAATCTACACTTCCCAGACTCAAAGGTGGACCTAAAGGATGAGAGATACTTATGACCAGCAAGACTTGAAAGAAAATGTTGATAAATACATGTCTGGCAGTCCTTCTCTGTGAGACAGGGCTCCGAAGATGTGAATCTTGTGCAGTTGTTTTACATTCTTTTTTCTCTGTATAAACAATGTAGGCAATTATAGGCCTGCTGTAACTCCCAAACCATCAGACGTTAGGAATATATCTCACAGACTCTGAGCTATTACTGGTTTTCTGATCTGTCCTGAGTCCTCCAAAGAAGACTTAGTCTTAGTGGTGGATTGCGAGGAGTCTCTCATTGACCAAAAGGCTTCAGAGGAGGGGACTTGCAAGTGCAAGCCAATTAGCTATATCCTGGCACCAGAGGTGTTGTATTCACAGATGGGAAAAACCCCTTCATGGCAGCAAATGCTGCTTCAGAAACAGCAGCACACCACCACTTTGTGCATGGATGGGTGTTCATTCTTGGCTCATGCTGTTTTAGGCTGTTCAGACCCCATCATAGCCATGGGAAGAAGCCCAGTAGCCAGCATGTCAGCATTAGGAGTTTGGAAGGCAACAGAAGCAAGGAAGAAAGTAGCAATGTATCTTATTTTGTGTGTGTGTCCATGCGCATCTGTGCATGTGTTTTGGAAGATGCGGAAGGTATGTGTCCTTAAGCTTGGACAGGAGGTATTTAGTTACTGGCTCATCAGCTGCTGTTGGCCAGAAAATGCAAGCACACCATGTAGCCATGAGTGGCCTGCCCACAGTGAAACGATCATCACCGTGGCAAATGGCACTGCCAAAGCCAAAATGGAAAAGGCAGAATTCTACCAGCCCCTACCAAGGGCTACATAAGTAACTGTGGTGTGTGGCAAAACATCCATAGAAACTGCAGCTGCCTGATACTGGTCCCAGGAGCACTGCCCAGGCAGGGAGATGCCCGTAGCGCTCTTCATCCTCAGAGATAATAAAAATAATACAAGTAATAAAAAACTATGGCCACACAAAACCCCCAATGGCATAAGCAGGAGACAACTTGCAATGAATCCAGTGGTGACTGAACTAGCAACAAACAATTGGCAGAATTCATCTCTCATACCTAGTTTGTCAACCTTATTTCCTGCACCGAACTGGCAATCTTTTTAAAAAAGCATTAAACCCATGTTTATAAGAAGCCCACCTAAGCCCTGACTGGTGTCATGGAAAGTCCCCATGAGGCATTGATGCAGGCAGATGCCTCTGTGGAAGGCAGGTGTCTGGATTCTCCTGCAGTCCAAGCCAAAATGGCCCTGAAGGGCAGCGCCCAGTGACTGTCAGCCTTACCAGGTAGACCAGACAGGAAACACAACCAGATAAGCTAATTCTACTTTATTGTAAAGCTACATTAACATAATCTTGAAAGTCTGAAAGTAAAAGTCTCCCACCGTCTCCTTTACAGCCTGAGAAACTAGGGAGGGTCCCTTCTGAGCCTCTTGCTCCACCCACTATCCAGCTGCGGACTATGTCCTCTCTTATCTTCCCTAGACAGCATCTCTTTGCCCGTCTCCCAAGGTCTTTCCCACATACCATTACAGTGACCAGAGGGGAGGGGAATGCCCACAGTAACCTGAAGTGGGCAATGAGATCTCAACCCTTGACCATGTCAGCGGCAAAATGTTCAGTGAAGCATGCCAGATCATATCCCTGGCCAAAAAAAATGGATCAAAGAAGAAAGAAGAAAGACATTGCTTAAAAATCAAAAGAGCTAAGGAAGACTTTAATCTGTTTCAGGTCTGAGTGGAGGATAAGATGAAGGTGACATCATGAGGCACAGGAAAAAGAAGTACTTATTGGGGCATATTCATATGGTGAATCCACTGCCAGCAATAGGCATCCTTGAACTTTTGATATTCACTAAAGTCAACAGCTCATGACCTGCAATATACCTTTTTGGTGATGGCTCAACACAACTGTTCTGTTCTGTCCTAACACAACTCAGGCTTTAACTCTTCAGCTCTTCAGTTTTTCCCTCCTCCCCCAAACAATTTTGCAACATCTGGGGCTGTAGTACCCCACTATCCCCCCCCCCAAATCAGTAGGCAAATTGATTTGCCTGCTGATAGGCGAACAAGCTCCTTCCTGCCCAAGTAAAAAACCAAAAACAAGTTTAAGACCACGTCTTCATTGCACACTAATTCCTGCCCTTCACTTGACCAGTTCCAGAGCACAAGAAGGGGTAGCCACTGAGTTTCTCTGACTAATTTCTACACCACACTCCCCAAAGCTCTGATTATATCCAGTCCCTTTCTATCTGAACCCCTTATCGGAGGGCAGAGCATCTATGACCCTCCAGATGTTGCTGACCACCAGCTGCCAGTATCCCTCACCGTTGGCTATGCCAGCTGAGGTTTCTGTGAAATGTGGTTCAGCAACACATGGAGGGCCATCACTGCTTCTTCTCTGAGATCTGAACTGTTGAATCTTAGAAGGGAATCCAATCAATCAATCAATCAATCAATCTATCAAATCCAGTCCGATCAACCAGATTGCCATCTCAGCCTTAAGAGGAAAATAGGGGATTTGCTTCCAGCCTACATTCTGCTTTGGTACCTCTTTCCATTGCTGCAGTTGTATTCCTCAGCCTGCGCTTCTGCTTCTTGTTGCCTGGCTGGTTTTGGGTGCAACTGGTACGTGGAAGACTCTTCTTCACCCTGTTTATTTCTGGAGAAGTGTTTTTTAGTCAGCGCACTTTTGTTGCTTTGTTTTCTCAGCACTTCATCTCTGGCCATGCTGATTGGATGTTAGCCAAAGCCCTCTTCTGGTTGATTGGATGCTGAAGGTGCTGTAGGTGTGGCTCTGCAAAACCACAAGAATACAAAGGGAATATTCAGTGCAAAGCATATGACTGGAAGGATGAGGATGGTCCATATGGGGCACGTGGAGGCTGAGCTGGTCTTCTGGAACTCTGTGGGCAGAGACAAGAAAAACAGGGAACCTTGGGGGCAGGGATGGGGAAAGCACAGGAATGGATCCTAATAGAATAGAATAATTTATTAAATTTATATGCCACCCAGAGTCACTGGGAGTTGGCAGCGTATAAATTTAATATATCATAATCATCGTCGTCGTCGTCGTCGTCGTCGTCATGGGTCTGAAACAAATTATTTTCTTGGCCAAACATACTTGATGAATGTGAGTAGAATTCAAGAGGAAGAAAGATCTTCCACATGATTTTTAATACTGCAATGTTTTAATATTTAAAACAATGAGAAGCATAATATTTTGCACTGTTGGCTAGGTAACAGTACAGCTCCTTCCTAACAGTGCAATAGTGCCATGGGAATCACTCTTTCTGGCACTTACTCTGATGCTCAGAATTCCACTCTTCTCCTTCGTCAGCCACAGGAAGGCTGGTGTTCTTGAGAAGACACTCCCTCTTCGTATGTGGAGATACTTGTTTTGTTTTTTCAGAAACTCAAGTGAGCTATGATCTTGAAACACCGTACTTCTATCATAATCCTGCACATGACACAGGAATCCTGTCTGCCCAACCACAATGATTATCCCTTTGCACCTCTGAAAATAATTAAACAAAGTTGTAATCTTTCAGGATATAATGAGAGAGATTTAGAGTTCATATCTTTGAACAGAGCTCTTAATTGAGCATCCTGTGCTGGAGGGAACAGGTAACACTGGAAAACCTTTGGCACATTTACTGTGGTGCAGCTACATGTGCAGCCAGAAGACTCTGCCTTTTGAGTCATTCAGCAACAAGGTCTTTGATTGCCATCCAAGACTATCTGTAAATTGCAGCATCATGCGCTTCTGCCACAGAACAGACTATTAGGCAACTCAAATGGCATTCTTCTGCTGTAGGCTACATGCAGAATTGCAATGTCTTTACCATTCCATTTTTATTTTTATGAAGGTGAGTGTACCAAAAAATCCGATCAGTGGAAAGATGATTAATACCGACTGCAAGACTTAATTCTTGCATGTTGGATTTACAAGATATATGGAGACTTATGAATGGGACGTCTAGAGAATATACCTACTACTCAGATTTAAATCACATTCTAGAATAGATATGATTTTGATATCTAAAAGCCTAATGATGGATATTAGTAAAGTTGAAATATTACCTAAGACTCTTTCAGATCATAATCCAGTAATGTTGACTGCTAAAGGAAAAAGGAATGTATTTAGATGGAGATTAAATGAGTCAATATTTCGGAAAAATGATATAGTTGAGGCATGCAAAAAAAAGTTAAGGGAATATTTCCAATTGAATTCAAATAAAGGCACCAATACTCAGATTGTATGGGATGCCAGCAAAGCATATATGAGGGGTTACTTTATTCCAAGGGTCGGAAATGGCGGCTCGCGAGCCAGATCTGGCTCTTTGGCCCCTCGGCTCTGGCTCTCTCTCTCTCTGTCTGCCGCCCGACATCCGGAAAGCCGGTCTCCGGAAGCAGAGCGAACCCTGGGGAAGAAACAGATGCTGATTGGTGGAGGCTCAGAAGGAAGGACGCCTCCACCAATCAGCGCGCGCCAAAGGGGAGCAGAGAGGCGGGCTGAACAAGGTGAAGCCCGATTGGCCCTGCTACCCAGAGGCGCGAAAAAAAGACCGGTGCGGGGCCTCGCTCAGCTGGACGAGCCGCCGGACCTGGAGCGCTTCCGCACGCAGCTGAGCGAGGCCCCACGCCGGTCTTTTTGGAGCGCATTTCCACAGCCCAGCGCTCAGCTGCACGCGGAAGCGCTCCAAAAAGGCCAGCGCTGGCTGGCTTTCTTCCACCGCCCGCTCTGCACGGGAGCAGAGCGCACTGCCAAATCACATCCGCGCCCACCCCTGCCCTTTTCCGAATACCCCCCTCCGATCCTTGGAAGGCGAGGCCCTGGTGGTGTGGGGGGGGGCGAGGAGGATTCTCAGTCGGGAGGGGGAAATCCCCGGGTCTGCGGAGGTCTTTCTGCGCCACCTTGAGGTCCGCGTGGGCACCCAGGGCAGGGGAGGAACGGGGAGTGCCAGGGGACTCACCCACTGCTGCTCGGCTGCCACCTTCCTCCTCTGCTTCAGCTGCCCACCCGCCGAGTCCCGGCCCTTCAGCCCCCACTGGGGGGAGGGGGGCAGGGACTCAGCGCCCGCATGCCCGGAGCCCGGCAGAGCTGCGTCTCGCCCCGCCCTGCCCTCCCAGAGTGGCCAGCGGAGCGCCACCGGCGCCCACCTGCTCGGGCAGGTACCAGCCTCTCTGCACGCTCCTTCCGTTGCTGCTGCTGCAGGGAGACAGCGTCCACCCAGCCCAGCTGCCCGAGGTCCAGGGAGATCAGCTCCGGCGGGATCTGTGGTGAAGAGCGGCCGTGGGGTGGGGGAACGAGGCGGGCGTATCTGATCTCCCTGGACCCCGGGCAGCTGGGCCGGGTGGACGCCATCTCTCTGCAGCAGCAGCAGCGGAAGGAGCGTGCAGAGAGGCTGGTACCTGCCTGAGCAGGTGGGCGCCGGTGGCGCTCCGCTGGCCACTCTGGGAGGGCGGGGCGGGGCGAGACGCAGCTCTGCCGGGCTCCGGGCGTGCGGGCGCTGAGTCCCTGCCCCCCTCCCCCCAGCGGGGGCTGAAGGGCCAGGACTCGGCGGGCGGGCAGCTGAAGCAGAGGAGGAAGGTGGCAGCTGAGCAGCAGCGGGTGAGTCCCCTGGCGCTCCCCGTTCCTCCCCTGCCCTGGGTGCCCACGCGCACCTCAAGGTGGCGCGGAAAGACCTCCGCAGACCCGGGGATTTCCCCCTCCCAGCTGAGAATCCTCCTCGCCCCCCCCCACACCACCAGGGCCTCGCCTTCCAAGGATCGGAGGGGGGTATTCGGAAAAGGGCAGGGGTGGGCGCGGATGTGATTTGGCAGTGCGCTCTGCTCCCGTGCAGAGCGGGCGGTGGAAGAAAGCCAGCCAGCGCTGGCCTTTTTGGAGCGCTTCCGCGTGCAGCTGAGCGCTGGGCTGTGGAAATGCGCTCCAAAAAGACCGGCGTGGGGCCTCGCTCAGCTGCGTGCGGAAGCGCTCCAGGTCCGACGGCTCGTCCAGCTGAGCGAGGCCCCGCACCGGTCTTTTTGGAGCGCATTTCCACAGCCCAGCGCTGCCCTGGCTCCGCCCTGGCTCCTTGGTTCGGAACAGCTTGGCTGCCGAGGCAGAGGCGTTGCCGGCGCCCTCCAAAGCTGGAGCCCCCGCAGCCCGCAGATCGGCGCTGGATCACTTCCAGAAATAGTGGGGGGAGAAGGCCGGCTGCCTTCTGCAGGCAAGGAGGGAGGGGCGGGAAGCCGGTGGGGGGGAAACTGCTACATGGGCCCTCCCACCCGCCCCAATAAGCCACGTGATTGGCTCCCGCCCGCAAACCCCCGCCCCCTTCCACGTGATTGGCCCCCGCCCGCAAACCCCCGCCCCCTTCCATGTGATTGGCCCCCGCCCACAAACCCCGCCCCCTTCCACGTGATTGGCCCCCGCCCACAAACCCCGCCCCCTTGCACGCGATTGGCCCCCGCCCGCAAACTCCGCCCCCTGGCTCTCGAGCATTTCAAAATGTGCACGAGCATGTCAAAATGGCTCCCGGCATAAAAAGTTTGCCGACCCCTGCTTTATTCAATATAATGCTCAAATGAGGAGAAAGAAACAAGAGAGAATTCAACTGATTTTAGATGAAATAAAAGATAAAGAGTTATGTTTAAGACATAAGCCAATGGATGATATTTTACCTACTCAAATTAAATTTTTACACAAACAGATATCGATGATATTGACACAAGAGATAGAGACTCAAATGAAATTTACAAAGCAAAAATATTTTGAACATGCTAATAAACCAGGTAGATGGTTGGCTTATAAATTATGGAAACAAAGACAAAAAAGTTTAATTTCCAAAATACAACATGAAGGAAAAGTTATGGTGAATAATATAGATATACAAGAAGCTTTTTATGATTATTGTTGTTGTTGTTGTTGTTCAGTCGTTTAGTTGTGTCCGACTCTTCGTGACCTCATGGACCATAGCACGCCAGGCCTTCCTGTCCTCCACTGTCTCTCAGAGTTTACTCAAATTCATGTTCCTTACATCGGTGATGCTATCTAACCATCTCATCCTCTGCCGTCCCCTTCTCCTTTTGCCTTCAGTCTTTCCCAGCATCAGGGTCTTTTCCAGTGAGTCCTCTCTTCGCATTAGGTGGCCAAAGTATTTGAGCTTCAGCTTCAGCATCTGTCCTTCCAATGAGCAGTCAGGGTTGATTTCCTTTAGGATTGACTGGTTTGACCTCCTTGCAGTCCAAGGGACTCTCAAGAGTCTTCTCCAGTACCACAGTTCGAAAGCATCAATTCTTTGGCGCTCAGCCTTCCCTATGGTCCAACTCTCACAGCCATACATTACTACTGGGAAAACCATAGCTTTAACTATACGTACCTTTGTCGGCAAGGTGATGTCTCTGCTTTTTAATATGCTGTCTAGGTTTGCCATAGCTTTCCTCTCAAGGAGCAAGCGTCTTTTAATTTCATGGCTGCAGTCACCGTCTGCGGTGATCTTGGAGCCCAAGAAAATAAAATCTGTCACTGCTTCCATTTCTTCCCCTTCTATTTGCCAGGAAGTGATGGGACCAGATGCCATGATCTGGGTCTTTTTAATGTTGACTTTCAAGCCAGCTTTTGCACTCTCTCCTTTCACCCTCGTCAAGAGGCTCTTTAGTTCCTCTTCACTTTCTGCCATTAGGGTGGTATCGTCTGCATATCTGAGGTTGTTGATATTTCTCCCGGCAATCTTAACTCCAGCTTGTGATTCATCCAGCCCGGCATTTCGCATGATGTACTCTGCATATAAGTTAAATAAGCAGGGTGATAATATACAGCCTTGTCGTACTCCTTTCCCAATTTTGAACCAGTCGGTTGTTCCATGTCCGGTTCTAACTGTTGCTTCTTGACCCACATACAGGTTTCTCAGGAGACAGGTAAGGTGGTCTGGTACTCCCATCTCTTTAAGACTTTGCCACAGTTCGTTGTGATCCACACAATCAAAGGCTTTAGCGTAGTCAATGAAGCAGAAGTAGATGTTTTTCTGGAACTCTCTTGCTTTTTCCATGATCCAGCGAATGTTGGCAATCTGATCTCTAGTTCCTCTGCCTCTTCGAAACCCAGCTTGCACTTCTGGTAGTTCTCGGTTTACATACTGCTGAAGCCTAGCTTGTAGGATTTTGAGCATAACCTTGCTAGCATGTGAAATGAGCGCAATTGTACGGTAGTTTGAACATTCTTTGGCATTGCCTTTCTTTGGAATTGGAACGTAAACTGACCTTTTCCAATCCTGTGGCCACTGTTGAGTTTTCCAAATTTGTTGGCATATTGAGTGCAGCACTTTAACAGCATCATCTTTTAGGATTTTAAATAGCTCAGCTGGGATACTGTCTTCTCCACTAGCTTTGTTATTAGTGATGCTTCCTAAGGCCCACTTGACTTCACTCTCTAGGATGTCCGGCTCAAGGTCAGTGACCACACCATCGCATTTATCAGGGATATTAAGATCTTTCTTGTATAGTTCTTCTGTGTATTCTTGCCACCTCTTCTTAATCTCTTCTGCTTCTGTTAGGTCCCTGCCTTTTTTGTCCTTTATCATGCCCATCTTTGCACAAAACGTTCCCTTGATATCTCCGATTTTCTTGAAGAGATCTCTAGTCTTCCCCATTCTATTGTTTTCCTCGATTTCTTTGCATTGTTCATTTAAGAAGGCCTTCTTATCTCTCCTTGCTATTCTCTGGAATTCTGCATTCAGTTGTTTATATCTTTCCCTTTCTCCCTTGCCTTTTGCTTCCCTTCTTTCCTCAGCTATTTGTAAAGCCTCATCAGTCAGCCACTTTGCTTTCTTGCATTTATTTTTCTTTGGGATGGTTTTAGTTGCTGCCTCCTGTACAATGTTACGAACCTCCATCCATAGTTCTTCAGGCACTCTGTCTACCAGATCTAATCCTTTAAATCTATTCCTCACCTCCACTGTATATTCATAAGGGATATGATTTAGGTCATACCTGATTGGTCTAGTGGTTTTCTCTACGTTCTTCAATTTAAGCCTAAATTTTGCGATAAGAAGCTCATGATCTGAGCCACAGTCAGCTCCAGGTCTTGTTTTTGCTGATTGTATAGAGCTTCTCCATCTTTGGCTGCAAAGTATATAATCGATCTGATTTCGGTATTGACCATCTGGTGATGTCCATGTGTAGAGTCGTCTCTTGTGTTGTTGGAAAAGAGTGTTTGCTATGACCAGCGTGTTCTCTTGACAAAACTCTATTAGCCTTTTATGACCTTTTATAACCTTTTATGATTATTACTCAAAACTATATAAAAAACAAGAAGTTAATTTGATGGACATTGAAGAATATCTGAGTAAACAGAAATTAACTGTTCTTGATGACCAACAAAGATTAATGCTTAACAACCCTATAACAACAGAGGAAATGGCAAAGGCTTTTAAGAAAATTAGTAGTGGAAAAGCACCAGGACCGGATGGCCTGTCAGCAGCTTATTATAAATGTTTTGAAGACGAATTATGTTTACCTTTACAGATGACTATGAATTCGATTTTGGAAACAGGAACAATGCCAGAGACATGGAAAGAAGCACATATAACATTGATCCCTAAAGAACAACAAGACTTGACTTTAACTAAGAATTATAGACCAATATCTTTACTGAATAATGACTATAAGATTTTTACAACTATATTGGCAGAAAGAATGAAAATCATTCTTAAAAACTTTATCCATCAAGATCAAGCAGGATTTCTGCCTAAGAGACAGATCCGCGACAATGTCCGAAATATATTAGATATATTGGAATATCTGGAACAACATTATGAAAAACAAGCTGCTTTGATATTTATAGATGCTGAAAAAGCTTTTGATAATTTAAATTGGCCTTTTATGTTTAAAGTATTAGAAAATATGAACTTTGGAGGAAATTTTATTAAATGGATTAGATCAATATATACTCCCCAATTTGCAAAAATAATTATCAATGGAGAATTTACCAAACCATGTGAAATTCAAAAAGGTACAAGACAAGGTTGTCCATTATCTCCACTTTTGTTTATATTGGTATTAGAGGTTTTATTGAGAGATGTTAGACAAGATGAAGCTATCCATGGTATTAAAGTTAAAAAAGAAATTTATAAATTAAGAGCCTTTGCTGATGACTTAGTCTTTACTTTGGAGAATCCACTAGATGGAATTGAATTATTGATTCAGAAATTGAAAGACTTTGGATTATTAGCAGGGTTTAAAGTGAATTTACAGAAAACAAAAGTTTTGACTAAAAACATGGATTATCATCAACAAGAGAAATTGAAAGAAATAACGGGATATTCAATGGAAGAAAAAGTAAAATATTTGGGAGTATATTTAACAACTAAAAATGTTAAATTGTTTAAGAATAATTATATTCCGCTTTGGACAGATATTAAAAAAGATTTGGATCAATGGGAAAAATTACAATTATCATTATTAGGTAGAATTTCAGCAATTAAAATGAATATTTTGCCAAGAATTTTATATCTTTTTCAAACACTACCTACAGTATATTGGCATCAGAAGAAACCTTTAAACAATGGCAGAGAGATATTTCTAAGTTTATCTGGCAAGGAAAAAAACCAAGAATAAAATATAAAGTCTTACAAGATTCAAAGGAAAGAGGCGGACTGGGTCTACCGGATCTGAAATTATATTATGCTGCTTGTTGTTTGGTATGGATTAAAGAGTGGATAGTTTTGAAAAATGAAAAACTATTGAATTTGGAGGGTCATGAATTAAGATACGGATGGCATGGATATTTGTGGTATGACAAAGTGAAAGTTAATGTGGACTTTAAAAACCATTATATCAGAAGATCTTTGTTACGAATTTGGAATAAATATAAACTAACTTTATGTTATAAAAGACCTTTATGGATTTCCACACAAGAAGCATTTCATAGAACAGAAGTAAGTGTTAAAGATAAATGGCTGACTTACAAAGACTTTTTTTTTTAAAAAAAGAACAAGGACAATATAAAACTAAATCAAAAGAAGAATTGGCCTTAGAAGGACATACTTTTCAATGGCTTTCATATATGCAACTAGTAGAAAAATTTAAATCAGATAAAAAAGAATTTGAATTTGAACAAACTAAATCGGAATTTGAGATACAATTATGTGAGACAGATGACCATTTAATTGCTAAAATGTATAAATTATTGTTAAAAGGTGAAATGGTAGAGGAACAAGTTAAAGACTGCATGATTAAATGGGCAAAAAATATTGGTCATAATATTCAAATGCAACAATGGGAAGATGTGTGGATTAAAGGACTAAAATTTACTTTGTGTTATAATTTGAAGGAAAATTTCTACAAGATGATGTACAGATGGTATATGACCCCACAAAAACTAGCTAAAATGTATGGGAATGTTTCCAACTTGTGTTGGAAATGTAAAAAAAAAGAGGGGTCATTTTACCATATGTGGTGGACATGTGAGATTGCAAAGAAATTTTGGACTCAAATACACTCATTGATGCAAAATATTCTACAAATTCGAGTTCCATTTAAACCTGAACTATTTCTATTGGGAATATTAGAAAAACAAATAGGAAAGAAATTTACAAGAATTATGCAATATATGGTTACAGCAGCGAGACTTGTATATGCACAAAATTGGAAAAGTCAAATTATACCTACGATACAGGACTGGATGTTAAAAGTAATGGACATGGCAGAAAATGATAAATTGACATGTTTATTAAAAGAAAATACAAATTATTACTTTCTTAAAGAATGGAAACCATTAACGGACTATTTGCAAAATGCAGGAGGGGCAAAGCTTATATGGGGTTTTGAAGATTAAAACATATATAAATTGATATATTAGACAGGAAATGTTTTACAATGTTATATATAGTACTAGCATGAAAGAGATTAATATTTAAATTACTAAGACCAGAGATAAATCGGAAGTTGACTAATTTCTATGTTTCATCTTTCTATTTTTCTATTTACTTTACTACACTTTTTCTTTTCTTTCTTTCTTTGATTTGTATTTCTATTTCTTTTTCCTTTTCAAGCTTTTATCTATGTATATTTAAAATTCAATAAAATATTTTTTTAAAAAAAAAGATCTCTGAGAAGGAGAAGACTCACCCGATGAATACTGTAAAACCTTGCCGGTCCAAAGCATCTTAATCACTCCAGTAAACAAACAAGCAAAACAATTAATAATCCAAATCCAAATGAGTGATTAAGAAATAAGGCTCGATGGAGCTTAATGTCCATAAAAGGCTGCTTTGTGTGTGTGAGCTTGATGAAATCCCGACTCCCATCCACTCATAAGCCAACCACAAAATGGCAGTTTCCATGGTCTACTCACAAGTAGTGGCTGTCCAGAGTCACTTGGATAATCTCAACGATTCCTCCTTCTTACGGAGAAATCGCCGGTCCGGATCCAGCATCCAGCTGCAATTCCCCTCCCAAAGCTGTCCTGCTAATGAGCAGGATGTCAGCTCACCATGGTGCTCACAGGAAGTCATTGGGTAGCACTTAAACTCATATAGGACATAGAAAAATATGTGCTTGGCTATATCCCAATAAACAATTAGAATTAGTGGATATTCAGTGAACATCAGTGTATTAAAAAGGTATGCACTTACTACAATTGTAGAAAATGCAGTGGTGAAGAACACTGAAGAATTCTACAGCAAATTTCAAGAAGTGTTAAATGTATTTAGAAAGGATGCAGTACCACCAATGCCAAACTTGTCGAAATGAAGAAACCTGAAATTACCGGAAGAGTTGGTTTCAAAAGTGACATTCGGTAAGCAATAGACCAGCTATTAAGCAGGAAAGCACAGATACAGACTGTAGTGGCAATGCAGAAGACCATTGTTATTTTGAGGATTTAAGTGACATATTTTGATTTTTCTCCTTCACACGAAGAAGCTTAGAGTTTATTTTGAGTTATACTAATGTTTAGCTGGCTTGTTTTTTTACTTCTGTTTGAAAAGCACTAGCTTATCTGTATAGCTTCTGAGGCTCTTGGATTATGTCATAAACAGGTGCTCCAGATCCTGGGAACTATCCAGTCAAGGTCAGATCCTGCAGCCTCTGTACCATGGAAACAGGGTCACGAGGTTTTAGGGCCAGACTTTGATAAAAAACCTTAGGATTGCCTTTTGAGTTTGGGAGCTTCTGCACAGACCTGAGCGCTGGGTGCTGTGGAAATTGAGCTGCCCTGGGGTATCTCCGCTGTCCTTATTAAGGGGCTCCTGGCAGCTTATGGGAGATTGGGTATCAACTTGCTTGGTATGTTATGATTTTCCTTTCTTTATGTTATGCTGTTTATGCTTCTGTTTAATCAGCCTAAACTATGTTTCTGTTTAAATCTGTTTGCTTAAGTTAATAATAAAACTTAAAATCTCTTTATTCACTGGCGTGCTTACTGTCTCTAGATCTAAAAGAACCAATTGTCTGAGTACCTGATCACTGCTTGGACACTTGGTAGAACACAGATGAAATACCCATTCAATTGCTTAAATAAGCAGACAGGTTTATACAAACAAAGGTTTCAGGAAAGGCAAGGAGACATGAGTTGAGATAGCTAACATAAATGCACAATTAAGAGACCAATAGAATTTAAGGAGGAGTTTAACCCTTTGTTATACTTTGCTTTATTGACTATAATAATTGCCTTTGACCATGTGGATCTTGGTAGAATGTGGAATATGTTGACGCTACTGGGTGTGGCAGACCATCTGATTATTCTTCTAATATACCTTTACATTGAACAAGAAGCTACTGTAAGAACTGAGTTTGGAGAAACAGAGTGGATCACTGAGCCAGTGATGTGCATTGTTTCCATATATCTTTAATTTATATAGCAAATATATTGTAATAATGGCAGCACTGGAACAGATGACAGTTGAAATCCAAATTGGACGTGGAAACACAAATGGATGTGTTGGCTGAAAATAAAGAAAACTTAGAAAAACTAATTCCAAAGACAAAGCAGAAAATGAAAAATCTCGGTTAATGTTAAATATCAAGAAGACAAAAGTCAACCATGTCAACCAGCACATTTAGTGAATTTTAGCGGACATTGCAAGCTTGAAGGTAGTAGATAGACTTTTTCTCATGGATTCAAAAATATATAAAGATGAACAGCAAGTTGGAGAAATAAAGAGATGATTAATTCTAGGGAGGAAAGAAGATCACAAAGGGTAAGTTGTTTCTATGACAGTTAATTGCAGAATAATTAATGCAATTTCCAGTGCTACCCAGTGCTACCTATGGCCATAACAACTGGATATTGAGAAGAGCTAGAAAAAAAATGCTATGGATTTGGAGCCAGTTACCAAGGGTACCATGGACTGGAAGAGGAACCAGTCAGTCCTGGGCCAGATAAGGATACTCTCTTAAAGCAAGGGAGTAGATCAGCAACCAGAAACTCATATGCCTTGGGCATATATAAGAACAGATTATGAACTAGAAAAAACTACCATGCCTGGCAAAGTTGAGAGATATGGGGAAGAAAGTAAGACAGTAAGATGGATTGGCAGAATATCAAATGAATGTTGTTCGAAGACCTACAAATTATCAACAGGGAGACATTTTCTCCATGCAAACCTCAGGGGTTGTGTTAGCCCTTCAGGGTAAGCAAAGTCAAGAAACAGGAACAATTGGGATTTCAGAAATTCTCTTTATTGCCATTAGAGTATTATAACAGAACCTTGAAAGTCTGTCAGAATTTCTCTCTACTTTGGACAGGACATCTGAAAAGGAAATTAAGCATAAACAAGGAAGACTCCCACAGTCCTTTTTTGACATGATAGACAATTTGGCATTAGTAGATTCCTGGTGACACAAAAATGGATTAGCAAGGGAATATACCTTTTTTCAGAAAGATATAAATCCTTTTCAACAATTGACATGATATGGATTTCAAATAATTGCCAAGGATAAGATCCTTATTCGCCATCTTGAATTTTATATTTTATATTTTGTATTTTTATATTTGTATCTGTATTTATCTGTATTTATATTTATACTGTATTGTTTTTAGCGATATGTCATTTTTATCATCTGTAAGCCACCCAGAGTCATTGTGTGTGAGATGGGCGGTAGAGAAATATGATAAATAAATAAATAAATAAATAAAGCCAATAAAATTTGTAAGGTTGATATTTTACCAAAGACTTTTTCTGATCACAGTCCAGTAAGTTTGAAAATAAAGAGATCATATATGGCTTTTAGATGGAGATTGAATGAAGTATTTTACAAAGAGAAAACATTTTGATTGATTGTAAGAGGAGTTTAAAAGATTTTTTTGACATCAACTTGGACAAAGGGACTGACCTAAAAACTGTTTGGGACACCAGTTAAGGCAGTTATGAGAGGTCACTTTATTTACCATAATTGTAATATAAAAAGGAAGTGTCAACCAAAAATGCAAACTATCTTGGATCAAATTAAATTAAAAGAAATTGAGATACAGAATAACCCAATGGATACTGGTATTTTACACCAACTTAAATTATTACACCAACAATTATCTATGTTGACTGTGAGGGAAATTGAGACAAAATTGAATTATGTTAAACAGAGACATTTTGAGTTTGCCAATAAACCTGGAAGATGGTTGCCCTATAAATTAAGGAAGGAAAGAGAAAAGAAAATGATATTAAAAATTCAAGAAGGAAATATTGAATTAATGGATAATGAAGGAATTAAGAAATTGTTCCTCAACTTTTCCCCCCCAATTTGTATAAAAGGCAAGAAGTTTCTCTGGAAAAGATAGATTTGGAGAAACAAAAATTACCAAAACATTCACAATCACAGAAATTATTAATGAACAATTGTATAACTACTTTTGAAATAGTGGGAGCTATAAAAAGAACCAAACTGGGGAAAGCACCAGGTCCAGATGGTTTGCCAGCATTGTACTATAGGTGTTTCAAGGATCAGCTTCTTCAGCCTTTTCAAAGATTGATGAATTCTATTTTGCAGGGCTCTGCAATGCCTGACTCTTGGAAAGAAGCCAATATTGCACTTTTACCAAAAGAAGCCAAGATATTAAGAAACTTAAAACCTGGTTTTGTCAGTATGCTTGGGGCGGGAAGGAGAACGGGCACACCTGGAGATGGCTAGCACCTTAGATTATCCCTGGAGTGCCCTTTTTACTTAAGAAGAACTTAGAAGATCCCGTCATTGGATTTTATTATAATTTTTACATTTTAAATTGTTATTTAATTTGTATTTTATTCTATTTATAATTGTACATTGTTGATTGTATTTTGTTGTAAACCACCCAGAGTCCCCCTTGGGGGAGTTGGGCGGTGATAAATTTGATTAAATAAATAAATAAACAAATAAACAAATAAATAAATAAATAAATAAATATTACTCTAACTAAGAATTATAGACCAATTTCATTGTTGAATAATGATTATAAAATATTTGCTTCTATATTGGCTGAAAGAATGAAGAAAATTTTACAGGACTTTATTCACCAAGATCAATGTGGGTTTCTACCCAAAAGGCAATTAAGAGACAATGTGAGAATAGTTATGGATATTATAGAATATTTACAATACCCCAATGAACAGCAAGCAGCTCTCATCTTTTTAGATGCAGAGAAGGCCTTTGACAGTTTGAACTGGACTTTTATATTCAAAGTTTTGGAAAATATGGACTTTGGAGATAATTTTATTCAAGGAATTAAATCAATTTATGTGCCTTAAAAAGCGTGTATTATTGTAAATGGCAATTTAACTGAGCCTTATCATATACAGAAAGGTACAAGGCAAGGATGTCCTTTGTCACCTTTGTTGATCAAGAATATGACTACACACAATCAAGAAATGTTGTTGGGTAAGACTGGTTTTAAAATTGAAAAAAAGGTCAGATATTTGGCGGTGACATCATCAAACATGAATTGTATGTTGTTTTAGAATAACTATGTTAAACTGTGGAGTGATGTTAAGAAAGACTTGTTAAGGTGGTGTGATGCCCTCGATCCGTTGCCTATTAAACCAGGATTCCTGACACAAGCCCCTCAGGGATATGAAGGAATCTTTATTAAACCCAGTGATCCTTGCACATTAAAGATTTGAGTGAATAAAACTCCCGCAACCAACAATTTAAGAACCTCCAAGTTCCCCCCCCCCCAATCGGGATTCACAGCTCGGTTGCCCTTCCCTTCGTCTCTCAGGCTTCAGGTCTTTCTGGGTCTGAATCAACTAATGTGGCAATATCGCCCTTTGATCTGTGCTGGGTACTGAATCGCTCAGCACAATACTTTGATTAACATGTTTGCAGTTCTGTGAATACATCAAAGCCCCATCTCCAGCATTCTCCCCTACTTTACACAACCCTGTGAGTTTAACAGACTGGTGGGATGTTCCTTCCTGGCGCCATGGCAGGATGGCATGGATGACATCCTGACATACCGCACCCTAAAAATAAATCCCCCACCTTTAGCGCTTTATATACAAAATACATTACACTTAACCCGTTACATAGGTTCCCCTCCCTTTTCCCAAACCCTCTATTTCAGCTTGGTTGGGAATTTGTCATGAAACTTTTTCACTAAGTTAGGTGCTCGTACATGACAACTGTCCACCCACTCAGAGATCTGGGGAAATGTTTCCACTGTATTAAGTACTGCAACCCCCCCCCCCCACCGATGCCATCTGGAGTCTAGTATCTCTTGCACCTAAAAGTGCTGTTCTCCGTCGACCATTACTGGAACTGGTGTAGGTTGGTCTGGGTGCCAACGTTCCGACTCTTTAACTGGTTTCAGCAGACTACAATGAAAAACGGGGTGGACTTTTCTCAAATTTTTTGGTAGCTGTAACTGTACTGTCACATTGTTGATAATTTTGGTGATAGGGAAAGGTCCCACGTATCTTGGACCCAGCTTTTTTTTAGGGTTGTGAGGATTTTAGAAACTTTGTAGATGTCAGGATGGCATCCTGCCATTCTGCTTTAGATAGATGGGATTTGTAGTAACTAGTCAGTAATGTCCTGTCATTTTGCTTTAGATAGATGGGGTTTGTAGTAACTAGTTAGTGCGATACCTGTAGTAATTAGATAGACTGCTTGCCAGACAGTAGAGCAACCATTAGAGATAGGAATGGCATGCAGGCGTTAGGGAGGGGAGTAAGGAACCAGGCTCCAAGGCCATCCATCTGGAAACATCAAAGACTGGCAGTGTAAAGTTATGGGAAGTGAGTCAAGAGGGGAGGGGTAGATGAGGGGTGCTTGAGAGTCTGGCAGGTTTTAAAATATGTTTGAACGGGAAACTTCTTAGTTTGCTATTTGCATCGATTCTATTCACCTGTATCAATAAAAGAACTTTTTCATACCCTATCGTGGTTTGTGCTAAAAGTTTCTAAATTGATACCAAAGGAGTGAGTCATCACAGAAAGAGCAAATTCAGTTTTGCTGTCTTACATAGTGACAATATGTTGACTGTAGAAGACCAGCAGGACGATACAGAGATTGGAGAGGCCTCTCTCTTGGCAGCTGAATTGCCAGAGGCAGCAGGGACTCAGATTTCTACAGGGTCCTTCAGAATCAGGGGGGGGGGGGGCAAGGAGAATGGATTTTCTGACCCCTGAGGGAGAGACGCTCTCCCCCGGGCCGGTGGAGGAGGATGGCCAATTTAGGGACCGGGATGTAGAGCAGAACGTGGAAGCGGCCTCCGATTGATGGGTCAAAACATGAAAACATGACCACCCAAGATTTTTGGCACCAGAGGAGCAAATGGATATAATGGAGGTGGAGATGAGATCCCTAAGAAACCAAATAGTGGGACTAGAGGGGGCCATGGAACAGCTACTGCGATGTGGAAGCCGAGGGAAGACTGACAGTGAGGAATCAGCCTCCAGGAATGCTTCCCCTAAAGTTACAGAGGGGGAGGGTGATTCTATGGATGAAGAGGAAGAAAGCAGGCCAGCGAGGGTAGCAGCTGCTAGCCCCCCCTCCCTTGCTAGCAGAGCTTTGAGACAGCAATGCAGGAGAACTTCAGGACGAAGAGGAGCCTTTGGAGGAAGAGATCTAAAGGTAAAATTTTCTGGAGAACCTAAGACTCTTGCTTGTTTCCTAACCCATGTGAGGGTGTTTATGGATGAATTTGAAGACAATTTCCCAACAGAGGAGGCAAAGGTGAGCCATGTATCAGCCCAGCTTGACGGAGAGGTGGCTGATTGGTTGGTGGAATTATACAACAGTGGCTCACCCGAATTGGGAAATTTCCAGAGATTTATGACCACTTTGCGGAAAAGATTTGAGGACCCCTTGGGCAAAATCAAGGGCAAAACAAGCCTTCAACATATCAAGCAGGGGTCCCGATCTGTATCTGAGTACGCCATGGAATTTAGGAGCTTGGCTGGGAAAGTAGCGGACTGGCCAGAAGCTCTGAAGGTTGAATACTTCCAAGAAGGACTGCAGCAGGCGATTCTGGAGTGGTCCCTAGCTTGAGGAAATCCTCAGACGCTGATGGAGTCGATCAGCCTGGCTGGGGAGGTGGAAGATACAAGATTACGCCTCAAGAGGAGGCAGAAGCCCCAGACTCAAGCAGCGGGGAAATTAATGCTGAGCACCACATCGAAAAGACCAGCGAGTAAATCATGGGGCGAAGAAAAGGAATGCCAAGCAAAGCAAGGTTTGTGTTTCAAATGCGGAAAGGAGGGCCATCACCTGGCTAATTGCCCACAAACTGGCACTGGGAGAAGAGTAAAGCTGGAAGTAGCAGCGTTAAGAGCCCTGTGACAAAAAGTAAAGGAGCAGTGGCTGCTGCTACAGAGGAAAAAGTTTATAAACCCCACAATTGGGGGAGATGGAAAATTCTACTGATGGCGAATCTGACCTGTCAGGAAATGGCTAGAGCCTGTTCTGAGTGGCGCCGACAAACAGGCTGGAGCGAATGGGTGCAGTGATCCAATGGTGAGTGAAGCCTGCCCAACCATGGTTGTGGGATTATGAATAGAGACCTTGGGGGGTTGTGGTAGCATGGACTTAGTGGGGATGCTAGACTCTGGATGCACCAGATGTCTCATGCATCCTACCATAGTGACTGGACTGAGACTGAGGGTGGCCAAGTTAAAGAACCCAATTATTTTTACTCAGCTTGATGGATCAGAGATGCAGGGGGCCCCAGTGGAATATTACACCAAGAAAGTCCAGATGAAAATAGGGAGCCATGAAAAAACCTTACAGTTCGTAGTGCCCCCAATTTCCAATCAGCCCATAGTATTGGGATTAACGTGGCCATGAGCCCGAAATCCTCAGGTGAATTGGGCCACAGGCCAAATAACTTTTGCTGATGGTCATTATGGAGGTCTGGTTTCCCGAGAGCCTGGGTCTGAAATGGTGGGGGTGTCAGAGTTATTCTATGTAGAATTCAAATGGATTCCTCCACTGTGATTTTCTAGCTTGTAAAGACAGTATTTTTCCATACGCCTCTACGATGAGTGTTCTCAAAACATTCCACCGATAAACACCAGGTGTGGCCTTGGTCATAGCCAAAGCATTGTATCATGTGAGGTAGTGATATCAGTCCAAAATACCTTATCTCATGGGAACGGTTTCCCGGAGGGGAGACAATGTGCAACACTGCCATCTCATGGCGATTTATAGTAAGTACAACTCTTAATGCATTGTTAGTTTGAAATGTCCTGACCCACATATAGCCAATCAGAATGCTGAAACAAGTGTATATCTCAGCTATGAACTATGGGTCTATGCTTCTTGACTTCTGTCTGTCATGTTGCCATGTACTCTGTTCCTGAACTGTAACTATGCCTGGCCTTTTGTACCTGGCCATGGTTTTCTTCACATCTGCTGATGGAACTCTGCTCATGCTTTGTTGTTTTTCCTTTTTGCAATAATGTAACTCATATCCATTATTGCCTTATGCTACAATAAATATTGTTAGCCCTACACGCTGCACTCTGTTTGGTTTACTCTGCGCCTGGACCCCATAATGAAGAAATGGAAAAAGTTTTCTGGATAAATTCAAGATATGCGGAGATTAATAAAAAGCCAAGAGATGTACTGGTTCAGTTTGCTAGGAGGAAAACACGAGATTTGGTTCTTTATGCCCATTGTGATAACAAACTTAACATTGATAAGGTGGATATAACAGTATTGAAAGAAATTCCTGTTAGAATACTAAGAAAGAGAAAAGAATATACTTTTTTGACAGATGTTCTGAAAAAAAATAAGATCCCCTTTCGTTGGGAGAAATTGGAAGGGGTGAGTTTTACTTTCCAGCAACAAAAGTTCAGACTAACTTCAACCCTTAAGGCAAAGGAATTCTTGACAAAATATAAAGTCAAGCTAGACCAACAATCATCTGCATCACAACAGGGAGAACCTACACATCAAGAAGAGGAGACTGCTGCTGCAGCTAAAGACAGTGATGAATTGAAATTATAATAATGGCATTGAATTTTATCACTTGGAATTTAAATGGATTTAACTCTTCACAAAAGAGAAGGAAAGTCTTTCATTATTTGAACAAATTGAAATGTGATGTGATATACTTACAAGAAACACATTGGCAAGGCAAGAAACCAAGAATTAAATATAAATTGTTACAAGATGCCAAAAAGAGGAGGTCTGGGTCTGCCTAATTTAAAATTGTATTTTGATGCCTGTTGTTTGCTTTGGATTAAGGAATGGATTACTCTGGAGAATAAGAAATTATTACAACTGGAAGGACATGAATTAAGATTCGGGTGGCATGCTTATTTATGGTACAACAAAGTTAAAGTTAACAAGGATTTTAAAAATCATTTTATTAGAAATGCTTTATTGAGAGTCTGGAATAAATATAAGGTACAATTGTCTCCAAATTAGGCTGACCATACGTCCCGTTTTGAACGGGACTGTCCCGTTATTTCATCATTTCTGGAGCGTCCCGTCGTTATAGTAAAATTCTCAATTTTGTCCCGTTTTTGAAAGTTCCCCGGTTAAGCGCACGAGTGTGCGCACGTGCGGCCCCCCCGCACACCCACTTTGTCCAGCGATGTTTTTTCCCTCAAGAAAATATGGTCAGCCTACTGGAAGGAGAACTGCGAGACTGAGGCGCGAGGCTGAAGAGAGAGAAGGGGGCACAGGCACGAACATGATCCCAAAGTTACTGCCGGCTTCCCCGTCCTGAAGCTGAGCGGCAGCGTCCCTCATGCACGGAAAGAGGAAAGAGAAAGGAGGGTGGATTGAATCGGCAGGGGGAATGAATGCGAGCAGCCGATGGGGAACTGGGAAGCTTCAAGGGGGATGTTTATTGAGGAAAAAACAAAGCCCGAGGGAACCGGGAAATGAAGATGAGAGGTTGGAAGGAAAAGAGGCCAGAAAAAAAGGGGTTGTAAGAAAGGGAGAAGGAGTTGAAGGGAGGAACTTGGCTTATTTAGTTTGAAGAGAGTTGAGAAGTGAACCTAGGATTGGTGGGGCGAAGAACCTGGATTGGCGATAAAAGAAAAGAAAGGTAGCACCAGCCTGAAGTTTTTTAAGGCATTGCCTTCTTTCCCCAAGATCGTGGGACTATCCTCTGCAGCTGCAGTGCAAACCCAGGAAAAGGTACATTTGGTTTGAGGAGCTGCAGGCAGATCCTATGTGCTTTGAAACACCTTTTTCCCTTTGAATTAAAGTGCTGCATAGCCTTAATATCTTGTAGGATGAGGAGCCTTCATGAGAAATACAGTGTGATTCACACATTGTGCTAATCCATAATATGATTTGATTTTTGATTTTTAAGGTGTTTTGTGAATCTAGCAAATTTAGGTTTATTTAGTAAACTGTGTTTAAGCAGGATATAATTTTAGAAGCTAGCAACCTAGTTATTAATACTAAGCCATGATTTGTTGAATAAGACACTGTTGGTCAGATTCACACCACACATTAAGAGAACCATTAAGAGAACCATGAATTAGTATCATGCTAAGCCAATCTATACTACAATCTGAGCATGAAACACAAACATTTTTTCTTTTGCTTCCATTGAATCCAACTGATTTATAAAAGATGCTATCTTACTACAGTAGTTGGGTTTACTGAATTGGTTATTACTGGAATCCAATCACCTGATTATGTGCCATCAAGTGTGCTGTCAACTGTTTACCAATTGATATTGAATGTTTTGCAGTGAAGGTATACAAATACTTCCATATATACACAGAGTTGAAGAACTGAAAAACTTTTGTGACTTTGCAGGAAACAATTACGCTAAATTGTTAGAGCATGGAAATACAAGATTTTTGTCCTTGGGTCCACCAATTGACAGAATTTTAAGCATGTTTGATGGGCTTACTTCTTATTTTCTTTCTCAAGAAAAATGCCCTGTTATGTTGCAAAAATGGTTTGAAGATCCCTGTTTGAAATTGTGGTTGTCATTTGCAAGAGATTAATAATACCATCCTCAGTAATTCCATAATGGATTAGGGACCATTTCCATGGACCGGGGGGTGGGGTTTGCAGGTGGGAGCCAATCACGTGGACCGGGGGTGGGATTTGAGGCGGGAGCCAATCACGTGGACCGGGGGCAGGGTTTGCAGGCGGCAGCCAATCGTGCAGACCAGGGGCTTTTTCATGAATACGGAATATTACATAAGACCCCGTCCCGTTTTGCCATCCCAATGTCCCGTTTTTGTCTCAAAGAAATATGGTCAGCCTACTCCAAATGTACCATTATGGTTGTCTCCTCAGGAAACAACTACCAGAAGAGAAATGCAAGGAATCAGTTGGCTAAAATATAAAGACCTGTTAAAGTTTGAAGGAGGTGAACCTAAATTTAAAACAAGAGAAATGTTGGAATCTGATGGATTTATATGTCATTGGTTCACCTATATACAATTGATGGAATGTTTTAAACTAGATAAAAAGAAATATAAATTTATACACCAAGGACTCCACAAATATAAATTTGTTAATGAAATAACACAATTTGAAATGGATTTATGTATAAATGATGATCATGTTATTACTAAGATGTATAAGATTTTGTTACAGATGAACATGGAAGATGAACAAGTTAAGGATTGTATGATTAAATGGGCTAAGAACTTTGGATATAATATTATGCTGGACCAATGGGAGAATATGTGGATGAAAGGTTTGAAATTTACGTTGAATTATAATTTGAAAGAAATTGTTTTATAAGATGATGTATCATTGGTATCTAACTCCTGATAAGTTATCAAAAATGTATAGTGGTATAACTAATGTCTGTTGGAAATGTTCACAGGATGAAGGAACCTTTTACCATCTTTGGTGGACTTGTGAGAAAGCTAAAAAGTTCTAGGATCAAATATGTATCATTATTCAGAAGATTCTCAAAGTAAATATACAAAGGAAGAGCATATATAATTGGTGAGAGAGATGTTGAAATGTTTATTACGAAATCAATTGTATGCTAAATTGTCAAAATGTGAGTTTCATAAGGAACAATTAGATTATCTGGGTTACCGAATGTCAAATAAGAGGGTAGAAATGGATCCCGCAAAGGTGCATGATGTAATCGCTTGGGAGCCCCCAAAAACTAGGAGACAGTTGCAAAGTTTCCTAGGGTTTGCTAATTTGTATAGGCAGTTCATACCCAATTTTGCACAAGTGGCGTTACCCCTCACTGACCTATTAAAAACAAAGGGGATCAAAAGAAGAAAAAAAACCAGGGGTGAAGTTGCAATGGACAGAATGTCAAGAGCTGTTTGAACAGCTAAAATCCCTATTTATGTCAGAGCCTGTGTTAAAACATCCCGATCCTATGAAGCCGTTCGTAATCCAGGTAGATTCTTCAGATGTCGCGGTTGGAGAGATTTTACTACAAAAAGACAAGGGGTGGGGGGCTGAGACCCTGTGCCTACCTTTCACGTAAATTCAATGACACTGAACAATGCTGGCATGTGTGGGAAAAGGAAGCCTTTGCGGTGTGATTGGCGTTGCTGACATGGAGGCATTTGTTGGAGGGGGCCTCTCAGCCCTTTGAAATATGTAGAGATCATAAGAATTTAGAGGATTTGTGTGCCCCAAGAAAGTTGAACCCTCAACAAATTAGGTGGGCCCAATTTTTTAGTAGGTTTAACTTTACTCTCAAGTACTTGCCGGGAGGAAAGAATTTCTTGGCTCATGCTCTATCCCGTTGCAACAACACAACAGCCAGACAGAGGAGGTTATAGACTCAATTTTCCCAACTCAGCAGTTGGGGATGGCTGCAGTTACGAGAAGTCAGAAGTCTGCACCACTTTTAAGAGTGGAAGAGGGCTTACAGACTGAGTTACTTTCTGAATTAAAGAAAGATGCTTGGTTGCTAAAAGTGTCTAAATTGATATCAAAGGAGTGAGTCGTCACAGTAGATACTATAAATACACTTTCTCCCCCACTTGCCATTCTGGTGCCCTTTTGTGGTCAGCGTATTTCTTGTAAGTTTCTTTGGTGTCTTCCAATGCCCTCTCTATTATTGGCCACCAGTCAGCTATGCGTTCCATCCACTCATCCAATTGAACCATTTTGGTTTTATCTTTTGGCAACTCTGGGAATGCCACGAAATCTTGACCATTCACCACTTGGAAAGGGGGAAACCCCGTACTCTGGTGTACTGAATTGTTATAAGCCACTTTGGCAAACGGAAGTAGGTCCACCCAATTGTCCTGCTGATAGCTGATGTAGCATCTAAGGTACTGCTCCAACACTTGGTTAGTACATTCACAGCCTCCATCCATTTCTGGATGATGGCTGGAGCTTAAACCTTGTCCCACACCAATCCAAAATGCCCTCCAAAATTTGGAGGTGAATTGTACGCCCCGGTCGCTTATGATTTATTCAGGGGTCCTGTGCAGTCTATAAATGTGTTGCATAAACATCTTGGCTAGCTGTCCTGCATTTGGTATACTAGTGCATGGGATGAAATGGGCTTGCTTCGAAAATGAATTGGTTACTACCCAAATCACTGTCTTCTTGTGGCTGTCTGGTAAATCTACTATAAAGTCCATAGCTATCTGCTTCCAAGGTTGGGTGGGGCGTGCCACATTCTGCAATAGCCCTCTGGGTTTTCCCCCCATTCTTTTGGCCATGGCACAGATTGGGCAACTGGCTACATATTCCTCAATGTATTTGCGAAGGAATGGCCACCAGAATTGCTGCCTCAAAAGGTGCAAAGTCTTTAGGTATCCGAAGTGCCCAGCCAACTTTGCATCATGGCATCTCTCAAGTATTTTCCTTCTCAGGGGCTCCAGGATATACAGCCTATCCCCACTCCACCAGAACTCCTGTTTCTCTGTCAGGTTTGCTTTATTAGTTCACAACCATGCATCAGTTTTTAGCGCCAACTGTAGCTCATGTCGTAAATCCCCTTCTACTGTTAAATTGGGTTTGGACTTCTGACCCCTTGTGACCGCTGCCATCCCCGATTGTAGGGTTGGGATGATTGAATCTATTACCTCTTCCCTCTGGCTGTTGTGTTGTGGTAACTGGGACAAAGCATCAGCCAAAAAATTACTTCCCCCGGGTAAGTACTTTAGAGTGAAATTGAATCTACTAAAGAATTGAGCCCATCTAATCTGCTTGGGGTTTAACTTCCTTGGAGTTCGCAGCGCTTCTAAATTCTTGTGATCTGTCCAAACTTCGAAGGGGTGAGCTGCCCCTTCTAGTAAATGCCTCCAATTTATCAAAGCCCAGCGTACTGTAAATGCTTCCTTTTCCCATACGTGCCAGCAGCGTTCCATGTTGGTAAACTTGTGGGAAAGGTATGTGCAAGGTTTCAGGTTCCCTTCCCTGTCCTTTTCTAATAAAATCCCCCCAACAACATCTGATGTGTCCACATGCACGATTAGGGGTTTCATGGGGTCGGGGTGGTTTAATACTGGCTCCGAAGTGAACAACGCCTTCAGCTGTTCAAAAGCCCCTTGGTTGTCTGTTGTCCACTTCAGATTCGCCCCTGGTCTTTTCACCACCTTACAGTCCCCCTTCCCCTTAGTCTTTAGTAAATCAGTGAGGGGTAAAGCCACCTGTGCAAAATTGTGTATGAATTGTCAGTAAAAATTTGCGAAACCCAAGAAACTATGTAACTGTCTCCTAGTTTGAGGTGGTTTCCAAGCCACTACATCTTGCACCTTCGCTGGATCCATTTCAATCCCTTTGCTTGATACCTGATATCCCAGATAATCCAATTGCTCCTTATGAAATTCACATTTTGACAATTTAGCATACAATTGATTTTGCAGTAACCGTTTCAGCACTTCCCTCACTAAAGACACATGTTCTTCTATCATTTCAGTGTAACCCAGGATATCATCTAAATAGACTAACACCCCCCGGTACAGGAAATCACGTAACACTTCATTTATTAAATGAAACCAACAGTTTAAGAATCTCCAAGTTCCCCCCCATCGGGATTTGCAGCTCGGTCGCCCTCCCCTTCATCTCTCAGGTTTCAGATCTTTCTGGGTCCGAATCAACTAATGCAGCAATATTGCCCTTTGACCTGGGTGTTGAATCGCTCGGCACGATACTTTGATTAACATGTTTGCAGTTCTGTGAATACATCAAAGCCCCATCGCCAGCATTCTCCCCTACTTTACATGACCCTGTGAGTTTAACAGACTGGTGGGATGTTGCTTCCTGGCACCATGGCAGGATGGCATGGATGACATCCTGACAAGTGGGAAAAATTACAACTGTCAATGATGGGTTGGATATCTGTGATTAAGATGAATGTTTTGCCTAGAATGTTGTTTTTGTTCCAGACAATACTGATTTTGTCAACAGATTTACCGTTTAAACAATGGCAGAAAGATATCTCTAAGTTCATTTGGCAAGGGAAGAAACCAAGAATCAAATATAAATTGTTACAAGATGCCAAAGAATGAGGAGGTCTAGGTTTGCCTGACTTGAAATTGTATTTTTTTTTGCCTGCTGTTTGCTATGGATGAAGGATTGGGTGACTTTGAAGGACAATAAATTATTGGAACTAGAAGCACATGATCTCCGATTTGGGTAGCATGCCTACTTGTGGTATGATAAAGCTAAAGTTAATAAATGTTTTAAAAATCATTTTGTTAGGCGTGCTATACTGAGGGTTTGGAACAAATATAAACCAATATTGTCTCCTAATGTACCTATGTGGTGGTCCCCTCAAGAAGCTTTTTTTAGAAGAGAGATGGCAGACAAACCAAGCTGGTTGAGATATGAAGATTTGCTGAATTTTGAAGAAGGGATACCTAAACTTAAAACAAGGGAACAACTAGAATTGGAAGGTCATATTTGTCATTGGTTCAATTTCGCACAACTTTTTTTCTTTTTCTTATAATAATTTTTCTTTTTTAAAATACAATAACAAAACACACAATCAATAATAACAAAAAAAATCAATCAAACAACCAAAACATAACACATATAACTTTATAAACTTAACCTCTATGTGCACCCATCACCCGTGGGACTTGTAACTATCCTTATCTCTTCACTTTTTATTATCATACATTTTTATTATTACTGATTCTTAATAAGCCCTCTTCTCCAAAAATATAGTATATATTGATCTGGTTTTACTCCTTTCCCTTTAACAAAGACATATTCCAGAAATTCACCCCATATAACATCAAAATCGTTCCTTTTCACCAAATCCTTTCTATATTTTAGTTCACAAGTCAATTTGTCATTAATAGCAATATTCCATACCTCTTTAAACCAATCTTCAAGCTCATACTCATAATCCATTTTCCATTTTTTAATTATTATTAATCTTAGGGCAGTAACAAAAATTATTATCATCTCTTTCTTTTGCCACTCTAATTTCATATTTTTAAAATTTAACAATAATGCTATTTTTGGACATATTTGCAAATTAATAGATAGTATTTCATTGATTTCAGTGAAAACCTTTTCCCATATTTTTTTAATCTTTTCATATTCCCACCATAAATGTAAGTAAGTCCCAATTTCTTTTTTACACCTCCAACAATTTATTAAATTATTTCTATTATAGTGGCTTAACATTATTGGAGTCATATACCATTTCCAAACTGTCTTATAGCTATTCTCTTTCATTCTAACAGACATATTTTTCATAATTCTTTGCGTCCAAATCTTTGACCATTCCTCTTCTGTAATATTAATACCTAAATCACTCTCCCAACTGAATTTCATTCCTTGTTGTGCTGAGTTACATTCTATCATTATTTTATAAATTTTACTTATTAACCCTTTTATTACCTTCTCTGTACCTGTCTGGATTCACACGTATCCTTAATAAAGCTTATTCTGCATTTCAAATAACTTGCATGGAGAAGCATTTATTGGAGCAAGTCAGAGTCATCACAGAAATATCCGAATGTAAATGTATGTCGATTCTACACGAGGCTACTCCTGAACCCTCAGAGAGCCTTACGCTTGAGAATTGACCTTGCAGCACACTATTACTGACAATTTGTATGTCAGAGACAAAACTATGGATATTTCCAGTGAAAAACCTCAGGAGGTTGAAAGTGAACAGCCGAGCACCTCCAGGGAAAGTACTGAGATCCCGAAGGTGGAGAAATCAGTGAAATTTGAACCTACAGGTGGTTGAAAGAAACGACACCAGAAAGAGGACATCAAAGAAAGCGTGGAACCCACTGAGATCCCCATGATGAGAACCCCGAAAACCATAGCGGAATGGTCCCTGGGGATTGGAGGTGCCATGAAACCTGAAATTGGCAAGCGAGCTACAAAACAATGCATCACGCAAGCACAAAGAATGGCTTCTTTAGAAGCTAAGATATCCCAAATGGATTTTGAGTTGGAGACTATAAGTCAACAGATGGCAGCAATGAACAGGACCTTACAAAAAATTCTGCAGAACTAAGTGGGGAAAAAACCTGTTTCTAGACCTACCAGCCCTCCGATCATGTCAGGTGAAGGTGAATCCACTGAGGACAGTGAGGAAGAGGGGGAGACATCGGAACCCGATGAATACGCACAATCCCCTACCAGAGAGACACGTGTGAATATCAAACCTCTATCTCTGCCAACTAGAACTATGACCATTAGCAAATTAAAGATGAAATTTGATGGTGACCCAGTGAAGCTGGCATGCTTCATGACCCATATGAGGGGGATCATGGAAGAATTTGAAGGGTCCTTTGCCAACAAAGAAGCCAAGGTGATATATGTTTCAAATTTTCTTGAGGGAGAGGCAGCAAACTGATTGGTGGCTATGCATGAAGCAAAAGCCAAAGAGCTATCAAATTTTAGTGCCTTCATGATGGCGTTATGTAAATGTTTTGAAGATACCTTGTCAAAAATGTCTGCCAGAGTAGAACTGCAAAATTTAAGACAAGGCAATTGCACTGTAGCAGAGTATGCCATGGAATTCAAAAAATTAATAAGCCAATTACCAGATAGGCCTGAGACTTTCCAAATAGAATATTTCCAAATGGGTCTGAAACCAGAGATTCTTGAAATGGCAGCAGGGAAAGGGGATCCAGAAACCTTAGACAAATGGATCCAGTTGGCAGGAAAAGCAGAGAGTACCGGACTATGAATAAGATCACACTGACAATTCCAGACCCCAAGAAAAAAGTTTGTCAATACTACGATACCGAACAAGCGAAGTTCCAACCAGAAAACCTGGGAAGAAGAAAAGGAGCGATGAGCTAAAAGTGGATTATGCTTCAAATGCAGAAAAGAAGCTCACCATATCGGCAACTGCCTACAGGCCACTAATCTTCAAAAGAAGAAACCGGAGGACAAAAGAAGCAAGCAAATCATCCCTAAATGAAAGGGAGCAGCAGTGGCGATAGACGATCAGACCAAGCAAGTGCCTTTTTTTGATGAAAACGACTCTACAGATGAAGAATTCCAGCCAGCGGGAAACTCCAATTGCCTGTTCTAAAATGTGCCGGAGGACAGGCATTTACTAATGGGCACAACGATCCACTCGTGTGTGGAGATTGTCCGACCATGCAAGTAAAGGTAAAAATTGAGATTTTTGATGGGAGGGAGCAAGCCAGTTTATTAGCTATGCTGGACTCTGGGTGCTCAAGATTCACCCTGCTATAGTGACTGGACTAAGACTAAAACTGTATAAACTCAGAGTCCCCATAATTTTTTGCCAACTTGATGGGTCCAAACTGAAAGGGAGACCTGTGGAGTATTATACAGAAGCAGTAAAACTGAAAATTGGGACCCATTAAGAGACTTTGAGTTTTATTGTGGCCCCAATAGCCAATCAGCCAATAGTTTTGGGTGTGAAGTGGCTAAGAGAAAGAAATACCCACATTGACTGGGTTTCGGGGGAAATGGAATTCGCATATGGTTTTTACGGTGGGTTAGAAGCTGAGGCTGTACAAATTGGAACTAGGATGGGAGTGGTTGGTGTTGAAATTGGTGGTCTAGCAAATGAGGAAGTAGAAATTCTACTGGTATTTGATGAGACTGAATCAGATCAATTGCCACCCCACCGTAAAACAGACTGTGCTATCAAAATAGAACCTGGGGCGGTCTTACCTAAAACCAAACTGTATTCCATAACTCACAAAGAATTACAGGAATTACGAAAGTTTATTGACAAAAATCTTAAGCGTGGGTTCATTGAACCAGCCACTTCACTGATGGCAGCCCCTGTATTGTTCAGGAAAAAGAAAGATGGATCTTTAAGACTATGTACTGACTACAGGGGTCTGAATGCCATTTGTGTTTCTAATCAATACCCTCTGCCCTTACTGAAGGACATGCTAGCTCACCTCACGAAAGGTAGAATATTTACCAAACTGGACTTAAGAGAAGCGTACTTTAGAGTACATATACGTGAGGGGGATGAATGGAAGACTGCTTTTAATTGCCATTTGGGATGTTTTCAATATTGGGTCATGCCGTTCGGTCTATCTGGAGCCCCGGGAGTCTTCATGAACTTAATTAATGAGGTTTTACACGTCTTTTTGTACCAGGGAGTACTGGTCTACTTGGATGACATTTTAATCCATACTGAGACAATGGAAGAGCATGTAGACTTGGTGCGCAAAGTGTTAAAAAGACTTAGAAGCGCAATTGTATGTAAAACTGTCAAAATGTGAATTCCATAAGGAGAAGTTGGACTATTTGGGGTATAGGGTGTCTCACCAGGGGATTGAAATGGATCCAGCCAAGGTGAACAATGTATTGGGCTGGGAACCTCCAAGAACCCGCAGGCAATTGCAATCGTTCCTAGGGTTTTCGAATTTTTATCACCAGTTTATACTCAACTTCGCTCAAATAGCTTTGCCTTTAACTGATCTTTTAAAAACAAGGGGTGAGTTGCAGAAAGCAGCAAAGCCAGGGGCAGCTCTGAAATGGACTCCTGAATGCCAAGCTGCATTTGATAAATTAAAGGCACTGGTTACAGCAGAGCCGATATTAAAACACCCTGATTCCAAAAAACCTTTTGTTATCCAAACTGAAGCCTCAGATACTGTGGTTGGATAGTGCTCCTATGGCAAGATTCCAATGATGTTTTGAGACCCTGTGCCTATATCTCCCGAAAATTTTCAGAGACTGAAAGATGATGGCATGTTTGGGAGAAGGAGGCTTTTGCTGTGTGGCATGCACTTGCTACATGGAGACATTTGTTGTAGGGTCCCCCCACCCTTTTGAAGTGTGAACTGATCATAAAAACCTAGAAGCCTTGAAATCCCCACGTAAATTGAGTCCCAAGCAAGTGCACTGGGCTGAGTTCTTCAGTCGATTCAATTTTACATTAAAATACCTCCCTGCAGGAAAAAAATTCTTAGCTGACGTACTCTCTCATTTACAACACAACAGCCAAAGAGAGGAAGTAATTGACACTGTGATGTCCCCCCAACAACTAGGTTTAGACCCAGGGGAATTAGAAAAGGACAAGAGTACCATGATGACCAGGCTAAGTCTGCCGGTGGGGAAGGTAGCAATTACTTGCAGTAAAAACCCACCACCTGATCTCATGTTATAAACTGCATTAACAAAAGAATTAAGAGCAGAATTACAAAATGATCCTTGGTTGCTAGAGCACAAACAAAACCTTCACGAGAACAATGGACTATGGTGGAATGGGGAGAAATTGTATGTACCCAGTGCATTAAGAAAGCGCATTTTGCTAAGATGTCATGATGACAAAATAGCTGGTCATTTTGGATTTGTAAAGACATTGCATTTAGTTATAAGACAATTTTGGTGGCCTACACTAAGAAAAGATGTTAAAGAGTATGTAACTACCTGCCCTATCTGTGCCACTACAAAAAAAATCTGCAGGAAAACCAGTAGGATTATTACAACCAGTAGTGAACCCTTGTCAACTCTGGAAACAGATAGCTATGGACTTTATAGTGGATTTGCCTGACAGTAAAGGGAAAACTGTAATCTGGGTGGTTACGGACTTGTTTTCCAAACAAGAGCATTTTTTTCCATGCAAGGGACTACCTTCTGCTAACCAGCTGGCAAAGCTCTTCATCCAGCATGTCTATTGTCCTCACGGTGTGCCCAAAAGGGTAATTAGTAATTAAGGAAGTCAATTTACTTCTAAATTTTGGAAAGCATTTTTGAAATTAATTGGTGCAGAACAAAGTTTAAGCTTGTCGTTTTATCCCCAGACGTACGGAGCGACTGAATGTCTGAATCCCGTATTAGAGCAGTATTTAAGGTGTTACATTAGTTATCAACAAAATGACTGGGTTGACCTTTTGCCATTCGCTGAGGTTGCATATAATAATTGGGCTGGGAACCTCCAAGAACCCGCAGGCAATTGCAATCGGGAATCAGGGTGTTTTAATATCGGCTCTGCTGTAACCAGTGCCTTTAATTTATCAAATGCAGCTTGGCATTCAGGAGTCCATTTCAGAGCTGCCCCTGGCTTTGCTGCTTTCTGCAACTCACCCCTTGTTTTTAAAAGATCAGTTAAAGGCAAAGCAATTTGAGCGAAGTTGAGTATAAACTGGTGATAAAAATTCGAAAACCCTAGGAACGATTGCAATTGCCTGCGGGTTCTTGGAGGTTCCCAGCCCAATACATTGTTCACCTTGGCTGGATCCATTTCAATCCCCTGGTGAGACACCCTATAATAATGCAGTGCATCAAAGTACAGGATTCTCCCCATTTAAAATTGCTACAGGGCAGGAATTTGTGGCAATCCCTGATCTACCTTCGTACCCTTCTCAAAACCTGCCCAATCCTTTGTTAGCTGATGAATGGATTGCTAAAGTAACATCTAACTGGCCAGTTATGAAACAAACCTTACAAGAGGCAAAAGATATTTATAAAAGGTTCACAGATAAAAAGCAATCCCCTGAATGGCAATTGAAGGTTGGAGATAAAGTATACCTGTCAACAAAACACCTTCGTTCTAATCAACCATCTAAAAAGCTGGGGCTGAAGTACGTTGGTCCATTTTCAATTACCAAAGTAATTAATCCAGTGACTGTTCAGTTAGAATTACCAAAAAATCTACGGAAAATACATCTGGTATTTCATATTAGCTTGTTAAAACCTCTGAAAGCTTTGAAAACATGTCATCTGGAAAAGCCTAAACCTCCTCCAATAATGGTGGAAGGAGAACAACACTTTGAAATTAAAGCTATTCTTGATTCTAGAATCCACCAAGGAAACCTGCAGTATTTGGTTCAGTGGCAGCATCTGCCGAGCAGCTTCAATGAGTGGGTGGAGAAAAGCCACGTCTCTGCTCCTCAACTCACTGCTCAATTTCATCGCAAGTTCCCTGAATAACCTAACTGATGTACTGTATTTTATAATATTTTCTGTCTTTTATGTTTGCAGATTTAAACGCAATATATTCAGCAAGCTACTTCTGTCTCCTATGAAATTACTTTTTTCTTTGGGGGCCGGTATGTCAGGATTCCAGTTTGAATCCTGCCATGTACCTCACAGATACATGTAAGCCTGGCCAGCGAGGGGAGGGGGAGCACATTCTGGGAGCCGTGCCAGACTGTTGGAGACTGTTGTGCTGAGCGTCAAGGTCGTCCGCCTACACCAGTGTGGTGGGGGCTTGAACGGAGTGGGAAACTAACAGACACTGACATCATGAGCGCAAGAGGGTTGGCGCGAAGGGGGAAAGCTAAGTTTGACTGTTTGGTGGGAAACCGTCATTCAGATCTTTGAGAATGCTTTGATTTACATGTATCCTTAATAAAGCTTATTCTGTATTTCAAATGACTTGCATGGAGAAATGTTTATTGGGGCACTGAAGTCAGAGTCATCACAGTACCATTCTGCTTTCACTGTATTATTAATTCCTCAACTTTTGTTAATTGTCTACATTTCCCATATTGTTTTACCCCAGAGCTTTCCAAACTGTGTCTCGGGACAAGTTAGTGTGTCAGCTGCAGTGTCTGGGTGTGTCGGGGCTGCTGCTGCCTCCGAGCCCTGCCAGGATTCCACACAGGTCCTGGTGCCTGCCTTGTGCCTTGCTGCCTCCAAACCTGCCCTGCCAGGATTCCACGCAGGTCCTAGTGCCTGCCTTGTGCCCTGCTGTAAGAGTGTGTCGCGAAATGATGCCCTGCTGTAAGAGTGTGTCGCGAAATGAAGTGTGTCACCAACATGAAAAGTTTGGAAAGCTCTGTTTTACCCAATTCTTAGTCCATGACTCCAATTGCAATACATTATACCATGATATTGTACTCTGTTTAAATGTTTCCTTTATATCTTCTCTACTAGAAACTTTACTTAACCAATCTTTCAATCTTAATACTCCAGCTCGTTCCATATCTTTTATTAAACCTGTCTTACGATTCTCTGGGAATTTTTCTAATTCTACAATTCGAGTCAGTGGTGATATTCCTGGACTAAATATATTTTTATTTTTATGCCAAATCTGTAAAGTAACATTACTGGTTGGGTTTTTTATTTCACTAAAACATTTTTTGTTTTGTATAAAAAGAAAACAATCCTTATCTCTTATCACCCCTAACTCCATTTCACCCAAATCAATTTTTCTAATCTATATATCATATTAGGAACATATCTCATTTGATTAGCTACATTATATAATACATATTAATATTTGGAATACCTAATCCTCCTTCTTTTTTTATCTCCATTACAAAAATTATTTATAATATTTTGCCATTGTTTTAACTCCTCCTGTAATAATTCTATTGGTAGCATCCAAAATAAAAAAATATTTTAGGTAATATCTTCATTTTACATAGCACTACTCTCCCAAACCATGACAATTTCAATTTTTTATATCCAAATATTTTTTCTTTTATTTCTTCCCTCAACTTATCAAAATTCACTGTTTTTATATCCTGTAAATTTTTAGCTATATTTATCCCCAAATATTTAAAACTCTCTGTAACTTTAATCTTATATATCTTTTTAATTTATTCTATTTCCCCTCTACTATTATTGATTAACATCATCTCAGACTTATTCCAATTTATTTTCAAACCTGTTACTTCTTCAAAATCTTCCAAATGTTTCTGAATGTTACTTAAAGCTTCTAACGGTTCTACTATAGTTAACATAGTATCATCCGCAAACAAACTAATCTTTACTTTTTCTCCTTGTCCTATTCCTTCTATATCTTTATCTTTCCTTATCACATTCACTAATAATTCTATCATTAATATAAATAAAATTGGAGATAAAGGGCAACCTTGTCTTGTTCCTCGGCTTAGGTTGAATTGTTCTGTTATTCCATCATTAACTAATACTGAAGATTTATTCCCTGCATATAATTTTGTAATAATATGTTGAATTTTTTTTCTGAATCCCATTTGTTGAACTAAATTTTTTAATGTTGACCATTCTACTGAATCAAAGGCTTTAAAAATATCTAGTGCTATTACTCTGGCTTTTACCACTTTTCCTTTTATATAATTAATTACATTTAATAACCTCATTAGGTCTGCCATTTGTCTTCCTTTTATAAATCCGCTTCGATCATTTCTTTTTTTTTTTTTTAACAAATTTTATTAGATTTTAATTTTACATAGATAAAAATTTGAAACAGAAAAGAAAATAGAAATACAAATCAAGAAAAAAGAAAAGATAAAAAAGTGTAGTAAAGGAAAAAAGAAAAAAAGATAAAGCTGAAACAGAATTTGGTCAACTTCCGATTTGTATCTGGTCATGGTATTTTAAAAATTTTATCTTACATGCTAGGTCTATATATAATATTAAAGAATATTTCTTGTCTATTACATCAATATATATATATTTTAATCTTCAAATCCCCATATAAGCTTTGCCCCTCCCGCATCTTGTAAATAGTCAGTTAATGGTTTCCACTCTTTAAGGAAATAATTATTTGGATTTTCTTTTAATAAACATGTCAGTTTATCATTCTCTGCCATATCCATCAATTTTAACATCCAATCTTGTATTGTAGGCGATATCTGGTTTTTCCAATTTTGTGCAAAAATAAGTCTTGCTGCTGTAATCATGTATTGCATAATCCTTGTAAATTGCTTCCCAGGTTGTCCATCAATTATTCCCAGTAAGAAAAATTCCGGTTTAAATGGAACTCGAATTTGTAATATATTTTGCATCAATGCATGTATTTGAGTCCAAAATTTCTTTGCAGTCTCACATGTCCACCACATATGGTAAAAAGACCCCTCTTTTTTTTTACATTTCCAACATAAGTTGGAGACATTTCCATACATTTTAGAAAGTTTTTGTGGGGTCATATACCATCTGTACATCATCTTATAAAAGTTTTCTTTTAAATTATAACACAAAGTAAATTTTAACCCTTTGGTCCACATATCTTCCCATTGTTGCATTTGAATATTATGGCCAATATTTTTAGCCCATTTAATCATACAGTCTTTAACTTGTTCCTCTACCATTTCACCTTTTAACAATAATTTATACATTTTTGCAATTAGATGATCATCTAATGATGATCGCTTCGATCATTTCTAATATATTTTCCTATAAACTCAATCTTTTCACAATAATTGCTGTAAATATCTTCACATCTTGATTTATTAATGATATTCGTCTACATGAATCAATTTCTGATTTATCTTTTCCAGGCTTTGGAATCAAAACTATTATAGAATACTGCCAGGATGGTGGAATCTCCCCTCCTTCTAAAATACTATTAAATGATTTTTCCAATTTCAGAATTAATTTTTTAAAAATATTTTATAAAATTCTGCCCCTAAACCATCCATCCCAGGTGTTTTTCCAACTTTCAAATTCTTTATAACCTCTTCTATCTCTTCTTTCATAAATTTGTGTTCTAATCTGTCTTTATCATCCTCCTGGAGTTTATTACCTAAATTTTTCTCAATATAATTTCTAACTTTCTCTTCTGAACTCCCTTTAGTTCTATATAACTTCTCATAAAATTCTTGTATTGCTTTTATCTTATCTTTCATCAAATTACATCTATTTCCTTTTACATCTTAATTATACCTATTTCCATTTTTGTCTTTTTCAATTGAACAGCCCTAGATAACATCTTAGAATTTACCATATTCAAAGTATTGTCTTTTTAGATAAATCAAGTTTCTCTGAACCTTTTCCATCTCACTTCCTTGCAATTCTTTTTTTAACGCTAATATCTCTTCCAAATTTTTTTAATCTCTATTAATAGTATAAATTCTCTCTAATTCTCTTATCTTCCGTTCTATCTCTTCTTCCTTTTGCTTTTTTTGCTTTTTTAATATTGAGGCTTCTTTAATACTTAGTCCTCTTATAACTGCCTTCACTGAATCCCATAGTATTCCTTGTTCAATTTCACCATTATCATTAATCTGCCATATTTCCTTCCATTCTCTCTTTAGTTTTTCCATTATCTCTTCATTTCTAAAAATATTCATATCCATTTTCAAGACGGGAAGGTCATGGCAGAGAGGTCAGACTAAATACGATCCCTGGGGAAGGTAATGGCAACCCACACCCGTATTCTTGCTGTGAAAACTAAATGGATCAGTACAACCAGAGATATGTCGGTATACCATCGGAACATGGGACTCCCAGGTCGGAAGATGGTCAAAATGCTACTGGGGAGGAACAGAGGATAAGTTCAACTAGCCCCAGATGTGATGACGCAGCTAGCTCAAAGCCGAAAGGACGGCTAGCGGCCGACGGTGCTGGTGGTGAACGACGAATCCGATGTTCTAAAGATCAACACACCATAGGAACCTGGAATGTAAGATCTATGAGCCAGGGCAAATTGGATGTGGTTATTGGTGAGATGTCAAGATTAAATATAGACATTTTAGGTGTCAGTGAACTGAAATGGACTGGAATGGGCCACTTCACATCAGATGACCACCAGATCTACTACTGTGGACAAGAGGACCACAGAAGAAACGGAGTAGCCTTCATAATTAATAATAAAGTGGCTAAAGCAGTGCTTGGATACAATCCAAAAAACGATAGAATGATCTCAATTCGAATTCAGGGTAAGCCATTTAACATCACAGTGATCCAAATATACGCCCCAACCACAGATGCTGAAGAAGCAGAAGTAGATCAGTTCTATGAGGATCTGCAGCACCTACTAGATAATACACCAAAAAGAGATGTTATTTTCATTACAGGAGACTGGAATGCTAAGGTGGGTAGTCAAATGACACCTGGAATTACAGGCAAGCATGGTCTGGGAGAACAAAATGAAGCAGGACATAGGCTGATAGAATTTTGCCAAGACAACTCACTGTGCATAACAAACAATCTCTTCCAACAACCTAAAAGACGACTTTATACATGGACTTCACCAGATGGTCGACACCGAAATCAGATTGACTACATCCTTTGTAGCCAAAGGTGGCGGACATCTATACAGTCGGTAAAAACAAGACCTGGAGCTGACTGTAGTTCAGATCATGAACTTCTTATTGCACAATTTAGAATCAGACTAAAGAGAATAGGGAAGACCCACAGATCACTTAGATATGAACTCACTAATATTCCTAAGGAATATGCAGTGGAGGTGAAGAATAGATTTAAGGGACTAGATTTAGTAGATAGGGTCCCGGAAGAACTATAGACAGAAGTTTGCAACATTGTTCAGGAGGTGGCAACAAAAAACGTCCCAAAGAAAAAGAAAACCAAGAAGGCAAGATGGCTGTCTGATGAGACACTAGAAGTAGCCCAAGAAAGAAGGAAAGCAAAAGGCAACAGTGATAGGGGGAGATATGCCCAATTAAATGCAAAATTCCAGAGGTTAGCCAGAAGAGATAAGGAATTATTTTTAAACAAGCAATGTGCGGAAGTGGAAGAAGACAATAGAATAGGAAGGACAAGAGACCTCTTCCAGAAAATTGGAAACATCGGAGGTAAATTCCAGGCAAAAATGGGTATGATCAAAAACAAAGATGGCAAGGACCTAACAGAAGCAGAAGAGATCAAGAAAAGGTGGCAAGAATATACGGAAGATCTGTATAGGAAGGATAATAATATTGGAGGTAGCTTTGATGGTGTGGTCAGTGAGTTAGAGCCAGACATCCTGAAGAGTGAGGTTGAATGGGCCTTAAGAAGCATTGCTAATAAGAAGGCAGCAGGAGACGATGGTATCCCAGCTGAACTGTTTAAAATCTTGCAAGATGATGCTGTCAAGGTGATGCATGCCATATGCCAGCAAATTTGGAAAACACAAGAATGGCCATCAGATTGGAAAAAATCAACTTATATCCCCATACCAAAAAAGGGAAGCACTAAAGAATGTTCAAACTATCGAATAGTGGCACTTATTTCACATGCCAGTAAGGTAATGCTCAAGATCTTGCAAGGTAGACTCCAGCAATTCATGGAGTGAGAATTGCCAGATGGACAAGCTGGGTTTAGAAAAGGCAGAGGAACTAGAGACCTAATTGCCAATATCCGCTGGATAATGGAGAAAGCCAGGGAGTTTCAGAAAAACATCTATTTTTGTTTTATTGACTATTCTAAATCCTTTGACTGTGTGGATCATAACAAATTGTGGCAAGTTCTTGGTGTTATGGGGATACCAAGTCATCTTGTCTGCCTCCTGAGGAATCTGTATAACGACCAAGTAGCAACGGTAAGAACAGAGCACGGAACAATGGACTGGTTTAAGATTGGGAAAGGAGTATGGCAGGGTTGTATACTCTCACCCTACCTATTCAACCTGTATGCAGAACACATCATGCGACGTGCTGGACTTGATGAATCCAAGGCTGGAGTTAAAATCGCTGGAAGAAACATTAACAATCTTAGATATGCAGATGATACCACTTTGATGGCTGAAAGCGAGGAGGAGCTGAGGAGCCTTATGATGAAGGTGAAAGAAGAAAGTGCAAAAGCTGGGTTGCAGTTAAACCTCAAAAAAAAACCAAGATTATGGCAACCAGCTTGATTGATAAGTGGCAAATAGATGGAGAAAACGTGGAGGCAGTGACAGACTTTGTATTTCTAGGCGCAAAGACTACTGCAGACCCTGACTGCATCCAGTAAATCAGAAGACGTCTACTTCTTGGGAGGAGAGCAGTGACAAATCTTGATAAAATAGTTAAGAGCAGATGCATCACACTGACAACAAAGGTCCGCATAGTTAAAGCAATGGTATTCCCCGTAGTAACCTATGGCTGCGAGAGCTGGACCATAAGGAAGGCTGAGCGAAAGAAGATAGATGCTTTTGAACTGTGGTGTTGGAGGAAAATTCTGAGAGTGCCTTGGACTGCAAGAAGATCAAACCAGTCCATACTCCAGGAAATAAAGCCAGACTGCTCACTTGAAGGAATGATATTAAAGGCAAAACTGAAGTACTTTGGCCACATAATGGAAAGACAGGATACCCTGGAGAAGAAGCTGATGCTAGGGAAAGTGGAAGGCAAAAGGAAGAGGGGCCGAGCAAGGGCAAGATGGATGGATGATATTCTGGAGGTGACGGACTCAACCATGGGGGAGCTGGGGATGGTGACGGCCGACAGGAAGCTCTGGCGTGGGCTGGTCCACGAAGTCATGAAGAGTCGGAAGTGACTGAACGAATAAACAACAAAAAGCTTCCTTATAATCACATTTCACTTTCATTTGAATACTCATCATTGAATGATCAACTTTCAGATGCCATCTGAAATAGCTAAGTGCTGGCATGAAGCCATGCAGCAGGAATTGGATTTCTTAAAGGAAAATAAAACTTGGAAATTAGTGAGTTTGCCTCCCAGTCAGAAGTGTTTGGGTTGTAGGTGGGTGTTTAAACTGAAAAAAGATTCTGATGGTAAAATTCAGAAGTACAAAGCAAGGTTGGTAGCAAAAGGTTTTGCTCAAAGGAAAAATGTGGATTATGACAAAACTTTTGCTCCAGTGACAAAAGCTGAATCTATCAGGTTGCTTTTAAAGGTTGCTGCTATGAAGAAATTGTCAGTCTATCACTATGATATTCAAACTGCTTTTCTGTATGGTGATTTGGAGGAAAAATTGTTTATGCAACAACCTCCTGGTTATGAAAAAGAAAAACATCTTGTCTGTGAATTGCAGAAATCCATCTATGGATTGAAGCAGGCAGCGCATTGTTGGAATATTAAATTAGATAATATTTTGCAAAAATTTGGGTTTCAGAAAGGAATTGCTGATCCATGTGTGTATGTAAAAATGATA
Organism: Charina bottae; assembly: GCA_023362775.1. Taxonomy (NCBI): domain Eukaryota; kingdom Metazoa; phylum Chordata; class Lepidosauria; order Squamata; family Charinaidae; genus Charina; species Charina bottae. The sequence goes on from JALMGJ010000001.1 coordinate 202,196,318, forward strand.
AGCAAGGTGTAATGTACTTGTGCTTGTATGTTGATGATTTGTTGCTGCTCACATCATCTGATGAACAAAAGCGTGATTTTGAGGTTTGTATGAAAAACAATTTCACATTGAAATGTCTTGGAGCAGTTAATAATTACTTAGGATTAGAAATTCAGAGGGAAAAAGATGGCAGTTTTCTCATAAGTAAGAGTAGTAAAATTAAGAAACTGCTGGAGGATTTTAAAATGCAAGACTGTAAGTCTGTCTCCTCCCCCATGCTTCCCGAGTTTCTAAAAGAGGAGGGGGAGAAGGGGGATGGTGAGTTATCTGAAGGAGATAGTTTCAGATCAGCCATTGGTAGTCTTCTTTACATTGCAAACAATAGCTGTCCAGACATTTCTAACAGTGTGTCCATTTTGAGCAGGTTTGTGGAAAATCCCACATCTGCTGCAAAGTCTGGGTTAAAAAGGCTTTTTCGTTATTTACAAGGCACCAAAGATTATTGCTTAAGGTTGTCTGCTACAGACACAGAGGAAAAGTTAGAATGCTGGTGTGATTCAGATGGGGCTGGAGATCTCAGTGATAGGAAGTCTACTTCTGGAAGTGTAATTCAATTTGCAAAGTCCGCTATTGCATGGTTCTCCAGAAAACAAACAGTAGTAGCCATCAGCACAGCTGAAGCCAAATTTTATGCTTTAGCACAACTGTGCAATGAGGTAATTTGGTTTACACAATTATTGCAAGACATTGGAGTCATTTTAAGCCAGCCTGTAACAATTCATGAAGACAACCAAGCCTGTCTTCATTTGGCTTTATTGGAAGGAACCAGAAATCGCACAAAGCACATTGATGTGCGTTTTCATCTTGTTAAAGATTTTCTAACCAAGAAAAAGGTTGGGCTGATATTTTCACCAAGCCTCTAGTTGCCAGTAGGCACAATGAGTTAATTACCAGATTGGGTTTGCTTCCATATTCTTTCTAGTCATAAAAAAAGGGGAGTGTTGCATATATATTTTTGTGTCTGTAGAATATGGAAGGCTAGTTTAAAAAGCCAAGCCTTGAAGTTTCTTTTTGGGCTCTTAGGGAACACATGTTGTTCATCTTCCTCAGGAATGTTAATTTACTTTGGAGCCGGCTAGTCTGGCAGTTCTGACCAATCAGAATTACCTGTTTAAGCTTTGCCCATATTGGGAATTTGTTGCCTAGGTGTTTGGTCACATGCCAGATCCTGTCCACTCAGGTATGGCCAAGTTGCAATTGTAAAAAGCTTTAAAAGTGTTATCTCTGCTTTTGTTCTGGTCTCTCTGCTCTGCTATCTCAATGTAAATAGCTTATGTTAATCAGCCATGTGCTTCTCTTCGGCTGAAGAAGATGCAAGGCTCATCTGTGTTCTTTTGTTTTAAATAAAGCAACGTTTTACTGCAAGCTTTCAGTTTGCTTGTCTCTCAATATTTTCCATAACTCTGATTACAAATTTTATAAAACAACAAAATTGATAACTTTGGAAAAGCAGGATCACATCCTGCTCTTGTAGGTGAAGAATCAACCTTTTGTGATGTATTAAATGGAGCTAGCCAGGCGTGCCCTACCCTCATGCGTGTCAAGGGCCACGGTTAGTGCTCAGGGATGCTGGAAGAAATTTCATAAATAGTAACATTTCGTTTCACTATTTCTGACACCACCACCCATCATTTCTTAATAGGTTTTATCTGGTGCCTCCCCCATACAGCTATATGCACAAGAAATCTGTAGAATGATGAGGTACCATGTATGATGTGTGTGGAATGGAATGAGTCCAGGAATTTAATATCATAACCATAAACAACATCCTGCCTTCAGTCACATTCCTTCAGGAATATCCACTTCCCTGTATCCATGAACTTTTCTGCTGCGTATCTGGGCCCAGGCAGCAGGGTACTAGGCACAAAAATCTTCCTTTCCATTTCCCTGGACCCAAATTAACGCATTATATTCATTTATATTATTCTGTTTATATTCTGCCTTTCCTCCACCTGAATAATGGTGTTCAGTCTTTTTCCTGTTCCTCCTCTGATCCTCACAATAACCCAACCAGATAAGCTAAGCTGAGACATAATGACTGGCCTAAGAGCTGCAAAACAGAAGCAGAGGGTCCTGATGGAAAAATAACGCTGGTAACTTGGAAATTTTAAAGGAAAAACTGGTTTTCCCCAGTTTGGGAAAATGTCAACGGAAAAGGTGTCAGTGTTCATAGCTGAATCCTGCCATTATGGGTATAGAGGTAGTTCAAGCGTGTGAACTGGAGGGAGGGGGAGCGTGTGCCAAGTGTTGTGGCTTTCATCGGAGACTGTGGAATGCAGCGTCAAGGTCAACCACCTGCAGGAGCTGGAGGCTTGGGAACGGAGAGAGAAAGTTCTGGACATTGACATCATAGTGGCTGTGAAATTTGCGCGCAGGGGGAAGAGTTAAGTTAGCAATGTTTGGCGGGAATCCGCATTCAGATCTTTAGGAGTGCTTCAATTTACATGTATACTGAATAAAGCTTAATCTGCATTTCAATGAATTGCATCGAGAAGTGTTTATTGGGGCACTGAAGCTGGAGTCATCACAAAAGGGAAGATACCTCAGATTACCTATGGGAAAGTTTCTATATCATGAAACCATCTAGTATGTGGGCCATTCTGCTGGCAAACAAAACAAGAATGGTGTCAGACCATATTAATGGAGGAAGGAACGCGCCATGGAAAAAACTTTGGAAGGGAAGAACAGGCCTCACTGGTAAGTATGTAGGCACATATTGGCTACATTCACTTTACACACAGCAGCAATTCAGGGCCTGTTGCATTTATATGGGTAGTCCTCGTTTAGCCACTGCAATTGGGACCGCCAACGTGGTCGTTAAGCAAAGTGGTCACTATGTGAAACCACAATGGTGCTTATGATCTTACTTCAGCATTCCTTTGCTCTACAGGTAGTCCTTGTTTAGCGACTGTCTTGTTTAACAACCATTCTAAATTGAACTGCAAAGTGCCATTTGCAACTTTCGCTGTGCACTTCCAACAAGCAAAGTCAATGGGGAAGCCAGCAGGTCACAAATGGCAATCACGTGACTGCAGGATGCTGCAACAGCACAGGATTTGCCTAACGATGGCAACTGGGACTGCTAGAATTGCTGTCGTAAGTCAGCACAGTCATGTGATGTCGTGCCTTAGGACCACATCGCTTAGCAATGGACTTTCCGGTCCCAATTACCATCGGTCAGCGAGGACTACCCATACTTTATTGTGAGCATTTCCATACTCCACTCTAATACGTGCTAAATATTTGTCTTCTGAGCACTGATTCTTTTATAGGCATGGCCAACACAACAAAGCGTCAAGTGATGCAGCGCCACAGAGCTGATATTCATGTACCTCAGTCTTTCACAGGCTGGAGCAAGCACACACAGCCACACACAGCCATGCCCGAAAAGGTCTCCACTGCAGATACAAATAATTATTTTAGAACGGTGTTATTTTTAACTTTGCGCTAAAGCAGTCCCTTCCATTCTATTTCAGGCTGCTTGGCATAGGCTTCTCATAACGGCACCTATCAGAAAACGAGTAATCAGTGGGGAAGAGCTACCTATTTGAATCTTCATGTTAATAGCATGCTGAATATGGAAAGTGATGTCAAGAAGATGTTTAACCTACTTTTCTGCACCATGGGCTAGCATGTTTCCAACTCGATGGAGCCTTCCAAACAATACTAGTCTCAAGGATATCATAATGGGGTTTGCTGATTCTTCAAACTGACTTCTTAAAAGAAGCGAGCAAAAGGCATATCAGTTCTGTAATATTCCTTTCCAAAAGGTTGTTGAGCAGAGAGGATACAAAGCAACAGAACTATGGTGCCGGGCATCTCTCTCTCTCTCTCTCTCTCTCCTTAACCACCACTTCTTTCCACACACAGTCTTACATTTATCCCGTAAGGTCAAGGATCAGAGGTCTTGCATTAAAGAAAAGATGGACCTGCTTTTCAATCCCACCCAGCCTTTCCACCTGCAAACAGGATGATGTATGATACATTATCGACACAAAGGCTGCCTAAAAGTGCTACTTATCCTCAAAACACAGGGAAACAAAGAGTGGGTGCATGCCCTTTATTACAGGTTTGGCTTTGGATGAGCATGCTGATCAGGAAATGCAAAGGCCGAGGGAAATGTTCTATCACCGATACAAGAAATCAGCTTCTATGTTGGCAGCAATCTCAGCTTCCCACTTGTCTCCATTGTTGAGCAGCTTCTCTTTGTTGTACAGAAGCTCTTCATGTGTCTCAGTGGAGAACTCAAAGTTGGGGCCCTGCAGACGCACAGAAAAGAGATGGAGTAAAATCAAATCCAGACCGCAATCTTAGCCACCCAAATCACCCACCCGCTCCCCCACTCACCTCCACAATAGCATCAACAGGACAGGCTTCCTGGCAGAATCCACAGTAGATGCATTTGGTCATGTCAATGTCGTAGCGAGTGGTCCTGCGGCTACCATCAGCTCGAGTCTCTGCCTCAATAGTGATTGCCTGTTGAGAAAAAGGCACAACTAGCACAAGGGTTCCCAGAGCCATCTTAGGAGAGCACCCTGAGATTACTCAAAGTTTAGCAGCAAAATGGTCAAATCCTAGCAATGTGACTTTAGGCAGAAGGATGTTGCCCCCCAGAGGCCTTCTATTCCCACTCCCAGCCTTAAAAATTCCCCAGAAAACAGAGCCAGTTTGGTCTAGTGGTTAAGGTGCTGGGCTAAAAACCAGGAGTCTGTGAGTTCTAGTCCCGCCTTAGGCATGAAAGCCGGATGGGTGACCTTGGGCCAGTCGCTCTCTCTCAGCCCAACTCACCTCACAGGGTGGTTGTTGTGGGGAAAAGAGGAGGAGGAAGTTTCCTCCAGTTTCAGGAATCTAGACAATCCAAGCTGAAATTTATCCATGCTGTATGTAATAAAGTTAAATGCATTTGGAATGAAGGACGTGAATCAAAGACAGGCAACACTTAAGAGAACTATACAGACTGGATACAGTTGTCTGGATACCACAGAAGAGAAGGGGTTCTTGAGTTTAAGTGTGCTTTCAGTACAGCCGCCAGAACTTTAGCATCAGAGGGAACATCCATTTCTAAACAACTTTGCCCCAGCTCTGGAGGAAAACCTCGGTTTTTAGCATTAGCTCTAGTACTGTATGCATGGGTGAAGCAATCAGATAATGATATAACTTGGGCTAAGCTCCTGCATTAATAAAAAGCATATTATTTCACTTCTCACTATTGACAGCATGTGAATGGAAGTCTGTAGCTGAGGGGCATATTCCTGAAAAGATCTACTGAGATCACAGAAACTCTTCACATGTACATTGTCACATCCAGACCTCACTGAACTCCCTGCAACTTACCTGATCTTTACGGGGCCTCTGGGAATGCACTCCCAGAAGGGAACTTAAATCACCTACCAGGCTGGAAAATATCAGAGCACAGGCTTTAGGAAGCTGCCCAGGGCAACTAGTTCCTTCCTGCTGCAGGGAAAAATACCTTCCACCATATAAGAGGGGAAGGAAGGTGCAGCCAAAGAGGAGCCACTAGGCCCATCGTACGGAAGCTCCTTAACCCAGCTTACCACTTTCGTCTGCAATATGTAACCAGTAGCTAGGAATGAAATACTTTTTGCACTGAATTTTTGCAGTATCTTGGAAAATGTTTATTAAAGCAGCACATGTTGGAAAAGAAGGAAAAAGTTGACAAGAGAGGCCTCACCTGAGCAGGGCATACAGCTTCACACAGCTTGCAAGCAATGCATCGCTCCTCTCCAGATGGGTATCTGCGCAGGGCATGCTCTCCACGGAATCGGGGACTCAACGGGCCCTTCTCAAAAGGATAGTTGATAGTGGCAGGCTCTCGAAATACGTAACTCATGGTCGTAGCCAAACCTAACGTTAGAATGAAACAAAATACACTGTTGGTTTAAATAAGCCAAAGAAGGGCAAAACTGGTGCCCTCGGATGGCTGGGACTGCAATTCCACATCCCCCTGTCCTTCACCACATGAGCTACAAGTAATGTGAACTGAAATCCAAATTATCTAAGAGCACCAGGTTGCCAATCCCTGAAATGCACTATGCATCTCATCCTCAAAGTTCAACTACCTCAAACTACCTCAGGAATCAAACAGATCTGGAGTTCCACTGTTTACTATAGTACAATTTAGCACTTGCCTGCTCATCCAGCACTCTTCAGTTCTCACCAGGTCATTCATTCATTCATTCATTCATTCATTCATTCATTCATTCATTCATTCATTCATTCACAATATATATACATATTAAAGCTGAATGCGAGAAAAAAAACTTCCTAAGAGGAAGGAGAGTTCAAAGTGGAACCAACTGCCCACAGAGGTAGGGGCTCCCTCTTCACTGGATGTGTTCAAATGGAAGCTAGGCAGGCATCGGTCACGGATGCTTTAATTTGGATTCCTGCCTGGAGGAGAGGGTTGGACTCAAACGCAATGACTCCTCCTGATACTACAGTTTTATACAGATATTTTTCTCTGCTAGGAGTCTGTCTTGGAATGCCCATTCCAATTAAAATAATAATAATTTTTAAAACCTCAGGTTAGACCTCAGCAACTTGAAGATGTGGGACTTCAACTCCCAGAATTCCCCAGCCAGCATATCTGGCCTGGGATAAGACAGTAAGTTATATGCCCAACTGTAAGGATGCAAGGACAGCAAGAAGCATTATAGGAGGGGACAACCAACTTCCTTTGGGTAAACCATTTTATATCTATAGAAGAGATTCTTTCTCTTCAGTTAGTGCCCAGAAATAACAGCCACCACTTATCTCACTACTGCTCACCTCGGATAAGTTCTGTCCACTAGAGAGTCTGTGCAGCTTTGTCAGTGACCGATTTCCAGTCTGTTGGCTCCTCCCTAGCATTCATGTACTCTGCAGCAAAACAACAACTCGAGGTGGGAATTGTTGCCATTCAGAAGTCTCAAAGACGTGACAAGAAGCATTTTATGGGAAAGCAGCAGTAGGTAATGGAAATGGTTAACCTATCAAGAGTTGTTAGAACAAGAAAACAGAGAATATAAGATGAAACCAAGAGAACAACTGGCTGCAGAGGGATTTAGCTTTCAATGGTTTTCGTACGCACAGTTAGGAGAAAGATTTAAAGTAGATAACAGGACATTTGGAATTGAGCAACAGAAGACAGAATTTGAAGTTGAATTATGTACAAATGATGGACATGTAATTGCCAAAATGGATAAACTCTAGCTGAAATTTGAAATTGAGGACGTACAAGTGAAAGAGTGTAGGATAAAATGGGCTAAGAATTTTGGACACAACGTATTGTTGGAACAGTGGGAAAACATGTGGCTGAAAGGACTGAAATTCACATTATATTACAACCTATAAGAGAATTTTTAAAAATGATGTACCGTTGGTATATCACTCTAGAAAATTATCCAGAATGTATAAAGGTACTTCAGATTTATGTTGGAAACATGGACATACATGAAGGGTCATTTTATCATGCTTCACACACTTGTAACAAAGCCAGAAAATTTTGGGTTCAAATATATACACTGATACAAAGAATTTTAAAGACTAAGATTCAACTGAAACCAGAACTCTTTTTTTTTTTTGGTGCTTAATGGACAGACAACTAGAAAAAAGGCATGGCAGATTATTTTTATATATGATCACTGCTGCGAGACAACTATATGCACAAAAATGGAATGATGCTGAAATACCCACAACAGAGGAATTGTTGGTGAAGGTGGCAGATCTAGCAGAGATGGCAAAATTAAAATTAATTCCAATAAACTGGAAACCCCTTATGGACTTTTTGCTGAAAAAAATGAACTGATGATTTATGGATTTGATGATTAGAAAGGGTAGATTATGGAAGGAAGGAAACTTTGATGTAACCTTAGACAGAGAGGGTAAAATATAAATGTACTTATAGCTGCTGTTAAGAAGACCGGAAGCCACTTCTGTGTTATTCTTTCTTATTATTCTCTCCCCCACCCTTCTTTCCTATCACTTTTTATTTAATTCTTTTTCACTTTTCTATTTCCATTTCTCCTATCTTTAACTTAAAATTTGTATTGTTTTTACTCTGTGGAAAAACTTCTTTAATAAAAATTATAAAGACATCATTATACAAAGATGACCACTCTCATAAAAGATTTACTATGGAAACAGCACAAACAGGACAATGGATCTCAATGTTTTTAAGGGAAAAAAAATCATGCAAAGCAACATTGTCCATGCCTGTCAGAGTTCAGCAGACCTCTGCCATTCAGCTCGACAGGGATGTGGATTAAGGGCAGCTAGAAACTGACGCGGGAGAGACAACAGCGCGGAAGGGAGAACCACCCGCAACAATGTGTGAAGTGGAACTCAACAGCTCTGGGAACGACTGTCTGAGCACCCTGGAACCTGCAGGTTACACGTGTCGACAAACATGGACAATGGGGAGGGAATGTTTAAATATACTGTAACCTGCCATGCTTAACCATTCAAGTCTTTGTTCGTGTTAAGTCTTCATGCACCGGAATAAACCCTTTTGCTCCTTAGAAATCTCGCATCTGTGATTTACTCAAGAGAAAGGGGTTTTAGGGCATCGGAGAGGAGCACCTTACATAAAGACTTGAATCAAAAAATTTTTGCTACGTTTCCCGAGGATTACTCTGAATTATCAGCGAACTCCGCGGTTGAGAATAGCATCCTACTGTAAGGCAAAAACCATGACCTACAGAAACAATGGAACAAGCTGGAGCAGTGACGGCAGTGGCAGGTGAGCCCGGGTCCAGTACGGCTCCAGTCCAAACAATTGGACAGACTGGTGGCAAGAAAACGGCGAAAACCAGAGGAATGGAGGTAACCAACACCACCCCCATCCAGAGACTCAGGGAACTCAGTCGGCGGATTGGTCATTTGGGGTTGGAGAAGGGATGGAAGAAAAAAGGGGGAAGCATCCCAAGAAGCGCATCACCCACACGCAGCGTATTGGGGTGGTGGAAGATAAATTGTCTCACATGGACTGTGACATAGAGACAATTAACAAGAAATTGGACGCATTACTAACCCTCGTGCAAGGGAAAAGGGGGCAAGAATCTACGGAGAACCTGACCTCCTCCAAAGAGGAAAATGAACCCGATGAATTCAGTGAGGAATCAAGCGAAGAAGATGAAAGGGAGGAAGAGGCCTCCATCTCTCGCTGCCAGCCACTAACCACCCCATCAGCTCAGCAAAGGAGGACCTGGCCAGTAGCGTACGCACCATCGGGAGTGAGTGAATTGAAAATGAAGTTCGACGGCGACCCCAAGAAACTTGCATGTTTCCTGACACATGTGAAAGGATTTATGGGGGAATTTGAGGACACTTTCCAGACAGAGGAGACAAAGGTCAGGTACGTTTCCAGCTTTCTGGAAGGGGAGGCGGCAAGGTGGCTTGTAAAATTGCACTATGCTAAGGCAAGCACGTTACAGGACTTTGATAAATTTATGTGTGCCTTACGCAAACGCTTTGAAGACACCTTGTCAAAAGTGTCAAAATTTGGACACAGGGCAAAAGCACCGTAGCTGAATATGCCTTGGAGTTTAAAAGAATACTCAGTGACTTGCCTGATTGGCCGGAAGAATTCCAAATTGAATACTTCCAGTATGGCCTGAGACAGGATTTACTTGAATTAATGGTAGGGAGGAGGGAACTGAAAACCCTGGAAGGATGGATTCAAATGGCAGGGAGAAATGAACAAAGTCAAACACAGTTGCTGACCATAAAAAAGTTCAAACACCTGCGGAAGAAACCAGGGACTGATTTGCCCCCCTCCCACGTAGACACCAGGCAGAAAAATTGGGAGGAGGAGAAAAATCGGAGAATGAGAGCAGGATTGTGCTTTCGATTTTGGCAGGTTGGACACCTTATTAGTAATTGCCCTCAGAATGGAGCTACCGCCAGAGTCAAGGCACCTCCGAAGAACCCACCAGATAGGAAGGGTGAGAAGGAGCTTGGCAGCAAGTGCAAAGGGGCGGCGGTGGCCATGGAGGACTGGAGAACTCCCCAATACCTGGAAGACGAAAGCAACGAATCGGACATTGAATTCCAGCCAGTGGGAAACGACAAAGGTCTGTTCTAAAGAGCACCGTAGGACAGGCCTTTGGAAAGGGGCGCAACGGAAGGGAGAATTACAGTCAATGCCCAACAATGCATCTAAAGGTACAGCTACAAACCTTGGATGGGAGGGAGTGATTTTTGGGGGTGACGATGTTGGACTCGGGGTGTTTAAGGTGCTTAATGCACCCGTCCGTAGCAAACAAGATGGGGCTTAGATTGCTGAAATTAAATACGCCCATTACATTTTGCCAATTGGACGGTTCAGAAATGAAAGGGGGGCCAGTGGAACATTTCACAGAAGAAATTCGAATGACTCTGGGGACCCACGTAGAGACGTTGCGGTTCATTGTGGCTCCCATTGCAACACAACCAATTGTATTAGGACTTAAATGGCTGAGAACAAGAAATCCCATGGTGGATTGGGCTTCTGGGGAAATTGAATTCATTGACAGGACTTACCTAGGGATGGACAATGATAGAAATCCGGGCTGCTTGGAAGTGGGGGCAACTGGGACTGAACTTGGGGAAGAGGACCAGGCACAAGGGGGTGGCATAATCCCAGAGAAATACCGCCCCGTGGTAGAGGTGTTCAGCAAACAGGAGTGTGAGCAATTACCTCCCTACAGACAGTCGGATGCAGCTTTTGAACTCATCCCAGGGGCACCCTTTCCCAAGCCCAAAATGTATGCCATGACACAAAAAGAATTTCAAGAACTGCGCAAATTCATTGATAAGAATTTGGCATGTGGATTCATCGAACCAGCAAATTCCTGTCAGGGTTTCTGTGCAAAAACAAATAGCTTTCTTCACTGTGTACTGTGTACTCTGTACTTTCTGTTTACTATTCCTGCATTCTCAAAACAAATTGACTGATAAAATGCAGGTGGCCCATCACGTGATGGTATGTTATGTCTAGTCCGAAATAACTCCCATGAGAACCAACGCTCACATTCCCGGGGGAAAGACAATGTACAACACTGCCATCTCGTGGCAATTTATAGTATGTGCAAGTCTAAACGCTGAAGGCGTTGTTAATCTGACAAATGCCTTGTGACCCTCTGATCCTAAGATCCCTCCAATCAGAAAGCTGAAACAAGTGTATATCTCAGCTGTGAACTATGGGTCTATGCTTCTTGACTTCTGTCTGGTCTTGTTGCCATGTTCCTGTATGTGATCTGTTCCTGTGACCTGGAAAGTGCATAACTATGCCTGGCTGTGTCTGTAGGCCATGGCTGCTAATGGAACCAAGGAACGAAACTCTGCTTATAGGTTTGTTTTTCCTTTTTGCAATAATGTAACTATATATGCATTTATTGCCTTATGCTACAAGTAAACACTTTTAGCCCTAAACGCTGCACTCTGTCTGATTACTATGCGCCTTGCCCCATAAGCCAGAATTATCCCACAATTCCCCCCTAGCAGCTCCCGTCTTATTCAGAAAGAAAAAAGACGGGTCCCTCCGACTCTGCATGGACTATAGGGGGCTCAATGCTATTTCGGTTACCAATCAGTATCCCCTCCCATTGTTGAAGGACATGTTAGCCCAACTGTCCAAAGGGAAAATCTTCACAAAATTAGATGTAAGGGAGGCATACTATCGTGTACGTGTATGGGAGGGGGATGAGTGGAAAACAGCATTCAGTTGCCCGCTTGGGTCATTCCAATACTGAGTGCTCCCGTTCAGGATTGCGGGAGGCCCGGGAATCTTCATGAGACTAATTAATGAAGTGCTGTACGAGTTCTTGTACAAAGGGGTGATCGTATATTTAGACGACATCTTGATTTTCTTGGAGAACTTAGATGAGCATGTGGAATTGGTCAAGAAAGTATTGGAAAAATTACTTGAGGAAAAATTGTATGTCAAACTTGATAAGTGTGAATTTCACAAGGAGAATCTAGACTTTTTGGGGTATCGCATATCTCATAAGGGGATCGAAATGGACCCAGAGAAAGTAAAAGCAGTCTTGGGGTGGCAACCACCCCATACACGTAGACAACTGCAGGCGTTTCTCGGGTTTGCAGGGTTCTACAGGCAATTCATTTAGAATTTCGCGCAAATTGCTTTGCCCCTCACAGACTTGTTGAAAACTAAAGGCAAAGGCATGGGTGCAAAGTCAAAATTGCCCAGCACTAAAGTTGTGTGGACCCCGGAATGCCAAGAAGCATTTGAGAAACTGAAAGCATTGTTCACGGAGGAACCTATCCTCAAACACCCAGAGGTAGATAAACCGTTCGTGATTCACACGGACGCGTCACACAGTGCAGTGGGGTCAATACTGCTGCAGGCTGATGACAACAACATACTACGCCCGTGTGCATACATATCCAAAATGTTCAGCGAGACGGAGAAAAGATGGCATATGTGGGAGAAGGAAGCATTTGCAGTCAGACATGCACTAGGCACATGGCGTCACCTTTTGGAAGGGGCATCCATGCCGTTCCAGGTCTGGACGGACCACAAAAACCTGGAGGCATTAAAATCCCCTAGGAAATTGAACCCGAAACAACTTCGTTGGGCTGAATTCTTCAGCAGGTTCAATTTCACGTTAAAATACTTCCCGGGGGGGAAGAACTACCTGGATGATGCATTATTGCGCCTGCCGCAACATGAGAGTAAAACAGAAGATGTCATCGAGTCCCTCATACTGTCCCACACAGACGAACCTCATGGGGGAATGCCACATCCAGAAAGACAAGAGGGGAATCTGGCAATCACGCGCAGCCGCGCTAAAAGCATTGCTGAGGGCGACCTGTTTAGGAATGAACTGAGGGCTGAAACAGTAAAAGACACATGGTGGGGGGAGAATAAACACACCCTTCATGAGAACGATGGGTTGTGGTGGAAAGATGACAAGGTATATGTCCCAGATTGCTTACGAAAAGCGGTTCTAGAAAGGAATCACGACCATAAAATGGCGGGGCATTTTGGATTTGTAAAAACAATTCACTTAGTCAGGCGAAAATTTTGGTGGCCAACACTGTGCACAGATGTGAAAGCGTACGTGAGAACTTGCCCAGTATGTGCAACAGCTAAGCGGAAAATGGGTAAACCCACGGGACTATTGCAGACAGTAGCAAACCCAACACAACCATGGAAACAAATTGCCATGGATTTTATCGTTGATTTACCAGTAAGCAAGAAGAAAACGGCAAATTGGGTAATCACAGACTTATTCTCTAAACAGGCACACTTCATTGCATGCAATGGGATCCCTACCACTCCCAAATTGGCTAGAATGTTTATCCAACATATTTACCGGGCCCACGGAGCGCCTGAACACATCATAAGCGATCGCGGTAGCACTTTCACTTGCAAGTTCTGGAGAGCCTTTTTGAAGTTAATTGGGTCGGAACAAGGACTCAGTAGTGCGTTCCATCCTTGCACAGATGGTGCGACGGAATGCCTTAATGCAGTACTGGAGCAGTACCTTCGGTGCTACACCAGCTACCAGCAAAATGACTGGGCGGAACTGCTACCATTTGCGGAGGTTGCATACAACAATGCACTCCATCAAAGCACGGGGTTTGCACCGTTCAAAGTAGCTACGGGTCAGGACTTTGTAACTATCCCTGAGTTGGTAATGACCCAAAGCACGGAAGTAGCGGAGCCCCTGAAAGCAGACGAATGGATAGCAAAAGTAACAGGTAATTGACCAGTGATGGTAAAAACGCTGCAGGAAGCTAAATCCAGCTACAAGAAATACGCGGATCGCAAGAGAGAACAAGAATGGGAGTTGAAAATAGGGGACAAAGTATACCTTTCTACCAAAAATTTAAGAGCCACGCAACCGTCACGAAAACTGGAGCCAAAATTCATAGGTCCCTTCCCAATAATAGAAGTAATTAACCCAGTAACGGCTAAACTGCAGCTCCCGAAAGCATTGAGGAAGGTGCACCCGGTTTTCCATATCAGCCTACTCAAGCAACACCAACCCTCGACGCAGTGGCACCCGGAACCGGCGGAACCGGCGCCATTAGTGGTAAACGGGGAACCACACTTTGAGATAGAAAAAATTCTGGACTCTAGATGACACAAAGGACAGCTACAGTACTTAGTCAAGTGGCAGCACCTGCCGATCGGACACAAGGAGTGGGTTAGCGCAAAACACACTCACGCGCCCAAACTTGTCAAAACCTTTCATAGGGAGTTCCCAGGAAAACCCCATTAATAACGGTTGATAATTGTGTAAATAATTTTTTGTCATTGCAGGTCGTTGAAGAACCCAAAGTGTAGAGAAATCATTGAGTAGTGTTAGCTTGAACTTGGGGGTGGGTAGGATGTCAGATTTCTCATATGAAATTGGAAAATTGGGTTTCTCTACAAAGCAAAAGTGTTTTGGCAAATTGCATCCTTTACAAAGCAAAGGCTTCTCATGGTGACGTGAAGTGCAGGTGCAAGATAACAATTGTCACTTATTGTTATGGCTAGCGCTTATACAAGCAATGGGACCTTCCCATGAGAACAAACCCTCAGCCTGATTCCGTCTGTGGACAGCCTTGCTCAGTTTAGAGCAGAGGGGGGGAGGAAATCACGTGCTCGCTTAGATGCAGCACTGCTACCCAATAGCAGGTCATGCTATGTGCTTTAGGCCTAATGCTTTAGGCCTGGTGTGTGTCACAGCTAACATCCAGCCAATCAGAAATCTAGAAGAACTGAATAACTAACCATGCAAAATGGTGTTCTATGCTTCTTGATTTCTAGTGTCTTTTAGCCATGTAGTTCTTCATGTGTATTCTACTTTTGAGGACTGAGCAGTGCATAGCTATGGGAGGCTATGCATGGCGTGAGCTCTGGCCCTGGGATCAATACACGGAACTCTGCTTATAAGTTTGTTTTTGTTTTTCCTTTTACAATGCTGTACCATATATATTTTGTTTTCCTATTTGCAATAATGTGATTGTATATGCATTATTGCCTTATGCTACAAGTAAAATACTTTTAGCCCTAAAAGATGCACTCCTTGTCTGTTTATTCTCAAGCCTCGAGTTGTTTCCCTTTAAGCCAGCGTACATCCCATCATAGGAAGTCTTGGGCTGGTAGCATGTCAGAGTTCAGCAGACCTCTGCCATTCAGCTCGACAGGGATGTGGATTAAGGGCAGCTAGAAACTGACGCGGGAGAGACAACAGCGCGGAAGGGAGAACCACCAGCAACGATGTGTGAAGTGGAACTCAACAGCTCTGGGAACGACTGTCTGAGCACCCTGGAACCTGCAGGTTACACGTGTCGACAAACATGGACAATGGGGAGGGGATGTTTAAATATACTGTAACCTGCCATGCTTAACCATTCAAGTCTTTGTTTGTGTTAAGTCTTCATGCACCGGAATAAACCCTTTTGCTCCTTAGAAATCTCGCATCTGTGATTTACTCAAGAGAAAGGGGTTTTAGGGCATCGGAGAGGAGCACCTTACAATGCCCAAGAACACTGGTAACTATTCCCTTGCCTGTACTATTCCCAGCAGAATCCATGACTTTTCCTAGGAATGATGCCTTCACAAGTTGCACCAGCACGGTGTGATTTTCTGGGCAACACGTCTCACTGAGAAAGACTGTCCAAATTAAATTCTATGTTCCCCAAGAGGAGCCTTTAACAGCAGCATTTGTATCATCTGTAGAATAGGACAGCCAAGTGTTTCCCATTATCTCTTGTGTTAGTGACTGCTACTCTCCTACAGTGACCCCTCCTTAAAGTTTTGCAAGGCAGATGATGCACTTACTGTAGGAAGCTCTGGAGGTTGTGCTGCTGAGATGTCGGGTAAGGCTCAGGCACACCGGAATCCCTGAAGAGTAACAGCAATGTTATTTTCAAACAAAAGTAGAAATACTCGTCCCAGAGGCCCCAAAGCAGGAATTTCCCACCCTAGGGCTCCCTTGATAGTGCTTCTTTAAATCTTGAACAAGCTCTCTCTAGAGCAGCCATATAGGTTAGCAGTTGCCTGGCAGCTATAAGCAGCACCAAAGAAATGCAGTTGAGTAAGCTGGCTAGTGCCAAGCAAAGAACTTAGTGGGCTGCCAGAGGAAGAAAGTCCACTCTATTTCCAGGAGAAGCCAAAGAGCTCTGCATCCCCCTTTTGTCAGTCCAAATCACAGCTAATATTACGACCACAATGGTCTGCAAACAAGCATGATACAATTACTACAGACCATGAGACCCTTGGAAGATGAGAAGCTTGGCTGCCTCTCTTAGAGGCACCATATCAGGCACTGGGATAAATGGGAAATGACTAATATCATGCTAAGCCACTCTTTACTACAGTGTGATTTGCTGAATAAGCCATAACTGGCCAGCTTTACACAATGCACTAGATTATAAACAATGATTTACAACTCAATAGCTGTGTTCACAATTTATATCAAAACCAAAGAAACTGTATTACAGCTTAGCACAATGCAAGAATCCAGCCTTGATATCAGCATCCTTATAATGTCCCATTTATACTTCATCTGAAAATACAGGGTAGATCTATAATATCTGAATTCACAAATACATTTTGAAATTAAAGTATGAAATTAAGTTTTGTGAGACTTCTGCTACCAGCTCTGCCTTGATAAGGTGATTGTCATAAAATCAGCAGAGAAAATATTCCAAGGTCAGTGCTGGAAAAAAATATGAAGTTCCAATTTCATCAAACAATAACCTCCACAACACACACAAACATATAGAGAATTACACCCCTCTATCTTCCCTTCCAACGCTTCGGAAGACCTAACCAATCGAACGCAGGACAACAATGGTGCGCATGCGCAAATCGCTTCAAAGCTACCTCCTTGGCCTGAAAACCTCGCCGGGAGCTTGCACCATCGCCAGCCTAAGAAACGCATGCACATTTCTATGTCCGCTAGCACACTCTTTTTTTTTTAGAACAAAGATAAAAAACTGCATAAAAAGGAAAAACACTACATACAAAAAGAATAACATTAAAAGTGCAAAAACAAAAAAGAAAAAACTTCTAAAAAGTTACATATAAACAGGTGGCTTCCCGCTTTTCACAGCAAGAATATACAGCAATTTCCACAAACAAACCCTTCCTCTAAGTCAAACCTTAATCACATTATTTCTATAAATCCTTCCAATATATAAATCTCTAATAAATTTGCTCCTTCCCCTTCAATCCCTTCCTTTTAAAAATAATCCATTTAATAATTTTCCCCCTTCTACTGCTATTCTATATATTTCTGTCTGCACAATACACATCAAATTATAAAAACAAATAAATTTTCTGCCTTTATAATAAACAATCTTATCTCTATTAGATCTCTAAAACAGTATAAAACATTATATCTATCAATATCCTTTAAGTTTTACAAAACCCTATAAAACAATCATATACTCTCTTAATCAATCCAACTATATATTAGTTTTTATAAATTGTCTACTTATATAATTAACTATCTTAACCCTAATTATGTTTTATTTAAAAAGCAATATCTTTTAAGTCTTAGAAATCAAAAATCCTGTAAGTCAGATTAACCTCATTATCAGTCCAATTAAATATTCTTAATTTTTTTATCCTTTCTCAAAATATATCAGAGCATTCAGACATTTCAACAACACAGCAACACTTTTTAAAAAAAATCTACAATAGCTTCAGAAAATACAAATAAATATAAATATACCCGAAAGGGTAGGTGCTGCCAGTTGAGGCTAAGAGTAAGCCATTGATTGGCTGAAGGGAAACGAACTCTGTGTGGATTGGTGGGTGTAACGTATCGAGAAGGTGGGTAAAATGTTGGGTCTGTGCTGGTAGAAGTAGCCCCTCTCTCTTTCATAATGCTTAGGTTGCTCGGTTTCATTACATTTCTGTGTAAGCCGCTTGCTATGTGTAGTTTTCACCGGCTTCGAAATGCCTAGGAATCCCCAGGATCATATTGTCTGGGTCGTATTTTGACCCCGTCCCAGGAGTTAAATTGGTTTGCGCTGCCTCTTTGTGTTCTGGGAAATAACAGCTTTTCCCCGCTTTATCCCTCACAGGGTAAAGTTTGTACACCTGATTCTTGTCTCTACCAAAGCGAGTGTGTGTCTATTGATCTTTTGGCGTAAATAGCGTAGTGCAAAGGCAGAACGAGCGAAGGAAATGAAAGGCAGGAGAAAAGAAAATATTTTTTTATAAGAATTTTATTAGATTTCAGACAAAGATAAAAACTGTGGAGTCCTTGGTGCTCTCTGAGCCTTGTTGCTTTCTTGCAGACGTTTCATTGCCAGGCTAGGCAACACCTTCAGTGTGAAAAGGGAGTGGAACTTGCTCTCTGTTTATATACCCTGGCTTGTCCTGCCTGTGTTGGTGGGGTGTTGTACTCTCCTTGGTAGTTCCTTGATTGGGCTGTTGTTTGCTGGTTGGTTGATTGACTGAGTTAATAGTTCCTTGATTAGGGTCTATTGTGTTGTTTGATTGCTCCTCTGGTGCTAATCTTGGTGTTAATCTTTGCCTATCTGGGTGTTGATTACTGGCAAGGAGGTGTTCTGGTCTTCTGGCTTTTCTGTTGTCTCTTATGAATGGTATGTAAATGTTCTTTACCTCTATGTGTCTGTTGATAGCTGCTTTGTCTGAGTGCCAAGCTTCCAGGAATTCTCTAGCATTTTTGGATTTTCCTTGGTTTAAGATGGTCACAGTTTCCCAGTTGAAAGTATGGTTAAATCTGTCCATGTGTTGTGAGATTAAGGAGTTTTCATCGTGTCTTCTGACTGCTGGTTGGTGTTCATGGATGCATTTGGAGGTTTCCTAGCCAATCAATGGCTTACTCTTAGCCTCAACTGGCAGCACCTGCCCTTTCCTCCCCCCCGAATATTCGGAGGTTTCCGAGCATTCTACCCCAGTGCGCAGGACGTCCTGCTGCCTCTCGCAGGTCATCTTCAGCCAATTACTTTTCAGCCAATCAGTGATTGGTCCCAGTTATTCTTGCTGCTCATCGGCGGGGCTCTGAGCAGAGCGGTGGTTTCTATCACTGTTTTTGCGGGTGAGTTCTTGACTCTTTTTGTCCTGCCCAGCTGCCCGTGGCGCCAGGACATTCTTCCGCTGAGAGGAGAGTCATGAGGAGCGTAGTAGCATCGGGTTGCTGGGACCTTCAAGAGTACGCTAGGGGAAATAGAAATGCGCATGCGTTTCTCAGGCTGGCGATGGCGCAAGCTCCTGGCGAGGTTTTCAGACGAAGGAGGTAGCATCGAAGCGGAGAAGCCGACTGAACAACTTTGCCTGTGAGCTCCACGGGCAGAGCTGGCAATGCATTCTGCTAGTCTTCTGCCGGTCTGTCCTACATAATGGCTGCTACAGTCCTTACACTGTATGTTGTAGATAACTCCTGTTTTTTCTTTTTGGGCTACTGGGTCTTTTGGGTTACTTACAATGTTCTGAAGGGTTTTGGTTGGTTTATGTGCTACAGTGATGCCATGTGGTTGTATTAGTCTATTAGTAACCCAACCTCCCACAAGAAGAGCTGTGTAGGAACACTATTCAGACAAGCACAAATGCACTGCAGCAACCCAGAACACCAGAAAAAGGAAACAGGCCACTTACATAGCATCTTCCAGCAAAATGGATATCCACGCAACTTTATCAAAAAGTGCCTGACCGCTCAACCCACCACAGCAAAACCAACAGAAGCTATGAAAAGGATTACACTGCCATACATCAGAAACATCTCAGAAACTACTAATAGACTGTTACAACCACACGGCATCACCGTAGCATATAAACCAACCAAAAACCTTCAGAACATCGTAAGTAACCCAAAAGACCCAGTAGCCCAAGAAGAAAAAACAGGAGTTATCTACAACACTAGGTAGGACAGACCGGCAGAAGGCTCAGAGAGCACCAAGGACTCCACAGTTCAACCCTGAGCTACAAATATTCTCTTCGAAAGATAAAAGCTACAGAAAAAAAAAAGAAAAAAACTTAGAAAGCGTGGAAACACAAGAGAATTTTTTTTAAGTTACAAAAAAAGTGACTTCTGACTTTTAACAGCAAGGATATACAACAATCTTCCACAATCAATCCCTTACTCCAGTGGTCCCCAACCTTTTTGGCACCAGGGACCGGTCGTGGAAGAAAATTATTCCACAGACCGGGGGGTGGGGCTTGCAGGCGGGAGCCAATCGCGCACGCCGGGGGCAGGGTTTGCAGGCAGGAGCCAATCACGCGTGCCGAGGGTAGGGTTTGCAGGCGGGAGCCAATTGCGCGCACTGGGGGTGGGGTTTGCAGACGGGAGCTAATCGTGTGCACTGGGGGTGGGGTTTGCAGGCGGGAGCCAATCGTGCGCACCAGGGGCAGCATAATCACACCCACCGGGGGCGGGGTTTGCAGGCGGGTGCCCCGCAGCCCACTTCCTAACAGCCCACGGCCCACAGGTTGGGGACCCCTGCCTTACTCTATGTTAAACCAAAATCACATTATTTCTGTAAATCATTCTGTTGGCACAATATAAAAATCTCTAAATACTATTGCTCCCTCCCCTTATATTAAAAGAAGAATATATATACATATATAAAGGTGAAGTTTCCCCCCGCACATTTGTGCAGTCATGTCCGACTCTAGGGGCTGGTGCTCATCTCTGTTTGTTAGCCGAAGAGCCAGCGCTGTCCGAAGACGCTTCCGTGGTCATGTGGCCTGCATGACGCACGCGGAACGCTGTTACCTACCCACCAAAGTGGTACCTATTCATCTACTTGCATTTGCATGCTTTTGAATTGCTAGGTTGGCAAGAGCTGGAGCTAGTGCAGGAGCTCACTCCGCACACAGGGCTAGGGATTCGAACCTCTGAACTTGCGATGTTCCGATCGACAAGCCTGGCGTCTTACCTGCTGAGCCACCATGCCCCTATATACATACCTCTATATACATATCTCCTAATCAACTTCCCCCCCAGGATAACATTTATTTAGTTCTTTCCTTCCTACTACTAATCTATACATTCCTGTCTAATATAATAAAGATCAAACTAAAAAAACATAAATTGTCTGCCATTGTAATTAATAATACAATTACTGTATAATAATCTTAATCGTATTAAAACCAAAACCAAACATTTATTATTTCTTTTTTTCTACCTTAATAATCTTAATCCAAATAATTAAAGATAAATAAAATCAACCAGACTGCAAAAGCAATCCAGATAAATATTCTTAAACCCTTACCCCACTTCAAAATAAATCAGAGCATTTACATAACCCCACAATGCACACAGAGCTTTTTTCATAAAGAAATCGAACAAGCCAACTGCCCCCCTCAAAGACTCCATCTTCTCTTCAGAAAATCTCCCATACATAATAAACCCTTCTTTTCCATGGCATTCCATCAAAAAGTCAATTTCACTTGTGGCTTGCAACTTGATCTCTCCCTTACATTTCTGCAACTCAACTGTCCAATCTTCATCCAGCATTTCAACAGAAGCCACGATCTCACTGTTAGAAGAAACATTTCTATCGCTGTTAAAGTCTTCAGTTTCATCCACGACATCCCCAACCAGATGAGACATTTTGAACCTCATGTTTTCCACAATATCCTGAATGCCTTGCATAAGAGCTTGGCAGGAATCAGAAAGCATCTGTTTAAAGTTTTGATGGAAGTCAGAAAAAGTCTGATCGAAATCCTCCATCTCTCACACAGTAGATTATGGCACCCCCTAGGTACTTAACCAGTGAAAGTGAAAGATAATAGAAAAATTCCAGAATGTGTTTACACAAGTGATAGTAAGATAACAGACAGTTCCCCAGGGAAAGTAGCAGCAGAAATCTGAAAGTTAAAAACAGCAGATTCAACATGTAGGGAAATGCTAATATCTTTAAATTCAGTACAAAAATAATAACAGGGAGACGATTACATACTCTCAACCCTCCTTAGTAATTGGATGGAAAGCAAAGTCCAAAACTTTAAAAAAAATTAATTAATCACAAAAATAACAATAAGCACCAAGAGAGCCGGTTTCTCCTTGCTGTAGAAAGCCTCTCTTAGGGTAAGCATACGTACCTAAAAGAAAAATAAATTGGGTGATTTAGAAATGGGGTGGCTGGTCTTAATGTCCCTTTAAGGCTACAGAGCAGCTTGGGAATGGTGACACCCCAGCCTCCCGGCTGCTCTTACCAGTCGAACGTGAATGTTGTTTGCGATCTTCTGGCTGCAAGCAGCTGTCCTAAGGACAGATGGCGTGATTCCAAGTGTCTTTCTTTCTCTGGAAAAATGCTCCTGGGCTTCAGGAAAAACTTGCCTGAGCCCAAAAAAATTGCCGCGTTGTCAGTTCTGCTCGCGGAGCCTGCGGGCACAGCTGTTCAAACCGCCATGTCCCCACCGGAAGTCAGGAGAAAATAAAATCTAAGTAAATCTAGGTTACACTGTTGGAAAGGTTCGAGGGAACCCCCCTTCTCTACCCAACTGCCATTTTCTAACCACGTCTTCTCCCGATAGACATTTCCCACCAAACACACTTCCCCAAATTGGGTAAGAAGATGGAAACTTCAGGACAAAAGACTAAGATTAAAAATAGAAGGGAAACGACTTAAACATAAAGGATCACAACAGAATTAAAGGAGAATGCCAACATGTGCCCATAAAGGAAACTCCTGATAAATTAATCAAATTCCCCGCAAGCCAATCAGGTCAGGGAACTGAAAGGACAAAGGCAAAGAGGTAACACATTAGCATAAGTAAAGGGAAAAGGCTTCCCTTCAGAATAACAATAATCTAAATCCAATGGGCAAAAGCCACAGCCCTGCAGAGACCTTAATTAACTAACGAACAAGAAACTACAGAACAATAGGGGGTGTGACCACAGGAATGCCTCTGATCTTTAGTCAATTACACTCTCTCAGAATTCTTAGAGAGCGCCCCCTTTCCAGGAAACCAACTAAGAGCAATCTGGCTAAGACAAAACATCATCTTTTGTGCTCTTTTCACTAATAAGACCCGTGTCCCTATATAAAGGGCTGGTGGGGAAAATATGTTGGGATTATCAGGAGTCAACTCAGCATTGTCTCATAAGCATAATAGGGGGTCTTTCTAGTAAACGCATCTCTACTGTGCTTGTGGGATGCTACCTGAGTCACCTGATTTCCTCTTCCTCCCCTTTCTTTGTTTGGGGATTAACAACCTCCATTACTCCTTGGGCACACCTGCAAGCAGGGGGGGATGCACCATGCAGCTCTCGTCCATTCCATCTCGCTTGCATGCAGATATACTATGAATCTACTCATATCCAGATCTACTGAATAAATGTAAGCTATCTCTATTTTTCTTCATCTAACTAATGGGTGAAGACTTAATTTATTTCTGAATGTAATTAAGCTTAAACTGCAAGTTCCCTGCTGGTTCAAGCTTCTACTCTGCAAGATTGTTGTTAGCTGCTTGGAGTTCTTTTATTCACCTTCAGGACTCCATCAAGGGTTACGGGCCCAGTACAAGACCAGTGCAGTACTGATCTCATGAAAACTTTTTTTTTGTTGGCCTCACAGCCAGAAAAAGGGAAGCTGCTTTGCACATTTAAAAAGCTAAGTTCAGAAATTCTTTTTCCTCTCTTTAAACAATGGAGAAAGAGGAGGGGGCTCCCCCCGTACCAAAATTGACTGAAGATAATTATTCAGCATGGCTATTCAGGTTGAGAATGCAGCTAGATTTTGAAGATTGGTTGGATGCTCTGGATTCACCAGAACCAAAACCAGAGGATGGAGAGGAAGCCAATAAACAATGGAAGAAAAAGGATAAGAGAGCTAAAATTCTCATTGCTAGATCTCTTCCAGATCACAGATTAGCAGAGATTAAAAATATTTCTACTGCTAAGGAAATGATTGAGAATTTATGTACCCTATATTCAGAAGCTGATGATCAGAAAGTGATCTCTTTGTTATGAGAACTGCACGCATGTAAATTGGAAGACTGGAAATGTGAACGACCACCTGATCAGAATACAGGGAATCTTTGATCAGCTGAGCACAGTTGAGAATCTCATGAATGAAAAACTTAAGATGTCTTTTTTGCTCAGCACCTTACCAAATAGATTTTTTTCCATTCGTTGCTGCTTTGAATTTAGAAGGCAAGAATTTTTCTCAGCTGCTAGGAGCAATTAGATCAGAATGTTGGAGGCAAGAGAATTTGCATAACAATAGATTGCCTAGCAGAAACATTGGTTACCTAGCAACAAAGTGAAAACATGAGCCAGAGCAATTAGTGAGAAATCAGAATACCAAAAAGTCTGTAATGCTTGCAAGAAACCAGGACATTTTGCCAAGTTTTGCAGAAGCAGGGACAAGAAGGATTTTTCCAAGGGAAAATCTTTTAAAAGTGAAAAAGCTTTACACACTGTTTATAAAGCTGATACTGTTCTTAAAGCTGATACAATAAATGCCCCAGACAATGAGTAATCAATTTGGGGGCCAGCAGGCATCTATGTGGGAATAAAAGTGACTTTTGTGAGCTAAGTGAAAAACCAGAAGGAAGCATAACATTAGCAGATGGCAATTCAATTTTGATTCAAGGAAAAGGAAGTGTGCCATTGCGCTGCTTCAATGGAAGTGAACACAACGATCTTATGGAAAGAGATGTCTTTTATGTACTGGACATAGAAGCCAATTTCCTGAGTGTCTCAACATTGAACAACAAAGGTTTTAATGTGCTTTTTAATGCTAATGGACAATGTAAGGTCATCAGTGGAGAAAAGATTTATCAATCAAAGAGAAACGATTTATGTTACAGGTTTTCAATAGGATGGTGTTTACCAGGTGCACTGTGAACAACCACCACCAGATGTCAGTCTCACCGATCGGCAGCAAAAGGATGACAACAGCACCACCACCAGGCAAAGATGTTTCGTGCACCATGATTTTAATGCAATTTTAAGAATGAAAACCAAAGACATGGTAAGAGATTTTGAAATAAGCAACCATGATAAATACCAATCAAAATGTGTGATATGCACCAAAGAAAAGCAACAAGACCAGCCATACCCAAACAAAGGGAAAGGTGGCAACTAAGCCACTAGACACAACAGCCATTAAGCCACTAGAACTTATCCACACTGATTTGTGTGGACCTCTTCAAGCATCAGTGGGCAGAAATAAATGTTTTATGCTTTATAGATGATTTTTCCAGATATTGTGTGACCTACCTATTGAAGGAGAAATCCCAAACAGTGGACATGCTGAAAGCGTATGTAGCCATGGTGACCAACAAGTTCAACAGAACCCCTCAAGACCTCAAGAGCAACCGAGGAGGTGAGTTTATTTTATAAACCATACAAACATACCTAACACAGCTAGGCATAGAACACAGACTAAGCACTCCATACACGCCTGAGCAAAATGGAGTTGCTGAAAGGAAAAATCGCTCAGTAATGGACATGGTAAGATGTATGCTTTTAGAAGGAGATCTGTCTGACAAATACTGGGCAGATGCTGTTTTAACAGCTACATACTTACAGAATAGACTGCCAACCAAAGCCAACGAGTTAACACCTTTTGAGCTATGGCATGAACACAAACCAAGTGTAAAGCATCTGAGAGTGTTTGAATCCAAAGCTTATGCACACATAGCAAAAGAAAAGAGTATATATATATATAGTGTATATACATACATACATACATACATACATACATACATACATACATACATACAGTATATATACTGTCAGAGTTCTCATGGGAAAGCAGTTGCAAATTGCGTTCCTTCACTGGCTGATATGAGATGTTTTGTCTAAAGTTTTCCAACCGTGCAGATTAGAGATGCCTGCTACATACTAGTAGGGGGGTGAGAAGCATGCTTGCTAGATGCAACACTGCCACCTACTGGCAGGTTATACTCTGTGCTCAGAGTCTCCAGATCTGAAACCTGACCAATCAGGGTTTGGTTCAGGGGGGTATATCTATGTGTACTGGTAATGAATGTCTTTGCTCTTGACTTTGCTCTTGACTCTGCTTGTCTGGTAGCCATTACCAAGTGTTTTTCTTTTGCTCTAGACAAAAGGCTTTGAAGTGTAACCAACTGGCAAACTGTTAGCCAGGTTTGTGTTCCTTAAGTCTTGTATTCGATGGAAGCAAGAAAACGGAGTTTATCTGTATTCTTCTGCTGTTAAGGTGTTTCTGCTGTTTCCTTCAAGAAACGCCTGTGCTGTATCGTATGTATATCTGCTTTATCTGCAGTAAAGATTTATAGCCATTTTGAAAGTTGTACTCTGCATGTTTACTCTTGCCTCCTCCCAAAGCGGCAGGCCACAACATATACAGGGATAGTGGAAGGTAAAAGGAAGAGGGGCCGAACAAGGGCAAGATGGATGGATGATATTCTGGAGGTGATGGACTTGACCGTGGGGTTGCTGGGGATGGCGATGGCAGACAGGAAGCTCTGGCGTGGCCTGATCCATGAAGTCATGAAGAGTCAGAAGCGACTGAACGAATCAACAATATACAGTATGTATAGTGTATAATATATTGCACACTACTGTATGTGTGTGTGTGCATATATATACACACACATACATACATACATACATACGTATGTATGTATGTATGTATGTATATCAACTTAAGGCGGCAAACATATCTAATACTCCTGCCTTGTATTTTCCCCCCAACAAAAACCCTGTGAGGTAAGTTGGGCTGAGAGTGAGTGACTGGCCTAAAGACACCCAGCTGTCTTTCATGCCTAAAGCAGGCCTAGAACTCACAGTCTCCTTGTTTCTAGGCCAGCACCTTCACCACTACACCAAACTGGTTCTCAGTATGCTGGCTGGGGAATTCTGGGAGTTGAACTCCACACAACTTAAACTTGCCAAGGCTGAAAAACACTGAACTAGAGCCACAATGGCTCATTGCTAGTCTAGCAAAATGTTTAACTGCTAGAGCAAAAGCTGTGTTATGATCAAGATTTGTAATGAGACAGATTTCTTGAATATCTGCAGTTCCTTGTTGATATGAAAAGAAAAAAACCAAGATGGCGACCGGGAGCAGACGCTGACGCTGCTCTAAGGGGGAGACTCCCGGCTTCTTTTGAACCCAGACCCCCAGACCCCACTTGGCTAACTGGGGTTCTAGGAGATTTTGAGGGTACCCCGGCTTTTATAATGACCTTGTATAACGACCAAGTAGCAACGGTAAGAACAGACCACAGAACAACGGACTGGTTTAAGATTGGGAAAGGAGTACGATGGTTGTATACTCTCACCCTACCTATTCAACTTGTATGCAGAACACATCATGCAACGTGCTAGGCTTGATGAATCCAAGGCTAGAGTTAAAATCACTGGAAGAAACATTAACAATCTCAGATATGCAGATGATACCACTTTGATGGATGAAAGCGAGGAGGAGTTGAGGAGCCTTATGACGAAGGTGAAAGATTAATTCCTAGCCTGGCAATGAAACGTCTGCATGAAAACAACAAGGCTCAGAGAGCACCAAAGACTCCCCAGAAGGTGAAAGAAGAAAGTGCAAAAGCTGGGTTGCAGTTAAACCTCAAAAAAACCAAGATTATGGCAACCAGCTTGATTGCTAACTGGCAAATAGAGGGAGAAAACATGGAGGCAGTAACAGACTTTGTATTTCTAGGTGCAAAGATTACTGCAGACGCTGACTGCAGCCAGGAAATCAGTTTACTTCTTGGGAGGAGAGCAATGACAAATCTTGATAAAATTGTTAAGAGCAGAGACATCACACTGACAACAAAGGTCCGCATATTATTTTTTTTGTGGTAAATTTTTTAATCATATTTGAAAGAAAGATAAAAACTATAGAAAAACAAAAAATTACAAACAAAAAAAGAAAAAGAAACTAAAAAGTGTGAAACAGAAGAAAAAAGAATTTTGAAAGATTACATACAAGATGACTTCCAACTTTCAACAGCAAGAATATACAACAGTTACCATAATCAAACCCTTTCTCTATATCAAACCAAGATCACATCATTTCTATAAATCCTTCCCTTAACACATATACAAATCACTAATACAATTGCTGCTTCCTCTTATATAAAAAAGAATATACATATACGTACATTTATTTATTTATTTATTTATTTATTTATTTACTTATTTATTTATTTATTTCAGCTTCCCTACTCCATAAAACACCATCCATTTAATTATTTCCTTCCTACCACTATTCTGTATGTTTCTGTCTACTATAATAAACATCAAATTATAAAAACAAATAAATTGTCTGCCTTTATAATTAATAAAACTACAACAAGCTTAACCCTATTAAACCTGAAGAACAATATAAAATATTATTGTATCTTATCCATAACTTTTAAATCTTACAAATCAAAAATCCTGTAAATCTTAATCCAAATCATTAAAAAATAACATCATGATAGCCTCATTATCAGTCCAGTTACATATTCTTAATTTTTTACCCCTCCTCGAAATATACTAGAGTAGTGCTTACACACCAACAGCGGCAGTGGTGGTGTGGGGGGGTGCACGGCAGCGGGGGCGTGCATGGCGGCGGTGCGGGGGGATGCATGGCGGTGGCCTCGCTAAACCGCGGAAGCGGTGATGGAATGTTGCTGCCGCTGCCGTGCACACCCCTGCCACCGTGCGCGCCCCCGCGCCGCCGCTGTGCATGATACCGCCACCACTTCGCGACACACTAAACTGTGTGTTGCGACACACTAAAGTGTCACGACATACAGTTTGGAAAGCTATGTACTAGAGCATTTACATATTTCCCCATTACATGAAAGGCATTTTTTAAAATATAAAAATCCCATAGCCCAACTGCCCCCCAAAATATAGACTTCTCAGCAGAAAAAAAAGCTCCCACACATCATATTCTTTTCTTTCCCATAACACTGATTCAGATAGTCATAACATTTCCACAGCATAGCAACTCCTTGTGCAGTTTTAAACTCAGACTGTCGTTTTAACCCCTTCAACACCCGCCCAGAGTCCCTTGCATGGGAGATGGGCGGGGAATAAATTTGAATAATAAATAAATAAATAAATAAACACCAAACCACAATCTTCAGCTGCCATTATCTCAGTAATAGCAACAAAGTCCCCATCTTTACCAAAAACTTCATCTTCCATCATAGCATTTCCAGCTAAATGACACATTTTAGCAACAATCTCTTCTCCAATGTCCCGAACACTCTGCAAAACAGCTTGACAACACTCTGAAAGGATTTCTTTAAAAGTCTATTTATGCTCAGAAAGGAATTCTAAGAAATCTTTAAAATCTTCCATACTTCAGGCGGCAAACCAAGGCACCCCCTAAATAGTTAACTCACAAAGATAAAACTCACAGAAATAAAAGTTAATGACTTAATGAAAAACTTCCATCTGAAATTGACAAAAGAAAGTATACTAGCTACAGTATTCAAATGCAACAATGGGAAGATATGTGGATTAAAGGATTAAAATTTACTTTGTGTTATAATTTGAAGGAAAATTTCTACAAGATGATGTACAGATGGTATATGACCCCACAAAAACTAGCTAAAATGTATGGGAATGTTTCCAACTTGTGTTGGAAATGTAAAAAAAAAGAGGGGTCATTTTACCATATGTGGTGGACATGTGAGATTGCAAAGAAGTTTTGGACTCAAATACACTCATTGATGCAAAATATTCTACAAATTCGAGTTCCATTTAAACCTGAACCATTTCTATTGGGAATATTAGAAGAACAAATAGGAAAGAAATTTACAAGAATTATGCAATATATGGTTACAGCAGCGAGACTTGTATATGCACAAAATTGGAAAAATCAGATTATACCTACGATACAGGACTGGATGTTAAAAGTAATGGACATGGCAGAAAATGATAAATTGACATGTTTATTAAAAGAAAATACAAACTATTACTTTCTTAAAGAATGGAAACCATTAACGAACTATTTACAAAATGCAGGAGGGGCAAAGCTTATATGGGGGTTTGAAGATTAAAACATATATAAATTGATATATTAGACAGGAAATGTTTTACAATGTTATATATAGTCCTAACATGAAAGAGATTAATTTTTAAATTACTAAGACCAGAGATAAATCGGAAGTTGACTAATTTCTATGTTTCATCTTTCTCTTTTTCTATTTACTTTACTACACTTTTTCTTTTCTTTTCTTTCTTTGATTTGTATTTCTATTTCTTTTTCCTTTTCAAACTTTTAACTATGTATACTTAAAATTCAATAATATATATATATATATAAAAAGAAAGTATACTAGCAAAAAAGTCCCAGAGAAAGTGAACAGAAAGCTAAAAATTTAAAACATTTAAACATTAAAGACATCAAATCCAATGTGTAGGAAAAAAATCCATCCTTCAAATTTAGTACAAGAAATAGTAATGGAAAGGCAATTATGTTTTTTCAGCCATTGTTACACTTTAGATGGGAAAACAAGCCAAAACTTTTAAAGAAAATTAAAAATATAAACCAAAAATAACGATAATAACCAAGAGATTTTGCTTCTTCTTACTGTAAAAACCTTATCTTAGGGTTGCTGTTGTTGTTGTTCAGTCGTTTAGTCATGTCCGACTCTTCATGACCTCATGGACCATAGCACGCCAGGCCTTCCTGTCCTCCACTGTCTCTCGGAGTTTACTCAAATTCATGTTCATTACATCGGTGATGCTATCTAACCATCTCCTCCTCTGCCGTCCCCTTCTCCTTTTGCCTTCAGTCTTTCCCAGCATCAGGGTCTTTTCCAGTGAGTCCTCTCTTCGCATTATGTGGCCAAAGTATTTGAGCTTCAGCTTCAGCATCTGTCCTTCCAATGAGCAGTCAGGGTTGATTTCCTTTAGGATTGACTGGTTTGACCTCCTTGCAGTCCAAGGGACTCTCTTAGGGTACAAAACTTAAAAGCTAAATTGGATGCTTTAGAAATGGGAAGGCAGAACTTACAATGCCCCTTTAAGAGGCTGCAACGTGGCTCGGAAAAAGATGAAATCCCAGCCTCCCTGTGAAGTCTTACTCTTCGATCGTGCATGCTGTCCACACTCTCGTGGCTACAACTCACCGTCTGGAGGACAAATGGATCGATTCCCAGCATTTTCCTTACTTCGGAAAATGCTTTGGGCTACAGGAAAAGCATGCCTGTGCCCAAAAAATATGCCACAATGCCAACTCTACCCACAGAACTCGCAGGCAAGGCTATTCAGTTCGCCATTTTCCCACCAGAAATCAACAAAGGTCTGCATAGTTAAAGCAATAGTATTCCCCATAGTAACCTATGGCTGCGAGAGCTGGACCATAAGAAAGGCTGAGCGAAGGAAGATAGATGCTTTTGAACTGTGGTGTTGGAGGGAAATTCTGAGAGTGCCTTGGACTGCAAGAAGATCAAACCAGTCCATACTCCAGGAAATAAAGCCAGACTGCTCACTTGAGGGAATGATATTAAAGACAATACTGAAGTACTTTGGCCGCATAATGAGAAGACAGGATAGCCTGGAGAAGATGCTGATGCTAGGGAAGGTAGAAGGCAAAAGGAAGAGGGGCCGACAAAGGGCAAGATGGACAGATGATATTCTGGAGGTGACAGACTCAACCTTGGGGGAGCTGGGGGTGGCGACGGCCGACAGGAAGCTCTGGCGTGGGCTGGTCCATGAAGTCATGAAGAGTTGGAAGCGACTGAATGAATAAATGACAACAACCGGCTTTTATACCTTTATGCCAGTGCTGGAGCTGGACAGAGCCCTCCAGATGGAGCAGTGGAGCGTGGCGGGCCTTGGCGGATCCCTGTGGTGCGGCAGACTCCTGCGGACCTTGGTGGGGTAGGACTCGGTGCAGCAGCCTTTGGTGTGGGGCAGTGAGCCTGGTGTTCTCTTAGTCCCTTTGCCCGGTGACATGGACCTTGGTGGCATGGTTGGTGGGGTGGTGGGCCCCAGCGCAGCGGCCCAACAGGGTGGCAAGTCCCCAGTGTGGCGGACCAGCTTCGGTGGCATGGCGGGGTGCAGCGCAGTAGAAAGGGTTCGGCGGCACGGCGGTGAGCCAACCACATCAGACCCAGGTGGCAGAATAGCCTTGACAGTGCTGTGGACTCTGGCGCAATGAGCCTGTCCTGGCGGACAACTCTGGTGATGTGACCAGCGGCACATCAAGTCCTGGTGCAACATACCGGCCTGGCAGAGCAGTAGACCCCAGCAGCATGGTGGACCCCGGTGGTATAGCCGGCGTAGTGGCGAAACCAGCGTGGCAAAACTGCGTGGCAGAGCTTGGCGATAGGGGATGACAATCTGTGGCAACTCTAGGCCCCTCTACCAGAGCCCCCCAGACAAAGACCTTGGCGGTGGTGGTGGGGAATCTTTATGGTCCCAGGCCCCTTTCCCAGAGCCCCCTGGATGAGGAGGGGAGACGGCAAGGGGCACAATTGGCATATTCTGGTAGCACAGGGGACCCAGCTGGCACGATGGGCCTCAGCATGGTAGGCCCCGCTGGTGAGGAATGGCAAGCTTGGAAATGAGTGTTGGTCATCCCCTCCCAACTTGCCCAGAGATGGTGGAAAGCTATCAGCGTCCCTCCAGTGTGAGTGAGGTACACCCTCCCAGGTGTGAGGGATGCAGGGGGAGGCCAGGATCATGTGATTGTATGTAAGAATACTCACCTCCTGAGTGAGAGACAGGGTGGGTAGGAGTGGATGTGGTGCTCTCCTGTTGACCAGTGAGAGAGGCCGGGGGGGCACAGTGAGTGTGTGGGTGATGGTTAGGCCCTAAGAGTGCCGAGAGTGTGAGCTGGTGCGCTGGGGGCCTGCCATCGCCATGTGGTTGATTGAGCATGTATGAGGATGGATAAGTGGGGGGAGGGACCCCTATCAAACCAGGGATTACGGAGGTCCAGGATTGGAGGCAAATGGGCCTGGAAACTCTGGGGGCTGTAGGGCGGGTTATGCTATTGAGGTGGTGACGGGCTGGGGATGCTATGATGGGAACCGGAGGGCGAGCCATCTTTGGGGAAGACGCCCCCGGTGTTTGTTACCGGTGGCATGTTCCAGCCCTCTGGGTTCAGACCCAGACCCTGGACAGCAGATTCTTGAGGGCCCTAGTCTCTGGCTGCTGCTACTCAACACCAGGTTAGTCAACAAGGTCCCCTCATATGTAATTTGATCATGGAGGAGGGGGCAGACCTGGCGTGTATTACCGAGACCTGGCTGGGCCTGGAAGGAGGGGTTCCCTCTTTCGGAGATGTGCCCAGCCCGGTTTCAGGTATGGCACCAGCCGAGACACCAGGACAGGGGAGAAGGGGTGGCGGCTGTCATCCAAGAGTCTCTAGTGGCCTTCAGGGGCACTGCTCCACAAGTGGCCAGCTGTGAGACTCTGTTTTTCAAGTTAGGTTCCCAAGAACAGTTGTGAGTGTTGCTACTGTACCAGCCTCCCTGCTGCATAGCAACCTCCCTGCCTGAGCTGCTGGAGGCCATCTGGGGGTTGTTGGTGGTGTTCCCCAGACTTATGGTTCTGGGGTACTTCAACCTGCTGTCCCTGGGGCATGCCTCGTGAGCGGCTCAGGAGTTCATGGCCACCATGACAGCCATGGGCCTGTCCCAGATTATTTGGGACCTGACTTGAGACAGTGGCCTCATGCCGGACTTAGTCTTCTTGTCAGAGCAGTGTCAATGTGACCTGAGGGGAGAGTAACATCTGTCCCCATTGTCATGGTCAGATCACACCCTGGTGGCCTTGAGATTCTGTTATGCCGCCCCCCTCTGCAGGGAGGCAGGACCCATTAGATTGGTCCGCCCCCAGCGATTGATGGACCCGGCAGGTTTCCAGAGGGAGCTGGGGGTTATACCCGAGGACCTGCTGCATGGTCCAGCAGAGGCCCTGGCCGCAGCCTGGAATAGGGAGGCGGCCGAGGCCTTGGACAGGATCGCGCCTGTGCGACCTCTCTTGCCCCATTCAACCCGACACTCCCCGTGGTTCACGGAGGAGCTGACGGTTTTGAAGAGGGTTAAGAGACATCTGGAGCACTACTGGAGGAAGACAAAGACGGAATCCGACCGAACACAAGCTAGAACTGCTGTTAAGACCTACCTTGCGGCGGTAAGAGTGGCGAAACATCAATATTTCTCCACTCTTACTGCATTCGCAGAATGCCGCCCAATGGCCCTGTTTAACATTACTCAATCCCTTTTGGGGAAGGTGGGCCCAGTGACCCACCTACAGGGCCATGCGGAGCAGTTTTCTGAGCATCTGCAGGATAAAATCGCTCAGATCCGTTACAAGTTGGACTCCAAGCGTGAGCCATGGTCTGGGGAGATGCCGAGGGAACGTACTTACTCAGTTATCTGGGAACAGTTTGATCCTGTTGGACCCGAGGAAGTGGACAGGATCCTCCAGACTGTAAATGCCACCACTTGTCATCTAGACACATGCCCCTCCTGGCTGGTGAAGGCAGCCTGAGAGGTGACATGTGCTTGGGTCCAGGCAATGGTTAATATATCTTTGAGAGAGGGGGTGTTTCCAACTGCCTTTAAGGAGGCACTGGTGCACTCCCTCCTCAAGAAACCATCACTGAACCCTACTGTGCTGGACAATTTTCATCCAGTCTCCCACCTCCCCAAGGTGGTTGAGAAGGTGGTGGCGTTGCAACTCCAGAGGATTCTGGATGAAACGGACTATCTAGACCCCTTCCAGTCAGGTTTCAGGTCTGGATATCGGACAGAAACTGCATTGGTCGTGCTTATGGATGATCTCTGGTGGGAGCGGGATGGGGGCAGGGCATCCATCCTGGCTCTTTTTGACCTCTCAGCAGCTTTCAATACCATCGACCATGGTATCCTTTTGCGGCGGCTCAGGGAGTTGGGGTGGGTGGCGTGGTTTTGCACTGGTTCACCTCCTTCGTCCAGGGCCGGTCCCAATTGGTGGTGATAGGGAGTGAATGATCCAACCCTTGACCCCTCCTTTGTGGGGTGCCGCAGGGTTCGGTTCTCTCTCCTCTCCTATTCAACATCTACACGAAACCACTGGGTGAGATCATCCATCACCACGGGATGAGGTATCATCAGTATGCTGATGATATCCAATTATACATCTCCATCTCGGGCAAAGTAAGTGATGCTGTGACTGCCCTCTCCCAGTGCCTGGGGGCTGTGGGGGTCTGGATGGGGAACAACAGGCTTCGGCTGAACCCTGGTAAGTCGGAGTGGCTGTGGGTTAATGGCTCCTCTGTATCTGGGAAATTGTCATCTTTAGTTCTAGATGGGGTTGCACTGCCCCAGACAGACCCGGTGTGGAATCTGATGGTACGTCTGGACTCATGACTCCTGCTCGAAGAGCAGGTGGCAGTTGTGGCCAGAAGGGCCTTTACACAACTTCGTGTTGTGTGCCATTTACGCCCTTTCCTGGATGGAGAAGCCCTCTGAAAAGTCACTCATGCCCTGGTCATCTCCTATATAGACTATTGCAATGCGCTCTACATGGGGCTACCCTTGAAGAGTATCTGGAAGCTTCAGCTGGTCCAGAATGTGGCTGCGTGGGCAGTTCTTGGTGCTCCAAGATCGGCACCTGTGACACCACTGTTACGCGAGCTGCATTGGGTGCCAGTTTGCTTCCAGGTCCAATTCAAAGTGTTGGTTATCACCTTTAAAGCCCTACATGGCATGGGTCCAGGTTACCTGAGGGACCGTCTCATCCCCATGACATCGACCCGTCCCACCCGGTCATGCAGTGAGGGCATGTTACGGACCCCGTCTGTAAGAGAATTTCGCTTGGCGGGGTCCAGGAAGCAGGCCTTCTCTGCAGTGGCTACCGCCCTCTGCGACACTCTGCCCCCAGAGGTGAGACAGTCCCCATCGCTCCTGACCTTCCGGAAGAACCTGAACACTTGACTCTGCCATCTCACCTGGGGCGGGAAGGGGAGTAATTATTCTTGGGGGTGGCTGGTGCCTTAGAACTCTCCTCACTGAATTAGATCTTTTATGGCCACTTGGATTTTATTTTTACTTTTATATTTATATTTGGTAATTTTGTATTTATCTTTTAGATGTTATTTATGCTTATTGTTTTAATGTGCTTGTTATTGTAAACCACCCAGAGTCCCTCTTTTGGGGGGAGATGGGTGGTGGCAAAATTTGAAAAATAAATAAATTTAAAACTACTAAGGTAGGTCATTTCCACATAAACACACACTTGACACACTTTGATTTGTGCAATTCCAAACACTAACCATACTTTAATCAGACACATTTTGCGCAGTGTCAAATGTTCACCATGTGTGAAGGAGCCACCATGGACCTGGGTAGTAGGCTGAACTTAACAAAAAATACATGTAAGTTGTAAACTTTCAAAGGTCTAGTACTCAAGAGGTGCACATATTGGTTAGATCTGTAAAGAAGTAGTAGATAGTACCTGATAACCATGCTTCCTGGAAGCCATATATTTAGTGATAGTGTGAAAGGTCCCACATATGTGTAGATAAATGCATCAAAGTGCTCCACTCCAATGGAAACTCTGGGAAGTTGAGCTCCATAAATGTGTTAATGTGTAGAGCCTTTTTACACTAATAGCATGCACAACTGGGCATAGTCCTCCTCCTTCTGTATGTGAAGGTATCTTTGAATTTATAAATGGCATAGGCCCGGTTACTTGAGGGACTGCCTGTCTCCCATAGCATCTGCCTGGCCAGTTCGATCTTGGAGGGTTGGCACACTCTGGGTTCCCTCGATTAAACAATGCCATCTGTCTGGACCCCAGAAGCGCGCCTTCTCTGGAGCAGCGCCTGTCCTCTGGAATGAGGTTCCCCCCGAAATCCGAATGGCTCCCACCCTACAGTATTTCAAAGGGCCTTAAAGACCTGGCTCTTCGCCCATGACTTTGAGGAGGACGACTGACACCCCTTTCTTCGTTTTTGTTCCCCTCCAGGTTTGTTTTCTTCACCATTGTTGTTCTTTTGTCTCGTGCTGCTTTTGTGCTTTTTCTTTGTTCTTTGTTTTTAAAGGTTTTGACAATTGTAAACCACCCGGGGTAGCTGGGAGCCAGCAGCATATAAATTAAATAAATAATAATTATTACTTTAAAGTGAACATGCTAGACAAATTGTAGAACCGTATCACTTAATTTCATAAAGTTATATGAAAATGTGTGTGCTTCCTAATTCACACCCTAAATACAGTACTTGAGTATCGATGTTTGAGTTCCCTCATTGCTGGTAATGTTGCAAGCGCCTATGAAGGGGGAGCCATATTTTGGAATCCATTCCAAGTTACAACATCTCTGGTGCAGAGGCAAGAACAGCATTTTCTCAGGATGCCAGTGTGGAAAACTCCTTGAAGGAACGTGATTGAAACTGATGTCACAATGTAACAGCTTCAGATGTGGGAGGTTGTGCAGATCCAGAATTGGCCTTTACAGCCACTTATGGATCCACTGTTAAAATTTTACCTTTGGAAGACAATCTTACTCGGCTACGAGTGATCGCCAATGAATGTAAACTAACAATCTAGAATAGCCTGAATAGGCTTGAATAAAAAGTGCTACACTGATTGAATAAAAAGTGCTAACCTGAACTATTATCCAACTATGAAAAGAGGTTATCTAAATAGATGTGTGTAGTACTTATTTATTATGTATTACCTGGCACTGGTTTTGGACTAATCCGCTCACTGTCTCATATCCCAGGGCGTCGCTTCCATCTAATTTAGCCCTTTTATCTTTTCCAACCCCTTTTATGCTCTTTATTCCTTCTATATATTTACATTTCTGAGAAGCTTTTTTGTTTTAAGCCAAGCTGATTTAAGAATCTTCATGTGATCCAAGAGTTGCATTGTAACATCTACCCCAACAGATTAACCAATTAATTAATTATGTATCTCTCAATAACTGTGCTCATCAGTACTGATAAATTTATGTATGCCTCTAGAAATAGATAGTTCCTGCCCAAAAAAAAAAAAAAGCCAATGCATTCTGGATGGAGATACTCTACCTATAGAAGGCATATGTTACAACTTCTTCATTCCTACTACTAATGCACCTCAAAAGAGAGGATGCATCATTGTTAATCATTGTTAGGCAATGATTCTGTAGTCTAGGGGTGGGCAACGTCAGGCCTGTGGGCCGTATAAGGCCCGCGGGGCTCCCGCCTAAGGCCCGTGGGGCTCCCGCCCACAAACCCTGCCCCTTCCATGTGATTGGCTCCTGCCCGCAAACCCCGCCCCCCAGTGCTTGTGATTGGCTCCTGCCCGCAAACTCTGGCCCCCGGTCCACAGAAATCCCAGAAACCCCGCCACCACCACCCTGGTCCCCGGTTATAAATATCCAAATGGCCCTTGGCAGAAAAAAGGTTCCCCACCCCTGCTGTAGTCATTGTGACATAACATTCTGTAACTCACTGAAAACTCTTCGTATCCATTCAAGAAACACCAGACTGACTGTGACTTACTTGCTACTATTTTACTCCAGGGTGTACTCTCTAAAGTAGCTATTCCCTTTTAAATGCCAAGGTGCTCTTTCTTTTTATTGTAGCAAATTGCGTATACATTCACTTGAGCATTTATTCTTTACTTTGTTCTGTTGTCTTCGTTCCCCAGTATCAAAATTTCAATCAAAAGCTCCTGGTGTAGGAACTAATTGTTGACTCATTTTATTAGGTTATACACTAGGTCAATTGATGGCACTATTAAATAATTTGTCAACTATTTGTAAGGTTTGATGCAAGATCTTTATTACAGAAGAAAAACATTTACTTGAAAAATGCAAGAGTGAAGGAAATCTCAGAAATCTCACTCTACTTGGGCACAGAGATTTCGCTTCTGTCTGTGCTCCTGCCCTCTGAAGATGCTGACCACAGATGCTGGCGAAACGTTAGGAACCACAACTTCCAGAACACGGCCACACAGCCCGGAAGACCCACAACAGCCATCGAACTCCGGCCGTGAAAGCCTTCGACAATACAAATCTCAGTAAGTTTGCTATCTTTAGCAGAATTAACGTGGAAATAAGCTACTGAACCAGAT
The DNA here is from genome assembly GCA_023362775.1 of Charina bottae. Classification (NCBI taxonomy): domain Eukaryota; kingdom Metazoa; phylum Chordata; class Lepidosauria; order Squamata; family Charinaidae; genus Charina; species Charina bottae. The sequence continues at coordinate 202,235,283 of JALMGJ010000001.1, forward strand.
AGGACGTACTGTACTTATAAATTATTATGCTTTGGGTAATGTAGAAATCACTGATGGAATAAAAAATCTGAACTGTAACTGTAGACAAGGATATTGAAAGAAATATAATTAAAGGGGGCATGTCTGAGCTTTAGAGGATCACAGTATACAAAATGCATTGTCAACAGAGAATCTTTATGTGTAACAACCTGCAGTAGTTCAGCTTTGAATTTCTTTGGGAATTAAATTGTTTAACGGATTCAACTTTTAAATATTCACTCAGAAATATTTTTATCACTTTAGAGAGACCATCCATGCTGCTACCTTTATTGCACCAATATATTAATCAGGATGATTGTTCCACTGTAAAGTGGAGCTGTCCCTGTCTATTTTAACAAAGAATCTGATGCCTGTAGATTTTAAAGCAGAATGGGCTTTATGTGTTAAAATGAAGATGAAATTTTACACATAATCTTTAATTAATTGTATAATTAGTCCTTGCTGGAATTGGGGATATGTTCTATACCCAACAACTGTGCAAAGAGAATTGGATAGTATTGCCTAAGTCTTCTAACCACTACTAAATGTTGAATTTATATAAGCTGGTATAGGAGAAAGAAAAGATATAAGGAGTAAAGATGGTGAAAATGAGGTTTGTCAGAACAGAGTGTTTTTCAAGGATCTTTGTAGGTGATGAGGCAAAATTCCAGGACCAGCAGATGAAGGAAAAAAATATCTCAACTACAGCAGAATTCCTGGAAGAGGTTCCTTAAGGACACAGGTGATGTGATTCAAGGCCTCACAGCAAAGTGCACGTGCCCCTGCGCTTGATCTCCAAAGCAGAGACTACAATTCCCAAATTTTTATCGTTGTATGGTGGGTAGCGCACTTTGTTGATGGCCTCCAGGCCCATGCAGCACAAAAGACAGCCACGAAAGTGAGTAAATGTGTCGAAAGTAAACTTGCCATGGTACTTGCCAAATCCACTGAGTCCTGCAATATTAAAAAAAAAGAAGTTCAGATCAAATCCTGCTGACTGTCATCCTTCAGCTGACAACACAACCTGGGCAGTCCTTGTATTTATTATTTTTCATCAGGCTGCACAATAGCTGCCCTTAAAAAGCTCTTTCCTCATAGTGCTTACTATCAAAGTCTGTGGCTTGAATCATGTCAACTGGATTTCTATTTTCTCAGTAGAAACGTTTCACTCCTTATCCAAGGAGCTTCAAAAAGCTCCTTGGATAAGGAGTGAAACGTTTCTACTGAGAAAATAGAAATCCAGTTGACATGATTCAAGCCACAGACTGTTCCACCTGGATGACTGAGAACCTTCATCGACATCTTACTATCAAAGGTTTTGTATCCAATGGACACTGCACAACCACTCTTAAAGAGGGGACTAAAGAAGAGAATCCAGTAGAGAAAAGCAAAGCTTGGTTAGATAATAATTTCCTGGCCTTCTGTTTCCTGATTGTTGAACTACAGCTGCCTTAAAGGTAAAGGTTCCCCCCACACATTTGTGCAGTCGTGTCCGACTCTAGGGGCCGGTGCTCATCTCCGTTTGTTAGCCGAAGAGCCAGCGTTGTCCGAAGATGCTTCCACGGTCACGTGGCCGGCATGACATGTGTGGAACTCTGTTACCTTCCCACCGAAGTGGTACCTATTCAACTACTTGCATTTGCATGCTTTCGAATTGCTAGGTTGGCAAGAGCTGGGGCAAGTGCGGGAGCTCACTCCGTCTCGCGGGGCTAGGGATTTGAACCTCCAAACTTGCGATCTTCCAATCGACAAGCCTGGCATCTTACCTGCTGAGCCATGACGCCCCTTAATCCCCAGTAAAATGAGATTATTGCTTTTTTTTTTTGGTTATTGTGATATCTAAAAATTGAACAGAAATTAAATCTGCATATCTATTCAGTGTAACCACGTTTTGTAGTCAAAATGCAATAATCTTGGTTTACACAGCATGTTAAACTGGGTTTAGTGCAGTGTGTGACCAGGCCCACTGAACCAGAGCTGTTTACCCTGTTGAATACATTTCGATCCTGTTAGCACCACGTACAAAGATAAAAACAGTGAGCCTCCCCCCCCCCCGTACCCTTGTTTACCAGTGTAATGTAAAGGCTAATCGTACCAATGCCACCAAATGGTAGGGAAAGCAATGTTGCATGTATCCCGATATCGTTGCCACCAAAGCCACCACTGCTAATACTATCCAGTACACAGTTCACAACCTATAAAGAGAAAAAGAGTATTAGGAGTCCTGTCCTTAATCTTCCACACATGAGTTTTATCAGGTCCCAGCTCTATGATGATAAGGGACATGATACAAACTAGGGTCTATAGCTTTTGTGCCGCTACGAACATTGGGAATGTTGAGAATTGCCACAGGCACACTCACAAAATGGCTAATATTGTAGATGGGAGGAAGGTATGTTGGTATAAAACTTGTCTCTATACAACCTACAACCTTTACACCACCTCAACAACAAGGCCAGTAATATTGCTGCTCTCACACAGTTTAGCCACCAGTTGCTCTGCTGAACACGTGGTGGGATGGAGTCAGTGTTCAAGCTCTCATCTTTATTATTGGCTTAATTTTGCCCTCCTTGGCTACTGGACTTTCAGTGCTGCTCCATGGTTGGCTTAATTTTGCCAGAAACAGAGGCTCCTGCCCCAAGGGCAAGGGGTTTACAGTCTCACAACTGATGGGACCCACAGGTCACCTGGCTGCAGGTCCTCTTTTCTTCCAAGCCTGGTCTGGGAAAAAGCCTGGTCTAGGTGTGTGGAGGGCTCCCCACCATCTAAGCCCAAACCAAGTGGCTCTGCTGCTGAAATAGCCCCGTCCCTTCTTCTATGGGAGCTGGAAATCCCGTAACGTATTTAGAAAAGTTCTAGCCACAAGAAGAGTGACCTCTCAATACTTCTATGAATCAAACTTTTTAAAAGGTTTTGTGATTTCAAAGAAGAGAAGTGCCACAATGAAAGCAAGGACGTGTGCACAGTGCAGGGAAGGGGCTGCCGTGCGAATCCAACAGAGCCTTGGTTTTTGGGTACCAGTGGGAATATTGATCTCCTAGAAGACCCACCTTAGATCTTCTACGTGGGGGATATTCCCAGGTTCAAGCACAGAAAAAGAAGAATAGGCTGCACGGCCACAGCATAAATGAGCAGCAAGGCACAGGACTCAGCAGCTACGCAGCAGGGGCCATCCGGGCCAATTGGAATCCAGGAGGTTGCCAACCTCCAAAGGTTCCGTGTGCCCCCGAATGTCTGCAGGGGAGCTCTTGTGATGCAAGAAAAGGGAAAAGGCTACTATCGTACCAGAGCAGCTTAGCGCAATTGCTGCCTCCTCAGCAGTGGGCTGGCAATGAGAGGGAGGCTCTGTTTTGAAGACATAACCTTAAAAATGGGACTGTGATGTAGTTTTCTTTGCACTGTGGATGTGTGGATGAGCCAATTATCTTCAACACAGGCTTATTGCTAAACAAAGAAGGATAGAATTGGGCTTTCCTTCTATCACCCAAACTGTATTACCAGTGGGCAAAGAACTGCTGCCATGCTGGTTCATCACAGCTCACCACTAAGCACATTTGGAAGATGGTGCAAGTCTCCTTTCTTTTAGCCATCCTGGATAGGGTTATGGTAAATAATCCAGATTCTCCCAGATGCAGTATGCTGTAACCTAAACAATATACCTTGTCATTACAGGAGAAGGCATAGGCAGCTAGTGGGCGTTCTCTGCAGTTGATGAATTGGATGGCCTCCTCCAAATCTTTCACAGTGAAAATGGGCAGGATGGGACCCAGAATCTCCTCTTGCATGATTGGCTCCCATTCCTTCACATCCACCATCACTGTGGGAGCTGTAATGGGCAAAAGATCACATCAAGACCAGTTCTGCTTTTATACCATAACATTATTGTCCAATTAACCAGAGCTCAAGCTCTCCCCAGGATTATACTTCCAATATGCAAACCCAGGAAAACCTCTCTGTCTTCTTGCTCTGTCTAAAACAGACTTTCCCGATCTGGCAATCGCCAGATTGTTGGACTTCAGCTTTCAAGATCCCTACCCTGTGCGGCCAATGAGAGTCCAACAGATTTGGTGAGCACCAACATGGAAGGCTGATCTAAATCGTTATACCTACTGACCATGCACTTCTAAATAAGGTTCATTAACTGATTGATTGATTACGTGCCATCAAGTGGTTTTTGACTCCTAGCGACTACATAGATTTTCTCCATGAGTTTACTAGATAGTATGTCTATGAAGGTTCTCAGTCATCCAGGTGGAATTGTCTGTAGCTTGAATCAAACAACTATTTGTTTGATATAACAAACCAAACAACTTTTGTACAGGAGGATGGCCCAACACAGGAGAAGTAACACCACAGGACCAGAGTCAGCAGTTTATCTTCATCTAAAGGAAAAAGGACACTCATTTGAGGACATCAATGTTCACATTTTAGACAGAGAAGATAGGTGGTTTGAGAGAGGGGTCAAGGAATCCATTTATGCCAACTTGGAAAATCCTTCCTTGAATAGATGTGGGGGCCTCAGGCATAATCTTTCCCCCATCTTCCTCCCTGCTTTGTCTTCTGTGCCTAGGAAGATTAAGACCATTTCACAAGCTCAACAGCAGCATGGTGATCTTAACGATCCTCCTTTAGATGATAAAAGGACTTAAAATAACATCTCAATATAACCATGACCTAGCCCCAGGTGTAAGGTCACACAGCTACCTAGAAACATATTTAGGATTCCCTTACTAACTTTGCTCAGACTGAAGAAGCTCCTTGGATAAGGAGCGAAACGTTTCCACTGAGAAAATAGAAATCCAGTTTACTAGATAGTAATCACAAAATGTCTGTCTTTCCCAAACCCAAAACATTTCCCCTTCCCCTTCCCCCCAACTATATACTCACCAATATAACGGTCACACTCATCCGTCTCTCCACCAATGGCCACCCGGCCACATTTCAGCAAAGCTTGGACATGCTGGAAATGCTTGTCATTGATCAGGCGGGCAAGATCGGCTGACTCCTTGGGATTAGTGCCATAGAATTCGCGGATAGCGTGGCGCAGGCAAGGGATCAACTTCTCCTGTGTTTCAACTGTGCAGATCACATAATCTGGTGCAATGTATGTTTGTCCAGCATTAGCAAATTTTCCCCATACAATTCGGTTGGCTGCATTCTGGAAATTGCAGCACTGATCCACATAACAGGGACATTTACCCCTCAGCTCCAGAGTCAATGGTGTCAGATGTTTTGCTGCAGCAGTCATGATGATCTTTCCTACACAGCTACTCCCTGTAGAGATATGACAATATTTGGGTCATGAGAGATATACAGACACCCACAACTCCCATCCAGAATCAGGGGCCTCATTTCTGTGTTCAAAAACCACCTTTGTTGTTTTTTGTCTAACACTCTTCCATACAGATAAAAAAAAACTCCACACAGGTTGTTTGGTGGAAAAACAGTGATTTACAAATATTTAACGTATTGACTGCTGCAAGAATTTGAAATGCATCAACTTGAAATCTTCGCAAATTCCTGTCATTTCTTGGTAAAAGAAAAATTCAATACTACATTGTAACATTTAACAAGAACTAATTGAAAGAAGTAACAAGGAGTAATTATTTATGTAAATTTGTAAAGGTACAGGGATTATCTTCTAGATGAAATTACAGCTACCATATAGGTATTTGTTTTCTACATTGTAAATACTATTTCTGGTTTTGATTTTCTTTCAAAGTTTTCTGATTCTTTAAAGGAAAAGGAAATTTTGGGTGAAAACAAGACCTGGAGCTGACTGTAGTTCAGATCACGAACTTCTTATTGCACAATTTAGAATCAGACTATAGAGAATAGGGAAGACCCACAGATCAGTTAGATATGAGCTCACTAATATTCCTAAGGAATATGCAGTGGAGGTGAAGAATAGATTTAAGGGACTAGATTTAGTAGATAGGGTCCCAGAAGAACTATGGACAGAAGTTCGCAACATTGTTCAGGAAGCGGCAACAAAAAACGTCCCAAAGAAAAAGAAAACCAAGAAGGCAAGATGGCTGTCTGCTGAGACACTGGAAGTAGCCCAAGAAAGAAGGAAAGCAAAAGGCAACAGTGATAGGGGGAGATATGCCCAATTAAATGCAAAATTCTAGAGGTTAGCCAGAAGGGATAAGGAATTATTTTTAAACAAGCAATGTGCGGAAGTGGAAGAAGACAATAGAATAGAATAGAAAGAATATACGGAAGATCTGTATAGGAAGGATAATAATATTGGAGGTAGCTTTGACGGTGTGGTCAGTGAGTTAGAGCCAGACATCCTGAAGAGTGAGGTTGAATGGGCCTTAAGAAGCATTGCTAATAACAAGGCAGCAGGAGATGACGGTATCCCAGCTGAACTGTTTAAAATCTTGCAAGATGATGCTGTCAAGGTGATGCATGCCATATGCCAGCAAATTTGGAAAACACAAGAATGGCCATCAGATTGGAAAAAATCAACTTATATCCCCATACCACTTATTTCACATGCCAGTAAGGTAATGCTCAAGATCTTGCAAGGTAGACTCCAGCAATTCATGGAGCGAGAATTGCCAGATGTACAAGCTGGGTTTAGAAAAGGCAGAGGAACTAGAGACCAAATTGCCAATATCCGCTGGATAATGGAGAAAGCCAGGGAGTTTCAGAAAAACATCTATTTCTGTTTTATTGACTATTCTAAAGCCTTTGACTGTGTGGATCATAACAAATTGTAGCAAGTTCTTGGTGTTATGGGGATACCAAGTCATCTTGTCTGCCTCCTGAGGAATCTGTATAACGACCAAGTAGCAACGGTAAGAACAGAGCACGGAACAACGGACTGGTTTAAGATTGGGAAAGGAGTACGGCAGGGCTGTATACTCTCACCCTACCTATTCAACCTGTACGCAGAACACATCATGCGACGTGGGCTTGAGGAATCCAAGGCTGGAGTTAAAATCGCTGGAAGAAACATTAACAATCTTAGATATGCAGATGATACCACTTTGATGGCTGAAAGCGAGGAGGAGTTGAGGAGCCTTATGACGAAGGTGAAAGAAGAAAGTGCAAAAGCTGGGTTACAGTTAAACCTCAAAAAAAACCAAGATTATGGCAACCAGCTTGATTGATAACTGGCAAATAGAGGGAGAAAAAGTGGAGGCAGTGACAGACTTTGTATTTCTAGGCACAAAGATTACTGCAGATGCTGACTGCAGCCAGGAAATCAGAAGACGTCTACTTCTTGGGAGGAGAGCAATGGCAAATCTTGACAAAATAGTTAAGAGCAGAGACATCACACTGACAACAAAGGTCCGCATAGTTAAAGCAATGGTATTCCCTGTAGTAACCTATGGCTGTGAGAGCTGGACCATAAGGAAGGCTGAGCGAAGGAAGATAGATGCTTTTGAACTGTGGTGTTGGAGGAAAATTCTGAGAGTGCCTTGGACTGCACGAAGATCAAACCAGTCCATACTCCAGGAAATCAAGCCAGACTGCTCACTTGAGGGAATGATATTAAAGGCAAAACTGAAGTACTTTGGCCACATAATGAGAAGACAGGATACCCTGGAGAAGAAGCTGATGCTAGGGAAAGTGGAAGGCAAAAGGAAGAGGGGCCGACCAAGGGCAAGATGGATGGATGATATTCTGGAGGTGACAGACTCAACCATGGGGGAGCTGGGGATGGTGACGGCCGACAGGAAGCTCTGGCGTGGGCTGGTCCATGAACTCACGAAGAGTTGGAAGCGACTGAACGAATAAACAACAAATAATAATCAACGTTGACTTTACTTGCCTTTGTCAAAAGTAGATTGCTTTATATCCTGTGTTAGGATCACATCATCATATCTAGTAGCCCTAGCCACAGACATGAAGGAACCCGTGGCAGCTTTTCAGTTGAGGGAGACTTCCTCCACATGTTTAGAGACACACCCAACGTCTATGACAATCATATCAGAGAGAAAGTCGGGGCTAAATAGGTTACTGAGTCCAACATCTCACTGAGTGCAGGGCTCGAAGGGAAGCATCCACAAGAGATGGCCGTCCAGATGTACTACCTCTCCAGGGATCCACGTTTACTGTTGGGATTATTTCCCTAATATTCACTCAGAGTCTTCCTTCTTGTACCTTAAAGCTATTATTCCATGTCCTAACTTCTGGGATGACTGAGAAGAAGTCTTGGCTTCTCTGCAGCATCTTTTCAGGTACCTGAGGAGTGCCATCATACAGTATCTCCCACCCCCCAACCCCAAACTTTTCTTTCCTCAGGGCTAAAATTTCCCAGTTCAAGGCTACCTTCCAGGCTTTCATTTCCAGTCCCCTGATCAGAATTGCCTTTGTCTGAACCTATTCCAGCTTATCTGAAATCTTCTTAAACAACAATAGAGTATATATTACATCCAATTTTGTTTCATCAGCGGATATGATAACTATTCTGCCTACTTCCTCATCCAAGTTATTTAAAAATGTCCATTTAGATGTAGAATGTATTAGGGACAGTCCATTGAAATCCCATACCAAACTCTGCTGCCAAACTCCTGTTAAATGTTGCAGTTGTGGTTGTTATTCTCCTGAGCTCTTCTGGCAATGAAAGGCAAAAGCAAATCTGAGGTAGAAATGAACCAATGTAGGCTGAAATTAGGTATCTTCGTTGTGGGGGAAAAGCCTGAGAGTGATACTTTTCAGTATGTCCAAAAGACTGAACTTCTGCATCAAGCACAGGCATTTTCCTCCTTTAAAAAAATACTATTGAAAAGAATAACCTGAAAAGAATATTCAAAAGAGAAAATCACCTGTATAGAAGATGTAATCAAACTTATTTTCCAGTAATGTTCCTGTTTCTTCAGGACCAGCTGTCACCACAGCAAAGGTTTGCTATAAAATAGAAAAGGAAGTTCACATCCAACCAAACTGCCTGCACATCACACAGGTGGTGCTTTCTGTCTCTGAAGCCCTGCAGGAGAAAAAGCCTCTTGGGGGCAATGTGGAGCAGGGAAATGCTGCATTAAATGGAAAGGAAACTAAGGTTTTCCTTAAATATTTTGATTTTAATATGAGATGATCATTTTTGATCTAGTGAGCATATGGCAATAGGAGCCTGTGATATTTTCTTCTGTGTAACCTTCCTTTGGGAGTGGAATTGTCTTACATTCATATCAGTCTCCTAGCCTCATTCTCCCTCTAAACCAGGGCTTTCCAAAGTGCCGCCATAGGTGATACACCAGCGGCGGCAGCGCAGCGGTGGCGCGCGTGTGCATGGCGGTGGCGCGGGGGACGCACGTGCACGGCGGCGGCGCGGGGGGGCGTGCGGAGGCGCGCGCGTGCACGGCGGCGTGGGGGGGCGTGCGGCGACGCGTGCGTGCATGGCGGCGGCGGCAGCCTCTGCTAAAACGTGGAAGCCGGGCCGCTGCCGCCGTGCACGCACGCACCGCTGCTTCCGGGTGGTGTGGCGACACACCATGCTGTGTGTGGCGACACACTTTTGTGTCGCGACACACAGTTTGGAAAGCTCTGCTCTAAACATAACCGTTCCAGATTAGTTCAGATCAGGAGTTTTTCCTGAAGAGGCCCAAGGGTTAAGGTTAGCCCGTCATAATTCCAGGAAATTAGGGCAAATTACGGAGGGAAAGGCAAATAAGAAAACCTCAGTTACATGTTGACTTTTTAACAAGGTAAACTTGCAGCTGAGGAACTCACCGAATCGAGATAACAAGGCAGTGCTTCTGCGAGGAGCCTCTCAGTGTGGCTGCTCACCTCTGAAGGTTTGAGAATCACACAATTCCCTAGTATGGGGGAGAGGACACTTCAAGATGGTTGCCACAGATAAACGTCCACACATGCCTGGGTCTCTTGGAAGGAAACCCGTAAGATCCAATGTCTAAAATGGATTAGGAAACAGCTTCTCACTCACCAGCTGCGATGGCCCCCACTAGGGGCATCAAAGTAACTTGAATAGGGTAGTTAAAGGATCCAATGATCAGTACCACACCAAATGGCTCCTTGCGAATGAAGGCACAATCCAGCTGTGTCAACTACAGAAAAAGCAGAAAAATCCATGAAAGCAACTGGGTGAAGCAGAAAGGGAAATTAATAGAAGATTTTGTAGGGGTGGAAATACTTGATGAGCTACAAAGTACAAGCCCATTTCATGTCTGCTTTCAAATCAATCTTTGCTGTAACGCACAAGAGTTAACATTGTTTATCCTCTCTTTTCTCTTCTTTATAAAGGCAGTGCAAGGCTCAACTAGCACTGAAGTTTGGAAAGCTGATGCTGAAGCGTTTTCATTTTCAGTCAGGTATTCTTGATTTGTTTAGTTAGCATGTTGTTTAATCTCAGTAAGATTCCTCCCTGGCATGGACATCAGGTGTTTCTGATATAAAAAAGGATCCTCCATGCTAATTGATTATGAGTGGGTATTTCTGTTGCAGCTTGGGGAGCTGATACACACACACACACATACAGTATATACACATAACGTTGTTTTCACACATATCACTTAAAACAGTTTAATCTCTCTTGCACTGTGGACAGATGAAAGCAAACAATAGCAATAGTAACTAGGGATAGCTGGGAACTATGAAGGTTATAATTTGATTTGTTTGGAGGGCTCTAGGTTGGGAAAGGCTGTTCTAAACCAATGTGACTGTAAATAAATCTAAATTGGAGTGCAGAAATTATCCTACAAAAGCAGCTGGAACTTGTTCCTCTGATGGCACAGCAAGTATGGCTATAGAGACCCTCATCTGGAAGCTGCCCCAGAACTTTTACATATCAGTAGCCTGGTATCATCCTGGTATGTTCAATTAAAGATCTCATAATTCCCAAACACCATGGGACGGACATCAGGTAGGGAAGGCTGGAACATTAATACCCTAGTACACAGCTTTCCAAACTATGTGTCGTGACACAAAAGTGTGTCGCCTGCAGGGCCCAGGTGTGTCGCGTCAAAACCCAGAAGTGCTGATGGTGCGCCGCTGCTTCTGGGTTCTCACACGGCACACAAGGACACTGCTGCTGCCACCGCTGCAGCACGCAAAAATCCGAATGTGCCGCAGTGGCAGCGGCGTGCAAAAACCGAAAGCGGCGGTGGCGCTTCCGAGTTTTTGTGTGCTGCCACAGCGGCGGCGCTTCCGGGTTTTCTCAAGCCCTGCCATTGGTGTGTTGCCGCGGAAAAAGTTTGGAAAGCCCTGCCCTAGTACAGTGTTTCTCAACCTTGGCAGCTTGAAGATGTGTGGACTTCAACTCCCAGAATTCCCCAGCCAGCATGCTGGCTAGGGAATTCTGGGAGTTGAAGTCCACACATCTTCAAGCTGCCAAGGTTGAGAAACACTGCTCTAGCAGTTAGAGTCTTGCCTTCCAATATGAGCATCCGTCTGTTTTGAAAGGGCACAAATAGAAAGTCCATCTTTGTTTGATGAGATTATATACTCTTTAGACTTTCATCCCTGCCCAACCTAGAACCATTCTTTTCCACTTGATCTCCTCCCACTCAGTTTGACTCCTTACTAGGTTCTTGTCCACATTTTCATCCTTCATCCAGCTGCTTAAGTTGTTCAGAGCATTGGCCAGTTCATTTCTGACTAAGAGAATCTCAGTGAGCTCAGTTTCAAAGCAGGGCTGTGGAGAAGAAAGATAAAATGTGATGCATCAGTGATGTCCATACCGGGTTCAGGAGGTGAACTATGCAGCAGCTCTTCATTGAGCAAAGCTTGTGTCTCATTCATTGCATGGTAGTGCTTTATCATGCAATCAACCCAATGGATTCTTGAAATGTAGTATTTGGGCTTTACATCAGGACATGGCGCTAAGTTTAGTTCCCTAGATACTTAACCCGTAATCAGGCAGAAGACTCACAGACAAACTCAGCTACAAATGAAACCATATATAGTCAGATGATTTACTATGCAAAGAAATCAAAGCCTTTATTAGTTTAGACTTTTTCTTCCCACCTTTCTGAAATAATGGATACCTGGCTGTGCTCCAGACCATTTTAGGAGGCAACTCAACTATGTTTACATAATGATTTTCTGTAGTCTGAGAACTGCTGCTTGCCACCTTGCTAAATTCAGCTCTCATGGCACATCCAGAAAAGATTGTTTCCTGCTTATAAAATTTTCATGGAAAATCCACTGAAGGGAAAAACAGAATAGCTGTGCAATGTCTCTTAACTGGCAAGCAAGCCCTTCGTCTGCAAGTCCCCTCTGAGCTGCCAGATGCTGTGGCTGGGTGGCCCACTCACCTTGCGTAGGTCTGCACACACGGCACGCTGGATATCGGCATGCCTTTTGTCCAGAAAGTGACACAGGGCCTCCAGCTGTTTTACCCGATACTCCATAGGACGTGTCTTTCCTGTCAGCCAGGTAGCACGTAAGCAATGCACCAGGCCAGCATAGGGGTTTTTACTAGGAGAAAACAAAGACTCATAGAATCAAAAGGGCTATAGAGAGTCCCACTCCTTAGGTCATTTATGTTAACCCTGATCCTGCAAGGCAGGATGCCCTGTAAGAACTGGATGGACAACTGTTTTGCCTTTCTATAGTTTTCTAACCCAATTTGGGAGTTTCTGCCATGGCTCAATACCTTTGTAGCTTCCCAACACTTCATTAAAAGGCTTCTACTTCAGAGAAGGATCAAAATAATATTTTCCCCCTTTGACCAACACTTGTGTTATTCTTTTTCTGAAGAATGTCATCATCTTGGGCCGGAAGTAGGAATAGCTACTCCCATACTTTTCTCATAGTTTTCTTACAAACTCACTGGGTCATATCCAGACAATAGGCAAACTTTTTCTTTCATGTCTGGAATCAAAGACTAAAACAGTGAAATGGTGGAGCACAATCTCACCACCGAGGACAACTGCATCTATGCTCAGGCTTCCAGCCAGCCATACCCTCTTCTAGCTTAAAGCAACTTTCCCCAATCCAGCACCCTTTACATGAGGCAGATCACAACTCCCACCTTCTCCAGCTAGTAGTGGTTTTGACCCTTCTGACAAGAACGGTGCACATCTGAAAGGCACTGGATTGGGGCCTGCTCAGTTGTTTGTAATGGTTGGCCCTCCTTACGCTCTAATTTCTCAAACGGAAGACCACAATGCCACTGAATTTTATGAATTATGCTCTTACTTGTTTTGTTCAAAAACTTTCTTACCTGAAAGTTGCTCAAGCAGACCATGCATTCACTACCTCTGGTCAACATTGGTTTTCCTACTTGTAAGCTTCAGACAAACTTTTATGGCAGTTTTTCTCCACTAAGCTGTTCAATATGGTTTACCCTTGTTATGCACAGCCAGCCTGCATTCACAATGCGACAGCCTCCCTGCCATTATTTTCTTTTGTTTGTTTGTGTTAGAAGCCTTATTCTCTCCTTCTCTTACTCTTATTTTGCTGGACAGTACTGTAATGCATTCTGTGGGTTTTCACAGAGTTCAAGATTTATTTTCCTATCTATAAATTTCTTGAGAGCTGATATATAACGTGAAAGCCATCTTTCTCCTAAAATCACCAATTATAGCAGATCAGCACCAGCTTGTACTTTGCTAAGAGCATGGTATGTATTTGTGTAAATCAAGCTAATAGATCATATCTTCTGAATCACTTTTTTCAAAAAAAGTTAATTTTGTTTATTTGTTATGAGATTGACCACTCTGAAGTTACAACTGGTCCAGAATGCAGTGGAAAATGTTCAGCCTACTTATGCTTTCTGCTCATTTACAGTATATACACAGTCAGTCACACCTTAGTCATTTCCTGTTTTGATTAGTATAATGTGCTTTACATAGGGCTGCCCTTAAAGACCACTCTTCCGACTTTTCCTGAATGCAGTGGCGTACACAGTATTGGGTGTTCCTAGGTTTGCCCACGTTACACCTCTATTGTGTGAGCTGCACTTGCTTCCAGTTTGCTTCCGGGTGCAATTCAAGGTCCTGGTTATCACCTTTAATGCCTTACATGATACAGGACATGGTTATTTGCAGGACTGCCTCTCCCTCAGAATATCTGCCTGTCCCACCAGATCGGATAGGGCAGGCATGCTCCAGATCCCTTCCCTGAAATCCTGCCTAGTGGGAACTTGGAAGCATGCCTTTTCCATGGCTGCCCCTACCTTATGGAAAAGCCTCCCCCTGGCAATTCAATAGCCCCCCACCCTTTTAGCCTTTCAGAAGGCCATCAAGGCCTGGCTTTTTACCCAGGCTCTGGGGTAGGATAGGACAGAATAGAATGGAATGAGGGGAATTGAAGCTTGCTGTGGGGCATCTTAAGGGGATGATAAAGGCGCCCGGTTTCTGTTTCTGTTTCATTGTTGTATTGTTGTATTGTTTCATGGTTTATGTTCATGTTTTATATTTCTTGGGTTTTATTGCTGTTGTGAGCCAGAGTTCTTTAAGATGGGCAGCCATACAATTTTTCTAAGTAAATAAATGAATAAAATCCCTTTCTGAATGGAAGCTAGGTCTGCAATAGTGAGTCCACTGCTAAGATATAAACCAATTTAAGTTTTCCATTTCATTTATTCTGGAAAACGTCCCCCTAATCTTACACTGTGATTTCTCAATATAGATACTAAGCATTTGAACAAAGGTACTCAAACAAGTGTGGCAGGAAAGCAGCAGAGTAGGTTGGCAAAGGAGCAGCAGATTGAGGTACATAGAAACCAATAGACTCAGATCAGGTTGATGCAACCCAACTGCTACCCTGAAATAATTGCTTCCACAAGAGTTCCTATTGTGAGCTTTTGGCTGTTGAATCCCATTGGTTTGTTCATGTTGGCCACAAAGAATTACGAAATACCTCTGAAGTCATCCGAGTGAGCAGGGAGAAGCTGCCAAGATGTTTGCAGAGACCTCCTGAAACCACTACGACCCACATGGCTGAAGCTTGCGAGTGTCCCAGGAGTCACCCTGCATTCCCCAAGCTTGGGGATGAAGTCAGCTGCTTTGTAACAGGGGACATAACTCATGCAGAGGACCTGTTCATATAGACGGCACTTACAATTATTTTTTAAATGCAAGGTGCTTTTATAATTTGTCTGTTGCTCATTTTCTCAACAAGCACCCTCATTATTTTTGTTTTCCTGGCAAAGGTTCTATGCCTTTTGCACAACAGGCAGGAAGTGAGGATGGACAATGTTTCCAAGAACAGATACACAATGTTGGAAAGAAGCAACCCAGAACCTACTGAATGTTTGCCTGTCGTGTTGCTATTGTTAGAGATATCAGGTTCCAACCAAGCACGTCTCACACAAGCTTGAAGGAGGGGCAGTCCTGCTGCAGCCTAATCTTACTTGCTTTCTGTGGGAGGGGCTTGAATTCCAATTTCCTGTTCCTGTTCTTTTCCTCTCTCTCTTTTCCTGCTTGAATCTCCACCAGGGAGAATGGTCATCCATGGCTGTCCACGTTGCTCATACTTGCATTGAGCAAGGCCACATTAAGAAGACTGTGGGTTTGGTCAGAACCTATTGCTCGCATGCATGAACCATTTGCTACCATGAAACTGATCTACAATAAAACTGTAAGCTATTTTTCTGTAACTTTACATTAATGTGTGAAGTGTGTTTATTTTACTCTGAACTTAATTGAGCCTTATGTGCAAGATTATTACTGGACACTTTTTACTCTGCTAAACTAGATAAACGCTGCGTGGTTTTTTTCAGACTGAGAGTTGATTTTTTGAAAAAGGGTTTCTTTGCTCTCACAGCCAAGAAACTGCTTGCAGATTTTTTAAAAGGCTATGTTCAGATTCCCCCCCTTTTTTAACAATGGAAAGAAAGGAGGGGCTCCCGCCCATTCCAAAGATGAATGAAGGTAATTTCTCAGCTTGGCTATACAGACTAAGGTTGCAATTGGACTTTGAAGATTGTATATCGGTTCTGGATTCACCTCAACCCAGAACAGAGGATAATGAGGAAGCCAGTAGACAATGGAATACGAAAGACAAAAGGGCTAAAATTCTCATTGCCAGATAAATTCCTGATCACAGACTAGCAGAGATTAAAGATATTCCTACTGCTAAGGGAATGATTGAAAATTTGAGGACTTTGTATTCAGAGAATGACGACCAAAAGGCCATTTCTCTGTTGAGAGAACTGATTACATCTAATTTTGCAAATGCAGGAGACATTAATGAACATTTATTTTTAATTTTTTTATAAATTTTATTGAGATTTTAAAATATACATAGTTAAAAGTTAGAAACGAAACAGAAATACAAATACAAATCAAAGAGAGAAAGAAAAAAGTGTAGAAAAGCAAAAGAAAGAAATAGAAAAAGATATAGAAATTGGTCAACTTCCGATCTATTTATGGTCATAGGAATAAAAAAAGTATTTTTCTTACATGCAAGCTTTTGATATAATATTCATATACATTTCTTGTCTAATATATTTTATTTATATATAATCTAATCATCAAAACCCAATGCAAGCTTTGCTCCACCTGCGTTTTGCAAATAGTCCATCAACGGTTTCCACTCTTTAAGATAGTAATGGTTTGAATTTTCTTTTAGTAAACATGTCAATTTATCATTTTCTGCCATATCCATTAATTTTAACATCCATTCTTGTATTGTTGGTAAAATTTGATTTTTCCAATTTTGTGCATAAAGAAGTCTTGCTGCTGTAATCATATACTGTATAATTCTGATAAAATGTTTTTTTATTTGTATATCTAATAATCCAAGTAAAAATATTTCTGGTTTAAAAGGAATTTGTATTTGTAATATGTTTTGCATCAGTGAGTGTATTTCAGTCCAAAATTTCTTTGCCACTTTACATGTCCACCATATATGGTAAAAAGACCCCTCTTGTTTTTTACATTTCCAACATATGTTGGAAACATTCCCATACATTTTAGCAAGTGTTTGTGGGGTCATGTACCATTGGTACATCATCTTATAAAAGTTTTCCTTCAAATTGTAACACAAAGTAAATTTTAATCCTTTATTCCACATATCTTCCCATTGTTGCATTTGTATATTATGGCCAATATTTTTTGCCCATTGAATCATACAGTGTTTAACTTGTTCCTCCATTTCTCCTTTTAACAATAATTTATACATTTTAGCAATTAAGTGGTCATCTGTTTCACATACTGTAATTGTATCTCGAATTCTGATTTAGTTTGTTCAAATTCAAGATTTTTTAAAATCTAATTTGAATTTCTCTATAAGTTGCATATAAGAAAGCCATTGAAAAGTATATCCTTCTTGAGCAAGCTCTTCTTTTGATTTTGTTACATAATGCCCTTGTTCCTTTTTTAAAAAGTCCTTATAGGTCAGTCACTTATCCTTATTTCTTACTTCTGTTCTATGAAATGCTTCTTGCGTAGAAATCCATAAAGGTCTCTTATAGCATAAGGTTGGCTTATATTTATTCCAAATCCTCAACAAAGATCTTCTAATATAATGATTTTTAAAGTCCACATTAACTTTAGCTTTGTCATACCACAAATATCCATGCCATCCAAATCTTAATTCATGACCCTCCAAATTCAATAAATTTTCGTTTTACAAAACGATCCATTATTTAAGCCATACCAAACAACAAGCTGCATAGTATAATTTCAAACCCGGAAGACCTAAGCCACCTCTTTCTTTTGAGTCTTGCAAAACTTTATATTTTATTCTTGGTTGTATTCCTTGCCAGATAAACTTGGAAATATCCCACTGCCATTGTTTAAAAGGTTCCTCTGATGTCAATATAGGTAATGTTTGAAAAAGATATAGGATTTGTGGCAAGATATTCATTTTAATCGCTGATATTCTACCTAATAATGATAATTGCAATTTTTCCCATCGTTCTAAATCTTTTTTAATACCCGTCCACAGTGGAATATAATTATTCTTAAACAATTTAACATTTTTGGATGTTAGATATACTCCCAAATATTTTACTTTATCCTCCATTGAATATCCCGTCATTTCTCTCAGTTTTTTCTGTTGATGGAAATCCATATTCTTAGTCAAAACTTTTGTGTTCTGTAAATTCACTTTAAATCCTGCTAACGACCCAAAGTCTTTCAATTTCTGCATCAATATTTCAATCCCATCCAGTGGGTTCTCTAAGGTAATGACTAGGTCGTCAGCAAAGGCTCTTAATTTATAAACTTCTTTTTTAACTCTAATACCATGAATACCATCATCTTGTCAAATATCTCTAAGCAAGACCTCTAAAACAAATATAAACAAAAGTGGAGATAATTAATGAACATTTATTAAGAATGCAGTCAATATTTGAAAAATTAAGCACAGTTCAAACCTCATGAATGAAAGATTAAAAATGTCTCTCTTGCTACCATTAAAAATGTCTCTCTTGCTACCATACTTATGCTACCAGATAGATTCTATCCTTTTGTAGCAACACAAAATCTGCAAGAGATGAATTTGTCTCAATTGTTTGGGGCCATTAGGTCTGAGAATCACAGACAGAATAAATTTGCATTTGAATATACAGCCTGCAAAAGACCAGACCTACCTGACAGCATAGGGGAAGGGTGAGCAGACACCATTGCCTGATCATCAACAAAACAAAAGCCCCACAATCAACCACAATTGTAACAGGCCTGGACACATAGCTAGATTTTGCAGAAGCAAAGACAGGAAAGTTTTTTCAAAAGAGAAGTCTTCCAGAGGAAAAATGGCTATGCACACATTTTTGAGAGCAGAAACAATCCTTGGAGTTAATTCCAATACTTCCACAGGGCGATGGATAATTGATTCAGGCGCAAGTAAACATTTATGTGGAAACAGAGAGGATTTCAGTGAGCTAAATGAAAAGCCAGAAGGCAGTATAACTTTGGCAGATGGGAATTCAATTTCCATTGAAGGCAGAGGGAATATACCCTTGAGATGTTTTAATAAAGTGGGACACAAAGACCTTGTGGTGACAGATGCATATTATGTCCCACAATTAGCTGAAAATTTACTAAGTGTCCCAACACTGAACAGCAAAGGGTTCAATGTGATATTTAAAGCCAACAGCACATGTGAAGTAACATATGGAGGAGAAGTTTATGTTACAGGTTTTAAGAAGGATGGAGTTTACCAGGTGAACTGCAAACAATCACCACCAGATATCAGCCTTGCCTGCCAGCATCAGCAGCAAAAAGAGGACAAGAGCGCCACCACCTGGCACCGGCGTTTGCACATTGTGATTTTGATGCAATTTTTAGGATGAAGAAGGAAGATATGGTAAGAGACTTTGAGCTAAGCAATCGTGAAAAATGCCAATGAAGGTGTGTAGTGTGCATCAAAGGCAAAGCCACCAGACCAGCCATACCCAAACAAAGGGAAAGGCAGGCAACCAAGCCACTTGAACTTATCAACACTGATTTGTGTGGACCTCTTCAAGCATCAGCTGGTGGAAATAAATATATTATGTGCTTTATAGATGATTTTTCCAGGAACTGTGTAACCTACCTACTGAAGGAAAAATCCCAGGTACCTGTCAGATTTCTTATACTATATGTTATTGGAAATTGGATTTCTTTTCAATGCAAAAGTGTTTTGGCAAATTGCATTCCTGTACAAAGCAAAGGGTTCTCTTGGTGACGTGAAGTGCAGGTGTAAGATAACAATGGTCACGTGTGTATTGTTATGACTAGTGCCCACACAAGCACTGGATCTTCCCATGGGAACAAAGCCTCCTGATTTCCTTCTGTGGGAAGCCTTGCCCAGGCCCCCTGAGCAAGGAGGGGGGGAACTCAGTGTGTAGATACAGCACTGCCACCCAATGCTGTGTGCTTTGAGGCCTAGTGTGTGTAACAGCTAACATCCAGCCAATCAGAATGCTAGAAGAACTGAATATACAACCATGCAAAATGGTGTTCTATGTCTTCTTGATTTCTAGTGTCCTTTATTTATTTATTTATTTATTTATTATTTCAATTTATTCCCCGCCCATCTCCCTTGCAAGGGACTCTGGGCGGGTTACAACAATTGAAAGTTTAAAAACTATAAAAATATCCTCTAAAAATATCCTCTAAAAATACAATAATAAATAATACTATACAGTAATAAATATTTTAGCCATGTAGTTCTTCACGTGTTCACTTCCCGTGGACTGGGCAGAGTGAGCTATGCCTGGCTTTGGGTATAGGCCATGGCAGGAACTCTGGCCCTGGGATCAATACACGGAACTCTGCTTATAAGTTTGTTTTGTTTTTCCTTTTACAATGATGTATCCTGTATATTCATCTTTTTCATTTTTGCGATAATGAACTGTATCTGCATTATTGCCTTATGCTTTCAGTAAACACTGTTAGCCCTAACAAGCTGCATTCTTGTCTGTTTATTCTCAAGCCTCGGTTTTTCCCCTTTAAGCCAGCGTATATCCCATCAGGTTATGTTGCCCAGAGAGAAATTTGCGTTTTCTTTGTTGCATTGGACCTGGCTGTAAATGGGAGTTTGTTTTTAGAGGCTGGTTTCGGAATAAACATGTTGTCTTTGAGTGGTCAGCAATGGCTGAACAGTGTCTGGTCAGTCTGCCATTTGAGCCTTAGTGTGTGGAGATGGAATCATTTTTTTTTTGCAAGAAGAAGATTTGTGGCAGTATGTGGCAAATCCACTTCCAGAGGATCCCTGGAGGATTCAGAGGGTTCTCTCTGAAGAAGTGCAAGCGTGTTTGGACTGTGCTTATGGCATTTTTTGCTTTTGGGACTCAACTCCTCTGAATGGAATTATATCAGCTACTCAGGGACTGAGTAATGGGTGCTGAGAAGCTGTTGGAGCCTTTAATACACAGTGGAGCTCTGTTGCACTTGGTGGTCTATTAAGACAGCTTTATAGTTTGAAGCTGCAACCGGTGAGACTGTGATGACCCACCTTGGTGAGTTCAAAACTTTGTTTGCTGCATTTGAACAAGAAGGCATGTTTTTCTGGCACTGTGAAAAAGCATGTGTGATTTTTGTCAAGCCTGGAGCTACTGGTCGAGATTATTTGTTGTGGATTATTTTACAAGCCACTTCCAGGATTCCTGAGAATTCCTAACAGAGTGTTCCAGCTGAAGTAAAACCTGGTATGGACTTTACATTTGCCGTGGTTTGCTGTGAGTCTGGAAGGCTGTTCCCTGCCCCGATGTCCAGCGGATGCTGTCAGTGCAAGAAGCCTGATTTACGAATGGAGGGGAAGCCAGAAGCCAGATGTCAGTTAACCAACGAATCCAAGTTTTCTGCTTTACCGGCTGCTGTTTTGTAAGCATTTGCAGAGACTCTGTTTTTGAATTCGGCTTGCTGTAAAGTTTGTAAACATGGACGGTTATTGTTACAAATGTCAGCCTTGAGTTCAGCAAGTCATTTAGCTGATATTTCTGTGTAAGAAATAATTCTGTGTACACTTGTTTTTCTCTCCTCAGTGTTCAAGTCTGAGTGCAGGTGCTGAATGTTTCATTGCGATATGAAACTGCTTGTGATGAGGTTGAGTGTGTTAGTAACAAACCTGTAACATCAAGTGTGTGAGATGCTGTGGAGATTGTGTGGACAGGACATTGTGTGTTTAATGTTTCCCCACATCATAAATGCATCCATAAAGTTTTCACAAAGTACTGGGGTATCCCGGGATGGGAAAGTGTGTCTCAGATAGCCAAATGCATTCTGAGTTAGAACCCAGGAAATGTGCAAAAGTTTCTTGATTGTGTTGTGTGTAAATTGTGTGTAAATCTAAAATCAGGACTGTATCTGTTGCTAGGCAAAGTGACAGAGTGTTAACTAGACCATTTCAGTTGGTTCATAGAGACCTAGTTAGCCCCCATGTCCCAAGTAATGGTGGGGTGCGACTTTCATGTTCCTTCTGGTTGATGATCATACCTGCTTGTGTTGTTGCTACTTGTTGAAGTCTAAAGCGAAGGTCTGTGCTCGCTTTGAAGTGTATGTAGCAAGAGTAGGATGCAAATATGGTCAGTTCCAGTCAGATTGTAGTGGAGTGTTCCTGAGCCGTGTGTTCTAGAATTGGCTTTGTAGGAAAGTATTCTCCCAAAGACTTGCCAATGTTGGAATTCTAGCTGAGTGTTGGTGTTGTGAATACCATTAAAAATAGCCTGATGTTAGTTGCTCAGGTGCCATCCCATGTCTGGGGAGAGGCTGCCTTGATTGCAATGTGTTTCTAACTAACAGGTAGTAGAATTCAACTGTAAAAAGAAGTTCTTTATTTTTCTTTAGTATGGCAAGCGCCCTTCACTGAAGTACCTGCATGTCTGTGAAACATTTGCGTGTGTTCACAACCCCAGGTCACAGAGAAGGAAGAACCAAGGAAGCAGAGTGCTTCAGGTTGTTGGTTGTTGGTTGTTGATTAAAATCCAAGGCTTATCGTTGTTTCATTAAGCCATGGTCAAATCCAAATCTCCAGAAGTGCTTTATTTTTAAGCAGCCTACTGGTTGGGAAAGGTTGTATGCTAAGGTTGCAGAAGTGTTGCTGCATTGCTAGTGTAAACCTACTGTCCATAGTTCAGTAGATGGGCAAAAACCAGTTCAGGTTTCTTCTGTTCCCCAGTCTCCGAGTGTGAAAAGGGCCCCTCAGGTGAAGGAAGTGGAAATTTCACCTGAGCAGTTGCAGGGCCTGGAGGGGGAGTCAGGTATTAGGGAAAAGAGACAGTGATGGAGGAAGCACAGTGGTCATTCCTCATGGGTCTTCTTATTCCAGGGTGTGAAGCCTGACAGATTTGTGAGTTAGCAGATGACAAAATGCCTGAAAAAACCCAGTTTTTAGACGTGTTGCTCCTGCCTTTGAGAGGCAAGAAGAACATTGGAACACAGCTGTGAATAGTCAGTTTGAGTTTTGGTGAAGTGTTAAGAGTAACCAACCTGTCCTTTGTTTTAGTAAGCTGTAGGTTCCAGATGAGTGTTCAGAAAGACATTTCTTTCTGATAATACTCTGCAGTGTAAAGCCAGTGTTGCCCAGGGATTTGTTCACAAGAAGGAGTTTGTGAACTGTGGATCTAGTGTATGCACCCACAGCTAGGCCAGAATATTTACGTGTGGTGCATTTTCTGGTTGCGTAGCGTGAAACAGGTGTCCATTTACATATTGTGATGTTGGCACAGCATATTTGAATATAGATCTCCCTGAAACAGTGTGTGTAAGGCAAGCGTTTTGGCTCTACATGTGTGACAAGTTCCCAAACAATTCATTGACTTAACAGGGTGCTTTATGGATTTTAAAGCAGGCCAGTCATTGATAGCATGGTGCAGATGCAAACTGGGATGTGTATAACAGTCTGTGTGTACATAAGAAAGTGTAGAGTTTGTATAGGACTTCGTACTTATGTGAGTTGGTTTTCTGCTTAGAAACTGAAGTTTTCCACCTTGTATAAGAATTTGTCAGTCAGCTGAAATAGAATTGCCAGCTGAGGAAGTTCAGCACAAATTCAAACATTTATCTTGGTGTTGAAGTTACAAAAGCCCAGAACAGAGAATCCTATGGTTCTTGAGAGTGTCAAATGACAGAGTGTTACAGAGTGTCATTTGTGTAAAGGAAAGCTTATCCTTAATTTGTTGTACAGTATATCACTCTGCAGTAACGCAGTGGACATGCCCTGAATTAGTTTTGCCCAGGTAGGGTACCAAGCTTGCAAAATGGTTTAGCCCTCGATGTGAGCTTGCAAAGGGGTGAAAAAAGTCCTACGATTTTCTTAAAATCAAAACAAACCCTTTGCTTCAAACACGAGCAGCTAGCAGGATTGGAATTCCTTATCTATGCTAGCTGCAATTCTTGCAAAGGAGGGGGCAATGAGGGCAATGTTTTTCTGTTTCTCTGTACTGTTTCTGTTCCTGCATAATTTGTATTATTATGTATTTGTATGTATCTGAATAAAACATTGCATAAAGTGTATATTGTGCATTACATATGTGTAACAAGTGTTTTTAAACCATTTCTAGTTTCTGGATGACTATTGGTTGTAAAAACTGTAACTTGAATAGTGTGTTTATTACATGTACTAACCATGTTTTTTCTTGTTTCTGTAAACTGTATTAACCTTTGTTGTTTCTGTTTCTGCACAAATGTATTTTAAAGTTTTGAACAACTTCCTTCATTGTTTGCATTGTGTCGAAACCCAATTTGGAGGGGTGTCAGATTTCTTATACTATATGTAATTGGAAATTGGATTTCTTTTCAATGCAAAAGTGTTTTGGCAAATTTCATTCCTGTACAAAGCAAAGGGTTCTCATAGTGACGTGAAGTGCAGGTGTAAGATAACAACGGTCACGTGTGTATTGTTATGACTAGTGCCCACACAAGCACTGGATCTTCCCATGGGAACAAAGCCTCCTGATTTCCTTCTGTGGGAAGCCTTGCCCAGGCCCCCTGAGCAAGGAGGGGGGGAACTCAGTGCGTAGATGCAGCACTGCCACCCAATGCTGTGTGCTTTGAGGCCTAGTGTGTGTAACAGCTAACATCCAGCCAATCAGAATGCTAGAAGAACTGAATATACAACCATGCAAAATGGTGTTCTATGTCTTCTTGATTTATAGTGTCTTTTAGCCATGTAGTTCTTCACGTGTTCACTTCCCATGGACTGGGCAGAGTGAGCTATGCCTGGCTTTGGGTATAGGCCATGGCAGGAACTCTGGCCCTGGGATCAATACACGGAACTCTGCTTATAAGTTTGTTTTGTTTTTCCTTTTACAATGATGTATCCTGTATATTCATCTTTTTCATTTTTGCGATAATGAACTGTATCTGCATTATTGCCTTATGCTTTCAGTAAACACTGTTAGCCCTAACAAGCTGCATTCTTGTCTGTTTATTCTCAAGCCTCGGTTTTTCCCCTTTAAGCCAGCGTATATCCCATCATGTTGAAGGCGTATGTAGCCATGGTCACCAACAAGTTCAACAGGACCTCTCAAGCCCTCCAGAGTGATCGAGGAGGTGAGTTCCTATCTAACACCATGACACAACTAGGCATAGAGCACAGATTAACCACTCCTTACACACTGGAAAGTAATGGAGTTGCAGAACGGAAGAACAGATCACTAATGGATATGGTAAGGTGTATGCTGTTAGAGGCAGATCTACCTGGCAAATACAGGGGGGATGCTGTGATAACAGCTACATACTTGCAAAACACACTGCCAACCAGAGCCAACAAGGTAATAGCTTTTGAGCTATGGCATGAGCGCAAACCAAGCACGAAACATTTGAGAGTGTTTGGATCGAAGGCTTATGCCCACATTCCAAAAGAAAGGAGGTCCAAGCTAGATCCCAGAGCTGTAGAAGGGGTCATGATTGGCTACGCTCTAGGAAGGAAGGGATACAGAATCCTGAACCCAAAAACGGGGAGAGTAGACATGTGCAGAGTGGTGTACTTTGATGAGAGGGAGAGAGACTGCCACACTCAAGCGGATGATGACTGCGTACCAACCAGCAGTAGCAGTTATCAGCCGGAGATGTTCAGCCTGATGCCAGAAGACACCACCACACTGACCCAGAGGGAGATGGAAGCCCAGGAAGAAACTCCACCAGAGTCAGATGATGAGGCTGCGGGTGCAGAAGGGGGTGAACCACCAAATGCCGCTCCTGAACCTGCTCTGAGATGCTCATCACGACCCAACAGGGGGGTTCCAGCCCAAAGACTGTCCTACCTCGCAAGGTCGTCACGACCAAAAGAACCTGCATCGTGGAACGAGGTGCTGCACATGCCTGCAGATGAAGCAAGTAAGTGGAAGAAAGCAGCACAGGAAGAGCTAGACGCTCTACACACAAACAAAACATGGACTTTGACAGAGCTACCTAAAGGCAAGAAAGCCATAGGTTGTAAGTGGGTGTTCAAAGCAAAACAGGATGAGAATGGTGAAGTACAATGGTACAAGGCCAGATTAGTAGCAAAAGGCTACTCACAGAAATATGGAGAGGACTATGATGAATATGTCTATGAAGGTTCTCAGTCATCCAGGTGGAACAGTCTGTGGCTTGAATCATGTCAACTGGATTTCTATTTTCTTAGTGGAAACGTTTCACTCCTTATCCAAGGAGCTTCTTCAGTCTGAGTAAAGTTAGTAAGGGAATCCTTAAATATGTTTCTATTTAAGGATTCCCTTACTAACTTTACTCAGACTGAAGAAGCTCCTTGGATAAGGAGTGAAACGTTTCCACTAAGAAAATAGAAATCCAGTTGACATGATTCAAGCCACAGACTATGATGAATGTTTTGCTCCCATTGTGAAACACAACACAATTAGAATGCTTCTAAGTCTAGCAGCATCCAGAAACATGGATGTTGAACACTTAGATGTTAAAACTTCATTTTTACATGGGGAGATACAGAAAGAGTTATATATGACACAGCCACCAGGTTTAACTAATCCCAATACCAAACATCTTGTTTGCAAATTACAGAAGGGGATTTATGGGCTGAAGCAGGCAGCCAGAGCATGGAACAAGAAGTTAAACCGAATACTTCTTGACCAGGGTTTTGTTCAAGGAAAGGCTGACCCCTGTCTGTACACAAGACACAGAAATGGCAGGGATGTGTACATACTGTGTTATGTGGATGATTTAATGATCTGCCACAGTAACAAAAGGGACTTCGATGATGTTGTTTCCCAACTAAACAAAGAAGTAGAAGTGAACCATCTGGGCAATGCCAGCTACTACTTAGGGATACAGATTGAGAGAGAAGAAGATGGGAGCTTTCTTCTAAGTCAGAAGCAAAAGGCTACACCGATGGAAACCACTTTCCACAAACAACATGAACCCAGCGATCTCCTACCAAGGAACAATAACTATAGAAGTGCCATAGGCAAACTGTTGTATCTAGCCACCACCACTAGGCCAGACACAGCTGCTGCAGTGGGCATTCTATGTAGGAAAACCAGCACACCCACACAGAGAGACTGGACTGGTGTCAAGCAGGTGGGAAGGTACCTTAAAGGGGCCATGCACCTAAAACTAAAACTGCCAGCCACTGAGAATCGTAGACTAGTGGGATTCACAGATGCGGACTGGGCAGAAGACATTGCTGACCGAAAGTCCACCAGTGGTTATGTATTTTTCTATGGGGGTGGAGCAGTAAGCTGTGGAAGCCACAAGCAAGGCACAGTTGCTCAGTCATCCACTGAGGCAGAATACATTGCAGCTACTGAAACATGCAGTCAGGTTAAATGGCTCAAGCTACTGCTTGCAGACATGAGAGTAGAGGAACCAATCCCGGTTCAGATATTTGAGGACAACCAAAGTTGCATCAAACTCTCACAGTCAGAGAAGATTGGTGGGAGGACCAAGCACATTGATGTAAAGCATCATGTGGTGAGGGAGCTCCAACACCAAGGGTTAGTCAAGCTAGACTACTGTCCCACAGGGAACATGACAGCGGACATCTTCACAAAGCCGTTGCCAAAAATCAGTTACCAGGAACTGAGAGGGAAATTAAATCTCGTGGGACATTGAGACATGCAAAGGTTGAAAAGAAGGGGTGTTAGAGATATCGGGTTTCAACCAAGCACGTCTCACACAAGCTTGAAGGAGGGGCAGTCCTGCTGCAGCCTAATCTTACTTGCTTTCTGTGGGAGGGGCTTGAATTCCAATTTCCTGTTCTTTTCCTCTCTCTCTTTTCCTGCTTGAATCTCCACCAGGGAGAATGGTCATCCATGGCTGTCCACGTTGCTCATACTTGCATTCAGCAAGGCCACATTAAGAAGACTGTGGGTTTGGTCAGAACCTATTGCTCGCACGCATGAACCATTTGCTACCATGAAACTGATCTACAATAAAACTAAGCTATTTTTCTGTAACTTTACATTAATGTGTGAAGTGTGTTTATTTTACTCTGAACTTAATTGAGCCTTATGTGCAAGATTATTACTGGACGCTTTTTAATCTGCTAAACCAGATAAACGCTGCATGTTTTTTTTCTGTTACTAGCACTTCAGAATCCCCAACAACTATTACAGGCACAGAACTGGTTTTATGTGGAGAAAAGAGATTGTATTATCCCAGGTCTAAATGTAACATACTTCTTTATGCATAAAATGTGTCTTTCTTTGTCTTTCCTGCCCCCTTGTGAGCACAGGTCTAAGTGCACTGTGTGGATTCACACATCACTTTAGCCCAGTGCTTTCCAAATTGTGTGTCACGACACAACCGGAAGTAGTGATGGTGCATCACCGCTGCCCCTGCAGTGGCGCGCGAGGCAGCGTGTATGGCAGTGGCGGCGACGGCAGCGGCATGCCATCAGCGCTTCCAGATTTTACCACAAAACACGAGGCCGCCGCTGCTGCCGCCCCTGCCGTGCACGCCCCTGCCCCTGTGCACACCCCTGCGCCACCACCGCCATTGGTGTGTCACCAATGGTGGGAGTTTGGAAAGCACTGCGTTAGCTCATAATGTGGATTGTTTAGTTTTGATAAGACGTGTTATGTGAACCCTGCCACAAGGGTTTTAAGCAACGTTTTTAGGTTAGCAAGTTGTGTGAATGAGCTACTCACTCTAGCCTTACTAAGTCCCCTAGACTTTCAGGCAAACGTGCTTCTGATTCATCTGCGTACATGACTTGCTTTCATGACGTATACTCCCCGGACTCTGATTCTTCTGTTTCACCAATAAAACATCACACAATCTGAGCTCAACAGAAAATACAGTCTAGTAATCTGGAGAGATCTTGCCTAACCTGTTTTGCTCTGTACCAGTTTCTTACCTCTGCGTGTCTTGGCATTCGCTGGAAATCTTCTGGGTTTTGTGGCATTTGGGGTTGGACTTCCCTGAAGAGCAACTCTGGGTGTTCTCACTTGGGCATTCCTGGGGCGGTTTGTTTTCCTGTCTTCTGCTACATTGCCCTGAAGAGCCACTTTGGTGGGGAGCATCTTTGGGTTTTTGTTGCTGTTGCATATTGTGGTGTCCCGAGCAGCTACTCTGTATGCCCTCATGTTGGCTGGTAATTTCCTTGAGCTTGCACTGCTTTCTGATCGTCTGCCTCCCTGAAGCCACATTGCCCTGTGTGCGTTCATCCTGGAGAGGAATTTCATGGAGTTTGTGTTCAGCCGAGGTAGTATCTTGCTGGTCTTCAGCTTGCCTGGACGCTTCCTGAACGTCCTGCTGTCCTAGAAATACACTTTGCACTATTTCTCCAGCTAGAAAAAGAGAAGAAAATAATCAGATGGGCTACCTTGCTGCTATTGATGCCTACACATTTTCTGCTTATAACTGCTAATGTTTACTCCTTCTAATAAAAGGGGAAAGATAGATATACTAACTTCCTTCAGTTTCAGGAGGATCTTTATTTACTAGTGCTTTTCTAGGCATCTATCTATATATTCTATATTGAGGAGAACAGGATTTGGGGATGTGGTCATGGGCTGTGACACATTTCAGGGCATTCCCTCCCAGTTAATAAAAACAGCAAATATTTCAAATTATCACAAATATTTTAGAGTGCAAAGGGAGCCAGCCAGTTTGGCAGTGAAATAAGATGGTAGAATCAACAATGTCACTTTAATGTATGGACAGAATCAGGTTTTTGAATGATTTAATAATTTGGCTGTTGTGGGTCTTCCGGGCTGTGTGGCCGTGTTCTGGAAGTTGTGGTTCCTAACGTTTCGCCAGCATCTGTGGCCAGCATCTTCAGAGGACAGGAGCACAGATAGAAGCAAAATCTCTGTGCCCAGGTAGAGTGGGAATGTTCTATTTATAGAGCTAAATTATAGGAGATTAGGTGGAGTTTTTTTGTTGTGTTGAAATGTTAACGAGTGGCTGATGAGCGTGATTAGCATGTTCATTGTGAGAAGTATTCCCATGTCCTGGTGGTTGGACTGAGTTCGTTGACCTTTTGCAGGCTGTGTTTTTCAGGACTGGTAGCCAGTTTTTGCTAATTTTTAAACTTTCTTCTTTTTTATTGTAACTGTGCTGGTGTTTGTGAATTTCAATGGCTTCTCTGTATAATCTGGTGTAGTGGCTTTTGGTGTTGTCCAGTATTTCTGTGTTTTCAAATAGGATTTTGTGTCCCGTTTGCTTGAGAGCATGTTCAGCTACTGAAGATTTTTCTGGTTGCTGTAGTCTGCAGTGTCTTTCATGTTCTTTTATCCTGGTGTGAATGCTTCGTTTTGTGGTTCCGATGTATACTTGTCCACAGCTGCATGGTATGCGGTATACTCCTGCAGCGGTGCGGGGGTCCCTTTTGTCTTTTGCTGATTTTAGCATTTGTTGTATTTTTCTGGTGGGTCTGAAGACTGTTTGAAAGTTGTGTTTTTCCATTAGTTTTCCCATGCGGTCAGTGACTCCTTTGATATAGGGCAGGAATACTTTGTTTGTGGGGGGCTGTTTTTCTTCAGTTGGATTTTGTTTTCTTGGTTTGATGGCTCTTTTTATTTCATTTTTATTTCATTCTTGGAATAGCCATTTGCCTGTAGGACCCAATTCATATGGTTAAGTTCATTGTTGAGAAATTGGGTTTCACAGTTTACAGGCCCACATCGGACAGACTCCATCCCACATCAAAGACTCAGGACACTTCATCAACAGAATCAGCACCAACCACACGGACAAACTGGTCAGCTTTGACGTGGTCTCCCTGTTTACCAAGGTGCCAGTAAGGGACACCCTGGCACTCATCAAGCAAATCTTCCCAGAAGACATTACAGCTTTATTTCAACACTGCCTAACAACTAGTTACTTTCAATGGGAGAATGAGTTCTACGAACAGATGGATGGCGTTGCCATGGGAAGCCCCCTGAGCCCAGTCATAGCAAACTTTTACATGGAACACTTTGAAAAACAGGCTTTGGAATCGGCACCCATTACACCAACAGTCTGGTTCCGGTTCGTGGATGACACCTTCGCAATTTGGAGTCATACTGAAGAAGAACTGGAGAAATTTCTGGACCACCTAAACGGCATCCACCCCAATATACAATTCACCATGGAAAAAGAAACTGATGGCAAACTTCCATTTTTAGATACGCTGGTCATACGCAATCCGGACCTCAAACTAGGACACAAAGTATACAGAAAACCCACCCATACAGACCGATATCTACACAAAAATTCCAATCACCACCCACGACAAAAGAGAGGCATGATCAAAACCTTGGTGGATCGTGCTAATCGAAACTGTGAAACCCAATTTCTCAACAATGAACTTAACCATCTGAATTGGGTCCTACAGGCAAATGGCTATTCCAAGAATGAAATAAAAAAAAAATAATAATAAATAAAAAGAGCCATCAAACCAAGAAAACAACATCCAACTGAAGAAAAACAGCCCCCCACAAACAAAGTATTCCTGCCCTATATCAAAGGAGTCACTGACCGCATGGGAAAACTAATGGAAAAACACAACTTTCAAACAGTCTTCAGACCCACCAGAAAAATACAACAAATGCTAAAATCAGCAAAAGACAAAAGGGACCCCCGCACCGCTGCAGGAGTATACCGCATACCATGCAGCTGTGGACAAGTATACATCGGAACCACAAAATGAAGCATTCACACCAGGATAAAAGAACATGAAAGACACTGCAGACTATAGCAACCAGAAAAATCTTCAGTAGCTGAACATGCTCTCAAGCAAACGGGACACAAAATCCTATTTGAAAACACAGAAATACTGGACAACACCAAAAGCCACTACACCAGATTATACAGAGAAGCCATTGAAATTCACAAACACCAGCACAGTTACAATAAAAAAGAAGAAAGTTTAAAAATTAGCAAAACCTGGCTACCAGTCCTGAAAAAGCCTGCAAAAGGTCAACGAACTCAGTCCAACCACCAGGACATGGGAATACTTCTCACAATGAACATGCTAATCACGCTCATCAGCCACTTGTTAACATTTCAACACAACAAAAAAACTCCACCTAATCTCCTATAATTTAGCTCTATAAATAGAACATTCCCACTCTACCTGGGCACAGAGATTTTGCTTCTATCTGTGCTCCTGTCCTCTGAAGATGCTGGCCACAGATGCTGGCGAAACGTTAGGAACCACAACTTCCAGAACACGGCCACACAGCCCGGAAGACCCACAACAGCCATTGAACTCCGGCCGTGAAAGCCTTCGACAATACATTTAATAATTTGCCTGTCAATTTACTACCTGTAAACTGAAAAGTGAACGATGAATCCGATGTTCTAAAGATCAACACACCATAGGAACCTGGAATGTAAGATCTATGAGCCATGGCAAATTGGATGTGGTTATTGGTGAGATGTCAAGATTAAATATAGACATTTTAGGTGTCAGTGAACTGAAATGGACTGGAATGGGCCACTTCACATCAGATGACCACCAGATCTACTACTGTGGACAAGAGGGCCACAGAAGAAATGGAGTAGCCTTCATAATTAATAATAAAGTGGCTAAAGCAGTGCTTGGATACAATCCAAAAAACGATAGAATGATCTCAATTCAAATTCAGGGTAAGCCATTTAACATCACAGAGATCCAAATATACGCCCCAACCACAGATGCTGAAGAAGTAGATCAGTTCTATGAGGATCTGCAGCACCTACTGGATAATACACCAAAAAGAGATGTTATTTTCATTACAGGAGACTGGAATGCTAAGATGGGTAGTCAAACAACACCTGGAATTACAGGCAAGCATGGTCTGGGAGAACAAAATGAAGCAGGACATAGGCTGATAGAATTTTGCCAAGACAGCTCACTGTGCATAACAAACACTCTATTCCAGCAACCTAAAAGACGACTTTATACATGGACTTCACCAGATGGTTGACACTGAAATCAGATTGACTACATCCTTTGTAGCCAAAGGTGGCAGACATCTATACAGTTGGTAACAACAAGCTGACTGTAGTTCAGATCACGAAGTTCTTATTGCACAATTTAGAATCAGACTAAAGAGAATAGGGAAGACCCACAGATCACTTAGATATGAGCTCACTAACATTCCTAATGAATATGCAGTGGAAATGAAGAATAGATTTAAGGGACTTGATTTAGTAGATAGGGTCCCGGAAGAACTATGGACAGAAGTTCGTAACATTGTTCAGGAGGCAGCAACAAAAAACGTCCCAAAGAAAAAGAAAACCAAGAAGGCAAGATGGCTGTCTGCTGAGACACTGGAAGTAGCCCAAGAAAGAAGGAAAGCAAAAGGCAACAGTGATAGAGGGAGATATGCCCAATTAAATGCAAAATTCCAGAGGTTAGCCAGAAGGGATAAGGAATTATTTTTAAACAAGCAATGTGCGGAAGTGGAAGAAGATAATAGAATAGGAAGGGCAAGAGACCTCTTCCAGAAAATTAGAAACATTGGAGGTAAATTCCAGGCAAAAATGGGTATGATCAAAAACAAAGATGGCAAGGACCTAACAGAAGCAGAAGAGATCAAGAAAAGGTGGCAAGAATATACGGAAGATCTGTATAG
This sequence comes from Charina bottae, assembly GCA_023362775.1. Lineage (NCBI taxonomy): Eukaryota > Metazoa > Chordata > Lepidosauria > Squamata > Charinaidae > Charina > Charina bottae. Next base: position 202,268,599 of record JALMGJ010000001.1, read on the forward strand.
GAAGGATAATAATATCAGGGATAGCTTTGACAGTGTGGTCAGTGAGTTAGAGCCAGACATCCTGAAGAGTGAGGTTGAATGGGGCTTAAGAAGCATTGCTAATAACAAGGCAGCAGGAGACGACGGTATCCCAGCTGAACTGTTTAAAATCTTGCAAGATGATGCTGTCAAGGTGATGCATGCCATATGCCAGCAAATTTGGAAAACACAAGAATGGCCATCAGACTGGAAAAAATCAACTTATATCCCCATACCAAAAAAAGGGAAGCACTAAAGAATGTTCAAACTATCGAACAGTGGCACTTATTTCACATGCCAGTAAGGTAATGCTCAAGATCTTGCAAGGTAGACTCCAGCAATTCATGGAGCGAGAATTGCCAGATGGACAAGCTGGGTTTAGAAAAGGCAGAGGAACTAGAGACCAAATTGCCAATATCCGCTGGATAATGGAGAAAGCCAGGGAGTTTCAGAAAAACATCTATTTTTGTTTTATTGACTATTCTAAAGCCTTTGACTGTGTGGTTCATAACAAACTGTGGCAAGTTCTTGGTGGTATGGGGATACCAAGTCATTTTGTCTGCCTCCTGAGGAATCTGTATAACGACCAAGTAGCAATGGTAAGAACAGAACACGGAACAACGGACTGGTTTAAAATTGGGAAAGGAGTACGGCAGGGTTGTATACTCTCACCCTGCCTATTCAACCTGTACACAGAACACATCATGCGACGTTCTGGACTTGATGAATCCAAGGCTGGAGTTAAAATCGCTGGAAGAAACATTAACAATCTCAGATATGCAGATGATACCACTTTGATGGCTGAAAGCGAGGAGGAGCTGAGGAGCCTTATGATGAAGGTGAAAGAAGAAAGTGCAAAAGCTGGGTTACAGTTAAACCTCAAAAAAACCAAGATTGTGGCAACGAGCTTGATTGATGACTGGCAAATAGAGGGAGAAAAAGTGGAGGCAGTGACAGAGTTTGTATTTCTAGGCGCAAAGATTACTGCAGACGCTGACTGCAGCCAGGAAATCAGAAGATGTCTACTTCTTGGGACGAGAGCAATGACAAATCTTGATAAAATAGTTAAGAGCAGAGACATCACACTGACAACAAAGATCCGCATAGTCAAAGCAATGGTATTTTCCGTAGTAACCTATGGCTGCGAGAGCTGGACCATAAGGAAGGCTGAGCGAAGGAAGATAGATGCTTTTGAACTGTGGTATTGGAGGAAAATTCTGAGAGTGCCTTGGACTGCAAGAAGATCAAACCAGTCCATACTCCAGGAAATAAAGCCAGACTGCTCACTTGAGGGAATGATAATAAAGGCAAAACTGAAGTACTTTGGCCACATAATGAGAAGACAGAATACCCTGGAGAAGATGCTGATGTTAGGGAAAGTGGAAGGCCAAAGGAAGAGGGGCCGACCAAGGGCAAGATGGATGGATGATATTCTGGAGGTGACGGACTCGACCATGGGGGAGCTGGGGATGGCGATGGCCATCAGGAAGCTCTGGCGTGGGCTGGTCCATGAAGTCACGAAGAGTCGGAAGCGACTGAACGAATAAACAAACTGAAAAGTGGCATTGTAAAACATTGGGCTAGAACAATTTTATTTACGCTTTGTTTTTAAATCTGCACTTTTAACATTGAATGGTTTATATGGAATCCCCTATCATTTCACACACACACAGAGACACACACACACACTCACCTGCGGCTTGAAATTGTACATATCATTCTGCAGTTTATGTAGCCCAGTCTTCCACAACTGGTGGCTTCCAGCCCAATTGTACGGGACTGCAATTACCAGAATTGTGAGCAAAAATGCTGTTAGAGAATTCTGGGAATTGTAACACCTACACATTTGGGAACTATTGAAGTGAGGAAGGTTGGTGACTGTAGACTTAGACAAAACCAGCTATGCATCCAAATAGCAAAATGGTGTGAGTACAAGAAGTCCTAGTCTTAAATTCAGTAGGACTTTTTTTTGTAGTTTTCTATGACTGCAGTTTCACCAAAGAGCTGACTGACAGATTCTACTGACAGTGGAAGAATGGGACACTATTTTAGGAATATACATAAATTCTAGTTCTAAACAAATTAAACTTAAGCCCACCCTAACTCCAGCTTTGCCACTGAGACAGATTGAAAACATATTCCATCATAACAGATTTTCAAAAAATACCGTAGAAGAGCTTTGTAAGTAGAAACCAGAAGTATTATAGAAGCATGTGTTGTAATAGTATGATTACTTTAATATAATGTTTGTGAATTAATCACGGAGAGAGGGGCAGACCTGGCGTGTATTACTGAGACCTGGCTGGGCCCAGGGGGAGGGGTAGTCCTCTCGGAAATGTGCCCAGCCGGATTTCAGGTGTGGCACCAGCCGAGAGACCGGGGCAGGGGAGGAGGGGTGGCAGTTATCATCAGAGAATCTTTGATGGCTTTCAGGGGCCTTGCTCCACATCTGGATGTGAGACCCTGTTTTTCAAGTTGGGTGCCCGAGAACAGTTGGGAGTGTTGCTATTGTACCAGCCTCCCTGCTGCGTAGCAACCTCCCTGCCTGAGCTGCTGGAGGCCGTCTCGGGGTTGGCGGTGGAGTTCCCCAGGCTTATGGTCCTGGGGGATTTTAACTTGCCGTCCCTGGGGCGTTCCTTGGAAGCGGCCCGGGAGTTCATGACTACCATGGCAGCCATGGGCCTGTCCCAGATTATTCGGGACCCGACTCGAGACAGTGGACTCACTCCGGATTTGGTTTTCTTGTCAGAGCAATGGCAAAGTGACCTGAGGGGAAAGTTAGAACTATCCCCGTTGTCATGGTCAGATCACGTCCTGATATCCCTAAGATTCTCTTATGCCGCCCCACTCCGCAGGGAGGCTGGACCTATTTGATTGGTCTGCCCCTGGCGACTTATGGACCCAATGAGGTTTCAGAGGGAGCTGGGGGTAATACCTGAAGATCTGCTGCACGGTCCAGCGGAGGCATTGGCTGCAGCCTGGAACAGGGAGGCGGCCGGTGCCTTGGACAGGACCGCGCCGATGTGACCTCTCCAACCCCATTCGACCCGTCACTCCCCGTGGTTTACGGAGGAGTTGAGGGTCTTGAAGAGGGTGAAGAGATGTCTGGAGCGCCGCTGGAGAAAATCGAAGGCGGAATCGGACCGAACACAATCTAGAGCCGCTATTAAGGCCTACCTTGTGGCGGTAAGAGCGGCGAAACGTGAATATTTCTCCGTGCTTATTGCATCCGCAGAATGCCATCCGACGGCCCTGTTCAACATTACTCGATCTCTCTTGGGTAGGGTGGTACTGACCACCCACCTGCAGGGCCGTGCGGAAGAATTTGCTGAGCATCTGCAGGATAAAATCGCTCGGATTCGGTCTAAGTTGGACTCCATGCGTGAAATGCAGTCTGGGGAGATGCCGGGAGAATGGTCTTGCCCTATTATCTGGGAACGATTTGATCCTGTTGGACCTGAGGAAGTGGACAGGATCCTTCAAATTGTTAATTCCACCACATGTTATTTAGAACCCTGCCCTTCCTGGCTGGTAAAATCAGCCAGGGAGGTGACATGTGGATGAGTCCAGGCTATGATTAATACATCCTTGGCGGAGGGGGTGGTTCCAACCGCCTTTAAAGAGGCACTGGTGCACCCCCTCCTCAAGAAGCCATCCCTGGACCCTACCATCCTGGACAATTTTCGTCCAGTCTCCCACCTCCCCTTTTTGGGAAAGGTGGTTGAGAAAGTGGTGGCATTGCAACTTCAAAGGACCCTGGATGAAGCGGATTATCTAGACCCTTTCCAGTCAGGTTTCAGGCCAGGATATGGGACAGAGACTGCATTGGTCACGCTTACGGATGATCTCTGGCAGGAGCGGGATGGTGGTAGTGCATCCATCCTTGCTCTCTTGGATCTCTCAGCGGCATTCGATACCATCGACCATGGTATCCTTTTGGGGTGGCTTAGGGAGTTGGGGGTGAGCGGCGTAGTTTTGCGCTGGTTCACCTCCTTCCTCCGAGGCCGCTCCCAGTCGGTGGTAATAGGAGAGGAGAGATCTGACCCTCGGCCCCTCTTGTGTGGGGTGCTGCAGGGTTCGGTTCTCTCTCCTCTCCTATTTAACATCTACATGAAACCGCTGGGCGAGGTCATCCGACACCATGGGATGAGGTATCATCAGTATGCGGATGATACTCAATTGTACATCTCCATCCCAGGTGAAGTAAGTGATGCAGTGACCACCCTGTCCCAGTGCCTGGGGGCTGTGAGGGCCTGGATGGGGAACAACAGGCTACAATTGAACCCTAGCAAGACCGAGTGGCTGTGGATTGATGGCCTAGCGTCTTCTGGGAAATTATCATCTTTGGTTCTTGATGGGGTAGCACTGCCCCATTCGGAACCGGTGCAGAACTTGGGGGTCCTTCTAGACTCACGACTCCTGCTCGAAGAGCAGGTGGCAGTCGTGGCTAGGAGGGCTTTCGCACAACTTCGGTTGGTGCACCAGTTACGCCCATTCCTGGATCGCGACGCCCTCCAAACAGTCACTCATGCTCTCGTCATTTCCCATGTAGATTATTGCAATGCGCTCTACATGGGGCTACCCTTGAAGACTATCCAGAAGCTTCAGCTGGTGCAGAATGTGGCCGCGCGAGCAATTTTGGGTGCACCAAAATCTGCACATATAACACCTTTGCTCTGCGAGCTGCATTGGGTGCCGGTCTGCTTCCGGGTACAATTCAAGGTGTTGGTTATTACCTTTAAAGCCCTACATGGCAAGGGGTCAGAATACGTGAGGGACCGTCTTATCCCCATTTTATCGACCCGCCCCACCAGGTCATTCAGGGAAGGCCTGCTACGAACCCGATCAATCAAAGAATGTCATCTGATGGGATCTAGGAGACGGGCCTTCTCTGTGATAGCACCCACACTGTGGAACATCTTGCCCCCAGAGTTGAGACAGATCTCCTCCCTCCCGACCTTTAGGAAAGAGCTGAAGACCTGGTTTTGCTGCCTGGCATGGGAAGGAGGAAAAGATAGTTCCTCATGGGGGTGGCTAATTCCTTAACTTTATAATGTCCTTCGTTTTAATTCCATCGTCCATCTGGATTTTTAATTATTTATTATTTTTGTATATTGTTTATTGATGTTTTATATTCTGTTTTAACTATTTTATTGTAAACCGCCCAGAGTTCCCCGTTGGGGGGGATGGGCGGTTATATAAATTTAATTAAATAAAATAAATGTTCTTTAAGCTTCTCAATAACATCAGACATATCCATGTTTTTAATTGCATGGGTGTCCTGCCCTTCTTTCAATTAATTATTAAAGCATACATAGGTGCTGCCCTATTTTATCCTCATAGTAACCTTGAAGCATGGTGACTTACCCAGAGGCATCCACGTAAGCTACCTGGCTAGAGTGGGTCTCTTCCGTTCAACTCTCCAGCCACTACTTATCTTACCTCAGGGTGAATAACGCTGTGATTGATCTTGCCTCTTTTGATTTCCATAACTAATATGAAAATCATACCAAGAATTTCGAAACAATGATCTCCCCATTCATCAGTGCTGAAAATCTCAATTTTTTCTTTTTATAGAATTATTTTGGAGTCCTTGGTGCTCTCTGAGCCTTGTTGCTTTCTTTCAGACGTTTCATTGCCAGGCTAGGCAACATCTTCAGTGCGAAAAGGAGTGGGACTTGCTCTCTGTTTATATGCCCTGGCTTGTCCTGCCTGTGTTGGTGGGGGTGTTGTACTCTCCTTGGGAGTTCCTTGATTGGGCTGTTGTTTGCTACTTGGTTGATTGACTGAGTTAATAGTTCCTTGATTAGGGTACATTGGGCTGCTTGATTGTTCCTCTGGTGCTAATCTTGGTGTTAATCTTCGCATATCTGGGTGATGATTGCTGGCAAGATGGTGTTCTGATCTTCTGGCTTTTCTATTTTCTCTTATGAATGGTATGTAAATGTTGTTTACCTCTTTATATATTTCTTTTCTTTGTCTTTACAGTATTATTCTTTATTTTCTATTTTTTCTATTTTTTCCTTTTCTGCACCTTTTTCTTTTTATTCTCTTATTTTTTAGTTTGTATTAGTTTTTACTGTTGTAAATTGTAAACTTTAAGAAAATTACCATAAAAAAAAATCTTCAGTAATAGCAGAAAAGATATTTATCTCCTCCACAAAGTAAGCTCTTGTCATAAAACACTTCAAAGTTGACAAGTCATATTCACATTTCCATAACAGTTCAAAACCCAAAGGACAAGTAAAACTAGAGCCAACTTCGGCGTCTTCCCCATTTTCAATTTTATGATATCAAGTATGTTGTTTGAATTGTTCTTTTGACTCGTAGTTTTATTTCTGTGAGAAATGGGCCTGTTAAAATATTTACCTGGTTGCCAGTCAATTATGGGAGGTACTGTATTTGTAGGCTGACCATATTTCCTTCAGACAAAAACGGGACATTTGGGATGGCAAAACGGGACAGGGTCTTATGCAACCATGCCGGCCTCCAAACCCCGCCCCCCAGTCCACACAATTGGCTCCCACCTGAAAACCCCGCCCCCGCCCCACACGATTGGCTCCCGCCTGCAAACCCTGCCCCCATCAGCGTGATTGGCTCGGATTTTAATTTTTCTTTATTTTTAAAGGGTTTTTTTTTCTTCTAGCAGTAAATGGTGCGTCAGAGCTGGTGTGTTTGGGGGAGGCCGGAGTACACACACTGTGCACACAACACCGTCATCGGCCGGGGAACAAGGGGCGGGGATGGAGGGGATGGAGGCCCACCACTGCCCCATCCCCCTCGGGCTTGGCCGAAGGAGGGAGGAGAGTCACTGCTGTTATGTTGTTTGAATTTACAGCAATTCTATTGTAAACCGCCCAGAGTCACCCTTGGGGGAGTTGGGAGGTGATAAATCCGATAAATGAATGAATGAATGAATGAATGAATGAATGAATGAATGAATAAATAAATAAATAAATAAATTGTTCTTTTGCCTCGTAGTTTTATTTCTGTGAGAAATGGGCCTGTTCAAATATTTACCTGGTTGCCAGTCAATTATGGGAGGTACTGTATTTGGAATCTCTGAGCTCTTAAGCAATTGAAGTCTGTTGTATGTGCCAGCATAACAAGATAATTAGAGCTGACAAAAAAGCATCCACTGTGTTGTGGTTGGAGAATGAGGAATCCTGGCTCCATTATCCCTTAATAGAAGCCAGGACATTGGCTGAATTCTGGCACCATCAGAGTCATGCAGAGCTGCTATCTCGGAAGGCCTGTAAAGGGGGACTAAAAACATGTCTACATGGCCAGAGTTCCCCATCTATCAGTGAGGTCTCTTCACCCCTTGCCTCACTGCATTTGCTTGCAGAGAGGAAGGAAGAACAGTGGAAAACAGCTGGTCCAAAGACTTGTATAAGGCCAAGGTGGCACTAAAGGGCCTTCAAAGCCAAGGCTGGGAAGAGCCACAGAGCTAGGAGGAGTTCCCGCCAGTGGAAAAACAGCCTGCTTCGAATCCCATGCAGTAGAGCAGACCTTTCCAAACTGTGTGTCGGGACACGGTAGTGTGTCGGCTGCAGTGTCTGGCTGTGTTGCGGCGGCTACTGCTGCCTCCGAGTCCTGCCAGGATTCCACACAGGTCCTAGTGCCTGCCTTGTGCCTTGCTGCCTCCGAACCTGCCCTGCCAGGATTACTGGCAGGTCCTAGTGCCTGCCTTGTGCCCTGCTGTAAGCGTGTGTCACGAAATGATGCCCTGCTGTAAGCGTGTGTTGCTAAATGATGCATGTCTAAAAAGTGTGTCACCAACATGAAAAGTTTGGAAAGCTCTGCAGTACAGGAAGCTCAATTGTAAAAGACAAGTTTTGCAGTTGGAATTTTGGATAGTCAAGATGTAAGAAAATGTGGGAACTCAGGGGCATGGAGCTACTATATGGGATGGCACTCAAACCCTCTGTACAATTGCCCATCGTCAAATTCCAGAAATGCCTTCCTACCGGAAGAAAGTACAAAAACGCTGGTGGGGTAGGAAGGTCCTTGAGAAACCCTCAGGAATCTATATGTGATTTCTACAGGTGGTGAGCAATGTGTATCCTACTACTCTGCTTTTGACTTCTTCAGCTAAAGCCATGTTGTCTTTCTGTCACTGTCACTGTCACCTACCTCCTTAAACCTTTTCCTCTTTGCAGTATCAAGCCTTTGCTGCCCTACCTGTTAAATTTCTCTCTGAATTGGGTCAGATATGTATGGTGGTCATTTGAAGAGCTGATAATCACCCAACTAAATACAACAACCATCTTCCCTGAAGAGCTTTCTTTTGAATCGACACTTGAACACATAAGAGTTCTGTGTGATAGTTGTGATGGCTAAACCACACACTGAAGCTAATACCTGGTGCCACAAAACAACTGGAAGGAAGTAGTTATTTACGTCAGGTATAATTAATTTGTGGAATTTACAATGTTGTGATGGCTTCCTAGCTTCAATGGCTAGAAAAAATGGCTAGACAAATTCAGGGATATGAGGTCTAACATTTGGTAATCTTGGTAGGTACTGAGAACCTCCTATCCAATGGCAATACGCCCTGATGCTGGAGACACTTTTGTACACAATAGGCAGTATCCTCACTTTTATATAAGATGCTTGCGGAATCTCATGTTTGCAAATTCTGAGGTAAATTAATCTACACTTCCCAGACTAAAAGGTGGACCTAAAGGATGAGAGATACTTATGACCAGCAAGACTTGAAAGAAAATGTTGATAAATACATGTCTGGCAGTCCTTCTCTGTGAGACAGGGCTCCGCAGATGTGAATCTTGTGCAGTTGTTTTACATTCTTTTTTCTCTGTATAAACAATGTAGGCAATTATAGGCCTGCTGTAACTCCCAAACCATCAGACGTTAAGAATATATCCCACAGACTCGGAGCTATTACTGGTTTTCTGATCTGTCCTGAGTCCTCCAGTGAAGACTTAGTCTTAGTGGTGGACTGCGAGGAGTCTCTCATTGACCAAAAGGCTTCAGAGGAGGGGACTTGCAAGTGCAAGCCAATTATTTATTTATACATACATACATACATACATACATACATACATACATACATACATACTTCAACTTTTATTACCGCACCATCTCCCCCAGAGGTGACTCTGGGCGGTTTACAATACAACAATTAAAATTTTTAAATATAACTACAATTTAAAATATCATTCTGACCATTACAGTACTAATAAATTAAATATAAAATCCAGTAGGCAATAGATGTTCTTTTTAAAGGGCTCTATGGCACCAGCCATCCCCAAGAGGAACTGTTCCCACTCCCATCCCACGTGAGGCGGCAAAACCAGGTCTTTAAATTCTTCTGGATGGACAGGAGCGATGGGGCCTGTCTCACCTCCAGGGGCAGAATGTTCTATAGAGTAGGTGCCACCACGGAAAAGGCTCGCCATCTGGACCCCGCCAAACGAAACTCCCTCGACGACGGGGTCCGAAGCATGCCCTCTCTACATGATCGAGTGGGACGGTTTGAAGTTATGGGGATGAGACGGTCCCTCAAGTAGCCTGGTCCCATGCCATGTAGGGCTTTAAAGGTCATAACCAACACCTTGAATTGCACCCAGAAACACACCGGTACCCAGTGCAGCTGGCGCAGCAGAGGTGTCACATGAGCCGATATAGGGGCACCAATAACTGCGCGTGCACCTGCATTTTGGACCAGTTGAAGCTTCCGGATACTCTTCAAGGGTAGCCCCATGTAGAGTGCATTGCAGTAATCTATATGGGAGATGACCAGGGCATGAGTGACTGTAGGGAGGGACTCCTGATCCAGGAAAGGGTGTAACTGGCGCACAACACAAAGTTGTGCAAAGGCCCTTCTGGCCACGACTGCCAGCTGCTCTTCAAGCAGGAGTCGTGAGTCCAGGAGGACCCCCAGGTTCCGCACTGATTCCGAATGGGGTAGTGCAACCCCATTCAGAACCAAAGATGATAATTTCCCGGATCCAGAAGAACCATTAATCCACAGCCACTCCATCTTACCAGGGTTCAGTTGAAGCCTGTTGTTCCCCATCCAGACCCCCACAACCTCCAGGCACTGAGAAAGGGCGGTCACTGCATCACTTACCTCACCTGGGATGGAGATGTACAATTGAGTATCATCAGCACATTGATGATATCTCATCCCATGGTGACGGATGATCTCACCCAGCGGTTTCATGTAGATATTAAATAGGAGAGGTGAAAGAACCAAACCCTGCGGCACCTCACAAACGAGGGGGCAAGAGTCAGATCTTTCATCTCCCATTACCACCAATTAGCTATATCCTGGCACCAGAGGTGTTTTATTCACAGATGGGAAAAACCCCTTAATGGCAGCAAATGCTGCTTCAGAAACAGCAGCACACCACCACTTTGTGCATGGATGGGCGTTCATTCTTGGCTCAGAAGCAAGGAAGAAATTAGCAATATACCTTATTTTGTGTGTGTGTGTGTGTGTGTGTGTGTGTGTAGATGGGGAGGGAGGGAGGGAGGGAGGGAGATATAAGATGGGGAAGGGAAGCAAGGAAGAAATTAAGAATGTATCTGTGTGTATGTGTGTGTGTGTCTGTCTGTCTGTCTCCCTCTCTCTCTCTCTCTCTCTCTGTGTGTGTGTGTGTAGATGGGGAAGGTATGTGTCCTTAAGCTTGGACAGGAGGTATTTAGTTACTGGCTGATCAGCTGCTGTTGGCCAGAAAGGGCAAGCACACCATGTAGCCATGAGTGGCCTGTCCACAGTGAAACGATCATCACCGTGGCAAATGGCACTGCCAAAGCCAAAATGGAAAAGGCAGAATTCTACCAGCCCCTACCAAGGGCTACATAAGTAACTGTGGTGTGTGGCAAAACATCCATAGAAACTGCAGCTGCCTGATACTGGTCCCAGGAGCACTGCCCAGGCAGGGAGATGCCCGTAGCGCTCTTCATCCTCAGAGATAATAAAAATAATACAAGTAATAAAAAACTATGGCCACACAAAACCCCCAATGGCATAAGCAGGAGACAACTTGCAATGAATCCAGTGGTGACTGAACTAGCAACAAACAATTGGCAGAATTCATCTCTCATACCTAGTTTGTCAACCTTATTTCCTGCACCGAACTGGCAATCTTTTTAAAAAAGCATTAAACCCATGTTTATAAGAAGCCCACCTAAGCCCTGACTGGTGTCATGGAAAGTCCCCATGAGGCATTGATGCAGGCAGATGCCTCTGTGGAAGGCAGGTGTCTGGATTCTCCTGCAGTCCAAGCCAAAATGGCCCTGAAGGGCAGTGCCCAGTGACTGTCAGCCTTACCAGGTAGACCAGACAGGAAACACGACCAGATAAGCTAATTCTACTTTATTGTAAAGCTACATTAACAGAATCTTGAAAGTCTGAAAGTACAAGTCTCCCACCGTCTCCTTTACAGCCTGAGAAACTAGGGAGGGTCCCTTCTGGGCCTCTTGCTCCACCCACTATCCAGCTGCGGACTATGTCCTCTCTTATCTGGCCATTCCCTAGACAGCATCTCTTTGCCCGTCTCCCAAGGTCTTTCCCACATACCATTACAGTGACCAGAGGGGAGGGGAATGCTCACAGTAACCTGAAGTGGGCAATGAGATCTCAACCCTTGACCATGTCAGTGGCAAAATGTTCAATGAAGCATGCCAGATCATATCCCTGGCCAAAAAAATGGATCAAAAGAAGAAAGACATTGCTTAAAAATCAAAACAGCTAAGGAAGACTTTAATCTGTTTCAGGTCTGAGTGGAGGATAAGATGAAGGTGACATCATGAGGCACAGGAAAAAGAAGTGCTTACTGGGGCATATTCATATGGTGAATCCACTGCCAGCAATAGGCATCCTTGAACTTTTGATATTCACTAAAGTCAACAGCTCATGACCTGCAATATACCTTTTTGGTGATGGCTCAACACAACTGTTCTGTTCTGTCCTAACACAACTCAGGCTTTAACTCTTCAGATTTTCCCTCCTCCCCCAAACAATTTTGCAACATCTGGGGCTGAAGTACCCCACTATCCCCCCCAAATCAGTAGGCAAATTGATTTGCATGCTGATAGGCGAACAAGCTCCTCCCTGCCCAAGTAAAAAACCAAAAACAAGTTTAAGACCATGTCTTCATTGCACACTAATTCCTGCCCTTCACTTGACCAGTTCCAGAGCACAAGAAGGGGTAGCCACTGAGTTTCTCTGACTAATTTCTACACCACACTCCCCAAAGCTCTGATTATATCCAGTCCCTTTCTATCTGAACCCCTTATCGGAGGACAGAGCATCTATGACCCTCCAGATGTTGCTGACCACCAGCTGCCAGTATCCCTCACCGTTGGCTATGCCAGCTGAGGTTTCTGTGAAATGTGGTTCAGCAACACATGGAGGGCCATCACTGCTTCTTCTCTGAGATCTGAACTGTTGAATCTTAGAAGGGAATCCAATCAATCAATCCATCAATCTATCAAATCCAATCTGATCAACCAGATTGCCATCTCAGCCTTAAGAGGAAAATAGGGGATTTGCTTCCAGCCTACATTCTGCTTTGGTACCTCTTTCCATTGCTGCAGTTGTATTCCTCAGCCTGCGGTTCTGCTTCTTGTTGCCTGGCTGGTGCTGGGTGCAACTGGTAAGTGGAAGTCTCTTCTTCACCCTGTTTATTTCTGGAGAAGTGTCTTTTACTCAGCGCACTTTTGTTGCTTTGTTTTCTCAGCACTTCATCTCTGGCCATGCTGATTGGTTGTTAGCCAAAGCCCTCTTCTGGTTGATTGGATGCTGAAGGTGCTGTGGGTGTGGCTCTGCAAAACCACAAGAATATGAAGGGAATATTCAGTGCAAAGGATATGACTGGAAGGATGAGGATGGTCCATATGGGGCCTGTGGAGGCTGAGCTGGTCTTCTGGAACTCTGTGGGCAGAGACAAGAAAAACAGGGAACCTTGGGGGCAGGGATGGGAAAAGCACAGGAATGGATCCTAATAGAATAATTTATTAAAATTATATGCCACCCAGAGTCACTGGGAGTGGGCAGCGTATAAATTTAATATATCATCATCATCATCATCATCATCATCATCATCATCATCATCGTCATGGGTCTGAAACAAATTATTTTCTGGGCCAAACCTTCTTGACAAATGTGAGTAGAATTCAAGAGGAAGAAAGATCTTCCCACATGATTTTTAATATTGCAATGTTTTAATATTTAAAACAATGAGAAGCGTAATATTTTGCACTGTGGTCTAGGTAACAGTACAGCTCCTTCCTTTTTTTATATATTTTATTATTTTTTTTAGAACAAAGATAAAAAACTACAAAAAAGGAAAAACACTACATACAAAAAGAATAACATTAAAAGTGCAAAAAGAAAAAGGAAAAACTTCTGAACAACTTTGCCTGTGAGCTCCACGGGCAGAGCTGGCAACGTGATGGTTTTTTTGGCGGGGTTTTCTGTAGCCCCAAGTGTTTTTCCAGATTAAGGAAAACACTGAGAATTGACCCATCTGTCCTCCAGACGGTGAGTTGTAGCCAGGAGTTTGTAGACAGCGTCTGCGACCGAGTGGTAAGACTCACCAGGAGGCTGGGATTCAACCTTGTCTAACCCACGTTTGCATTCCCTTATTAAAAGGGAGATAAGTCGTAGCCTTTCCATATCTTAGACAGCTAATTTGCTTTTTAAGTTTTGCATCCTAAGAGAAGTTTTTTACGGTAAGAAAAAATGGAATCTCTCGGTGACTACAGTTATTTTTGGAGTTTCTTAATTAAAAAAAAAAGTTTTGGCTTGCTTCCCAGTTTGGTTCATACTCAGAGATAGAATACTGCCTTTCTGTTGTTATCTTGGTGGCAGAGTTCCAAGGATGAAGAGTTTTCTCTCTCTCTCTCTCTCTCTCTCTCTATATATATATATATATATATATATATATATATATATATATATATTATTCTAAACTGTACTCTCTGTATACTTTTTCTATTCTCTGCCTGAATATATTTTTTTTGGTTAATTTAGGATTAATTCATTAACCTCTATCTTTGTGAGTTAATTTCTTTTTTTTTTTAATAACTTTTTATTCTTTTACATCAATAACATACATATACATAAAAGGAAAAAATAAAAACAAAACAAAACAAAAAAAATCTATAAACATAAACAACATTAAACATTATATAACCTTCAAACTTCTTTTAACATTAATTTCTTTACCCTCCATTTCAAACTTCCTTATCTTTCCCCTCTCGTTCTTAAACCCTACTTAACCTCCTTTCCTTTAACTTTCTTTTACTTTCTTAAACTCTCCATCCATTTCCTTCTTCCCCTCCTCTACCTACTCTTACCTTCTTTACTTTCTGAATCCCCCAAATCTCTCTTTACTAATCTACATCAAAAAAAAGAAGAAACAAAAAATAGACTTCCCACTTTCTCATCTTTATTTTCTACATCTAAATTCTACATATTTTAAGTATAATTATATTTACATTATATTTTATAGTATATTTACATTAATTTTCTATTTGTATTTTTTGAGATTTTTCTATAAATTTATAGAATGGGCCCCAACATAAATTAAATTCTTCCATATTCTTATCATTTAATAAGTCCATTAGCTTCGCCATCTGTGCAAAATCCATCATTTTTAATAACCACTCTTCAACTGTAGGTGAACAGTCCTCTTTCCAATGTTTTGCAAAAATAACTCTGGCCGCTATTATTAGATAAAATAATAATTTTCCATGTGTCTTGTGTATATCTGGATTTATAAATCCCAATAAGTACATATCCGGTTCTTTAGTTAAGTCTTCTTTCAATATTTCACATATAGTTTGATGTATTATATTCCAATATTTTTTGGTTTTCTGGCAAGTCCACCAAAGATGAAAAAATGTACCCACTTCTTTTTGGCATTTCCAGCACCTATTAGATATTCTGCTGTTCATTTTTGACAATGTGTTAGGAGTTAAATACCACCTGTACATCATTTTATAAAAATTCTCTTTCATATTGTAATTCAACGTAAATTTTAAATCTTTTAGCCACATATTTTCCCAAATATCAATTTGAATATTATGACCTAAATTCTCTTCCCATTTACTCATACATTTCTTTTTAGGTAAATTTACTATCTGAATAATGGAAGAGTTTAAAGAAGATTTAAGAAAATTACGTTATCAGCAAGAAAATATCATTTTAAAATTGTCAAACTATCATACAGACTGTTTGGGACATTAAAGAGGAGATTTTGGTCAAAATGAAACAATTATATGAAAATACTATGATGGCACAAGAGGAAAACGCAGGAAAAGATGGCATTTTTGCTGTTGTGGGGGTAATTGAAAAGCGCTCGGCTGAGAACTCTAAATTGAAATGTTACGACTATTTTGGTCAATGTTTTGGGAAAAAAGAATGTACTGTGTGGGAGGTTTTTTTCTCTTTCGATGGAAACTTTGTATTTTCTGAAGCTATTGTAGATTTTTCTAAAAAAAAAAGTGTTGCTGTGCTGTTGAAATGTCTGAATGCTCTGGTATATTTTGAGAAGGGGTAAAAAAAAATTAAGAATACTTAATTGGACTGATAATGAGGTTAATTTGACTCACAGGATTTTTGATTTCTAAGACTTAAAAGATATTTTTTATTCTGGTAATTTTCTATATTGGTTTTTAAATATAATTAGGGTTAGATTGTTAATTATATAAGTAGACAATTTATAAAAACTAAGAATATATAGTTGAATTGATAAAGAGATTATATGATTGTTTTATAGGGTTATAGTTTTGTAAAACTTAAAGGATATTGATAAGATATAATGTTTTATATTGTCTGTGAGATCTAATAGAGTTAAGATTGTTTATTATGTTAATTTAGGATTAATTCATTAACCTCTATCTTTGTGAATTAATTTTTTAGGGTGTGTTATGATTTCTAAGACTTAAAAGATATTGGTTTTTAAATATAATTAGGGTTAAGATTGTTAATTATATAAGTAGACAATTTATAAAAACTAATATATAGTTGGATTGATTAAGAGAGTATATGATTGTTTTATAGGGTTTTGTAAAACTTAAAGGATATTGATAGATATAATGTTTTATACTGTTTTAGAGATCTAATAGAGTTAAGATTGTTTATTATAAAGGCAGAAAATTTATTTGTTTTTATAATTTGATGTGTATTGTGTAGACAGAAATATATAGAATAGCAGTAGAAGGGGAAAAATTATTAAATGGATTATTTTTAAAAGGAAGGGATTGAAGGGGAAGGAGCAAATTTATTAGAGATTTATATATTGGAAGGATTTATAGAAATAATATGGTTAAGGTTTGACTTAGAGGAAGGATTTGTTTGTGGATATTGCTGTATATTCTTGCTGTGAAAAGCGGGAAGCCACCTGTTTATATGTAACTTTTAGTACAGCTCCTTCCTAACAGTGCAATAGTGCCATGGGAATCACTCTCTCTGGCACTTACTCTGATGCTCAAAGTTCCACTCTTCTCCTTCATCAGCCACAGGAAGGCTGGTGTTCTGGAGAAGACACTCCCTCTTTGTATGTGGAGATAATTGTTTTGTTTTTTCAGAAACTGAAGTGAGCTATGATCTTGATACACCATGCTTCTATCATAATCCTGTATATGACACAGGAATCCTGTCTGCCCAACCACAATTATTATCCCTTTGCACCTCTGAAAATAATTAAACAAAGATGTCATATTTCAGGATATAATGAGAGAGATTTAGAGTTCATATCTTTGAACAGAGCTCTTAATTGAGCATCCTGTGCTGGAGGGAACTGGTAACACTGGAAAATCTTTGGCACATTTACTGTGGTGCAGCCAGAAGACTCTGCCTTTTGAGTCATTCAGCAACAAGGTCTTTGATTCCTATGACTTTGCCATCCAAGACTATCTGTATATTGCAGCATCATGCGCTTCTGCCACAGAACAGACTATTAGGCAACTCAAATGGTGTTCTTCTGCTATAGGCTACATGCAGAATTACAATGTCTTTACCATTCCATTTTTATTTTTATGAAGGTGAGTGTACCAACAAACCTGATCAGTGGAAAGATGGTTAATATCGACTGCAAGACTTAGTTCTTAATGAAACAAAGATGAAATCTTTCAATACTCTTTCCTCAGAATGATCAAAACCACCTCATTGCTTTCAATATCTTCAAATAAGCAGCATAGTTCACACATAATATTTTCTTTAGAAGAATGGCAGACTAAGCTGTGGGAATATGCAATTATTAATTTTATTATTAAAATTATTATTAATTTCAAATATGAATTATCAAAAATAATTCATATTTGAAAAACAAGCCAGGTACAGAATTTAAGTTAACATAGAATCTATTTTACCTCCATAGCTCATCTCTTTTAAGTAAAAAAAACAAAATCCAAATGCTTTGTCGAGCATTTGTAAGCAAAGTCAAGAAACAGGAACAATTGGGATTTCAGAAATTCTCTTTATTGCCGTTAGAGTATTATAACAGAACCTTGAAAGTCTGTCAGAATTTCTCTCTACTTCGGACAGGACATCTGAAAAGGAAATTAAGCTTAAACAAGGAAGACTCCCACAGTCCTTTTTTGACATGATAGACAATTTGGCATTAGTAGATTCCTGGCGACACAAAAATGGATTAGCAAGGGAATATACCTTTTTTCAGAAAGATATAAATCCTTTTCAACAATTGACATGATATGGATTTCAAATAATTGCCAAGGATAAGATCTTTATTCACCATCTTGAATTTTATATTTTATATTTTGTATTTTTATATTTGTATCTGTATTTATCTGTATTTATATTTATACTGTATTGTTTTTAGCGATATGTCATTTTTATCATCTGTAAGCCGCCCAGAGTCGTATGCGAGATGGGCGGTAGAGAAATATGATAAATAGATAAATAAATTTAGCCAATAAAATCTGTAAGGTTGATATTTTACCAAAGACTTTTTCTGATCACAGTCCAGTAAGTTTGAAAATAAAGAGATCATATATGGCTTTTAGATTGAGATTGAATGAAGTATTTTACAAAGAGAAAACATTTTGATTGATTGTAAGAGGAGTTTAAAAGATTTTTTTGACATCAACTTGCACAAAGGGACTGACCTAAAAACTGTTTGGGACACCAGTTAAGGCAGTTATGAGAGGTCACTTTATTTACCATAATTGTAATATAAAAAGGAAGTGTCAACAAAAAATGCAAACTATCTTGGATCAAATTAAATTAAAAGAAATTGAGTTACAGAATAACCCAGTGGATACTGGTATTTTACATCAACTTAAACTATTACACCAACAATTATCTATGTTGACTGTGAGGGAAATTGAGACAAAATTGAATTATGTTAAACAGAGACATTTTGAGTTTGCCAATAAACCTGGAAGATGGTTGCCCTATAAATTAAGGAAGGAAAGAGAAAAGAAAATGATATTAAAAATTCAAGAAGGAAATATTGAATTAATGGATAATGAAGGAATTAAGAAATTGTTCCTCAACTTTTTTTCCCCAATTTGTATAAAAGGCAAGAAGTTTCTCTGGAAAAGATAGATCTGGAGAAACAAAAATTACCAAAACTCTCACAATCACAGAAATTATTAATGAACAATCGTATAACTACTTTTGAAATAGTGGGAGCTATAAAAAGAACCAAACTGGGGAAAGCACCAGGTCCAGATGGTTTGCCAGCATTGTACTATAGGTGTTTCAAGGATCAGCTTCTTCAGCCTTTTCAAAGATTGATGAATTCTATTTTGCAGGGCTCTGCAATGCCTGACTCTTGGAAAGAAGCCAATATTGCACTTTTACCAAAAGAAGCCAAGATATTAAGAAACTTAAAACCTGGTTTTGTCAGTATGCTTGGGGCGGGAAGGAGAACGGGCACACCTGGAGATGGCTAGCACCTTAGATTATCCCTGGAGTGCCCTTTTTACTTAAGAAGAACTTAGAAGATCCCGTCATTGGATTTTATTATAATTTTTACATTTTAAATTGTTATTTAATTTGTATTTTATTCTATTTATAATTGTACATTGTTGATTGTATTTTGTTGTAAACCACCCAGAGTCCCCCTTGGGGGAGTTGGGCGGTGATAAATTTGATTAAATAAATAAATAAATAAATAAATAAATAAATATTACTCTAACTAAGAATTATAGACCAATTTCATTGTTGAATAATGATTATAAAATATTTGCTTCTATATTGGCTGAAAGAATGAAGAAAATTTTACAGGACTTTATTCACCAAGATCAATGTGGGTTTCTACCCAAAAGGCAATTAAGAGACAATGTGAGAATAGTTATGGATATTATAGAATATTTACAATACCCCAATGAACAGCAAGCAGCTCTCATCTTTTTAGATGCAGAGAAGGCCTTTGACAGTTTGAACTGGACTTTTGTATTCAAAGTTTTGGAAAATATGGACTTTGGAGATAATTTTATTCAAGGAATTAAATCAATGTATGTGCCTTAAAAAGCATGTATTATTGTAAATGGCAATTTAACTGAGCCTTGTCATATACACAAAGGTACAAGGCAAGGATGTCCTTTGTCACCTTTATGTTTTATTCTAGTTCTGGAAGTCCTGACAAGACGATCAAATAAAGGGTTTGAAGATAAAGAAGGAGGTCTTCACACTGAGGGCCTTTGCTGATGATTTAGTTTTAATACTACAAGACCCTTTAAATGTTGTTGAATATTTGATGAACAAAGTAAAGGAATTTGGGTCATTAGCCAGACTTAAAGTAAACAAACAAAAAACAAAGATGTTGATTAAGAATATGACTACACACAATCAAGAAATGTTGATGGGTAAGACTGGTTTTAAAATTGAAAAAAAGGTCAGATATTTGGCGGTGACATCAACAAACACGAATTGTATGTTTGTGGCTTGAATCATGTCAACTGGATTTCTATTACCTCAGTAGAAACGTTTCACTCCTTATCCAAGGAGCTTCTTCAGTCTGAGTAAAGTTAGTAAGGGAATCCTAAATATGTTTCTGGGTAGCTGTGTGACCTTACACCTGGGGCTAGGTCATGGTTATATTGAGATGTTATTTTTAAGTCCTTTTATCATCTAAAGGAGGATCGTTAAGATCACCATGCTGCTGTTGAGCTTGTGAAATGGTCTTAATCTTCCTAGGCACAGAAGACAGAGCCGGGAGAAAGATGGGAGAAAGATTGTGCCTGAGGCCCCCACCTCTATTCAAGGAAGGATTTTCCAAGTTGGCATAAATGGATTCCTTGACCCCTCTCTCAAACCACCTATCTTCTCTGTCTAAAATGTGAACATTGATGTCCTCAAATGAGTGTCCTTTTTCCTTTAGATGAAGATAAACTGCTGACTCTGGTCCTGTGGTGTTACTTCTCCTGTGTTGGGCCATCCTCCTGTACAAAGGTGGTTTGGTTTCTCCAATGTAGAGTTCAGAGCACTCCTCACTGCACTGGATTGCATACACTACATTGCTTTCCTTGTGTTTTGGAGTTTGATCTTTGGGGTGTACAAGCCTCTGTCTCAGTGTGTTGGTGGGTTTGAAATATACAGGTATGTGGTGTTTGCCAAATATCTGTTTTATCTTTTCAGACATGCCAGCCATGTAAGGAATGACCAGGTTCTTCCGTTTACTCTGAGTCTCAGCCCTATCTGTCGCTGTTTTAGGTCTGGTAGACTTAGATTTAGTGAAGGCCCAATTTGGATATCCACAGGCCTTCAGAGCTGTTCTCAGGTGCTGCTTTTCATTCTTTTTGGAATCCATGGAGGTGGGGATGGTTTCTGCTCTGTGTGATAATGTCCTGATGACTCCTAGTTTGTGCTGCAGTGGATGGTGGGAGTCAAACATCAGGTATTGATCTGTGTGTGTGGGTTTCCTGTAGACCCCTATTTCTAGCTTGCCACCGGTCCCAATGAGGACTTCACAGTCTAGGAATGCCAGTCTGTTGTCCTTGGTGTCTTCTCTGGTGAACCTAATGTTGGCATCTATAGTGTTTATATGGTCCGTGAAGGCCTGTACTTCCTGGGCCTTGATTTTGACCCATGTGTCATCCACATACCTAAACCAGTGGGTGGTCACCGTTCCCTGGAAAGTGTTGAGTGCTTTCTTCTCCACTTCTTCCATGTATAAATTGGCCACAATGGGTGACACAGGAGAACCCATGGCACAGCCGTGTTTTTGTCTGTAAAAGTCACCTCTGTATGAGAAATAAGTGGTGTTAAGACACAGGTCCAGAAGATGGCAGATCTGGTTTGGGTTGAGATGGTTTCTCCTTTCAAGGGTGCTGTCCTCTTCTAGTCTCTTCCTGACAGCGGATAGAGCATGAGTGGTGGGGATGCTGGTGAAAAGGGAGGACACATCGAAGGAGACCATAGTTTCATCTGTATCCAGTTTCAGGATCTTTCCTTTGGAAACAAATTCTTCCGAATTATGGATGTGGTGTTCAGAGTGTCCAACTAGAGGTGCTAGTATGGTAGAGAGGTGTTTGGCAATGTTGTATGTTACCGAATTAATGCTGCTGACTATGGGTCGGAGGGGTGTTCCCTCCTTGTGGATCTTAGGAAGTCCGTAGATGCAAGGGATGGCTTCTCCAGGATACAGACGGTGGTAGGTAATCCTATCGATGAAGCCATCATGTTCCAATTGTTTCAAACTGTCTATTACCTTTTTCTTGTAATTGCTGGTGGGGTCTCTTTTCAGTTTTTCATATGTATGGTGATCCTCCAAAAGTGAGGTAATTTTATTGTGGTAGTCTGCAGTGTTTAGAACCACTGTACATCTTCCTTTGTCAGCAGGTAAAATGGTGATGGTTTCATCTTTGCTGAGGGCTGTCAGTGCTCTCCTCTCTTGGACGGTAAGGTTTGGGGGAGGAGGCTGAGCACTGGACAGAGCTGCAGATATTTTAAGCCGGAGTTGTTCCACTTCCTCAAAAGGTAGGTGGTTGTTGTGGATGGCCGATTCTGTGGCTGTAATGAGCTCCACCACCAGAACGTGCTTGGGAGTGATGGCAAAATTAAGACTTTTGGCTAGGACTTCTCTCTCTGGTTGGGTGAGTTCTCTGTCTGAGAGATTTTTCACCCACATGTTCTTTTTGTCCTCTGTGGTCCTGTTGTTGTTGTTCCTCCCAGCGGTTTCTCCAGTTCCTTGTTTCTGCTTGCTGCGAGAAAGAAGAATGTCAAATTTCTTAGTTTGCCTCTCCTTTGTCTTGTGATGCTGGGCCAGCTGTACTTTATTGCCAAGCTGAATAACTCTATCCAGGATTGGGTCAGGAAGGGTGGCTGTGAGTTCCTGGTGAAGGTTTTCAAAATTGTATTGCAGGGCATCAATGGTGAAGTGGACTTGCCTTATTCTTTCATTTAGAAGATGTCTTTGTGCCTGCTGCAGGATCTGATCTGCTCTGTGACCCTTAACTGTAGAATGCAGGCGTAGGCTTGTCGGGATGAGTCTCTGTTGTCTGCATCTGAGGTTAAAACGTAGGTGGTTTCTATAGTCTGCCACCTTTCTTGCTGTCTTCTCGAATTTCCTTACCAACTTCAGGGTTTCATCCCCAAAATGTATGGCAATATGTCTATGAAGGTTCTCAGTCATCCAGGTGGAATTGTCTGTAGCTTGAATCATGTCAACTGGATTTCTATTTTCTCAGTAGAAACGTTTCACTCCTTATCCAAGGAGCTTCTTCAGTCTGAGCAAAGTTAGTAAGGGAATCCTAAATATGTTTCTAGGTAGCTGTGTGACCTTACACCTGGGGCTAGGTCATGGTTATATTGAGATGTTATTTTAAGTCCTTTTATCATCTAAAGGAGGATCGTTAAGATCACCATGCTGCTGTTGAGCTTGTGAAATGGTCTTAATCTTCCTAGGCACAGAAGACAAAGCAGGGAGGAAGATGGGGGAAAGATTGTGCCTGAGGCCCCCACCTCTATTCAAGGAAGGATTTTCCAAGTTGGCATAAATGGATTCCTTGACCCCTCTCTCAAACCACCTATCTTCTCTGTCTAAAATGTGAACATTAATGTCCTCAAATGAGTGTCCTTCTTCCTTTAGATGAAGATAAACTGCTGACTCTGGTCCTGTGGTGTTACTTCTCCTATACTGTCACATTGTTGATAATTTTGGTGATAGGGAAAGGTCCCACGTATCTTGGACCCAGCTTTTTTTAGGGTTGTGAGGATTTTAGAAACTTTGTAGATGTCAGGATGGCATCCTGCCATTCTGCTTTAGATAGATGGTATTTGTAGTAACTAGTTAGTGCGAAACCTGTAGTAATTAGATAGACTGCTTGCCAGACAGTAGAGCAACCATTAGAGATAGGAATGGCATGCAGGCATTAGGGAGGGGAGTAAGGAACCAGGCTCCAAGGCCATCCATCTGGAAACATCAAAGACTGGCATTGTAAAGTTATGGGAAGTGAGTCAGGAGGGGAGGGGTGGATGAGGGGTGCTTGAGAGTCTTTTGTTGTTTATTCGTTCAGTCGCTTCCGACTCTTCGTGACTTCATGGACCAGCCCACGATAGAGCTTCCTGTCGGCCGTCACCATCCCCAGCTCCCCCAAGGTTGAGTCTGTCACCTCCAGAATATCATCCATCCATCTTGCCCTTGGTCGGCCCCTCTTCCTTTTGCCTTCCACTTTCCCTAGCATCAGCTTCTTCTCCAGGGTATCCTATCTTCTCATTATGTGGCCAAAGTACTTCAGTTTTGCCTTTAATATCATTCCCTCAAGTGAGCAGTCTGGCTTGATTTCCTGGAGTATGGACTGGTTTGATCTTCTTGCAGTCCAAGGCACTCTCAGAATTTTCTTCCAACACCACAGTTCAAAAGCATCTATCTTCCTTCGCTCAGCCTTCCTTATGGTCCAGCTCTCACAGCCATAGGTTACTACAGGGAATACCATTGCTTTAACTATGCGGACCTTTGTTGTCAGTGTGATGTCTCTGCTCTTAACTATTTTATCAAGATTTGCCATTGCTCTCCTCCCAAGAAGTAGACATCTTCTGATTTCCTGGCTGCAGTCAGCATCTGCAGTAATCTTTGTGCCTAGAAATACAAAGTCTGTCACTGCCTCCACTTTTTCTCCCTCTATTTGCCAGTTATCAATCAAGCTGGTTGCCATAATCTTGGTTTTTTTGAAGTTTAAATGCAACCCAGCTTTTGCACTTTCTTCTTTCACCTTTGTCGTAAGGCTCCTCAACTCCTCCTCGCTTTCAGCCATCAAAGTGGTATCATCTGCATATCTAAGATTGTTAATGTTTCTTCCAGCGATTTTAACTCCAGCCTTGATTCCTCAAGCCCAGCACATCGCATGATGTGTTCTGTGTACAGGTTGAATAGGTAGGGTGAGAGTATACAGCCCTGCCGTACTCCTTTCCCAATCTTAAACCAGTCCATCTTACCGTTGCTACTTGGTTGTTATACAGATTCCTCAGGAGGCAGACAAGATGACTTGGTATCCCCATACCACCAAGAACTTGCCACAATTTATATTATATATATTATATTATTTAAATTTATCCCCGCCCATCTCCCGAATCAGGGGACTCTGGGCGGTTTACAGGACAACAGTTAAAATGTATACATAAAATTACAGCAGTATAAAATAATTATAAACACAGATGGGTATTAGTTAAAAGAAGGACATTAAAATTACGGGATTAGCCATCTCCATGAGGAGCTATCCTTTCCTCCTTCCCATGCCAGGCGGCAGAACCAAGTCTTCAGCTCTTTCCTAAAGGTCGGGAGGGAGGAGATCTGTCTCAACTCTGGGGGCAAGCTGTTCCATAAAGTGGGTGCTGTTACAGAGAAGGCCCGCCTCCTAGACCCCATCAGATGACATTCTCTAATTGATGGGGTACGTAGCAGGGCCTCTCTGGATGACCGGGTGGGGCGGGTCGATAACATGGGGATAAGACGGTCCTTCAGGTATTCTGGCCCCATGCCATGTAGGGCTTTAAAGGTGATAACCAACACCTTGAATTGTACCCGGAAGCAAACCGGCACCAAATGCAGCTCGCGGAGCAACGGTGTTACATGTGCAGATCTTGGGGCACCCAATACTGCCTGCGCGGCCGCATTCTGCACCAGCTGAAGCTTCCGGATACTCTTCAAGGGTAGTCCCATGTAGAGCGCATTGCAATAATCTACGTGGGAGATGACGAGAGCGTGAGTGACTGTACGGAGGGCATCGCGTTCCAGGAATGGGCATAACTGGCGCACCAACCGAAGTTGCGCAAAAGCCCTCCTAGCCACGACTGCCACCTGCTCTTCGAGCAGGAGTTGTGAGTCTAGAAGAACCCCCAGATTACGCACCGTTTCTGAACGGGGTAGTGCTACCCTATCGAGAACCAAAGATGATAATTTCCCAGAAGATGCTAAGCCATCAATCCACAGCCACTCGGTCTTACCAGGGTTCAACTGAAGCCTGTTGTTCCCCATCCAGGCCCTCACAGCCACCAGGCACTGGGACAGGGTGGACACTGCATCACTTACTTCAGCAGGGATGGAGATATACAATTGAGTATCATCTGCATACTGATGATACCTCATCCCATGGTGTCGGATGACCTCGCCCAGCGGTTTCATGTAGATGTTGAACAGGAGAGGAGAGAGAACCGAGCCTTGCGGCACCCCGCATAGGAGCAAACGCGGGTTGGATCTCTCCTCCCCTATCACCACCGACTGGGAGCGGCCCCGGAGGAAGGAGATGAACAAGCGCAAAACTACGCTGCCCACCCCCAACTCCCTAAGCCACCCCAAAAGGATACCATGGTCGATGGTATCGAAAGCCGCTGAGAGATCCAAGAGAGCCAGGATGGATGCACTACCTCCATCCCGCTCCCACCAGAGGTCATCCATAAGCGCGACCAATGCACTCTCCGTCCCATATCCCGGCCTGAAACCTGACTGAAAAGGGTCAAGATAATCCGCTTCATCCAGGGTCCTTTGAAGTTGCAACGCCACCACTTTCTCAACCACCTTTCCCAAAAAGGGAAGGTGGGAGACTGGACGAAAATTGTCCAGAATGGTCATGTCCAGGGAAGGCTTCTTGAGGAGGGGGTGCACCAACGCCTCCTTAAAGGCAGTTGGAACCACCCCCTCCGCCAAGGATGTATTAATCATAGCCTGGACCCATCCACCTGTCACCTCCCCGGCTGATTTCACCAGCCAGAAAGGGCAGGGATCTAAATAACATGTGGTGGGGTTAACCATTCGAAGGATCCTGTCCACTTCCTCAGGTCCAACAGGATCAAATTGTTCCCAGGTAATAAGGCAAGACCGCTCTCCCGGCATCTCCCCAGACTGCAATCCAGGCATGGAGTCCAACTTAGACTGAATCCGAGCGATTTTATCCTGCAGATGCTCAGCAAATTCTTCCGCACGGCCCTGCACGGTCAGTACCACCTTACCCAAGAGAGATCGAGTAATCTTAAACAGGGCTGTCGGACGGCATTCTGCGGATGCAATAAGAGTGGAGAAATATTTACGTTTCGCCGCTCTTACCGCCACAAGGTAGGCCCTAATAGCGGCTCTAGATTGTGTTCGGTCGAATTCGGTCTTCGTCTTCCTCCAGCGGCACTCTAGACGTCTCTTCACCCTCTTCAAGACCCTCAACTCCTCCGTAAACCACGGGGAGTGATGGGTCGAATGGGGCTGGAGAGGTCGCATCGGCGCGGTCCTGTCCAAGGCACCGGCCGCCTCCCTATTCCAGGTTGCAGCCAGTACCTCCGCTGGACCGTGCAGCAGATCCTCGGGTATTACCCCCAGCTCCCTCTGAAACCTCAATGGGTCCACAAGTCGCCGGGGGCGGACCAATCAAATAGGTCCAGCCTCCCTGCGGAGTGGGGCGGCATAAGAGAATCCTAGGGATACCAGGATGTGATCTGACCATGACAACGGGGATAGTTCTAACTTTCCCCTCAGGTCACTTTGCCATTGCTCTGACAAGAAAACCAAATCCGGAGTGAGTCCACTGTCTCGAGTCGGATCCCGAATAATCTGGGACAGGCCCATGGCCGCCATGGTAGCCATGAACTCCCGAGCCGCTTCTGAGGCACCCCCCAGGGATGGCAAGTTAAAATCCCCCAGAACCATAAGCCTGGGGAACTCCACCGCCAACCCCGAGACGGCCTCCAGCAGCTCAGGCAAGGAGGTTGCTATGCAGCAGGGGGGCTGGTACAATAGCAACACTCCCAACTGTTCACGGGCACCCAACTTGAAAAACAGAATCTCACATCCGGATACTTGTGGAGCAAGGCCCCTGAAAGCCACCAAGGATTCTCTGATGATAACTGCCACGCCTCCTCCCCTACCCCTGTCTCTCGGCTGGTGCCACACCCGAAATCTGGCCGGGCACATCTCCGAGAGGGCTACTCCTCCCTCTGGGCCCAGCCAGGTTTCGGTAATACACGCCAGGTCCGCCCCTCTCTCCGTGATTAATTCACTTATGAGAGGGGCTTTGTTATTTACCGACCTGGCGTTGAGTAGCAGCAGCCGGAAGCCAGGGCCGTCAAGGATCTGCTGACCAGAACCTGGGGTTGAACTCGGAGGACCGGAACGCACCACCGGTACTAAACACCGGGGGCGCCTTCCCCGAAGATGGCCTGTCCTCCGGTTCCCGTCGCAATATCTCCTGCCCGTCACCACCTCGATCTGAATACCCACATTGTAGTCCCCAGAGTTTCCTGATCCGGTCGCCTCCACTCCCGAATCCCTCGAAAACCTGGCTCTAGGCAGGGGTCTCTTCCATACACCCCTCCTTTCACACTCCATCCTCCTGGGCAGTCGAAGGCCACCAGCGCAACTAACCGAAGCTCTCGGCACTGGTAAGCCTCAACCGCCCCTTACATTCATCCTCCAGTCACTCATTTTGCCCCCTGTGGCTTCTCTCACTGGTCACAAAGGGGCAAACAGTCACTCCTACCTGCCCTGTCTCTCACTCAGGGTCAGGTACTCTCTCAAACACATACAGTCTTGGCCCCCCACTCGTCACTCTCACCCACGGGGGGGAACCACACTCACACAAGAGACCCCACAATTTTCCACCGCTCTGACACGGGGGTGGTTGTCCTTCAGGCCAGCAAGCAGCAACTATTGAATGATGTTAATAATGATGATCTTAATAGCTTAATTGCCTTCAATAGTGGAGTCCAGATAACAAATGAGTAAGATTGTCATTTTCTGGGGACACCCCAGTTCCAGGGCCAGAGACCAAGTCCACCACCAGTTCTAATTTCAGCCAGCCTCCGTTGTTCTCTACAGGCCTTCACAAGCCTCCACCGGCCTCTGCCGGCCTCGGGTTCACAGTTCTCAAAGCCTCCCAGATTTCTCAGTTTTTGGGGGGTTACTTTGTTGGTTCTCTGTATGAGTTCTAATTGGCTTCCACCAGCCACCGTAGGCCTCTCCTCTGTGGCTACAGCCATCCATCCTGCAATGTAATAGGGACTCCAGGTCCAACGGGCCTCAACGCCACTCCGTTCAAGGAGGCCAGCCACCAAGCCTCGCAAGCTGGTCTGCAACCCCAGCAGCTTCCACAACTCCACTAACCACCACCAAGCTCCGTGGATCGCCACTGGGCTCCACAGCCTCCGCATCCTCCGCGGTCTCCACAGCCCCCACTAGGCTCTGCCGAACTCTGCTGAACTTTACCAAGCCCCAACTCCAGTAACTCCTCCAGGCCCAGAAAAAAGTCCCGGTTCGCCACTCCAGCTCCGCCAAGCTCCGCCAGCTCCGCCAAGCTCCCGCCAAGCTCCCACTGACTCCACCAGGTGACTCTGATGTCTCGGCCTAAGAGCGCTGGGCTGCTGGGCTGCTGGGCTGCTCCGTCTCCGTCTCCGTCTCGGTCCTGACCAACAACTGCTCCCCCGCTCCGTCCGGTGAAGTCCGCTCGCTCACCCCCCAACTCCAGTATAACTCCTACGACCACCACGGTAAGATTGTGGGGTATAGGGAGGGGTTTTTAGATTTCCTAAGGTTTTTTAGCGCTTACTTCTCCCGGAGCGGTTGCCAGCGTTTCCTTGCGGCCCATAATTTGTTATGATCCACACAGTCAAAGGCTTTAGAATAGTCAATAAAACAGAAATAAATGTTTTTCTGAAACTCCCTGGCTTTCTCCATTATCCAGCGGATATTGGCAATTCGGTCTCTAGTTCCTCTGCCTTTTCTAAACCCAGCTTGTACATCTTGCAATTCTCGCTCCATGAATTGCTGGAGTATACCTTGCAAGATCTTGAGCATTACCTTACTGGCATGTGAAATAAGTGCCACTGTTCGATAGTTTGAACATTCTTTAGTGCTTCCCTTTTTTGGTATGGGGATATAAGTTGATTTTTTCCAGTCTGATGGCCATTCTTGTGTTTTCCAAATTTGCTGGCATATGGCATGCATCACCTTGACAGCATCATCTTGCAAGATTTTAAACAGTTCAGCTGGGATACCGTCGTCTCCTGCTGCCTTGTTATTAGCCATGCTTCTTAAGGCCCATTCAACCTCACTCTTCAGGATGTCTGGCTCTAACTCACTGACCACACCGTCAAAGCTACCTCCAATATCATTATCCTTCCTATACAGATCTTCCGTATATTCTTGCCACCTTTTCTTGATCTCTTCTGCTTCTGTTAGGTCCTTACCATCTTTGTTTTTGATCATACCCATTTTTGCCTGGAATTTACCTCCGATGTTTCTAATTTTCTGGAAGAGGTCTCTTGTCCTTCCTATTCTATTGTCTTCTTCCACTTCCGCACATTGCTTGTTTAAAAATAATTCCTTATCTCTTCTGGCTAACCTCTAGAATTTTGCATTTAATTGGGCATATCTCCCCCTATCACTGTTATCTTTTGCTTTCTTTCTTTCTTGGGCTACTTCCAGTGTCTCACCAGACAGCCATCTTGCCTTCTTGGTTTTCTTTTTCTTTGGGACATTTTTTGTTGCCGCCTCCTGAACAATGTTGCGAACTTTTTGTTTTATGTGTGGAGATCGGTGCACAATGATCAGCACACAACCTTCACAGAAAAAGGCTCTAATCCAATGGCATGGATACCATGACGATTGGTGACCTTTTGTCTGCTGCAGCCTTCATCCACCTTCGCAGCCGTTGTAACAATACACCTTGTTATCTTCTGCCTGTTCTGCCGTTGAGGACTTTCTTGGATCGTTCTTTGTCTGGTTCCTCCCCCTGGACCTTACCGCCATGGGTGTCCCTACCAGGAGTACATGACTCCCGACGGCTTCACTCACAGGGTTCATTGGGAACACACAAGCCCACTCACCACAACAAGGTGACGATCCAGCGAGTGCGGTTACTCCATGACGACATGATGGCAACAATCCTGAATAACAATGGCTCTCAAAGCAATCCATTTAAAGTGGAATCCAGCGTTAAACAGGGATGTGTTATTGCTCCAACCTTATTCACTGTCTTCATCGCTATGATTATACACCTTGTTGAAGAGAAACTTCCTACTGGTGTAGAAATTATATATCAAACAGATGGAAAGCTTTTTAATCTTAGTAGGCTGAAAGCAAAAAATAAGGTAATTGCAACTTCTGTTATAGAACTTCAATATGCTGATGATAACGTAGTCTGTGCACACTCCGAGGAAGATCTTCAAACTATCCTAAACATCTTTGCAGAAGCATATGAAAAGCTCGGCCTCTCGATTAACATTAAAAAAACCAAAGTGCTTTACCAGCAAGTTTGAACCAATCCCTCCGCAGCGCCATCAATCCAGCTTAAAGGTGTGTCACTAGAAAATGTCGACCACTTTTCTTATCTCGGCAGCCATCTATCTACAAAAGCCGACATCGATGCTGAAATTCAGCATCGCCTGAGCTCTGCGAGTGTAGCTTTCTCCCGAATGAAGCGTAGAGTGGTTGAGGATCAGGACATTCGCAGGGAGACCAAAATGCTTGTTTACAAAGCCATTGTACTACCAACCCTTCTGTACGCCTGTGAAACACGGACCCTCTACAAACGCCACCTCCAACTTCTTGAAAGATTCCATCAACGCTGCCTCCAAAAAATTCTGCAGATTACTTGGGAAGATAGGTGGACTAATGTTAGCGTATTAGAAGAAGCAAAAACCCCCAGCATTGAAACTATGATCATCCAACATCAACTTTGCTGGACCGGCCATGTTGTTCTAATGCCTGACCATCGTCTTCCAAAGCAGCTACTTTACTCCCAACTTAAGAAAGGAAAACGGAATATTGGTGGACAGCAAAATAGATTCAAAGATACTCTCAAAGCTAATTTAAAAAAATGTAATATCAGCATTGAGAACTGGGAAGCCCTAACTCATGAGCGTTTCAATTGGAGGTCATCCTTTATTAATGGCGCTATGGACTTTGAAGAAGCACGAGTACAGGGCGAAAGAGAGAAAAGAGCTAAAAGGAAGGCACGTCAGGCAAACCCTCATCATGACCGTCTCCCACCCGGAAACCTATGCCCTCATTGTGGGAGGTTGTGCGGATCCAGAATTGGCCTTTATAGCCACTTATGGATCCACCGTTAAAATTTTACCTTTGGAAGACAATCTTACTCGGCTACGAGTGATTGTCAATGAATGTTGCGAACTTCTGTCCATAGTTCTTCCGGGACCCTATCTACTAAATCTAGTCCCTTAAATCTATTCTTCACCTCCACTGCATATTCCTTAGGAATGTTAGTGAGCTCATATCTAAGTGATCTGTGGGTCTTCCCTATTCTCTTTAGTCTGATTCTAAATTGTGCAATAAGAAGTTCGTGATCTGAACTACAGTCAGCTCCAGGTCTTGTTT
Organism: Charina bottae; assembly: GCA_023362775.1. NCBI lineage: Eukaryota > Metazoa > Chordata > Lepidosauria > Squamata > Charinaidae > Charina > Charina bottae. The sequence continues at coordinate 202,300,380 of JALMGJ010000001.1, forward strand.
TTACCGACTGTATAGATGTCCACCACCTTTGGCTGCAAAGGATGTAGTGAATCTGATTTCAGTGTCAACCATCTGGTGAAGTCCATGTATAAAGTCGTCTTTTAGTTTGTTGGAAGAGATTGTTTTTTATGCACAGTGAATTGTCTTGGCAAAATTCTATCAGCCTATGTCCTGCTTCATTTTGTTCTCCCAGACCATGCTTGCCTGTAATTCCAGGTGTCATCTGACTACCCACCTTAGCATTCCAGTCTCCTGTAATGAAAATAACATCTCTTTTTGGTGTATTATCCAGTAGGTGCTGCAGATCCTCATAGAACTGATCTACTTCTGCTTCTTCAGCATCTGTGGTTGGGGTGTATATTTGGATCACTGTGATGTTAAATGGCTTACCCTGAATTCGAATTGAGATCATTCTATCGTTTTTTGGATTGTATCCAAACACTGCTTTAGCCACTTTATTATTAATTATGAAGGCTACTCCATTTCTTCTGTGGTCCTCTTGTCCACAGTAGTAGATCTGGTGGTCATCAGATGTGAAGTGGCCCATTCCAGTCCATTTCAGTTCACTGACACCTAAAATGTCTATATTTAATCTTGCCATCTCACCAATAACCACATCCAATTTGCCCTGGATCATAGATCTTACATTCCAGGTTCCTATGGTGTGTTGATCTTTAGAACATCGGATTCGTCGTTCACCACCAGCACCGTCGGCCGCTAGCCGTCCTTTCGGCTTTGAGCTAGCTGCATCATCACATCTGGGGCTAGTTGAACGTATCCTCTGTTCCTCCCCAGTAGCATTTTGACCATCTTCCGCCCTGGGAGTCCCATCTTCCAATGGTATACCGACATATCTCTGGTTGTACTGATCCATTTAGTTTTCACGGCAAGAATACTGGGGTGGGTTGCCATTACCTTCCCCAGGGATCGTATTTAGTCTGACCTCTCTGCCACGACCTTCCCGTCTTGGGTGTCCCTTCACGGTTTAGCTCATGGTTTCATTGAGGTGCTCAAGCTCCAGCACCACGACAAGGTAACAATCTCCTTTGCTGGAGGCTTGAGAGTCTGGCAGGTTTTAAAATATGTTTGCACGGGAAACTTCTTAGTTTGCTATTTGCATCGATTCTATTCACCTGTATCAATAAAAGAACTTTTTCATATCCTATCGTGGCTTGTGCTAAAAGTTTCTAAATTGATACCAAAGGAGTGAGTTGTCACAGAAAGAGCAAATTCAGTTTTCCTGTCTTACATAGTGACAATATGTTGACTGTAGAAGACCAGCAGGAAGATACGCTTTCAAGATGGTGGCCGCAAGTTAACGCAGGCAATAACCGCTCCGGAGAAAGCTGGAAAAACCCCTTAAAAACCCACCGAAAATCCCTAAAATTCACCTTTGGGATTTTGGAGAGGTGGTGGTCATCGGTGGGGTGAGTGGCTTCTCTGAGGGGAGTGCTGGGCGAGGCTTGTGTCCGAGTCCGGGACTCTGGAACGCCGCGACGAAACAGGAGCCGAGGTCCGCAGGTGGGCTGTTGGTCAGACCGGTGGGGTTGACGAGAGCCTGGAGCCTGGAGTCCACTGAAGGCCGGAGGCCGGAGACTACGGGAGACCGCCAGAGTCTGAATTTCATTGCTGGAGGCCGACAGACTTCGAGTTGGGCCGGCGGGGCTTTCGGGGGCTGGAGACCATTGAGAGCTGCTGGAGGCTACCAGGGGCCTCTGAAATTGTCCGCTGGAGCCTGGAGGCCGTCGGAGGTGAGCTAGGCCGGTGGAGTTGGTGGGGGCCTAGCAGACCCGGCGCGGCACAGAAGGGAGCCCGACGGATGCAGCGGAGCCCGCAGAGCTACTGAAGACCATCAGGGGCTGCCGGAGGCCACGGAGTGCAAGCTGGGTTTGGTGGAGCTGGAGGGGCTAGCCGGAGCCGAATGAGACGGACGAGGCGGCCCCCTGCCACAAACAATCCGGACTTTTTCCCGGGCCATTTTCTGAGGTGGGTCCGGAGGCTCCGGATGTTTGAGCTGATCAGAACTAGTGGCGAACCCGGCGGCCCTGGGAGACGCGGATGGGATGGTGGCCGGACTGATAGCCCAGCAGATCAGGGCATAAGAATAAGATCAATCATACGGACTAACCCCGAATTATTCTGGTGGAGGCTTGGGGCTTGGCGATCTGATAGCCCCAAATTTAGAACTAAGTAAGATCGCAAGAACTGGATGTCATCCCATTGATCTAAGGTGGCAGAGAGCTCGTGGGGGTCCCTTGGTATGAATGTGGACTCCCCCCCGGGTGAGAGACGAGGAAGGGGGAGTTTAGTTTGTATGAGGGTGGAAGAGTGCCCCCTAGGTGAGAGTCTGGTGGGGTAGGAGTGACTGGTTGTGCCTCTCCCTGACCAGTGAGAGAAGTTGAGGGGGAGGTACTGGGTGTGAATGGGGTGGTGCTAGTCCCTACCAGTGCCGAGAGCAAGAGCTGGTGCACTGGGGGGTCTTACCGCCACCCAAGAGTGTGTGGGATTGCATGATGGATGGTTGGGATAAGGGACCCTTAATTAAGCCCAAGAATTCTGGAGGCCTGGGAGTGGAGGCTACTGGGTCAGAGCTGGGAATCTCTGGGGGCTACATGGCGGGCCATTTGATTCAGGTGGTGACGGGCAGGGGATGGTATGATGGGAACCAGAGGGCAAGCCATCATCGGGGAAGGCGCCCCCGGTGTTTGTTACCGGTGGTGCATTCCGGCCCCCCGTGTTCACACCCAGGCCCTGGTAAGCAGATCCTCGTGGGCTCCAGTCTCCGACTGCTGCTGTTGAACGCCAGGTCAGTGAACAACAAAGCCCCTCTTATAAGTGACTTGATCACGGATGAGGGGGCTGACCTGGTGTGCATTACCGAGACCTGGCTGGGTCCAGAGGGGGGAGTGGCCCTCTCAGAAATGTGCCCAGCTGGGTTTCAGGTTTGGCATCAGCCGAGACACCGGGGCAGGGGAGGAGGGGTGGCAGTGGTCATCCGAGAGTCTGTTGTGGCTTCAGGAGCGCTGCTCCACAAGTGGCTGGGTGTGAGACCGTTTTTCAAGTTGGGTTCATGAGAACAGTTGGGAGTGTTGCTGCTGTACCAGCCTCCCTGCTGCATAGCAACCTCCCTGTCTGAGCTGCTCGAGGCTGTCTCGGGATTGGTGGTGGAGTTCCCCAGACGTATGGTTCTGGGGGACTTCAATCTGCTGTCTCTGGGACGGGCCTCGGAGGCAGCTCGGGAGTTCATAGCTACCATGGAAGCAATGGGCCTGTCTCAGATTATTCATGACCCGACTTGTGACAGTGGTCTCACCCCGGACTTAGTTTTCTTGTCTGAGCAGTGGTAATGTGATCTGAGGGGAGAGTTACATCTTTCCCCATTGTCATGGTCAGACCATGCCCTGGTGACCCTGAGACTCTCTTGTGCTGCCCCACTCTGCAGGGAGGCGGGACCTATTCGATTGGTCCACCCCCGGCAACTGATGGACCCAGTGAGGTTTCAGAAGGAGCTGGGGGTTATTCCCGAGGACTTGCTTCACAGTCCAGTGGAGGTCCTGGCTGTGACCTGGAATAAGGCTGCGGCCAGAGCCCTGGACAAGATCATGCCTATGCAACCTCTCCGGCCCTGCTTGGCCCGCCACTCTCCGTGGTTTACGGAAGAGTTAAGGGCTTTGAAAAGGGTTAAGAGACGTCTAGAGCACCGCTGGAGAAAGATGAAGACTGAATCTTACCGAACACAATCTAGAGCCGCAGTTAAGGCCTACCTTGTGGCGGTAAGAGCGGCGAAACGTGAATATTTCTCCGCTCTTATTGCGTTCACAGAATGCCACCCGACAGCCCTTTTTAAAATTACAAGATCTCTTTTGGGTCGGGAGCAGGGAGAGACCCATTTACAGGGCCGATCGGAAGAGTTTTCTGAGCATCTGCAGGATAAAATTGCTCAGATTCATTCCAAGTTGGACCCCAAGCATGAGACAGGATCTGTGGAGATGCCAGGGGCTCGTACTTACCATGTTATCTGGGAACAGTTTGATCCTGTTGTGCCTGATGAAGTGGACAGGATCCTCCGGACTGTAAACGCCACCACATGCCAGCTTGACCCATGTCCCTCCTGGCTGGTGAAATCAGCCAGTGAGGTGACATGTGGTTGGGTCCAGGTGATGATTAATTTGTCCTTGAGTGAGGGGGTGTTCCCGGCGGCCTTCAAGGAGGCGCTGGTGCACCCCCTCCTCAAGAAGCCGTCCATGGACCCTACTATCCTGGGCAATTTTCGCCCAGTCTCCCACCTTCCCTTTTTGGGAAAGGTGGTTGAGAAGGTGGTGGCGTGGCAACTCCAGAGGATTCTGGAGGAAACGGTTTATCTAGACCCCTTCCTGTCAGGTTTCAGGCTGGGATATGGGACGGAGACCGCATTGGTCGCGCTCATGGATGATCTCTGGCGAGAGCGGGATGAAGGGAGTGCGTCCATCCTGGCTCTCTTAGATCTCTCAGTGGCTTTTGATACCGTCGACCACGGTATACTTTTGGGACGGCTCAGGGAGTTGGGGGTGGGCGGCGTAGTTTTTCGCTGGTTCACCTCCTTTCTACGAGGCCGTTCCCAGTCGGTGTTGATAGGGGAGGGTAGCAGCTGACTTGTGGGGTGCTGCAGGGCTCGGTTCTCTGTCCTCTCCTATTCAACATCTACATGAAGCTGCTGGGCGAGATCATCCATCACCGCGGGATGAGGTATCACCAATATGCTGATGATACCCAGTTATACATCTCCATCCCGGGTGAAGTAGGTGATGCGGTCGATGCCTTATCTCAGTGTCTGGAGGCTGTGGGGGTCTGGATGGGGAACAACAGGCTTCAACTGAACCCTGGTAAGACGGAGTGGCTGTGGATTGATGGCCCCCCTAAATCCGGGAAGTTGTCATCCTTGGTTCTGGGTGGGGTTGCACTACCTCACTCAGATCCAGTGCGGAATCTGGGGGTCCTCCTGGACTTGCGACTCCTGCTCGAAGAGCAGCTCGAAGTGGCAGTCGTGGCCAGGAGGACCTTTGCACAACTTTGAGTTGTGCGCCAGTTACGCCCTTTCCTGGATCGGGAGGCCCTCCGAACAGTCACTCACACCCTTGTCATCTCCCGTATAGACTACTGTAATGCGCTCTACATGGGGCTACCCTTGAAGAGTATCCGGAAGCTTCAGCTGGTACGGAATGTGGCGGTGCGAGCAGTTATGGGTGCCAGGAGATCGGCACATGTAACACCTCTGCTTCGCGAGCTGCATTGGCTGCCAGTTTGCTTCCGGGTCCAATTCAAGGTGTTGGTGATTACCTTTAAAGCCCTATATGGCATAGGGCCAGGGTATCTGAGGGACCATCTCGTCCCGATAACGGTGGCCCGCCCCACCCATGCATGCAGGGAGGGCATGCTCCAGACCCCCTCAACAAGAGAATTCCATCTAGCGGGGTCCAGGAGGCGTGCCTTCTCTGCGATAGCGCCCGCCTTATGGAATATCTTGCCTCCAGAGGTGAGACTGGCCCCTTCACTCCTGGCCTTTCAGAAGGCCCTTAAGACCTGGCTCTGCCACCAGGCCTGGGACAACAGAGACAGTAGTGCCTCCTGGGATTGGCTGGCCCAGTAGCAATAGGATCTATGCTACGATTCCCTATCCATCTTGGATTTTATCTATTTATATTAGCTGTATTTTTAGATACTTTTAATTGTATAGTTTTTAAATTTTCAATTATTGTAACCCGCCCAGAGTCCCTTGCATGGGAGATGGGCGAGGAATAAATTAAAATAATAAAATAATAATAATTAAAAAAAAATACAGAGGTTGGAGAGGCCTCTCTCTTTGCAGCTGAATTGCCAGAGGCAGCATGGACTCAGATTTCTACAGGGTCCTTCAGAATTGGGGGGGGGGGGCAAGGAGAACAGATTTTCCGACCCCTGAATGAGAGACGCTCTCCCCCGGGCCGGTGGAGGAGGATGGCCAATTTAGGGACCGGGATGTAGAGCAGAATGTGGAAGCGGCCTCCGATCGATGGGTCACGTGAAAACATGACCACCCAAGATTTTTGGCACCAGAGGAGCAAATGGATATAATGGAGGTGGAGATGAGATCCCTAAGAAACCAAATAGTGGGACTAGAGGGGGCCATGGAACAGCTACTGCGATGTGGAAGCCGAGGGAAGACTGACAGTGAGGATTGGCCTCCAGGAATGCTTCCCCTAAAGTTACAGAGGGGGAGGGGGATTCTTTGGATGAAGAGGAAGAAAGCAGGCAAGCGAGAGTAGCAGCTGCTATCCCCCCCCTTGCTAGCAGAGCTTCGAGAGAGCAATGCAGGAGAACTTCAGGATGGAGAGGAGCCTTTGGAGGAAGAGATCTAAAGGTAAAATTTTCTGGAGAACCTAAGACTCTTGCTTGTTACCTAACCCATGTGAAGGTGTTTATGGAGGAATTTAAAGACAATTTCCCAACAGAGGAGGCGAAGGTGAGCGATATATCAGCCCAGCTTGACGGGGAGGTGGCTGATTGGTTGGTGGAATTATACAACAGTGGCTCACCCAAATTGGGAAATTTCCAGAGATTTATGACCACTTTGTGGAAAAGATTTGAGGACCCCTTGGGCAAAATCAAAGGCAAAACAAGCCTTCAACATATCAAGCAAGGGTCCCGATCTGTATCTGAGTACGCCATGGAATTTAGGAGCTTGGCTGGGAAAGTAGCGGACTGGCCAGAAGCTCTGAAGGTTGAATACTTCCAAGAAGGACTGCAGCAGGAGATTCTGGAGTGGTCCCTAGCTTGAGGAATTCCTCAGACGCTGATGGAGTGGATCTGCCTGGCTGGGGAGGTGGAAGATACAAGATTACGCCTCAAGAGGAGGCAGAAGCCCCAGACTCAAGCAGCGGGGAAAGTAATGCTGAGCACCACATCGAAAAGACCAGCGAGTAAATCATGGGGCGAAGAAAAGGAATGCCAAGCAAAGCAAGGTTTGTGTTTCAAATGCGGAAAGGAGAGCCATAGCCTGGCTAATTGCCCACAAACTGGCACTGGGAGAAGAGTAAAGCTGGAACTAGCAGCATTAAGAGCCCGGTGACAAAAAGTAAAGGAGCAGTGGCTGCCGCTACAGAGGAAAAAGTTTATAAACCCCACAATTGGGGGGAGATGGAAAATTCTACTGATGGTGAATCTGACCTGTCAGGAAATGTCTAGAGCCTGTTCTGAGTGGTGCCGACAAACAGGCTGGAGCGAATGGGTGCAGTGATCCAATGGTGAGTGAAGCCTGCCCAACCATGGTTGTGGGATTATGAATAGAGACCTTGGGGGGTTGTGGTAGCATGGACTTAGTGGGGATGCTAGACTCTGGATGCACCAGATGTCTCATGCATCCTACCATAGTGACTGGACTGAGACTGAGGGTGGCCAAGTTAAAGAACCCAATTATTTTTACTCAGCTTGATGGATCAGAGATGCAGGGGGGGCCAGTGGAGTATTACACCAAGGAAGTCCAGATTAAAATAGGGAGCCATGAAAAAACCTTACAGTTCATAGTGGCCCCAATTTCCAATCAGCCCATAGTATTGGGATTAACGTGGCCATGAGCCTGAAATCCTCAGGTGGATTGGGCCACAGGCCAAATAACTTTTGCTGATGGTCATTATGGAGGTCTGGTTTCCCGAGAGTCTGGGTCTGAAATGGTGGGGGCAGTGAACAAACCCTAGAGGGGGAGATAGCAGGAGAAGATTCCCCCATTCCTATGCCATACAGAGATTTGAAGGAGGTGTTTGGAGAAGTAGAGTCAAACCAGCTCCCGCCTCATAGAAAATCAGACTGTGCCATAGAACTGGAACTAGGGGCAGTTTTGCCTAGAACTAAGTTGTATTCTATGACACCTAAGGGATTGGATGCTTTGTGGGAATTTATTGACAAGAAGTTGGAACGGGGTTTCATTCGCCCTGCCTCCTCATCAATGGCTGCACCTGTGTTGTTCAGAACCAAGACAGATGGGATGTTGAGACTATGTACTGATTATAGAGGCTTGAATGCTATTTGTAATAAATATCCTTTACCTTTGATGAAGGATATGCTGGCCCATTTATCGAAAGGAAGAATTTTCTCCAAGCTGGATTTAAGAGAGGCATATTTCCGAGTTCGAATCAGAGAAGATGAATGGAAAACTGTGTTTAATTGTCAGTTGGGTTCTTTTGAATATCTGGTAATGCCCTTCGGTCTAAAGGGGGCCCCTGGGGTCTTTATGCATTTGATAAATGAAGTATTACACGACTTTTGTATAAAGGAGTGCTAGTCTATCTTGATGACATTTTGGTCTATACTGAAACAATGGAAGAGCATATATAATTGGTGAGAGAGGTGTTGAAATGTTTATTACGAAATCAATTGTATGCTAAATTGTCAAAATGTGAGTTTCATAAGGAACAATTAGATTATCTGGGTTACCGAGTGTCAAATAAGGGGGTAGAAATGGATCCCGCAAAGGTGCATGATGTAATTGCTTGGGAGCCCCCAAAAACTAGGAGACAGTTGCAAAGTTTCCTAGGGTTTGCTAATTTCTATAGGCAGTTCATACCCAATTTTGCACAAGTGGCATTACCCCTCACTGACCTATTAAAAACAAAGGGGATCAAAAGGAGATAAAAAACCAGGGGTGAAGTTGCAATGAACAGCAGAATGTCAAGAGGTGTTTGAACAGCTAAAATACCTATTTACGTCAGAGCCTGTGTTAAAACATCCCAATCCTATGAAGCCGTTCGTAATCCAGGTATATTCTTCAGATGTCGCGGTTGGAGAGATTTTACTACAAAAAGATGAAGGGGGGTCCTGAGACCCTGTGCCTACCTTTCACGTAAATTCAATGACACTGAACAACGCTGGCATGTGTGGGAAAAGGAAGCCTTTGCAGTGCGATTGGCATTGCTGACATGGAGGCATTTGTTGGAGGGGGCCTCTCAGCCCTTTGGAATATGGAGAGATCATAAGAATTTAGAGGCTTTGTGTGCCCCAAGAAAGTTGAACCCTCAACAAATTAGGTGGTCTCAATTTTTCAGTAGGTTTAACTTTACTCTCAAGTACTTGCCGGGAGGAAAGAATTTCTTGGCTGATGCTCTATCCCGTAGCCCCAACACAACAGCCAGAGAGAGGAGGTTATAAACTCAGTTTTCCCAACTCAGCAGTTGGGGATGGCTGCAGTTACGAGAAGTCAGAAGTCTGCACCACTTTTAAGAGTGGAAGAGGGCTTACAGACTGAATTACTTTCTGAATTAAAGAAAGATGCTTGGTTGCTAAAAGTGTCTAAATTGATATCAAAGGAGTGAGTCGTCACAGTAGATACTGTAAATACACCTTCTTCCCCACTTGCCATTCTGGTGCCCTTTTGTGGTCAGCGTATTTCTTGTCAGTTTCTTTGGTGTCTTCCAATGCCCTCTCTATAATTGGCCACCAGTCAGCTATGCGTTTCATCCACTCATCCAATTGAACCATTTCGGTTTTATCTTTTGGCAACTCTGGGAATGCCATGAAGTCTTGACCATTCACCACTTGGAAAGGGGGAAACCCCATACTCTGGTGTACTGAATTGTTATAAGCCACTTTGGCAAACGGAAGTAGGTCCACCCAATTGTCCTGCTGATAGCTGACGTAGCATCTAAGGTACTGCTCCAACACTTGGTTAGTACATTCACAGCCTCCGTCCATTTCTGGATGATGGCTGGAGCTTAAACCTTGTCCCATGCCAATCATCTTTAGGAATGCCCTCCAAAATTTCGAGGTGAATTGTATGCCCCGGTCGCTTATGATTCATTCAGGGGTCCCATGCAGTCTATAAATGTGTTGCATAAACATCTTGGCTAGCTGTCCTGCATTTGGTATACTAGTGCATGGGATGAAATGGGCTTGCTTCGAAAATAAATTGGTTACTACCCAAATCACTTGTCTTCTTGTGGCTCTCTGGTAAATCTACTATAAAGTCCATAGCTATCTGCTTCCAAGGTTGGGTGGGGCGTGCCACATTCTGCAATAGCCCTCTGGGTTTTCCCCCCATTCTTTTGGCCATGGCACAGATTGGGCAATGGGTTACATATTCCTCAATGTCTTTGCGAAGGAATGGCCACCAGAATTGCTGCCTCAAAAGGTGCAAAGTCTTTAGGAATCCAAAGTTCCCAGCCAACTTTGCATCATGGCATCTCTCAAGTATTTTCCTTTTCAGCGGCTCCAGGATATACAGCCTATCCCCACTCCACCAGAACTCCTGTTTCTCTGTCAGGTTTGCTTTATTAGTTCGCAACCATGCATCAGTTTTTAGCACCAACTGTAGCTCATGTCGTAAATCCCCTTCTACTGTTAAATTGGGTTTGGACTTCTGACCCCTTGTGACCGCTGCCATCCCCGATTGTAGGGTTGGGATGATTGAATCTATTACCTCTTCCCTCTGGCTGTTGTGTTGTGGTAACTGGGACAAAGCATCAGCCAAAAAATTATTTCCCCCGGGTAAGTACTTTAGAGTGAAATTGAATCTACTAAAGAATTGAGCCCATCTAATCTGCTTGGGGTTTAACTTCCTTGGAGTTCGCAGCGCTTCTAAATTCTTGTGATCTGTCCAACCTTTGAAGGGGTGAGCTGCCCCTTCTAGTAAATGCCTCCAATTTATCAAAGCCCAGCATACTGTAAATGCTTCCTTTTCCCATACGTGAAGGGTGAGGGAACCGACTCTTCTTCCGCAGGTATCGGACTACATGCCCCAGAATACCTCACTTCCGAGCTGGCTGCTGACATCCTGGAAGTTGTCATTCGGGATCCGCTGTCCTCCGCCGCTGTCCATGGGATTCACCAGGTCTTCTTCGGTCCGAGGGCGACCCTCCAAAAGGACGCCAGCAAATTTTCCCATGTAAGTGGTACCTATTTATCTACTTGCCTTAGCTTTCGAACTGTTGGGTTGACAGGAGCTGGGGCAAGTGACAAGAGCTCACCTCGCCAATTGGATTCGAACCACCAACCTTATGGTCGGCAGTCTAACAGCTCAACGGTTTAATTGCTTTGCCTTTGACTGATCTTTTAAAAACAAGGGGTGAGTTGCAGAAAGCAGCAAAGCCAGGGGCAGCTCTGAAATGGACTCCTGAATGCCAAGCTGCATTTGATAAATTAAAGGCACTGGTTACAGCAGAGCCAATATTAAAACACCCTGATTCTGAAAAAACTTTTGTTATCCAGACTGACACCTCAGATCCTGTGGTTGGATGGGTGCTCCTATAGCAAGATTCCAATGATGTTTTGAGACCTTGTGCCTATATCTCCCGAAAATTTTCAGAGACTGAAAGTTGATGGCATGTTTGGGAGAAGGAGGCTTTTGCCGTGTGGCATGCACTTGCTACATGGAGACATTTGTTGGAGGGTTCCCCCCACCCTTTTGAAGTGTGAACTGATCATAAAAACCAAGAAGCCTTGAAATCCTCACGTAAATTGAGTCCCAAGCAAGTGCACTGGGCTGAGTTCTTCATTCAATTTTACATTAAAATACCTCCCTGCAGGAAAAAAAATCTTAGCTGATGCACTCTCTCATTTACAACACAACAGCCAAAGAGAGGAAGTAATTGACACTGTGATGTCCCCCCAACAACTGGGTTTAGACCCAGGGGAATTAGAAAAGGACAAGAGTACCATGACGACCAGGCTAAGTCTGCAGGTGGGGAAGGTAGCAATTACTTGCAGTAAAAAGCCACCACCTGATCTCATGTTATAAACTGCATTAACAAAAGAATTAAGAGCAGAATTACAAAATGATCCTTGGTTGCTAGAGCACAAACAAAACCTTCACGAGAACAATGGACTATGGTGGAATGGGGAGAAATTGTATGTACCCAGTGCATTAAGAAAGCGCATTTTGCTAAGATGTCATGATGACAAAATAGCTGGTCATTTTGGATTTGTAAAGACATTGCATTTAGTTATAAGACAATTTTGGTGGCCTACACTAAGAAAAGATGTTAAAGAGTATGTAACTACCTGCCCTATCTGTGTCACTACAAAAAAATCTACAGGAAAACCAGTAGGATTATTACAACCAGTAGTGAACCCTTGTCAACCCTGGAAACAGATAGCTATGGACTTTATAGTGGACTTGCCTGACAGTAAAGGGAAAATTGTAATCTGGGTTGTTACGGACTTGTTTTCCAAACAAGAGCATTTTATTCCATGCAAGGGACTACCTTCTGCTAACCAGCTGGCAAAGCTCTACATCTAGCACATCTATTGACCTCACAGTGTGCCCAAAAAGGTAATTAGTGACCAAGGAAGTCAATTTACTTCTAAATTTTGGAAAGCAATTTGAAATTAATTGGTGCAGAACAAAGTTTAAGCTCGTCGTTTTATCCCCAGACGGACGGAGCGACTGAATGTCTGAATCCCGTATTAGAGCAGTATTTAAGGTGTTACATTAGTTATCAACAAAATGACTGGGTTGACCTTTTGCCATTCGCTGAGGTTGCATATAATAATGCAGTGCATCAAAGTACAGGATTCTCCCCATTTAAAATTGCTACAGGGCAGGAATTTGTGGCAATCCCTGATCTACCTTCGTACCCTTCTCAAAACCTGCCCAATCCTTTGTTAGCTGATGAATGGATTGCTAAAGTAACATCTAACTGGCCAGTTATGAAACAAACCTTACAAGAGGCAAAAGATATTTATAAAAGGTTCACAGATAAAAAGCGATCCCCTGAATGGCAATTGAAGGTTGGAGATAAAGTATACCTGTCAACAAAACACCTTCGTTCTAATCAACCATCTAAAAAGCTGGGGCTGAAGTACGTCGGTCCATTTTCAATTACCAAAGTAATTAATCCAGTGACTGTTCAGTTAGAATTACCAAAAAATCTACGGAAAATACATCTGGTATTTCATATTAGCTTGTTAAAACCTCTGAAAGCTTCGAAAACATGTCATCTGGAAAAGCCTAAACCTCCTCCGATAATTCTAGGCGCAAAGATTACTGCAGACGCTGACTGCAGCCAGGAAATCAGAAGACGTCTACTTCTTGGGAGGAGAGCAATGGCAAATCTTGATAAAATAGTTAAGAGCAGAGACATCACACTGACAACAAAGGTCCGCATAGTTAAAGCAATGGTATTCCCTGTAGTAACCTATGGCTGTGAGAGCTGGACCATAAGGAAGGCTGAGCGAAGGAAGATAGATGCTTTTGAACTGTGGTGTTGGAGGAAAATTCTGAGAGTGCCTTGGACTGCAAGAAGATCAAACCAGTCCATACTCCAGGAAATAAAGCCAGACTGCTCACTTGAGGGAATGATATTAAAGGCAAAACTGAAGTACTTTGGCCACATAATGAGAAGACAGGATACCCTGGAGAAGAAGCTGATGCTAGGGAAAGTGGAAGGCAAAAGGAAGAGGGGCCGACCAAGGGCAAGATGGATGGATGGTATTCTGGAGGTGACAGACTCAACCATTGGGGAGCTGGGGATGGTGACGGCCGACAGAGGGCTCTGGCGTGGACTGGTCCATGAAGTCACGAAGAGTCGGAAACGACTGAACGAATAAACAACAACCTCCGATAATGGTGGAAGGAGAACAACACTTTGAAATTAAAGCTATTCTTGATTCTAGAATCCACCAAGGAAACCTGCAGTATCTGGTTCAGTGGCAGCATCTGCCGAGCAGCTTCAATGAGTGGGTGGAGAAAACCCACGTCTCTGCTCCTCAACTCACTGCTCAATTTCATCGCAAGTTCCCTGAATAACCTAACTGATGTATTGTATTTTACAATATTTTCTGTCTTTTATGTTTGCAGATTTAAACGCAATATATTCAGCAAGCTACTTCTGTCTCCTATGCAATTACTTTTTTCTTTGGGGGCCGGTATGTCAGGATTCCAGTTTGAATCCTGCCATGTACCTCGCAGATACATGTCAGCCTGGCCAGCGAGGGGAGGGGGAGCACATTCCGGGAGCCGTGCCACACTGTTGGAGACTATTGTGCTGAGCGTCAAGGTCGTCCGCCTACACCAGTGTGGTGGGGGCTTGAACGGAGTGGGAAACTAACGGACACTGACATCATGAGCACAAGAGGGTTGGCGCGAAGGTGGAAAGCTAAGTTTGACTGTTTGGTGGGAAACAGTCACTCAGATCTTTGAGAATGCTTTGATTTACACGTATCCTTAATAAAGCTTATTCTGCATTTCAAATGACTTGCATGGAGAAATGTTTATTGGGGCATTGAAGTCAGAGTCATTACAGTACCATTCTGCTTTAACTGTATTATTAATTCCTCAAGTTTTGTTAATTGTCTACATTTCCCATATTGTTTTACCCAATTCTTAGTCCATGACTCCAATTGCAATACATTATACCATGATATTGTACTCTGTTTAAATATTTCCTTTATATCTTCTCTACTAGAAACTTTACTTAACCAATCTTTCAATCTTAATACTCCAGCTCGTTCCATATATTTTATTAAACCTGTCTTATGATTCTCTGGGAATTTTTCTAATTCTACCATTCGAGTCAGTGGTGATATTCCTGGACTAAATATATATTTATTTTTATGGCAAATCTGTAAAGTAACATTACTGGTTGGGTTTTTTATTTCACTAAAACATTTTTTGTTTTGTGTAAAAAGAAAACAATCCTTATCTCTTATCACCCCTAACTCCATTTCACCCAAATCAATTTTTCTAATCTATATATCACATTAGGAACATATCTCATTTGATTAGCTATAGTATATAATACATATTAATATTTGGAATACCTAATCCTCCTCCTTTTTTTATCTCCATTACAAAAATTATTTATAATATTTTGCCATTGTTTTAACTCCTCCTGTGATAATTCTATTGGTAGCATCCAAAATAAAAAAATTATTTTAGGTAATATCTTCATTTTACATAGCACTACTCTCCCAAACCATGACAATTTCAATTTTTTATATCCAAATATTTTTTTCTTTTATTTCTTCCTTCAACTTATCAAAATTCACTGTTTTTACATCCTGTAAATTTTTAGCTATATTTATCCCCAAATATTTAAAACTCTCTGTAACTTTAATCTTATATATCTTTTTAATTTATTCTATTTCCCCTCTACTATTATTGATTAACATCATCTCAGACTTATTCCAATTTATTTTCAAACCTGTTACTTCTTCAAAATCTTCCAAATGTTTCTGAATGTTACTTAAAGCTTCTAACGGTTCTACTGTAGTTAACATAGTATCATCCACAAACAAACTAATCTTTACTTTTTCTCCTTGTCCTATTCCTTCTATATTTTTATCTTTCCTTATCGCATTCACTAATAATTCTATCACTAATATAAATAAAATTGGAGATAAAAGGCAACCTTGTCTTGTTCCTCTGCTTAGGTTGAATTGTTCTATTATTCCATCATTAACTAATACTGAAGATTTATTCCCTGCATATAATTTTGTAATAATATGTTGAATTTTTTTTTCTGAATCCCATTTGTTGAACAATTTTTTTTAATGTTGGCCATTCTACTGAATCAAAGGCTTTAAAAATATCTAGTGCTATTACTCCGGCTTTTACCTCTTTTCCTTTTATATAATTAATTACATTTAATAACCTCATTAGGTCTGCCATTTGTCTTCCTTTTATAAATCCGCTTTGATCATTTCTAATATATTTTCCTATAAACTCAATCTTTTTGCAATAATTGCTGTAAATATCTTCGCATCTTGATTTATTAATGATATTCGTCTACATGAATCAATTTCTGATTTATCTTTTTCAGGCTTTGGAATCAAAACTATTATAGAATACTGCCAGGATGGTGGAATCTCCCCTCTTTCTAAAATACTATTAAATGGTTTTTCCAATTTCAGAATTAAATTTTTTAAAAATATTTTATAAAATTCTGCCCCTAAACCATCCATCCCAGGTGTTTTTCCAACTTTCAAATTCTTTATAACCTCTTCTATCTCTTCTTTCATAAATTTGTGTTCTAATCTATCTTTATCATCCTCCTGGAGTTTATTACCTAATCTTTTCTCAATATAATTTCTAACTTTCTCTTCTGAACTCCCTTTAGTTGTATATAACTTCTCATAAAATTCTTGCATTGCTTTTATCTTATCTTTCATCAAATTACATCTTTTTCCTTTTAGTTCCTTTTGAACCTTTTCCATCTTACTTCCTTGCAATTCTTTTTTTAACGCTAATATCTCATCCAATTTTTTTTATCTCTATTAGTATAAATTCTCTCTAATTTATTTATTTATTTATTTGTTCAACTTATATGACCGCCCATCTCCGCCCATGGGAAACTCTCTTATCTTCCGTTCTATCTCTTCTTCCTTTTGCTTTTTTTGCTTTTTTAATATTGAGGCTTCTTTAATACTTAGTCCTCTTATAACTGCCTTCATTGAATCCCATAGTATTCCTTGCTCAATTTCACCATTATCATTAATCTGCCATATTTCCTTCCATTCTCTCTTTAGTTTTTCCATTATCTCTTCATTTCTAAAAATATTCATATCCATTTTCCATCTTTTAGCTTCCTTATAATCACATTTCACTTTCATTTGAATACTCATCGTTGAATGATCACTAACTTTTATGACTCCAATATCTACATTTGTAATTTTTGTCAACGTATTATTTGAAGCGAATATATAATCTATTCTTGAATATGTATTGTGTACTTGTGAAAAATATGTAAATGCTTTTTCTTCACCTTTCAATTCTCTCCAAACATCCTTTAAATTAATCTGTTTCATCTGTTTAATATCTTTTTTCTATTTTTCATCTCCTCTAATGTTACAATTGATTTATCCAACTTCTTATCTACTACTATATTACAATCTCCTGCTAATATAATCATCCCTTTACTTTCTTTTTCAACCTGCTTCACTACATTACTAAAAAACTCACTCTGTTTTTCATTTGGTGCATACACATTTATTAATGTTATATCCTCACCTCTTATTTGACCTTGTACCATTAAATATCTTCCTTTATAATCTCTTTGTTTTTTCCATTATAAACCCACATCTTTTAGAAATCAATGTTGCTACTCCCCTTGCTTTTGAAGTACCATACGATTTTTCATATTTATCAATCCAATTTAACTTCAATTCATTAATTCCATCCCTTTTTTATGCGTTTCTTGCAAAAAAATTACCGTATTTTCCAGCGTATAAGACGACTTTTTAACCCAGGAAAATCTTCTCAAAAGTCGGGTGTCGTCTTATACGCCGGGTGTCGTCTTATACGCCGGAAAATACGGTATATCTGGTATTTCCTTTCTTAATTGTGCTTCCACTCTTCATCTTTTTAACACATTACCCGAGCCTCTAACATTCCATGTTACAATTTTTATATGTTTAACCATCTTTAAACTTATTTCTGTCCCAACAAGTATTTTTGTCCCACCTTGTGAACTTTCTATAATGTTTAACAACTTATTATAACAACAATTAAATATATAATAAATAAACATAAAAACACTGATATAAAGACATATCACAAAATTACATAAACACATACCCCCTTCCCCCCACCTTAAACCAAACCCCACACTTAGTAATCTTTTATCCCCCATCCATCCTTCAGGCTTCCTCGATGTCGATGTAGCAGGGAGACCATGTAGCCGATGTCGGAGCAGCAGGGAGACGCGAAGTACACGTGTCAACATCAAAGAACCTTGGAGGCGGGGAAGGGTTTTAAATGTGCTTGCTTTGCTTTATTCATCCATTCAAGCCTTTGTCAGTGTTAACTTCTGTATACTATAATAAACTCTTTTGCTTCTAAGAACCTGTGCATCTGTAGGTTACTCTAGAGCAGGGAGATTATAGATCAGGGCTTTCCAAAGTGCCACCGCTGGCAACACACCCGGCAGCGGCGGCGACACGCGCGCGCACGGCGACGGCGCGGGGGGGCGTGCGGTGGCATGCGCGCGTGGCAGCGATGCAGGGGGGCGTGCGGCGGCGCGCGCGTGCACGGCGGCGGTGCGGGGGTGTGTGCGGCGGCACGCATGCGCATGGTGGCGGCATGGGAGGGGCGTGCGACGGCACGCGCGCATGGTGGCGGCACGGGAGGGGCGTGCGGTGGCGCGTGGGGCGTGCGGTGGTGCGCGCGTGCATGGCAGCCGCCGTGCACGCGCGCGCCGCCGCTTCTGGGTGGTGTGGCGACACACCACGCTGTGTGTGGCGACACACTTTTGTGTCGCGACACACAGTTTGGAAAGCTCTGTTATAGATATTAGATGGAGCACCTTACATAAAGACTTGAATCAAAAAAAAAAAAAAATTTGACCACGCATCCTGAGAACTACTCTGAGAAATCAGCGAGATTCTTGGTGAAAAGTGGCCATGAATCCAGACAAAATTTCAGCTTCAGCTTCGTGGAACGGAATGGAGGAAGCAGAGGAAGCAGGAGATTTTGAAGCACTGCAACAAGAGGAAGGAGAATACGAAGACAATGGGGAAGGGGACAGAGCCAGCTTGTTAGATGCCCAGCTGATGGCGAAAGCATCACAGCGAGCAGGAGAAGATGGATGGGAGAAACGGAAAACACAGAAAAAAGAGGTAACCAAAACTCCGCCCCGCCCCCCCTCAAATCTACAAAGCCTAAGTTGGCGGGATGGTCAGTTGCAGTGGGCGAAGGACTAGAGAAAGTGAGAGAGGGGAAATGCCCGAAGAAAAGGGTCACCCCAACCCAACGAATCGAGGTCCTGGAAGACCAGTTCTCGCACCTGAAACTAGAGGTAGGGGCGGTGAACGTGAAATTGGACTCTATGGGGGTAGCCATGGAAAAAATGTTAAAGACCTTAGAAGGACTCAGGGGGAGGAAAACAAGCCTGACGACCTCAGAAGGGGAGGAGGAAGCCACAGAATCTAGCGGAGAAAGCGATGATGGAGAAGAAGACCTTTGGCCCTACAGCAGACCGATCATGACCCCATCCCATGACCAACACAGGACCCCCTTGGCGACCAAAGCACCGAGGGGCATGGGCGAATTAAAAACGAAATTTGATGGGGACCCCAAAAACTGGCATGCTTTTTAACGCATGTGCAAGGGTTTATGGGGGAATTCGAACACACCTTCCGAACAGAGGAGAGCAAAGTAAGGTACGTCTCCAGTTTTTTGGAAGGGGAGGCGGGCGACTGGCTGGTGGCCATACATGACAGTGGTGCTTCAGAATTGATGAACTTTAAGCAGTTCATGTACACCCTTCGCAAAAGATTTGAGGATACGCTATCGAAAATCTCAGCCAGGGCACGAATTCAGAATTTAAGGCAAGGCAATAGAACAGTAGCAGAATACGCTATGGACTTCAAAAAGCTTTTGTCAAAACTACCAGACTGGCCGGAATCATTCAAAATTGAACACTTCCAATATGGACTGAGACAGGATCTGATCGAAGTGGCAATAGAGAGAGATGACCCAGGGACACTGGAGGGGTGGATCCAGTTAGCAGGGAAAGTGGAAAGTTGCAAAATGCAGTTGGAAAACATTAGAACTTTCCACTCTATGAGAAGGAATCAAGGAGCCCTCACCCCCCAACCCCGCACAGACAGTAGGCAACGGAACTCGGAAAAGGAGAAAGAACGACGGGCGAAAGACGGATTGTGCTTCCGTTGTGGGAAGGAGGGGCATAGACTGAATGCCTGCCCTCAGGGGGAAGCGACCATCAAAGACAAACCTCCGGCGAAGAAACCAACAGATGGGAACAGCCGCAAAGCGACACCCAACAAAGGCAAAGGAGCGGCAGCGGCAACCGTGAACCCACATCTGGGGTCGGATCTGGATGCAGACAGCGACGAATCAGACTTCGAATTCCAGCAGGCGGGAAACGAGACCGGTCTGTTCTGATTAGCGCCACAGGACAGACCCCCACAAAGGGGCACAACGGAAATGGTCGCAACAACCCGACAATGCACCTAAAGGTACAGTTGAGGACTTTGGGTGGGAGGAAAAAATAGGCGGGAGTTGCAATGCTAGACTCAGGTTGCTCTAGAAACCTGATGCACCCAAACGTAGTTGAAAAGATGGGACTGAACCTTTTTAAGCTTAAAACACCCATCACATTCTGCCAATTGGACGGGTCAGAACTGAAGGGGGGGCAGTGGAGTTCTACACTGAAGGACTGCAAATTACTATGGGGACCCATATAGAGACTTTGTGGTTCCTAGTGGCTCCCATTGCAACACGACCCAATTGCATTGCCTCTTACTGACTTATTAAAAACGAAAGGCAAGGGTGCGAACGCAAAAGTCCCGCCACCGAGCACGAAACTCGTGTGGACCCAAGAATGCCAGGAAGCCTTTGACAAGCTTAAGGCAAAATTCACTAACGAGCCCATCCTCAAACACCCAGAGACAGACAAGCTATTCATTATACACACGGACGCATCATTTAGCGCAGTTGGGGCCATATTGCTGCAGGCAGATGACAGTGGGAAAGTAAGACCCTGTGCATACATTTCCCGGAAATTTAATGAAACGGAGAAACGATGGCATATTTGGGAGAAAGAGGCGTTCGCTGTTAAACATGCCCTGAGCACATGGCGACACCTCCTGGAAGGGACAGCAGAGGCGTTTCAAGTGTGGATGGACCACAAAAACTTGGAAGCTCTCAAATCCCCCAGAAAACTAAATCCAAAACACCTCAGGTGGGCAGAGTTCCTTAGTAGATTCAATTTTACATTGAAGTACTTCCCTGGGGGGAAAAACTACATGGCAGACGCGTTGTCACGACTGCCGCAACATGAAAGCAGGATGGAGGAGGTCATTGAGCCACTCATCCCCTCACCGCCAGCGGCGGCTCAGAGCCAAGCGGCAACAGAAGAGAGGGGGGAGGGCAACATGGCAATCACTCGCAGCAGTGCGAAGCGCGCGGCTGAAAGCGACCCGTTCACAGACGAACTGCGGGCGGAAACAGAGACAGACGCATGGTGGGGGGACCACAAACACACTCTAGTGGAGAAAGACGGTTTAGGATGGAAAGACGACAAAGCTTATGTCCCAGAGCCCTTAAGGCAAAAAGTGCTGAGCAGGCACCACGATCACAAAACGGCAGGACATTTCGGATTCGTGAAAACATTACATTTAGTCCGGTGCAAATTCTGGTGGCCATCGTTGCGCACAGACGTTAAAGCCTATGTGCGCTCGTGCCCTGTATGCGCAACAGCCAAAAGGAAAATGGGAAAACCCACAGGGAAATTACAGGAAGTAGCAAACCCCTAACAACCATGGAAGCAGATTGCCATGGATTTTATAGTGGATTTACCGATGAGCAACAAGAATACGGCCATTTGGGTGGTCACAGACTTATTTTCTAAACAGGCACACTTCATTGCTTGCAAGGGAATACTGACTGCCCAAAAACTAGCTAGGATGTTCATTCAGCACATCTATAGAGCTCATGGAACGCCGGAACGCATAATCAGTGATCGCGGCAGCACTTTCACTTGCAAGTTTTGGCGGGCATTTTTGAAGTTAATTGGATCGGAACAGGGGCTCAGTAGTGCGTTCCATCCGTGCACAGATGGAGCGAGTGAACGCCTTAATGCAACATTGGAGCAGCTTGGCCCGAAGTGAGGACTAGACTCAATTGTACTAGAATATTTCCAGCTGCATGGGCACTCTGACAAAATGTCTGCCAAGGAATGACAAATCATCTATATCTATCTATCATCTATCATCTGTCATCTATCTATCCAATTTCTATGGTCGCACATCTCAAACAAGTGACTCTGGGCAGTGAATAATCATAAAAACAATTAAAACCAAATATAAACACAATACAAAAAATAAATACATATAGCAGCCGAGAAAAATCGTAACTGTAGATGTTAATATAACCAGGAAACAGGGCCCTTAACACCCTCGGGATCCCAGGCCCAGGCACACAACCAGGTCTTCAAGGCCTTATGGAAGGCCAACTGGGTAAGAGCCATCCTAATCTCTGGAGGGAGAATGTTCCAGAGGGCAGGGGCTACGGCTGAGAAGGCACACTTCCTAGTTCCCACCAGCTGACATTCCTTGGCTGATGGGACCCAAAGCATGCCCATCCTGCTGGACCGAATTGGACGAGTAGAAACAACTTGGAGAAGACGGTCCCTCAGGTAACTTGGTTCCAAGCCATGAAGGGCTTTAAAGATGACAACCAGCACCTTGAATTGCACCGGAAACAACTGGCAACCAATGCAGTTCACAAAGTAGTGGTGTTACATGAGTCAAATATCCAACACCATTTACTATCCATGCAGCCACATTCTGTACCAGTTCAAGCTTCCAAATGCTCTTTGAGGGCAGTCCCATGTAGAGCGTGTTGCAATAATCCAGATAGGAGGTCACAAGGGCATGAGTGACTGTGAGCAGAGCCTCCCGGTCCAGGAATGGGTGCAACTGGTGCACAACCCAAAGGTGTGCAAAGGCCCTCTTAGCCACCACTGCCACCTGTTCTTCCAGCAGGAGCCATGAGTCCAAGAGGACCCCCAGATTTGGCACCAGGTCTGCCTGGGCCAGTGCCACCCCATCCAGAACAAAAGGTGGAAAATCCTTGACACCAGAAAGCCCAAGTACCCAAAGCCTGCCCATTCAAGCAACATTAAGCTTGGTGAACCAGTGACTGGACTTGGCATAAACCAATTTCCTATATTGGAAGGGGTCGTTCAAATTTAGAAATGGATTGGGGGGAAATGGCTAAAAAATGTTTCTCAGTTGAACTTCATGGTCCATTTTCTTCTGCATCATTCCATGGCGTGGTCAGGGCACAGCAGGGGGGAGGGGGGAAGCAGAGCATCCCAGATCCTAGGGAAATTCAACTGCACATTTTCATATAGTTTATAGGAGAAGAGCCTTTCCCTTGGAAACACTCAAGACTGTCTACAGGTCATAGCAGCCCAAATAAGGCACTGACTTCCATTTGCATAACTGGAAGCTCTCCAGCGATGTAAACACCGGCTTCCTTCTGTTCTACAGTATTTTGATAACTTTGGAAAAGCAGGATCACATCCTGCTCTTGCAGGTGAAGAATCAACCTTTTGTGATGTATTAAATGGAGCTAGCCAGGCGTGCCCTACCCTCATGTGTGTCAAGGGCCACAGTTAGTGCTCAGGGATGCTGGAAGAAATTTCATAAATAGTAACATTTCATTTCACTATTTCTGACACTACCACCCATCATTTGTTAATAGGTTTTATCTGGTGTCTCCCCCATACAGCTATATACACAAGTAATCTGCAGAATGATGAGGTACCATGTACAGTATGATGTGTGTGGAATGGAATGAGTCCAGGAATTTAAAATCATAACCATAAACAACATCCTGCCTTCAGTCACATTCCTTCAGGAATATCCACTTCCCTGTATCCATGAACTTTTCTGCTGCGTATCTGGGCCCAGGCAGCAGGATACTATGGACAAAAATCTTCCTTTCCAGATCCCTGGACCCAAATTAACGCATTATATTCATTTATATTATTCTGTTTATATTCTGCCTTTCCTCCACCTGAATAATGGTGTTCAGTCTTTTTCCTGTTCCTCCTCTGATCCTCACAATAACCCAACCAGATAAACTAAGCTGAGACATAATGACTGGCCTAAGAGCTGCAAAACAGAAGCAGAGGGTCCTGATGGAAAAATAACGCTGGTAACTTGGAAATTTTAAAGGAAAAACTGGTTTTCCCCAGTTTGGGAAAATGTCAACGGAAAAGGTGTCAGGGTTCATAGCTGAATCCTGCCATTATGGGTATAGAGGTAGTTCAAGCGTGTGAACTGGAGGGAGGGGGAGAGTGTGCCTAGTGTTGTGGCTTTCATCGGAGACTGTGGAATGCAGTGTCAAGGTCAACCACCTGCAGGAGCTGGAGGCTTGGGAACAGAGAGGGAAAGTTCTGGACATTGACATCATAGTGGCTGTGAAATTGGTGCGCAGGGGGAAGAGTTAAGTTAGCAATGTTTGGCGGGAATCCGCATTCAGATCTTTATGAGTGCTTCAATTTACATGTATACTGAATAAAGCTCAATCTGCATTTCAATGAATTGCATCGAGAAGTGTTTATTGGGGCACTGAAGTTGGAGTCATCACAAAAGGGAAGATACCTCAGATTACCTATGGGAAAGTTTCTATATCATGAAACTATCTAGTATGTGGGCCATTCTGCTGGCAAACAAAACAAGAATGGTGTCAGACCATATTAATGGAGGAAGGAACGCGCCATGGAAAAAACTTTGGAAGGGAAGAACAGGCCTCACTGGTAAGTATGTAGGCACATATTGGCTACATTCACTTTACACACAGCAGCAATTCAGGGCCTGTTGCATTTATATGGGTAGTCCTCGTTTAGCCACTGCAATTGGGACCGCCAACTTGGTCGTTAAGCAAAGTGGTCACTAGGTGACACCACAATGGTGCTTATGATCTTACTTCAGCATTCCTTTGCTCTACAGGTAGTCCTTGTTTAGCGACTGTCTTGTTTAACAACCATTCTAAATTGAACTGCAAAGTGCCATTTGCAACTTTCACTGTGCACTTCCAACAAGCAAAGTCAATGGGGAAGCCGGCAGGTCACAAATGGCAATCACGTGACTGCAGGATGCTGCAACAGCACAGGAATTGCCTAACGATGGCAACTGGGACTGCTAGAATTGCTGTCGTAAGTCAGCGCAGTCATGTGATGTCGTGCCTTAGGACCACATCGCTTAGCAATGGACTTTCCGGTCCCAATTACCATCGGTCAGCGAGGACTACCCATACTTTATTGTGAGCATTTCCATACTCCACTCTAATACATGCTAAATACTTGTCTTCTGAGCACTGATTCTTTTATAGGCACGGCCAACACAACAAAGCGTCAAGTGATGCAGCACCACAGAGCTGATATTCATGAACGGTACCTCAGTCTTTCACAGACTGGAGCAAGCACACACAGCCACACACAGCCATGCCCGAAAAAGTCTCCACTGCAGATACAAATAATTATTTTAGAACGGTGTTATTTTTATCTTTGCGCTAAAGCAGTCCCTTCCATTCTATTTCAGGCTGCTTGGCATAGGCTTCTCATAACGGCACCTGTCAGAAAACTATCAGATTTCTTATATGATATTGGTAAATTGGGTTTCTCTACAAAGCAAAAGTGTCTTGGCAAATTGCATTCCTGTACAAAGCACAGCGTTCTCATGGTGACGTGAAGTGCAGGTGCAAGATAACAACTGTCACGTGTGTATTGTTTTGACTAGATTGCATGGGAACAAGGTCTCCTGAATCCTTCCGTGGGAAGCCTTGCCCAGGCCCCCTGAGCAAGGAGGGGGGAAATCACGTGCTCGCTTAGATGCAGCACTGCTAACCAATAGCAGGTCATGCTATGTGCTTTAGGCCTAATGCTTTGGGCCTAGTGTGTGCGTTACAGCTAACTTCCAGCCAATCAGAATGCTAGAAGAACTGAATATACAACCATGCAAAATGGTGTTCTATGTCTTCTTGATTTCTAGTGTCTTTTAGCCATGTAGTTCTTCACGTGTTCACTTCCTGTGGACTGGGCAGAGTGAGCTATGCCTGGCTTTGGGTATAGGCCATGGCAGGAACTCTGGCCCTGGGATCAATACACGGAACTCTGCTTATAAGTTTGTTTTGTTTTTCCTTTTACAATGATGTATCCTGTATATTCATCTTTTGCATTGTTGCGATAATGTGATTGTATATACATTATCGCCTTATGCTAAACAGTAAACACTGTTAGCCCTAACAAGCTGCATTCTTGTCTGTTTATTCTCAAGCCTCGGTTTTCCCCCTTTAAGCCAGCATATACCCCATCAAAAACGAGTAATCAGTGGGGGAGAGCTACCTATTTGAATCTTCATGTTAATAGCATGCTGAATATGGAAAGTGATGTCAAGAAGATGTTTAAACTACTTTTCTGCACCATGGGCTAGCATGTTTCCAACTTGATGGAGCCTTCCAAACAATACTAGTCTCAAGGATATCATAATGGGGTTTGCTGATTCTTCAAACTGACTTTTTAAAAGAAGCGAGCAAAAGGCATATCAGTTCTGTAATATTCCTTTCCAAAAGGTTGTTGAGCAGAGAGGATACAAAGCAACAGAACTATGGTGCCGGGCATCTCTCTCTCTCTCTCTCCCCTTAACCACCACTTCTTTCCACACGCAGTCTTACATTTATCCCGTAAGGTCAAGGATCAGAGGTCTTGCATTAAAGAAAAGATGGACCTGCTTTTCAATCCCACCCAGCCTTTCCACCTGCAAACAGGATGATGTATGATACATTATCGACACAAAGGCTGCCTAAAAGTGCTACTTATCCTCAAAACACAGGGAAACAAAGAGTGGGTGCATGCCCTTTATTACAGGTTTGGCTTTGGATGAGCATGCTGATCAGGAAATGCAAAGGCCGAGGGAAATGTTCTATCACCGATACAAGAAATCAGCTTCTATGTTGGCAGCAATCTCAGCTTCCCACTTGTCTCCATTGTTGAGCAGCTTCTCTTTGTTGTACAGAAGCTCTTCATGTGTCTCAGTGGAGAACTCAAAGTTGGGGCCCTGCAGACGCACAGAAAAGAGATGGAGTAAAATCAAATCCAGACCGCAATCTTAGCCACCCAAATCACCCACCCGCTCCCCCACTCACCTCCACAATAGCATCAACAGGACAGGCTTCCTGGCAGAATCCACAGTAGATGCATTTGGTCATGTCAATGTCGTAGCGAGTGGTCCTGCGGCTACCATCAGCTCGAGTCTCTGCCTCAATAGTGATTGCCTGTTGAGAAAAAGGCACAACTAGCACAAGGGTTCCCAGAGTCATCTTAGGAGAGCACCCTGAGATTACTCAAAGTTTAGCAGCAAAATGGTCAAATCCTAGCAATGTGACTTTAGGCAGAAGGATGTTGCCCCCCAGAGGCCTTCTATTCCCACTCCCAGCCTTAAAAATTCCCCAGAAAACAGAGCCAGTTTGGTCTAGTGGTTAAGGTGCTGGGCTAAAAACCAGGAGTCTGTGAGTTCTACTCCCGCCTTAGGCATGAAAGCCGGCTGGGTGACCTTGGGCCAGTCGCTCTCTCTCAGCCCAACTCACCTCACAGGGTGGTTGTTGTGGGGAAAAGAGGAGGAGGAAGTTTCCTCCAGTTTCAGGAATCTAGACAATCCAAGCTGAAATTTATCCATGCTGTATGTAATAAAGTTAAATGCATTTGGAATGAAGGACGTGAATCAAAGACAGGCAACACTTAAGAGAACTATACAGACTGGATACAGTTGTCTGGATACCACAGAAGAGAAGGGGTTCTTGAGGATAAGTGTGCTTTCAGTACAGCCGCCAGAACTTTAGCATCAGAGGGAACATCCATTTCTAAACAACTTTGCCCCAGCTCTGGAGGAAAACCTCGGTTTTTAGCATTAGCTCTAGTACTGTATGCATGGGTGAAGCAATCAGATAATGATACAACTTGGGCTAAGCTCCTGCATTAATAAAAAGCATATTATTTCACTTCTCACTATTGACAGCATGTGAATGGAAGTCTGTAGCTGAGGGGCATATTCCTGAACAGATCTACTGAGATCACAGAAACTCTTCACATGTACATTGTCACATCCAGACCTCACTGAACTCCCTGCAACTTACCTGATCTTTACGGGGTCTCTGGGAATGCACTCCCAGAAGGGAACTTAAATCACCTACCAGGCTGGAAAATATCAGAGCACAGGCTTTAGGAAGCTGCCCAGGGCCTCAACTAGTTCCTTCCTGCTGCAGGGAAAAATACCTTCCACCATATAAGAGGGGAAGGAAGGTGCAGCCAAAGAGGAGCCACTAGGCCCATCGTACGGAAGCTCCTTAACCCAGCTTACCACTTTCGTCTGCAATATGTAACCAGTAGCTAGGAATGAAATACTTTTTGCACTGAATTTTTGCAGTATCTTGGAAAATGTTTATTAAAGCAGCACATGTTGGAAAAGAAGGAAAAAGTTGACAAGAGTGGCCTCACCTGAGCAGGGCATACAGCTTCACACAGCTTGCAAGCAATGCATCGCTCCTCTCCAGATGGGTATCTGCGCAGGGCATGCTCTCCACGGAATCGGGGACTCAACGGGCCCTTCTCAAAAGGATAGTTGATAGTGGCAGGCTCTCGAAATACGTAACTCATGGTCGTAGCCAAACCTAACGTTAGAATGAAACAAAATACACTGTTGGTTTAAATAAGCCAAAGAAGGGCAAAACTGGTGCCCTCGGATGGCTGGGACTGCAATTCCACATCCCCCTGTCCTTCACCACATGAGCTACAAGTAATGTGAACTGAAATCCAAATTATCTAAGAGCACCAGGTTGCCAATCCCTGAAATGCACTATGCATCTCATCCTCAAAGTTCAACTACCTCAAACTACCTCAGGAATCAAACAGATCTGGAGTTCCACTGTTTACTATAGTACAATTTAGCACTTGCCTGCTCATCCAGCACTCTTCAGTTCTCACCAGTTCGTTCGTTCATTCGTTCATTCATTCAATTCATTCATTCACAATATACATACATATTCCAGCTGAATGCGAGAAAAACAACCTCCTAAGGGGAAGGAGAGTTCAAAGTGGAACCAACTGCCCACAGAGGTAGGGGCTCCCTCTTCACTGGATGTGTTCAAATGGAAGCTAGGCAGGCATCGGTCATGGATGCTTTAATTTGGATTCCTGCCTGGAGGAGAGGGTTGGACTCAAATGCAATGACTCCTCCTGATATTACAGTTTTATACAGATATTTTTCTCTGCTAGGAGTCTGTCTTGGAATGCCCATTCCAATTAAAATAATAATAATTTTTAAAACCTCAGGTTAGACCTCAGCAACTTGAAGATGTGGGACTTCAACTCCCAGAATTCCCCAGCCAGCATATCTGGCCTGGGATAAGACAGTAAGTTATATGCCTAACTGTAAGGATGCAAGGACAGCAGGAAGCATTATAGGAGGGGACAACCGACTTCCTTTGGGTAAACCATTTTATATCTATAGAAGAGATTCTTTCTCTTCAGTCAGTGCCCAGAAATAACAGCCACCACTTATCTCACTACTGCTCACCTCGGATAAGTTCTGTCCACAAGAGAGTCTGTGCAGCTTTGTCAGTGACCGATTTCCAGTCTGTTGGCTCCTCCCTAGCATTCACGTACTCTGCAGCAAAACAACAACTCGAGGTGGGAATTGTTGCCATTCAGAAGTCTCAAAGACGTGACAAGAAGCATTTTATGGGAAAGAAGCAGTAGGTAATGGAAATGGTTAACCTATCAAGAGTTGTTAGAACAAGAACACAGAGAATATAAGATGAAACCAAGAGAACAACTGGCTGCAGAGGGATTTAGCTTTCAATGGTTTTCGTACGCACAGTTAGGAGAAAGATTTAAAGTAGATAACAGGACATTTGGAATTGAGCAACAGAAGACAGAATTTAAAGTTGAATTATGTACAAATGATGAACATGTAATTGCCAAAATGAATAAACTCTAGCTGAAATTTGAAATTGAGGATGTACAAGTGAAAGAGTGTATGATAAAATGGGCTAAGAATTTTGGATTTGAATTTCCAACAACATATTGTTGGAACAGTGGGAAAACATGTGGCTGAAAGGACTGAAATTCACATTATATTACAACCTATAAGAGAATTTTTAAAAATGATGTACCGTTGGTATATGACTCTAGAAAATTATCCAGAATGTATAAAGGTACTTCAAATTTATGTTGGAAACATGGACATACATGAAGGGTCATTTTATCATGCTTCACACACTTGTAACAAAGCCAGAAAATTTTGGGTTCAAATATATACACTGATACAAAGAATTTTAAAGACTAAGATTCAACTGAAACCAGAACTCTTTTTTTTTTTTTGGTGCTTAATGGACAGACAACTAGAAAAAAGGCATAGCAGATTATTTTTATATATGATCACTGCTGCGAGACAACTATATGCACAAAAATGGAATGATGCTGAAATACCCACAACAGAGGAATTGTTGGTGAAGGTGGCAGATCTAGCAGAGATGGCAAAATTAAAATTAATTCCAATAAACTGCAAACCCCTTATGGACTTTTTGCTGAAAAAAATGAACTGATGATTTATGGATTTGATGATTAGAAAGGGTAGATTACGGAAAGAAGGAAACTTTGATGTAACCTTAGACAGAGAGGGTAAAATATAAATATACTTATAGCTGCTGTTAAGAAGACCGGAAGCCACTTCTATATTATTCTTTCTTATTATTCTTTCCCCCCCTTCTTCTTTCCTATCTCTTTTTCTTTATTTCTTTTTCACTTTTCTATTTCCATTTCTCTTATCTTTAACTTAAGATTTGTATTGTTTTTACTCTGTGGAAAAACTTCTTTAATAAAAATTATAAAGACATCATTATACAAAGGTGACCACTCTCATAAAAGATTTACTATGGAAACCGCACAAATAGGACAATGGATCTCAATGTTCTTAAGGGGAAAAAAATCATGCAAAGCAACATTGCCCATGCCCAAGAACACTGGTAACTATTCCCTTGCCTGTACTATTCCCAGCAGAATCCATGACTTTTCCTAGGAATGATGCCTTCACAAGTTGCACCAGCACGGCATGATTTTCTGGGCAACACGTCTCACTGAGAAAGACTGTCCAAATTAACTTCTATGTTCCCCAAGAGGAGCCTTTAACAGCAGCATTTGTATCATCTGTAGAATAGGACAGCCAAGTGTTTCCCATTATCTCTTGTGTTAGTGACTGCTACACTCCTACAGCGACCCCTCCTTAAGGTTTTGCAAGGCAGATGATGCACTTACTGTAGGAAGCTCTGGAGGTTGTGCTGCTGAGATGTCGGGTAAGGCTCAGGCACACCGGAATCCCTGAAGAGTAACAGCAGTGTTATTTTCAAACAAAAGTAGAAATACTCGTCCCAGAGGCCCCAAAGCAGGAATTTCCCACCCTAGGGCTCCCCTGATAGTGCTTCTTTAAATCTTGAACAAGCTCTCTCTAGAGCAGCCATATAGGTTAGCAGTTGCCTGGCAGCTATAAGCAGCACCAAAGAAATGCAGTTGAGTAAGCTGGCTAGTGCCAAGCAAAGAACTTAGTGGGCTGCCAGAGGAAGAAAGTCCACTCTATTTCCAGGAGAAGCCAAAGAGCTCTGCATCCCCCTTTTGTCAGTCCAAATCACAGATAATATAATATAATATAATATAATATAAATATAATATATAATAAATATATAATAAAATAAAATATATAATAAATATAATATAATATAATATAATATAAAATATATTATAATAGTATATAATAGTATATAATAGTATATAATAGTATAATACTGCAAGTAAGCATGATACAATTACTACAGACCACGAGACTCTTGGAAGATGAGAAGCTCGGGTGCCTGTGTTAGAGGCACCATATCAGGCACTGGGATAAATGGGAAATGACTATGCCAAGCCACTCTTTACTACGGTGTGATTTGCTGAATAAGCCATAACTGGCCAGCTTTACACAATGCACTAGATTATAAACAGTGGTTTACAACTCACAATAGCTGTGTTCACAAGTTATATCAAAACCAAAGACACTGTATTACGGCTTAG
This sequence comes from Charina bottae, assembly GCA_023362775.1. Classification (NCBI taxonomy): domain Eukaryota; kingdom Metazoa; phylum Chordata; class Lepidosauria; order Squamata; family Charinaidae; genus Charina; species Charina bottae. The sequence continues at coordinate 202,331,957 of JALMGJ010000001.1, forward strand.
CACAATGCAAGAATCCAGCCGTAGTCCGTAACATGTCATGCCTATACTTGATATCAGCATCCTTATAATGTCCCATTTACTGTATACTTCATCTGAAAATACAGGGTAGATCTATAATATCTGAATTCACAAATACATTTTGAAATTAAAGTATGAAATTAAGTTTTGTGAGACTTCTGCTACCAGCTCTGCTTTGATAAGGTGATTGTCATAAAATCAGCAGAGAAAATATTCCAAGGTCAGTGCCGGAAAAAAATATCAACTAAGTTCCAATTTCGCCAAACAATACACACAATTTCATCCACAACACACACGAACATATACAGAATTACACCCCCCCTCTCTCTCTCTTCTGTGACTGCACTTAACTTATCAGAGAATGCCACTATAATTCACCTGGAGGTCTCAGCAAAAATGTGGGATATAAGTGCAATAAATTAATTAAGCTGCATGTAGCCTCTTACTGCAATCTACAGAGTACATTCAGCATGAATCGCATTTTCTGAAGTCTTCATCCTGAAGAAACTGCAACGCAACTTACCTGTCTGGGAGACCTGGCGCATCATCCAGAGGACATGCATTTTCAGCTTGAGTCTAGGACTCCTCTACAAAAGTAGCAAGAAAAAATGAGCTGCTTAAAAAAATTAAAGTAGGTCCACTGGTTACTATAGAAATCCACAAGAATATGATGAACTAAAATGCCAGAAATAATGAGCATGCTTGTAGGTTCACCAAAACTCAGGTCTGGATGCTAAACGAAGTATTAAAAAACATGGAGAAAAGAATATGTCGATGAAGGTTCTCAGTCATCCAGGTGGAACAGTCTGTAGCTTGAATCATGTCAACTGGATTTCTATTTTCTCAGTGGAAACGTTTCGCTCCTTTTATCCAAGAAGCTTCTTCAGTCTGAGCCAAGACTGAAGAAGCTTCTTGGATAAGGAGCGAAACGTTTCCACTGAGAAAATAGAAATCCAGTTGACATGATTCAAGCTACAGAATGGGGAAAAGAAAGGATACAAACCACACTCAACTAGAAACAACTCCCCTTGAGCATTGTGGGACTACGCTTCAAGTTCACAAGACAGGGCATTACCCCACTATATCCTGCGTTCATTTATCCACGAATAATGCAGGCCTTGGATTTAAATCTCAATGTTTCCCTGTGAAAGTGTGTCTCAGGCAGTTTATCAAACGCTTCTGAATAAATAGGATTTTACTGATTATACTTTTCTCAGCTGCCGGACGCAGGGGATGTGCACCAAAATACCAAAACAGCAGTTGCTGGTCCCCTTTTGAAAATACAAAAAAATGAAAACCTGGGGTTTAATAGAGAAACTATTCGGAATCCCCAGTAATAGGCCTAGGGCAACCCAGCCATGCTGCAAACGTGGACAGTGTTTTATGCAGGGCGCTGCTTACATTCAGAGAATCAAGGAGGAAATGCAGAGGGCTCCAAAGCCACAAGACTCCGCAGAAAAGAATCTTCCCTTCCAATGCTTCGGAAGACCTAACCCATCGAACGCAGGACAACAATGGTGCGCATGCGCAAATCGCTTCAAAGCTACCTCCTTGGCCTGAAAACCTCGCCGGGAGCTTGCGCCATCGCCAGCCTGAGTAACGCATGCGCATTTCTATGTCCCCTGGCGCACTGTTGAAGGTCCCAGCAACCCGATGCTACTACGTTCCCCACGACTCTCCTCTCAGCGGAAGAATTTCCTGGCGCCACGGGAAGCCGTGCAGGACAAAAAGAGTCAAGAACTCACCCGCGAAAACAGCGATAGAAACCACCACTCTGCTCAGAGCCCCGCCGACTAAAGGCAAGAATCACTGGGACAAATCACCGCTTGGCTGAAAAGTCATTGGCTGAAGATGACCCGCGAGAGGCAGCAGGACCTCCTGCGCGCTGGGGTAGAACGCTCGGAAACCTCCGAATATTCGGGGGGGGAGGAAAGGGCAGGTCCTGCCAGTTGAGGCTAAGAGTAAGCCATTGATTGGCTGAAGGGAAACGAACTCTGCGTGGATTGGTGGGTGTAACGTATCGAGAAGGTGGGTAAAATGTTGGGTCTGTGCTGGTAGAAGTAGCCCCTTTCTCTTTCATAATGCTTAGGTTGCTCGGTTTCATTACATTTCTGTGTAAGCCGCTTGCTATGTGTAGTTTTCACCGGCTTCGAAATGCCCAGGAATCCCCAGGATCATATTGTCTGGGTCGTATTTTGACCCCGTCCCAGGAGTTAAATTGGTTTGCGCTGCCTCTTTGTGTTCTGGGAAATAACAGCTTTTCCCCGCTTTATCCCTCACAGGGTAAAGTTTGTACCCCTGATTCTTGTCTCTACCAAAGCGAGTGTGTGTCTCATGACCTTTTAGGGTAAGTAGCGTTATGCAAAGTGCAGAACGAGCGAAGGAAATGAAAGGCAGGAGAAAAGAAAATATTTTTTATAAGAATTTTATTGGATTTCAGACAAAGATAAAAACTACAGAAAAAGAAAAAAAACTTTAAAAGTGTGCAAACACAAGAGAATTTTTTTAAAAAAGTTACAAAAAGAGGTGACTTCCGACTTTTAACAGCAAGGATATACAACAATCTTCCATAATCAATCTCTTACTCTATGTTAAACCAAAATCACATTATTTCTATAAATCATTCAATTGGCACAATATAAAAACCACTAAATACAATTGCTCCCTCCCCTTATATTAAAAGAAGAATATATATACTGTACATATATACATACCTCCTAATCAACTTCCCCCCAGAATAACATTTAATTATTTCCTTTCTACTACTAATCTATACATTCCTATCTAATATAATAAAGATCAAACTAAAAAAACATGTAAATTGTCTGCCATTGTAATTAATAGTACAATTATAATAATCTTAATTGTATTAAAACCAAAACCAAATATTTATTATTATTTCCTTTTTTCTACCTTAATAATCTTAATCCAAATTGTTAAAGATAAGTGAAATCAACCAGACCGCAAAAGCAATCCAGATAAATATTCTTAAACCCTTACCCCACTTCAAAATAAACCAGAGCATTTACATAACCCCACAATGCAGACAGAGCTTTTTTCATAAAGAAATCGAACAAGCCAACTGCCCCCCTCAAAAGACTCCAACTTCTCTTCAGAAAACCTCCCATACATAATAAACCCTTCTTTTCCATGGCGTTCCATCAAAAAGTCAATTTCACTTGTGGCTTGCAACTTGATCTCTCCCTTAAATTTCTGCAACTGGACTGTCCAATCTTCATCCAGCATTTCAACAGAAGCCCGGATCTCACTGTTAGAAGAAACATTTCTATCGCTGTTAAAGTCTTCAGTTTCATCCACGACATCCCCAAGCAGATGACACATTTTAAACCTCATGTTTTCCACAATATCCTGAATGCCTTGCATAAGAGCTTGGCAGGAATCAGAAAGCATCTGTTTAAAGTTTTGATGGAAGTCAGAAAAAGTCTGATCGAAATCCTCCATCTCTCATGCAGTAGATTATGGCACCCCCTAGGTATGCTAATATGCTAATAATGCTAATATCTTTAAATTCAGTACAAAAATAATAACAGGGAGACGATTACATACTCTCAACCCTCCTTAGTAATTGGATGGAAAGCAAAGTCCAAAACTTTAAAAAAAAAATTTTTAATTAATAACAGAAATAACGATAAGCACCAAGAGAGCCGGTTTCTCCTTGCTGTAGAAAGCCTCTCTTAGGGTACGGATACATACTTAAAAGAAAAATAAATCGAGTGATTTAGAAATGGGGTGGCTGGTCTTAATGTCCCTTTAAGGCTACAGTGCGGCTTGGAAATGGTGACGCCCCAGCCTCCCGGCTGCTCTTACCAGTCGAACGTGAATGCTGTTTGTGATCTTCTGGCTGCAAGCAGCCATCCGAAGGACAGATGGGGTGATTCCGAATGTTTTCCTTTCTCTTGAAAAATGCTCCTGGGCTTCAGGAAAAACTTGCCTGAGCCCCCAAAAATTGCCATGTTGTCAGTTCTGCCCGTGGAGCCCATGGGCACAGCTGTTCAAACCACCATGTCCCCACCGGAAGTCAGAAAAAATCTAAGTAAATTGGCTTCCTGTGGAAAATGGCTGACTTTGCCTGTGAGCTGCATGGGCAGAGCTGGCAATGTGTTGTTTTTTTTTCTGGGCACAGACTGGTCTTTCTGTAGCCCCAAGTGTTTTTCCGGATTAAGGAAAACACTAAGAATCGACCCATTTGTCCTCCAGACGGTGAGTTGCAGCCAGGAGACTGTAAACAGTGTTTGCGATCGAGCGGTAAGACTTCACTCTGAGGCTGGGACTTAATCTTGTCTAATTCACATTCACATTCCCTTATTAAAGGGTACTAAGTCGTCGCCTTTCCATATTTTAAACACTCAATTTGTTGTTAAGTTCTGTATCTTAAGAGAAGCTTTTTGCAGTAAGAAGAAGCGGAATCTCTCGGTAACTATAATTATTTTTAATTAACTTCTTAATTAAAAAAAAGTTTTGGCTTTCTTCCCCACCTGGGTTATATCTAAAGTGATACTGTAATATTGCCTTTCTGTTGTTATCTTTTTTTTTTGGCTAAATTCCAAGGATGAAGTGTTTTCTAGTATCTATTATTATTTTAAAAAGTACTTTCTGTTTACTTTTTTTTACTCTCTGCCTGAATATTGTCTTTTGTTAATTTTGGATTAATTCATTAACCTCTATCTTTGTGAGTTAACTTTTTAGGGTGTGCTATAATTTACTGTTTGAATAATGGAAGAGTTTAAAGAAGATTTAAGAAAATTACAATGTCAGCAAGAAAATACCCTATTAAAGTGCTGTAAAATATTATACAGATTATTTGGGACATTAGAAATGAGATTTTGGTTAAAATAGAAAATAATATGAGAGACGAAGAAAACATGGGAAAAGATGGCGTTTTTGTTGTTGTGGATGAAGACGAAGAGCTCTCGGCTGATAACTCTGGACTGATGTTTAATGTTTTGATTGTTGCGACCAATGTTTTAGAAAAATATGTGCTATGGAGGAGTTTCTTTTCTCTTTCGCTGGAAACTTTGTACTCTGTGAAGTTATTGTACATCTCTCAAAAAAAAGTGCAGTGGGTTTGATGTCGAAATGTTTGCATGCTCTGGTATATTTAGAGAAAGGGTAAAAATTAAGAATATTTAATTGGATTGATAATGAGGTTGATCTGACTTGCAGGATTTTTGATTTATAAGACTTAAAAGATATTTTGTATTCTGGTAATATTTTATATTGTTTTTAAAGTATAATTGGGGTTGGGATGGTTAGTTATATAAGTGGATAATTTATGGAAATTAAGAATATATAATTGGATTGATAAAGAGATTAATATGATTGTTTCATAGGGTTGTAGATTTGCAAAGTTTAAAGGATATTGATAAGATATAATGTTCTACACTGTCTTTAAGATCTAATAGAGTTAAGATTGTATATTACAAAGGTAAAAGATTTATCTGTTTTCATAAAAAAATGCTTTATATTGTCTGTGAAATCTAATAGAGTTAAGATTATTTGTTAATTTTTTAATCAATTTTGGATTGATTTCAACCTCTATCTTTGTGAGTGACATTAGAGATGAGATCTTGGTTAAAATGGTAAATAATATGAGAGAGAAAGAAAATATGGGAAAAGATGACTTTTTTTTGTTGTGGACGAAGACGAAGGACTCTTGGCTGAGAACTCTGGACTGATGTTTAATGTTTTGACTTGAAAAAAAATGTGCTGTGGGGGAGTTTCCTTTCTCTTTCACTGGAAACTTTTTTTTCTTCTTTGCTGGAAACTTTGTACTCTGTGAAGTTATTGTACATCTCTCAAAAAAAAAAGTGCAGTGGGTTTGATGTCGAAATGTTTGCATGCTCTGGTATATATATTTTGAGTTAAGATTGTTTATTATAAAGGCAGAAAATTTATTGATTTTTTTTATAATTTGATGTGTAGTATGTAGAGAGAAGTACCGTATTTTCCGGCGTATAAGACGACTTTTTAACCCAGGAAAATCTTCTCAAAAGTCGGGGGTCGTCTTATACGCTGGGTGTCGTCTTATACGCCGGAAAATACGTACTCGCCGTATAAGACCTCTCCTGGCCAAGTGCAGCCGCTCGCCGGAACGCAGCCCCCAGGGAAGAGCAGGAGGACGAGTTTGGAGCCCGTCGTGGAGCCACTGTGTTTTGCCCCCTCCCTTCCCAAGGCTGCTCCGAGGGAACGGAGCTCGCTCCCCCCTCCCCGCGTTTCTCCTTCAAGCGACGGGACCCAATGCAGTACGCCGCCCCGCGCTCATCCTCCTGCTCTTCCCTGGGGGCTGCGTTCTGGCGAGCGGCTGCACTTGGCCAGGAGAGGTCTTATACGGCGAGTACCGTATTTTCCGTCGTATATCCCAAACTCTATATTTTAACTGGAAACGTTGGGGGTCGTCTTATACGCCCAGTCATCTTATACGCCGGAAAATACGGTATATAGAATAGTACTAAAAGAAGGGAAAATAAAATTATTAAATGGATTAATTTTAAAAGGAAGGGAGTGAAGTAAAAAATTAAATATATGCATGCGTGTGTGTGTGTGTGTGTGTGTGTATGTATATGTATATATATATATATATATATATATATATATAAAATGTAAGGCAGAGCTTTCCAAACTTTTCATGTTGGTGACACACTTTTTAGACGAATAATTTCGCGACACACTCTTACAGCAGGGCACAAGGCAGGCACTAGGACCTGCGCAGAATCCTGGCAGGGCAGGTTTGGAGGCAACAGCAGTCACGACACACCCAGACACTGCAGCCGACACACTAACGTGTCCCGACACACAGTTTGGAAAGCTCTGATGTAAGGGGAAGGAGCAGGTCTATTAGAGATTTATATATTGGAGGGATTTATAGAAATAATGTGATTAAGGTTTGACTTAGAGGAGGGGTTTGTTTGTGGAAATTGCTGTATATTCTTGCTGTGAAAAGCGGGAAGCTACCTGTTTATTGATGGGATATACGCTGGCTTAAAGGGGGAAAACCGAGGCTTGAGAATAAACAGACAAGAATGCAGCTTGTTAGGGCTAACAGTGTTTACTGGTAGCATAAGGCAATAATGTATATACAATCACATTATCGCAAAAATGAAAAAGCAGAATATACAAGATACAGCATTGTAAAAGGAAAACAAAAACAAACTTATAAGCAGAGTTCCGTGTATTGATCCCAGGGCCAGAGTTCCTGCCATGGCCTATACCCAAAGCCAGGCATAGCTCACTCTGCCCAGTCCACGGGAAGTGAACACGTGAAGAACTACATGGCTAAAAGACACTAGAAATCAAGAAGCATAGAACACCATTTTGCATGGTTGTATATTCAGTTCTTCTAGCATTCTGATTGGCTGGATGTTAGCTGTTACACACACTAGGCCTCAAAGCACATAGCATGACCTGCTATTGGGTGGCAGTGCTGCATCTACGCACTGAGTTCCCCCCCCCCTTGCTCAGGGGGCCTGGGCAAGGCTTCCCACAGAAGGAAATCAGGAGACCTTGTTCTCATGGGAAGATCCCATTGCTTGTGTGGGCACTAGTCATAACATGGTACCTTCTCGCTCCCTATCTCATGAGGATGTAAACAAAGCCAAGGCTTCTCTGTTATCCAGCCACCTGGCATTCACATCATCATGAGAACGCTGTGCTTTGTACAGGAATAATTCGCCAAGACAACACAAGAACTCTAACATTTATATGTAACTTTTTTCTTTTTGTTTTTGCACTTTTAATGTTTTTCCTTTTGTATGTAGTGTTTTTTTTCTTTTTTTGAAGTTTTTAACTTTGTTCTAAATAAAAATAAAAGATAAAGTTTCAAAAAAAGAAAAAATCTAAGTAAATCTAGTTTACACTGTTGGAAGGGTTCGAGGGAACCCCCCCTTCTCTACCCAACCGCCATTTTCTAACCACGTCTTCTCCCAATAGACGTTTCCAACCAAACACACTTCCCCAAATTGGGTAAGAAGATGGAAACTTCAGGACAAAAGACTAAGATTAAAAATAGAAGGGAAACAACTTAAACATAAAGGATCACAACAGAATAATAGGAGAATGCCAACATGTGCCCATAAAGGAACCTCCTGATAACTTAATCAAATTCCCTGCAAGCCACTCAGGTCAGGAAACTGAAAGGACAAAGGCAAAGAGGTAACACATTAGCATAAGTAAAGGGAAAAGGCTTCCCCTCAGAATAACAATAATCTAAACCCAATGGCAAAAGCCACAGCCCTGCGGAGACCTTAATTAACTAAAGAACAAGAAACCGCAGAACAATAGGGGGCGTGACCACAGGAATGCCTCTGATCTTTAGTCAGTTACACTCTCTCAGAATTCTTAGAGAGCGCCCCCTTTCCAGGAAACCAACTAAGAGCGATCCGGCTAAGACAAAACATCTTTTGTGCTCTTTTCATTAACAATAAGAACCGCGTCCCTATATAAAGGGCTGGTGGGGAAAATATGTTGGGATTATCAGGAGTCAACTCAGCATTGTCTCATAAGCATAATAGGGGGTCTTTCTAGTAAACGCATCTCTACTGTGCTTGTGGGATGTTACCTGAGTCACCTGATTTCTTCTTCCTCCTTCTTGGTTTGAGGATTAACAACCTCCATTACTCCTTGGGCACACCTGCAAGCAGGGGGGCTGCACCATGCAGCTCTCCATTCCATCTCGCGTATATGTATGTGTATATATATGTATATGTATGTATGTATGTATGTATGTATGTATGTATATATATATATATATATATATATGTAAATTTCTACTTCAAGCTTCCCTCCCTCTTAAAAAACAATCTGTTTATTTTTTTTCTTTCTACTACTATTCTATATACTTGTCTACACAATAAGCATCAAATTATAGAAACAAATAAATTGTCTGCCTTTATAATAAACAATCTTAACCCTATTAGACCTAAAAAACAGTATAAAACATTATTGTATCTTATCAATATCCTTTAAGTTTTACAAATCTATAATCCTATAAATCCTAATCCAAACCAAAAGAAAAAAAAGAAAAAGAAAAGAAGATCATATTACTCTAATTATCAATCCAATTAAATATTCTTAATTTTTATAAATTGTCTGCCTTTATAATTAACAATCTTAACCCTAATTATGCTTAAAAACAGTATAAAATATTACCAGAACTTGTCAATACCTTTTAAATCTTAGAAATCAAAAATTCTGTAAATCATATTAACCTCATTATCAGTCCAATTAAATATTCTTAATTTTTTACCCCTCCTCAAAATATACCAGGGCATTTAAATATTTCACCATTACACCAAAAGCATTTTTTTTACAAAAATCTAACAACCCAACCCCCAAAGATACAAGCTTTCCAGCAAAAGAGAAAAAAAACTCCCACATAACATACTCTTCTTTCCCATAACATTGATTGAAATAATTATAACATTTCCCCAGCTTGGCAGTTCCTTGTGCAGTCTTAAGGTTAAACAATAGTTTTAACCCCATCAACACCAATCCAGAGTTTTCAGCTGAGAATATTTCAATCTCTCTCACAGCAGTAAAATCGCCATCTTTTCCAACGTCGTCGTCTTCTTCCATTGTAGAATTTTCATATAGTTGTTCCATTTTAGCCAGAATCTCATCTTGAATGTCCCAGTCTGTATAATAACTTGCCAACCCTTTAAAAAAATCTCTTCTTGCTGACAACGTAATTCTCTGAAATTTTCTTTAAAATCTTCCATTGTTCAAACAGTAAATTATAGCACACCCTAAAGAGTTAACTCACAAAAATAGAGGTTAATGAATTAATCCAAAATTAAACAAAGAAAATATACTAGCAGACAGCTCAAAGAAAGTAAACAGAAAGCCAAAAGTTTAGAATGAAAAATCGAAAACGTGTAGAAAAAACACTCCAACCTTCAAATTCAGCAACAAAGATAGCAGCGGAAAGGCAATATTACAGCTCTCAATATAACCCAGATGGGGAAAAAAAGCCAAAACTTTTTTTTTATAGTTAAAAATCTCCAAAAATAACTATATACACCAAGAGATTCCGCTTTTTCTTACTATAAAAAGCTTCTCTTGAGGTACAAAACTTAAAAAAACAAATTGGGTGCTTAAGAAATGGGAAGGCAAGACTTATTTCCCCTTTAAGGGGTTGCATACGTGACTCAGAAAGAGATGAAATCCTAGCCTCCCAATGTAGTCTTACCTCTCGATCACAGACACTGTCCACAATCTCCTGGCTACAACTCACCGTCTGGAGGACAGATGGGTCGATTCTCAGCGTTTTCCTTAATCTGGAAAAACACTTGGGCCTACAGAAAAAACTGCCTGTGCCCAGAAAAAACTGCCATACTGCCAACTCTGCCCACAGAGCTTGCAGACAAGGTTGTTCAGTCCACCATTTCCCACTGGAAGCCTCCAGTCAAAAATCAAACAACTTACCCTTTGTGATCTTCTTTCCTCCCTTGATTTAATCATTTATTTATTTCTCCATCTTGCTGTTCATCTTTATATATTTTTGAATCCATGAGAAAAGGTCTATCTACTACCTTCAAGCTTGCAATGTCAGTTAAAATTTACTAAACGTGCTGGTTGACATGGTTGACTTTTGTCTTCTTGATAATTAACATTAACCGAGGTTAATGTGGGGCTACAGAAAAAACTGCCTGTGCCCAAAAGAACCTGCCAGCTCTGCCCACGGAGCTCGTAGGAAAAGTTGTTCAGTCCGCCATTTCCCATTTCTCGGAAGTGGCTCGGGAGTTCATGGCCACCATGGCAGCCATGGGCCTATCCCAGATTATTTGGGACCTGACTCGAGACAGTGGCTTCACGATGGACTTGGTCTTCTTGTCAGAGCAGTGGCAATGTGACCTGAGGGGAGAGTTAGGTCTGTCCCCATTGTCATGGTCAGATCACGCCCTGGTGGCCTTGAGATTCTGTTACGCTACCCCCCTCGGCAGGAAGGCAGGACCGATTAGATTGGTCCGCCCCCGGCGACTGATGGACCTGGCAGGGTTCCAGAGGGAGCTGGGGGTTATACCCAAGGATCTGCTGCGTTGTCCAGCGGAGGCCCTGGCCGCAGCCTGGAATAGGAAGGTGGTCGGGGCCTTGGACAGGATCGCACCTGTGCGACCTCTCTTGCCCCATTCAACCTGACACTCCCCGTGGTTCACGGAGGAGTTCAGGGTTTTGAAGAGGGTTAAGAGACATCTAGAGCGCCACTGGAGGAAGACAAAGACCGAATCTGACTGAACAAAAGCTAAAGCCACTGTTAAGGCCTACCTTGTGGTGGTAAGAGTGGTGAAATGTCAATATTTCTCTGCTCTTATTGCGTCCGCAGAATGCTGCCTGACAGCCCTGTTTAAGTTTACTCAATCCTTTTGGGGAAGGTGGTACCAGTAACCCACCTACAGGGCCGTGTGGAGTTTTCTGAGCATCTGCAGGATAAAATTGCTCGGATCTGTTCCGAGTTGGACTCCAAGCATGAGGAATGGTCTGGGGAGATGCCGAGGGAACGTACTTACCCAGTTATCTGGGAACAGTTTGACCCTGTTGGACCCGAGGAAGTGGACAGGATCCTCCGGACTGTAAATGCCACCACTTGTCATCTAGACCAGGGGTCGGCAAACTTTTTATGCCGGGAGCCATTTTGGCATGCTCGTGCACATTTTGAAATGCTCGAGAGCCAGGGGGCGGGGTTTGCGGGCGGGGGCCAATCGCGTGGAAGGGGGTGGGGTTTGTGGGCGGGAGCCAATCGCGTGGAAGGGGGCGGGGTTTATGGGCAGGAGCCAATCGCATGGAAGGGAGCGGGGTTTGGGAGCAGCGCCGGCAAAGTAAAAGACTGCTATCCCTTTAAGGGACTGTTTCACGCCCTGCTGAGAGCGGGCAGTGCTCCAAAGCCGTATTTGGGGCGCCGTTTGGAGTGTGCACGCCCCCCCCAACCAGGCAGGCAGCCTGCAGGTGGCAGAGGCGGCAAGGGGGGAGCCCCGGGACGCTTTGGGGTGACTTTCTTCGCCCCCCCACCTTCTCCGAAGCACAGAAGCCCCGGCGTTTGGGAGCAGCGCCGGCAAAGTAAAAGTGTGATATCCCTTTAAGGGACTGTTTCACGCCCAGCTGAAAGCAGGCAGCTTATCCCAGTGCTCCAAAGCCGTATTTGGGGTGCCGTTTGGAGTGTGCACGCCCCCCTCCCAAACAGGCAGGCAGCCTGCAGGTGGCAGAGGCGGCAAGGGGGGAGCCCCGGGACGCTTTGGGGTGACTTTCTTTGCCCCCCCACCTTCTCCGAAGCACAGAAGCCCCGGCGTTTGGGAGCAGCGCCGGCAAAGTAAAAGTGTGATATCCCTTTAAGGGACTGTTTCACGCCCAGCTGAAAGCAGGCAGCTTATTCCAGTGCTCCAAAGCCGTCTTTGGGGCGCCGTTTGGAGTGTGCATGGCCCCCCCCCAAACAGGCAGGCAGCCTGCAGGTGGCAGAGGTGGCAAGGGGGGAGCCTCGGGACGCTTTGGGGTGACTTTCTTCGCCCGCTCGCTTACCTGCCTGCTTGCCTCCCTCCGCTGGCTTCCTGGGATCCAAGCCGGATCGGGGGCCTCGCGGAGGGAGGCAAGCGGGCGGGCAGCAAGCGGGCCTCCGCCGCCGGGCCCGCCCCCCTCGGCCGCTTCCGCCCGCCCGCGTCGAGGCAAGAAAATGATGGGGGGCGGGAAACGAGGCCCGCTCGCCCCACCCGCCCGCTCGCCCGCTTACCTGCCTGCTTGCCTCCCTCCGCGAGGCCCCCCGCTGCCTTCCCGGGATCCAAGCCGGAGAGAAAGGGCGGCGGCGGGGCCGCGCTACCGGAGCGCCCGAGTGCTAGACAGGCAGCTCCGCCCGTGCGCCTTCCACGCAATCGGCCCGTGAGGACCGGCCAGGGAAGGCGCGCGGGCGGAGCTCCCATCCCGCTGCACCCCAGCCGAGCAGCAGCCGAGCCTCGAGAGGGCGAGAAAGCCCCGATGCTGCCCCGTGGACCTCTCCAGCGCGCCCGGATCCCGGGAAGGCAGCGGGGGGCCTCGCGGAGGGAGGCAAGCAGGCGGGTGGGCGCCCGGCCCGCCCCCCTCGGCGCCTGTGCGGCTCCCCCGTGCCCTCCCACCCGCCCCAATAAGCCACGGCAGGGAGGCGCTGCTAGCCCGGGACGCGGCGCAGTCGGAGGCGGCGCAGGAGCGGCTGCAGGGGCTGCTGCGGCTGGAGATGGCGCTGCTCCGCGGCATCCAGGTGCTGGGCGAGGGCGCGGGCCCGGGACACGAGCGGCAGGGCAGCGCAGGGGGCCTGGCTGGGGCGGTAGCGGCGGGGGGACGGCGGAGGTTTGCCGGGCGGCAAGACGGGGCGGGCGGCGGAGCTGGAGGGAGCAGAGGGACCAGGTGTTCCCGTGGGCGCAGCGTGTGCTCTGCAACCCGCCTTGGAGAAGTGGCCGCGGGAGGCCCTCCGGGTGCACCCTCCCACCCCATCAATCCCCCCACCCCGCCAGCAGCGCCTCCCTGCCACGCCGGGCGGGCCTCGCTCAGTGCGAGAGCCAGGGGGCGGGGTTTGCGGGCGGGGGCCAATCACGTGGAAGGGGCGGGGGTGAGTTCAGCTGCGGAAGAACCAAACTCAAGGGGCCAAAGAGCGGCATGTGGCTCGCGAGCCGCCATTTCCGACCCTTGATCTAGACCCATGCTCCTCCTGGCTGGTGAAGGCAGCCCAGGAGGTGACATGTGCTTGGGTCCAGGCGGTGGTTAATACATCCTTGAGAGAGGGGGTGTTTCTGGTTGCCTTTAAGGAGGCACTGGTGCACTCCCTCCTCAAGAAACCATCACTGGACCCTACTGTGCTGCACAATTTTCATCCAGTCTCCCACCTCCCCAAGGTGGTTGAGAAGGTGGTGGCATTGCAACTCCAGAGGATTCTGGATGAAACGGACTATCTAGACCCTTTCCAGTCAGGTTTCAGGCCTGGATATGGGAGAGAAACTTCATTGGTCGTGCTTATGAATGATCTCTGGCGGGAGCGGGATGGGGGCAGTGCATCCATCCTGGCTCTTCTTGACCTCTCAGCGGCTTTCGATACCATCAACCATGGTATCCTTTTCGGGCAGCTCAGGGAGTTGGGGTGGGTGGCGTGGTTTTGCGCTGGTTCACCTCCATCCTCCGGTGCTGGTCCGAATCGGTGGTGATAGGGAGTGAGAGATCCAAGCCTCGACCCCTCCTTTGTGGGGTGCCGCAGGGTTCAGTTCTCTCTCCTCTCCTATTCAACATCTACAGGAAACCACTGGGGGAGATCATCCGTCACCACGGGATGAGGTATTATCAGTATGCTGATGATACCCAATTATACATCTCCATCTCGGGTGAAGTAAGTGATGTGGTGATTGCCCTCTCCCAGTGCCTGGGGGCTATTGGGGTCTGGATGGGGAACAGGCTTCGGCTGAACCCTGGTAAGACGAGTGGCTGTGGGTTAATGGCTCCTCTGTATCCAGGAAATTGTCATCTTTAGTTCTAGATGGGGTTGCACTGCCCCAGACAGACCCGGTGTGAAATCTGGGGGTTCTTCTGGACTCACAACTCGTGTTCAAAGAGCAAGTGGCAGTCGTGGCCAGAAGGGCCTTTGCACAACTTCGTGTTGTGTGCCAGTTACGCCCTTTCCTGGATCGAGAAGCCTTCCAAACAGTCACTCATGCCCTGGTCATCTCCTATATAGACTATTGCAATGTGCTCTACATGGGGCTCCCCTTGAAGAGTATCCGGAAGCTTCAGCTGGTCCAGAATGCGGCTGCATGGGCAATTCTTGGTGCCCCAAGATCAGCACATGTGACACCATTGCTACGCGAGCTGCATTGGGTGCCAGTTTGCTTCCAGGTCCAATTCAAGGTGTTGGTTATCACCTTTAAAGCCCTACATGGCATGGGTCCAGGTTACCTGAGGGACCTTCTCATCCCCATGACATCGACCTGTCCCACCCGGTCATGCAGAGAGGGCATGTTACGGACCCCGTCTCTAAGAGAATTTTGCTTGGCGGGGTCCAGGAAGCAGGCCTTCTCTGCAGTGGCTTCCGCCCTCTGGAACACTCTGCCCCCAGAGGTGAGACAGGCCCCATCGCTCCTGACCTTCCGGAAGAACCTGAACACTTGACTCTGCCATCTCACCTGGGGCAGGAAGGGGAGTAGTTATTCTTGGGGGTGGCTGGTGCCTTAGAACTCTCCTCACTGAATTAGATCTTTTATGGCCACTTGGATTTTATTTTTACTTTTATATTTATATTTGGTAATCTTGTATTTATATTTTAAATGTTATTTATGCTTATTGTTTTAATGTGCTTGTTATTGTAAACCACCCAGAGTCCCTCTTTTTGGGGGAGATGGGTGGTGGCAAAATTTGAAAAATAAATAAATAAATAAATTTAAAACTACTAAGGTAGGTCATTTCCACATAAACACACACTTCACACACTTTGATTTGTGCAATTCCAAACAGTAACCATACTTTAATCAGACACATTTTGCTCAGTGTCAAATGTTCACCATGTGTGAAGGAGCCACCATGGACCTGGGTAGTAGGCTGAACTTAACAAAAAATACATGTAAGTTGTAAACTTTCAAAGGTCTAGTACTCAAGAGGTGAACATATTGGTTAAATCTGTAAAGAAGTAGTAGATAGTACCTGCTAGCCGTGCTTCCAGGAAGCCATATGTTTAGTGATAGTGTGAAAGGTCCCACATATGTATAGATAAATGTGTCAAAGTGCTCCACTCCAATGGAAGCTATGGGAAGTTGAGCTCCATAAATGTGTTAATGTGTAGAGCCTTTTTACACTAATAACATGCACAACTGGGCATAGTCCTCCTCCTTCTGTATGTGAAGGTATCTTTGAATTTATAAATGGCATAGGCCCGGTTACTTGAGGGACTGCCTGTCTCCCATAGCATCAGCCTGGCCAGTTCGATCTTGGAGGTTTGGCACGCTCTGGGTTCCCTCGATTAAACAATGCCATCTGTCTGGACCCCAGAAGCGCGCCTTCTCTGGAGCAGCGCCTGTCCTCTGGAATGAGGTTCCCCTGGAAATCCGAATGGCTCCCACCCTACAGTATTTCAAAGGGCCTTAAGGACCTGGCTCTTCGCCCATGACTTTGAGGAGGACGACTGACATCCCTTTCTTCGTTTTTGTTCCCCTCCGAGTTTGTATTCTTCACCATTGTTGTTCGTTTGTCTTGTGCTGCTTTTGTGTTTTTTCTTTGTTTCTAAATGTTTTAACAATTGTAAACCGCCCAGGGTAGCTGGGAGCCAGCAGCATATAAATTTAATAAATAATTATTATTATTATAAAGTGAACATGCTAGAGAAATTGTAAAACCATATCACTTAATTTCATAGTTATATGAAAATGTGTGTGCTTCCAAATTCACACCCTAAATACAGTACTTGAGTGTTGATGTTTGAATTCCATCATCGCTGGTAATGTCGCAAGTGCCTATGAAAAGAGAGCCATATTTTGGAATCCATTCCAAGTTACAACATCTCTGGTGCAGAGGCAAGAACAGCATTTTCTCAGGATGCCAGTGTGGAAAACTCCTTGAAGGAACGTGATTGAAACTGATGTCACAATGTGTAACAGCTTCAGATGTGTTGCTTTATGTACTGTAAACTAACAATCTAGAGCAGCCTGAATAGGCTTGAATAAAAAGTGCTATACTGATTTTGAAAGCTACAATATTCAGCTATGAAATGAGGTTATCTAATAGATGTGAGTAGTACTTATATTATTATGTATTACCTGGCATTGGTTTTGGACTACTCTGCTCATTGTTTTATATTCCAGGGCGTCGCTTCCATCTAATTTAGCCCTTTTATCTTTTCCAACTCCTTTTATGCTCTTTATTCCTTCTATATATTTACATTTCTGAGAAGCTTTTTTGTCTTAATCCAAGACAAAAGTCAGATTGTTTGACTGTGTCTTACCTGCTACTGTTTTACTCCAGAGTGTATTCTCTAATGTGGCTACTCCCTTTAGAATGCCAAGATGCTCTGTATTTTTATTGTAGCAAATTGCTTATACATTCACTTGAGTTTCTGTTGTCTTTGCTCCCCAGTATCTAAATTTCAATCAAAAGCTCCTGGCATAGGAAATAATTGTTGGTTCATTTTATTAGGTAATACACTAGGTCAAATGATGGCACTATTAAATAATTTGTCAACTATTTGTAAGATTTGATGCAAGATCTTTATTACACAAGCAAAACATTTACCTGAAAAATGCAAGAGTGCAGGAAATCTCAGTAAGTTTGCAATCTTTAGCAGAATTAATGTGGAAATAAGTCACTGAACCTGATAGGACATACTGTAATTCGAAATTATTATGTTTTGGTCTGGGTAGTGTAGAAATCACTGATGGAATAAAGAATCTGAACTATAGCTATAGACAAGGATATTGAAAGAAATATAATTAAAGGGGGCATGTCTGCGCTTTCACAGTACAAAAATGCATTGTCAACAGTATCTTTCATGTATAACAACCTGCATTCTCTTTGACTGGAACCTGCATTAGTTCAGCTTTGAATTTCTTTGGGAATTAAATTGTTTAATAGATCCAACTTTTAAATATTCACTCAGAAATATTTTTCTCACTTTAGAGAGACCATCCATACTGCTACCTTTATTGTACCAATATATTAATCAGGATGATTGCTCTACTGTAAAGTGGAGCTGTCCCTGTCCATTTTAACAAAGAATCTGATGCCTGTAGATTTTAAAGCACAATGGGCTTTATGTGTTAAAATGAAGATAAAATTTTACACATAATCTTTAATTAATTGTATAATTAGTCCTTACTGGAATTGGGGATATGTTCTATACCCAACAACTGCGCAAAGAGAACTGGAGGGTATCACCTAAGTTTTCTAACCACTACTAAATGTTGGATTTATATAAGCTGGTAGAGAAAGAAAAGATATAAGGAGCAAAGATGGTGAAAATGAGGTTTGTCAGAACAGAGAGTGTTTTTCAAGGATCTTTGTAGGTGATGAGGCAAAATTCCAGGACCAGCAGATGAAGGAAAAACATCTCTCAACTACAGCAGAATTCCTGGAAGAGGTTCCTTAAGGACACAGGTGATGTGATTCAAGGCCTCACAGCAAAGTGCACGTGCCCCTGCGCTTGATCTCCAAAGCAGAGACCACTATTCCCAATTTTTTATCGTTGTATGGTGGGTACCGCACTTTGTTGAGGGCCTCCAGGCCCATACAGCGCAAAAGACAGCCACGAAAGTGAGTAAATGTGTCGAAAGTAAACTTGCCATGGTATTTGCCAAATCCACTGAGTCCTGCAATATTAAAAAAAAAATTCAGATCAAATCCTACTGACTGTCATCTTTCAGCTGACAACACAACCTGGGCAGCCCTTGTATTTGTTCTTTTTCATCAGGCTGCAGAATAGCTGCCCTTAAAAAGCTCTTTCCTCATAGTGCTTACTATCAGAGGTTTTATATCCAATGGGCGCTGCACAACTACTCTTAAAGAAGGGACTAAAGAAGAGAATCCAGTAGAGCAGGGCTTTCCAAAGTGCCGCCGCTGGCGACAGCAGCGGCGGCGGCAGCACGCACGCGCATGGCGGCAGCGCGGGGAGGCGTGTGGTGGCGCGTGCGCACGGCGGTGGCACGGGGGGGTGTGCGGCGGCGCGCAGCGGCGGCGCAGGGGGGCGTGCGGCGGCAGCGGCAGCCTCCGCTAAAATGCAGAAGCACTGATCCCGCGCCGCTGCTGCCGTGCACGCGCGCGCCGCCGCTTCCGGGTGGTGTGGCGACACACCACGCTGTGTGTGGCGACACACTTTTGTGTCGTAACACACAGTTTGGAACGCTCTGCAGTAGAGAGAAGCAAAGCTTGGTTAGATAATAATTTCCTGGCCTGCTGTTTCCTGATTGTTGAACCACCTTAATCCCCAGTAAAATGAGACTATTGCTTTTTTTGGTTATCATGAAATCTAAAAATTGAACAGAAATTAAATCTGCATATCTATTTGGTTTAACCTTGTTTGTAGTCAAAATGCAATAATCTTGATTTACAACGCATGTGTGTGACCAGGCCCACTGAATCAGAGCTGTTTACCATTAAATACATTTTGATCCTGTTAGCACCACTTTGTTGTTGATTATTCGTTCAGTCGCTTCCGACTCTTCGTGACTTCATGGACCTGCCCACGCCAGAGCTTCCTGTCGGCCGTCGCCATCCCCAGCTCCCCCACGGTCGAGTCTGTCACCTCCAGAATATCATCCATCCATCTTGCCCTTGGTAGGCCCCTCTTCCTTTTGCCTTCCACCTTCCCTAGCATCAGCATTGTCTCCAGGGTATCCTGTCTTCTCATTATGTGGCCAAAGTACTTCAGTTTTGCCTTTAATATCATTCCCTCAAGTGAGCAGTCTGGCTTTATTTCCTGGAGTATGGACTGGTTTGATCTTCTTGCAGTCCAAGGCACTCTCAGAATTTTCCTCCAACATCACAGTTCAAAAGCATCTATCTTCCTTGGCTCAGCCTTCCTTATGGTCCAGCTCTCGCAGCCATAGGTTACTACGGGGAATACCATTGCTTTAACTATGCGGACCTTTGTTGTCAGTGTGATGTCTCTGCTCTTAACTATTTTATTGAGATTTGTCACTGCTCTCCTCCGAAGAAGTAGACGTCTTCAGATTTCCTGGCTGCAGTCAGCATCTGCAGTAATCTTTGCCCCTAGAAATACAAAGTCTGTCACTGCCTCCACGTTTTCTCCCTCTATTTGCCAGTTATCAGTCAAGCTGTTTGCCATAATCTTGGTTTTTTTGAGGTTTAACTGCAACCCAGCTTTTGCACTTTCTTCTTTCACCTTCATCATAAGCTCCTCAGCTCCTCCTCGCTTTCAGCCAACAAAGTGGTATCATCTGCATATCTGAGATTGTTAACGTTTCTTCCAGCGATTTTAACTCCAGCCTTGGATTCATCAAGTCCATCATGTTGCATGATGTGTTCTGCGTACAGGTTGAATAGGCAGGGTGAGAGTATACAACCCTGCCGTACTCCTTTCCCAATCTTAAACCAGTCCGTTGTTCCATGTTCTGTTCTTACAGTTGCTACTTGGTTGTTATACAGATTCCTCAGGAGGCAGACAGGATGACTTGGTATCCCCATACCACCAAGAACTTGCCACAATTTGTTATGATCCACACAGTCAAAGGATTTAGAATAGTCAATAAAACAAAAACAGACGTTTTTCTGAAACTCCCTGGCTTTCTCCATTATCCAGCGGATATTGGCAATTTGGTCTCTAGTTCCTCTGCCTTTTCTAAACCCAGCTTGTACTTCTGGCAATTCTCGCTCCATGAATTGCTGGAGTCTACCTTGCAAGATCTTGAGCATTACCTTACTGGCATGTGAAATAAGTGCCACTGTTCGATAGTTTGAACATTCTTTAGTGCTTCCCTTTTTTGGTATGGGGATATAAGTTGATTTTTTCCAGTCTGATGGCCATTCTTGTGTTTTCCAAATTTGCTGGCATATGGCATGCATCACCTTGACAGCATCATCTTGCAAGATTTTAAACAGTTCAGCTGGGATACCGTCATCTCCTGCTGCCTTGTTATTAGCAATGCTTCTTAAGGCCCATTCAACCTCACTCTTCAGGATTTCTGGCTCTAAGTCACTGACCACACCGTCGAATCTATCCCCAATATTATCCTTCCTGTACAGATCCTCCGTACAGCACCACTTACAAAGTTAAAAACAGTGAGCCTCACCCACTTACTCTTGTTTACCAGTGTAATGTAGACCAGGAGATTTCCTGACCTCCCATTCATTTATAAATGACCACCGAGCTTGTAGCATGGTGGGGTACTTATTATTTGATTGCATTTGGTTTAATCTGCAAATATGCTGGAACTAGTAAAAAAAATTATTATTAACATCTTTCTCTTTAGTTTGATGAAAAAAATGATCAAGAGGGAGAACTTTTCAGGATGGAAGGGAAGGACAAGGATGGAGGTAAGAAATGGAGATAGCATAGAAGATAAAAGGCTAATCATACCAATGCCACCAAATGGTAGGGAAAGCAATGTTGCATGTATCCCGGTATCATTGCCGCAAAAGCCACCACTGCTAATACTATCCAGTACACAGTTCACAACCTATAAAGAGAAAAAGAGTATTAGGAGTCCTGTCCTTAATCTTCCACACATGAGTTTTATCGGGTCCCAGCTCTATGATGATAAGGGACATGATACAAACTAGGGTCTATAGCTTTTGTGCCGCTACGAACATTGGGAATGTTGAGAATTGCCACAGGCACGCTCACAAAATGGCTAATATTGTAGATGGGAGGAAGGTATGTTGGTATAAAACTTGTCTCTCTACAACCTACAACCTTTACAACACCTCAAGAACAAGGCCAGTAATTTTGCTGCTCTCACACAGTTTAGCCACCAGTTGCTCTGCTGAACACGTGGTGGGATGGAGTCGGTGTTCAAGCTCTCATCTTTATTATTGGCTTAATTTTGCCCTCCTTGGCTACTGGACTTTCAGTGCTGCTCCATGTTTGGCTTAATTTTGCCACACACAGAGGCTCCTGCCCCAAGGGCAAGGGGTTTAGAGTCTCACAGCTGATGGGATCCACAGGTCACCTGGCTGCAGGTCCTCTTTTCTTCCAAGCCTGGTCTGGGAAAAAGCCTGGTCTAGGTGTTTGGAGGGCTCCCCACCAGCTAAGCCCAAACCGAGTGGCTCTGCTGCTGAAATAGCCCCGTCCCTTCTTCTGGGAGATGGAAATCCCAT
Source organism: Charina bottae (assembly GCA_023362775.1). NCBI lineage: Eukaryota > Metazoa > Chordata > Lepidosauria > Squamata > Charinaidae > Charina > Charina bottae. The sequence continues at coordinate 202,353,749 of JALMGJ010000001.1, forward strand.
AACGTATTTAGAAAAGTTCTAGCCACAAGAAGAGTGACCTCTCAATACTTCTATGAATCAAACTTTTTAAAAGGTTATGTGATTTCAAAGAAGAGAAGTGCCACAATGAAAGCAAGGACGTGTGCACAGTGCAGGGAAGGGGCTGCCGTGAGTCCGACAGAGCCTTGGTTTTTGGGCACCAGTGGGAATATTGATCTCCTAGAAGACCCACATTTGATCTTCTACGTGGGGGATATTCCCAGGTTCAAGCTCAGAAAAAATAAGAATAGGCTGCAAGGCCACAGCATAAATGAGCAGCAAGGCACAGGACTCAGCAGCTACGCAGCAGGGGCCATCCGGGCCAGTTGGAATCCAGGAGATTGCCAACCTCCAAAGGTTCCGTGTGCCCCAGAATGTCTGCAGGGGAGCTCTTGTGATGCAAGAAAAGGGAAAAGGTGACTATCGTACCAGAGCAGCTTAGCGCAATTGCTGCCTCCTCAGCAGTGGGCTGGCGATGAGAGGGAGGCTCTGTTTTGAAGACATAACCTTAAAGATGGGACTGTAATGTAGTTTTCTTTGCACTGTGGGTGTGTGGATGAGCCAATTATCTTCAACACAGGCTTATTGCTAAATAAAGAAGGATAGAATTGGGCTTTCCTTCTATCACCCAAACTGTATTACCAGTGGGCAAAGAACTGCTGCCATGCTGGTTCATCACAGCTCACCACTAAGCACATTTGGAAGATGGTGCAAGGCTCCTTTCTTTTAGCCATCCTGGATAGGGTTATGGTAAATAATCCAGATTCTCCCAGGTACAGTATGCTGTAACCTAAACAATATACCTTGTCATTACAGGAGAAGGCATAGGCAGCTAGTGGGCGTTCCCTGCAATTGATGAATTGGATGGCCTCCTCCAAATCTTTCACAGTGAAAATGGGCAGGATGGGACCCATAACCTCCTCTTGCATGATTGGCTCCCATTCCTTCACATCCACCATCACTGTGGGAGCTGTAATGGGCAAAAGATTACATCAAGACCGGTTCTGCTTTTATACCATAACATTATTGTCCAATTAACCAGAGCTTAAGCTTTCCCCAGGACTACACTTCCAATATGCAAACCCAGGAAAACCTCTCTGTCTTCTTGCTCTGTCTAAAACAGACTTTCCCAATCTGGCACTCGCCAGATTGTTGGATTTCACCTTTCAAGATCTCTACCCTGTGTGGTCAATGAGAGTCAAAGTCCAACAGATTTGGTGAGCACCAACTTGGGAGGCTGATCTAAATCCCTATACCTACTGACCATGCACTTCTAAATAAGGTTCATTAATTGATTGATTGATTATGTGCCATCAAGTCGTTTTCGACTCCTAGCGACTACATAGATTTTCTCCATGAGATTACTAGATAGTAATCACAAAATGTCTTTCTGTCTTTCCCAAACCCCAAACCTTTCCCCTTACCCTTCCCCAGCCCCAAACTATATACTCACCAATATAACGTTCACACTCATCAGTCTCTCCACCAATAGCCACCTGGCCACATTTCAGCAAAGCTTGGACACGATGGAAATGCTTGTCATTGATCATGCGGGCAAGATCAGGTGACTCCTTGGGATTCGTGCCATAGAATTCGCGGATAGCTTGGCGCAGGCAAGGCATCAACTTCTCCTGTGTTTCAACTGTACAGATCACATAATCTGGTGCAATGCATGTTTGTCCAGCATTAACGAATTTTCCCCATACAATTCGGTTGGCTGCATTCTGGAAATTGCAGCACTCATCCACATAACAGGGAGTTTTACCCCCGAGCTCCAGAGTCAATGGTGTCACATGTTTCGCTGCAGCAGTCATGATGATCTTTCCTACACGATTATTCCCTGTAGAGATATGGCAAAATTTGGGTCAAGAGAGAGACACAGACACCCACAACTCCCATCCAGAATCAGGGGCCTCAGTTCTGTGTTCAAAAACCACCTGTGTTGTTTTTTGTCTAACACTCTTCCATACAGATCAACAGAAGTCCACACAGGTTGTTCAAAAAACGTCCATTAAAGGTTAATAATAGTTGGCAAGGAAACTCTGCCTAGGCAATTTGTATGTAATTCAAAAAATATTTTCTGATTTACCAAGAATTTCAAAGTTACTTATATTAAAAAAAAATCAAAACATCACAGCCTGTAATATCCTTTTTGACTAAAAATAAATGTTCTGGGATAGGTGGAAAAACAGTGATTTACAAATATTTAACATATTGACTGCTGCAAGAATTTGAAATGCATCAACTTGAAATCTTTGCAAATTCCTGTCATTTCTTGGTAAAAGAAAAATTCAATACTGTATTGTAACATTTAACAAGAACTAATTGAAAGAAGTAACAAGGAGTAATTATTTATGTAAATTGGTTAAAGTGTGGGGATTATCTTCTAGATGAAATTACAGCTACCATATAGGTATTTGTTTTCTACATTGTAAATACTATTTCTGGTTTTGATTTTCTTTCAAAGGTTTCTGATTCTTTAAAGAAAAAGGAAAAACTGTTGTAAATAATAATCAACATTGACTTTACTTGCCTTTGTCAAAAATAGATTGCTTTATATCCTGTGTTAGGATCACATCATCATACCTAGTAGCCCTAGCCAGACATGAAGGAACCCATGGCAGCTTTTCAGCTGAGGGAGACTTCCTCCACATGTTTAGAGACACACCCAACGTCTATGACAATCATATCAGAAAACCAGAGAGAAAGTCGGGGCTAAATAGGCCACTGAGTCCAACCTCTCACTGAGTGCAGGGCTCCAAAGGGAAGCATCCACAACAGATGGTCGTCCAGATGTACTACCTCTCCAGGGATCCACGTTTACTGTTGGGATTATTTCCCTAATATTCACTCAGAGTCTTCCTTCTTGTATCGTAAAGCTATTATTCCATGTCCTAACTTCTGGGATGACTGAAAAGAAGTCTTGGCTTCTGTGCGGCATATTTTCAGGTTCCTGAAGAGTGCCATCATACAGTATCTCCCACCCCCCAGTCTTTTCTTTCCTCAGGGCTAAAATTCCCAGTTCAAGTCTACCTTTGATGCTTTCATTTCCAGTCCCCTGATCAGGATTGCCCTTCTCTGAACCTATTCCAGCTTATCTGAAATCTTAAACATCAATACCCAGAACTGAACTATAAATTCCAGACTAAAATTGCATATACTTGTTTTACAGCTATATTATACTGCTGACTCATACAATTTGTAATCAGCATTTTATCCCAAGATCTTTTTTACAAGGGCTGTTTCCAATTTGGTGCATCTGATTTTTGTTTCCTAAGTAAAAGAAAACCTCTGCATTTTTCTGTTATTTTCAGTCCACTTCCCTAACTTATTCTTTTCAGTGTCTCCTAGATTACCGTATTTTCCGGCGTATAAGACGACTGGGCGTATAAGACGACCCCCAACTTTTCCATTTAAAATATAGAGTTTGGGATATACGCCGGAAAATACGGTACTCGCCGTTTGGCTCCACGACGGGCTCCAAAGTCGCCCACAACGCGTTTCCTACCAGGCTTCCCGAAACGCGGCCAATTCTGGGCCCCCGCTCCATTTAAAGCGCGGCTGGGAGGGGAAGGGAAGGCGAGGCGAGGTGAAGCGAGGCGCCCGTTGAGTGTTGTGGGCGACTTTGGAGCCCGTCGTGGAGCCACTGCGTTTTGCCCCCTCCCTTCCCAAGGCTGCTCCGAGGGAACGGAGCTCGCTCCCCCCTCCCCGCGTTTCTCCCGCGCTCGTCCTCCTGCTCTTCCCTGGGGGCTGCGTTCCGGCGAGCGGCTGCACTTGGCCAGGAGAGGTCTTAAACGGCGAATACCGTATTTTCCGGCGTATAAGACGACCCCCGGCGTATAAGACGACCCCCGACTTTTGAGAAGATTTTCCTGGGTTAAAAAGTCGTCTTATACGCCAGAAAATACGGTATATATTCCATCCAGTTTTTTTCATCAGCAGATTTGATAACTATTCTGCCTACCTCCTCATCCAAGTTATTTTTAAAAATGTCAATTTAGATGTAGAATGTATTAGGGACAGTCCATTGAAATCCCATACCAAACTCTGCTGCCAAACGCCTGTTAAATGTTGCAGTTGTTGTTGTTATTCTCCTGAGCTCTTCTGGCAATGAAAGGGAAAAGCAAGTCTGAGGTAGAAATTAAATCCAGTGTAGGCTGGATTTAGGTATCTTCGTTGTGGGGGGGAATGTTGCATATATTTTTTGTGTCTTAAAGAAATATGGAAGGCTAGTTTTTAAAAAGCCAAACCTCAAACTTTTTTCCTGTGAGTTTCAAGAAAGAACATGTGTTGTTCACCCCCCTCAGGAATGTTGGTGCTTGGAGCCAGCTAGTCTGGGAGTTTTTAGCCAATCAGAATTACCTGTTTAAGCTTTTCCCATATTGGGAATCTGTTGCCTAGGTGTTTAGTCACATGCTAAACCTTGTCCACTCAGATATGGCCAAGTTGCAATTGTAAAAAGCTTTAAAAGTGTTATCTCTGCTTTTGTTCTGGTCTCTCTGCTCTCTGCTATCTCTTTGTCTTCATTGTGTTTCTAAAATGTAAGTACTTAAGCCATGTGCTTCTCTTCTGCTGAAGAAAAGCAAGATTCAATTTTGTTCTTTTGTTTTAAATAAAGCAACGTTTTTTTTACTGCAAGTTTTTCAGTTTGCTTGTCTCTCAATATTTTCCATAACTATGATCACAAATTTTTATAAACAACAAAAGGGAAAGCCTGAGAGTGACACTTTTCATTATGTCCAAAAGACTGAAGTTCTGCATCAAGCACAGGCTTTTTCCTCCTTCCACTGTCACAACTCATCTTTTCCTCCACCGGTGGGCACAACGCCTTCAGTCTGGAAGCTGCTGGCAGGGGGGAGTCCCGAGCACCACACGCAATGGTTTCCCCAGGCCTAACTTGCCCCTAACTCAGCTGCACTGCAGTGGACAAGATAAAGCGACTTAACTAAGACACACAGCAGATTTCTGCAACACAGAACAATTTGGTCTTCTAGAAAGGCACTGTATTAGCCACAGAGATAAATTCTACTGCCGGTGGGGTGTGGTGGGGTGTCCCAATGTATGATCTTAGGTAAATTATCTGAACCTTTCAGTTTCAATAGTTGAATATTGGCTTACCACACAGATCTTTGTGCAGACATTAATGATCAATATTTTTTAAAAAAAATACTATTGAAAAGAATAACCTGAAAAGAATATTCAAGAAGAGAAAATCACCTGTATAGAAGATATAATCAAACTTATTTTCCAGTAATTTTCCTGTTTCTTCAGGACCAGCTGTCACCACAGCAAAGGTTTGCTATAAAATAGAAAAGGAAGTTTACATCCAACCAAACTGCCTGCACATCACACAGGTGGTGCTTTCTGTCTCTGAAGCCCTGCAGGAGAAAAAGCCTCTTGGGGGCAATGTGGAGCAGGGAAATGCTGCATTAAATGGAAAGGAAACTAAGGTTTTCCTTAAATATTTTGATTTTAATATGAGATGATCATTTTTTATTTAGTGAGCATATGGCAATAGGGGCCTGTGATATTTCCTTCTGTGTAACCTTCCTTTGGGAGTGGAATTGTCTTGCATTCGTAGCAGTCTCCTAGCCTCATTCTCCCTCTAAACAGATAACCATTTGAGATTAGTTCAGATCCAGAGCTTTTCCTGAAGAGGCCCAAGGAATTGCCCATCATATTTCCAGGAAATTAAGGCAAATTACGGAGGAAAAGGCAAATCAGAAAACCTGAGTTACATTTTGACTTTTTAACAAGGTAAAGTTGCTGAGGAACTCACCGAATCGAGATAACAAGGCAGTGCTTCTGCGAGGAGCCTCTCAGTGTGGCTGCTCACCTCTGAAGGTTTGAGAATCACACAATTTCCTAGTATGGGGGAGAGGACACTTCAAGATGGTTGCCACAGATAAACATCCACACATGCCTGGGTCTCTTGAAAGGACACCCGTAAGATCCAATGTCTAAAATGGATTAGGACACAGCTTCTCACTCACCAGCTGCAATGGCCCCCACCAGTGGGATCAAAGTGAGGTTGATAGGGTAGTTAAAGGCTCCAATGATCAGCACCACACCAAATGGCTCCTTGCGAATGAAGGCAGAATCCAGCTGTGTCAACTACAGAAAAAGCAGAAAAATCCATGAAAGCAACTGGGTGAAGCAGAAAGGACCAAAGAAACCATTCAGGCTAGGGGAAATCCACGCATGAATGGGGTGGTTCATTCTCTTCTGGTTACCTTGTTTTCCTCTTTCTCTTTTTCTCTCTCTCACCACATAGTAGGTTTGAACAGACTATTCCTACGAGAGGTTTGAATCAATAGCTTGCAGAGAGCTTTGAAATCAGGCCATAGGCTCCATGTTGCCACATTTGCCTTAGAGCGGAGCTTTCCAAACTTTTCATGTTGGTGACACACTTTTTAGACATGCATCATTTTGTGACACACTCTTACAGCAGGGCATCATTTCGCGACACTCTCTTACAGCAGGGCACAAGGCAGGCACTAGGACCTGCGTGGAATCACAGCAGGTTTGGAGGCAGCAAGGCACAAGGCAGGCACTAGGACCTGCGCGGAATCCTAGCAGGGCAGGTTTGGAGGCAGCAAGGCACAAGGCAGGCACTAGGACCTGCGCGGAATCCTGGAAGGGCAGGTTTTGAGGCAGCAAGGCACAAGGCAGGCACTAGGACCTGCGCAGAATCCTGGCAGGGCAGGTTTGGAGGCAGCAAGGCACAAAGCAGGCACTAGGACCTGCGCTGAATCCTGGCAGGGCTCGGAGGCAGCAGCAGCCACGACACACCCAGACACTGCAGCCGACACACTAACGTGTCCTGATACAGAGTTTGGAAAGCTCTGCCTTAGAGGATACGTGCATGTAAAACATAAGGGTGTTTTCACACATAACACCTAAAACATTAACTCAGTCAATCAACCAAGCAGCAAACAACAACCCAATCAAGGTACTACCAAGGACAGTACAACACCCCCACCAACACAGGCAATACAAGCCAGGGTATATAAACAAAGAGCAAGTTCCACTCCCTTTTCGCACTGAAGATGTTGCCTAGCCTGGCAAGGAAACGTCTGCAAGAAAACAACAAGGTTCAGAGAGCACCATGGACTCCACAGTTCAACCCTGAGCTACAAATATTCTCTTTGATTGGTACCACATATGGGTGTCAAATTCTCCAGATAGCACGCAAATGGGAGAAATTCGCAGGTAGGGAAACCACCAAAGAACAGCTGTTTTTTCTGCATGAAGGCCTACGACAGCATACCCTGCCCGCCAGTGTCAGATACAAACCTCCAATCGACTGCATAGCTGGATGGAAGATTGCGCAACAAAGTGGGCAAAAAATGATACGGCTAATGATCATGGATGCCCACCTCAGATTAAACAAGTATCAACAAACAATAGACAGCCTCAAAGAACAACTAGAACAGACTATGACTCCTGAACAAATCAACATGCTGACTACTACAATCAAGACCACATCACTGAGACAAGCAGAAAAAAGGAAAGCTAAACTCCAAACTAAACTACTTAAATTAAACCCCAGAAACAAAGAAGTACAGGAACAGGAATGGGTGGTCAACATGTCCAGCCGCCCATTATCCACTACAGAACACAGTATCTTGCAGAGAGGCCTCAATTATAACACAGAGGATGCAAATAAATTAGAATTCTTTGCAGCTTTTGAAGCAGCATTCAAAACTACAGGACTTACTACAGAAACCCAAGAGAATGTAAGACAGATAATCATACCACAAACCAGAAGGACATAGAAACAGAACCAACTGAAAGCAGAAGACAGAGCAGCCCTCAAAAACCTAAAGATGGACCAAAATATCATCATCCTCCCAGCAGACAAAGGCTGCACCACCGTCATTATGGACAGATCACAATATATACAAAAAGCCAAAGATTTACTTGAGGACAAAGAAACCTACACCCCAGTAAACACCAATCCGATACAGAAACTGGACAACCAGGTCAAAAGAATCCTCAACGACCTAACCAAGAAAGGTCAAATCACTAAAGAAGAACAGAGGCGGATGAAAAGCAGTGGACCCATCATCCCTCGCTTCTACGGCCGCCCCAAAATACACAAGCCCGACATACCACTCAGTCCAATTGTATCATTACCAGGGACCCCCACATACAACATAGCTAAAGAACTTACAAGAAAACTTGGGCATCTCACAGAGGAGAGCAAATACTCTATCAACTCCCCACTACAGTGCCTCCAGAAAATCAAAGACCTAAAAATAGATTAAGATGAAATTATGGTGTCATTTGATGTCACTGCACTCTTTACATCCATAGACCAAGCACTAGCGATTGAATCCATGGCAGCAATTCTACGTAACACACCTGACCTAACTAGATACACCAAGATCAAAATACCCAGAATCATGGACCTCATCAACCTCTGTCTCACCACCTACTTTCAGTTTGATGGACAAATATACCAACAAATCAAAGGAACACCTATGGGATCACCACTCTCAGGACTCATAGCAGAGATAGTAATGCAATGTCTAGAAAGGATAGCACTCCCACACATACAACCCAAAGTATGGATCCAGTATGTAGATGACACCTTCGTCATAATAAAAAAGGATCAACTGGAGGAAACACATGAAACCATCAACAACATCTTCAAAGGAATAAAATTCACAAGGGAAGAAGAAAACAACAACACACTACCCTTCTTGGACATCCTCATCAGTAGAGGAAATGATGGCATTCTAGAAACACAAGTCTACCGGAAATCTACTCACACTAACCAAGTACTCCACTACCAAAGCAATAACCCTACCTCCCACAAGAGGAGCTGTGTAAGAACACTATTCAGACGAGCACAAACGCACTGCAGCAACCCAGAACACCAGAAAAAGGAAATAGACCACTTATATAGCATCTTCCAGCAAAATGGATATCCACGCAACTTTATCAAAAAGTGCCTGACCACTCAACCCACCACAGCAAAACCAACAGAAGCTATGAAAAGGATTACACTGCCATACATCAGAAACATCTCAGAAACTACTAATAGACTGTTACAACCACACGGCATCACCGTAGCACACAAACCAACCAAAACCCTTCAGAACATCGTAAGTAAACCAAAAGACCCAGTAGCCCAAGAAGAAAAAACAGGAGTTATCTACAACATACAGTGTAAGGACTGTAACAGCCATTATGTAGGACAGACCGGCAGAAGACTAGCAGAACGCATCCTTGAACACCAACTAGCAGTCAGAAGACATGATGAAAACTCCTTAATCTCACAACACATGGACAGACTTAACCGTACTTTCAACTGGGAAACTGTGAGCATCTTAAACCAAGCCAAATCCAAAAATGCTAGAGAATTCCTGGAAGCTTGGCACTCAGACAAAGCAGCCAGCAACAGACACATAGAGGTAAAGAACATTTACATACCATTCATAAGAGACAATAGAAAAGCCAGAAGACCAGAACACCTCTTTGCCAGCAATCAACAAGATAGGCAAAGATTAACAGCAAGATTAGCAGCAGAGGAGCAATCAAACAACACAATAGACCCTAATCAAGGAACTATTAACTCAGTCAATCAACCAAGCAGCAAACAACAGCCCAATCAAGGTACTACCAAGGAGAGTACAACACCCCCACCAACACAGGCAAGACAAGCCAGGGTATATAAACAGAGAGCAAGTTCCACTCCCTCTTCGCACTGAAGATGTTGCCTAGCCTGGCAATGAAACATCTGCAAGAAAACAACAAGGCTCAGAGAGCACCATGGACTCCATACCTAAAACATTGCATGGTGCACAGATGAGAGTGCTGGTCATACAGACTAGAAAGCAAACAATAGCAATAGTAACTAGGGATAACTGGGAACTATGTACAGTGTTTCTCAACCTTGGCAGCTTGAAGATGTGTGGACTTCAACTCCCAGTATTCCCCAGAAAGCATGTGAGATAATGCACCTTTTTTAGACTTTCATCCCTGCCCAATGGGTCCACTGCTTTTCATCCGCCTCTGTTCTTCTTTAGTGATTTGACCTTTCTAGAACCATTCTTTTTTACTTTATCTCCTCCCACTCAATTTGACTACTTACTAGGTTCTTGTCCACATTTTCATCCTTCATCCAGCTGCTTAAGTTGTTCAGAGCATTGGCCAGTTCATTTCTGACTATGAGAATCTCAGTGAGCTCAGTTTCAAAGCAGGGCTGTGGAGAAGAAAGATAGAATGAGATGCATCAGTGATGTCCATACCGGGTTCAGGAGGTGAACTATGCAGCAGCTCTTCATTGAGCAAAGCTTGTGTCTCATTCATTGCATGGTAGTGCTTTATCATGCAGTCATCCCAAGGATTCTTGAAATGTAGTATTTGGGCTTTACACCACTAAGTTTAGTTCTCTAGATACTTAACCCGTAATCAGGCAGAAGACTCACAGACAAAGTCAGCTACAAATGAAACCATATATAGTCAGATGATTTACTATGCAAAGAAATCAAAGCCTTTATTAGTTTAGACTTTGTCTTCCCACCTTTCTGAAATAATGGATACTTGGCTGTGCTCCAGACCATTTTAGGAGGCAACTCAACTATGTTTACATAACGATTTTCTGTAGCCTGTGAACTGCTGCTTGCCACCTTGCTAAACTCAGCTCTCATGGCACATCCGGAAAAGATTGTTTCCTGCTTATAAAATTGTCATGGAAAATCCACTGAAGGGAAAAACGGAATAGCTGCACAATGTCTCTTAACTGGCAAGCAAGCCCTTCGTCTGCAAGTCCCCTCTGAGCTGCCAGATGCTGTGGCTGGGTGGCCCACTCACCTTGCGTAGGTCTGCACACAGGGCACGCTGGATATCAGTATGCTTTTCCTCCAGAAAGTGACACAGGGCCTCCAGCTGTTTTACCCGATACTCCATAGGGCGTGTCTTCCCTGTCAGCCAGGTAGCACGTAAGCAATGCACCAGGCCAGCATAGGGGTTTTTACTAGGAGAAAACAAAGACTCATCGAATCAAAAGGGCTATAGAGAGTCCCACTCCTTACGTCATTTATGTTAACCCTGACCCTGCAAGGCAGGATGCCCTGTAAGAACTGGATGGACAACTGTTTTGCCTTTCTATAGATTTCTAACCCAGTTTGGGAGTTTCTGCCATGGCTCAATACCTTTGTAGGTTCCCAACACTTCATTAAAAGGCTTCTACTTCAGAGAAGGATCAAAATAATATTTTTCCCCTTTGACCAACACTTGTGTCATTCTTTTTCTGAAGAATGTCATCATCTTGGGCCGGAAGTAGGAATAGCTACTCCCATAGTTTTCTCATAGTTTTCTTACAAACTCACTGGGTCATATCCAGACAATAGGCAAACTTTTTCTTTCATGTCTGGAATCAAAGACTAAAACAGTGAAATGGTGGAGCACAATCTCACCACCGAGGACAACTGCATCTATGCTCAGGCTTCCAGCCAGCCATACCCTCTTCTAGCTTAAAGCAACTTTCCCCAATCCAGCACCCTTTACATGAGGCAGATCACAACTCCCACCTTCTCCAACAAGTAGTGGTTTTGACCCTTCTGACAAGAACGGTGCACATCTGAAAGACACTGGATTGGGGCCTGCTCAGTTGTTTGTAATGGTTGGCCCTAGTTATGCTCTATAATTTCTCAAACGGAAGACCACAATGCCACTGAATTTTATGAATTATGCTCTTACTTGTTTTCTTCAAAAACTTTCTTACCTGAAAGTTGCTCAAGCAGACCATGCATTCACTACCTCTGGTCAACATTGGTTGATTCCTACTTGTAAGCTTCAGACAAACCTTTATGGCAGTTTTTCTCCACTAAGCTTTTCAATATGGTTTACCCTTGTTATGCATAGCCAGCCTGCGTTCACAATGCGACAGCCTCCCTGCCATTATTTTATTTATTTATTTTATTTATTTATTTATTTATTTATTTATTTATTTACGTATTTATACCCCGCCTATCCCCTCCCTAGACGGAGGGCTCTAGGCGGCTTACATACATTGCAATTCATATTTATACATTCAATATTAAACAATGTTTACCGCACGCTGAGGGAAGGGGTAAGGAACCGACTCTTCTTCAGTGGGTATTGGACTACAAGTCCCAGGATACCTTGCTTCCGAGTCGGCTGCAGACGTCCTGGATGTTGCTATTCGGGATTCGTCGTCCTCCGCCGCCATTCGCGAGATCTTCGCTTCCGGAGGCGACCCCCGACAGGACGCCCGCAAATTCTCCCACTTAAGGTGGTACCCATTTATCTACTTGCAATTAGCTTTCGAACTGCTGGGTTGACAGAGCTCACCACGCCACGCGGAGATTCGAACTGCCGACCTACTGACTGGCAGTCCTACAGCAGCAGTGGTTTAACCCGCTGAGCTACTGCGCCCCATTTTCTTTTGTTTGTTTGTGTTAGAAGCCTTATTCTCTCCTTCTCTTACTCTTATTTTGCTGGACAGTACTGTAATGCATTCTGTGGGTTTTCACACAGAGTTCAAGATTTATTTTCCTATCTATAAATGTCTTGAGAGCTGATATATAACGTGAAAGCCATCTTTCTCCTAAAATCACTAATTATAGCAGATCAGCACCAGCTTGTACTTTGCTAAGAGCACGGTATGTATTTGTGTAAATCAAGCTAATAGATCATATCTTGTGAATCACTTTTTTTAAAAAAAGTTAATTTTGTTTATTTATTATGAGATTGACCACTCAGAAGTTACAGCTGGTCCAGAACACAGTGGCTCACACAGTATTGGGTGTTCCTAGGTTCGCCCATGTTACACCTCTATTGTGCAAGCTGCACTGGCTTCCAGTTTCCTTCCGGGTGCAATTCAAGGTCCTGGTTATCACCTTTAACGCCTTACATGGTACAGGACATGGTTATTTGCAGGACTGCCTCTCCCTCAGAATATCTGCCTGTCCCACCAGATCAGATAGGGCAGGTACACTCCAGATCCCTTCACTGAAATCCTGCCACCTAGTGGGACCTTGGAAGCATGCCTTTTCCATGGCTGCCCCTACCTTATGGAAAAGCCTCCCCCCGTCAATTCAGCAGCCCCCCACCCTTTTAGCCTTTCAGAAGGCCATGAAGGCCTGGCTTTTTACCCAGGCGCTGGGATAGGATAGGACAGAATAGAATGGAATGAGGGGAATTGAAGCTTGCTGTGAGGCATCTTAAGGGGATGATAAAGGCGCCGGGTTTCTGTTTCTGTTTCATTGTTGTATTGTTGTATTGTTTCATGGTTTTATGTTCATGTTTTATATTTCTTGGGTTTTATTGCTGTTGTGAGCCAGAGTTCTTTAAGATGGGCAGCCATACAATTTTTCTAAGTAAATAAATAAATAAAATCCCTTTCTGAATGGAAGCTAGGTCTGCAATAGTGAGTCCACTGCTAAGATATAAACCAATTTAAGTTTTCCATTGCATTTATTCTGGAAAACATCCCCCTAATCTTACACTGTGATTTCTCAATATAGATACTAAGCATTTGAACAAAGGTACTCAAAAAAGAGTGGCAGGAAAGCAGCAGAGTAGGTTGGCAAAGGAGCAGCAGATTGAGGTACATAGAAACCAATGGACTCAGATCAGGTTGATGCAACCCAACTGCTACCCTGAAATAATTGCTTCCACAAGAGTTCCTATTGTGAGCTTTTGGCTGTTGAATCCCATTGGTTTGTTCATGTTGGCCACAAAGAATTACAAAATACCTCTGAAGTCATCTGAGTGAGCAGGGAGAAGCTGCCAAGATGTTTGCAGAGACCTCCTGGAACCACTATGACCCACATGGCTGAAGCTTGCGAGTGTCCCAGGAGTCACCCTGCATTCCCCAAGCTTGGGGATGAAGTCAGCTGCTTTGTAACAGGGGACATAATTCATGCAGAGGACCAGTTCATATAAACAGCACCTACAATTATTTTTTTAAATGCAAGGTGCTTTTATAATTTGTCTGTTGCTCATTTTCTCAACAAGCACCCTCATTATTTTTGTTTTCCTGGCAAAGGTTCTATGCCTTTTGCACAACAGGCAGGAAGTGAGGATGGACACTGTTTCCAAGAACAGATACGCAATGTTGGGAAGAAGCAACCCAGAACCTACTGAATGTTTGCGTATTGTCTTGCTATTGTTAGAGATATCGGGTTTCAACCAAGCATGTCTCACACAAGCTTGAAGGAGGGGCAGTCCTGCTGCAGCCTAATCTTACTTGCTTTCTGTGGGAGGGGCTTGAATTCCAATTTCCTGTTCCTGTTCTTTTCCTCTCTCTCTTTTCCTGCTTGAATCTCCACCAGGGAGAATGGTCATCCATGGCTGTCCACGTTGCTCATATTTGCATTCAGCAAGGCCACATTAAGAAGACTGTGGGTTTGGTCAGAACCTATCACTCGCATGCATGAACTGTTTGCTACCATGAAACTGATCTACAATAAAACTGTAAGCTATTTTTCTGTAACTTTACATTAATGTGTGAAGTGTGTTTATTTTACTCTGAACTTAATTGAGCCTTATGTGCAAGATTATTACTGGACGCTTTTTAATCTGCTAAACCAAATAAACGCTGCAGGTTTTTTTTCTGTTACTACCATTTCAGAATCCCCAACAACTATTACAGTCACAGAACTGGTTTTATGTGGAGAAAAGAGATTGTATTATCCCAGGTCTAAATGTAACATACTTCTTTATGCATAAAATGTGTCTTTCTTTGTCTTTGCTGCCCCCTTGTGAGCACAGGTCTAAGTACACTGTGTGGATTCACACATCACTTTAGCCCAGTGCTTTCCAAATTGTGTGTCATGACACAACCCGGAAGTGGTGATGGTGCGTCGCCGCTGCCCCTGCAGTGGCGTGCGAGGCAGCGTGTATGGCGGTGGCGGCGACGGCAGCAGCATGCCATCAGCGCTTCCAGATTTTACCACAAAACACAAGGCCGCCGCTGCTGCCGCCCCTGCCATGCACACCCCTGCCCCCATGCGCGCCCCTGCGCCGCCACCGCCATTGGTGTGTCGCCAATGGTGGGAGTTTGGAAAGCACTGCGTTAGCCCATAATGTGAATTGTTTAGTTTTGATAAGACGTGTTATGTGAACCCTGCCACAAGGGTTTTAAGCAACGTTTTTAGCTTAGCAAGATGTGTGAACGAGCTACTCACTCTAGCCTCACTAAGTCCCCTAGACTTTCAGGCAAAGGTGCTTCAGATTCATATGCGTGCATGACTTCCTTTCATGCCGTATACTCCCCGGACTCTCATTCTTCTGTTTCACCAATAAAACATCACACAATCTGAGCTCAACAGAAAATACAGTCTAGTAATCTGGAGAGATCTTGCCTAACCTGTTTTGTTCTGTACCAGTTTCTTACCTCTGCGTGTCTTGGCATTCGCTGGAAATCTTCTGGGTTTTGTGGCATTTGGGGTTGGATTTCCCTGAAGAGCAACTCTGGGTGTTCTCACTTGGGCATTCCTGGGGCGGTTTGTTTTCTTGTCTTCTGCTACATTGCCCTGAAGAGCCACTTTGGTGGGGAGCATCTTTGGGTTTTTGTTGCTGTTGCATATTGTGGTGTCCCGAGCAGCTACTCTGTATGCCCTCATGTTGGCTGGTAATTTCCTTGAGCTTGCACTGCTTTCTGATCGTCTGCTTCCCTGAAGCCACATTGCCCTGTGTGCGTTCATCCTGGAGAGGAATTTCATGGAGTTTGTGTTCAGCCGAGGTAGTACCTTGCTGGTCTTCAGCTTGCCTGGACGCTTCCTGAACGTTGCATTGTCTTATGTCCTGCTGTCCTAGAAATACACTTTGCACTATTTCTCCAGCTAGAAAAAGAGAAGAAAATAATCAGATGGGCTACCTTGCTGCTATTGATGCCTACACATTTTCTGCTTATAACTGCTAATGTTTACTCCTTCTAATAAAAGGGGAAAGTTAGATATACTAACTTCCTTCAGTTTCAGGAGGATCTTTATTTACTAGTGCTTTTCTAGGCATCTATCTATATATTCTATATTGAGGAGAACAGGATTTGGGGATGTGGTCATGGGCTGTGACACATTTCAGGGCATTCCCTCCCAGTTAATAAAAACAGCATATATTTCAAATTATCACAAATATTTTAGAGTGCAAAGGGAGCCAGCCAGGTTGGCAGTGAAATAAGATGGTAGAATCAACAATGTCACTTTAATGTATGGACAGAATCACGTTTTTGAAAGATTTAATAATTTGCGTGTCAATTTACTACCTGTAAACTGAAAAGTGAACGATGAATCCGATGTTCTAAAGATCAACACACCATAGGAACCTGGAATGTAAGATCTATGAGCCAGGGCAAATTGGATGTGGTTATTGGTGAGATGTCAAGATTAAATATAGACATTTTAGGTGTCAGTGAACTGAAATGGACTGGAATGGGCCACTTCAGATCAGATGACCACCAGATCTACTACTGTGGACAAGAGGGCCACAGAAGAAATGGAGTAGCCTTCATAATTAATAATAAAGTGGCTAAAGCAGTGCTTGGATACAATCCAAAAAACGATAGAATGATCTCAATTCAAATTCAGGGTAAGCCATTTAACATCACAGTGATCCAAATATACTCCCCAACCACAGATGCTGAAGAAGCAGAAGTAGATCAGTTCTATGAGGATCTGCAGCACCTACTGGATAATACACCAAAAAGAGATGTTATTTTCATTACAGGAGACTGGAATGCTAAGGTGGGTAGTCAAACGACACCTGGAATTACAGGCAAGCATGGTCTGGGAGAACAAAATGAAGCAGGACATAGGCTGATAGAATTTTGCCAAGACAGCTCACTGTGCATAACAAACAACCTATTCCAGCAACCTAAAAGACGACTTTATACATGGACTTCACCAGATGGTCGACACCGAAATCAGATTGACTACATCCTTTGTAGCCAAAGGTGGCAGACATCTATACAGTTGGTAACAACAAGACCTGAAGCTGACTGTAGTTCAGATCACGAAGTTCTTATTGCACAATTTAGAATCAGACTAAAGAGAATAGGGAAGACCCACAGATCACTTAGATATGAGCTCACTAACATTCCTAATGAATATGCAGTGGAAGTGAAGAATAGATTTAAGGGACTTGATTTAGTAGATAGGGTCCCGGAAGAACTATGGACAGAAGTTCGTAACATTGTTCAGGAGGCAGCAACAAAAAACGTCCCAAAGAAAAAGAAAACCAAGAAGGCAAGATGGCTGTCTGCTGAGACACTGGAAGTAGCCCAAGAAAGAAGGAAAGCAAAAGGCAACAGTGATAGAGGGAGATATGTCCAATTAAATGCAAAATTCCAGAGGTTAGCCAGAAGGGATAAGGAATTATTTTTAAACAAGCAATGTGCAGAAGTGGAAGAAGATAATAGAATAGGAAGGGCAAGAGACCTCTTCCAGAAAATTAGAAACATTGGAGGTAAATTCCAGGCAAAAATGGGTATGATCAAAAACAAAGATGGCAAGGACCTAACAGAAGCAGAAGAGATCAAGAAAAGGTGACAAGAATATACGGAAGATCTGTATAGGAAGGATAATAATATCAGGGATAGCTTTGACAGTGTGGTCAGTGAGTTAGAGCCAGACATCCTGAAGAGTGAGGTTGAATGGGGCTTAAGAAGCATTGCTAATAACAAGGCAGCAGGAGACGACGGTATCCCAGCTGAACTGTTTAAAATCTTGCAAGATGATGCTGTCAAGGTGATGCATGCCATATGCCAGCAAATTTGGAAAACACAAGAATGGCCATCAGACTGGAAAAAATCAACTTATATCCCCATACCAAAAAAGGGAAGCACTAAAGAATGTTCAAACTATCGAACAGTGGCACTTATTTCACATGCCAGTAAGGTAATGCTCAAGATCTTGCAAGGTAGACTCCAGCAATTCATGGAGCGAGAATTGCCAGACGTACAAGCTGGGTTTAGAAAAGGCAGAGGAACTAGAGACCAAATTGCCAATATCCGCTGGATAATGGAGAAAGCTAGGGAGTTTCAGAAAAACATCTATTTTTGTTTTATTGACTATTCTAAAGCCTTTGACTGTGTGGATCATAACAAATTGTGGCAAGTTCTTGGTGGTATGGGGATACCAAGTCATTTTGTCTGCCTCCTGAGGAATCTGTATAACGACCAAGTAGCAATGGTAAGAACAGAACACGGAACAACGGACTGGTTTAAGATTGGGAAAGGAGTACGGCAGGGTTGTATACTCTCACCCTGCCTATTCAACCTGTACACAGAACACATCATGCAACGTGCTGGACTTGATGAATCCAAGGCTGGAGTTAAAATCGCTGGAAGAAACATTAACAATCTCAGATATGCAGATGATACCACTTTGATGGCTGAAAGCGAGGAGGAGCTGAGGAGCCTTATGATGAAGGTGAAAGAAGAAAGTGCAAAAGCTGGGTTACAGTTAAACCTCAAAAAAACCAAGATTGTGGCAACGAGCTTGATTGATGACTGGCAAATAGAGGGAGAAAAAGTGGAGGCAGTGACAGAGTTTGTATTTCTAGGCACAAAGATTACTGCAGACGCTGACTGCAGCCAGGAAATCAGAAGATGTCTACTTCTTGGGAGGAGAGCAATGACAAATCTTGATAAAATAGTTAAGAGCAGAGACATCACACTGACAACAAAGATCCGCATAGTCAAAGCAATGGTATTTTCCGTAGTAACCTATGGCTGCGAGAGATGGACCATAAGAAAGGCTGAGCGAAGGAAGATAGATGCTTTTGAACTGTGGTGTTGGAGGAAAATTCTGAGAGTGCCTTGGACTGCAAGAAGATCAAACCAGTCCATACTCCAGGAAATAAAGCCAGACTGCTCACTTGAGGGAATGATATTAAAAGCAAAACTGAAGTACTTTGGCCACATAATGAGAAGACAGAATACCCTGGAGAAGATGCTGATGTTAGGGAAAGTGGAAGGCCAAAGGAAGAGGGGCCGACCAAGGGCAAGATGGATGGATGATATTCTGGAGGTGACGGACTCGACCATGGGGGAGCTGGGGATGGCGACGGCCGTCAGGAAGCTCTGGCGTGGGCTGGTCCATGAAGTCACGAAGAGTCAGAAGCGACTGAACGAATAAACAAACTGAAAAGTGGCATTGTAAAACATTGGGCTAGAACAATTTTATTTACGCTTTGTTTTTAAATCTGCACTTTTAACATTGAATGGTTTATATGGAATCCCCTATCATTTCACACACACACACAGACACACACACACATTCACCTGCATTTGAAATTGTAGATATCATTCTGCAGTTTATGTAGCCCAGTCTTCCACAACTGGTAGCTTCCAGCCCAATTGTACGGGACTGCAATTACCGGAATTGTGAGCAAAACTGCTGTTCGAGAATTCTGGGAATTGTAACACCTACACATTTGGGAACTATTGAAGTGAGGAAGGTTGGTGACTGTAGACTTAGACAAAACCAGCTATGCATCCAAATAGCAAAATTGTGTGAGTACAAGAAGTCCTAGTCTTAAATTCAGTAGGACTTTTTTTTGTAGTTTTCTATGACTGCAGTTTGACCAAAGAGCTGACTGAAAGATTCTACTGACAGTGGAAGAATGGGACACTATTTTAGGAATATACATAAATTATAGTGCTAAATAAATTAAACTTAAGCCCACCCTAACTCCAGCTTTGCCACTGAGACAGATTGAAAACATATTCCATCGTAACAGATTTTCAAAAAATACCGTAGAAGAGCTTTGTAAGTAGAAACCAGAACTATTATAGAAGCATGTGTTGTAATAGTATGGTTATTTAAATATGATGGTGTTTAAGCTTCTCAATAACATCAGGCCTATCCGTGTTTTTAATTGCATGGGTGTCCTGCCCTTCTTTCAATTAATTATTAAAGCATACATAGGTCTGCCCTATTTTATCCTCATAGTAACCTTGAAGCATGGTGACTTACCCAGAGGCATCCAAGTAAGCTACCTGGCTAGAGTGGGTCTCTTCCGTTCAACTCTCCAGCCACTACTTATCTTACCTCAGGGTGAATAACGCTGTGATTGATCTTGCCTCTTTTGATTTCCATAACTAATATGAAAATCATATCAAGAATTTCAAAACACTGATCTCCCCATTCATCAGTGCTGAAAATCACAATATTTTCTTTTTATGGAATTATTTTGGAGTCCTTGGTGCTCTCTGAGCCTTGTTGCTTTCTTTCAGACGTTTCATTGCCAGGCTAGGCAACATCTTCAGTGCGAAAAGGAGTGGGACTTGCTCTCTGTTTATATGCGCTGGCTTGTCCTGCCTGTGTTGGTGGGGGTGTTGTACTCTCCTTGGGAGTTCCTTGATTGGGCTGTTGTTTGCTACTTGGTTGATTGACTGAGTTAATAGTTCCTTGATTAGGGTATATTGTGCTGTTTGATTGTTCCTCTGGTGCTAATCTTGGTGTTAATCTTCGCATATCTGGGTGATGATTGCTGGCAAGATGGTGTTCTGTTCTTCTGGCTTTTCTATTGTCTCTTATGAATGGTATGTAAATGTTGTTTACCTCTTTATATATTTCTTTTCTTTTTCTTTACGGTATTCTTATTCTTTCTTTTCTCTTTTTTCTCTTTTTTCCTTTTCTGCACCTTTTTCTTTTTATTCTCCTATTTTTTAGTTTGTATTAGTTTGTATTGTTGTAAATTGTAATCTTTAAGAACATTACCATAAAAAAAAAAGAAATCTTCAGTAATAGCAGAAAAGATATTTCTCTCCTCCACAAAGTAAGCTCTTGTCATAAAACACTTCAAAGTTGACAAGTCATATTCACATTTCCATAACAGTTCAAAACCCAAAGGACAAGTAAAACTAGAGCCAACTTCGGCATCTTCCCCATTTTCAATTTTATGATATCAAGTATGTTGTTTGAATTGTTCTTTTGCCTTGTAGTTTTATTTCTGTGAGAAATGGTCCTGTTCAAATATTTACCTGGTTGCCAGTCAATTATGGGAGGTACTGTATTTGGAATCTCTGAGCTCTTAAGCAATTGAAGTCTGTTGTATGTGCCAGCATAACAAGATAATTAGATCTGACAAAAAAGCATCCACTGTGTTGTGGTTGGAGAATGAGGAATCCTGGCTCCATTATCCCTTAATAGAAGCCAGGCCATTGGCTGAATTCTGGCACCATCAGAGTCATGCAGAGCTGCTATCTTGGAAGGCCTGTAAAGGGGGACTAAAAACATGTCTACATGGCCAGAGTTCCCCATCTATCAGTGAGGTCTCTTCACCCCTTGCCTCACTGCATTTGCTTGCAGAGAGGAAGGAAGAACAGTGGAAAACAGCTGGTCCAAAGACTTGTATAAGGCCAAGGTGGCACTAAAGGGCCTTCAAAGCCAAGGCCGGGAAGAGCCACAGAGCTAGGAGGAGTTCCCGCCAGTGGAAACACAGCCTGCTTCGAATCCCATGCAGTAGAGCAGAGCTTTCCAAACTGTGTGTTGGGACACGTTAGTGTGTCGGTTGCAGTGTCTGGCTGTGTTGCGGCGGCTACTGCTGCCTCCGAGTCCTGCCAGGATTCCACACAGGTCCTAGTGCCTGCCTTGTGCCTTGCTGCCTCCAAGCCTGCCCTGCCAGGATTCCGCGCAGGTCCTAGTGCCTGCCTTGTGCCCTGCTGTAAGCGTGTGTTGCGAAATGATGCATGTCTAAAAAGTGTGTCACCAACATTAAAAGTTTGGAAAGCTCTGCAGTACAGGAAGCTCAATTGTAAAAGACAAGTTTTGCAGTTGGAATTTTGGATAGTCAAGATGTAAGAAAATGTGGGAACTTAGAGGCATGGAGCTACTGTAGGGATGGCACTCAAACCCTCTGTACAATTGCCCATCGTCAAATTCCAGAAATGGCTTCCTACCAGAAGAAAGTACAAAAACGCTGGTGGGGTAGGAAGGTCGTTGAGAAACCCTCAGGAATCTATATATCTGATTTCTACGGGTGGTGAGTAATGCGTATCCCACTACTCTGCTTTTGACTTCTTCAGCTAAAGCCATGTTGTCTTTCTGTCACTGTCACTGTCACCTACCTCCTTAAACCTTTTCCTCTTTGCAGTATCAAGCCCTTGCTGCCCTACCTGTTAAATTTCTCTCTGAATTGGGTCAGATATGTATGGTGGTCATTTGAAGAGCTGATAATCAGCTAAATACAACAACCATCTTCCTTGAAGAGCTTTGTTTTTGAATTGACACTTGAACACATAAGAGTTCTGTGTGATAGTTGTGATGGCTAAACCACACACTGAAGCTAATACCTGGTGCCACAAAACAACTGGAAGGAAGTAGTTATTTACCTCAGGTATAATTAATTTGTGGAATTTACAATGTTGTGATGGCTTCCTAGCTTCAATGGCTAGAAAAAATGGCTAGACAAATTCAGGGATATGAGGTCTAACATTTGGTAATCCTGGTAGGTACTGAGAATGTCCTATCCAATGGCAATACGCCCTGATGCTGGAGACAGTTTTATACACAATAGGCAGTATCCTCACTTTTATATAAGATGCTTGCGGAATCTCATGTTTGCAAATTCTGAGGTAAATTAATCTACACTTCCCAGACTCAAAGGTGGACCTAAAGGATGAGAGATACTTATGACCAGCAAGACCTGAAAGAAAATGTTGATAAATACATGTCTGGCAGTCCTTCTCTGTGAGACAGGGCTCCGCAGATGTGAATCTTGTGCAGTTGTTTTACATTCTTTTTTCTCTGTATAAACAATGTAGGCAATTATAGGCCTGCTGTAACTCCCAAACCATCAGACGTTAAGAATATATCCCACAGACTCTGAGCTATTACTGGTTTTCTGATCTGTCCTGAGTCCTCCAGTGAAGACTTAGTCTTAGTGGTGGACTGCGAGGAGTCTCTCATTGACCAAAAGGCTTCAGAGGAGGGGACTTGCAAGTGCAAGCCAATTAGCTATATCCTGGCACCAGAGGTGCTGTATTCACAGATGGGAAAAACCCCTTCATGGCAGCAAATGCTGCTTCAGAAACAGCAGCACACCACCACTTTGTGCATGGATGGGTGTTCATTCTTGGCTCATGCTGTTTTCGGCTGTTCAGACCCCATCATAGCCATGGGAAGAAGCCCAGTAGCCAGCATGCCAGCATTAGGAGTTTGGAAGGCAACAGAAGCAAGGAAGAAATTAGCAATGTATCTTATTTTGTGTCCGTGTCCGTGTCCGTGTCCGTGTCCGTGTCCGTGTCCGTGTCCGTGTCCGTGTGTGAGAGAGAGAGAGAGAGAGAGAGAGAGAGAGAGAGAGAGATAAGATGGGGAAAGGAAGCAAGGAAGAAATTAAGAATGTATCTGTGTGTGTGTGTCTGTCTCTCTCTCTCTCTGTGTGTGTGTGTGTGTGTGTGTGTGTGTGTGTGTGTGTGTTGGAAAGTGCGGAAGGTATGTGTCTTTAAGCTTGGACAGGAGGTATTTAGTTACTGGCTGATCAGCTGCTGTTGGCCAGAAAGGGCAAGCACACCATGTAGCCATGAGTGGCCTGTCCACAGTGAAACGATCATCACCGTGGCAAATGGCACTGCCAAAGCCAAAATGGAAAAGGCAGAATTCCACCAGCCCCTACCAAGGGCTACATAAGTAACTGTGGTGTGTGGCAAAACATCCATAGAAACTGCAGCTGCCTGATACTGGTCCCAGGAGCACTGCCCAGGCAGGGAGATGCCCGTAGCGCTCTTGTCCCCAGAGATAATAAAAATAATACAAGTAATAAAAACTATGGCCACACAAAACCCCTTGTTGGCATAAGCAGCAGACAACTTCTAATGAACCCAGTGGTGACTGAACTAGCAACAAACAATTGGCAGAATTCATCTCTCATACCTAGTTTGTCAACCTTATTTCCTGCACCGAACTGGCAATCTTTTTAAAAAAGCATTAAACCCATGTTTATAAGAAGCCCACCTAAGCCCTGACTGGTGTCATGGAAAGTCCCCATGAGGCATTGATGCAGGCAGATGCCTCTGTGGAAGGCAGGTGTCTGGTTTCTCCTGAAGTCCAAGCCAAAATGGCCCTGAAGGGCAGCGCCCAGTGACTGTCAGCCTTACCAGGTAGACCAGACAGGAAACACAACCAGATAAGCTAATTCTACTTTATTGTAAAGCTACATTAACATAATCTTGAAAGTCTGAAAGTAAAAGTCTTCCACTGTCTCCTTTACAGTCCGAGAAACTAGGGAGGGTCCCTTCTGAGCCTCTTGCCCCACCCACTATCCAGCTGTGGGCTCTGCCGTCTGTTATCTGACCTAGACAGCATCTCTTTGCCCGTCTCCCAAGATCTTTCCCACATACCATTACAGTGACCAGAAGGGAGGGGAATGCCCACAATAGCCTAAAGTGGGCAATGAGATCTCAACCCCTAACCATGCCAGTGGCAAAATGTTCTCTCAAGGTCTTTCCCACATACTGTACCATTACAGTGACCAGAGGGGAGAGGAATGCCCACAATAGTTGCCCATTCAGTGGGCAATGAGATCTCAACCCTTGACCATGTCAGCGGCAAAATGTTCAGTGAAGCATACCAAATCATATCCCTGGCCAAAAAAATGGATCAAAAGAAGAAAGACATTACTTAAAAATCAAAAGAGCTAAGGAAGACTTTAATCTGTTTCAGGTTTGAGTGGAGGATAAGATGAAGGTGACATCAAGAGGCACAGGAAAAAGAAGTGCTTACTGAGGCATATTCATATGGTGAATCCACAGCCAGCAATAGGCATCCTTGAACTTTTGATATTCACTAAAGTCAACAGCTCATGACCTGCAATATACCTTTGTGGTGACGGCTCCTGCTTGCCTCTGTCCTAACACAACTTAGGCTTTAACTCTTCAGCTCTTCAGTTTTTCCCTCCTCCACCAAACAATTCTGCAACATCTGGGGCTGAAGTACCCGACTATCCCCCCCCCCAAAAAAAAAACAGTAGGCAAATTGATTTGCCTGCTGATAGGCGAACAAGCCCTCCCTGCCCAAGTAAAAAACCAAAAACAAGTTTAAGACCACATTCTGCTTTGGTACCTCTTTCCATTGCTGCAGTTGTATTCCTCAGCCTGCGGTTCTGCTTCTTGTTGCCTGGCTGGTGCTGGGTGCAACTGGTAAGTGGAAGACGCTTCTTCACCCTGTTTATTTCTGGAGAAGTGTTTTTTACTCAGCACACTTTTGTTGCTTTGTTTTCTCAGCACTTCATCTCTGGCCATGCTGATTGGTTGTTAGCCAAAGCCCTCTTCTGGTTGATTGGATGCTGAAGGTGCTGTGGGTGTGGCTCTGCAAAACCACAAGAATACAAAGGGAATATTCAGTGCAAAGCATATGACTGGAAGGATGAGGATGGTCCATATGGGGCACGTGGAAGCTGAGCTGGTCTTCTGGAACTCTGTGGGCAGAGACAAGAAAAACAGGGAACCTTGGGGGCAGGGATGGGGAAAGCACAGGAATGGATCCTAATAGAATAGAATAATTTATTAAATCTATATGCCACCCAGAGTCACTGGGAGTTGGCAGCGTATAAATTTAATATATCATCATCATCATCATCATCATCATCATCATCATCATTGTCATGGGTCTGAAACAAATTATTTTCTGGGCCAAACATACTTGACGAATGTGAGTAGAATTCAAGAGGAAGAAAGATCTTCCCACTTGATTTTTAATATTGCAATGTTTTAATATTTAAAACAATGAGAAGCGTAATATTTTGCACTGTTGGCTAGGTAACAGCTCCTTCCTAACACTGCAATAGTGCCATGGGAATCACTTACTCTGATGCTCAAAATTCCACTCTTCTCCTTCGTCAGCCACAGGAAGGCTGGCATTCTGGAGAAGACACTCCCTCTTCGTATGTTGAGATTTTATTAATTAATTAATTAATTGGATTTATCCCCACCCATCTCCACCATGGTAGACTCTGGGCGGTTTACAATCACAATATAAAAAGTTAAAAACCTATACATCTAAAAACTACTATAAAAAATTAAAAAAAATCCAGAAGATGGTGTCTTCTTAAAAGGAGGATATTACTAAGCTAACCAACCCCAGGAGGAACTATTATTTCCTTCGTTCCAGGCAAGACGGCAGAACCAGGTCTTTAAAGACTTCCTGAAGGCCAGGAGCAAGGGTGTCTGTCTCACCTCAGGGGGCAAGTTATTCCACAGGGCAGGTGCTATCGCAGAGAACGCACGCCTCCTGGACCCTGCTAGATGGAATTCTTTTAATGATGGGATCCGAAGCATGCCCTCCCTGCATGATTGGGTGGGGCGGGAAGATGTGATCGGGATAAGATGGTCCCTCGGATACCCTGGCCCCATGCCTTGTAGGGCTTTAAAGGTGATAACCAACACCTTGAATTGGACCTGTAAGCAGACTGGTACCCAATGCAGCTCACGGAGTAGCGGTATTACATGTGCTGATCTTATAGCACCCAGAACTACCTGTGCAGCCGCATTCTGGACCAGCTGAAGCTTCCGGATACTCTTCAGGGGTAGCCCCATGTAGAGCGCGTTGCAGTAATCTATATGGGAGATGACAAGGGCATGAGTGACTGTTCTGAGGGCCTCCTGATCCAGGAAGGGGCGCAACTGGCACACAACCCGAAGCTGTGCAAAGGCCCTCCTGGCCACGACTGCCACGTGCTCCTCAATTAGGAGTCGTGAGTCCAGGAGGACCCCCAATTTTCGCACTGAATCTGAACGGGGCAGTGCCACCCCATCCAGAGTTAAAGATGACAACTTCCTGGGAATCGAGAGGCCATCAATCCACAGCCACTCCATCTTACCAGGGTTCAGCTGAAGCCTGTTGTGCCCCATCCAGGCCCCTACAGCCTCCAGACACTGAGAAAGGGTGTCAACTGCAACACTTACCTCACCCGGGACGGAGAGGTACAACTGGGTATCATCAGCGTACTGGTGATACCTCATCCTGTGGTGACGGATGATCTTGCCCAGCGGCTGCATGTAGATGTTAAATAGGAGAGGAGAGAGAACCGAAACCTGCAGCACCCCACACAAGAGGGGTCGAGGGTCAGATCTATCCTCTCCTATTACCACCAATTGGGAATGGTCCCGGAGGAAGGAGGCAAACCAGCGTAAAACAACGCCACCCACCCCCAACTCCCTGAGCCGCCCCAAAAGGATACCATGGTCGACGGTATCAAAAGCCGCTGAGAGATCCAAGAGAGCGAGAATGGATGCACTCCCTCCATCTCGCTCCCACCAAAGATCATCCATAAGCGCTACCCATGCAGTCTCTGTCCCATATCCTGGCCTGAAACCTGACTGAAAGGGGTCTAGATAATCCGTTTCATCCAGAATCCTCTGGAGTTGCAGCGCCACCACCTTCTCAACCACCTTTCCCAAAAAGGGAAGGTGGGAGACAGGACGAAAGTTGTTTATAACAGTAGGGTCCAGTGATGGTTTCTTGAGGAGAGGGTGCACCAACGCCTTCTTAAAGACCGCCGGAAACACCCCTCCCCCAAAGATGTATTAATCATTGCCTGGACCCAACCACGTGACCTCCCGGGCTGACTTTACCAGCCAGGAGGGACACGGGTCTAGATGACAAGTGGTGGCATTTACAATCTGGAGGATTCTGTCTACTTCATCAGGCCCAACAGGATCAAACTGTTCCCAGATAACAGGGTAAGTACGTACCTCTGGCATCTCCCCAGATTGTGCCTCACGCTTAGAGTTTAACTTGGAATGAATCTGAGCGATTTTGTCCTGCAGATGCTCAACAAACGCTTCTGACCGGCCCTGTAAATGGGTCACCAAGTCCATCCGACCCAAAAGCGATCTAGTAATCTTAAACCGGGCCGTCGGGCGGCATTCTGCGGATGCAATAAGAGCGGAGAAATAATCATGTTTTGCCGCTCTTACCGCCACAAGGTAGGCCCTAACAGCGGCTCTAGATTGTGTCCGGTCAGATTCAGTCTTCGTCTTCCTCCAGTGGCACTCCAGATGTCTCTTAACCCTCTTCAAAACCCTCAACTCCTCCGTGAACCACGGGGAGTGACAGGTTGAATGAGGCAAGAGAGGTCGCATAGGCATGATCCTGTCCAAGGCCCCGGCTGCCTCTTTATTCCAAGCTGCGGCCAAGACCTCCGCTGGACCATGCCGCAGACCTTCAGGTATACCCCCCAGCTCCCTCTGAAACCTCATTGGGTCCATAAGTCACCGGGGGTGGACCAATCTAATAGGTCCAGCCTCCCTGCGGAGTGGGGCAGCACAAGAGAGCCTCAGGGTCACCAGGGCGTGGTCTGACCATGACAATGGGGACAGATCTAACTCCCCCCTCAGATCACATTGCCACTGCTCTGACAAGAAAACTAAGTCCGGTGTGAGACCACTGTCTCGAGTCGGGTCCCGAATAATCTGCGACAGGCCCATGGCTGCCATGGTAGTGATGAACTCCCGAGCCGCCTCCGAGGCCCATCCCAGGGATGGCAGATTGAAATCCCCCAAAACCATGAGTCTGGGGAACTCCACTGCCAACCCCGAGATGGCCTCTAGCAGCTCGGGCAGAGAGGTTGCTATGCAGCAGGGAGGCTGGTACAGTAGCAACACTCCCAACTGTGCTTGGGAACCCAACCTGAAAAACAGGGTCTCACAACCGGTCACTTGTGAAGCAGCACCCCTGGAGGCCATAAGAGACTCTTGGATGACAACTGCCACCCCTCCTCCCCTGCCCCATTGTCTCGGCTGATGCCACACTCGAAACCAGGCTGGACACATTCCCGAAAGGGCAACCCCTCCTTCTGGGCCCAGCCAGGTCTCTGTTATAGATGCCAGGTCTGCCCCCTCCTCCACGAGTAAATTGCAGATGAGGGGAGTCTTATTATTCACAGACCTGGCATTAAGGAGATACTTGTTTTGTTTTTTCAGAAACTGAAGTGAGCTATGATCTTGAAACACCGTACTTCTATCATAATCCTGCACATGACACAGGAATCCTGTCTGCCCAACCACAATTATTATCCCTTTGCACCTCTGAAAATAATTAAACAAAGATGTCATCTTTCAGGATATAATGAAAGAGATTTAGAGTTCATATCTTTGAACAGAGCTCTTAATTGAGCATCCTGTGCTGGAGGGAACAGGTAACAGTGGAAAACCTTTGGCACATTTACTGTGGTGCAGCTACATGTGCAGCCAGAAGACTCTGCCTTTTGAGTCATTCAGCAACAAGGTCTTTGATTGCCTATGACATTGCCATCCAAGACTATCTGTAAATTGCAGCATCATGAGCTTCTGCCACAGAACAGACTATTAGGCAACTCAAATGGCGTTCTGCTGCTGTAGGCTACATGCAGAATTACAATGTCTTTACCATTCCATTTTTATTTTTATGAAGGTGAGTGTACCAACAAACCTGATCAGTGGAAAGATGGTTAATATCAACTGCAAGACTTGTTGTTGTTGTTGTTCAGTCGTTTAGTCGTGTCCGACTCTTCGTGACCTCATGGACCATAGCATGCCAGGCCTTCCTGTCCTCCACTGTCTCCCGGAGTTTACTCAAATTCATGTTTGTTACATTGGTGATGCTATCTAACCATCTCATCCTCTGCCGTCCCCTTCTCCTTTTGCCTTCAGTCTTTCCCAGCATCAGGGTCTTTTCCAGTGAGTCCTCTCTTCGCATTAGGTGGCCAAAGTATTTGAGCTTCAGCTTCAGTATCTGTCCTTCCAATGAGCAGTCAGGGTTGATTTCCTCTAGGACTGACTGATTTGACCTCCTTGCAGTCCAAGGGACTCTTAAGAGTCTTCTCCAGCACCACAGTTCGAAAGCATCAATTCTTCGGCGCTCAGCCTTCCTTATGGTCCAACTCTCTAAGACTTAGTTCTGCAAGACTTAGTTCTTAATAAAACAAAGATGAAATCTTTCAAGACTCTTTCCTCAGAATGATCAAAACCACCTTATTGCTTTCAATATCTTCAAATAAGCAGCACAGTTCACACATAATCTTTTCTTTAGAAGAATGGCAGACTAAGCTGTGGGAATATGCAATTATTAATTTTATTATTAAAATTATTATTAATTTCAAATATGAATTATCAAAAATAATTCATATTTGAAAAACAAGCCAGGTACAGAATTTAAGTTAACATAGAATCTATTTTAGCTCCATAGCTCATCTCTTAAGTAAAAAAGACAAAATCCAAATGCTTTGTCGATCGTTCTTTGTCAGCAAAAGTCCAGTAAAGGTAACCAGATATAACTATTTTCCTCTTTTAACCCTGATTAAACAAACCAAGCTGGTATACCTTCCCAGAGTTTTAAAAATATTCTTTAACCCCTTCAAAGAGAGTCCCAGAGGTAATTTGCTGGTCATCTGTGTTTCACTGTGTTTCGCAAATCTTTCAGAACTTTAACAAGTTTCTTTTGTATTTCCAATACGTAGAGTTTATCTTTTTGCTTGTCACTTCGGCTAACAAACGGAGATGAGCACCGGCCCCTAGAGTCGGACACGACTGCACAAATGTGCGGGAGGATTTTATAATAAAATCCTTCAAAACCTTAACAGAGCTCTTTTGTATATCCAGTATGAAAAAAATATCCAAATCGATTTCCTGGTTTAATATCTGTCGATGTCCTTTGGGGAATAAGTCATCCCTCAGATCCATTTATGTTACATTTAAATCCCCCTTCCAAGTAATTTCATAGACATCCATTGCAATTTGTTCTTGTTCTATAACTTCATTACAACACGTTCTGTCCATCTTGTCAAGCAATTGATCCATTCTATCAAGAAGCTTAATAGAAAGATATTCAATTTTGCAATATAGATTTCTGCTCCATATTCTTTGAAAAAAGTGTAAGGTCCTCTGTGCTAGCACCAAGTCATTACTGACCCTTTGGAGGGACGCCGCTTTCGCTGACGTTTTCTAGGCAGACTTATAGCCGGGTCGTTTGCCATTCCCTTCCCCAGTCGTTATTACCTTTCCCCCAGCTTAGCTGGGTACTCATTTTACTGACCTGGGAAGGATGGAAGGCTAAGTCGACCTGTGCCGGCTACCCGAAAACCAACTTCCACTGGGATCGAGCTCAGGTCTTGGGGAGAATTTTGGCTGCATTGCTGCCACCTACTGCTCTGAGCCACATGAGGCACTATTCATGTTCTTTATCTGCTCTATATTCTTTATCCTCTAGCTAGTGTCCAACCTTCAAGGTCTCCTTAAAATTAAAAAAAAGCCAAAGCAATCTTCTGATCATAAAAAAGCCAAAACAGTCGCCATTTTCTCATGAGAAAATATATTCTAATTAATTAAAAGCTATAATTCCAAATCCCTCTAGCTCCTTAATTTGTTGTTAACTTTCCAAAGTCCATATACTAAGCACCCTTTTGCTGCATAGTCCAATAAATCATAAATTTTCGAAACTTAAAATTGAATATACACCATCGATCTCTGAGAAGGAGGAGACTCACCCGATGAATACAGTAAAAGCTTGTCGGTCCAAAGGGTCTTAATCACTCCAGTAAACAAACAAGCAAAAAAATTAATAATCCAAATCCAAAGGAGTGATTAAGAAATAATGCTTGGTGGAGCTTAATGTCCATAAAAGGCTGCTTTGTGAGTGTGAGCTTGATGAAATCCCGACTCCCATCCACTCATAAGCCAACCACAAAACGGCAGTTTCCATGGTCTACTCACAAGTAGTGGATGTCCAGAGTCACTTGGATAATCTCAACGATTCCTCCTTCTTACGAAGAAATTGCTGGTCCGGATCCAGCATCCAGCTGCAATTCCCCTCGCAAAGCTGTCCTGCTAATGAGCAGGATGTCAGCTCACCATGGCTCTCACAGGAAGTCATTGGGTAGCACTTAAACTCATATAGGACATAGAAAAAAATGTGCTTGGCTATATCCCAATAAACAATTAGAATTAGTGGATATTCAGTGAACATCAGTGTATTAAAAAGGTATGCACTTACTACAATTGTAGAAAATGCAGTGGTGAAGAACACTGAAGAATTCTACAGCGAATTTCAAGAAGTGTTAAATGCATTTAGAAAGGATGCAGTACCACCAATGCCAAACCTGTCGAAATGAAGAAACCTGAAATTACCGGAAGAGTTGGTTTCAAAAGTGAGATTCGGTAAGCAATAGACCAGCTGTTAAGCAGGAAAGCACAGATACAGACTGTAGTGGCAATGCAGAAGACCATTGTTATTTCGAGGATTTAAGTGACATATTTTGATTTTTCTCCTTCACACGAAGAAGCTTAGAGTTTATTTTGAGTTATACTAATGTTTAGCTGGTTTGTTTTTTACTTCTGTTTGAAAAGCACTAGCTTATCTGTATAGCTTCTTGGATTATGTCATAAACAGGTGCTCCAGATCCTGGGAACTATCCAGTCAAGGTCAGATCCTGCAGCCTCTGTACCATGGAAACAGGGTCACGAGGTTTTAGGGCCAGACTTTGATTAAAAAAACCCTTAGGATTGCCTTTTGAGTTTGGGAGCTTCTGCACAGACCTGAGCGCTGGGTGCTGTGGAAATTGAGCCGCCCTGGGATATCTCTGCTGTCCTTATTAAGGGGCTCCTGGCAGCTTATGGGAGATTGGGTATCAACTTGCTTGGTATGTTATGATTTTCCTTTCTTTATGTTATGCTGTTTATGCTTCTGTTTAATCAGCCTAAACTATGTTTCTGGTTAAATCTGTTTGCTTAAGTTAATAATAAAACTTAAAATCTCTTTATTCACTGGCGTGCTTACTGTCTCTAGATCTAAAAGAACCAATTGTCTGAGTACCTGATCACTGCTTGGACACTTGGTAGAACACAGATGAAATACCCATTCAATTGCTTAAATAAGCAGACAGGTTTATACAAACAAAGGTTTCAGGAAAGGCAAGGAGACATGAGTTGAGATAGCTAACATAAATGCACAATTAAGAGACCAATAGAATTTAAGGAGGAGTTTAACCCTTTGTTATACTTTGCTTTATTGACTATAATAATTGCCTTTGACCATGTGGATCTTGGTAGAATGTGGAATATGTTGACGCTACTGGGTGTGGCAGACCATCTGATTATTCTTCTAATATACCTTTACATTGAACAAGAAGCTACTGTAAGAACTGAGTTTGGAGAAACAGAGTGGATCACTGAGCCAGTGATGTGCATTGTTTCCATATATCTTTAATTTATACAGCAAATATATTGTAATAATTGGAACAGATGACAGTTGAAATCCAAATTGGATGTGGAAACACAAATTGATGTGGTGGCTGAAAAGAAAGAAAACTTAGAAAAACTCATTCGTGCGTCAGAGGCGTGCCTTCTCTGCAGTAGCTCCTGCCCTTTGGAACATCTTGCCCCTGGAGCTGAGATTAGCCCCTTCGCTCCTGACCTTCCGGAGGAAACTGCCGCCTTGCTTGGGGCCAAGGAAGAAATATTCACTCTTGGGGATGGCTAATACCTTAGAGAGCCCCTGCCCTACATCGGATTGAGTTAGATCTTTTTACTATTCTTGCCTCTTGGATTTTAATCTTGTTTTACAATTATTTAATAATGGTATTTTTATATAGTATGTATATTTTTTGTTTTTATTATCTTATTGTAAACTGCCCAGAGTCCCTCCAGAGGAGGGAGATGGGCGGTGATAGAAATTTGATTAATAATTAAATAAATAAATTAAATTCCAAAGACAAAGCAGAAAATGAAAAATCTCGGTTAATGTTAAATATCAAGAAGACAAAAGTCAACCATGTCAACCAGCACATTTAGTGAATTTTAGCTGACATTGCAAGCTTGAAGGTAGTAGATAGACATTTTCTCATAGATTCAAAAATATATAAAGATGAACAGCAAGTTGGAGAAATAAAGAAATGATTAAATCTTGGGAGGGAAGAGGTGAAAAAGTTAGAGAAGATCAGAAAGGGTAAGTTGTTTCTATGACAGTTAATTGCAGAATAATGAATGCAATTTCCAGTGCTACCTATGGCCATAACAACTGGATATTGAGAAGAGCTAGAAAAAAATGTTATGGATTTGGAGCCAGTTACCAAGGGTACCATGGACTGGAAGAGGAACCAGTCAGTCCTGGGCTAGATAAGGATATTCTCTTTGATAGAAGATTTTACATATATAGAAGTTAAATACAAATATATTTCATATTCATATATTTTATATTTAGTATTAATATATTAGAAACATTTACACTCTTATGATGGCTCTGAAACCATGTTGCATTTCCTTGAAGAGTTTTGCTGACTTTCTTACTCTTCCTTTCTCACAGGCCTACAGGCCTTGATAGATAGCTGTGCCCATAGAAACAAGATAAAGTGTACATTCCAAAGATAGCTTCTCCAGAGGAAAGGTATTGTTTAATAACAGTCAAGGGGGGCTAGCAAGGATGGAAGGAAGTCACTTATATGGAATGATGTTAAGATAGAGTGAAGGAAGGTAATTCCTAATATAGAATGAGGTTAAGGTGGAGTATGGGTAACTGAGTAAGGGGCAGGATTCTAAAGGAGGAGTTGAATGGAATGTATATAATGTGCTTTAAGGAGGGGGTCCTGCATGATTGCCCACCTAATAGCTTGCTGTCATTGCTTTTGCTCTTGGGTGAAAAATAAAGAACTTAATTTCATGCAACTGCCTGTTTTTTTGGTCCCGGCTCAGAAACGAACCTGGTAAGGAAATTAAAAAAATTCTAACATCTTAAAGCAAGGGAGTAGATCAGCAACCAGAAACCCATATGCCTTGAGCATATATGAGAACGGATTATGAACTAGAAAAAACTACCATGCTTGGCAAAGTTGAGAGAAGTGGGAAAAAAGTAAGACAATAAGATGGATTGGCAGAATATCAAATGAATGTTGTTCAAAGACCTACAAATTATCAACAGGGAGACATTTTTTCCATGCAATCCTCAGGGGTTGTGTTAGCCCTTCAAGGTAAGCAAAGTCAAGAAACAGGAACAATTAGAATTTCAGAAATTCCCTTTATTGCCATTAGAGTATTATAACAGAACCTTGAAAGTCTGTCAGAATTTCTCTCTACTTTGGACAGGACATCTGAAAAGGAAATTAAGCTTAAACAAGGAAGACTCCCACAGTCCTTTTTTGACATGATAGACAATTTGGCATTAGTAGATTCCTGGCGACACAAAAATGGATTAGCAAGGGAATATACCTTTTTTCAGAAAGATATAAATCCTTTTCAACAATTGACATGATATGGATTTCAAATAATTGCCAAGGATAAGATCCTTATTCGCCATCTTGAATTTTATATTTTATATTTTGTATTTTTATATTTGTATCTGTATTTATCTGTATTTATATTTATACTGTATTGTTTTTAGCGATATGTCATTTTTATCATCTGTAAGCCACCCAGAGTCATTGTGTGTGAGATGGGTGGTAGAGAAATATGATTGATTGATAAATAAATAAATAAATAAATTTAGCCAATAAAATTTGTAAGGTTGATATTTTACCAAAGACTTTTTCTGATCACAGTCCAGTAAGTTTGAAAATAAAGAGATCATATATGGCTTTTAGATGGAGATTGAATGAAGTATTTTACAAAGAGAAAACATTTTGATTGATTGTAAGAGGAGTTTAAAAGATTTTTTTGACATCAACTTGGACAAGGACTGACCTAAAAACTGTTTGGGACACCAGTTAAGGCAGTTATGAGAGGTCACTTTATCCCTGGAGTCCCCTTTTTACTTAAGAAGAACTTAGAAGATCCTGTCATTGGATTTTATTATAATTTTTACATTTTAAATTGTTGTTTAATTTGTATTTTATTCTATTTATAATTGTACATTGTTGATTGTATTTTGTTGTAAACCGCCCAGAGTCCCCCTTGGGGGAGTTGGGCGATGATAAATTTGATTAAATAAATAAATAAATAAATAAATATTACTCTAACTAAGAATTATAGACCAATTTCATTGTTGAATAATGATTATAAAATATTTGCTTCTATATTGGCTGAAAGAATGAAGAAAATTTTACAGGACTTTATTCACCAAGATCAATGTGGATTTCTACCCAAAAGGCAATTAAGAGACAATGTGAGAATAGTTATGGATATTATAGAATATTTACAATACCCCAATGAACAGCAAGCAGCTCTCATCTTTTTAGATGCAGAGAAGGCCTTTGACAGTTTGAACTGGACTTTTGTATTCAAAGTTTTGGAAAATATGGACTTTGGAGATAATTTTATTCAAGGAATTAAATCAATGTATGTGCCTTAAAAAGCGTGTATTATTGTAAATGGCAATTTAACTGAGCCTTATCATATACAGAAAGGTACAAGGCAAGGATGTCCTTTGTCACCTTTGTTGATCAAGAATATGACTACACACCATCAAGAAATGTTGTTGGGTAAGACTGGTTTTAAAATTGAAAAAAAGGTCAGATATTTGGCGGTGACATCATCAAACACGAATTGTATGTTGTTTCAGAATAACTATGTTAAACTATGGAGTGATGTTAAGAAAGACTTGTTAAGGTGGTGTGATGCCCTCGATCCGTTGCCTATTAAATCAGGATTCCTGACACAAGCCCCTCAGGGATATGAAGGAATCTTTATTAAACCCAGTGATCCATTGCACGTTAAAGATTTGAGTGAATAAAAGTCCCGCAACCAACAATTTAAGAATCTCCAAGTCCCCCCCCCCCCCAATCGGGATTCGCAGCTCGGTTGCCCTTCCCTTCATCTCTCAGGTTTCAGGTCTTTCTGGGTCTGAATCAACTAATGTGGCAATATCGCCCTTTGATCTATGCTGGGTACTGAATCGCTTATGCTGAATCGCTCAGCACAATACTTTGATTAACATGTTTGCAGTTCTGTGAATACATCAAAGCCCCATTGCCAGCATTCTCCCCTACTATACACGACCCTGTGATTTTAAAAGACTGGCAGGATGTTCCTTCCTGGCGCCATGGCAGGATGGCATGGATGACATCCTGACATACTGCCCCCTAAAAATAAATCCCCCACCTTTATATATAGTGCTTTATATACAAAATACAAAATACATTACACTTAACCCGTTACATAGGTTCCCCTCCCTTTTCTCAAACCCTCTATTTCAGCTTGGTTGGGAATTTGTCACATTGTTGATCATTTTGGTGATAAGGAATGGTCCCACATATCTTGGACCCAGCTTTTTCTAGGGTTGTGAGGATTTTAGAAACTTTGTAGATGTCAGGATGGCATCCTGCCATTCTGCTTTAGATAGATGGGATTTGTAGTAACTAGTCAGTAATGTCCTGTCATTTTGCTTTAGATAGATGGGGTTTGTAGTAACTAGTTAGTGCGATACCTGTAGTAATTAGATAGACTGCTTGCCAGACAGTAGAGCAACCATTAGAGATAGGAATGGCATGCAGGCGTTAGGAAGGGGAGTAAGAAACCAGGCTCCAAGGCCATCCATCTGGAAACATCAAAGACTGGCAGTGTAAAGTTATGGGAAGTGAGTCAGGAGGGGAGGGGTAGATGAGGGGTGCTTGAGAGTCTGGCAGGTTTTAAAATATGTTTGCATGGGAAACTTCTTAGTTTGCTATTTGCATCGATTCTATTCACCTGTATCAATAAAAGAACTTTTTCATACCCTATCGTGGCTTGTGCTAAAAGTTTCTAATTTGATACCAAAGGAGTGAGTCATCACAGAAAGAGAAAATTCAGTTTTGCTGTCTTACATAGTGACAATATGTTGACTGTAGAAGACCAGCAGGAAGATACAGAGATTGGAGAGGCCTCTCTCTTGGCAGCTGAATTTCCAGAGGCAGCAGGGACTCAGATTTCTACAGGGTCCTTCAGAATCGGGGGGGGGGGGCAAGGAGAATGGATTTTCTGACCCCTGAGCGAGAGATGCTCTCCCTCGGGCTGGTGGAGGAGGATGGCCAATTTAGGGACCGGGATGTAGAGCAGAATGTGGAAGTGGCCTCCGATCGATGGGTCACCACGTGAAAACATGACCATCCAAGATTTTTGGCACCAGAGGAGCAAATGGATATAATGGAGGCAGAGATGAGATCCCTAAGAAACCAAATAGTGGGACTAGAGGGGGCCATGGAACAGCTACTGTGATGTGGAAGCCGAGGGAAGACTGACAGTGAGGAATCAGCCTCCAGGAATGCTTCCCCTAAAGTTACAGAGGGGGAGGGTGATTCTTTGGATGAAGAGGAAGAAAGCAGGCAAGCGAGGGTAGCAGCTGCTAGCCCCCCCTCCCTTGCTAGCAGAGCTTCGAGACAGCAATGCAGGAGAACTTCAGGACGAAGAGGAGCCTTTGGAGGAAGAGATCTAAAGGTAAAATTTTCTGGAGAACCTAAGACTCTTGCTTGTTTCCTAACCCATGTGAGGGTGTTTATGGATGAATTTGAAGACAATTTCCCAACAGAGGAGGCGAAGGTGAGCCATATATCAGCCCAGCTTGACAGGGAGGTGGCTGATTGGTTGGTGGAATTATACAACAGTGGCTCACCCGAATTGGGAAATTTCCAGAGATTTATGACCACTTTGTGGAAAAGATTTGAGGACCCCTTGGGCAAAATGAAGGGCAAAACAAGCCTTCAACATATCAAGCAGGGGTCCCGATCCGTATCTGAGTACGCCATGGAATTTAGGAGCTTGGCTGGGAAAGTAGCGGACTGGCCAGAAGCTCTGAAGGTTGAATACTTCCAAGAAGGACTGCAGCAGGAGATTCTGGAGTGGTCCCTAGCTTGAAGAAATCCTCAGACACTGATGGAGTGGATCTGCCTGGCTGGGGAGGTGGAAGATACAAGATTACGCCTCAAGAGGAGGCAGAAGCCCCAGACTCAAGCAGCGGGGATATCAATGCTGAGCACCACATCGAAAAGACCGAGTAAATCGTGGGGCGAAGAAAAGGAATGCCAAGCAAAGCAAAGTTTGTGTTTCAAATGCGGAAAGGAGGGCCATCGCCTGGCTAATTGCCCACAAACTGGCACTGGGAGAAGAGTAAAGCTGGAACTAGCAGCATTAAGAGCCCGGTGACAAAAAGTAAAGGAGCAGTGGCTGCCGCTACAGAGGAAAAAGTTTATAAACCCCACAATTGGGGGGAGATGGAAAATTCTACTGATGGCGAATCTGACCTGTCAGGAAATGGCTAGAGCCTGTTCTGAGTGGCTCCAACGAAGAGGCTGGAGCAAATGGGCGCAGTGATCCAATGGTGAGTGAAGCCTGCCCATCCATGGTCATGGGATTATGAATAGAGACCTTGGGGGGTTGTGGTAGCACGGACTTAGTGGGGATGCTAGGCTCTGGATGCACCAGATGTCTCATGCATCCTACCATAGTGACTGGACTGAGACTGAGGGTGGCCAAGTTAAAGAACCCAATTATTTTTACTCAGCTTGATGGATCAGAGATGCAGGGGGGGGCAGTGGAGTATTACACCAAGAAAGTCCAGATGAAAATAGGGAGCCATGAAAAAATCTTACAGTTCGTAGTGGCCCCAATTTCCAATCAGCCCATAGTATTGGGATTAACGTGGCCATGAGCCTGAAATCCTCAGGTGAATTGGGCCACAGGCCAAATAACTTTTGCTGATGGTCATTATGGAGGTCTGGTTTCCCGAGAGCCTGGGTCTGAAATGGTGGGGGCAGTGAACGAACCCTAGAGGGGGAGATAGCAGGAGAAGATTCCCCCATTCCTATGCCATACAGAGATTTGAAGGAGGTGTTTGGAGAAGTAGAGTCAAACCAGCTCCCGCCTCATAGAAAATCAGACTGTGCCATAGAACTGGAACCAGGGGCAGTTTTGCCTAGAACTAAGTTGTATTCTATGACACCTAAGGAATTGGATGCTTTGCAGGAATTTATTGACAAGAAGTTGGAACGGGGTTTCATTCGCCCTGCCTCATCACTGGCTGCACCTGTGTTGTTCAGAACCAAGAAGGATGGGACGTTGACACTATGTAACGATTATAGAGGCTTGAATGCTATTTGTAAGAAATATCCTTTACCTTTGATGAAGGATATGCTGGCCCATTTATCGAAAGGAAGGATTTTCTCCAAGCTGGATTTAAGAGAGGCATATTTCTGAGTTTGAATCAGAGGAGATGAATGGAAAACTGTGTTTAATTGTCAGTTGGGTTCTTTTGAATATCTGGTAATGCCCTTCGGTCTAAAGGGGGGCCCTGGGGTCTTTATGCATTTGATAAATGAAGTATTACACGACTTTTGTATAAAGGAGTGCTAGTCTATCTTGATGACATTTTGGTCTATACTGAAACAATGGAAGAGCATATATAATTGGTGAGAGAGGTGTTGAAATGTTTATTACAAAATCAATTGTATGCTAAATTGTCAAAATGTGAGTTTCATAAGGAACAATTAGATTATCTGGATTACCGAATGTCAAATAAGGGGGTAGAAATGGATCCCACAAAGGTGCATGATGTAATCACTTGGGAGCCTCCAAAAACTAGGAGACAGTTGCAAAGTTTCCTAGGATTTGCTAATTTCTATAGGCAGTTCATACCCAATTTTGTACATCTGGTGTTACCCCTCACTGACCTATTAAAAACAAAGGGGATCAAAAGAAGATAAAAAACCAGGGGTGAAGTTGCAATGGACAGAATGTCAAGAGCTGTTTGAACAGCTAAAATCCCTATTTATGCCTGTGTTAAAACATCCCGATCCTATGAAGCCTTTCGTAATCCAGGTAGATTCTTCAGATGTCGCGGTTGGAGAGATTTTACTACAGAAAGACAAAGGGGGGCCCCTGAGACCCTGTGCCTATCTTTCACGTAAATTCAATGACACTGAACAATGCTGGCATGTGTGGGAAAAGGAAGCCTTTGCGGTGCGATTGGCATTGCTGACATGGAGGCATTTGTTGGAGGGGGCCTCTCAGCCCTTTGAAATATGTAGAGATCATAAGTATTTAGAGGCTTTGTGTGCCCCAAGAAAGTTGAACCCTCAACAAATTAGGTGGGCTCAATTTTTCAGTAGGTTTAACTTTACTCTCAAGTACTTGCCGGGAGGAAAGAATTTCTTGGCTGATGCTCTATCCCGTTGCAACAACACAACAGCCAGAGAGAGGAGGTTATAGACTCAATTTTCCCAACTCAGCAGTTGGGGATGGCTGCAGTTACGAGAAGTCAGAAGTCTGCACCACTTTTAAGAGTGGAAGAGGGCTTACAGACTGAATTACTTTCTGAATTAAAGAAAGATGCTTGGTTGCTAAAAGTGTCTAAATTGATATCAAAGGAGTGAGTCGTCACAGTAGATACTGTAAATACACCTTCTTCCCCACTTGCCATTCTGGTGCCCTTTTGTGGTCAGCGTATTTCTTGTCAGTTTCTTTGGTGTCTTCCAATGCCCGCTCTATTATTGGCCACCAGTCAGCTATGCG
This sequence comes from Charina bottae, assembly GCA_023362775.1. Lineage (NCBI taxonomy): Eukaryota > Metazoa > Chordata > Lepidosauria > Squamata > Charinaidae > Charina > Charina bottae. The sequence continues at coordinate 202,395,132 of JALMGJ010000001.1, forward strand.
TTTCATCCACTCATCCAATTGAACCATTTCGGTTTTATCTTTTGGCAACTCTGGGAATGCCACGAAATCTTGACCATTCACCACTTGGAAAGGGGGAAACCCCGTACTCTGGTGTACTGAATTGTTATAAGCCACTTTGGCAAATGGAAGTAGGTCCACCCAATTGTCCTGCTGATATCTGACGTAGCATCTAAGGTACTGCTCCAACACTTGGTTATTACATTCACAGCCTCTGTCCATTTCCGGATGATGGCTGGAGCTTAAACCTTGTCCCACGCCAATCACCTTTAGGAATGCCCTCCAAAATTTGGAGGTGAATTGTACGCCCCGATTGCTTATGATTCATTCAGGGGTCCCATGCAGTCTATAAATGTGTTGCATAAACATCTTGGCTAGCTGTCCTGCATTTGGTATACTAGTGCATGGGATGAAATGGGCTTGCTTCGAAAATAAATTGGTTACTACCCAAATCACTGTCTTCTTGTGGCTGTCTGGTAAATCTACTATAAAGTCCATAGCTATCTGCTTCCAAGGTTGGGTGGGGCGTGCCACATTCTGCAATAGCCCTCTGGGTTTTCCCCCCATTCTTTTGGCCATGGCACAGATTGGGCAACTGGCTACATATTCCTCAATGTATTTGCGAAGGAATGGCCACCAGAATTGCTGCCTCAAAAGGTGCAAAGTCTTTAGGTATCCGAAGTGCCCAGCCAACTTTGCATCATGGCATCTCTCAAGTATTTTCCTTCTCAGGGGCTCCAGGATATACAGCCTATCCCCACTCCACCAGAACTCCTGTTTCTCTGTCAGGTTTGCTTTATTAGTTCGCAACCATGCATCAGTTTTTAGCGCCAACTGTAGCTCATGTCGTAAATCCCCTTCTACTGTTAAATTGGGTTTGGACTTCTGACCCCTTGTGACCGCTGCCACCCCCAATTGTAGGGTTGGGATGATTGAATCTATTACCTCTTCCCTCTGGCTGTTGTGTTGTGGTAACTGGGACAAAGCATCAGCCAAAAAATTACTTCCCCCGGGTAAGTACTTTAGAGTGAAATTGAATCTACTAAAGAATTGAGCCCATCTAATCTGCTTGGGGTTTAACTTCCTTGGAGTTCGCAGCGCTTCTAAATTCTTGGGATCTGTCCAAACTTTGAAGGGGTGAGCTGCCCCTTCTAGTAAATGCCTCCAATTTATCAAAGCCCAGTGTACTGTAAATGCTTCCTTTTCCCATACGTGCCAGCAGCGTTCCATGTTGGTAAACTTGTGGGAAAGGTATCCCCCAATCGGGATTTACAGCTCGGTCTCCCTTCCCTTCGTCTCTCAGGTTTCAGGTCTTTCTGGGTCCGAATCAACTAATGCAGCAATATTGCCCTTTGACCTGGGTGCTGAATTGCTCGGCACGATACTTTGATTAATATGTTTGCAGTTCTGTGAATACATCAAAGCCCTATTGCCAGCATTCTCCCCTACTTTACATGACCCTGTGAGTTTAACAGACTGGTGGGATGTTGCTTCCTGGCGCCATGGCAGGATGGCATGGATGACATCCTGATAGGTGGGAAAAATTACAACTGTCAATGATGGGTTGGATATCTGTGATTAAGATGAATGTTTTGCCTAGAATGTTGTTTTTGTTCCAGACAATACTGATTTTGACAGCAGATTTACCGTTTAAACAATGGCAGAAAGATATCTCTAAGTTCATTTGGCAAGGGAAGAAACCAAGAATCAAATATAAATTGTTACGAGATGCCAAAGTATGAGGAGGTCTAGGTTTGCCTGACTTGAAATTGTATTTTTTTGCCTGCTGTTTGCTATGGATGAAGGATTGGGTGACTTTGAAGGACAAGAAATTATTGGAACTAGAAGCACATGATCTCCGATTTGGGTGGCATGCCTACTTGTGGTATGATAAAGCTAAAGTTAATAAATGTTTTAAAAATCATTTTGTTAGACGTGCTATACTGAGGGTTTGGAATAAATATAAACCACTATTCTCTCCTAATGTACCTACTGTATGTGGTTGTCCCCTCAAGAAGCTTTTTTTAGAAGAGAGATGGCAGCCAAACCAAGCAGGTTGAGATATGAAGATTTGCTGAATTTTGAAGAAGGGATACCTAAACTTAAAACAAGGGAACTAGAATTGGAAGGTCATATTTGTCATTGGCTCAATTTTGCACATTTTTTTCTTTTTTTTATAATAATTTTTCTTTTTTAAAATACAATAACAAAACACACAATCAATAATAACAAAAAAAATCAATCAAACAACCAAAACATAACACATATAACTTTATAAACTTAACCTCTATGTGCACCCATCACCCGTGGCACTTGTAACTCTCCTTGTCTCTTCACTTTTTATTATCATACATTTTTATTATTACTGATTCTTAATAAGCCCTCTTCTCCAAAAAGATAGTATATATTGATCTGGTTTTATTCCTTTCCCTTTAACAAAGACATATTCCAGAAATTCACCCCATATAACATCAAAATCGTTCCTTTTCACCAAACCCTTTCTATATTCTAGTTCACAAGTCAATTTGTCATTAATAGCAATATTCCATACCTCTTTAAACCAATCTTCAAGCTCATACTCATAATCCATTTTCCATTTTTTAATTATTATTAATCTTAGGGCAGTAACAAGAATTATTATCATCTCTTTCCTTTGCCACTCTAATTTCATATTTCCAAAATTTACCGATAATGCTATTTTTAGACATATTTGCAAATTAATAGATAGTATTTCATTGATTTCAGTGAAAACCTTTTCCCATATTTTTTTTAATCTTTTCATATTCCCACCATAAATGTAAGTAAGTCCCAATTTCTTTTTTACACCTCCAACAATTTATTAAATTATTTCTATTATAGTGGCTTAACATTATTGGAGTCATATACCATTTCCAAACTGTCTTATAGCTATTCTCTTTCATTCTAACAGACATATTTTTCATAATTCTTTGCGTCCAAATCTTTGACCATTCCTCTTCTGTAATATTAATACCTAAATCACTCTCCCAACTGAATTTCATTCCTTGTTGTGCTGAGTTACATTCTATCATTATTTTATAAATTTTACTGATTAACCCTTTTATTACCTTCTCTGAACCTGTCTGGATTCACACATATCCTTAATAAAGCTTATTCTGCATTTCAAATGACTTGCATGGAGAAGCATTTATTGGGGCAAGTCAGAGTCATCACAGAAATATCCGAATGTAAATGTATGTCGATTTTACACGAGGCTACTCCTGAACCCTCAGAGAGCCTTACGCTTGAGAATTGACCTTGCAGCACACTATTACTGACAATTTGTATGTCAGAGACTAAAACTATGGATATTTCCAGTGAAAAACCTCAGGAGGTTGAAAGTGAACAACCGAGCACCTCCAGAGAAAGTACTGAGATCCCGAAGGTGGAGAAATCAGTGAAATTTGAACCTACAGGTGGTTGAAAGAAATGACACCAGAAAGAGGACATCAAAGAAAGCGTGGAACCCACTGAGATCCCCATGATGAGAACCCCGAAAACCATAGCGGAATGGTCCCTGGGGATTGGAGGTGGTGTGAAACCTGAAATTGGCAAGCGAGCTAAAAAACAATGCATCACGCAAGCACAAAGAATGGCTTCTTTAGAAGCTAAGACATCCCAAATGGATTTTGAGTTGGAGACTATAAGTCAACAGATGGCAGCAATGAACAGGACCTTACAAAAATTTCTGCAGAACTAAGTGGGGAAAAACCTGTTTCTAAACCTACCAGCCCTCCGATCATGTCAGGCGAAGGTGAATCCACTGAGGACAGTGAGGAAGAGGAGGAAACATCGGAACCCAATGAATACGCACGATCCCCTACCAGAGAGACCCATGTGAATATCAAACCTCTATCTCTGCCAACTAGAACTATGACTATTAGCAAATTAAAGATGAAATTTGATGGTGACCCAGTGAAGCTGGCATGCTTTATGACCCATATGAGGGGGATCATGGAAGAATTTGAAGGGTCCTTTGCCAACAAAGAAGCCAAGGTGATATATGTTTCAAATTTTCTTGAGGGAGAGGCAGCAAGCTGGTTGGTGGCTATGCATGAAGCAAAAGCCAAAGAGCTGTCAAATTTTAGTGCCTTCATGATGGCGTTATGTAAATGTTTTGAAGATACCTTGTCAAAAATGTCTGCCAGAGTAGAACTGCAAAATTTAAGACAAGGCAATTGCACTGTAGCAGAGTATGCCATGGAATTCAAAAAATTAATAAGCCAATTACCAGCGGCGATGGATGATCGGACCAAGCAAGGGCCTTTTTCTTATGAAAACGACTCTACAGATGAAGAATTCCAGCCAGCGGGAAACTCCAACTGCCTGTTCTAAAATGCGCCAGAGGACAGTCATTCACTAATGGGCACAACAATCCACTCATGTGTGGAGATTGTCCGACCATGTAAGTAAAGGTAAAAATTGAGACTTTTGATGGGAGGGAGCAAGCCAGTTTATTAGCTATGCTGGACTCTGGTTGCTCAAGATGTTTAATTCACCCTGCTATAGTGACTGGACTAAGACTAAAACTGTATAAACTCAGAGTCCCCATAATTTTTTGCCAACTTGATGGGTCCAAACTGAAAGGGGGACCTGTGGAGTATTATACAGAAGCAGTAAAACTGAAAATTGGGACCCATTAAGAGACTTTGAGTTTTATTGTGGCCCCAATAGCCAATCAGCCAATAGTTTTGGGTGTGAAGTGGCTAAGAGAAAGAAATACCCACATTGACTGGGTTTCGGGGGAAATGGAATTCGCGGATGGTTTTTACGGTGGGTTAGAAGCTGAGGCTGTACAAATTGGAACTAGGATGGGAGTGGTTGGTGTTGAAATTGGTGGTCTAGCAAATGAGGAAGTAGAAATTCTACTGGTATTTGAAACTGGTATTTGATGAGACTGAGTCAGATCAATTGCCACCCCACCGTAAAACAGACTGTGCTATCGAAATAGAACCTGGGGCTGTCTTACCTAAAACCAAATTGTATTCCATGACTCACAAAGAATTATAGGAATTACGAAAGTTTATTGACAAAAATCTTAAGCGTGGGTTCATTGAACCAGCCACTTCACTGATGGCAGCCCCTGTATTGTTCAGGAAAAAAAAAGATGGATCTTTAAGACTATGTACTGACTACAGGGGTCTGAATGCCATTTGTGTTTCTAATCAATACCCTCTGCCCTTACTGAAGGACATGCTAGCTCACCTCACGAAAGGTAGAATATTTACCAAACTGGACTTAAGAGAAGCGTACTTTAGAGTACGTATACGTGAGGGGGATGAATGGAAGACTGCTTTTAATTGCCATTTGGGATGTTTTCAATATTGGGTCATGCCGTTCGGTCTATCTGGAGCCCCGGGAGTCTTCATGAACTTAATTAATGAGGTTTTACACATCTTTTTGTACCAGGGAGTACTGGTCTACTTGGATGACATTTTAATCCATACTGAGACAATGGAAGAGCATGTAGACTTGGTGCGCAAAGTGTTTAAAAGACTTAGAAGCGCAATTGTATGTAAAACTGTCAAAATGTGAATTCCATAAGGAGAAGTTGGACTATTTGGGGTATAGGGTGTCTCACCAGGGGATTGAAATGGATCCAGCCAAGGTGAACAATGTGTTGGGCTGGGAACCTCCAAGAACCCGCAGGCAATTGCAATCGTTCCTAGGGTTTTCGAATTTTTATCACCAGTTTATACCCAACTTCGCTCAAATTGCTTTGCCTTTGACTGATCTTTTAAAAACAAGGGGTGAGTTGCAGAAAGCAGCAAAGCCAGGGGCAGCTCTGAAATGGACTCCTGAATGCCAAGCTGCATTTGATAAATTAAAGGCACTGGTTACAGCAGAGCTGGTATTAAAACACCCTGATTCCGAAAAACCTTTTGTTATCCAAACTGACGCCTCTTAAAAGCTCTTTTAAGTCTCTTTGTTCCCATTCTATGTACCCGATCAATATCAGCCATTTGCCACTCTACATCCATTTTCAAAGTTTTAAGCCAGGAATAAACCCTGTCTCTCAAATCTTCTGAATCCATCTATCCTATTCCTCGCAGTCTTAAATTGTTTCTTCTATTATAATCTTTAAGTTGCACAATCTGTTTATAGTTCGCATCAATTTTTATCTCCTGCTCATATATTTTTCTCATATTACTTTTTGTAGTATCTTCCAAATCAGAAATCTTATCTGTAACTTTTTGAATTTCTTGTTTAAGTTTTTGAGACTCTTGAATATTTTGTATCATTTGTTGCTGTAATTTATTTCTCTTTTTTGGCGTCTACGAAATTCCTTTTTATCATTTCACTTAAAACTTTTAATTCACCAGACCACTCTTGCCCTTGTGCCATAACTTCTTCTAGATTTATATCATCTTCCTCCACATACTCTTTTTGAAGTATTCTAAATCTACTGTCTGAAGGTTTAAGATGCTTTTACCAATTTTTTTTCCAAATGTTTTAAATATGTTCTTTTTTTTTTGGTCATGTGTTAAGTCTTAATCACAAGAGGGTGCTATTAACAAAGAAAAAATATCTCCTTCGTCCTAGACACCATTTTCTTCCTTTTAAAGTTTTCAAACCAATTATTTTTATTTCTTTTTCTTTTTGGAAGATACAGTCCTTCTAGTTCTACTTTGTAATATTATATCTTTCAATAGTCCATAAACAATCTTTGGGAGTGGTATTAATATTTCTTCTTTATACACAACCGACAGTAAGTATTCTCTTATTTATTAGTCCAGATAATATAATACCAATAAATTTATTTCCGTCTCTATTTCCAAAGCGTTTGTCAAAAATTAATTAGTCGTGACAAATCCTAAAACTTCTGTTATCAAAGAAAAAGAGGCGTGATTCCAAGCTAAGAAGAAAAAGAAGAAAAAGAAAAAGCCAGTAATTTACTTTAATTTCCAAGCTCTATCATTGCCTCTTCCTTACCTCTGTCAATATTTGTTCCAATGAACTTCCACTCCCTCTAATTTTCCAGAAGCATTTTAATTAGCCATTTAGTTATCTTTTCCATAAAGCCGAGCAGCAGCTAGTTCTTACTAGTGCTATCTCATGGCGGAGTCGGAGGCTCATACTCAATTTCGCACAACTGTCAGAACGGTTTAATTTGGATAAGAAGGTATATAATTTTGTTAATGAAAAAACACAATTTGAAATGGAACTTTGTACAAACGATGAGCATCTTATTAAGAAAATGTATAAAGTGTTGTTGCAGTTGAATTTAGAAGATGAATATGTTAAAGATTGTATGATTAAAAGGGCTAAGAATTTTGGGGATAATATTATGCTTGAACAATGGGAGAATATGTGGAACAAAGGTATGAAATTTACTTTGAATTATAATTTGAAAGAGAATTTTTATAAAATGATGTACCGTTGGTATTTAACTCCTGATAAGCTGTCCAAAATGTATAATGGAGTATCAAATGTTTGTTGGAAATGTTTACAGGTTGAAGGAACTTTCTATCATTTATGGTGGACTTGTGGAAAAGCTAAGAAATTCTAGAATCAAATATGTATTATTATTCAAAAGATTCTCAAAGTGGACTTGCAATTGAAACTGGAGCTGTTTCTCTTGGGTTTGATGGATCAACAGTTCGAGAAGCAACATGGAACCCGGTTCTTATATATGGTAACAGCAAGAATCTTACATGCTCAAAGATGGAAGGATGCACAAATTCCCTCAGTGGAGGAATAGAAGATTAAGTTAATGGAACTGGCGCAAATGGCTAAACTGACAGCATTGGTAAGAAAAAATATTGTAACTGGATTTGTTTCTATTTGGAAGCTGCTTTTGGACTATTTGCTTGTACCAATCGAAGAGAATATTTGTAGCTCAGGGTTGAACTGTGGAGTCTTTGGTGCTCTCTGAGCCTTGTTGTTTGCAAATGTTTCATTGCCAGGCTAGGCAACATCTTCAGTGCGAAAAGGGAGTGGAACTTGCTCTCTGTTTATATACCCTGGCTTGTCCTACCTGTGTTGGTGGGGGTGTTGTACTCTCCTTGGTAGTACTTTGATTGGGTTGTTGTTTGCTGCTTGGTTGATTTACCAATGAAACATTTGTAAGAAAACAACAAAGCTCAGAGAGCACCAAGGACTCCACAGTATTTGCTTGTAATGGAAAAAAATGAAGTTCTGATTTTGGGTTTTGATTATTTGACTTTAGAGAAATAATGTTACCAAATGTTTAATTAATAGCAAGAGATTAACTTTTATATACTTTTATATCTGTGCTGGAGAAGGTTGGAAGTCACCTGTCCTTGTTTTTCTGTCTATTCTTGCACTGTTTTAGTTTTTCTTGTTTCTTTTTTAGACTTCTATCTGTTCTATATTCTGTATTTTGTGTTTTAATTATATTCTGAAAAACTAATAAAATGTTAAAGAATTTCATTCTACTTCTAGTTATACCTAACAAAATCAAGGCAATCTTATTTTGAGTTTCTATCTCATGGTTTCTTCTTTCTCGGGACTCAAATCTCTTTTCTTTAATTTCCCTTGTAATACTCTGAATCAGCCTGACATTCCATCATAGGTTAGGCTCGACTCAAGTCCCTAACTAACGTGGCCCTTTTCACTATGTGTCTGATACACTTGCTGGCAATACTGTAACTGAGTTTTTGTACTCCTAATGATCAGAATAAGGAGAGGAATGCCCAGGTCCTGGTTTGGGTATGGGATATAAAGGTAAAGGTACCCCCTGCACATTTGTGCAGTCGTTTCCGACTCTAGGGGCCGGCGCTCATCTCCGTTTGTTAGCCAAAGAGCCAGCATTGTCCGAAGACACTTCCACGGTCATGTGGCCACATGACACGCGCGGAACACTGTTACCTACCCACCGAAGTGGTACCGATTAATCTACTTGCATTTGCATGCTTTCGAATTGCTAGGTTGGCAAGAACTGGAGCTAGTGCAGGAGCTCACTCCACATGCAGGGCTAGGGATTAGAACCTCCGAACTTGCAATCTTCCAATAAACAAGCCTGGTGTCTTACCCGCTGAGCCGTATGTATGTATGTATGTATGTATGTATGTATGTATGTTGTTATGTGATGGTGGCTTTTGGGGTTCCAGGCTTGAAGTAATCCAAACAACGTGTTGTAAGGCTAACAATATCTTTATTGATAGCATAAGGCAATAATGGATGTATGGTGCATTATTGCAAAAAGGAAAATACAAAGCATACGCAGAGTTCCATCACCTGAATGGAAAGAAGAAAATCATGGTCTGTGCAAAGACCAGGCATAGTTACAGTTCAGATACAAGTACATGTAGAGAGCAGTCTACATAGAGAAATCATAGGAAGAACATAAGTGAGATGAATACCCATGGTTCATAGCTGAAATATACCCATGGTTCAGAATTCTGATTGGTTAAAATGGGCTAGGCACCTCTTTCGGCCTAACATTTTGGTAACAATTGTACTTACTATAAACCATCATGGGGTGGCGGTGTTGCACATTGGCTTTCCCTCGAGATGCCTTTCTCATGGGAACCGGACTGATAAGGTTTTTGTTTTGACTAGATGAACAGCAACACCTGTTGTTTACGAGCTACTGTGTTATGGAAACGTGCTTGCAACTGAGGGACTTGTAAATTTCCACTTTCAGGCCAGATTCACAGTGTAGGAATTCCATGCGTTTGATTCTGCATAGAATAACTTTACCAAATAACTTTAACACCCCTTCCGCATGGATTTTCGCATGGGGGAAAACTGTCATTTCACAGGCACACAGAGACACAAATGATTTTATTTCAAACACATTTGTTCTAGTCCCAACTTGGTAACCATGGTAATATGCTTATCAAGAGGTAGGGCCTTCGTGAAGATGTCTGCAATGTTTAGTTCAGAAGGACAATATTCTAATTGGATAAATCCTTCCTGAATTGCATGTCTTACATTTTTGAATTTCACATCGACATATTTGGTACGGCCTCTGACATTTTCAGAGATAGCAAGTGAAAGACAGGCTTGGGAATCTTCATACACTGTCATTGGTGAGGTTATATCTACGGAAAGATCTACAAACAGTTGTTTATACCAGTGTAAATCGTTTATTGCCTCACTGAGGGCCGCAAATTCGGCCTCACACGTAGAAACGGCTATTGCATTTTGTTTTCTTGCTCTCCAGGCAATGGGTGTATTTGCAAACAAACAAACAAAGCCACTCACAGACTTTCTGTCTCCCTCTTCTGCAAATGAGCTGTCAACATAAATCACAGGCATTTCGGCTTTAGTAGCTGATACTTTAAGACAATAATCAGCTGTGCCTTTAAGGTAACGCAGGACCCTTTTTAACCCTTGCCAATCTCGCATGGATGGTTTGGCAACCTTACGACTGAGTACTCCAACTGAGTAAGCTAAGTCAGGACGTGTCCACTGTGTTAAGTGTAGCAAGCTTCCTACAGCAGAGTGATACAATTGAAGCTGAGGACAAATTTCCTCACATGTATCACCCTTTAGGAAATCAAGTGTCATTGGTGTTTTGGTAGGTTTTGCATTTGACATTTCAAGTTGACTCAACAATTGATCAATTTTTCTTTTCTGACTCAGATAGAATTCACCACTCTGAGCTCTAGTGACTTCAACACCTAGATAGTATTTCAGCTCACCTAGGTCTTTCAATTGAAAGTACTGTCTTAATTGTGTTGCAAACTCTTGTACAAGGTGCAAAGAACCAGTTGCTAGGCAAAAATTGTCAACATACGTTAGCAACACCGTGTAATCACTTCCAGAACCTCTTACATACACACAAGGATCAGCAACTGACTTCTTAAAGTTCAACTTCATTAAAGCCTTATCTAAACATTGATGCCAACAGCGGCCGGCCTGCTTTAATCCGTAAAGCGCCTTGCGCAGCCTGTACACCTTCTGAGAATCGCCACAAGCATAGCCAGGAGCCTGCTTCATGTACACTGTTTCAGGGAGCTCTGCATTCAGATATGCTGTGTCAACATCAAAGTGATGGACAACGAGTCCACGCTGTGCAGCCAGAGAAAGTACCATACGTAAAGACTCTGGTCTAGCTGTGGGTGCATATGTGAGATCATAGTTCAAAAACCTCTCTTGTGAAAACCCCTGAGCAACAAGCCTGGCTTTGTACTGCACTGTATTATCAGGAAGAAGCTTCTTTCTAAAAACCCATCTGGAACCAACAGCTTTCTGGGATGGGGGCAAATCAGTGACTTCAAACACCTTTTGATTCACTAATGCCTCAAACTCCTTATCCATCGCTGTGTTCCACTTCTCCTGCTCTTCAACAGGCAGAAGCAACACCTCCTGGAAAGACTGAGGTTCACAGGTAATTTGACACACTCTCACCTGCTGAATCACAAATCTGTCAGGCTTCACACCCTTTGTGGAACGTGCAGACCTACGAGGAATTACCACTGCCTCTTCCTCATCACTGTCCTCTGCCTTTTCACTACCTGATTCCCCCTTCAGGTCCTGAACCTGCTCAGGTGAAATTTTCTCCTCCTTCACCTGAGGGGACCCTCTCACCACACTAGGAGACTTGGAACCAGAAGGCAGCTGAACTGGTTGTTGTCCAGCCACAGGAGCATGGACAGTTGGCTGTACACTAGATTGCAACAATACCTCTGAACTAGCATTCAACCTATCCCAACCAGTAGGGTGCTCAAAATTAGCACTTCTAGAGACTACCACATGACCATAGCCTGCAGAAAAATGGTAACCCTTAGATCTAGAGGAGTAACCAACAAACCTTAAGCGTTGTGCTTTTGGCTGGTTCTTCCTTCGCTGAGACTTAGGGATGTGAACATACGCAAATGTTCCAAAAACACGCAGATGCTTCAGCGAAGGGCGCTTGCCAAACAAAAGGAAGTAAGGAACTTCATTTACAGCTGAATTCCACACCCTTTTGGTTAGATACACTGCAGTCATGGTAGTCTCACCCCAAAAACGGGCTGGCACCTGGGCATCTAACATCAGCCTATTTCTAATGGTATTAACAACACCAATCTTCCTTTCAGCTATTCCATTCTCAGCAGGAACACCAACATTGGCAAGTCTATGGGAGATTCCTTTCCTACGAAGCCAATTCTGGAACTCATGACTTAGGAACTCTCCTCCACAATCCGATTGAAACTGACCTACTTGATAGCCATAGTTTCTCTCCACCATTGCAACAAACTCCTTAAAGCGAGCAAAAGCCTCCGCTTTAGATTTGAGCAAATAACAAAACTTATAGCGAGTATGGTCATCCACCAAAAGAAACATGAAACGTGCCCCCCCTTCACTAGGAGCATTGGGGCCGGCTAAGTCTCCATGAACCAACTGAAAAGGTCTAGTTGACACCCTGCCACTTTTCCTAGCAACAGGAGCAGCCTTAATTTTGGATTGTTTGCACACAGTACAATCAAGAAAGTCATCACACTTTTTGGATCCTAGTTCAGGATACACCTTGGCCATTTGGGACAAACTTCCCCACCCGGGGTGTCCCAGAACTCTGTGATAATAGTGAATGCATTTGTTATGTGGGGGAACATTGGAAATACAATTTCCTGACACAATCCCCTGCTTAGGAAGCATTTCATACAATTGATTCACTAACCTCCCCCTAGCACATTCAATCCCATCTTTTTAATAGAACATCCAGTACCCTTGAACACAACAGTATATCCAGATTTCACCAGGGCTGGAACGCTAAGGAGGCAAAAGTCAAGTGTAGGAACACACAACACATTTTGTACATTTATCCCCAAACAAGGAATGTATACTTCACCCTGAAAAGACACATCAGCCATGGATCCATCAGCTAGAGCAACCTGTTGGATTTTAGGCCTGTCCTTAGTCAATAGCAACTGTTCATTGTTGACAATGATTTGGCCACACGCTGAGTCCAAAAGCCAAGTCTCTGGGGAACGTCTACTCACAACCATGAGCAAAGCAGACACTTGGGTACGTTGTCTAGGCGGTTGTTTCCCCTTCTTTCATACGAACCTCTTTCCACTGGCTCCACCGGCTGGGCGAGGTGACTGGGGACAGTCTCTCATGAAGTGTTGGGTCGAGTTGCACCGGTAGCATCTCCTTACAGCACACGCAGCCTCTGTTCCAGCTGGAAAACGCTGTGCAGAAGTCTCAGGAACAGCAACAGATGGCTTACCCTGCATCTTCTCCAGGTCACGAGCTTGCTGGATTTCTTGCAGCCGATTTGTAAGATAATCCACAGTAAGGTCTTGGGGCCTCAACGTCTGAGTTGCCTCGATGAGCATGTCAAAGCTCTTGTCCAGGCTTGACAGGATGACACAAGCTCTCTGGGTATCAGGGATCACAACATCCCGCTCCTCAAGTTCAAGAAACAAAGTCTTGAGTTTATGGAGGTGGGTCATCACGTTTCCACCGGGCTGCAGCTTCAGGTTGTAAAGCTGACGTGATAGACCAACGATGGCAGCAGAGGTTTGCTTGGAATAAAGGGCTTTGAGAGCCTCCCAACATGCATGTGCAGTGTCTAGATTGCTGATATGCAATAGCTGTGATGATTCCAGTCCCAGAATCAAATTGCCATAAGCACGATCCAAACACAACTGCACTTCTTCAGAAATAACACCAGTTGGAGGTGCGTCTCTCACATACTTCCACAAACCTTCTTTTAGGAAGAAAGACTTGATCTTCACACACCAGGTCCGATAGTTTGTGCCATTCAAACGCTCAAAAGGCAGACTAGTTAGCCCTGCAGCAGCCATGCTGACCACTCAAGAAAAACACGTTTACTCCAAAATGCAGCCTCAAAAACAAACCCCTTTGTTACAGCCAGATCCAGCGCAGCAAAGAAAACACAAATTTCTCTCTGGGCCCATAACCTGTTAGGTGATGGTGGCTTTTGGGGTTCCAGGCTTGAAGTAATCCAAACAACGTGTTGTAAGGCTAACAATATCTTTATTGATAGCATAAGGCAATAATGGATGTATGGTGTATTATTGCAAAAAGGGAAATACAAAGCATACGCAGAGTTCCATCACCAGAATGGAAAGAAGAAAATCATGGTCTGTGCAAAGACCAGGCATAGTTACAGTTCAGATACAAGTACATGTAGAGAGCAGTCTACATAGAGAAATCATAGGAAGAACATAAGTGAGATGAATACCCATGGTTCATAGCTGAAATATACCCATGGTTCAGAATTCTGATTGGTTAAAATGGGCTAGGCACCTCTTTCGGCCTAACATTTTGGTAACAATTGTACTTACTATAAACCATCATGGGGTGGCGGTGTTGCACATTGGCTTTCCCTCGAGATGCCTTTCTCATGGGAACCGGACTGATAAGGTTTTTGTTTTGACTAGATGAACAGCAACACCTGTTGTTTACGAGCTACTGTGTTATGGAAACGTGCTTGCTACTGAGGGACTTGTAAATTTCCACTTTCAGGCCAGATTCACAGTGTAGGAATTCCATGTGTTTGATTCTGCATAGAATAACTTTACCAAATAACTTTAACATATGTGTGTGTGTGTATATATATATTTTATATAAGCTGCTCAAAAAAATAAAGGGAACACTGAAATAAGACATCCTAGATCTGAATGAATGAAATATTCGTATTAATTACTTTGTTCATTACATAGTTGAATGTGCTGACAACAAAATCACACAAAAAGCAATGGAAATCAAATGTAAGCAACCCCTGGAGGTCTGGATGTGGAGTTACACTCAAAAATTAAAGTGGAAAAGAACACTACAGGCTGATCCAACGTTGATGTAATGTCCTTAAAACAAGTCAAAATGAGGCTCAGTAGTGTGTGTGGCCTCCACGTGCCTGTATGACCTCCCTACAATGCCTGGGCATGCTCCTGATGAGGTGGCGGATGGTCTCCTGATGGATCTCCTCCCACACCTGGACTAAAGCATCCCCCAACTCCTGGACAGTCTGTGGTGCAACGTGGCGTTGGTGGATGGAGCGAGACATGATGTCCCAGATCTGCTCAATTGGATTCAGGTCTGGGGAACGGGCGGGCCAGTCCATAGCATCAATGCCTTCGTCTTGCAGGAACTGCTGGCACACTCCAGCCACATGAGGTCTAGCATTGTCTTGCATTAGGAGGAACCCAGGGCCAACTGCACCAGCATATGGTCTCACAAGGGGTCTGAGGATCTCATCTCGGTACCTAATGGCAGTCAGGCTACCTCTGGCGAGCACATGGAGGGCTGTGCGGCCCCCTAAAGAAATGCCACCCCACACCATTACTGACCCACTGCCAAACCGGTCATGCTGGAGGATGTTGCAGGCAGCAGAACGTTCTCCACGGCGTCTCCAGACCCTGTCACGTCTGTCACATGTGCTCAGTGTGAACCTGCTTTCATCTGTGAAGAGCACAGGGCGCCAGTGGCGAAGTTGCCAATCTTGTGTTCTCTGGCAAATGCCAAACGTCCTGCACGGTGTTGGGCTGTAAGCACAACCCCCACCTGTGGACGTCAGGCCCTCATACCACCCTCATGGAGTCTGTTTCTGACCGTTTGAGCAGCCACACGCACATTTGTGGCCCACTGGAGGTCATTTTGCAGGGCTCTGGCAGTGCTCCTCCTGTCCCTCCTTGCACAAAGGCGGAGGTAGCGGTCCTGCTGCTGGGTTGTTGCCCTCCTACAGCCTCCTCCACGTCTCCTGATGTACTGACCTGTCTCCTGGTAGCGCCTCCATGCTCTGGACATTACGCTGACAGACACAGCAAACCTTCTTGCCACAGCTCTCATTGATGTGCCATCCTGGATGAGCTGCACTACCTGAGCCACTTGTGTGGGTTGTAGACTCTGTCTCATGCTACCACTAGAGTGGAAGCACCGCCAGCATTCAAAAGTGACCAAACCATCAGCCAGAAAGCATAGGAACTGAGAAGTGGTCTGTGGTCACCACCTGCAGATCCACTCCTTTATTGGGGATGTCTTGCTAACTGCCTATGCTTTCCGCCTATTGTCTATTCCATGTGCACAACAGCATGTGAAATTGATTGTCAATCAGTGTTGCTACCTAAGTGGACAGTTTGATTTCACAGAAGTGTGATTGACTTGGACTTACATTGTGTTGTTTCAGTGTTCCCTTTATTTTTTTGAGCAGTGTATATAAAATCTCTATTTTTCACTGTGTAGGCCTGGCTTCAGATTTGAGGGAAGTGACTTGTCTTTGGGCTGTAAGAATTTGATAAGTTAGTTTCTACACAATTATTACACCATTTGCCATTGTTCAACACTGGGAGAATTAATGTCTGCAACTTCTATTTCTTAATCAACATTAGCTGCCATGGGTAAACTGAAAATAAGCTCTCTCTGGAAAAAGGGATACTGTATGTGAGATAGTACAGGTGTCTTCTGGATTGAGGAAATTCAGATGAATTCAAGGTTATTTTGAACTCAGCTATGTAAGATTAAGCTACAAATTTGCAGCTTGGCCCGAAGTGAGGACTAGACTCAATTGTACTAGAATATTTCCAGCTGCATGGGCACTCTGACAAAATGTCTGCCAAGGAATGACAAATCATCTATATCTATCTATCATCTATCATCTGTCATCTATCTATCCAATTTCTATGGTCGCACATCTCAAACAAGTGACTCTGGGCAGCGAATAATCATAAAAACAATTAAAACCAAATATAAACACAATACAAAAAATAAATACATATAGCAGCCGAGAAAAATCGTAACTGTAGATGTTAATATAACCAGGAAACGGGGACCTTAACACACTCGGGATCCCAGGCCCAGGCACACAACCAGGTCTTCAAGGCATTAAGAAAGGCCAACTGGGTAAGAGCCATCCTAAACTCTGGAGGGAGAATGTTCCAGAGGGCAGGGGCTACGGCTGAGAAGGCACACTTCCTAGTTCCCACCAGCTGACATTCCTTGGCTGATGGGACCCAAAGCATGCCCATCCTGCCGGACCGAATTGGACGAGTAGAAACAACTTGGAGAAGACGGTCCCTCAGGTAACTTGGTTCCAAGCCATGAAGGGCTTTAAAGATGACAACCAGCACCTTGAATTGCACCGGGAACAACTGGCAACCAATGCAGCTCACCAAGTAGTGGTGTTACATGAGTCAAATATTCAACACCATTTACTATCCATGCAGCCACATTCTGTACCAGTTGAAGCTTCCAAATGCTCTTTGAGGGCAGTCCCATGTAGAACGTGTTGCAATAATCCAGATGGGAGGTCACGAGGGCATGAGTGACTGTGAGCAGAGCCTCCCAGTCCAGGAATGGGTGCAACTGGTGCACAACCCAAAGGTGCGCAAAGGCCCTCTTAGCCACCACTGCCACCTGTTCTTCCAGCAGGAGCCATGAGTCCAAGAGGACCCCCAGATTGGGCACCAGGTCTGCCTGGGCCAGTGCCACCCCATCCAGAACTAAAGGCGGAAAATCCTTGACACCAGAAAGCCCAAGTACCCAAAGCCTGCCCATTCAAGCAACATTAAGCTTGGTGAACCAGTGACTGGACTTGGCATAAACCAATTTCCTATATTGGAAGGGATCGTTCAAATTTAGAAATGGATTGGGGGAAATAGCTAAAAAACGTTTCTCAGTTGAACTTCATGGTCCATTTTCTTCTGCATCATTCCATGGTGTGGTCAGGACACAGCGAGGGGGGGGGGAAGCAGAGCATCCCAGATCCTAGGGAAATTTAACTGCACATCTTCATACAGTTTATAGGAGAAGAGCCTTTCCCTTGGAAACACTCAAGACTGTCTACAGGTCATAGCAGCCCAAACAAGGCACTGACTTCCATTTGCATAACTGGAAGCTCTCCAGCGAAGTAAACACTGGCTTCCTTCTGTTCTACAGTATTTTGATAACTTTGGAAAAGCAGGATCACATCCTGCTCTTGTAGGTGAAGAATCAACCTTTTGTGATGTATTAAATGGAGCTAGCCAGGCATGCCTTATCTTCATCCGTGTCAAGGGCCACAGTTAGTGCTCAGGGGTGCTGGAAGAAATTTCATAAATAGTAACATTTCATTTCACTATTTCTGACACCACCACCCATCATTTGTTAATAGGTTTTATCTGGTGTCTCCCCCATACAGCTATATGCACAAGTAATCTGCAGAATGATGAGGTACCATGTATGATGTGTGTGGAATGGAAAATATTTGGCAAACACCACATACCTGTATATTTCAAACCCACCAACACACTGAGACAGAGGCTTGTACACCCCAAAGATCAAACTCCAAAACACAAGAAAAGCAATGTAGTTTATGCAATCCAGTGCAGTGAGGAGTGCTCTGAACTCTACATTGGAGAAACCAAACAACCTTTGTACAGGAGGATGGCCCAACACAGGAGAAGTAACACCACAGGACCAGAGTCAGCAGTTTATCTTCATCTAAAGAAAAAAGGACACTCATTTGAGGACATTAATGTTCACATTTTAGACAGAGAAGATAGGTGGTTTGAGAGAGGGGTCAAGGAATCCATTTATGCCAACTTGGAAAATCCTTCCTTGAATAGAGGTGGAGGCCTCAGGCACAATCTTTCCCCTATTTTCCTCCCTGCTTTGTCTTCTGTGCCATGGTCAAATCCAAATCTCCAGAAGTGCTTTATTTTTAAGCAGCCTACTGGTTGGGAAAGGTTGTATGCTAAGGTTGCAGAAGTGTTGCTGCATTGCTAGTGGAAAACCTACTGTCCATAGTTCAGTAGATGGGCAAAAACCAGTTCAGGTTTCTTCTGTTCCCCAGTCTCCGAGTGTGAAAAGGGCCCCTCAGGTGAAGGAGTGGAAATTTCACCTGAGCAGTTGCAGGGCCTGGAGGGGGAGTCAGGTATTAGGGAAAAGAGACAGTGATGGAGGAAGTACAGTGGTCATTCCTCATGGGTCCTCTTATTCCAGGGTGTGAAGCCTGACAGATTTGTGATTTAGCAGGTGACAGTGTGTCAAGTTGCCTGAAAAAACCCAGTCTTTGCTAGATGTGTTGCTGCTGCCTTTGAGAGGCAAGAAGAACATTGGAACACAGCTGTGGATAGTCAGTTTGAGTTTTGGTGAAGTGTTAACAGTAACCACCCTGTCCTTTGTTTTAGTAAGCTGTAGGTTCCAGATGAGTGTTCAGAAAGACATTTCTTTCTGATAATACTCTGCAGTGTAAAGCCAGTGTTGCCCAGGGATTTATTTCACAAAAAGGAGTTTGTGAACTATGGATCTAGTGTATGCACCCACAGCTAGGCCAGAATATTGACGTGTGGTGCGTTTTCTGGTTGCGTAGCGTGGAAACAGGTGTCCATTTACATATTGTGATGTTGACACAGCATATTTGAATGTAGATCTCCCTGAAACAGTGTGTGTAAGGCAAGCGTTTTGGCTCTACATGTGTGACAAGTCCCAAACAATTCATTGACTTAACAGGGTGCTTTATGGATTTTAAAGCAGGCCAGTCATTGATAGCATGGTGCAGATGCTAACTGGGATATGTAGAACAGTCACGTGCCTTTTTTCTGTTTTCTGTACATAAGAGAGTGTAGAAGTTTGTGTAGGACTTTGTACTTATGTAAGTTGGTTTTCTGCTTAGAAACTGAAGTTTTCCACCTTGTATAAGAATTTGTCAGTCAGCTGAAATAGAATTGCCAGCTGAGGAAGTTCAGCACAAATTCAAACATTTATCTTGGTGTTGAAGGTACAAAAGCCCAGAACAGAGAATCCTATGGTTCTTTACAGAGTGTCATTTGTGTAAAGGAAAGCTTATCCTTAATTTGATGTACAGTATATCACTCTGCAGTAACGCAGTGGACATGCCCTGAATTAGTTTTGCCCAGGCAGGGTACCAAGCTTGCAAAATGATTTAGCCCTCTATGCGAGCTTGCAAAGGGTTGAAAAAAGTCCTGCGATTTTCTTAAAAATCAAAACGAACCTTTGCTTCAAACAGAGCAGCTAGCGAGTTTGGAATTTCTGTTTATCTATGCTAGCTCCAATTCTTGCAAAGGAGGGGGCAATGAGGGCAATGTTTTTCTGTTTCTCTGTACTGTTTCTGTTCCTGCATAAGTTGTATTTGATGTATTTGTATGTATCTGAATAAAACATTGCATGAAGTGTATATTGTGCATTATACATATGTGTAACAAGTGTTTTTAAACCATTTTCTAGTGTTGATGACTATTGGTTGTAAAAACTGTAACTTGAATAGTGTGATTATTACATGTATTAACCTTTGTTGTTTCTGTTTCTGTACAAATGTATTTTAAAGCTTTGAACAACTTCCATCATTGTTTGCATTGTGTCGAAACCCAATTTGGAGGGGTATCAGATTTCTTATATGATATTGGTAAATTGGGTTTCTCTACAAAGCAAAAGTGTCTTGGCAAATTGCATTCCTGTACAAAGCACAGCGTTCTCATGGTGATGTGAAGTGCAGGTGCAAGATAACAACTGTCACGTGTGTATTGTTTTGACTAGATTGCATGGGAACAAGGTCTCCTGAATCCTTCCGTGGGAAGCCTTGCCCAGGCCCCCTGAGCAAGGAGGGGGGAAATCACGTGCTCGCTTAGATGCAGCACTGCTAACCAATAGCAGGTCATGCTATGTGCTTTAGGCCTAATGCTTTGGGCCTAGTGTGTGCGTTACAGCTAACTTCCAGCCAATCAGAATGCTAGAAGAACTGAATATACAACCATGCAAAATGGTGTTCTATGTCTTCTTGATTTCTAGTGTCTTTTAGCCATGTAGTTCTTCACGTGTTCACTTCCCGTGGACTGGGCAGAGTGAGCTATGCCTGGCTTTGGGTATAGGCCATGGCAGGAACTCTGGCCCTGGGATCAATACACGGAACTCTGCTTATAAGTTTGTTTTGTTTTTCCTTTTACAATGATGTATCCTGTATATTCATCTTTTGCATTGTTGCGATAATGTGATTGTATATACATTATTGCCTTATGCTAAACAGTAAACACTGTTAGCCCTAACAAGCTGCATTCTTGTCTGTTTATTCTCAAGCCTCGGTTTTCCCCCTTTAAGCCAGCATATACCCCATCAAAAACGAGTAATCAGTGGGGGAGAGCTACCTATTTGAATCTTCATGTTAATAGCATGCTGAATATGGAAAGTGATGTCAAGAAGATGTTTAACCTACTTTTCTGCACCATGGGCTAGCATGTTTCCAACTTGATGGAGCCTTCCAAACAATACTAGTCTCAAGGATATCATAATGGGGTTTGCTGATTCTTCAAACTGACTTCTTAAAAGAAGCGAGCAAAAGGCATATCAGTTCTGTAATATTCCTTTCCAAAAGGTTGTTGAGCAGAGAGGATACAAAGCAACAGAACTATGGTGCCGGGCATCTCTCTCTCTCTCTCTCTCTCTTTAACCACCACTTCTTTCCACACACAGTCTTACATTTATCCCGTAAGGTCAAGGATCAGAGGTCTTGCATTAAAGAAAAGATGGACCTGCTTTTCAATCCCACCCAGCCTTTCCACCTGCAAACAGGATGATGTATGATACATTATCAACACAAAGGCTGCCAAACCACAAAGTGCTACTTATCCTCAAAACACAGGGAAACAAAGAGTGGGTGCATGCCCTTTATTACAGGTTTGGCTTTGGATGAGCATGCTGATCAGGAAATGCAAAGGCCGAGGGAAATGTTCTATCACCGATACAAGAAATCAGCTTCTATGTTGGCAGCAATCTCAGCTTCCCACTTGTCTCCATTGTTGAGCAGCTTCTCTTTGTTGTACAGAAGCTCTTCATGTGTCTCAGTGGAGAACTCAAAGTTAGGGCCCTGCAGATGCAGAGAAAAGAGATGGAGTAAAATCAAGTCCAGACCGCAATCTTAGCCACCCAAATCACCCACCCGCTCCCCCACTCACCTCCACAATAGCATCAACAGGACAGGCTTCCTGGCAGAATCCACAGTAGATGCATTTGGTCATGTCAATGTCGTAGCGAGTGGTCCTGCGGCTACCATCAGCTCGAGTCTCTGCCTCAAGAGCGATTGCCTGTTGAGAAAAAGGCACAACTAGCACAAGGGTTCCCAGAGCCATCTTAGGAGAGCACCCTGAGATTACTCAAAGTTTAGCAGCAAAATGGTCAAATCCTAGCAATGTGAGTTTAGGCAGAATAGAGGCCTTCTATTCCCACTCCCAGCCTTAAAATTTCCCCAGAAAACAGAGCCAGTTTGGTCTAGTGGTTAAGGTGCTGGGCTAGAAACCGGGAGACTGAGAGTTCTAGTCCCGCTTTAGGCATGAAAGCCGGCTGGGTGACCTTGGGCCAGTCCCTCTCTCTCAGCCCAACTCACCTCACAGGGTGGTTGTTGTGGGGAAAAGAGGAGGAGGAAGGAGTATTAGGTATGCTCACCGCCTTGAGTTATTTATAAAAAATAATAAAGGCGGGATAAAAATTAATTAAATAAATAAATAAATAAATAAATAAATAAAGTTTAGCAGCAAAATGGTCAAATCCTGGTGTGATTTCAGGAGGGTATTGCAAACTCCAGTTTCAGGAATCTAGACAATCCAAGCTGAAATTTATCCATGCTGTAATAAAGTTAAATGCATTTGGAATGAAGGACGTGAATCAAAGACAGGCAACACTTAAGAGAACTATACAGACTGGATACAGTTGTGTGGATACCACAGAAGAGAAGGGGTTCTTGAGGATAAGAGTGCTTTCAGTACAGCCGCCAGAACTTCAGCATCAGAGGGAACATCCATTTCTAAACAACTTTGTTTAGCCCCAGCCCCAGCTCTGGAGAAAAACCTCGGTTTTTAGCATTAGCTCTAGTACTGTATGCATGGGTGAAGCAATCAGATAATGATATAACTTGGGCTAAGCTCCTGCATTAATAAAAAGCATATTATTTCACTTCTCACTATTGACAGCATGTGAATGGAAGTCTGTAGCTGAGGGGCATATTCCTGAACAGATCTACTGAGATCACAGAAACTCTTCACATGTACATTGTCACATCCAGACCTCACTGAACTCCCTGCAACTTACCTGATCTTTACGGGGCCTCTGGGAATGCACTCCCAGAAGGGAACTTAAATCACCTACCAGGCTGGAAAATATCAGAGCACAGGCTTTAGGAAGCTGCCCAGGGCCTCAACTAGTTCCTTCCTGCTGCAGGGAAAAATACCTTCCACCATATAAGAGGGGAAGGAAGGTGCAGCCAAAGAGGAGCCACTAGGCCCATCGTACGGAAGCTCCTTAACCCAGCTTACCATTTTCATCTGCAATATGTAACCAGTAGCTAGGAATGAAATACTTTTTGCACTGAATTTTTGCAGTATCTTGGAGAATGTTTATTAAAGCAGCACGTGTTGGAAAAGAAGGAAAAAGTTGACAAGAGAGGCCTCACCTGAGCAGGGCATACAGCTTCACACAGCTTGCAAGCAATGCATCGCTCCTCTCCAGATGGGTATCTGCGCAGGGCATGCTCTCCACGGAATCGGGGACTCAAGGGGCCCTTCTCAAAAGGATAGTTCAAGGGTCGGAAATGGCGGCTCGCGAGCCAGATGCGGCTCTTTGGCCCCTTGAGTGTGGCTCTTCCGCAGCTGAACTCACCCCCGCCCCTTCCACGTGATTGGCCCCCGCCCGCAAACCCCGCCCCCTGGCTCTCGCAGTGAGCGAGGCCCGGCGCGGCAGGGAGGCGCTGCTGGCCCGGGACGCGGCGCTGTTGGAGGCGGCGCAGGAGCGGCTGCAGGGGCTGCTGCGGCTGGAGATGGCGCTGCTCCGCGCCATCCAGGTGCTGGGCGAGGGCGCGGGCCCCTCCATCTCCCCTTCTCTCCCTGCCTCACCCGCCCGCCGGGCGTGGAAGCGCAGCCACCTTGACGTCAGGCGCTGGCGGCGCGCGGCATCTTCCGTGCGGGGTCCCGGCTGGTGTCTGTGCTCGGGCGCTGGCGGGGAAGGAGGCGCGGGTCCCGCCCGGTGGAGAGGGCGCAGCCTTCCGCTCTCCCGCGCCCGTCCTGCCAGCCAGAGGGTGGCAGCTCTTTCTCCACCACTCCCGGTGGGGTGGCTGGGCCGGGTTCGCGGAGCCGCTGGCTGCGCCCCCTCCCTCCGTGAGCCCCCCGCCCCCTTCCACGTGATTGGCTCCCGCCCACAAACCCCGCCCCCTTCCACGCAATTGGCCCCCGCCCGCAAACCCTGCCCCCTTCCACGCAATTGGCCCCCGCCCGCAAACCCCGCCCCCTGGCTCTCGAGCATTTCAAAATGTGCACGAGCATGTCAAAATGGCTCCCGGCATAAAAAGTTTGCCGACCCCTGGGATAGTTGATAGTGGCAGGCTCTTGAAATACGTAACTCATGGTCGTAGCCAAACCTAACGTTAGAATGAAACTATATGGCCCCCTCCTTGTAGTTTTAGCATTTAGCATTTGTAATAAACTTTTAGCATTTAGCATTTTTAATAAACTTTTAGCATTTAGCATTTGTAATAAACTTTTAGCATTTAGCATTTTTAATAAACTTTTAGCATTTAGCATTTGTAATAAACTTTTAGCATTTAGCATTTGTAATAAACTTTTAGCATTTAGCATTTGTAATAAACTTCCCCTTTTGTACCTTTTGCATTTTTAATACACATAGTTCCTAGCATTCCATTTTAATCAGTTTCTTCTTTGTAACATAATAGTGTGTAGTTCATTTTAAAGAAAGCCTCAATTGTTTAGAATGCCTTAATTGAAGGGGGGGCCTCATTGTAGCCATGAGCTGTGAAGAAAGAGATAAGGATGTTCTTTGAAAGAATGTGTTAGTGTTGTTCTTTTGAAATGTAATGAGGGCAGACCCAGCAGGATGGCATGGCCCCAGGCTCTCCTAGCTCTCTAAGATCTAGCAGAAGGGAGTGGGAAGGATTTAAGGTGTGATTTATTCTGATGTTGCTTTCTGTTTTGTCTTATCAAAGAATTGCCAAATTACTTTTCTTGCCAATTATTTTTATTTACGTGCCTACATCTGGGAATGCCAGGAAGGAGGTGATAATAAAATTCAAAGCAATTGCCTGTAAATTGTGTGATTGGATACTATACTAGTGATGTATAAATCGCTTTGTTCTGTACCCTATATAACGTTTTGTTAAACCTCATAAGATTGTTGGTCTACCTCTGCTAAGCCCAGGTTACGTATACAGAGGTGACCCACCCAGCTCCCTTACTTGGCCAAATAAAAAGCTATTTTTTTCCTTGAAACCTCTGTCTGAGTCTCTGTTTGGTAGTTTGGGATCTCAGATTCTACAGGAATCCAGGGGTTGGCCATACAAAACAAAATACACTGTTGGTTTAAATAAGCCAAAGAAGGGCAAAACTGGTGCCCTCGGATGGGTGGGACTGCAATTCCACATCCCCCTGTCCTTCACCACATGAGCTACAAGTAATGTGAACTGAAATCCAAATTATCTAAGAGCACCAGGTTGCCAATCCCTGAAATGCACTATGCATCTCATCCTCAAAGTTCAACTACCTCAAACTACCTCAGGAATCAAACAGATCTGGAGTTCCACTGTTTACTATAGTACAATTTAGCACTTGCCTGCTCATCCAGCACTCTTCAGTTCTCACCAGGTCATTCCTTCATTCATTCACAATATACATACATATTCCAGCTGAATGCGAGAAAAACAACCTCCTAAGGGGAAGGAGAGTTCAAAGTGGAACCAACTGCCCACAGAGGTAGGGGCTCCCTCTTCACTGGATGTGTTCAAATGGAAGCTAGGCAGGCATCGGTCACGGATGCTTTAATTTGGATTCCTGCCTGGAGGAGAGGGTTGGACTCAAACGCAATGACTCCTCCTGATACTACAGTTTTATACAGATATTTTTCTCTGCTAGGAGTCTGTCTTGGAATGCCCATTCCAATTAAAATAATAATAATTTTTAAAACCTCAGGTTAGACCTCAGCAACTTGAAGATGTGGGACTTCAACTCCCAGAATTCCCCAGCCAGCATATCTGGCCTGGGATAAGACAGTAAGTTATATGCCTAACTGTAAGGATGCAAGGACAGCAGGAAGCATTATAGGAGGGGACAACCGACTTCCTTTGGGTAAACCATTTTATATCTATAGAAGAGATTCTTTCTCTTCAGTCAGTGCCCAGAAATAACAGCCACCACTTATCTCACTACTGCTCACCTCGGATAAGTTCTGTCCACAAGAGAGTCTGTGCAGCTTTGTCAGTGACCGATTTCCAGTCTGTTGGCTCCTCCCTAGCATTCACATACTCTGCAGCAAAACAACAACTCGAGGTGGGAATTGTTGCCATTCAGAAGTCTCAAAGACGTGACAAGAAGCATTTTATGGGAAAGAAGCAGTAGGTAATGGAAATGGTTAACCTATCAAGAGTTGTTAGAACAAGAACACAGAGAATATAAGATGAAACCAAGAGAAGAACTGGCTGCAGAGGGATTTAGCTTTCAATTGTTTTCATACACACAGTTAGGAGAAAGATTTAAAGTAGATAACAGGACATTTGGAATTGAGCAACAGAAGACAGAATTTAAAGTTGAATTATGTACAAATGATGAACATGTAATTGCCAAAATGGATAAACTCTAGCTGAAATTTGAAATTGAGGATGTACAAGTGAAAGAGTGTATGATAAAATGGGCTAAGAATTTTGGACACAACATATTGTTGGAACAGTGGGAAAACATGTGGCTGAAAGGACTGAAATTCACATTATATTACAACCTATAAGATAATTTTTTTCAATGATGTACCGTTGGTATATCACTCTAGAAAATTATCCAGAATGTATAAAGGTACTTCAGATTTATGTTGGAAACATGGACATACATGAAGGGTCATTTTATCATGCTTCACACACTTGTAACAAAGCCAGAAAATTTTGGGTTCAAATATATACACTGATACAAAGAATTTTAAAGACTAAGATTCAACTGAAACCAGAACTCTTTTTTTTTTTTGGTGCTTAATGGACAGACAACTAGAAAAAAGGCATGGCAGATTATTTTTATATATGATCACTGCTGCGAGACAACTATATGCACAAAAATGGAATGATGCTGAAATACCCACAACAGAGGAATTGTTGGTGAAGGTGGCAGATCTAGCAGAGATGGCAAAATTAAAATTAATTCCAATAAACTGCAAACCCCTTATGGACTTTTTGCTGAAAAAAATGAACTGATGATTTATGGATTTGATGATTAGAAAGGGTAGATTACGGAAAGAAGGAAACTTTGATGTAACCTTAGACAGAGAGGGTAAAATATAAATATACTTATAGCTGCTGTTAAGAAGACCGGAAGCCACTTCTGTATTATTCTTTCTTATTATTCTTTCCCCCCCTTCTTCTTTCCTATCTCTTTTTCTTTATTTCTTTTTCACTTTTCTATTTCCATTTCTCTTATCTTTAACTTAAGATTTGTATTGTTTTTACTCTGTGGAAAAACTTCTTTAATAAAAATTATAAAGACATCATTATACAAAGGTGACCACTCTCATAAAAGATTTACTATGGAAACCGCACAAATAGGACAATGGATCTCAATGTTCTTAAGGGGAAAAAAATCGTGCAAAGCAACATTGCCCATGCCCAAGAACACTGGTAACTATTCCCTTGCCTGTACTATTCCCAGCAGAATCCATGACTTTTCCTAGGAATGATGCCTTCACAAGTTGCACCAGCACGGCGTGATTTTCTGGGCAACACGTCTCACTGAGAAAGACTGTCCAAATTAACTTCTATGTTCCCCAAGAGGAGCCTTTAACAGCAGCATTTGTATCATCTGTAGAATAGGACAGCCAAGTGTTTCCCATTATCTCTTGTGTTAGTGACTGCTACACTCCTACAGCGACCCCTCCTTAAGGTTTTGCAAGGCAGATGATGCACTTACTGTAGGAAGCTCTGGAGGTTGTGCTGCTGAGATGTCGGGTAAGGCTCAGGCACACCGGAATCCCTGAAGAGTAACAGCAGTGTTATTTTCAAACAAAAGTAGAAATACTCGTCCCAGAGGCCCCAAAGCAGGAATTTCCCACCCTAGGGCTCCCTTGATAGTGCTTCTTTAAATTTATTATTTATTTATTTAAATCTTCTTTAAATCTTGAACAAGCTCTCTCTAAAGCAGCCATATAGATAAGCAGTTGCCTGGCAGCTATAAGCAGCACCAAAGAAATGCAGTTGAGTAAGCTGGCTAGTGCCAAGCAAAGAACTTAGTGGGCTGCCAGAGGAAGAAAGTCCACTCTATTTCCAGGAAAAGCCAAAGAGCTCTGCATCCCCCTTTTGTCAGTCCAAATCACAGATTATATTATATTATATTATATTATATTATATTATATTATATTATATTATATTATATTATATTTTATATTAAATATAATATATAACATAATAGTATATAATAGTATAATACTGCAAGCAAGCATGATACAATTACTACAGACCACGAGACTCTTGGAAGATGAGAAGCTCGGGTGCCTGTGTTAGAGGCACCATATCAGGCACTGGGATAAATGGGAAATGACTATGCCAAGCCACTCTTTACTACGGTGTGATTTGCTGAATAAGCCATAACTGGCCAGCTTTACACAATGCACTAGATTATAAACAGTGGTTTACAACTCACAATAGCTGTGTTCACAAGTTATATCAAAACCAAAGACACTGTATTACGGCTTAGCACAATGCAAGAATCCAGCCATAGTCCATAACATGTCATGCCTATACTTGATATCAGCATCCTTATAATGTCCCATTTATACTTCATCTGAAAATACAGGGTAGATCTATAATATCAGAATTCACAAATACATTTTGAAATTAAAGTATGAAATTAAGTTTTGTGAGACTTCTGCTACCAGCTCTGCCTTGATAAGGTGATTGTCATAAAATCAGCAGAGAAAATATTCCAAGGTCAGTGCTGGAAAAAAATATGAACTAAGTTCCAACTTCATCAAACAATAACCTCCACAACACACACAAACATATACAGAATTATACACCCCTCTCTCTCTCTCTGGGTTCTTCTCTGACTGCACTTAACTTATCAGAGAATGCCACTATAATTCACCTGAAGCTCTCAGCAAAAATGTGGGATATACTGTAAATGCAATAAATTAATTAAGCTGCATGTAGCCTCTTACTGCAATCTACAGAGTACATTCAGCATGAACCGCATTTTCTGAAGTCTTCATCCTGAAGAAACTGCAATGCAACTTACGTGTCTGGGAGACCTGGCGCATCATCCAGAGGACATGCATTTTCAGCTTGAGTCTAGGACTCCTCTACAAAAGTAGCAAGAAAAAATGAGCTGCTTAAAAAAATTAAAGTAGGTCCACTGGTTACTATAGAAATCCACAAGAATATGATGAACTAAAATGCCACAAATAATGAGCATGCTTGTAGGTTCACCAAAACTCAGGTAAGCTGGATGCTAAACGAAGTATGAAAAAACATGGGGAAAAGAAAGGATACAAATTAGAAACAACTCCCCTTGAGCATTGTGGGACTACGCTTCAAGTTCACAAGACAGGGCATTACCCCACTATATCCTGCGTTCATTTATCCATGAATAATGCAGGCCTTGGATTTAAATCTCAATGTTTCCCTGTGAAAGGTTCCTCTTGTAAGGTCCCTGGCTTACACTGTTTTACCCAAGTTACTGAGGTTGCCAAAAACAGTCTTGAGTCGAGGCTTGGAATTTAAAATAACAGCGTTTATTTGGCCAAGCAAAGCTGGGTGGAATCTCTGCAGACATCATGGCAGTGAAATGTCTGCGAAGAGATCCACACTCACACATTGCAACTTCAACACTTATATAGGTTTCCCAGGTACAGTAAGAAAGCATAGTGAACTCTTCTCCTAGTGAGAGTGCAAGGTCTCTGTAGAGCTCAGCAGTCTCTGTGACTCCTGGTATTCTAAACAATCGTTATCTAATTCCCTAGTCCCCTTTCACCAAATTCCCTTTCGCAAGCAGTTTTCAAAAGCAGAATGGCGTTGGTTAAGCTAACCCTTACATTCCTCCCTTTACTTTATCAGGAGAAATGCTTTTCACTAGAGGCCATCCCACCAAAGGGGTGTATTCAGAAGGAACACGTCTGAGTACCATCACTTTGGAAGGCTGGATTTCAGTGTTAACCTGATGAGGTGAGGCAATAACAGTCATCCCATTAATGGAAGATACAACAAACCATTTGATCATATGAAACAAGGAAGGAAAAGAAGGTCCCCCAGAGCAAGTAAAACCAGAAAAACAATGCATTTCCAATCAGTGGAAATATTACTGAACCAGTCCAAACAGCTTGCAGTCTAATAATGCATTTAAGCATGTCACAGAAGCAAAAATGGCTCAAGTTATGCTAAATCCCTTCATTTAAAGGGGTACATCCCTTTACTTTATGGGGAGTGAAATGCTCGACTTAGAACCATCACCTGGGGATGGTTGAGCAACTGGATGGGAGGAAGAAGCTACTATGGTTAAAGCAGTTACAGCTTTGCTAATAATAATTTCTAACACAGCCTGTCTCAGGCCCATCATGGGGACTGGGCACATATAGCCTTTAAGCTTATTAAGTTACTTTTTATTTTATGTCCTGTTGTCTTTTTCCTTTAGCACTGGGTCCTTAGGTCCCCAGTAACTGCACAAAAATATGACAATCTAGTTACATCAATTCACTAACTGTTGGTATCATAAACAACAGTAGGTACCTATATTCTTTCTAACATCATCAATCCACATTGAGCGTTCAACACAATATAGCCACTAAAGTTGTTACAATTGTTATCTTGCCATAAAAGCTTCTAATTAATGATTTCTCCAGCATCTGCACAAAAGCTGAGCATGAAACATAACCCATAATAGTCTCTAAACATGTATCGCTAACTATTTTCAAATATACATTCCATAGCTCATCCCTTTATCTCCTTCTCTGTGCATAAGTTGCAAGCTTAGGCACAGAGAGTTTAACTCTCTCCAGTGATATTTCCAGCTTGACTATTTCAAGCTTGACTATTTCAAAGAGACATCTGTAGAATAGGGCATTTACATCACTATCTCTTGTTCACATTACACATTGAATTCAAAACACACAAGTATCACATTGGCACTCTTCAATCAAATTCAGTTTTTCCCTCCTGTTGTCATCATTTCCCCCATTTGAGTTTTGAAGATTTGAACTCAGATCCTGAGGAAAACCTTCAACATAGCACACTTGGGAAAAATTGGATAAAACCATCTAGCGATTAAATGTGGTTTTTACAGCATTTGTATTTTACAGCATTAGACTAAACACAATAAAAGGCAATAAACAGGGCAATAACAGCAATGTAAAAAAGAAAAGAAGAAAACCAACAAACAAGCTTTTTAACCAAACAAGCTAATTAATCAAACATTCCATCATTCCAGTTCTGAACTGGGTTGTAGGCAAGGTCACAAATGTCTTTGGTAATAGTTTTAATTGCTTCTCCATTATCATCAATGAGGATGCAGCAGTTGGAGGTGTTCCCCAGCCAATTACAAAACCCTCCCTCTGCAGCCAACAGATAATCCAAAACTAATGTATGTCATAACAGTAAGGTGGGCATTTGGGTAATCTGGGTGGCTACCAAATCTAAAGCATTTACAGTTTTATTGGTAATTAGTTCCAAAACTACCAGAAGCCTAATAATTCTGTTTGTCAAATATGGGGATGGTCGGGTGACAAAGTCTGGCTCCCAGGTGGCCGGCCCAACCCATTTGATGATATGTTCGGGCGGCAGTCTTTTGTAGGCCCACTCTCCGCAGACCCACCAAGGAGTCTGTTCACCCCTCCGAAGCAGTGACCCTTGAAACTCTGCTAGAACTGATGAGGAGAGATGAAAAACCTGTATCCTGGGCGTTCCCCTCTAATGTGAACAATTTAATCCCCACAGGTCCTTCCAGGCTTGCCCCAAGAGACAGGAACAGTCCTCTGGAGGAACATTGGTTAGAATATCACAATTCCATCTGGCCGAATTAGAAAGGCTAAGGGTGTGAGGGGAGTCCATGTTTGTCCATACTGAGACTCTCCCAAGCGTGGACCCAATCCCTGCTGGCGTAGACAAAGCACCCCCTTCACTCTATATGTCCAGACTCAAGAGGTCCCATTATAGATGGTGGTGGTACCCAAAGTCTTAAAGTCAGGGGTTACCATGGAAGTCATACTGAAAGGAATGGGGAGAAAAGGAAGTCCCTCATCCATGAAAGGAGGGGTTAGAGAACAAATTACACAGACCGACTGACCAACACTCCCACTGAGGCTTTTAACAGGTCAATCCAATGGTTTACTATTGGAGAGGGGGGTCCAGGACTGGTCTTCCAATCCCTCCCCTTATCCCAAATATCGACAAAATTCCCAATTGTATTATCCACATCTTCCTGTAATCCTCTTATTTGTCCAAAAGGCTCCAGATACCCAAGCCTTTTGATAAAGAGGCTACAGTCAATATATTCTATTTCCAGAGGCAAGCAGAATTGGGGCTTCCAGGCACCTGGGGAAGCAATTCCAAACTTCCATGGAACACTACCAAAATAAAATGGTGCCCTTTCTTCCAATGGGGGGGTTGTAATTCTACAGGATAATAATCACCAGATGCTGAAGCAAGGAGTCGGTCTCACCACCCATTCATTTCCTGCAAAGGAGACTAGGTAGCAACCAACACCCCACTCCCACACAGCAAGATTTTGTTAGAAGTAAATTTTATCTTACCAGGTTCGTTCCTGAGCCGGGAGTAAAGAAACTGACAAATTGCATGAAGTTAGGAGTTTATTCACCCAAGAGCAAAAGCAATGACAGCAAGCTGTTAGGTGGGCGGCCGCGCAGGACCCCCTTCCTACAGCACATTATATAGATTCCATTCAACTCCTCCTTTAGAAGACCACCCCTTACTCAGTTACCCATACTCCACCTTACCCTCATTCCATATTAGGAACTTCCTTCCTTCACTCCATATTAGGAACTTCCTTCCATCCTTGCTAGGGCCCCTTGACCGTTATTAAACAATATCTTTCCTCTGGAGAAGCTATCCTTGGAAAGTACACTTTATTCTATGGGCACAGCTATCTATCAAGGCCTGCTAGAAAGGAAGGGTGTCAACAAAACTCTTCAAGGAAATACAGCATGGTTTCAGAGCCATAATGCAAGTGCAAATGTTTCTAATATATGAATATGAAATATATTTGTATTTATATATATATACAGAAATGTAAGAATATGTTTACAATCCAACAATTTAAAACAGTCTAAAAAGGAAAAACAACAACAACAGAAAACTGCAATCCAGGACCAATATGCTCCAGGCCCCATCCACCTCTCCCAGGACACAAAGCATAAGCTTACATTTGAAAATCAACAAGTCCTAAAAGAAAAGCAAAAAAAAACCTTAGTCATTGTCAGTGAAATAAAAAACGCAGGTCAGTGAAGACGATAGGGCCAAATCCTTCGCTGGTCCTGAAAGTAGATGTTTAGTCCTGCATTGCTTGTCTGAGCAAAACAAAAGGAAAAAAACAAAGTCTCATGGAACTGTATGCTGAGTTTTCACACTCCAACCCCCCCTTTTTTGTTTTTATTTTCATCCTGTTTTTATTAGGCATAGGTTCTTTTTGTCTTTTAAACAAGAGTCTCAGTCCAAAGTAGTCAGGCAGCTCCACAGTTCAAGCATCAGGTTATTGCACAGTCCAGGCGTCAGGGGGTTCTTCTGCCACTGGGATCTACGGCAGCCTCATGTAATGTATGCAGGTGACCTTTGCAGTGGTTGTTGTGGTCAGCAGGTCTCGGAACAGCCCCGTGCACTTAGGCTGTAACTCTCCTCCGTCCTGGCACCAAGCCATCACCAGCCCCTGGTCCTCAGCCTGGAGCGGGGCACCAGTTGGTCCACCTGCCAAGGATGGCGTTCCTGCAGAAAGGATGACAAGGACAAAGCTTGCGCAGACAACTGCTATATTGGCTCAGTGATGTGTGCCTGAGGAGCTTTGTGAAAGCCACCTCTAAAAAAAAAACTCCCAGGGTTTATGCTCATCTCTAGAAGCAACCTGGGGGGGGGGCACCCTGCAGTTGCAGGGGTTATTGTATAACACTATTGGGACTTGGTACTGCCACTAACAGGCAAGGAATTTGAAAACCATGCCCAATATTTAAAAGAAACAACACAAAGTATGTGCCTTAAATTGCCCAAAGAAGAAATAAAAAGTTGAAAGGCAATTAAACAGTGACACACGTCTCTGTGGCCAAGTAGCTCAGCCATGTTGAGCGAAAGCATTGGCACGTAACACTATAAAATTCCCAATGAATTTCCAAAAGCAAGCCTATAGGGCTAGAAAATAAAACTGAGCATAGGCATAATATATTTTAATGAGTAGACTGCTTTTGCAGTAAAAAAAAATTTCCAAAAGAAATAACACAAAGTCTTCAGATAGATTATGCCAATCCATGGAGGCTCTATTACAGCCAGAATTCATTAAAAAATTTTCCTATCCGCTAATCATGCGTTATACAGTTTAACAAACTGAAGACACACACACACACACACATTCACATTCCCTTTGTTTCTTTGTTGAAAGGATCAGCATCAGCATAAAAAGAGTTGGGCAAGGCAGCAAGAGGGTGGCCCCCCTTCACTGCCTGAAAAAAA
Source organism: Charina bottae (assembly GCA_023362775.1). NCBI lineage: Eukaryota > Metazoa > Chordata > Lepidosauria > Squamata > Charinaidae > Charina > Charina bottae. The sequence continues at coordinate 202,429,705 of JALMGJ010000001.1, forward strand.
TGCAACCTCTGTTCTCTAATGACAGCCAAAAAAATTTTTTTTTATAAAAAGTTGAAACTCAGATAGGATTCCAGTGAAGGGGCTCAAAGTTTAGCCCATTCACTACAAACCCCTTGTACATTAAGTAGGAAGCAGACCTCTCCCCACCCTGCACAAGCCAATGTTTTTTAGATGGGGCTTTCACACTTTTCACCATCCTCCCAGCATTGCCAAGTGCCACTGTGTTTAAAGGGCAATGCCTTGTTAAGACAGATCTGGCCACCTTCAGTGTGAACAACTCACATAACCGTCCCATTACAATTTTTGCTGCAAGGGCTCGGGGAGCATGGGAGGAAGGTTTCGTTTTTCCTCAGAAGCATTTTTCCCCAGCCGGCTACAGGCACTCACCTTCCCCCCTTGTTCCACCAAATCCTGCACTCATGTCCGAAGCCCATCTCTTCCTAGAAACTTTTGCTGCTACTAATTCTCCTCGCCACCTCTTCTGCAAAACAACTCCCCATCTAGCATTTGAACATACATCAGTCCTTCCTCTGTCACTTACTCAAGCCATCTCAATATCACGAACCTATTCCAATATCTGTCTGATCTGGGGAAGCAGACAGCAGACAGCAGAGAAGCGAAACTAAATCTGCATGTTATCTGTAAAATTTAGCCTTCTTTGTAGTAGTTTCCGCCCCTTTTAACTGCTCAGATTCTCTAAACTCACAAATAATTTTGACACAGACCCAAAAGATTGTATTTGGTGGGTGTGAATATATTGCAAAATAAAGGAAGGGAAAAAAAATTTTTGGTGGAACAAAGAGTGAGAGAAAAGGGCTTCTGTCAGTGAGGGCTTCTGCGGAAGCATTGTATCTCCCCCCTTTTCTCCCTTCTCACCCTGACCTTCAAGCCTGAAACAAGCAAACAAGAGGCAGACCAAAGGAGGGGGGCTTGGGTGAGACTTAAGCAAATACACCTCAAGCAATGAAGAATAAATGGCAAAGAATTAACAGAAACCTCTCAACTTTCTTGCATTCAAGTTACACAAAACACACTGCACAAAACACACTTGAGTGGATGCAGACATGGCCAGAACCTGCATCCATTCTCAACATAGACAGACACACATAATTTTAAAACTTTCTCTTCACAACTCAAAACAGTTTCTCAACCTTACATGCACGCGCAAATCCAGACGGACAAATGCTCACAAACAGAAAACACACACACAAGGGCCTTAACATCGACAAAACACAAAAACTCTTCCTTCTTTTTAGGAGCTCCCCGTCCCCTGATTTTGAAAAGAACTATATTGAGGGGGATGCAAAGTATCCCCTCCTGCCTTAGGCAGCTTGGTTTAGGGGACAACATTTCATGCATAAAAACAACACATTCCTTTGTTCCTCATCCCTTCAGCTGTTAAGGATTTTGGATGGTTACTTTAATATTTCTCCTGTTTCTTGATGGTCCCAAGGCATAATGAAACCTGTACATGCCCTGAATTCTTGGGGGGTCCCATTCTGGTCCCATCTCTAAAAGCTCACTCAATCTAGGGTTAGTGACCCCACAGGCAGGCAGAGGCTCTGTTGTTATGCATGTTGCTAACAGTGCCTGCCTTGTAAATTGTCTAGCTTGTTCAATATCTTATCTTGCTCACTACCTGGAAGCTCTCCAGAGGAACGGATCACCTGCGCTTCCAGAGCCTCATCAGATATTTCCCTACCAATGTATAAGTCTAGGGAAACATCTAAACTGTTTTCTTCCCCTTCACCACATCCTAAAGCTGAGGGCAAAACTACCTCCTCCTGTTCTGCCTGTTGCAGCTAGGAAGTTCGTGAAGGTATTAATAAAAACATCATCAATGGTGCCCTCCGGCAGCCAAAATCCTATTTCTGAGCCAATAAAATAGGTAGGCCATATGGTGCTACAGAGGGTCTTTAATTTCTTAAAAGAGATTTTTACTGCCACTTTGAGGTTTCAGTGCCTCCCAATGTGTCAAAACACATCCTAAGGGAGTGCACGGTTTACATGCTTACTGTTACCCGTGGCCCCTAGGGATTTCTCGGGTCTTTCCTTCGACTCGGGGTGTGATCAGTCACCCTCCCATCACAGGGAGCCAAACTACTTTACACTTTATACTTTGTTGCCTACAGTGGTCCTTAGGGATTTCTCGGGGTTTTCCTTCACCTCGGGGTAGTTTTCATTCACCACCCTCCCATATTTAGGAAACACTAAACCAGGGGTCGGCAAACTCATTAGTCAAAAGAGCCAAATATCAATAGAACAACGATTGAAATTTCTTTTGAGAGCCAATTTTTTTAAACTTAAACTATATAGGTAGGTACATTGTTATAAACTTAATTAGGGTACTCCTAAGCTGGCCTTTGCTAAAAACATTCTCAATCTGATTGAAGTACGTTCGCTGAGGTCGACCCCTTCCAACTCTCCCATCCACACTCGTCTTGTATACTTGTTTCCCTTTCGTTCATCCTCTCCATCTCAACATACCTTTCTCAATCCTCGACACTACATCTTCTTTCACTCCACAACGCTCCCTAAAATTAACTTAATAAACTTTACTTAAATTTTTAAGTCTTAGTTAAACTATAGGTGTGTTGAATAAAACTTGATATCATACTTAATAACAATATTATTTATTGATAAAATTTAATTGTAAGGTATCCATAAAATTAGATCATGACAATGACTGACAAACACTAATGTGAACAATGGCCTTGCATCTCCTGGGAAAGTTTGGGTAAGTCAGATTTGTATGTTGTTTTTAATTGTAGGCACGATTTCAGGTTCTCATCAATAAGACGACTTCTCAATTTACTCTTGATAAGGTTCATGCTTGAAAATGATTGTTCGCATGAATATGTAGACCCGAATAAGGAAAGAACAGCAAACGCTAGTTTTTTCAGCTGATTATATGAGTCAGGAATACTATTCTAGGTGTTAAAAATCAACATATCTTCCTTCTCCAGGTCTTTCAAAGCAGACAACTTGTGCTGTGAACTAAGTTCACATTTGTTTTTCTCCAATATTTCTATATCAGCACTGGCTTTTTGGCTAACAAACGGAGATGAGCACCGGCCCCTAGAGTTGGACACGACTGCACAAATGTGTGTGTGTGGGGGGGAACCTTTACCTTTACTATGAGCTCATTAACTGAGCTTTTTGACTTAACATGTTATGCAAACAGTCTTTGTATAAAGTTTTGCCCTTACCTGAAATCACATTGCTAGACACCCACAAGAGAGCTTCTTTTGGGTAGGTGGGTAGGGGGAGAGGGTGAGGGGTGCCAAGAATTCCTTTGTATTGACAGTCTTTGGCCTATTCTTTTTTATACTCTTGTATTAGCAAACCCTACATTCTTATCACATGTAGCCTTTTCACCTGGTGCTTATCTGTTGCTGCCATAAAGTGTTTATGTTTACATTTTAATGTTTTTAAACCTACAAAAAATGGAATAAAAACAAATAAATCCATTCAAATGGATTCCTGGCTTCAATTTTACATCTGCACGTATTACCTGGATGGAACTTTATCCCTACAGGAAGTCTTGATATTACTCACAATCAGTCCCAATGTACATTGTATTTTTGCTGCTTGTGATTAGTTCCCACAGGGAGCTAATGGCTAAAAGGAGCGAGGTCCGGGGTGGTAGCAAGGCAGGGTCCTAGGGCGAGATCTGGTGCGATAGCAAGGCGAGGCCTGGAAACAGGATCCGGCATGGAATCTAGAGGCTTCTGTGCAGGTTGTCTCGAGCAATGGAGGTAAGTCGCGCCGGTCTTTTATTTCGTTTTTTGCGCCTTTGAGAAGCAGGGCCAATCAGGCTTCGCATTTTTCAGCCCGCCTCTCTGCTCTCCTTTGGCGCATGCTGATTGGTGGAGGTGTCCCTCCTTCTGAGCCTCCACCAATCAGCGTCTCTGTTTCTTCCCCAGGGTTCGCGCCAAGCCTGCTGCTTCCGGAGACCAGCTTTCCAGATGTCGGACGGCAGACAGGTAAGTGATCTGACTCTCACAGAGTACTTGTGAGAGCCACAGTCAAGGGGCCAAAGAGCCGCATGTGGCTCGCGAGCCGCGGTTTGCCGACCCTTGCATTAAACCTATCAAAGGAATATCTAATATTCCAACACACACTCTCTCTTCCACACAACCTTCCTCAAATCACTTACTTCACAGCAAATCCCTAGTGGAAATCTCTGTGTCTCATACACACACAAGACAACACTCCCCTCCAAAGAAAACTATACTCACCAGTCTTTCAAGTGCACTTCTCCAATTTCCAATTTCCTAAGGCGCCACACAAAAACATCACAAGTACTCAAAGCCTCTAACACTGGGCGTTCAGGTTCAGCTAGAACAGAGTCTGCTGACATCTCAGATCCAATCAAGGTTGCCAGTGAAATCACCAGGAGCGCTCTCAACATTGAAGAAGATCTGTGTCAGTTTTTTCTGTCTGCCATTGTGAAGGCCATAACTCACAAAGGGAGTTACACTGTGGGGAGCCGTGGGCGGCTGACCCAAAGGAACAAAGCCTTCTTGCCCCACGTTGGGTGCCAGAACGTAAGGTCCCTGGCTTACACTGTTTTACCCAAGTTACTGAGGTTGCCAAAAACAGTCTTGAGTCGAGGCTTGGAGATTAAAATAACAGCATTTATTTGGCCAAGCAAAGCTGGGTGGAATCTCTGCAGACATCATGGCAGTGAAATGTCTGCGAAGAGATCCACACTCACATATTGCAACTTCAACACTTATATAGGTTTCCCAGGTACAGTAAGAAAGCATAGTGAACTCTTCTCCTAGTGAGAGTGCAAGGTCTCTGTAGAGCTCAGCAGTCTCTGTGACTCCTGGTATTCTAAACAATCGTTATCTAATTCCCTAGTCCCCTTTCACCAAATTCCCTTTCACAAGCAGTTTTCAAAAGCAGAATGGTGTTGGTTAAGCTAAACCTTACACCCTTTTGAAAATACGAAAACCTGAAAATATGGGGATTAATACAGAAACTATTCAGAATCCCCAGTCATAGGCCCAGGGCAACCCAGCCATGCTGCAAACATGGACAGTGTTTTATGCAGGGCGCTGCTTACATTCAGAGAACCAAGGAGGAAGCGCAGAGGGCTCCAAAGCCACAAGACTCTGCAGAAAAGAATCTTCCCTTCCAACGCTTCGGAAGACCTAACCCATCGAACGCAGGACAACAATGGTGCGTATGCGCAAATCGCTTCGATGCTACCTCCTTGGCCTGAAAACCTCGCCGGGAGCTTGCGCCATCGTCAGCCTGAGAAACGCATGCGCATTTCTATGTCCCCTGGCGCACTCTTGAAGGTCCCAGCAACCCGATGCTACTATGCTTCCCACGACTCTCCTCTCAGCGGAAGAATTTCCTGGTGCCACGGGCAGCCGGGCAGGAGAAAAAGAGTCAAGAACTAACCCGCGAAAACAGTGATAGAAACCACCACTCTGCTCAGAGCCCCGCCGACGAGCGGCAAGAATCACTGGGACCAATCACTGCTTGGCTGAAAAGTAATTGGCTGAAGATGATCCGCAAGAGGCAGCAGGACGTCCTGCGCACTCAGGTAGAATGCTATGAAACCTCCAAATATTTGGGGGCTGAGAAAGGGTAGCTGCCGCCAGCTAAGGCTAAGAGTAAGCCATTAATTGGCTGAACGGAAACAAACTCTACGTGGATTGGCGGATGTAACGTATCGAGAAGGTGGGTAGAATATTGGGTCTGTGCCGGTAGAAGTAGCCCCTCTCTCTTTCATAATCTTAAGTTGCTTGGTTACATTACATTTCTGTGTGAGCTGCTTGCTATGTGTAGTTTTCACCGGCTTCGAAATGCCCAGGAATCCCCAGGCTTTATCCCTCACAGGGTAAAATTTGTACACCTGATTCTTGTCTCTACCAAAGTGAGTGTGTGTCTCATGACCTTTTGGTGTAAGTAGCGTTGTGCAAAGGCAGAATGAGGGAAGGAAATGAAAGGCAGGAGAAAAGAAAATATTTTTTATAAGAATTTTATTAGATTTCAGACAAAGATAAAAACTGTGGAGTCCTTGGTGCTCTCTGAGCCTTGTTGTTTTCTTGCAGACGTTTCATTGCCAGGCTAGGCAACATCTTCAGTGCGAAAAGGGAGTGGAACTTGTTCTCTGTTTATATACCCTGGCTTGTCCTGCCTGTGTTGGTGGGGGTGTTGTACTCTCCTTGGTAGTTCCTTGATTGGGCTGTTGTTTGCTGGTTGGTTGATTGACTGAGTTAATAGTTCCTTGATTAGGGTCTATTGTGTTGTTTGATTGCTCCTCTGGTGCTAATCTTGGTGCTAATCTTTGCCTATCTGGGTGTTGATTGCTGGCAAGGAGGTGTTCTGGTCTTCTGGCTGTTCTGTTGTCTCTTATGAATGGTATGTAAATGTTCTTTATCTCTATGTGTCTGTTGATAGCTGCTTTGTCTGAGTGCCAAGCTTCCAGGAATTCTCTAGCATTTTTGGATTTGGCTTGGTTTAAGATGGTCACAGTTTCCCAGTTGAAAGTATGGTTAAGTCTGTCCATGTGTTGTGAGATTAAGGAGTTTTCATCGTGTCTTCTGACTGCTAGTTGGTTTTCATGGATGCGTTCTGCTAGTCTTCTGCCGGTCTGTCCTACATAATGGCTGCTACAGTCCTTACACTGTATGTTGTAGATAACTCCTGTTTTTTTCTTTTTGGGCTACTGGGTCTTTTGGTTTACTTACGATGTTCTGAAGGGTTTTGGTTGGTTTGTGTGCTACGGTGATGCCATGTGGTTGTATTAGTCTATTAGTAACCCAACCTCTCACAAGAGGAGCTGTGTAAGAACACTATTCAGACAAGCACAAACGCACTGCAGCAACCCAGAACACCAGAAAAAGGAAACAGACCACTTATATAGCATCTTCCAGCAAAATGGATATCCACGCAACTTTATCAAAAAGTGCCTGACCACTCAACCCACCACAGCAAAACCAACAGAAGCTATGAAAAGGATTACACTGCCATACATCAGAAACATCTCAGAAACTACTAATAGACTGTTACAACCACACGGCATCACCATAGCACACAAACCAACCAAAACCCTTCAGAACATCGTAAGTAAACCAAAAGACCCAGTAGCCCAAGAAGAAAAAACAGGAGTTATCTACAACACTATGTAGGACAGACTGGAAGAAGGCTCAGAGAGCACCAAGGTCTCCACAGTTCAACCCTGAGCTACAAATATTCTCTTCGAAAGATACAAACTACAGAAAAACAAAAAGAAAAGAACTTAGCGTGGAAACACAAGATAATTTTTTTTTAAAGTTACAGAAAGAGGTGACTTCTGACTTTTAACAAGGATATACAACAGTCTTCCACAATCAATACCTTATTCCAGTGGTCCCCAACCTTTTTGGCACCAGGGATCGGTTGTGGAAGAAAATTATTCCACAGACTGGGGGGTGGGGCTTGCAGGCAGGAGCCAATCGAGCGCTTTGAGGGTGGGGTTTGCAGGTGGGAGCCAAGCATGCACTGGGGGTGGAGTTTGCAGGCGGGAGCCAATTGCATGCACTGGGGGCGGGGTTTGCAGACGGGAGCCAATAACGCGCACCAGGAGCAGCATAATCACACCCACCAGGGGCAGGGTTTGCAGGCAGGTGCCCCGCAGCCCACTTCCTAACAGGCCACGGCCCACAGGTTGGGGACCCCTGCCTTACTCTATGTTAAAGCAAAATCACATTATTTCTGTAAATCATTCTGTTGGCACAATATAAACATCACTAAATACAATTGCTCCCTCCCTTATATTAAAAGAAGAATATATATACATATATAAAGGTAAAGGTTCCCCCTGCACATTTGTGCAGTCATGTCCAACTCTAGGGGCCAGTGTTCATCTCTGTTTGTTAGCCGAAGAGCCAGCGCTGTCCGAAGACGCTTATGCGGTCATGTGGCCTGCATGATGCACGCGGAATGCTGTTACCTACCCACCGAAGTGGTACCTATTAATCTACTTGTATTTGCATGCTTTCGAATTGCTAGGTTGGCAAGAGCTGGAGCTAGTGTGGGACCTCACTCAGCACGCAGGGCTAGGGATTCGAACCTCCGAACGTGCGATCTTCCGATCGACAAGCCTGGCGTCTTATCCGCTGAGCCACCACGCCCCTATATACATACCTCTATATACATACCTCTATATACATTCCTACTAATCAACTTCCCCCCCAGGATAACATTTATTTAGTTATTTCCTTCCTACTACTAATCTATACATTCCTGTCTAATATAATAAAGATCAAACTAAAAAAACATAAATTGTCTGCCATTCTAATTAATAATACAATTATAATAATCTTAATCGTATTAAAACCAAAACCAAACATTTATTATTTCTTTTTTTCTACCTTAATAATCTTAATCCAAATAATTAAAGATAAATAAAATCACCCAGACTGCAAAAGCAATCCAGATAAATATTCTTAAACCCTTACCCCACTTCAAAATAAACCAGAGCATTTACATAACCCCACAATGCACACCGAGCTTTTTTCATAAAGAAATCGAACAAGCCAACTGCCCCCCTCAAAGACTCCATCTTCTCTTCAGAAAACCTCCCATACATAATAACCCCTTCTTTTCCATGGCATTCCATCAAAAAGTCAATTTCACTTGTGGCTTGCAACTTGATCTCTCCCTTAAATTTCTGCAACTGGACTGTCCAATCTTCATCCAGCATTTCAACAGAAGCCACGATCTCACTGTTAGAAGAAACATTTCTATTGCTGTTAAAGTCTTCAGTTTCATCTGTCATGTGTCATGTGTCATGACACAGGCACATCCCCAAACAGATGACAGCAGATTCAACATGTAGGGAAATGCTAATATTTTTAAATTCAGTACAAAAATAATAACAGGGAGACAATTACATACTCTCAACCCTCCTTAGTAATTGGATGGAAAGCAAAGTCCAAAACTTTTTTTAAAAAATTTAATTAATCACAAAAATAACAATAAGCACCAAGAGAGCCGGTTTCTCCTTGCTGTAGAAAGCCTCTCTTAGGGTAAGCATACGTACCTAAAAGAAAAATAAATTGGGTGATTTAGAAATGGGGTGGCTGGTCTTAATGTCCCTTTAAGGCTACAGTGCAGCTTGGAAATGGTGACGCCCCAGCCTCCCGGCTGCTCTTACCAGTCGAACGTGAACGTTGTTTGCGATCTTCTGGCTGCAAGCAGCTGTCCTAAGGACAGATGGCGTGATTCCAAGTGTTTTTCTTTCTCTGGAAAAATGCTCCTGGGCTTCAGGAAAAACTTGCCTGAGCCCAAAAAAATTGCCGCGTTGTCAGTTCTGCTCGCAGAGCCTGCAGGCACAGCTGTTCAAACCTCCATGTCCCCACCGGAAGTCAGGAGAAAAGAAAATCTAAGTAAATCTAGTTTACACTGTTGGAAGGGTTCGAGGGAACCCCCCTTCTCTACCCAACTGCCATTTTCTAACCACGTCTTCTCCCGATAGATGTTTCCCACCAAACACACTTCCCCAAATTGGGTAAGAAGATGGAAACTTCAGGACAAAAGACTAAGATTAAAAATAGAAGGGAAACGACTTAAACATAAAGGATCACAACAGAATTAAAGGAGAATGCCAACATGTGCCCATAAAGGAAACTCCTGATAAATTAATCAAATTCCCCGCAAGCCAATCAGGTCAGGAAACTGAAAGGACAAAGGCAAAGAGGTAACACATTAGCATAAGTAAAGGGAAAAGGCTTCCCTTCAGAATAACAATGATCTAAACCCAATGGTTTAGGGTTCGTGGTGGCTCAGCGGGTAAGACGCCAGGCTTGTTGATTGGAAGATTGCAAGTTCGGAGGTTCGAATCCCTAGCCCTGCGTGCAGAGTGAGCTCCTGCACTAGCTCCAGCTCTTGCCAACCTAGCAATTCGAAAGCATGCAAATGCAAGTAGATTAATAGGTACCACTTCGGTGGGTAGGTAACAGCGTTCCGCACGTGTCATGCGGCCACATGACCATGGAAGCATCTTCGGACAACGCTGGCTCTTTGGCTAACAAACGGAGATGAGCACCGGCCCCTAGAATTGGACACGACTGCACAAATGTGCGGGGGGTACCTTTACCTTTAAACCCAATGGGCAAAAGCCAGAGCCCTGCGGAGACCTTAATTAACTAAAGAACAAGAAACTGCAGAACAATAGGGGGTGTGACCACAGGAATGCCTCTGATCTTTAGTCAATTACACTCTCTCAGAATTCTTAGAGAGCGCCCCCTTTCCAGGAAACCAACTAAGAGCGATCCAGCTAAGACAAAACATCATCTTTCGTGCTCTTTTAACTAATAAGACCCGCGTCCCTATATAAAGGGCTGGTGGGGAAAATATGTTGGGATTATCAGGAGTCAACTCAGCATTGTCTCATAAGCGTAACAGGGGGTCTTTCTAGTAAACGCATCTCTACTGTGCTTGTGGGATGCTACCTGAGTCACCTGATTTCCTCTTCCTCCCCCTTCTTTTTTTGGGGATTAACAACCTCCATTACTCCTTGGGCACACCTGCAAGCAGGGGGGCTGCATCATGCAGCTCTCGTCCATTCCATCTCGCTTGCATGCAGATCTACTATGAATCTACTCATATCCAGTTCTACTGAATAAATGTAAGCCATCTCTATTTTTCTTCATCTAACTAATGGGTGAAGACTTAATTTATTTATGAACGTAATTAAGCTTAAAGTGCAAGTTCCCTGTTGGTTCAAGCTTCTACTCTGCAAGATTGTTGTTAGCTGCTTGGAGTTCTTTTATTCACCTTCAGGACTCCATCAAGGGTTACGGGACCAGTACAAGACCAGTGCAGTACTGATCTCTTGAAAACTTTTTTTTGTTGGCCTCACAGCCAGAAAAAGGGAAGCTGCTTTGCACATTTAAAAAGCTAAGTTCAGAAATTCTTTTTCCTCTCTCTAAACAATGGAGAAAGAGGAGGGGGCTCCCCCCGTACCAAAATTGACTGAAGATAATTACTCAGCATGGCTATTCAGGTTGAGAATGCAGCTAGATTTTGAAGATTGTTTGGATGCTCTGGATTCACCAGAACCAAAACCAGAGGATGGAGAGGAAGCCAATAAACAATGGAAGAAAAAGGATAAGAGAGCTAAAATTCTCATTGCTAGATCTCTTCCAGATCACAGATTAGCAGAGATTAAAAATATTTCTACTGCTAAGGAAATGATTGAGAATTTATGTACCCTATATTCAGAAGCTGATGATTAGAAAGTGATCTCTTTGTTACGAGAACTGCACGCATGTAAATTGGAAGACTGGAAATGTAAACGACCACCTGATCAGAATACAGAGAATCTTTGATCAGCTGAGCACAGTTGAGAATCCCATGAATGAAAAACTTAAGATGTCTTTTTTGCTAAGCACCTTACCAAATATATTTTTTCCATTTGTTGCTGGTTTGAATTTAGAAGGCAAGAATTTTTCTCAGCTGCTAGGAGCAATTAGATCGGAATGTTGGAGGCAAGAGAATTTGCATAACAATAGATTGCCTAGCAGAAACATTGGTTACCTAGCAACAAAGTGAAAACATGAGCCAGAGCAATTAGTGAGAAATCAGAATACCAAAAAGTCTGTAATGCTTGCAAGAAACCAGGACATTTTGCCAAGTTTTGCAGAAGCAGGGACAAGAAGGATTTTTCCAAGGGAAAATCTTTTAAAAGTGAAAAAGCTTTGCACACTGTTTATAAAGCTGATACTGTTCTTAAAGCTGATACAATAAGTGCCCCAGACAATGGGTAATCAATTTGGGGGCCAGCAGGCATCTATGTGGCAATAAAAGTGACTTTTGTGAGCTAAGTGAAAAACCAGAAGGAAGCATAACATTAGCAGATGGCAATTCAATTTTGATTCAAGGAAAAGGAAGTGTGCCATTGCGCTGCTTCAATGGAAGTGAACACAACGATCTTATGGAAACAGATGTCTTTTATGTACTGGACATAGAAGCCAATTTCCTGAGTGTCTCAACATTGAACAACAAAGGTTTTAATGTGCTCTTTAATGCTAATGGACAATGTAAAGTCATCAGTGGAGAAAAGATTTATCAATTGAAGAGAAAAGATTTATGTTACAGGTTTTCAAAAGGATAACGTTTACCAGGTGCACTGTGAACAACCGGCACCAGATGTCAGCCTCGCCGATCAGCAGCAAAAGGATGACAACAGCACCACCACCAGGCAAAGATGTTTTGCGCACCGTGATTTTAATGCAATTTTAAGAATGAAAACTGAAGACATGGTAAGAGATTTTGAAATAAGCAACAATGATAAATACCAATCAAAATGTGTGATATGTATCAAAGGAAAAGCAACAAGAACAGCCATACCCAAACAAAGGGAAAGGTGGCAACTAAGCCACTAGAACTTATCCACACTGATTTGTGTGGAACTCTTCAAGCATCAGCGGGCAGAAATAAATGTTTTATGCTTTATAGACGATTTTTGCAGATATTGTGTGACCTACCTATTGAAGGAGAAATCCCAAACAGTGGACATGCTGAAAGCGTATGTAGCCATGGTGACCAACAAGTTCAACAGAACCCCTCAAGACCTCCAGAGCAACCGAGGAGGTGAGTTTATTTTATAAACCATGCAAACATACCTAACACAGCTAGGCATAGAACACAGACTAAGCACTCCATACGCCTGAGCAAAATGGAGTTGCTGAAAGGAAAAATTGCTCAGTAATGGACATGGTAAGATGTATGCTTTTAGAAGGAGATTGTCAGGGGAAGCAGAGAAGAGGGCGGAGCACTGGATAAGAAGCGAGCACGCAGCTCAGAGAGCCTAGCCTATTTCCCCAAACGTCAGAAGAAAGCTCCGCCCTAGGTTGAGCTGATATACTTGGGAATCTTCAGGCACTGTTAGTTTAGCAGGATTTCTGCTTGTAGGTATGCAATAAACACTAGAGACTAGATTCCTGGCCTCGGCGTGTTATTTCTGCATCTACACACGACATCAATCCTGCTAAACCAAAACTCCCATCGAAAGAGGGTGGAACACATAAACCAGGAGAATGGCTTCTCAGACACAGGAATTGCAGCAGGCCATTATCCAGTTAGCAGCGGCCTTGACACAACACCAGCAGCAGGTCGACGACCAGATTAATAACTTACAGGCGGCGATGCTTCAGCAGATCCAACAACCAGCCCCAGTCATCCAGCAGCCGGCACCAGTGGCAGCACCCCCACCAGTCGTTCTGCGATCCCCAGGGTGTTTACCAGAGAAATTTGGGGGAGAGACGGCACAGCTCAGGACCTCCTTCGCCCAGTGCACCATGTTTTTCGACAGCAGACCAGCCGAGTTCCCGACGGAGAGGTCCAGAGTCACATTCATTTTAAGTTTGCTGAAAGGCTCAGCCGCAAGATGGTCCATCCCCATGGTGGAAGCTAACCACCCAATTCTGGACAACTACCAGAACTTTATGGCCCGTTTCAGAGCCCATTTTGATGATCCAATCAGAGAAGTCACTGCCAGCAGAGAGATCCGACGGCTCCGACAGGGGAACAGGAGAGTAGGAGCGTACATCGCAGATTTCAAACTGCTGGCAGGAGATTTGGGCTGGAATGAGGTGGCATTGAAGGATCAGTTTAAACAAGGACTGGACGAAGAGATTAAGACGGAGTTAGTGCGGCAGGGCACTCCAGCGGCATTGGAAGACCTATACCAGTTAACAGTTGTCATAGATGCTTGATTGGAGGAGTTAAAGCAGCTTCGGCCAGGGAGAAACAGGGCAGGAACCCGACCGGCTTTTCCAGGTTTTGCTACCCCCTCTAACACGTTTGTTCCCCTGAGCGCGGAAGCACCCATGCAGATAGGGGCCACAAGAAGGGGGCTCTCTGAAGCCGAGAGGCAAAGGAGAAGGGACAATGCATTTTGTTTTTATTGCGGGGGGCCAGGGCACATTGCAAGGCTGTGCCCGACCAGACGCCAGGCAGCCCCGGTAAGATTTACAACCCAAGGCACAGAGCAAGCCCACATTCCAGCCACTTCTTCTCAGCAGTTAAACTCCAACGGCCCCCCTTGTCAGAGCCCCGTAGGGAGGCCATCCAGCAATTAAGAAGGGCTCAGACGGCAGATCACAACCAAGATTTTTATATTGTTCCAGCCACGCTGACTACAGATTCCAAGCAACTATTACCGGTAAATGTTATGATTGATTCCGGGGCGACAACCAATTTTATAGATGGGGAAGCGGTGGAAAAGTTTCACATTTCAACTATGGCACTACCAAGCCCCATGCAGGTTGAAACCATCGACGGGCAACCTCTCAAGGCAGGCGCGATCGAACGTTGCACCCTGCCAATTCAGCTAACCATCGCAGATCACATGGAGTGGATCCAACTGTACGTTACTGCCTCCTTGCAAGTCCCAGTCATTCTCGGGGCGCCTTGGTTGAGACTTCACAACCCCAATTTGGACTGGATGACCGGAGCAGTTTCCTTTCCCTCTCAAGACTGTCGGCACCACAAGTTGCAGGGCATTACCCAAGCCCAACCAGCAGCTGCAAGCCGGGAAGCAGGGAAGGCTCCCCTACCAACAAAGTATGGAGATTATGCAGACATCTTCGGAGAGCAAGAGGCCACAGTGTTGCCCCCCAATAGATCTTTCGACTGTACAATAGATTTGAAGCCTGGAGCCAAGATCCCTGCGGCACGGCATTATACAATGTCCCCAAAGGAGCTAGCTATACTGAAGGAATATTTGGATACCAACCTAAAAAAGGGTTTCATATGGCCATCGACATCACCGGCATCTGCCCCTACCTTCTTCATGCCTAAAAAGCCCGATCCTTTCGCCCCGGCGGCACAGGCTGGCGATAAGGGACCCCCCATGCGCACGGTGCATGACTACAGTGCACTCAACGCAGTCACCGTTAGAGACCACTACCCTCTTCCAGTGATATCGGAGTTGCTAGATCGCCTGCAAAAGGCTCGTATTTTTACCAAGCTAGACCTCAGGAATGCCTACAATTTGATCAGAATAAAGCCAGGCCATGAATACTTAACGGCTTTTAACACCAGATATGGTAAGTTTGAGTATTTAGTCATGCCTTTTGGACTAAGTAATTGTGGGGCAGTATTTTCCAGGTTCATGAACCACATTTTCTCAGACTTGTTAGATAAATATGTCATTGTGTATCTGGATGACATTCTGATTTATTCTGAGGACCCCACCTCCCACATTACCCATGTGCGTAATGTTCTGCAGAGATTGAGAGAGAACAAGCTGTTTGCAAAATTAGAAAAGTGCGCTTTTGACTTAACGCAATTAGACTATCTGGGATACAGGATTTCCACAGAAGGCGTAGCCGTGGATCCTGCAAAGGTCCAAGCAATTATGTCATGGAAGCCTCCCCGTAACATCAAGGAGCTCCAACAATTTCTGGGGTATGCAAATTTTCTTCACAAGTTCATTGCCCCATATGCGGAGAAAGCGCGTCCCCTTACTCAGCTTTTAAAGAAAAACAGACGCTTTTGCTGGGGGGAACAGCAGCAAGCGGCCTTTCAAGAATTTAAACAGCTGTTTACCTCCCCACCACGTCTGAGGCACCCGAACCCTTCAAAACAGTTCCACGTCCAGTGCGACACCTCTAACTTTGCCGTCGCCGCCATTTTACTCCAAGCGGCGGACGAAAGGGGGGAAGATTTATTACCCTGTGCCTATTTCTCTCGCACGCTGTCACCAGCAGAGAGGAATTACGATGTCTTTAACAAGGAACTGCTTGCCATAAAATCAGCTTTTCAAGAATGGAGGCATTGGTTAGAGGGAGCAGCTTTGCCAATCAAGGTTTACACAGACCATAAAAACTTAGCGCTGTTGCAGAGCTCGGGATCCCTCAACCCCCGTCAGGTCAGATGGAGTCAATTTTTTTCACGCTTCGATTTCGTCATCTCGTATTTGCCAGGCAAACAAAACAAGCTGGCTGACGCATTGTCTAGGCAGCCGCAGGACATTGCAGAACCTGACCAAGCCACCCAAGCCACGATCTTGCACCCTCAAAATTTTGAGAAGCCTCCCAAAGGGGTCCAAGTAGAGAACTTGGCAGCAGTCAGACTAGTAGACGATCTCCTTGTAAGAATCAAGGCGCAGCAGCAACAAGACCCCTACGCACGGGCTAGGCTGGATGACCTCCAGGGGGCCCAGCATGGTACACCATCCCCTTTCACAGCGGAGGCAGGGACCCTTTGGCATAGTTGGCGGCTTTATGTTCCCAAGACCCTGAGGGAAGAAGTATTACAGCTCTGTCATGATAGCCCAACGGCAGGACACGGGGGGGTGTTCAAAACGCTGCACAGAACACTCAGAGACTACTGGTGGCCCAAGATGGCAGCACACATCAAGACTTACGTGGCCTCTTGCCACGTGTGTAGACGCGCTAAAACGGTTGCAGGGAAACCAGCAGGCCTTTTGCAGCCCCTACGCACACACCCCCAACCTTGGGACACTGTCTCCATGGATTTTATCACCGACTTGCCACAGGCACAGGGTTTCACTTCCATCCTGGTGGTGGTAGACTGCTTTACAAAAATAGCGCACTTCATCCCCTGCAAGGGCCTACCAACAGCACAAGTTACAGCACAGCTCTTTTTGGACAATGTCTTCCGATATAGAGGTATGGTTAACCACTTGATCTCAGATCGCAGTTCGCAATTTACTTCCAGGTTCTGGGGGGCGCTTTTCCAGACGTTGGGGGTCAAAATACACTTGTCCTCTGCGAATCATACATGCAGTAATGGCGAAGCTGAGAAAACTAACCAGTTATTGCAGCAATATCTCAGATGTTACATTAACTACCGGCAGGACAATTGGCCAGAACTTCTCCCCATGGCAGAGTTCGCTTACAACAATGCAGTACATTCCTCAACCAAGATGTCCCCTTTCCAGGCTCTCTATGGCACAAGCCCGAGAGTGTTGCCCCTTTCCTCACAACAAACAGCTGTGCCTGCAGCCACGGATTTCCTGGCAGAAAGACAGGCAGCCCATCACCTGTTAGCAGAGCAGCTAGAGCTGGCAAAAGCAGCCTATAAACGGAACGCAGATGAACACAGACAGGAAGGACCCCCCATATCACCAGGAGACAAGGTCTGGCTCTCTACAAAGTTTCTGCCCACTAACAGACCTTGCAAGAAGCTGGACTCTAAGTTTATTGGCCCTTTTCAGGTGATACAGCAAATAAACCCTGTGGCTTATCGGTTGCAGCTTCCACACTCCATGAGGATTCACCCGGTGTTTCACAAATCCTTGTTAGTCAAAGATTCCCCTCCAAGTGCCTTACGGTCGCATACCACCCCCCCACCTCCGGTACTTGTCCAAGGGGAACCGGAGTACGAAGTGCAAGAGATTTTGGACTCCAGAAGGAGGGGCAGGGGGATTCAGTATTTAATACACTGGAAGGGGTATTCTCAGACAGAGCGCTCCTGGGAAAATGCCAAAGATGTTCACGCACCCTTCCTAGTGCATAGGTTTCATCAGATTTTCCCTCACAAGCCTCGACCAGCTCGACTCCCAGACCTACAGCCCCCAGCTGAAGACGAGGAAGCCGACCAGCC
Source organism: Charina bottae (assembly GCA_023362775.1). Taxonomy (NCBI): domain Eukaryota; kingdom Metazoa; phylum Chordata; class Lepidosauria; order Squamata; family Charinaidae; genus Charina; species Charina bottae. The sequence goes on from JALMGJ010000001.1 coordinate 202,447,291, forward strand.
TGAGGATTTCGTAAGTTGCCAGCAAACCATTCCTGCTCCCCCCGTCAGACCCAGCGAGGGGGGAGGAGGAGGATTCGCATCCCTCCACCTCTGGTTGCCAGCTCCCAGGAGGGGGGGAGGGAGAACCTTTCTAACGATTTAGCTGTTTTTCAGGAGAGGCCAGCTGCACCTGGGCTATCAGATCAAACAGAGAGATGCGAGCCTTCCCCCGACATTCCTTTCCTGGATGACCTCCCTTCACTGCCCAGCTCCCAGGACGAGGAGCAGATGGACACATTTTCACACGGGATCCTGCCCGACACCAAGGACGAATGGGGGGAGGGAGTTGCTATGGAGTTTTTGGATGGAGAGGGGGGTGGTGTCAGGGGAAGCAGAGAAGAGGGCGGAGCGCTGGATAAGAAGCGAGCACGCAGCTCAGAGAGCCTAGCCTATTTCCCCAAACGTCAGAAGAAAGCTCTGCCCTAGGTTGAGCTGATATACTTGGGAATCTTCAGGCACTGTTAGTTTAGCAGGATTTCTGCTTGTAGGTATGCAATAAACACTAGAGACTAGATTCCTGGCCTCGGCGTGTTATTTCTGCATCTACACATGACAGAGATCTGTCTGACAAATACTGGGCAGATGCTGTTTTAACAGCTAAATACTTACAGAATAGACTGCCAACCAAAGCCAATGAGTTAACACCTTTTGAGCTATGGCATGAACACAAACCAAGCGTAAAGCATCTGAGAATGTTTGAATCCAAAGCTTATGCACACATAGCAAAAGAAAAGTGTGTGTGTGTGTGTGTGTGTGTATACACACATACACACACACACACACACATACATACATACATACATACATACATACAGTATATATACTGTCAGAGTTCTCATGGGAAAGCAGTTGCAAATTGCATTCCTTCACAGGCTGATATGAGATGTTTTGACTTTCCAACCGTGCAGATTAGAGATGCCTGCTACATACTAGTAGGGGGTGAGAAGCATGCTTGCTAGATGCAACACTGCCACCTACTGGCAGGTTATACTCTGTGCTCAGAGTCTCCAGATCTGAAACCTGACCAATCAGGGTTTGGTTCAGGGGGGTATATCCATGTGTACTGGTAATGAATGTCTTTGCTCTTGACTTTGCTCTTGACTCTGCTTGTCTGGTAGCCATTACCAAGTGTTTTTCTTTTGCTCTTGACAAAAGGATTTGAAGTGTAACCAACTGGCAAACTGTTAGCCAGGTTTGTGTTCCTTAAGTCTTGTATTCGATGGAAGCAAGAAAACGGAGTTTATCTGTATTCTTCTGCTGTTAAGGTGTTTCTGCTGTTTCCTTCAAGAAACGCCTGTGCTGTATCGTATGTATATCTGCTTTATCTGCAGTAAAGATTTATAGCCATTTTGAAAGCTGTACTCTGCATATTTACTCTTGCCTCCTCCCAAAGCGGCAGGCCACAACATATACAGGGATAGTGGAAGGTAAAAGGAAGAGGGGCCGACCAAGGGCAAGACGGATGGATGATATTCTGGAGGTGATGGACTTGACCGTGGGGTTGCTGGGGATGGCGATGGCAGACAGGAAGCTCTGGCGTGGGCTGGTCCATGAAGTCACGAAGAGTCGGAAGGGACTGAACGAATCAACAATATACAGTATGTATACAGTGTATAATATATTGCACACTACTGTATCTCTGTGTGTGTGCATATATATATACACACACATACATACATACATACATACATACATACATACGTATGTATGTATATCAGAACTTTCCAAACTGTGTGCCGGGACACGATAGTGTGTCGGCTGCAGTGTCTGGGTGTGTCACAGCTGCTGCTGCCTCCTGGCTTCCACGCAGGTCCTGGTGCCTGCCTTGTGCCTTGCTGCCTCCAAACATGCTGTGATTCTGCACAGGTCCTAGTGCCTGCCTTGTGCCCTGCTGTAAGAGTGTGTTGCGAAATGATGCCCTGCTGAAAGAGTGTGTCGCGAAATGATGCATGTCTAAAAAGTGTGTCACCAACATGAAAAGTTTGGAATGCTCTGATGTATATCAACTTAAGGCGGCAAACATATCTAATACTCCTGCCTTGTATTTTCCCCCCAATAAAAACCCTGTGAGGTAAGTTGGGCTGAGAGTGAGTGACTGGCCCAAAGACACCCAGCTGTCTTTCATGCCTAAGGCAGGCCTAGAACTCACAGTCTCCTTGTTTCTAGGCCAGCACCTTCACCACTACACCAAACTGGTTCTCAGTATGCTGGCTGGGGAATTCTGGGAGTTGAAGTCCACACAATTTAAACTTGCCAAGGCTGAAAAACACTGAACTACAGTCACAATGGTTCATTGCTTGTCTAGAAAAATGCTTAACTGCTAGAGCAAAAGCTTTGTTATGATAAAGATTTGTAATAAGACAGATTTCTTGAATATCTGCAGTTCCTTGTTGATATGAAAAGCAAAAGACCAAAATGGCAACCGGGAGCAGACGCTGATGCTGCTCTAAGGGGGAGACTCCCGGCTTCTTTTGAACCCAAACCCCCGGACCCCACTTGGCTAACTGGGGTTCTAGGAGATTTTGAGGGTACCCCGGCTTTTATAACGACCTTGTATAACGACCAAGTAGCAACGGTAAGAACAGACCACAGAACAACGAACTGGTTTAAGATTGGGAAAGGAGTACGATGGTTGTATACTCTCACCCTACCTATTCAACTTGTACGCAGAACACATCATGTGACGTGCTAGGCTTGATGAATCCAAGGCTGGAGTTAAAATCACTGGAGGAAACGTTAACAATCTCAGATATGCAGATGATACCACTTTGATGGCTGAAAGTGAGGAGGAGTTGAGGAGCCTTATGATGAAGGTGAAAGAAGAAAGTGCAAAAGCTGGGTTGCAGTTAAACCTCAAAAAAACCAAGATTATGGCAACCAGCTTGATTGATAACTGGCAAATAGAGGGAGAAAAAGTGGATTATTTCCTTCCTACCCCTATTCTGTATGTTTCCGTCTACTATAATAAACATCAAATTATAAAAACAAATAAATTGTCTGCCTTTATAATTAATAAAACTACAACAATCTTAACCCTATTAAACCTGAAGAACAATATAAAATATTATTGTATCTTATCCATAACTTTTAAATCTTACAAATCAAAAATCCTGTAAATCTTAATCCAAATCATTAAAAAATAACATCATGATAGCCTCATTATCAGTCCAGTTACATATTCTTAATTTTTTACCCCTCCTCGAAATATACTAGAGCAGTGCTTACACATCAACAGCGGTAGTGGCGGCACAGGGGGGTGCACGGCAGTGGGGGCGTGCACGGCGGCGGTGCGGGGAGATGCATGGTGGTGGCCTCGCTAAACCGTGGAAGCAGTGATGGAATGTTGCTGCCGCTGCCGTGCACACCCCTGCCACCGTGCGCACCCCCGCGCCACCGCTGTGCATGATACCACCACCACTTCGCCACACACTAAACTGTGTGTAGCGACACACTAAAGCAGAGCTTTCCAAATTGTGTGTCGCGACACAAAAGTGTGTCGCCACACACAGCGTGGTGTGTCGCCACACCACCCAGAAGTGGCGGCGCGTGCGTGCATGGCGGCCGCCGTGCATGCGCGCACCGCCGCACGCCCCCTGCGCCACCGCACGCCCCCCGCACCGCCACCGTGCACGCGCGTGCCCCCGCACGCCCCCCGCGCCGTCGCCGTGCATGTGTGCCACCGCACGCCCCCCGCGCCTTCGCCGTGTGCACGTGCGCCGCCGCTGCCACTGGTGTGTCGCCAGCAGCAGGACTTTGGAAAGCCCTGCACTAAAGTGTCACGACATACAGTTTGGAAAGCTATGTACTAGAGTGTTTACATATTTCCCCATTGCACGAAAGGCATTTTTTTAAATATAAAAATCCCATAGCCCAACTGCCCCCCAAAATATAGACTTCTCAGCAGAAAAAAAAAACTACCACACATCATATTCTTTTCTTTCCCATAACACTGATTCAGATAGTCATAACATTTCCACAGCATAGCAACTCCTTGTGCAGTTTTAAACTCAGACTTTTAACCCCTTCAACACTGAACCACAATCTTCAGCTGCCATTATCTCAGTAATAGCAACAAAGTCCCCATCTTTGCCAAATACTTCATCTTCCATCATAGCACTTCCAGCTAAATGACACATTTTAGCAACAATCTCTTCTCCAATGTCCTGAACACTCTGCAAAACAGCTTGACAACACTCTGAAAGGATTTCTTTAAAAGTCTATTTATGCTCAGAAAGGAATTCTAAGAAATCTTTAAAATCTTCCATACTTCAGGCGGCAAACCAAGGCACCCCCCAAATAGTTAACTCACAAAGATAAAACTCACAGAAATAAAAGTTAATGACTTAATGAAAAACTTCCATCTGAAATTGACAAAAGAAAGTATACTAACAAACAAGTCCCAGAGAAAGTGAACAGAAAGCTAAAAATTTAAAACATTTAAACATTAAAGACATCAAATCCAACGTGTAGGAAAACAATCCATCCTTCAAATTTAGTACAAGAAATAGTAATGGAAAGGCAATTACATTTTTTCAGCCATTGTTACACTTTAGATGGGAAAACAAGCCAAAACTTTTAAAGAAAATTAAAAATATAAACCAAAAATAACGATAATCACCAAGAGATTTTGCTTCTTCTTATTGTAAAAACCTTCTCTTAGGGTACAAAACTTAAAAGCTAAATTGGATGCTTTAGAAATGGGAAGGCAGAACTTACAATGCCCCTTTAAGAGGCTGCAACGTGGCTTGGAAAAAGATGAAATCCCAGCCTCCCAGTGAAGTCTTACTGTTCAATCGTGCACACTGTCCATGCTCTCCTGGCTACAACTCACCATCTGGAGGACAAATGGATCAATTCCCAGCGTTTTCCTTACTCCAGAAAATGCTTTGGGCTACAGGAAAAGTATGCCTGTGCCCGAAAAAAATGCCACGATGCCAACTCTACCCACGGAACTCACAGGCAAGGCTATTCAGTTCACCATTTTCCCACCGGAAGTCAACAAAGGTCTGCATAGTTAAAGCAATGGTATTCCCCATAGTAACCTATGGCTGCGAGAGCTGGACCATAAGGAAGGCTGAGCGAAGGAAGATAGATGCTTTTGAACTGTGTTGTTGGAGGAAAATTCTGAGAGTGCCTTGGACTGCAAGAAGATCAAACCAGTCCATACTCCAGGAAATAAAGCCAGACTGCTCACTTGAGGGAATGATATTAAAGGCAAAACTGAAGTACTTTGGCCACATAATGAGAAGACAGGATAGCCTGGAGAAGATGCTGATGCTAGGGAAGGTGGAAGGCAAAAGAAAGAGGGGCTGACCAAGGGTAAGACGGACAGATGATCTTCTGGAGGTGACAGACTCAACCTTTGGGGAGCTGGGGGTGGCGATGGCCAACAGGAAGCTCTGGCATGGGCTGGTCCATGAAGTCACGAAGAGTTGAAAGCGACTGAATGAATAAACGACAACAACCGGCTTTTATACCTATATGCCAGTGCTGGAGCTGGACAGAGCCCCACAGACGGAGCGGTGGAGTGTGGCGGGCCTTGGCGGATCCCTGTGGTGTGGCGGACTCCCGCGGACCTTCGTGGGGTAGGATTCGGTGCAGCGGCTTTCAGTGTGGGGCAGTGAGCCTGGTGTTCTCTTAGTCCCTTTGCCCGGTGACATGGACCTTCGTGGCATGGCTGGTGGGGCAGTGGGCCCCAGCGCAGAGGCCCAGCAGGGTGGCAAGTCCCCAGTGTGGTGGACCAGCTTCGGTGGCATGGCAGGGTGCAGCGCAGCGGAAAGGGTTCGGCAGCATGGCGGTGAGCCGGCCTGGCAGCACATCAGACCTGGGTGGCAGAATAACCTTGACAGCGCTGTGGACTCTGGTGCAACGAGCCGGTCCTGGCGGATGACTCTGGTGACGTGACTGGCGGCGCAGCGAGTCCTGGTGCGACATACCGGTCTGGCAGAGTGGTAGACCCAGCGGCATGGTGGACCCCGGTGGTATAGCCAGCATAGTGGCGAAACCAGCGTGGCAAAACTGCGTGGCAGAGCTTGGTGATAGGGGATCACAATCTGTGGCAACTCTAGGCCCCTCTACCAGAGCCCCCCAGACAAAGACCTTGGCGGTGGTGGTGGGGAATCTTTATGGCCCCAGGCCCCTTTCCCAGAGCCCCCTGGATGAGGAGGAGAGACCGCAGGGGGCACAATCGGCATATTCTGGTAGCACAGGGGACCCAGCTGGCACGATGGGCCTCAGCATGGTAGGCCCCGCTGGTGAGGAGTGGCAAGCTTGGAACTGAGTGTTGGTCATCCCCTCCCAACTTGCCCAGAGATGACGGAAAGCCATCAGGGTCCCTCCAGTGTGAGTGAGGTACTCCCTCCCAGGTGTGAGGGATGCAGGGGAGACCAGGATCGTATGATTGTATGTAAGAATACTCACCTCCTGAGTGAGAGACAGGGTGGGTAGGAGCAGATGTGGTGCTCTCCTGTTGACCAGTGAGAGAGGCCAGGGGGGGCACAATGAGTGTGTGGGTGATGGTTAGGCCCTAACAGCGCCAAGAGTGTGAGCTGGTGCACTGGGGGCCTGCCATCGCCATGTGGTTGATTGAGCATGTATGAGGATGGATAATTGGGGGAAGGGACCCCTATCAAACCAGGGATTACGGAGGTCCAGGATTGGAGGCAAATGGGCCTGGAAACTCTGGGGGCTGTAGGGAAGGTTATGCTATTGAGGTGGTGACAGGCTGGGGATGCTATGATGGGAACCGGAGGGCGAGCCATCTTTGGGGAAGACGCCCCTGGTTTTTGTTACCGGTGGCGTCTTCCAGCCCTTTGGGTTCAGACCCAGACCCTGGACAGCAGATTCTTGAGGGCTCTGGTCTCCTGCTGCTGCTTCTCAACACCAGGTTAGTCAACAAGGCCCCCCTCATATGTGATTTGATCATGGAGGAGGGGGCAGACCTTGCGTGTATTACCAAGACCTGGCTGGGCCTGGAAGGAGGGGTACCCCTTTCGGAGATGTGCCCAGCCTGGTTTCAGGTACGGCACCAGCTGAGACACCGGGGCAGGGGAGAAGGGGTGGCGGCTGTCATCCAAGAGTCTCTAGTGGCCTTCAGGGGCACTGGTCGACAAGTGGCCAGCTGTGAGACTCTGTTTTTCAAGTTGGGTTCCCAAGAACAGTTGGGAATGTTGCTACTGTACCAGACTCCCTACTGCATAGCAACCTCCCTGCCTGAGCTGCTGGAGGCCATCTGGGGGTTGTTGTTGGTGTTCCCCAGACTTATGGTTCTGGGGTACTTCAATATGCCGTCCCTGGGGCGTGCCTCGGGAGCGGCTCAGGAGTTCATGGCCACCATGGCAGCCATGGGCCTATCCCAGATTATTTGGGACCTGACTTGAGACAGTGGCCTCATGCCAGACTTAGTCTTCTTGTCATAGCAGTGGCAATGTGACCTGAGGGGAGAGTTACATCTGCCCCCATTGTCATGGTCAGTTCACGCCCTGGTGGCCTTGAGATTCTGTTATGCTGCCCCCCTCTACAGGGAGGCAGGACTCATTAGATTGGTCCGCCCCCAGTGATTGATGGACCCGGCAGGGTTCCAGAGGGATTCTGGATGAAACGGACTATCTAGACCCCTTCCAGTCAGGTTTCAGGTCTGGATATCGGACAGAAACTGCATTGGTCATGCTTATGGATGATATCTGGCGGGAGCAGGATGGGGGCAGTGCATCCATCCTGGCTCTTCTTGACCTCTCAGCGGCTTTCAATACCATCAACCATGGCATCCTTTTGCGGCGGCTCAGGGATTTGGGGTGGGTGGCGTGGTTTTGCACTGGTTCACCTCCTTCCTCCGGGGCCGGTCCCAATTGTTGGTGATAGGGAGTGAATGATCCAACCCTCGACCCCTCCTTTGTGGGGTGCCACAGGGTTCGGTTCTCTCTCCTCTCCTATTCAACATCTACACAAAACCACTGGGTGAGATCATCCGTCACCACGGGATGAGGTATCATCAGTATGCTGATGATATCCAATTATACATCTCCATCTCGGGTAAAGTAAGTGATGCTGTGACTGCCCTCTCCCAGTGCCTGGGGGCTGTGGTGGTCTGGATGGGGAACAACAGGCTTTGGCTGAACCCTGGTAAGACGGAGTGGCTGTGGGTTAATGGCTCCTCTGTATCTGGGAATTTGTCATCTTTAGTTCTAGATGGGGTTGCACTGCCCCAGACAGACCTGGTGTGGAATCTGATGGTACTTCTGGACTCACGACTCCTGCTCAAAGAGCAGGTGGCAGTTGTGGCCAGAAGGGCCTTTACACAACTTTGTGTTGTGTGCCAGTTACACCCTTTCCTGGATCGAGAAGCCCTTGGAACAGTCACTCATGCCCTGGTCATCTCCTATATAGACTATTGCAATGCACTCTACATGGGGCTACCCTTGAAGAGTATCCGGAAGCTTCAGCTGGTCCAGAATGTGGCTGCATGGGCAGTTCTTGGTGCCCCAAGATCGGCACCTGTGACACCATTGCTACGCGAGCTGCACTGGGTGCCAGTTTGCTTCCGAGTACAATTCAAAGTGTTGGTTATCACCTTTAAAGCCCTGCATGGCATGGGTCCAGGTTACCTGAGGGACCGTCTCATCCCCATGACATCAACCCGTCCCACCCTGTCATGCAGTGAGGGCATGTTACGGACCCCGTCTGTAAGAGAATTTCGCTTGGCGGGGTCCAGGAAGCAGGCCTTCTCTGCAGTGGCTTCCGCCCTCTGTGACACTCTGCCCCCAGAGGTGAGACAGGCCCCATTGCTCCTGACCTTCCGGAAGAACCTGAAGACTTGGCTCTGCTGTCTCGCCTGGGGCAGGAAGGGGAGTAGTTATTCTTAGGGTTGGCTGGCACCTTAGACCTCTCCTCACTGAATTAGATATTTTATGGCCACTTGGATTTTATTTTTACTTTTATATTTATATTTGGTAATTTTGTATTTATAGTTTAGATGTTATTTATGCTTATTGTTTTAATGTGCTTGTTATTGTAAACCACCCAGAGTCCCTCTTTTGGGGGGAGATGGGTGGTGGCAAAATTTGAAAAATAAATAAATTTAAAACGACTAAGGTAGGTCATTTCCACATAAACACACACTTGACACACTTTGATTTGTGCAATTCCAAACACTAACCATACTTTAATCAGACACATTTTGTGCAGTGTCAAATGGTCACCATGGACCTTGGTAGTAGGCTGAACATAAAAGAAAAATATATGTAAGTGGTAAACTTTCAAAGCTCTGGTACTCAAGAGGTGCACATATTGGTTAAATCTGTAAAGAAGTAGTAGATAGTACCTGATAGCCATGCTTCATGGAAGCCATATATTTAGTGATAGTGTGCAAGGTCCCATATATGTATAGATAAATACATCGAAGTGCTCCACTCCAATGGAAGCTCTGGGAAGTTGAGCTCCATAAATGTGTTAATGTGTAGAGCCTTTTTACACTTATAACATGCACAACTGGGCATAGTCCTCCTCCTTCTGTATGTGAAGGTATCTTTGAATTTATAAATGGCATAGGCCTGGTTACTTGAGGGACTGCCTGTCTTCCATAGTATGTGGCTCACCATTTTGATCTTGGAGGGTTGGCATGCTCTGGGTTCCCTCAATTAAACAATGCCATCTTTCTGGACCATGGAAGCGCGCCTTTACTGGAGCAGCACCTACCCTCTGGAATGAGGTTCCCCTGGAAATCCAAATGGCTCCCACCCTACAGTATTTCAAAGGGCCTTAAAGACCTGGCTCTTCGCCCATGACTTTGAGGAGGACGACTGACACCCCTTTCTTCGTTTTTGTTCCCCTCCGGGTTTGTTTTCTTCACCATTGTTGTTCGTTTGTCTTGTGCTGCTTTTGTGTTTTTTCTTTGTTCTTTGTTTCTAAATGTTTTAACAATTGTAAACCGCCCAGGGTAGCTTGGATCCAGCAGCATATAAATTTAATAAATAATTATTATTATTATAAAGTGAACATGCTAGAGAAATTGTAGAACCATATCACTTAATTTCATAAAGTTATATGAAAATTTGTGTGCTTCCTAATTCACACCCTAACTACAGTACTTGAGTATCGATGTTTGAGTTCCCTCATTGCTGGTTATGTCGCAAGCGCCTATGAAGGGAGAGCCATATTTTGGAATCCATTCCAAGTTACAACATCTCTGGTGCAGAGGCAAGAACAGCATTTTCTCAGGATGCCAGTGTGGAAAAGTCCTTGAAGGAACGTGATTGAAACTGATGTCACAATGTGTAACAGCTTCAGATGTGTTGCTTTATGTAAACTAACAATCTAGAGCAGCCTGAATAGGCTTGAATAAAAAGTGCTATACTGATTTAGAAAGCGAAAATATTATCCAGCTATGAAATGAGGTTATCTAAATAGATGTGTGTAGTACTTATTGATTATGTATTACCTGGCACTGGTTTTGGACTAATCCGCTCACTGTCTCATATCCCAGGGCGTAGCTTCCATCTAATTTAGCCCTTTTATCTTTTCCAACCCCTTTTATGCTCTTTATTCCTTCTATATATTTACATTTCTGAGAAGCTTTTTTGTTTTAAGCCAAGCTGATTTAAGAATCTTCATGTGATCCAAGAGTTGCATTGTAACATCTACCCCAACAGATTAACCAATTAATTAATTATGTATCTCTCAATAACTGTGCTCATCAGTACTTATAAATGTATGAATGCCTCTAGAAATAGACAGATAGTTCCTGCCAAAAAAAAAAAAAAGCCAATGCATTCTGGATGGAGATACTCTACCTATAGAAGGCATATGTTATGACTTCTTCATTCCTACTACTAATGAACTTCAAAAGAGAGGATGCATCATTGTTAATCATTGTTAGGCAATGATTCTGTAGTCCAGGGGTGGGCAACGTCAGGCCTGTGGGCCGTATAAGGCCCGCAGGGCTCCGGCCTAAGGCCTGCGGGGCTCCCATCCGCAAACCCCGCCCCTTCCATGTGATTGGCTCCTACCCGCAAATCCCGCCTCCCAGTGCTTGTGATTGGCTCCCGCCCGCAAACTCTGGCCCCCGGTCCACAAAAATCCCAGAAACCCCGCCACCACCACCCTGGTCCCCGGTTATAAACATCCAAATGGCCCTTGGCAGAAAAAAGGTTCCCCACCCCTGCTGTAGTCATTGTGACACAACATTCGGTAACTCACTGAAAACTCTTTGTATCCATTCAAGAAACACCAGACTGTCTGACTGTGACTTACTTGCTACTATTTTACTCCAGGATGTACTCTCTCAAGTAGCTATTTCCTTTTAAATGCCAAGGTGCTCATTATTTTTATTGTAGCAAATTGCATATACATTCACTTGAGCATTTATTCTTTACTTTGTTCTGTTGTCTTTGTTCCCCAGTATCAAAATTTCAATCAAAAGCTCCTGGCGTAGGAAATAATTGTTGACTCATTTTATTAGGTTATACACTAGGTCAATTGATGGAACTATTAAATAATTTGTCAACTATTTGTAAGGTTTGATGCAAGATCTTTATTACAGAAGCAAAACATTTACCTGAAAAATGCAAGAGCGCAGGAAATCTCAGTAAGTTTGTTATCTTTAGCAGAATTAACATGGAAATAAGTCACTGAACCTGATAGGACGTACTATACTTCTAAATTACTATGTTTTGGGCTGGGTAGTGTAGAAATCACTGATGGAATAAAGAATCTGAACTGTAACTGTAGACAAGGATATTGAAAGAAATATAATTAAAGGGTGTGTGTCTGAGCTTTAGAGCATCACAGTATAGAAAATGCATTGTCAACAGAGTATCTTTATGTATAACCAGCTGCATTAGTTCAGCTTTGAATTTCTTTGGGAATTAAATTGTTTAATGGATCCAACTTTTAAATATTCACTCAGAAATAGTTTTATCACTTTAGAGAGACCATCCATGCTGCTACCTTTATTGCACCAATATATTAATCAGGATGATTGCTCCACTGTAAAGCGGAGCTGTCCCTGTCCATTTTTAACAAAGAATCTGATGCCTGTAGATTTTAAAGCAGAATGGGCTTTGTGTTAAAATGAAGATAAAATTTTACACATAATCTTTAATTAATTGTATAATTAGTCCTTACTGGAATTGGGGATATGTTCTATACCCAACAACTGTGCAAAGAGAACTGGAGGGTATCACCTAAGTTTTCTAACCAGTACTAAATGTTGGATTTATATAAGCTGGTACAGGAGAAAGAAAAGATATAAGGAGCAAAGATGGTGAAAATGAGGTTTGTCAGAACAGAGAGTGTTTTTCAAGGATCTTTGTAGGTGATGAGGCAAAATTCCAGGACCAGCAGATGAAGGAAAAACATCTCTCAACTACAGCAGAATTCCTGGAAGAGGTTCCTTAAGGACACAGGTGATGTGATTCAAGGCCTCACAGTAAAGTGCACATCTCCCTGCGCTTGATCTCCAAAGCAGAGACTACAATTCCCAAATTTTTATTGTTGTATGGTGGGTACCGCACTTTGTTGATGGCCTCCAGGCCCATGCAGCGCAAAAGACAGCCACGAAAGTGAGTAAATGTGTCGAAAGTAAACTTGCCATGGTACTTGCCAAATCCACTGAGTCCTGCAATATTAAAAAAAAAAAGAAGTTCAGATCAAATCCTGCTGACTGTCATCCTTCAGCTGACAACACAACCTGGGCAGTCCTTGTATTTATTATTTTTCATCAGGCTGCACAATAGCTGCCCTTAAAAAGCTCTTTCCTCATAGTGCTTACTATCAGAGGTTTTATATCCAATTGACACTGCACAACCACTCTTAAAGAGGGGACTAAAGAAGAGAATCCAGTAGAGTCAAGCAAAGCTTGGTTAGATAATAATTTCCTGGCCTGCTGTTTCCTGATTGTTGAACTACAGCCGCCTTAAAGGTAAAGGTTTCCCCCACACATTTGTGCAGTCGTGTCCGACTCTAGGGGCCGGTGCTCATCTCCGTTTGTTGGCCGAAGAGCCAGCGTTGTCCGAAGATGCTTCCACAGTCACGTGGCTGGCATGACACATGCGGAACGCTGTTACCTTCCCACAGAAGTGGTACCTATTCAACTGCTTGCATGTGCATGCTTTCGAATTACTAGGTTGGCAAGAGCTGGGGCGAGTGCGGGAGCTCACTCTGTCTCATGGGGCTAGGGATTCGAACCTCCAAGCTTCCAATCTTCCAATCAACAAGCCTGGCATCTTACCTGCTGAGCCACCACGCCCCTTAATCCCCAGGAAAATGAGATTATTGCTTTTTTTTGGTTATCGTGATATCTAAAAATTGAACAGAAATTAAATCTGCATATCTATTCAGTGTAACCATGTTTTGTAGTCAAAATGCAATAATCTTGGTTTACACAGCATGTTAAGCTGGGTTTAGTGCAGTGTGTGACCAGGCCCACTGAACCAGAGCTGTTTACCCTGTTGAATACATTTGGGTCCTGTTAGCACCACTTACAAAATTAAAAACAGTGAGCCTCCCCCCGCCTTACCCTTGTTTACCAGTGTAATGTAGACTAGGAGATTTCCTGCCCTTCCATTCATTTATAGATGACCACTGAACTTGTAGCATGGTGGGGTACTTATTATTTGATTGCATTTGGTTTAATCTGCAAATATGCTGGAACTAGTAAAAAAATTGATTCTTAACATCTTTGAATCAAAATCATCAAGAGGAAGAACGTTTCAGGTTGGAAGCGAAGGACAAGGATGGAGGCAAGAGATGGAGACAGCATAGAAGATAAAAGGCTAATCATACCAATGCCACCATATGGTAGGGAAATCAATGTTGTATGCATCCCGGAATCATTGCCGCAAAAGCCACCACTGCTAATACTATCCAGTACACAGTTTACAACCTATAAAGAGAAAAGGAGTATTAGGAGTCCTGTCCTTAATCTTCCACACATGAGTTTTATCAGGTCCCAGCTCTATGATGATAAGGGACATGATACAAACTAGGGTCTATAGCTTTTGTGCCGCTACGAACATTGGGAATGTTGAGAATTGCCACAGGCACACTCACAAAATGGCTAATATTGTAGATGGGAGGAAGGTATGTTGGTATAAAACTTGTCTCTCCACAACCTACAACCTTTATACCACCTCAACAACAAGGCCAGTAATATTGCTGCTCTCACACAGTTTAGCCACCAGTTGCTCTGCTGAACACGTGGTGGGATGGAGTCGGTGTTCAAGCTCTCATCTTTATTATTGGCTTAATTTTGCCCTCCTTGGCTACTGGACTTTCAATGCTGCTCCATGGTTGGCTTAATTTTGCCACACACAGAGGCTCCTGCCCCAAGGGCAAGGGGTTTACAGTCTCACAACTGATGGGACCCATAGGTCACCTGGGAAGCAGGTGACCGCCATCTCTGCAGATCCTCTTTTCTTCCAAGCCTGGTCTGGGAAAAAGCCTGGTCTAGGTGTGTGGAGGGCTCCCCACCAGCTAAGCCCAAACCGAGTGGCTCTGCTGCTGAAATAGCCCCGTCCCTTCTTCTGGGAGATGGAAATCCCGTAACGTATTTAGAAAAGTTCTAGCCACAAGAAGAGTGACCTCTCAATACTTCTATGAATCAAACTTTTAAAAAGGTTACGTGATTTCAAAGAAGAGAAGTGCCACAATGAAAGCAAGGACGTGTGCACAGTGCAGGGAAGGGGCTACCGTGCGAGTCCGACAGAGCCTTGGTTTTTAGGTACCAGTGGGAATATTGATCTCCTAGAAGACCCACCTTTGATCTTCTACATGGGGGATATTCCCAGGTTCAAGCTCAGAAAAAATAAGAATAGGCTGCACAGCCATAGCAGAAATGAGCAGCAAGGCAGAGGACTCAGCAGCTACGCAGCAGGGGCCATCCAGGCCAATTGGAATCCAGGAGATTGCCAACCTCCAAAGGTTCCGTGTGCCCCCGAATGTCTGCAGGGGAGCTCTTGTGATACAAGAAAAGGGAAAACGCGACTATCGTACCAGAGCAGCTAAGAGCAATTGCTGCCTCCTCAGCAGTGGGCTGGCAATGAGAGGGAGGCTCTGTTTTGAAGACATAACCTTAAAGATGGGACTGTAATGTAGTTTTCTTTGCACTGTGGATGTGTGGATGAGCCAATTATCATTAACACAGGCTTATTGCTAAATAAAGGAGGATAGAATTGGGTTTTCCTTCTATCACCCAAACTGTATTACCAGTGGGCAAAGAACTGCTGCTATGCTGGTTCATCACAGCTTACCACTAAGCACATTTGGAAGATGGTGTAAGTCTCCTTTCTTTTAGCCATCCTGGATAGGTGTCAGAACCCTGGCATGCCCCCAGGGTCCCGCCATTCCCTAAGAACACCCAGTAATTAAGGGGATAAGGAAATGACAAAGGAAACAAAAGACAACCACCAACCACACCTCCTAGATAAGGGGCGATAAAGAACTCAAGGACACTGACCCAACCTTGACAGGAAGCGGACCAAAGGGAAGCCTGCAACAGGACCAAAGGGAAGCCTTCAGCAGGGAGGGGGCGGGCGCTCTGGCGGGAGGGTTTAAAAAGCCAAGCCGAGAGCCCGGGAACCATCCGTGCCTTTTCGCTTGCTTACTCAAGTACAGCAATAAATCGTTTACTACCCAATATCCGAGCTGAAGTCTTTCTTTCGGGAGAAATGTTTGCGATCGCCTGAGAAGCAGCTTACATAAAGGCACGGATCAGTACCAGCCGATTTTCCTGGGAGCGAACCGGAAAAACTTCGGGAAGCTCCACGGTTGAGATCGGCTCACAGCGGAGAAGCGACAGGAGAGAAGCAGAGACCGGGAATCGCCAAGCAGCAACTCGCAGAGGCAGAGAATTGGCGGCGGTGAGAAAAGGACGCTCGAGAAGCCCAGCAGCTCGGCGGCGAAAGTAAACAGCGGACGGGAGAAGCAGCAGGAACCGGTTCTCTCCCCCCCAGGAGCTGAGAGACGGTGGCAGCGCAGCAGCAGAGGCCGGCTTTCACTAGCAGCTGAGAGGCGGCGGCAGTGCAGCAGCAGGAACTGGCTTCCCCCCCCCCCCCACAGCAGCTGAGAGATGGCGGCAGCGCAGCAGCGGAAGCCGGCTTTCCCTAGCAGCTGAGAGGCGGCGGCAGCGCAGCAGCAGGAACCGGCTTCCCCCCCCCAGCAGCTGAGAGACGGCGGCAGCGCAGCAGCGGAAACCGGCGCTCCCCAGCAGCTGAGAGGCGGCGGCAGCGCAGCAGCAGGAACTGGCTCCCCCCCCCAGCAGCTGAGAGGTGGCGGCAGCAGAAACCGGCTTCCCCAGCAGCTGAGAGGCGGCGACGGCGCAGCAGCAGCAAGGACCGAACGGCGATCCCCAGCAGTGGAGAGGCGGCGAACCCCAGCAGCGGAGAGGTGGCGGCAGCGTGGCAGCAGCGACCGGCGCTCCCCAGCAGCTGGCAGGTGGCGGACACCACGCGCGGCAGACGACTGCGGAGACCACGTGGTGGCAAAGCGGCAGCAGCAACCCACGCTCCCCAGCAGCTGGCAGGCGGCGGATACCACGCGCGGCAGACAACTGCGGAGACCGCGTGGCGGCAAAGCGGCAGCAGCAACCAACGCTCCCCAGCAGCAAGCAGGCAGCGGAGACCGCGGCACAAGCAGCGGCCAGCGCTCCCCAGCAGCGAGCATGAAAGGGTGCCACCAACGAAGTGGGTGAAAACAATGGAGCAGACTGGGCCAAGCCACAGCGAAGAGGAAATAACTACGCACCCAACTGGGGTGACAGAAGCAGCAACAATGCTGGCGGAGGAAGAACAGCGTAAGCAAAAGAAGGACAGGGGGGCAGAGAAACAAACCCCCTCACACCCCCACCATGCAGGCAAGCCACCCTGCATTTGAGTGGTCAATCGGGGTGGGAAGAGGCATGGCCCCAGTACAAGGGAAACCAGCGGCAAAACCACGAATCTCCCAGGCCCAGAGAGTCGCGGCGCTCGAGGAACGGGCAGCGAAAATGGAAATGGGACTTGAAGGCATGGATGCCAAACTAACGGCAATCTAGACTGCCTTAGAGAAGTTGCGGAGAGGCCCCCAGAACCGAGAAAGAGAGGAAGGCACACTACACGGGGACAGCCAAACTAAAGAAGCATACGGCGCTGAGAGTGTCAGAGAAAGCGGGAAATGACATCGGCCTGCCTGAAAGTGCGCCGCAGGACAGGCCTTCAGTAAAGGGCGCAGCGACACATTAACAACCGAAGACTGCCCCACAATGCAAGTCAAGGTAAAATTGGAAACCTTGAATGGGGGGAAGCAGGTTGTGGAGGCAGCAATGTTGGACTCAGGGTGTACCAGATGCTTAATGCACCCATCAATAGCCAGAGACATGGGACTAAAGCTTTTCAAATTAAAATCACCCATTACATTCTGCCAATTAGACGGGACAGAAATGAAGGGGGGGCCAGTTGAGCACTTCACACTTCACAGAGGCAGTGAAGATGTCAATTGGCACACATACAGAAACATTGCGGTTCATTGTGGCCCCCATCTCCACGCAACCCATCATCCTAGGTCTCAAATGGCTAAAAGAAAGAAACCCCCAAATCGACTGGGTATCAGGGGAGATAGAATTTATAGATGGAAAATACTACAATGACATTACGGACACTGAAGAAAAAGGGACAGAATCAGGGGCCGCAGGAACTGTGAGGGGGGAAGAATCACAGAAAGAGGCAAAGAGAACATTCCCAAAAAACTACATACCTGTCAGAGAAGTCTTCAATGAGCAGGAGTGTGACCAGCTACCGCCCCACAGAAAAACGGACTGTGCCATAGAGTTGATCCCTGGGGCCACATTTCCCAAACCGAAAATGTACGCCATGACTCAAAGGGAGCTCCAGGAGTTGCGTAAATTTATAGATAAAAATTTTGCACGAGGTTTCATAGAACCAGCAAACTCCCCCCTGGCGGCCCCCGTACTGTTTCGCAAGAAAAAGGACGGCTCACTGCGGCTATGCACGGACTACAGGGGGTTGAATGCCATCTCGGTAACAAACCAATACCCCCTACCCCTACTGAAGGACATGCTGGCACAGCTGGCAAGAGGGAAAATCTTCACTAAATTGGATCTGAGGGAGGCATATTACAGGGTCCGAATTTGGGAGGGGGACGAATGGAAGACCGCATTCAACTGCCCACTCGGCTCATTTCAATACCGAGTCCTCCCATTTGGGATTGCTGGAGGGCCGGGAATCTTTATGAAATTAATCAACGAAGTTTTATATGAGTTTTTGTACCAAGGGGTCATCGTCTACCTAGACGACATATTAATTTTCTTGGAAGACATGGCAGAACACACACAACTAGTGAAAGCAGTCCTCCAGAAATTACTTGAAGCAAAATTATATGTCAAACTAGAAAAATGCGAATTTCACCAAGAGAAACTGGACTTCTTAGGGTTCAGGATCTCGAGCAAAGGCATAGAAATGGACCCCGCCAAAGTACAAGCAGTTGTGGGGTGGGAACCCCCACGAACCAGACGCCAACTACAGGCGTTCATCGGTTTTGCCAATTTCTACCGAGACTTTATAAAAAATTTCGCACAAATAGCACTGCCAGTAACAGACCTGTTAAAAACAAAAACAAATGGCAGACAAAAACAGACGAAACAGCCATGCTCCAAAATAAAGTGGACCCCAGAGTGCCAGGAAGCCTTTGAGAAACTTAAAGCGCTATTCACAGCAGAACCTATACTGAAACATCCCGAAGTAGATAAGCCATTTATCATCCATACGGATGCGTCAAATAACGCAGTGGGGTCGATCCTACTACAGGCAGACGAGAGCAACAAACTAAGACCCTGCGCATACATATCCAAGAAATTCACGGACACAGAAAAACGCTGGCACGTATGGGAAAAAGAAGCATTCGCCGTCCGTCATGCCCTAGCAACATGGAGGCACCTGCTGGAAGGGGCATTGGTCCCGTTCGAGGTGTGGACGGACCACAAGAACCTGGAAGCGCTGAAGTCGCCCAGAAGACTAAACCCAAAACAACTTCGATGGGCCGAATTTTTCAGCCGCTTTAACTTCACCTTAAAGTACTTCCCAGGGGGCAAGAACTACCTGGCAGTCGCACTGTCACGACTGCCACAACATGACGGGAAAACGGAAGAAATAACAGAAACCCTATTCCCCAGCAAGACCAAAACCACACTGGGCGACCAAGAACTGCAGAATAAGCAGGAAGGAAACATGGCGGTAGCAAGGGAGCAGGAAAAGGGGTCCAGGATACAAAACCCCCTAGAAAAAGATATACAGGCAGCAACAACAGACGACAAATGGTGGAGTGAAAACAAAGAACTACTACAAGAAAATAATGGGGGATGGTGGAGCAACGACAAACTGTATGTACCCACCAGCATGCGACAGCGGGTACTTGAGAAAAATCACAACCACAAAGCAGCAGGACACTTTGGGTTTGTAAAAACCCTACACCTCACCAGGCGCAAATTCTGGTGGCCCACCTTACGTAAGGACATTAAAGACTACGTGAAAACATGCCCGGTGTGCGCAACGGCAAAAAGAAATACAGGAAAACCCAAAGGACTCCTGCAACCAGTAGCAGATCCCTTGCAGCCATGGCGGCAAATAGCCATGGACTTTGTAGTCGACCTACCCCCAAGTAAAGGGAAAACGGCAGTTTGGGTAATCACAGACCTGTTTTCGAAGCAAGCCCACTTCATCGCTTGCAAAGGAATCCCAACAGCACCCAAACTCGCTAAACTCTTCACGCAAAACATATACAGATTACACGGTGCGCCGGAAAGTATCATCAGCGACCGAGGAAGCACGTTCACGTCCAAGTTCTGGAAAGCATTCCTGAAACTAATTGGATCCGAACAAGGACTGAGCAGCGCATTCCACCCGTGCACGGACGGAGCATCAGAACGACTAGTGTCCATATTAGAACAATATTTGAGATGTTACATCAGTTACCAGCAAAACGACTGGGCTGAACTGCTACCATTCGCAGAAGTGGCATATAACAACTCAGTACACCACAGCACTGGTTTCACACCATTTAAAATAGCCACGGGACAAGACTTTGCAGCAATCCCAGAAATAGACATGATCCAAAGGATACACACACCCCTGAAGGCGGATGAATGGGTAAACAAACTAACGAGCAATTGGCCAATAATGCTACAGACACTACGGGAAGCGAAGGCCACCTACAAAAAATATGCAGATAAGAAACGTGCAGCAGAATGGGAATTAAAAGAAGGGGACAAAGTATATTTGTCCACCAAGAACCTACGGTCTGTACAGCCGTCCCGCAAACTTGCCCCAAAATTCATTGGACCATTCATAATAGTAAAAGTCATCAACCCAGTGACAGCATGGCTACAACTGCCAAAGGCACTGAGAAAAGTCCACCCAGTATTTCATATAAGTCTCCTGAAACAGTACCACCCATCAGGGCAATGGCACCCAGAAGCCCCGGAACCAGCACCAACAGTAGTGAACGGGGAACCACACTTCGAAATAGAGGAAGTCTGTGACTCACGAAAACACAGGGGGCGATTACAATACCTGGTTAAGTGGTCGCATTTACCAGTAGGCTTCAGAGAATGGGTAGCAGCTGAGCACATGCAGGCACCAGACCTAATCAGGAACTTTCACCGAAAATTTCCTGATAAACCCCGATGAATCTCTCACTAACAAAGTGTTGTTTTATTACAGATATCAAGGTCACCGGCAGACAGGAACTCACAGGTGCAAGATGAAGAAAAAGGGGAGGGGGAAGATCTTGGGGTGGCGGCATGTCAGAACCCTGGCATGCCCCCAGGGTCCCGCCATTCCCTAAGCACACCCAGTAATTAAGGGGATAAGGAAATGACAAAGGAAACAAAAGACAACCACCAACCACGCCTCCTAGATAAGGGGCGATAAAGAACTCAAGGACACTGACCCAACCTTGACAGGAAGCGGACCAAAGGGAAGCCTGCAACAGGACCAAAGGGAAGCCTTCAGCAGGGAGGGGGCGGGTGCTCTGGCGGGAGGGTTTAAAAAGCCAAGCCGAGAGCCCGGGAACCATCCGTGCCTTTTCGCTTGCTTACTCAAGTACAGCAATAAATCGTTTACTACCCAATATCCGAGCTGAAGTCTTTCTTTGGGGAGAAACATTTGCGATCGCCTCAGAAGCAGCTTACAATAGGGTTATGGGAAATAATCCAGATTCTCCCAGATACAGTATGCTGTAACCTAAACAATATACCTTGTCATTACAGGAGAAGGCATAGGCAGCTAGTGGGCGTTCTCTGCAATTGATGAATTGGATGGCCTCCTCCAAATCTTTCACAGTGAAAATGGGCAGGATGGGACCCAGAATCTCCTCTTGCATGATTGGCTCCCATTCCTTCACATCCACCATCACTGTGGGAGCTGTAATGGGCAAAAGATCACTTCAAGACTGGTTCTGCTTTTATACCTTAATGTTATTGTCCAATTAACCAGAGCTGAACCTTTCCCCAGGATTATACTTTCAATATGCAAACCCAGGAAAACCTCTCCGTCTTCTTGCTCTGTCTAAAACAGACTTTCCCAATCTGACACTCATCAGATCGTTGGACCTCAGCTTTCAAGATCCCTACCCTATGCGGCCAATTAGAGTCAAAGTCCAACACATTTGGTGAGCACCAACTTGGGAGGCTGATCTAAATCCCTATACCTACTGACC
The DNA here is from genome assembly GCA_023362775.1 of Charina bottae. Lineage (NCBI taxonomy): Eukaryota > Metazoa > Chordata > Lepidosauria > Squamata > Charinaidae > Charina > Charina bottae. The sequence goes on from JALMGJ010000001.1 coordinate 202,469,032, forward strand.
ATGCACTTCTAAATAAGGTTCATTAATTGATTGATTGATTATGTGCCATCAAGTGGTTTTTGACTCCTAGCAACCACATAGATTTTCTCCATGAGCTTACTAGATAGTAATCACAAAATGTCTTTCTGTCTTTCCCAAACCCCAAACCTTTCCCCTTCCCCCCAGCTATATACTCACCAATATAACGGTCACACTCATCAGTCTCTCCACCAATGGCCACCCGGCCACATTTCAGCAAAGCTTGGACACGCTGGAAATGCTTGTCATTGATCAGGCGGGCGAAATCGGGTGACTCCTTGGGATTAGTGCCATAGAATTCACGGATAGCGTGGCGCAGGCAAGGGATCAACTTCTCCTGTGTTTCAACTGTGCAGATCACATAATCTGGTGCAACACATGTCTGTCCAGCATTAACGGATTTTCCCCATACAATTCGGTTGGCGGCATTCTGGAAATTGCAGCACTCATCCACATAACAGGGACATTTACCCCCGAGCTCCAGAGTCAATGGTGTCACATGTTTCGCTGCAGCAGTCATGATGATCTTTCCTACACGGTTATTCCCTGTAGAGATATGGAAAAATTTGGGTCAAGAAAGTTACACAAGCAGCCACAACTCCCATCCAGAATCAGGGGCCTCAGTTCTGTGTTCAAAAACCACCTGTGTTGTTTTTTGTCTAACACTCTTCCATACAGATTAAAAAAACTCCACACAGGTTGTTTAAAAAACATCCACTAAAAGTTAATAATAGTTGGCAAGGGAACTCTGCCTAGGCAATTTGTATGTAATTCAAAAAATATTTTCTGATTTACAAAGAATTTCAAAGTTACTTATATTAAAAAAAAACATGACAGCCTGTGATATCCTTTTTGACTAAAAATAAATGTTCTGGGATAGGTGGAAAAACAGTGATTTACAAATATTTAACGTATTGACTGCTGCAAGAATTTGAAATGCATCAACTTGAAAGCTTCGCAAATTCCTGTCATTTCTTGGTAAAAGAAAAATTCAATATTGCATTGTAACATTTAACAAGAACTAACTGAAAGAAGTAACAAGGAGTAATTATTTATGTAAATTGGTTAAAGTGCAGGGATTATCTTCTAGATGAAATTACAGCTACCATATAGGTACTTGTTTTCTACATTGTAAATACTATTTGTGGTTTTGATTTTCTTTCAAAGGTTTCTGATTCTTTAAAGAAAAGGAAAAACAATGTTGTAAATAATAATCAATGTTGACTTTACTTGCCTTTGTCAAAAATAGATTGCTTTATATCCTGTGTTAGGATCACATCATCATATCTAGCAGCCCTAGCCAGACATGAAGGAACCCGTGGCAGCTTTTCAGCTGAGGGAGACTTCCTCCACATGTTTAGAGACACACCCAACGTCTATGACAATCATATCAGAGAGAAAGTCCGGGCTAAATAGGCCACTGAGTCCAACCTCTCACTGAGTGCAGGGCTCGAAGGGAAGCATCCACAACCGATGGCCGTCCAGATGTACTACCTCTCCAGGGATCCACGTTTACTGTTGGGATTATTTCCCTAATATTCACTCAGAGTCTTCCTTCTTGTACCTTAAAGCTATTATTCCATGTCCTAACTTCTGGGATGACTGAGAAGAAGTCTTGGCTTCTCTGCGGCATCTTTTCAGATACCTGAAGAGTGCCATCATACAGTATCTCCCACCCCCCAACCCCAAACTTTTCTTTCCTCAGGGCTAAAAATTCCCAGTTCAAGGCTACCTTCCAGGCTTTCATTTCCAGTCCCCTGATCAGAATTGCCTTTGTCTGAACCTATTCCAGCTTATCTGAAATCTCCTTAAACAACAATAGAGTATACTGTATATTCCATCCAAATTTGTTTCATCAGTGGATGTGATAACTATTCTGCCTACCTACTCATCCAAGTTATTTAAAAAATGTCCATTTAGATGTAGAATGTATTAGGGACAGTCCATTGAAATCCCATACCAAACTCTGCTGCCAAACTCCTGTTAAATGTTGCAGTTGTGGTTGTTATTCTCTTGAGCTCCTCTGGCAATGAAAGGCAAAAGCAAGTCTGAGGTAGAAATGAAATCCAATGTAGGCTGAAATTAGGTATCTTCGTTGTGGGGGAAAAGCCTGAGAGTGACACTTTTCATTATGTCCAAAAGGCTGAACTTCTGCATCAAGCACAGGCTTTTTCCTCCTTCCACTGTCACAACTCATCTTTTCCTCCACCCGTGTGCACAACGCCTTCAATCTGGAAGCTGCTGGCAGGGGGAGTCCCGAGCACCACATGCAACGGTTTCCCCAGGCCTAACTTGCCCCTAACTCACCTGCACTGCAGTGGACAAGATAAAGCGACTTAAGTAAGACACACAGCAACATAAATCAATTTGGTCTTCTAGAAAGGCATTGTATTATCCACAGAGATATATTCTACTGTAGATGGGGTGGGGTGGGGTGTCCTAATGTATGATCTTAGGTAAATTATCTGAACCTTTCAGTTTCAATAGTTGAATATTGGCTTACCACACAGATTTTTGTGCAGTCATTAATGATCAATATTTTTTAAAAGAAATACTATTGAAAAGAATAACCTGAAAAGAATATTCAAGAAGAGAAAATCACCTGTATAGAAGATATAATCAAACTTATTTTCCAGTAATGTTCCTGTTTCTTCAGGACCAGCTGTCACCACAGCAAAGGTTTGCTATAAAATAGAAAAGGAAGTTCACATCCAACCAAACTGCCTGCACATCACACAGGTGGTGCTTTCTGTCTCTGAAGCCCTGCAGGAGAAAAAGCCTCTTGGGGGCAGTGTGGAGCAGGGAAATGCTGCATTAAATGGAAAGGAAACTAAGGTTTTCCTTAAATACTTTGATTTTAATATGAGATGATCATTTTTGATTTAGTGAGCATATGGCAATAGGGGCCTGTGATATTTTCTTCTGTGTAACCTTCCTTTGGGAGTGGAATTGTCTTGCATTCGTAGCAGTCTCCTAGCCTCATTCTCCCTCTAAACAGATAACCATTTGAGATTAGTTCAGATCCAGAGCTTTTCCTGAAGAGGCCCAAGGAATTGCCCAGTCATAATTCCAGGAAATTAAGGCAAACTACAGAGGAAAAGGCAAATCAGAAAACCTGAGTTACATGTTGACTTTTTAACAAGGTAAACTTGCAGCTGAGGAACTCACCGAATCGAGATAACAAGGCAGTGCTTCTGCGAGGAGCCTCTCAGTGTGGCTGCTCACCTCTGAAGGTTTGAGAATCACACAATTCCCTAGTATGGGGGAGAGGACACTTCAAGATGGTTGCCACAGATAAACGTCCACACATGCCTGGGTCTCTTGGAAGGACACCCGTAAGATCCAATGTCTAAAATGGATTAGGAGGCAGCTTCTCACTCACCAGCTGCGATGGCCCCCACCAGGGGCATCAAAGTAACTTGAATAGGGTAGTTAAAGGATCCAATGATCAGCACCACACCAAATGGCTCCTTGCGAATGAAGGCAGAATCCAGCTGTGTCAACTACAGAAAAACCAGAAAAATCCATGAAAGCAACTGGGTGAAGCAGAAAGGGAAATTAATAGAAGATTTTGTAGGGGTGGAAATACTTGATGAGCTACAAAGTACAAGCCCATTTCATGTCTGCTTTCAAATCAATCTTTGCTCTAACGCACAAGAGTTAACATTGTTTATCCTCTCTTTTCTCTTCCTTATAAAGGCAGTGCAAGGCTCAACTAGCACTGAAGTTTGGAAAGCTGATGCTGAAGCGTTTTCATTTTCAGTCAGGAATTCTTGATTTGTTTAGTTAGCATGTTGTTTAATCTCAGTAAGATTCCTCCCTGGCGTGGACATCAGGTATTTCTAATATAAAAAAGGATCCTCCATGCTAATTGATTATGAGTGGGTATTTCTGTTGCAGCTTGGGGAGCTGATACACACACACACACACACACACACAGTATATACACTTGACCCCCAGGAAGCATAGTGGACTATGTCATTGGAGTGGGTGCGGCCAAAAATACTGATCCATTTTAGAAGGCCTAGGAATTGTGAAAGGTGTATTTTTACATCTGGGGGAGAGGGTTAAGGGATGGAATGATTGCCTTAAGCTCCCATTAGACATACAGGTCTTTAAACCTCCAACCTTCTCCAAACCCATATTACAATTACAGCTCGGCTACATAAGTTTAATACCCCAATTGTGGGGAAATGGCCAAAATGTTTGGCCTTGCCATACACTCCACAAGGCTCTGAGGGCATCAGGGAGGAATATCATAGCCTTTATATCAGACATGGGATTTAAAAAAATTTTCATATGTGAGCTGATACACACACGTTTAGTTAGCACACATACAGTAAATACACATAAAGATGTTTTCACACATATCACTTAAAACATTTTAATCTCTCTTGCACTGTGGACAGATGAAAGCAAACAATAGCAATAGTAACTAGGGATAGCTGGGAACTATGAAGGTTGTAATTTGATTTGTTTGGTGGCTCTAGGTTGGGAAAGGCTGTTCTAAACCAATGTGACTGTAATGAATCTAAGTTGGAGTGCAGAAATTATCCTACAAAAGCAGTTGGAATTTGTTCCTCTGATGGCACAGCAAGTATGGCCCTAGAGACCCTCATCTGGAAGCTGCCCCAGAACTTTTACACATTAGTAGCCTATTATCATCCTGGTATGTTCAATTACAGATCTCATAATTCCCAAACACCACGGGAAGGACATCAGGTAGGGAATGCTGAAACATTAATACCCTAGTACAGTGTTTCTCAGCCTTGGCAGCTTGAAGATGTGTGGACTCTGGGAGTTGAAGTCCACACATCTTCAAGTTGCCAAGGTTGAGAAACTCTGCTCTAGCAGTTAGAGTCTTGCCTTCCAATATGAGCATCCATCTGTTTTGAAAGGGCACAAATAGAATGTCCATCTTTGTTTGATGAGATAATATACCCTTTAGACTTTCATCCCTGCCCAACCTAGAACCATTCTTTTCCACTTTATCTCCTCCCACTCAGTTTGACACCTTACTAGGTTCTTGTCCACATTTTCATCCTTCATCCAGCTGCTTAAGTTGTTCAGAGTATTGGCCAGTTCATTTTTGATGAAGATAATATCCTGGAGCTCAGTTTCAAAGTAGGGCTGTGGAGAAGAAAGACAAAATGTGATGCATCTGTGATGTCCATACCGGGTTCAGGAGGTGAACTATGTAGCAGCTCTTCATTGAGCAAAGCTTGTGTCTCATTCATTTCATGGCAGTGCTTTATCATCCCAATGGATTCTTGAAATGTAGTATTTGGGCTTTACACCACTAAGTTTAGTTCTCTAGATACTTAACCCGTACTCAGGCAGAAGACTCACAGACAAACTCAGCTACAAATGTAAACATATATAGTCAGATGATTTACTATGCAAACAAATCAAAGCCTTTATTAGTTTAGACATTTTCTTCCCACCTTTCTGAGATAATAGATACTTGGCTGTACTCTTGACCATTTTAGGAGGCAGCTCAATATGTTTACATAATGATTTTCTGTAGCCTGAGAACTGCTGCTTGCCACCTTGCTAAATTCAGCTCTCATTCACATATGGAAAAGATTGTTTCCTGTTCATAACTTTTTCATGGAAAATCCACTGAAGGGAAAAACGGAATAGCTGCACAATGTCTCTTAACTGGCAAGCAAGCCCTTCGTCTGCAAGTCCCCTCTGAGCTGCCAGATGCTGTGGCTGGGTGGCCCACTCACCTTGCGTAGGTCTGCACACAGGGCACGCTGGATATCGGCATGCCTTTCGTCCAGAAAGCGACCCAGGGCCTCCAGCTGTTTTACCCGATACTCCATAGGACGTGTCTTTCCTGTCAGCCAAGTAGCACGTAAGCAATGCACCAGGCCAGCATAGGGGTTTTTACTAGGAGAAAACAAAGACTCATAGAATCAAAAGGGCTATAGAGAGTCCCACTCCTTAGGTCATTTATGTTAACCCTGATCCTGCAAGGCAGGATGCCCTGTAAGAACTGCATGAACAACCGTTTTGCCTTTCTATAGTTTTCTAACCCAGTTTGGGAGTTTCTGCCATGGCTCAATACCTTTGTAGCTTCCCAACACTTCATAAAAAGACTTCTACTTCAGAGAAGGATCAAAACAATATTTTTCCCCTTTGACCAACACTTGTGTCATTCTTTTTCTGAAGAATGTCATCATCTTGGGCCGGAAGTAGGAATAGCTACTCCCATACTTTCTCATAGTTTTCTTACAAACTCACTGGGTCATATCCAGACAATAGGCATACTTTTTCTTTCATGTCTGGAATCAAAGACTAAAACAGTGAAATGGTGGAGCACAATCTCACCACCTAGGACAACTGCATCTATGCTCAGGCTTCCAGCTAGCCATACCCTCTTCTAGTTTAAAGCAACTTTCCCCAATCCAGCACCCTTTACATGAGGCAGATCACAACTCCCATCTTCTCCAACAAGTAGTGGTTTTGACCCTTCTGACAAGAATGGTGCACATCTGAAAGGCACTGGATTGGGGCCTGCTCAGTTGTTTGTAATGGTTGGCCCTCGTTATGCTCTATAATTTCTCAAACGGAAGACCACGATGCCGCTGAATTTTATGAATTATGCTCTGACTTGTTTTCTTCAAAAAGTTTCTTACCTGAAAGATGCTCAAGCAGACCATGCATTCACTACCTCTGGTCAACATTGGTTGATTCCTACTTGTAAGCTTCAGACAAACTTTTATGGCAGTTTTTCTCCACTAAGCTGTTCAATATGGTTTACCCTTGTTATGCACAGCCAGCCTGTGTTCACAATGCGACAGCCTCCCTGCCATTATTTTCTTTTGTTTGTTTGTGTTATAAGCCTTATTCTCTCCTTCTCTTACTCTTATTTTGCTGCACAGTACTGTAATGCATCTGTGGGTTTTCAGACAGAATTCAAGATTTATTTTCCTATCTATAAATTTCTTGAGAGCTGCTATATAACTTGAAAGCCATCTTTCTCCTAAAATCACTAATTATAGCAATCAGCACGAGCTTGTAGTTTGATAAGAGCACAGTATGTATTTGTGTAAATCAGGCTTATAGATCATATCTTCTGAATCACTTTTTTTTAAAAAAAAAGGTTAATTTTGTTTATTTCTCATGGGATTGACCACTCTGAAGTTACAACTGGTCCAGAACGCAGTGGAAAATGTTCAGCCTACTTATGCTTTCTGCTCATTTATATACACAGTCAGTCACACCTTAGTCATTTCCTGTTTTGATTAGTATAATGCGCTTTACATGGGGCTGCCCTTGAAGACCACTCTTCCAACTTTTCCCAAATGCAGTGGCACACACAGTACTGGGTGTTCCTAGGTTTGCCTATGTTACACCTCTATTGTGTGAGCTGCACTGGCTTCCAGTTTCCTTCCGGGTGCAATTCAAGGTCCTGGTTATCACCTTTAATGCCCTACATGGTACAGGACATGGTTATTTGCAGGACTGCCTCTCCCTCAGAATATCTGCCTGTCCCACCAGATCGGATAGGGCAGGTACGCTCCAGATCCCTTCCCTGAAATCCTGCCACCTAGTGGGACCTTGGAAGCGTGCCTTTTCCATGGCTGCCCCTACCTTATGGAAAAGCCTCCCCCTGGTAATTCAGCAGCCCCCCACCTTTTTAGCCTTTCAGAAGGCCATCAAGGCCTGGCTTTTTATCCAGGCGCTGGGATAGGATTGGACAGAATAGAATGGAATGAGGGGAATTGAAGCTTGCTGTGGGGCATCTTAAGGGGATGATAAAGGCGCCGGGTTTCGGTTTCTGTTTCATTGTTGTATTGTTGTATTTTTTCATGGTTCATGTTCATGTTTTATATTTCTTGGGTTTTATTGCTGTTGTGAGCCAGAGTTCTTTAAGATGGGCAGCCATACAATTTTTCTAAGTAAATAAATAAATAAAATTCCTTTCTGAATGGAAGCTAGGTCTGCAATAGTGAGTCCACTGCTAAGATGTAAACCAATTTAAGTTTTCCATTGCATTTATTCTGGAAAACGTCCCCCTAATCTTACACTGTGATTTCTCAATATAGATACTAAGCATTTGAACAAAGGTACTCAAACAAGAGTGGCAGGAAAGCAGCAGAGTAGGTTGGCAAAGGAGCAGCAGATTGAGGTACATAGAAACCAACAGACTCAGATCAGGTTGATGCAACCCAACTGCTACCCTAAAATAATTGCTTCCATAAGAGTTCCTATTGTGAGCTTTTGGCTGTTGAATCCAATTGGTTTGTTCTTGTTGGCCACAAAGAATTACAATATACCTCTGAAGTCATCCGGGTGAGCAGGAAGAATCTGCCAAGATGTTTGCAGAGACTTCCTGGAACCACTATGACCCACATAGCTGAAGCTTGCGAGTGTCCCAGGCAGAGCTTTCCAAACTGTGTGTCGCGACACAAAAGTGTGTCGCCACACACAGCGTGGTGTGTCGCCACACCACCCAGAAGTGGCGGCACACGCGCGCCGCCGCACGCCCCCCGCGCCGCCGCATGCCCCTCCCGCGCGGCCACCTACTGAATGTTTGCCTATCGTGTTGCTATTGTTAGAGATATTGGGTTTCAACCAAGCACGTCTCACACAAGCTTGAAGGAGGGGCAGTCCTGCTGAAGCCTAATCTTACTTGCTTTCTGTGGGAGGGGCTTGAATTCTGATTTCCTGTTCCTGTTCTTTTCCTCTCTCTCTTTTCCTGCTAGAATCTCCACCAGGGAGAATGGTCATCCATGGCTGTCCATGTTGCTCATACTTGCATTCAGCAAGGCCACATTAAGAAGACAGTGGGTTTGATCAGAACCTATCACTCGCATGCATGAACTGTTTGCTACCATGAAACTGATCTACAATAAAACTGTAAGCTATTTTTCTGTAACTTTACATTAATGTGTGAAGTGTGTTTATTTTACTCTGAACTTAATTGAGCCTTATGTGCAAGATTATTACTGGACACTTTTTACTCTGCTAAACTAGATAAACGCTGCATGGTTTTTTTCTGTTACTAGCATTTCAGAATCCTTAACATAAGGTTACGGGCCCAACTCAGACCAGAGTCAAACTGCAAAACCAGTGCAGCTTGGCAGACTGAGAGTTGATTTTTTGAAAAAGGGTTTCTTTGCTCTCACAGCCAAGAAACTGCTTGCAGATTTTTTAAAAGGCTAAATTCAGATTCCCCCCCTTTTTTTAACAATGGAAAGGGAGGAGGGGCTCCCGCCCATTCCAAAGATGAATGAAGATAATTTCTCAGCTTGGCTATAAAGACTAAGGTTGCAATTGGACTTTGAAGATTGTATATCGGTTCTGGATTCACCTCAACCCAGAACAGAGGATAACGAGGAAGCCAGCAGACAATGGAATAAGAAAGACAAAAGGGCTAAAATTCTCATTGCCAGATAAATTCCTGATCACAGAGTATCAGAGATTAAAGATATTCCTACTGCTAAGGAAATGATTGAAAATTTGAGGACTTTGTATTCAGAGAATGATGACCAAAAGGCCATTTCTCTGTTGAGAGAACTGATTACATCTAATTTTGCAAATGCAGGAGACATTAATGAACATTTATTAAGAATGCAGTCAATATTTGAAAAATTAAGCACAGTTCAAAACCTCATGAATGAAAGATTAAAAATCTCTCTTTTGCTAAGTATGCTACCAGATAGATTCTATCCTTTTGTAGCAACACAAAATCTGCAAGAAATGAATTTGTCTCAATTGTTTGGGGCCATTAGGTCTGAGAATCACAGACAGAATAATTTGCATTTGAATAGACAGCCTGCAAAAGACTGGACCTACCTGGCAGCAAGGGGAAAGGGTGAGCAGTCTGCTCATCAACAAAACAAAAGCCCCACAATCAGCCACAATTGTAACAGGCCTGGACACATAGCTAGATTTTGCAGAAGCAAAGACCGGAAAGTTTTTTCAAAAGAGAAGTCTTCCAGAGGAAAAATAGCTATGCACACAGTTTTCAGAGCAGAAACAATCCTTGGAGTTAATTCCAATACTTCCACAGGGCGATGGATAATTGATTCAGGCGCAAGTAAACATTTATGTGGAAACAGAGAGGATTTCAGTGAGCTAAATGAAAAGCCAGAAGGCAGTATAACTTTGGCAGATGGGAATTCAATTTCCATTGAAGGCAGAGGGAATATACCCTTGAGATGTTTTAATAAAGTAGGACACAAAGATCTTGTGGTGACAGATGCATATTATGTCCCACAATTAGCTGCAAATTTACTAAGTGTCCCAACATTGAACAGCAAAGGGTTCAATGTGATATTTAAAGCCAACAGCACATGTGAAGTAACATATGGAGGAGAAGTTTATGTTACAGGTTTTAAGAAGGATGGAGTTTACCAGGTGAACTTGTAATGAAATTATATATTGATTATATATATTAAGTTTATATGAATATATATATAAAATCATAGTTTTGATAGAACCAGATAGTGAGCCATGCTTGTCCTGTTCATGAACTCACTAGGGTATTCACGTTGCTGGTATGCATGAAATGAGGCGTATGTGTTATCAACAACAGATAACAGTTGGAACAGATAGTGGGTGAAAGGAGATACGGAACAAGGGAGAACGTACTGAACAAGAGATGCAAGGTCAGAACAAATGCTCAACTGTCTGTGACGTATACAGTTTTGACATTGACTGTGACGTGAATTTAGATTTAACATATTCAGCTATAAAAGAAGGATGACCTGCAAATGAGACCCTTGAGGTGCGAGACTCTCTACAGGGAGCAGGGGATGCCCTGAATGTCTGACTCCCAGCCCACTCTAACACGTCTGGCCAACTGTTAGGAGTGGATGTAAGTATCAATGAGATACTAGTCCTGTAACTGTTGCTGGTATCGATGAGATACTGTTAGGAAAGCCTGATAAGGTGAATGTGAACAGCAACTTGGGTAGCCTAGTGAGGCATAGTTAACCTAGTTGTTTATTGATATTAAGTTGATGGTTAACCTAATGTACAGTATTGTTGTAATAAGTTTTATGAGATCTCATCATTTTATCCATTTATTAACTAATTGTAACTAAGTACTTGCTTTGCTTTCTGTTCGAATAACACAAGAATAAAAGAACTTTTATTGAACTGTATATAGAGTAAGTTGTACACATTAAAGTGGATATTATGACAAACTGCAAACAATCACCACCAGATGTCAGCCTTGCCAGCCAGCAGCAGCAGCAAAAAAAGGACAAGATCGCCACCACCTGGCACCGGTGCTTTGCACATTGTGATTTTGATGCAATTTTTAGGATGAAGAAGGAAGATATAGTAAGAGACTTCGAGCTAAGCAATCGTGAAAAATGCCAATCAAGGTGTGTTGTGTGCATCAAAGGCAAAGCCACCAGACCAGCCATACTCAAACAAAGGGAAAGGCAGGCAACCAAGCCACTTGAACTTATCAACACTGATTTGTGTGGACCTCTTCAAGCATCAGCTGGTGGAAATAAATATATTATGTGCTTTATAGATGATTTTTCCAGGAACTGTGTAACCTACCTAGTGAAGGAAAAATCCCAGGCACCCGACATGTTGAAGGCGTATGTAGCCATGGTGACCAACAAGTTCAACAGGACACCTCAAGCCCTCCAGAATGATCGAGGAGGTGAGTTCCTATCTAACACCATGACACAACTAGGCATAGAGCACAGATTAACCACTCCTTACACACTGGAAAGTAATGGAGTTGCAGAATGGAAGAACAGATCACTAATGGATATGGTAAGGTGTATGCTGTTAGAGGCAGATCTACCTGGCAAATACGGGGGGGATGCTGTGATAACAGCTACATACTTGCAAAACAGACTGCCAACCAGAGCCAACAAGGTAATACCTTTTGAGCAATGGCATGAGCGCAAACCAAGCATGAAACATTTGAGAGTGTTTGGATCGAAGGCTTATGCCCACATTCCAAAAGAAAGGAGGTCCAAGCTAGATCCCAGAGCTGTAGAAGGGGTCATGATTGGCTACGCTCTAGGAAGGAAGGGATACAGAATCCTGAACCCAAAAACGGGGAGAGTAGACATGTGCAGAGTGGTGTACTTTGATGAGAGGGAGAGAGGTCGCCACACTCAAGCGGATGATGACTGCGTACCAACCAGCAGTAGCAGTTATCAGCCTGAGATGTTCAGCCTGATGCCAGAAGACACCACCACACCAACCCAGAGGGAGATGGAAGCCCAGGAAGAAACTCCACCAGAGTCAGATGATGAGGCTGTGGGTGCAGAAGGGGGTGAACCACCAAATGCAGCTCCTGAACCTGCTCTGAGATGCTCATCATGACCCAACAGGGGGGTTCCAGCCCAAAGACTGTCCTACCTCGCAAGGTCGTCGCAACCACAAGAACCTGCATCGTGGAACGAGGTGCTGCACATGCCTGCAGATGAAGCAAGTAAGTGGAAAAAAGCAGCACAGGAAGAGCTAGATGCTCTACACACAAACAAAACATGGACTTTGACAGAGCTACATAAAGGCAAGAAAGCCATAGGTTGTAAGTGGGTGTTCAAAGCAAAACAGGATGAGAATGGCAAAGTACAATGGTACAAGGCCAGATTAGTAGCAAAAGGCTACTCACAGAAATATGGAGAGGACTATGATGAATGTTTTGCTCCCATTGTGAAACACACCACAATTAGAATGCTTCTAAGTCTAGCAGCATCCAGAAACATGGATGTTGAACACTTAGATGTTAAAACTTCATTTTTACATGGGGAGATACAGAAAGAGTTATATATGACACAGCCACCAGGTTTAACTAATCCCAATACCAAACATCTTGTTTGCAAACTACAGAAGGGGATTTATGGGCTGAAGCAGGCAGCCAGAGCATGGAACAAGAAGTTAAACCAAATACTTCTTGACCAGGGTTTTGTTCAAGGAAAGTCTGACCCCTGTCTGTACACAAGACACAGAAATGGCAGGGATGTGTACATACTGTGTTATGTGGATGATTTAATGATCTGCCACAGTAACAAAAGGGACTTTGATGATGTTGTTTCCCAACTAAACAAAGAACTAGAAGTGAAGCATCTGGGATGCCAGCTACTACTTAGGGATACAGATTGAGAGAGAAGATGGGAGCTTTCTTCTAAGTCAGAAGCAAAAGGCTACACCATTGGAAACCGCTTTCCACAAACAACATGAACCCAGCGATCTCCTGCCAGGGAACAATGACTATAGACATGCCATAGGCAAACTGTTGTATCTAGCCACCACCAGTAGGCCGGACATAGCTGCTGCAGTGGGCATTCTATGTAGGAAAACCAGCACACCCACACAGAGAGACTGGACTGGTGTCAAGCAGGTGGGAAGGTACCTGAAAGGGGCCATGCACCTAAAACTAAAACTGCCAGCCACTGAGAATCGTAGACTAGTGGGATTCACAGATGCGGACTGGGCAGAAGACATTGCTGACCGAAAGTCCACCAGTGGTTATGTATTTTTCTATGGGGGTGGAGCAGTAAGCTGGGGAAGCCACAAGCAAGGCACAGTTGCTCAGTCATCCACTGAGGCAGAATACATTGCAGCTACTGAAACATGCAGTCAGGTTAAATGGCTCAAGCTACTGCTTGCAGACATGAGAGTAGAGGAACCAATCCCGGTTCAGATATTTGAGGACCACCAAAGTTGCATCAAACTCCCACAGTCAGAGAAGATTGGTGGGAGGACCAAGCACATTGATGTAAAGCATCATGTGGTGAGGGAGCTCCAACACCAAGGGTTAGTCAAGCTAGACTACTGTCCCACAGGGAACATGACAGCAGACATCTTCACAAAGCCGTTGCCAAAAATCAGTTACCAGGAACTGAGAGGGAAATTAAATCTCGTGGGACATTGAGACATGCATAGGTTGAAAAGAAGGGGTGTTAGAGATATCGGGTTTCAACCAAGCACATCTCACACAAGCTTGAAGGAGGGGCAGTCCTGCTGCAGCCTAATCTTACTTGCTTTCTGTGGGAGGGGCTTGAATTCCAATTTCCTGTTCCTGTTCTTTTCCTCTCTCTCTTTTCCTGCTAGAATCTCCACCAGGGAGAATGGTCATCCATGGCTGTCCACGTTGCTCATACTTGCATTCAGCAAGGCCACATTAAGAAGAATGTGGGTTTCATCAGAACCTATCGCTCGCACGCATGAACCATTTGCTACCATGAAATTGATCTACAATAAAACTGTAAGCTATTTTTCTGTAACTTTACATTAATGTGTGAAGTGTGTTTATTTTACTCTGAACTTAATTGAGCCTTATGTGCAAGATTATTTCTGGATGCTTTTTAATCTGCTAAACCAGATAAACGCTGCATGGTTTTTTTCTGTTACTAGCATTTCAGAATCCCCAACAAGGGGATTACAGGCACAGAACTGGTTTTATGTGGAGAAAAGAGATTGTATTATCCCAGGTCTAAATGTAACATACTTCTTTATGCATAAAATGTGTCTTTCTTTGTCTTTGCTGCCCCCTTGTGAGCACAGGTCTAAGTGCACTGTGTGGAATCACACATCAATTTAGCCCAGTGCTTTCCAAATTGTGTGTCGCGACACAACCCAGAAGTGGTGATGGCGCGTCGCCGCTGCCCCTGCAGTGGCGCGAGAGGCAGCGTGTATGGCGGTGGCGGCGATGGCAGCGGCATGCCATCAGCAATTCCAGATTTTACCGCAAAACACGAGGCCGCCACTGCTGCCACCCCCGCCGTGCACACTCCTGCCCCCGTGTGCACCCCTGTGCTGCCACCGCCATTGGAGTGTTGCCAATGGTGGGAGTTTGGAAAGCACTGCGTTAGCTCATAATGTGGATTGTTTAGTTTTGATAAAATGTGTTATGTGAACCCTGCCACAAGGGTTTTAAGCAACATTTTTAGGTTAGCAAGTTGTGTGAATGAGCTACTCACTCTAGCCTTACTAAGTCCCCTAGACTTTCAGGCAAACGTGCTTCTGATTCATCTGCGTACATGACTTGCTTTCATGACGTATACTCCCCGGACTCTGATTCTTCTGTTTCACCAATAAAACATCACACAAACTGAGCTCAACAGAAAATACAGTCTAGTAATCTGGAGAGATCTTGCCTAACCTGTTTTGCTCTGTACCAGTTTCTTACCTCTGCGTGTCTTGGCATTCGCTGGAAATCTTCTGGGTTTTGTGGCATTTGGGGTTGGACTTCCCTGAAGAGCAACTCTGGGTGTTCTCACTTGGGCATTCCTGGGGCGGCTTGTTTTCTTGTCTTCTGCTACATTGCCCTGAAGAGCCACTTTGGTGGGGAGCATCTTTGGGTTTTTGTTGCTGTTGCATATTGTGGTGTCCCGAGCAGCTACTCTGTATGCCCTCATGTTGGCTGGTAATTTCCTTGAGCTTGCACTGCTTTCTGATCGTCTTCTTCCCTGAAGCCACATTGCCCTGTGTGTGTTCCTCCTGGAGGGGAATTTCATGGAGTTTGTGTTCAGCCGAGGTAGTATCTTGCTGGTCTTCAGCTTGCCTGGACGCTTCCTGAACGTTGCATTGTCTTATGTCCTGCTGTCCTAGACATACACTTCGCACTATTTCTCCAGCTAGAAAAAGAGAAGAAAATAATCAGATGGGCTACCTTGCTGCAATTGATGCCTACACATTTTCTGCTTATAACTGCTAATGTTTACTCCTTCTAATAAAAGGGCAAAGATAGATATACCAACTTCCTTCAGTTTCAGGAGGATCTTTATTTACTAGTGCTTTTCTAGGCCCATGGATTCACATCTATCTATATATTCTATATTGAGGAGAACAGGATTTGGGGATGTGGTCATGGGCTGTGACACATTTCAGGGCATTCCCTCCCAGTTAATAAAAACAGCATATATTTCAAATTATCACAAATATTTTAGAGTGCAAAGGGAGCCAGCCAGGTTGGCAGTGAAATAAGATGGTAGAGTCAACAATGTCACTTTAGTGTATGGACAGAATCACGTTTTTGAATGATTTAATAATTTGCCTGTCAATTTACTACCTGTAAACTGAAAAGTGGCATTGTAAAACATTGGGCTAGAACAATTTTATTTACGCTTTGTTTTTAAATTTGCACTTTCAACACTGAATGATTTATATGGAATCCCCTATCATTTCACACACACACACACACACACACACACACAGACACACACACCCCTGTGGTTTGAAACTGTACATATCATTCTGCAGTTTATGTAGCCCAGTCTTCCACAACTGGTGGCTTCCAGCCCAATTGTACGGGACTGCAATTACCAGAATTGTGAGCAAAAATGCTGTTCGAGAATTCTGGGAATTGTTTCATCTACACATTTGGGAACTATTGAAGTGAGGAAGGTTGGTGACTGTAGACTTAGACAAAACCAGCTATGCATCCAAATAGCAAAATGGTGTGAGTACAAGAAGTCCTAGTCTTAAATTCAGTAGGACTTTTTTTTGTAGTTTTCTATGACTGAAGTTTGACCAAAGAGCTGACTGACAGATTCTACTGACAGTGGAAGAATGGGACACTATTTTAGGAATATACATAAATTCTAGTGCTAAATAAATTAAACTTAAGCCCACCCTAACACCACCTTTGCCACTGAGACAGATTGAAAACATATTCCATCGTAACAGATTTTCAAAAAATACCATAGAAGAGCTTTGTAAGTAGAAACCAGAACTATTATAGAAGCATGTGTTGTAATAGTATGGTTACTTAAATATGATGGTGTTTAAGCTTCTCAATAACACAGACCTATCCGTGTTTTTAATTGCATGGGTGTCCTGCCCTTCTTTCAATTAATTATTAAAGCATACATAGGTGCTGCCCTATTTTATCCTCATAGTAACCTTGAAGCATGGTGACTTCCCCAGAGGCATCCACGTAAGCTACCTGGCTAGAGTGGGTCTCTTCCATTCAACTCTCCAGCCACTACTTATCTTACCTCAGGGTGAATAACGCTGTGATTGATCTTGCCTCTTTTGATTTCCATAACTAATATGAAAATCATATCAAGAATTTCAAAACACTGATCTCCCCATTCATCAGTGCTGAAAATCACAATATTTTCTTTTTATGGAATTATTTTGGAGTCCTTGGTGCTCTCTGAGCCTTGTTGCTTTCTTTCAGACGTTTCATTGCCAGGCTAGGCAACATCTTCAGTGCGAAAAGGAGTGGGACTTGCTCTCTGTTTATATGCCCTGGCTTGTCCTGCCTGTGTTGGTGGGGGTGTTGTACTCTCCTTGGGAGTTCCTTGATTGGGCTGTTGTTTGCTGCTTGGTTGATTGACTGAGTTAATAGTTCCTTGATTAGGGTATATTGTGCTGCTTGATTGTTCCTCTGGTGCTAATCTTGGTGTTAATCTTGCATATCTGGGTGATGATTGCTGGCAAGATGGTGTTCTGTTCTTCTGGCTTTTCTATTGTCTCTTATGAATGGTATGTAAATGTTGTTTACCTCTTTATATATTTCTTTTCTTTTTCTTTACGGTATTCTTATTCTTTCTTTTCTATTTTTTCTATTTTTTCCTTTTCTGCACCTTTTTCTTTTTATTCTCTTTTTAGTTTGTATTAGTTTTTATTGTTGTAAATTGTAATCTTTAAGAAAATTACCATAAAAAAAAAGAAATCTTCAGTAATAGCAGAAAAGATATTTATCTCCTCCACAAAGTAAGCTCTTGTCATAAAACACTTCAAAGTTGACAAGTCATATTCACATTTCCATAACAGTTCAAAACCCAAAAGAAAAGTAAAACTAGAGCCAACTTTGGCATCCTCCCCATTTTCAATTTTATGATATCAAGTATGTTGTTTGAATTGTTCTTTTGACTCGTAGTTTTATTTCTGTGAGAAATGGACCTGTTAAAATATTTACCTGGTTGCCAGTCAATTATGGGAGGTACTGTATTTGTAGGCTGACCATATTTCCTTCAGACAAAAACGGGACATTTAGGATGGCAAAACGGGACAGGGTCTTATGCCACCATGCCGGCCTCCAAACCCTGCCCCCCAGTCCACGCAATTGGCTCCCACCTGCAAACCTCACCCCCACCCCACAAGATTGGCTCCCGCCTGCAAATCCCGCCCCCATCAGTGTGATTGGCTCGGATTTTAATTTTTCTTTATTTTTAAAGGGTTTTTTTTTCTTCTAGCAGTAAATAGTGCGTCAGAGCTGGTGTGTTTGGGGGAGGCTGGAGTACACACACTGTGCACACAGCACCGTCATCTGCCGGGGAACAAGGGGCGGGGATGGAGGGGATGGAGGCCCACCACTGCCCCATCCCCCTCAGGCTTGGCCAAAGGAGGGAGGAGAGTCACTGCTGCTGCCACCGCCTCAGAGCAGGAGAAGCCGGAGGAGTCGGCTGCGTTCGGCTGCTTCAACCACACCACTCCGCCCCTTGCTGCCCACTGAAGCTCCCCAGGGTGGCCGGCTCCTGCTTCTCCTGCTCGGCGGCCCGACAACTCTCCTCCCTCGGCCAAGCCCGATCAGATGCACATACACACATTTTTCTTCTTATATCTCTTTTTTTCCCCCGCCCCCCCATGTTTGTATTTTTATTTTTATAGTTTATTAATCTCTACTTAATATTATATTCTTTTTGAATATATATAGAAGAAAGAAGAAAAATGTAAATCAAGTATTTACACAATTTTTTGTTAAGAAAACTGGAGGTATTTTAATGAAATGTACGTAAGTATTGTATGGTAAAGATGTATAAGTCAAAAATTGAATTTGAAATAAATACTTAATAAATCAGTAATATAACATAAGAGAGGAAAAAGAAAATAGTGATAAGGTTAGAAATAGATATATATAAATAAAGTAGTTAGAAAGGGTTAGAGGAAGAAGAAGGGAAGAGGGAAACAGGGAAAATAATTTAGAATAAAGATATGTTATATGAAATATATTAGATAATGAATATTATAAATTAAATGTAAATATGTATACATAAATGTAGTTATTGTTATGTGTAGCGGCAACAACTCTCCTCCCTCGGCCAACCCCGATCAGATGCACACACACACACTCACACACTCACAGGACAGACTGCCCTCGGCAGGAGCCGGCCGCGCTGAGGGGCTTCAGCCACACTACTCCGCCCCTCGCCACCCGCTGAAGCCCCCCAGCATGGTCAGCTCCTGCCAGGGCAGTCTGTCCTGTGAGTGTGTGTGTGTGTGTATGTGAGAAGCAGGAGCGGCCACCCTGGGGAGCTTCAGCGGGCAGCAAGGGGCGGAGTGGTGTGGCTGAAGCCCCTCAGCGTGGCTGGCTCCTGCCGAGGGCAGTCTGTCCTGTGAGTGTGTGAGAAGCAGGAGCTGCCACCCTGGGGAGCTTCAGCGGGCAACAAGGGGCGGAGTGGTGTGGCTGAAGCCCCTCAGCACAGCTGGCTCCTGCCAGGGCAGTCTGTCCTGTGAGTGTGTGAGTGTGTGTATGTGAGAAGCAGGAGCGGCCACCCTGGGGAGCTTCAGCGGGCAGCAAGGGGCGGAGTGGTGTGGCTGAAGCAGCCGAGCACAGCCGGATTCTCCTGCTCAGAGACCCGCCAACTCTCCTCCCTCGGCCAAGCACGATCAGATGCGCACACATACACACACACGCACCCCATACCCTCTTTCTCCAGCCTCCCCATGACCAAATGCACCCGCACCTTTTGCAGGGAGGCTGGAGAAAGAGAGTGTGGGGTGTGTGTGTGTGTGTGTGTGTGTGCGCGTGCGCGATTACGCTGAGCAAGTAATCTGCACACTCACACACACACACACACACACACACACACATGCACCCTCTTTCTACAACCTTCCCCTGGCCTCACCACTGCTGGGCAGACAATCTCAGGATCAGGTAAGGAGGCAGGAACCTGGACTGTGGTGCTGCTTCTGCTGCTGGGAACACACGTGGCAACTGGGCTTCCAGTTGCCGCGCTGATAGGGCCTCTTCCGGGCTGCCTCCAATGGCAAGTCCGGCTCCAGTCCTCCTTCCTGTCTTCCTGTCCTCCTTCCTGCCGGGTTTTAAAAAGGGACAAAATTGAGATTTTGATCAAAACGACGGGATGGTGGAAAAATGCTAAAATAACGTGACTTTCCCATTCAAAACGGGACGTATGGTCACCCTATGTATTTGGAATCTCTAAGCTCTTAAGCAATTGAAGTCTGTTGTATGTGCCAGCATAACAAGATAATTAGAGCTGACAAAAGAGCATCCACTGTGTTGTGGTTGGAGAATGAGGAATCCTGGCTCCATTATCCCTTAATAGAAGCCAGGCCATTGGCTGAATTCTGGCACCATCAGAGTCATGCAGAGCTGCTATGTTGGAAGGCCTGTAAAGGGGGACTAAAGCATGTCTACATGACCAGAGTTCCCCATCTATCAGTGAGGTCTCTTCACCCCTTGCCTCACTGCATTTGCTTGCAGAGAGGAAGGAAGAACAGTGGAAAACAGCTGGTCCAAAGACTTGTATAAGGCCAAGGTGGCACTAAAGGGCCTTCAAAGCCAAGGCCGGGAAGAGCCACAGAGCTAGGAGGAGTTCCCGCCAGTGGAAAAACAGCCTGCTTCGAATCCCATGCAGTAGAGCAGAGCTTTCCAAACTGTGTGTCGGGACACGTTAGTGTGTCGGCTGCAGTGTCTGGCTGTGTCGCGGTGGCTGCTGCTGCCTCCGAGCCCTGCCAGGATTCCACACAGGTCCTAGTGCCTGCCTTGTGCCCTGCTGTAAGAGTGTGTCACGAAATGAAGCCCTGCTGTAAGTGTGTCGTGAAATGATGCATGTCTAAACAGTGTGTCACCAACATGAAAAGTTTGGAAAGCTCTGCAGTACAGGAAGCTCAATTGCAAAAGACAAGTTTTCCAGTTGGAATTTTGGATAGTCTAAATAATTTATAATCGTTATTGAGTAATGATATGGGTCTGTAATTTTGGCATAGTGTTTTATCTTGACCCTCTTTTGGAATTAAAGTAATATTGGCTTCTGTCCATGATTTTGGTATTGGATTTCCCTTCATTATCAAATTTGCCAATTCTTTAAATGGGGAGATAATTTGATCAATGAAACACTTATAGTATCCAGCAGTAAATCCGTCGGGTCCTGGCACTTTTCCTGGTTTCATTTTTTTAATAGCATCTATAATTTCTTGTGTTGATATTGGTTCATTTAAAGTTACTTTCTGATTAGAAGTCATTTTAATTATTTTACGTTTCCTCAAGTAATCATCAACTCTCTCTATTACAATATCTTGTTTTTCATACAGTTTGGAATAATAGTTATGAAATGCCTTTTGAATTTTTGCATTCTCAGTGGTTTCTATATTGTTTTCTCGTATTTTAGAAATAATTTTTTCTTCTCTATTCTTTCTTAATTTATAAGCCAGCCATCTGCCTGTTTTATTTGCATACTCAAAGTTGTTTTGTTTGATATATCTCAATTTTAACTCAATTTCTTTAAGTGTAATCATATTTACCTGTTGTTGTAAAATTTTGATTTGATTGTTTATTTTAGAGTCTGAAGGTTTTTGCTGCAATTCTTTCTCTTTTATTTTAATTTGCTCTAAGATTGTTTGTAATTTCTGCTGTTTTGTTTTTTTGATTTTCCTATTTAAATATATGAGATAGCCTCTCATGTATGCTTTGCTGGTGTCCCAAACAGTGCTGGTATCTACTTATTTATTTAAGTTTATTTTGAAGAATTCTTTTAGTTTTTCTTTGCAGTCCTCTACAAATTCTTCCTTCTTTAAGATATCTTTGTTTAATCTCCATTTGTAACTTTTTGGATTTAATTTTAATACCATATTGACTGGATTGTGGTCTGAGAATGTTTTAGGCAAAATATTAACATTTATTATTTTATTAGCTAGATTTAATGAAGTCCAGATCATATCTATTCTTGAGAGAGATTTGAATCTACTTGAGTAAAACGTAAAATCTACTGCTTTGCCATTTTTGAACCTCCACGCATCTACCAGTGACAGATTATCTATTAATTTGAAAAAGGATTGTGGTAATTTCCCTTGATTTTTTTTAATAGGTTTATCAGATTTTCTATCTATCTTTGGGTTAATCACCCCATTCCAATCTCCTAGTACAAGGGTCGGAAATGGCGGCTCGCGAGCCAGATGCGGCTCTTTGGCCCCTTGAGTGTGGCTCTTCTACAAAATACCACGTGCGGGTGCGCGGGCGCGCACATACAGTCGCCGTCAGCCTCCCGGCTCGTTTCGCTCCTGCCGCTGCCAGCGCCTTCATTCAGCTCCACAGCAGTTCCGGGGCATACCGCCGGTGAAAGCGGAGGCCGATCCCTGGCCTCCTTCCCCGTCTGTGTAGGTCTCGTGGGCTGAGTTTCCTTTCTGCGCTGCGGGACAGGGGTGCTCCCTGAAAGAGGGGCGCCGTGGAGGCTTTTGTATGTGATGTTGCTCCCAGTGCCACAAACTTTTCTACCCTTTCTTTCCTTTGCCTCTGGCGGGAAGCCACTTTGTCCCGGCAATGGGAGGATCAGGGGATGGGGCGAGTAAGGCGTCCCCAGCTGATTGAATTAAATCTTGGGGGTAGTAGTTGTCCTCCGATTATGGGGGGGCTACTGGGGGGACAGTTTATTTCCCTCTCCTTAATTTCTGAAGGCAGGAACAAAGAGGCCGGCGTTGCAAGCAGCGCGCAGGCATGGGAGAACTAAGAATTGGGGGTGGCTCACAGTGTGTGCATGTGAATGCGTGAGAGGGCCGGCCAGATCCGAGCCTTTCCTCCCCGATGGGGTTCAGGGTCTGAACAGGCAGCATGGCTGTGGGGAAGAGGAAGGCTCTCTGTCCGGCTGGTCGCTTTTTCGCTTCACCCCCGGACTCGGCGGTGAGGTTTCGCACACGTGCGCCGAGGCCGCGTTTGGGACTGGGAGCCGGGCGGAGGGAGAGAGAGGGAAGGGGGGGCGTCTCGCTTCTCTAACCTACCTGCTGCAGGGGCATTTCCAAGCCTAACAATGCCTCCCCCCCACAGCTCTAAGAGTTGAGAATCGGGAAGGGCCGGATCTGGCCGGCCCTTTCACGCATTCACACGCACACGCTGTGAGCCACCCCCAATTCTTAGTTCTCCCATGCCTGCACGCTGCTTGCAATGCCGGCCTCTTCTCTCACACACACAGACACGTGGCCCTTCCCGATTCTCAACTCTTGGAGCTGTGGAGTGGGGGAGGCATTGTTAGGCTTGGAAATGCCCCTGCAGCAGGTAGGTTAGAGAAGCGTGCGGGCACGTGGGGGTGTGTGGGGGGCAGTTAAGGTGCTAGCTGCAACAGCTGCCCCCGAAGTGACCATATTCCACTCTTCCAACAGAAATTCCCCCAAGGAAAGGGTCGCACTTTTTTCTCTGGGAGGGGATATGAAGTTGGGGTACTAACTTATCCTCTAAAGTGTCTCCTCCTTTCCCTATGTGGTCCTTTTGCTAAAATTACCGTTATGACACCCCCCCCCCCATGTTTTCCTCTGGAGTTGAGTTCTGGCGTTTCTGCTGTCACTGGAGATGGCTCTCTCAAAGTTGGACGGTTCAAGTAACTGCTTCAGGCCACCGTTGTCTACCTGCTTATTGCCGCGTGTTTTGATCGTGATTTTAAACGAAAGGAGGGGGGTTGTGTGCGTCCCATTGGATAGGATCCGAAGGGCCGCTTTGGAAACGCTGCCCGACTCGGGCGAAATTTGGAAGGCTCCCGAGGGCGGGAGGAGGAAGAATCAATCGCCCTCCTCCAGCGCCGGCCACCAACGTCTCCACCCGCAGCCTTTGGAGCCTGGTTTTAAACGGGCGCTCCTCTCCGCCCTGGCCGCCTCTGCCCGGCTCAGCTTTGTTTCCTCCGTGCATGCTTCCGGAGAAGCAGCCCCATGAGTGGAAATGAAGTGCTAATGTGGGACGAAGAGTCTCGATCCCGACAGGCACCCCATGCATCTAATTCACAGAGTAGAGAAAGAGCGGCTTCTCCCTAGCTTGCACGCTTACTTGCTCCCCCTGCCCCCACGCACGTGCGCACACCTTCGCCCACCATAGGGGGCATAGCCGCCGCCTCAGGCCGTGCCAGTCTTGAGGGGGGCGGGGAAATATGCCAAACGGTGGAGGGAAAGGCATAGGACGTATGAAAAAAGAAAGCGGTTTCTCCCTCGCTTGCGCGCGCGCTTGCTTCGAAAGAGACAGGCAGACAGAAGACATAAGAAGGAGACAGAGACGAAATCTCTGTGAGGGGGAGGGAGGAGAAGGGTGGGCAGAGGTGGGGCAGGGGTGGTGGGTGCCAGCGAGGGAGAGAAGAAGGAAGGCAGTAAGGAACGGCGGTGGGAGCAGCGAGGATGGAGGAGAAGGTCTTCACGAAGGACCCCGGGGGAGGAGGCGGGGCGACGCTTCGCTCGCCGCCTGCCCGTCACGGCTTACTCGGACCCCGGGGGAGGTGCAGTGGCGGACGTGGCGGGGAAGGCATGGCAGCGGGCATGGTGTGCATGGCGGCGGCGGGCAATGCAGTGGGTGTGGCGGGCATGGCGGCAGCAGGCCCTAAGTGTGCGTGATTGGTCCCCACCCGCAAACCCCGCCCCTTCCACGTGATTGGTCCCCGCCTGCAAACCCCGCCCCCTTCCACGTGATTGGTCCCCGCCCGCAAACCCCGCCCCCTGGCTCTCGAGCATGTCAAAATGGCTCCTGGCATAATAAAGTTTGCCGACCCCTGTCCTCGTATAACCCAATGATTATGTGAGAAGTCTAGTAATTCATTCATTAACTCTGTAGAATTTGTTTTGATTTTCGTTTGGTGCATATATACCAACAATTAGTGTCTTAGTGCCTTGTAGTTCTATTTCTATTGCCAAATATCTACCATCCTGATCAGCTTTTATTAGTTCAAATATGATTTAACATATATTACTACTCCATTTATTTTTTTCTCATTTGCAGATATAAATTCAGAACCCAGTTTCTTATTCACTAAATGTTTAATATCATTTTTCTTAATATGAGTTTCTTGGATACAAACTATATCTTATTTTAATTTACACAAATAGTGGAAAATTTGTTTTCTCTTTATAGGTGCATTAACTCCATTAACATTCCATGTAATACATTTTAATCCATGCATTCACTTCTGTTTCTATAGGGCTTGGTGATTTTTCTCTGGTGTACTCATTATTTCCTACTGAGTTAGCTTTACCTTGTTCCATACCATTCCTGTACTTTCTAAGAAATTCTTTAGCTTTTGGGATAGAAGTTAGTTTAAATCTTTCATCTTTGTATGTAAAACTTATTCCCTCTATTCTTTCCCATCTGTATAGTATTTTATTTTTCTTTAATATGTCAGTCAAGAAGGTGTATTCTTTTCTTTTTTTTAATATTCTTAATGGTATTTCTTTTAGTATTAATATATCTCTGCCTTCTATATTAACACTTTTATCGTAATTTGCTTGTACAATTAATTCCCTAGTTCTTTTTCTGGAGAATTCAATAATTATATCTCTTGGTTTGTTGTGGGTTTTTGCATAATGTGAATTTACTCGGTACAATTTCTCTATTTCATCCTCCAGTCTGTCTTCCTCCCAATTAATTAAGTCCGCAAGCATTTGAACAACTGTTTCTTCTATATCATTTTTTTCCTCTTTTTCTGGCACACCTCTTAGCCTCAGACAAAATTCTTTTTCCTTCAGTTCTAATAAGGCAATTCTATTTGATTCAAAATTCTTATCACATTCTATGTTGTCTATCCTTTCATTAGTTTTCTTGGCTTCAGTTTCTATTTTCTTATCCATATTTTCCAACTTTTGTTCTATGCTTTTTTCTAAGTTTTCTATTCTTTTGTCTAACTTTGTTATATTTTGGGTGATGCTTTGTGTTATTTTTGTTGTATACTCTTCAAACATCCCCTTTAACCAATCTCCTTCTCCCCCCCCCCCCAAGCCCAGTTCCAGACCCTCTTCTCACTTGCTTACTTCGAGTATTCATTTCTAAAATTATTCCTAGATTTGTTAAACCTTCTAAATATTAGGTGTTTTACAATACTTATACAATATTTTTTACAGTGTTTTACTTGTATTCAGTAGACAACACAGTTCTTTCTATATGAATAATCACAGAGTTTAGAGTGAGTTTGATAGTCAAGATGTAAGAAAATGTGGGAACTCAGGGGCATGGAGCTACTATATGGGATGGCACTCAAACCCTCTGTACAATTGCCCATCGTCAAATTCCAGAAATGGCTTCCTACCAGAAGAAAGTACAAAAACGCTGGTGGGGTAGGAAGATCCTTGAGAAACCCTCAGGAATCTATATGTGATTTCTACAGGTGGTGAGTAATGCATATCCTACTACTCTGCTTTTGACTTCTTCAGCTAAAGCCATGTTGTCTTTCTGTCACTGTCACTGTCACCTACCTCCTTAAACCTTTTCCTCTTTGCAGTATCAAGCCCTTGCTGCCCTACCTGTTAAATTTCTCTCTGAATTGGTCAGATATGTATGGTGGTCATTTGAAGAGCTGATAATCAGCTAAATACAACAACCATCTTCCCTGAAGAGCTTTGTTTTTGAATTGACACTTGAACACATAAGAGTTCTGTGTGATAGTTGTGCTGGCTAAACCACACACTGAAGCTAATACCTGGTACCACAAAACAACTGGAAGGAAGTAGTTATTTACGTCAGGTATAATTAATTTGTGGAATTTACAATGTTGTGATGGCTTCCTAGCTTCAATGTTTAGAAAAAGTGGCTAGACAAATTCAGGGATATGAGGTCTAACATTTGGTAATCCTGGTAGGTAGTGAGAACCTCCTATCCATTGGCAATACGCCCTGATGCTGGAGACACTTTTGTACACAATAGGCAGTATCCTCACTTTTATATAAGATGCTTGCGGAATCTCATGTTTGCAAATTCTGAGGTAAATTAATCTACACTTCCCAGACTAAAAGGTGGACCTAAAGGATGAGAGATACTTATGACCAGCAAGACCTGAAAGAAAATGTTGATAAATACATGTCTGGCAGTCCTTCTCTGTGAGACAGGGCTCCGCAGATGTGAATCTTGTGCAGTTGTTTTACATTCTTTTTTCTCTGTATAAACAATGTAGGCAATTATAGGCCTGCTGTAACTCCCAAACCATCAGACATTAAGAATATATCCCACAGACTCTGAGCTATTACTGGTTTTCTGATTTGTCCTGAGTCCTCCAAAGAAGACTTAGTCTTAGTGGTGGATTGCAAGGAGTCTCTCATTGACCAAAAGACTTCAGAGGAGGGGACTTGCAAGTGCAAGCCATTTATTTATTTATTTATTTATACATACATACATACATACATACATACATACATACTTCAACTTTTATTACCGCACCATCTCCCCCAGAGGGGACTCTGGGCGGTTTACAATACGACAATTAAAATTTTTAAATATAACTACAATTTAAAATATCATTCTAACCATTACAGTACTAATAAATTAAATATAAAATCCAGTAGGTGATAGATGTTCTTTTAAAAGGGCTCTATGGCACCAGCCATCCCCAAGAGGAACTGTTCCCATTCCCATCCCACGCAAGGCGGCAAAACCAGGTCTTTAAATTCTTCTGGATGGACAGGAGCGATGGGCCCTGTCTCACCTCCGGGGGCAGAATGTTCTAAAGAGTAGGTGCCACCACGGAAAAGGCTCGCTTTCTGGACCCTGCCAAACGAAACTCCCTTGACGACGGGGTCCGAAGCATGCCCTCTCTACATGATCGAGTGGGACAGTTTGAAGTTATGGGGATGAGACGGTCCCTCAAGTAGCCTGGTCCCATGCCATGTAGGGCTTTAAAGGTCATAACCAACACCTTGAATTGCACCCGGAAGCACACCGGTACCCAGTGCAGCTGGCGCAGCAGAGGTGTCACATGATTCGATCTAGGGGCACCAATAACTGCACGCGCAGTCGAATTTTGGACCAGTTGAAGATTCCGGATACTCTTCAAGGGTCGCCCCATGTAGAGCACGTTGCAGTAATCTATATGGGAGATGACCAGGGCATGAGTGACTGTACGGAGGGACTCCTGATCCAGGAAAGGGCGTAACTGGCGCACAACACAAAGTTGTGCAAAGGCCCTTCTGGCCACGACTCCCACCTGCTCTTCAAGCAGGAGTCATGAGTCCAGGAGGAGCCCCAGGTTCTGCACTGATTCCGAATGGGGTAGTGCAACCCCATTCAGAACCAAAGATGTTAATTTCACGGATCCAGAAGAACCATCAATCCACAGCCACTCTGTCTTACCAGGGTTCAGTTGAAGCCTGTTGTTCCCCATCCAGACCCCCACAGCCTCCAGGCACTGAGAAAGGGCAGTCACTGCATCACTTACCTCACCTGGGATGGAGATGTACAATTGAGTATCATCAGCACATTGATGATATCTCATCCCATGGTGACAGATGATCTCACCCAGCGGTTTCATGTAGATATTAAATAGGAGAGGTAAAAGAACCGAACCCTGCGGCACCCCACAAACGAGGGGGCGAGAGTCAGATCTTTCATCTCCTATTACCACCAATTAGCTATATCCTGGCACCAGAGGTGTTTTATTCACAGATGGGAAAAACCCCTTAATGCAGCAAATGCTGCTTCAGAAACAGCAGCACACCACCACTTTGTGCATGGATGGGTGTTCATTCTTGGCTCAGAAGCAAGGAAGAAATTAGCAATTTACCTTATTTTGTGTGTGTGTGTGTGTGTGTGTGTGTGTGTGTGTGTAGATGGGGTTAGAGAGAGAGAGAGAGATAAGATGGGGAAGGGAAGCAAGGAAGAAATTAACAATGTATCTGTGTGTGTGTGTGTGTCTGTCTGTCTGTCTGTCTCTCTCTCTCTCTGTGTGTGTGTGTGTGTGTGTGTAGATGGGGAAGGTACATGTCCTTAAGCTTGGACAGGACGTATTTAGTTACTGGCTGATCAGCTGCTGTTGGCCAGAAAGGGCAAGCACACCACGTAGCCATGAGTGGCCTGCCCACAGTGAAACGATCATCACCGTGGCAAATGGCACTGCCAAAGCCAAAATGGAAAAGGCAGAATTCCACCAGCCCCTACCAAGGGCTACATAAGTAACTGTGGTGTGTGGCAAAACATCCAAAGAAACTGCAGCTGCCTGATACTGGTCCCAGGAGCACTGCCCAGGCAGGGAGATGCCTGTAGCGCTCTTGTCCCCAGAGATAATAAAAATAATCCAAGTAATAAAAACTATGGCCACACAAAACCCCTTGTTGGCATAAGCAGCAGACAACTTCTAATGAACCCACTGGTGACTGAACTAGCAACAAACAATTGGCAGAATTCATCTCTCATACCTAGTTTGTCAACCTTATTTCCTGCACCAAACTGGCAATCTTTTAAAAACAGCATTAAACCCATGTTTATAAGAAGCCCACATAAGTCCTGACAAGCGTAATGGAAAGTCCCCGTGAGGCATTGATGCAGGCAGATGCCTCTGTGGAAGGCAGGTGTCTGGATTCTCCTGCAGTCCAAGCCAAAATGGCCCTGAAGGGCAGCGCCCAGTGACTGTCAGCCTTACCAGGTAGACCAGACAGGAAACACAACCAGATATGCTAATTCTACTTTATTGTAAAGCTACATTAACAGAATCTTGAAAGTCTGAAAGTAATAGTCTCCCACCATCTCCTTTACAGCCTGAGAAACTAGGGAGGGTCCCTTCTGAGCCTCTTGCCCCACCCACTATCCAGCTGCGGACTATGTCCTCTCTTATCTGACTGTTCCCTAGACAGCATCTCTTTGCCTGTCTCCCAAGGTCTTTCCCACATACCATTACAGTGACCAGAGGGGAGGGGAATGCCCACAATAGCCTAAAGTGGGCAATGAGATCTCAACCTTTGACCATGTCAGCAGTAAAATGTTCAGTGAAGCATGCCAGATCATATCCCTGGCCAAAAAAATGGATCAAAAGAAGAAAGACATTACTTAAAAATCAAAAGAGCTAAGGAAGACTTTAATCTGTTTCAGGTCTGAGTGGAGGATAAGATGAAGGTGACATCATGAGGCACAGGAAAAAGAAGTGCTTACTGGGGCATATTCATATGGTGAATCCACTGCCAGCAATAGGCATCCTTGAACTTTTGATATTCACTAGTCAACAGCTCATGACCTGCAATATACCTTTTTGGTGATGGCTCCTGCTTGCCCTGTCCTAACACAACTTAGGCTTTAACTCTTCAGCTCTTCAGTTTTTCCCTCCTCCCCCAAACAATTCTGCAACATCTGGGGCTGAAGTACCCCACTATCCCCCCCAAAATCAGTAGGCAAATTGATTTGCCTGCTGATAGGCGAACAAGCTCCTCCCTGCCCAAGTAAAAAACCAAAAACAAGTTTAAGACCACGTCTTCATTGCACACTAATTCCTGCCCTTCACTTGACCAGTTCCAGAGCACAAAAAGGGGTAGCCACTGAGTTTCTCTGACTAATTTCTACACCACACTCCCCAAAGCTCTGATTATATCCAGTCCCTTTCTATCTGAACCCCTTATCGGAGGACAGAGCATCTATGACCCTCCAGATGTTGCTGACCACCAGCTGCCAGTATCCCTCACCGTTGGCTATGCCAGCTGAGGTTTCTGTGAAATGTGGTTCAGCAACACATGGAGGGTCATCACTGCTTCTTCTATGAGATCTGAACTGTTAAATCTTGGAAGGGAATCCAATCAATCAATCAATCAATCAATCCAATCCAATCCGATCAACCTGATTGCCATCTCAGCCTTAAGAGGAAAATAGGGGATTTGCTTCCAGCCTACATTCTGCTTTGGTACCTCTTTCCATTGCTGCAGTTGTATTCCTCAGCCTGCGGTTCTGCTTCTTGTTGCCTGGCTGGTGCTGGGTGCAACTGGTAAGTGGAAGACTCTTCTTCACCCTGTTTATTTCTGGAGAACTGTTTTTTACTCAGCACACTTTTGTTGCTTTGTTTTCTCAGCACTTCATCTCTAGCCATGCTGATTGGTTGTTAGCCAAAGCCCTCTTCTGGTTGATTGGATGCTGAAGGTGCTGTGGGTGTGGCTCTGCAAAACCACAAGAATACAAAGGGAATATTCAGTGCAAAGGATATGACTGGAAGGATGAGGATGGTCCATATGGGGCACGTGGAGGCTGAGCTGGTCTTCTGGAACTCTGTGGGCAGAGACAAGAAAAACAGGGAACCTTGGGGGCAGGGATGGGGAAAGCACAGGAATGGATCCTAATAGAATAATTTATTAAAACTATATGACACCCAGAGTCACTGGGAGTGGGCAGCGTATAAATTTAATATATCATCATCATAATCATCGTCATGGGTCTGAAACAAATTATTTTCTGGGCCAAACCTTCTTGACAAATATGAGTAGAATTCAAGAGGAAGAAAGATCTTCCCACATGATTTTTAATATTGCAAAGTTTTAATATTTAAAACAATGAGAAGCGTAATATTTTGCACTGTTGTCTAGGTAACAGTACAGCTCCTTCCTTTTTTTTATATATTTTATTATTTTTTTAGAACAAAGATAAAAAACTACAAAAAAGGAAAAACACTACATACAAAAAGAATAACATTAAAAGTGCAAAAACAAAAAAGAAAAAAACTTCTGAACAACTTTGCCTGTGAGCTCCACAGGCAGAGCTGGCAATGTGATGGGTTTTTTTGGGCACAGACTGATTTTCTGTAGCCCCAAGTGTTTTTCCATATTAAGGAACACGCTGAGAATCAACCCATCTGTCCTCCAGATGGTGAGTTGTAGCCAGGAGTTCGTAGACAGCGTCTGTGACCGAGTGGTAAGACTCACCAGGAGGCTGGGATTCAACCTTGTCTAACCCACGTTTGCATTCCCTTATTAAAAGGGAGATAAGTTGTAGCCTTTCCATATCTTAAACACCTAATTTGATTTTTAAGTTTTGTATCCTAAGAGAAGTTTTTTACACTAAGAAAAAACGGAATCTCTCGGTGACTACAGTTATTTTTGGAGTTTCTTAATTTAAAAAAAAAGTTTTGGCTTGCTTCCCAGTTTGGGTTATACTCAGAGATAGAATACTGCCTTTCTGTTGTTATCTTGGTGGCAGAGTTCCAAGGATGAAGTGTTTATATATATATATATATAATTCTAAACTGTACTCTCTGTATACTTTTTTCTATTCTCTGCCTAAATATTTTTTTTTTTTTGTTAATTTAGGATTAATTCATTAACCTCTATCTTTGTGAGTTAATTTCTTAGGGTGTGTTATAATTTACTATCTGAATAATGGAAGAGTTTAAAGAAGATTTAAGAAAATTACGTTATCAGCAAGAAAATATCATTTTAAAGAACTGTCAAACTATCATACAGACTGTTTGGGACATTAAAGAGGAGATTTTGGTCAAAATGAAACAATTATATGAAAATACTATGATGAAACAAGAAGAAAACACAGGAAAAGATGGCATTTTTGCTGTTGTGGGGGTAATTGAAAAGCTCTCAGCTGAGAACTCTGAACTGAAATGTTATGACTATTTTGGTCAATGTTTTGGGGAAAAAGAACGTACTGTGTGGAAGGTTTTTTCTCTTTTGATGGAAACTTGGTATTTTCTGAAGCTATTGTAGATTTATAAAAAAAAGGTTGCTGTGCTGTTGAAATGTCTGAATGCTCTGATATATTTTGAGAAGGGGTAAAAAAATTAAGAATACTTAATTGGACTGATAATGAGGTTAATTTGACTTACATGATTTTTGATTTCTAAGACTTAAAAAATATTGGTTTTTAAATATAATTAGGGTTAAGATTGTTAATTATATAAGTAGACAATTTATAAAAACTAATATATAGTTGGATTGATTAAGAGAGTATATGATTGTTTTATAGGGTTTTGTAAAACTTAAAGGATATTGATAGATATAATGTTTTATACTTTTTTAGAGATCTAATAGAGTTAAGATGGTTTATTATAAAGGCAGAAAATTTATTTGTTTTTATAATTTGATGTGTATTGTGTAGACAGAAATATATAGAATAGCAGTAGAAGGGGAAAAATTATTAAATGGATTATTTTTAAAAGGAAGGGATTGAAGGGGAAGGAGCAAATTTATTAGAGATTTATACATTGGAAGGATTTATAGAAATAATATGGTTAAGGTTTGACTTAGAGGAAGGGTTTGTTTGTGGAAATTGCTGTATATTCTTGCTGTGAAAAGCAGGAAGCCACCTGTTTATATGTAACTTTTAGTACAGCTCCTTCCTAACAGTGCAATAGTGCCATGGGAATCACTCTGATGCTCAAAATTCCACTCTTCTCCTTCATCAGCCACAGGAAGGCTGTTGTTCTGGAGAAGACACTCCCTCTTCGTATGTGGAGATACTTGTTCATTTTTTTTCAGAAACTGAAGTGAGCTATGATCTTGAAACACCGTACTTCTATCATAATCCTGCACATGACACAGGAATCCTGTCTGCCCAACCACAATTATTATCCCTTTGCACCTCTGAAAATAATTAAAGCTGTAATCTTTCAGGATATAATGAGAGAGATTTAGAGTTCATATCTTTGAACAGAGCTCTTAATTGTCTGTGGCTTGAATCATGTCAACTGGATTTCTATTTTCTTAGTGGAAACGTTTCACTCCTTATCCAAGGAGCTTCTTCAGTCTGAGTAAAGTTAGTAAGGGAATCCTTAAATATGTTTCTAGGTTGGCTGTGTGACCTTGCACCTGGGGCTAGGTCATGGTTATTTTTGAGATGTTTGTTTCTAAGTCCCTTTATCATCTAAAGGAGGATCGTTAAGATTACCCTGCTGCTGTTGAGCTTGTGAAATGGTCTTAATCTTCCTAGGCACAGAAGACAAAGCAGGAAGGAAGATAGGGGAAAGGTTATGCCTGAGGCCCCCACCTCTATTCAAGGAAGGATTTTCCAAGTTGGCATGAGAGCTCTTAATTGAGCATCCTGTGCTGGAGGGAACAGATAACACTGGGAAACCTTTGGCACATTTACTGTGGTGCAGCTACATGTGCAGCCAGAAGACTCTGCCGTGTGAGTCATTCAGCAACAAGGTCTTTGATTGCCTATGACTTTGCCATCCAAGACTATCTGTAAATTGCAGCATCATGCGCTTCTGCCACAGAACAATTAGGCAACTCAAATGGCGTTCTTCTGCTGTAGGCTACATGCAGAATTACAATGTCTTTACCATTCCATTTTTATTTTTATGAAGGTGAGTGTACCAAAAAACCTGATCAGTGGAAAGATGGTTAATACCGACTGCAAGACTTAGTTCTTAATAAAACAAAGATGAAATCTTTCAATACTCTTTCCTCAGAATGATCAAAACCACCTCATTGCTTTCAATATCTTCAAATAAGCAGCACAGTTCACACATAATATTTTCTTTAGAAGAATGGCAGACTAAGCTGTGGGAATATGCAATTATTAATTTATTATTAAAATTATTATTAATTTCAAATATGAATTATCAAAAATAATTCATATTTGAAAAACAAGCCAGGTACAGAATTTAAGTTAACATAGAATCTATTTTAGCTCCATAGCTCATCTCTTTTAAGTAAAAAAAACAAAATCCAAATGTTTTGTCCAGCATTTGTAAGCAAAGTCAAGAAACAGGAACAATTGGGATTTCAGAAATTCTCTTTATTGCCGTTAGAGTATTATAACAGAACCTTGAAAGTCTGTCAGAATTTCTCTCTACTTCAGACAGGACATCTGAAAAGGAAATTAAGCTTAAACAAGGAAGACTCCCACAGTCCTTTTTTGACATGATAGACCATTTGGCATTAGTAGATTCCTGGCGACACAAAAATGGATTAGCAAGGGAATATACCTTTTTTCAGAAAGATATAAATCCTTTTCAACAATTGACATGATATGGATTTCAAATAATTGCCAAGGATAAGATCTTTATTCGCCATCTTGAATTTTATATTTTATATTTTGTATTTTTATATTTGTATCTGTATTTATCTGTATTTATATTTATACTATATTGTTTTTAGCGATATGTCATTTTTATCATCTGTAAGCTGCCCAGAGTCGTCGTATGCGAGATGGGCAGTAGAGAAATATGATAAATGGATAAATAAATTTAGCCAATAAAATTTGTAAGGTTGATATTTTACCAAAGATAAATGTGATCACAGTCCAGTAAGTTTGAAAATAAAGAGATCATATATGGCTTTTAGATGGAGATTGAATGAAGTATTTTACAAAGAGAAAACATTTTTTCCTTTTTTTTATTTTTTTTTTAACAAAATTTTATTTACATTCAACATAAAGTTTTACACATCACAAAACATTTTGTAACAAGTTATATATACATAATATTCATACAATTCCATTCGATATTTGGTGTCTAACCTTTTATTTTTATCTTCTTTCTCTCCTTTTCCTTCTTACTTCCTTCTTTCCTCTCTCTGATCTTATACCCGACTTCTACTTTTCTTCTAACCTTCTAAGAACCATTCTTCCTCTTTTTTATCTGTTTACTAATTCATTCTTTTTCATTAACTATTTTCTTTCTCTTCTTCTTTTTTTTACTTTATATTTAACACAAGCTTCTACATAACCTCTGTCACATATACACCTTCCAACAACTCTATATACAATTCAATAATATCTATTTTTTATTCTTTATCTCATCTATCTTTCTTATTCCTTCTTTATTTCCTCTTTGTCTCATACCCTCTCCTACTTTCCTCCTACCTTTCTAACTCTCCTTCCTTGATTATATATATTATATACATACATACATACATACATACATACATTAATATTCTCTTAGGTTTTTTCCCTCTTGGTTTATACAACTTGTCCACGCAGTACAAACATATATATACATCTTTAAAATTACTTCCGGCTTTCTTAACTTAGAACTTAAATGTAACTGTTTAGTATACATTTTCTCTCTTACTTCTTCTATATTATTATTTCCCCCCCTCTTACTATTTCTATCAATCTATTTGAATTTTTTTTTATTCTGGTTTCTATTTTATTTATTTTATATCATATTCTTTTTTAATATATTCTGTAAAGGGGTCCCATATTTCCTTATACTTCCCTGTTTCTTTCCCTTTTATTAAATTAGTCAATTTATCTGCTTGCATCAATTCCATTATTTTTATAATCCATTCTTCTTTAGTTGGGGTTTTTTCATCTTTCCAATATTTTGCATATTTTATTCTTGCAGCAGTACTTAAATACAAAAATAAATTATTTTGTCTTTTATTCAAATTATCTTCCATTTTTCCTATCAAGTAGAGTTCTGGTTTCATCTCTATATTATTAGCTAATATTTCACATACAGTATATACTTATGTATTTTACTCCAATATTTTTTTGCTTTTTCGCATGACCACCAAATGTGGTAAAAAGACCCGCTTTTCTTTTTACATTTCCAACAAGCGTTCGTATTTCTAATTTTTGATTTGAATAATACTTCAGGAGACAGGTACCACCTGAAAATCATTTTGTACATATTTTCCCTCAAATTATTACTTAAAGTAAATTTTATATTTTTTGTCCAGATTTTTTGCCATTGATCATAAGTAATTTCTATTCCTAGGTTTTCTTCCCATTTACTCATATAATTTTTGATTTTTATGTCCTTGGTTTTCATCTCTAATAATATTTTATATAATTTTGAAATTAAGTGATCATTTTCTTTTTCTAATATATTATCCCAATTGTTTTCAACTTTTGTAAATTGAAAGTTCTTTTTATCTATTTTGTATTGCTCCTTCAGTTGTAAATATGTAAACCAGTGACATGTTATATTTTCAATTTCTAATTCCTCTCTTGTTTTAATTCTGTAATTATTTCCTTCCATTTTAATAAATTTTTATATATTATGTATTCTTTATTATTCTGATTCACAATTCTGGCACCTGCCTCCTGGGTTGATACCCATAGTGGAAGATTTGGTGATAACGTTTTTTTATATTTGTTTCAAATTTTTATCAATGATTTTCTTATTATGTGGTTATTGAATGCTTTATGTACTTTACATCTATTGTACCACATATAACCATGCCATCCGTATCTATTGTTGTGTCCTTCTAAATTAATTATTCTATCATTTTCTAATTTTATCCAATCTCTAATCCAAATTAGTCCACATGTTTCATAATATAGTTTTAAGTCAGACATAGCTAATCCCCCTCTATTTTTGGTATCTCGTAAATATTTTAACTTAATTCTGGGTTTCTTTTTTTGCCATATAAATTTTGTTATTTCTCTTTGCCATTTCCCAAAAACTTGGTCTTTTATCATTATTGGAATCGTTTGGAACAAATATAAAAATCTTGGTAAAATATTCATTTTTATTGTGGCTATTCTACCTAACAGAGATAATTGTAGATTTACCCATTTCTCCAAATCTTTTTTTATTTCTTTCCATAGACTTTCATAGTTATTTTTATATAAATCCAAATTATTTTTTGTTATTTGTATTCCTAAATATTTTACTTTTTTAACATTTTGAAATCCTGATAATTGTTCTATTTTAGTTATCTCTTCTTTACTCATATTTAGATTAATCATTTTGGTTTTCTGCTTGTTTATTTTGAATCCTGATACCTCCCCATATTCTTGCAACTTTACATTTAATTTTGTTATTGAATTCTTTGGGTTTTGTAATGTTATTACCAGGTCATCAGCGAATGCCTTTAATTTGTATTCTTCTTGTTTTATTCTAACCCCCTCTAAATTTTGGTCTTTCCTAATTCTAACAACACCTCTAGCACCAAGATAAATAATAAGGGAGAGATAGGGCATCCTTGCCTAGTACCTTTTAATATATTACATTCTTGTGTTTCATCATTATTTACTATTATTCTTGCTTTTTGTGTCTTGTATATTGCTTTTATTGCATTTATGAATTTGTCGCCAAAATTTCTATTTTCTAATACTTTATAAATAAAATTCCAATTAACATTATCAAAAGCTTTTTCCGCATCTAGAAATAATAGCATAATTGGTTTTTCATTGTGTACATTGGCGTATTCTATTAAATCAATTACGTTTCTTACATTATCTTTTATGTGTCTGTTTGGAAGAAATCCATTCTGATCTTGATTAATTATTTTCTGTAAGATTTTTTTTAGTCTTTCAGCAAGAACAATAGTAAATATTTTATAATCATTGTTTAATAATGAAATTGGTCTATAATTTTTGCAGTCTGTTGAATCTTGGGGTTTTTTTTGGAATTAATACTATATTGGCCTCTTTCCATGATTGTGGTATTTCTGATCCTTGTAATATTGAATTGAACATTATTTTTAGTGGATTAATCAGATGTTCTTAGAATTTTTTATAATAATCTGCTGTAAGACCATCAGTTCCGGGTGTTTTATTTATTTTCAATTTTTTAATTGCTTCTTTGATTTCCTGAATTGTAATACTATTATTTGTAAATTCCTTGTCCTCTTCTTTTAATTTTTCTAGATTACAATTTTTAATATATTCGTCAATTTTGTTTATTGATGTTTGTTGTTCTTGATATAAATTTGTATAATATTCAAAAAAAGCACCCTTAATATCTTCATTGTACGTTAATTCCATATTTTTGTCTTTGATTTTAGTAATAATTCTTTTTTCTTTCTCTTTTCTCAATTTATACATTAGCCATTTTCCTGGTTTATTTGCCTGTTCAAAATTTCTTTGTTTTATAAATTTTAATTTTTTGTCTAATTCTTCTGTTAATTCAATTTTAATCTGGAGCTGCAATAATTTTATTTGGTTTGTTATTTCTTCCTTTTCTTTTCTTTTTTTTATTCTTTTGCAATTCTAATTCCTTTTCTTTTACCTGTTTCATTAATGTTTCTATTTTTTTATTTGATCTATTTTTTAAATAATTATTTATTGATATCAGATGACCTCTCATAAATGCTTTACTTGCCTCCCAAACAGTTTCTATTTTTACTTCATTGTCCATGTTCCAATTTAAGAACTCTTGTAGTTTTTTCCCTAGTTCTTCTATTTTTTTTTATCTTTTAGTATATTTTCATTCATTCTCCATCTATATATTTTTTTATTTATACTTAAGGACATTTGAACTGGGTTGTGATCCAAAATTGTTTTTGCAACTACTGATATATCTCTGATTTTGTTTTCTAAATTTTTTGAAACCCAAATCATATCAATCCTAGAAAAGGAATTAAATCTATTAGAGTAATATGTATACTCTTTCTTGTTTCCATTTACATGTCTCCATACATCTATTAACATTAAGTTCTTTGCCATATCAAAGAATTCTTTTGGTAATTTTCCTTGTTTTTTATTGATATGATTTTCTGATTTTCTGTCAATTTCAGGCTCCACTACTCCATTCAAATCCCCCATCAATATCCAATTATTAATCCTATTTTCTGAGGTCACATCTGATAAATCTTTAAAGAATTTTTTCTGATTGATATTTGGAGCGTAAATTCCAATTAGCATTATTTTCATATTTTGACTTTCTATTTCTACTAATATAAATCTTCCTTCCTGGTCTTTTGCCACTAATTGGGGTTTAAGCGAAGGTTTAATATAAATTACAATCCCATTTTTCTTTTTTTCATTTGTTGTTATAAAAGATATTCCCAGTTTTTTATTTTCTAAATATTTTTCCTCTTTCTTTTTAATATGTGTCTCTTGAAGACAAATAATGTCTAAGTCTAGTTTTTTAAAAAATTGAAATACTCTGTGTCTTTTGACTGGGGAATTAAGGCCATTCACATTCCACGTTATATTATTTAATTTACTCATTTCCTATACTTTCCAATTTTGCCTATTTTTCCCACTTTATATTCTTTTAACCTTATTCCTGTTCTTTTGGTTGCTCTTTCTTATTTCCCAATTCTTTCTCTAACTTTTTATAAAATTCTTTTGCTTTAAATATGGAATTTAACCTGTATCTTTGTCCCTTGTACAACAAATTTAGTCCTTCAATATTTTCCCATCTAAAATTTATTTCATTCTTCTTCAATATGTCTGTTAGGAATTTATATTCTTTTCTTTTTTTAAGAATTTTCCCCGGAATCTCTTTAAATATAGTTACTGCTTCACCTTCCACTTCAATTTTTTTATTGTATGCAGCCTGGATTACCATATCTCTGTATTTTTTTATTATTTTTTTTGAGAATTCTATGAGTATATCCCTTGGTTTTTTATTGATTTTGGCATATTGTGAATTTACTCTATATATATTTTCTATTTCTTCTTCTATTTTTTCCTCTTCCCACTCAACCAAGTCTGCAATCATTTGTATTAATATTTCTTTTATATTCTCCTCTTTATCCTCTGCCACCCCTCTTATTCTTATATAGTGCTCTTTTTCCTTCAATTCTAATAAGACTATACGTTCCTCTTCCTCTTCTCTTCTTTTTTCACAAATATCAGTCTGTTTCTTGACTTCTTGAATTTCAGTCCTAAGTTTTCTTTCTATTATGTCCAATTTTTGGTCCAATTTCTTTTCCAGACCATCTAATTTTTCTTCAAGTACTTTTTTAACAGTTTGAGTTATAGTCTCTGTTGTTTTTGTAGTAAATTCATCAAATAACGGCTTGAGACCTTCTCCTTCTGATGTGTCTGATCCTTTTCTTAGTATTATTTTTGTAGCCATAATTGTCTTATCCAATGTCAGAGAAAAGGAAACTTCTATTTTTTAGCTACTGTATATATGTTTATCTATATATTTCCACACCAAAAGCTATGGTCTATTATTTCTACAATATATTTAAATCAGTGTTTTTCTTTAACAATCTATTCTGTACAATATTCTATACTTCTATAATATATATTTACCTAAAGCAAAAAGAAAAAAAAGAAGATTCTTTAGTTACATTATTTTTCTCTACTTACATATGTTCTTAATATTTCTAGTCAAACATTTAAAAGTACTGATACAATATACTCAAAATGGCTACTTTAATTAATTAATTAATTAGATCTCAGTTTTATAGGAAGCAAATGAGTCTTTACTAAGTCTTTTATTTGTCCTTCGTTAAGAAATTTCCGCTTTTTCTTTTCTTTTAGTTATTCGCTATAGTTTGTGGCTAGGATAGCAAACCCGTTAGATATATAATCCAACTTCGCCCATTGAAATGCTTTCTTCTTTCTTGTCACTCGGTTTCGCGGGCCTCCATATATTTCCGACAAGGACTCACATTAACACAAGACAAAACGAACACTTGCCCGACTCGCTCTCCTCTGTGACAGCCGAATTTCTTTTCAGAAGAGTTCTCCTCCGCTCTTCTGTGCGGTCTCGCTTCTCTCTCCTTCAGCAAGATCGTCAAATTCAACGGAGCGCAATAGTAATAGTATTACTGTTGAATTGACATCAGCTTGGACAAAGGGACTGACCTAAAAACTGTTTGGGACACCAGTTAAGGCAGTTATGAGAGGTCACTTTATTTACCATAGTTGTAATATAAAAAGGAAGTGTCAACAAAAAATGCAAACTATCTTGGATCAAATTAAATTAAAAGAAATTGAGTTACAGAATAACCCAGTGGATACTGGTATTTTACATCAACTTAAATTATTACACCAACAATTATCTATGTTGACTGTGAGGGAAATTGAGACAAAATTGAATTATGTTAAACAGAGACATTTTGAGTTTGCCAATAAACCTGGAAGATGGTTGCCCTATAAATTAAGGAAGGAAAGAGAAAAGAAAATGATATTAAAAATTCAAGAAGGAAATATTAAATTAATGGATAATGAAGGAATTAAGAAATTGTTCCTCAACTTTTTCCCCCCAATTTGTATAAAAGCAAGAAGTTTCTCTGGAAAAGATAGATTTGGGGAAACAAAAATTACCAAAACTCTCACAATCACAGAAATTATTAATGAACAATCATATAACTACTTTTGAAATAGTGGGAGCTATAAAAAGAACCAAACTGGGGAAAGCACCAGGTCCAGATGGTTTGCCAGCATTGTACTATAGGTGTTTCAAGGATCAGCTTCTTCAGCCTTTTCAAAGATTGATGAATTCTATTTTGCAGGGTTCTGCAATGCCTGACTCTTGGAAAGAAGCCAATATTGCACTTTTACCAAAAGAAGCCAAGATATTAAGAAACTTAAAACCTGGTTTTGTCAGTATGCTTGGGGCGGGAAGGAGAACGGGCACACCTGGAGATGACTAGCACCTTAGATTATCCCTGGAGTGCCCTTTTTACTTAAGAACTTAGAAGATCCCGTCATTGGATTTTATTATTTTTTTTACATTTTAAATTGTTATTTAATTTGTATTTTATTCTATTTATAATTGTACATTGTTGATTGTATTTTGTTGTAAACTGCCGAGAGTCCC
This sequence comes from Charina bottae, assembly GCA_023362775.1. Taxonomy (NCBI): domain Eukaryota; kingdom Metazoa; phylum Chordata; class Lepidosauria; order Squamata; family Charinaidae; genus Charina; species Charina bottae. Next base: position 202,511,289 of record JALMGJ010000001.1, read on the forward strand.
CCTTGGGGGAGTTGGGCGGTGATAAATTTGATTAAATAAATAAATAAATAAACATTACTCTAATTAAGAATTATAGACCAATTTCATTGTTGAATAATGATTACAAAATATTTGCTTCAATATTGGCTGAAAGAATGAAGAAAATTTTACAGGACTTTATTCACCAAGATCAATGTGGGTTTCTACCCAAAAGGCAATTAAGAGACAATGTGAGAATAGTTATGGATATTATAGAATATTTACAATACCCCAATGAACAGCAAGCAGCTCTCATCTTTTTAGATGCAGAGAAGGCCTTTGACAGTTTGAACTGGACTTTTGTATTCAAAGTTTTGGAAAATATGGACTTTGGAGATAATTTTATTCAAGGAATTAAATCAATGTATGTGCCTTAAAAAGCATGTATTATTGTAAATGGCAATTTAACTGAGCCTTGTCATATACAGAAAGGTACAAGGCAAGGATGTCCTTTGTCACCTTTATGTTTTATTCTAGTTCTGGAAGTCCTGACAAGACGATCAAATAAAGGGTTTGAAGATAAAGAAGGAGGTCTTCACACTGAGGGCCTTTGCTGATGATTTAGTTTTAATACTACAAGACCCTTTAAATGTTGTTGAATATTTGATGAACAAAGTAAAGGAATTTGGGTCATTAGCCAGACTTAAAGTAAACAAACAAAAAACAAAGATGTTGATTAAGAATATGACTACACACAATCAAGAAATGTTGATGGGTAAGACTGGTTTTAAAATTGAAAAAAAGGTCAGATATTTGGCAGTGACATCATCAAACATAAATTGTATGTTGTTTCAGAATAACTATGTTAAACTGTGGAGTGATGTTAAGAAAGACTTGTTAAGGTGGTGTGATGCCCTCGATCTGTTGCCTATTAAATCAGGATTCCTGACACAAGCCCCTCAGGGATATGAAGGAATCTTTATTAAACCCAGTGATCCATTGCACACTAAAGATTTGAGTGAATAAAAGTCCCGCAACCAACAATTTAAGAATCTCCAAGTCCCCCCCCCCCAATCGGGATTCACAGCTCGGTTGCCCTTCCCTTCGTCTCTCAGGTTTCAGGTCTTTCTGGGTCTGAATCAACTAATGTGGCAATATTGCCCTTTGATCTATCCTGGGTGCTGAATCGCTCAGCACAATACTTGGATCAACATGTTTGCAGTTCTGTGAATACATCAAAGCCCCATTGCCAGCATTCTCCCCTACTTTACACGACCCTGTGTAATGGCTACCTGCGGAAGACCTTTGTATTTCGAGGAGTTAGGTGGCATGTTTTGATTTTCCTTCCCCACACCTAGGAGATTAGAGTTTATTTTGAGTTATACTGATGTTTAATTGGCTTGTTTTTGTTGCTGTTTGGCATGAGAGGGGGGAGAGAAGAAGCATATGTTCACTCCTCCAGCAGCCCTTCAGAACATATCTCTGTGGGAAGTGCGGGGAGAGAAAACCCCCAGCTTGTTAAGTTTAAGCATGTTCACTCCTCCAGCCGCCCCTCTAGTGGCTTGGAATGGGGGGGGGGGGTGATAAGAAATTGTTTATGCCTAGGCACTGGCTTATCTGATGGTTTCCCAGGATATTGGAATGATGTCATAGACAGGTGCCGGGGCCTCAGAAGGAATCCCAGTCAAGGTAAGTCTGGGCTTGGTCACGGGGTTTGGAAGCCAGGCTTTGATAAAAAGCCTGAGTATTGTCTTTGGAGTTTGGGAGTCCACACAGGCCTGAGTGCTGGGTGCTGTGAAAATTGCCACCTTGGGGTATCTCCGCTGTCCTTATTAGAGGGCTCCTGGCAGCCTATGGGAGATTAGGTATCACCTTGTTTGCTTGGTATGTATGTATGCATTTCTTTCTGTATGCTATGCTTGTTATGCTCTGTGTAATTTAGTTAAACTGTGCTTCTGCTCAACCTTGTTTGTCTATAATAAAGCTTTAAGTTTCTTTATCCACTGGTGTGCTATTATCTCTGGATCTAAAAGAATCAATTGCCCTAGCCCCTGATCAAAGAGGCGTGGACTCTTGGCAATACACCCTGTGAGTTTAACAGACTGGTGGGATGTTCTTTCCTGGCGCCATGGCAGGATGGCATGGATGACATCCTGACATACCGCCCCCTAAAATAAATCCCCCACCTTTAGCGCTTTATATACGAAATACAAAATACATTACACTTAACCCGTTACATAGGTTCCCCTCCATTTTCTCAAACCCTCTATTTCAGCTTGGTTGGGAATTTGTCATGAAACTTTTTCAAAGTTAGGTACTCGTACATGACAACTGCCCACCCACTCACTCCGAGATCCGGGGAAATGTTTCCACTGTATTAAGTACTGCAAACACACACCCCCGATGCCATCTGCAGTCTAGTATCTCTTGCACATAAAAGTGCTGTTCTCCATCGACCATTACTGGAACTGCTGTAGGTTGCTCTGGGTGCCAATGTTCCGACTCTTTAAATGGTTTCAGCAGACTACAATGAAAAATGGGGTGGACTTTTCTCAAATTTTTTGGTAATAGCTGTAACTGTACTGTCAGATTGTTGATAATTTTGGTGATAGGGAAAGGTCCCACGTATCTTGGATCCAGCTTTTTTTAGGGTTGTGAGGATTTTAGAAACTTTGTAGATGTCAGGATGGCATCCTGCCATTCTGCTTTAGATAGATGGGATTTGTAGTAACTAGTCAGTAATGTCCTGCCATTTTGCTTTAGATAGATGGGGTTTGTAATAACTAGTTAGTGCGAAACCTGTAGTAATTAGATAGACTTCTTGCCAGACAGTAGAGCAACCATTAGAGATAGGAATGGCATGCAGGCGTTAGGGAGGGGAGTAAGGAACCAGGCTCCAAGGCCATCCATCTGGAAACATCAAAGACTGGCAGTGTAAAGTTATGGAAGGTGAGTCAGGAGGGGAGGGGTAGATGAGGGGTGCTTGAGAGTCTTTTGTTGTTTATTCATTCAGTTGCTTCCGACTCTTCGTGACTTCATGGACAAGCCCACGCCAGAGCTTCCTGTCGGCCCTCACCATCCCCAGCTCCCCCACGGTTGAGTCTGTCACCTCCAGAATATCATCCATCCATCTTGCCCTTGGTCGGCCCCTCTTCCTTTTGCCTTCCACTTTCCCTAGCATCAGCTTCTTCTCCAGGGCATCCTATCTTCTCATTATGTGGCCAAAGTACTTCAGTTTTGCCTTTAATATCATTCCCTCAAGTGAGCAGTCTGGCTTTATTTCCTGGAGTATGGACTGGTTTGATCTTCTTGCAGTCCAAGGCACTCTCAGAATTTTCCTCCAACACCCCAGTTCAAAAGCATCTATCTTCCTTCGCTCAGCCTTCCTTATGGTCCAGCTCTCACAACCATAGGTTACTACAGGGAATACCATTGCTTTAACTATGCGGACCTTTGTTGTCAGTGTGATGTCTCTGCTCTTAACTATTTTATCAAGATTTGCCATTGCTCTCCTCCCAAGAAGTAGACGTCTTCTGATTTCCTGGCTGCAGTCAGCATCTGCAGTAATCTTTGCGCCTAGAAATACAAAGTCTGTCACTGCCTCCACTTTTTCTCCCTCTATTTGCCAGTTATCAATCAAGCTGGCTGCCATAATCTTGGTTTTTTTTGAGGTTTAACTGCAACCCAGCTTTTGCACTTTCTTCTTTCACCTTCGTCATAAGGCTCCTCAACTCCTCCTCGCTTTCAGCCATCAAAGTGGTATCATCTGCATATCTAAGATTGTTAATGTTTCTTCCAGCGATTTTAACTCCAGCCTTGGATTCCTCAAGCCCAGCACGTCACATGATGTGTTCTGCGTACAGGTTGAATAGGTAGGGTGAGAGTATACAACCCTGCCGTACTCCTTTCCCAATCTTAAACCAGTCTGTTGTTCCGTGATCTGTTCTTACCGTTGCTACTTGGTCATTATACAGATTCCTCAGGAGGCAGACAAGATGACTTGGTATCCCCATACCACCAAGAACTTGCCACAATTTGTTATGATCCACACAGTCAAAGGCTTTAGAATAGTCAATAAAACAAAAATAGATGTTTTTCTGAAACTCCCTGGTTTTCTCCATTATCCAGCGGATATTGGCAATTTGGACTCTAGTTCCTCTGCCTTTTCTAAACCCAGATTGTACATCTGGCAATTCTCGCTCCATGAATTGCTGGAGTATACCTTGCAAGATCTTGAGCATTACCTTACTGGCATGTGAAATAAGTGCCACTGTTCGATAGTTTGAACATTCTTTAGTGCTTCCCTTTTTTGGTATGGGGATATAAGTTGATTTTTTCCAATCTGATGGCCATTCTTGTCTTTTCCAAATTTGCTGGCATATGGCATGCATCACCTTGACAGCATCATCTTGCAAGATTTTAAACAGTTCAGCTGGGATACCGTCGTCTCCTGCTGCCTTGTTATTAGCAATGCTTCTTAAGGCCCATTCAACCTGACTCTTCAGGATGTCTGGCTCTAACTCACTGACCACACCGTCAAAGCTACCTCCAATATTATTATCCTTCCTATACAGATCTTCTGTATATTCTTGCCACCTTTTCTTGATCTCTTCTGCTTCTGTTAGGTCCTTACCATCTTTGTTTTTGATCATACCCATTTTTGCCTGGAATTTACCTCCGATGTTTCTAATTTTCTGGAAGAGGTCTCTTATCCTTCCTATTCTATTGTCTTCTTCCACTTCCGCACATTGCTTGTTTAAAAACAATTCCTTATCTCTTCTGGCTAACCTCTGGAATTTTGCATTTAATTGGGCATATCTCCCCCTATCAATGTTGCCTTTTGCTTTCCTTCTTTCTTGGGCTACTTCCAGTGTCTCAGCAGACAGCCATCTTGCCTTCTTGGTTTTCTTTTTCTTTGGGACGTTTTTTGTTGCCGCCTCCTGAACAATGTTGCGAACTTCTGTCCATAGTTCTTCCGGGACCCTATCTACTAAATCTAGTCCCTTAAATCTATTCTTCACCTCCACTGCATATTCCTTAGGAATATTAGTGAGCTCATATCTAACTGATCTGTGGGTCTTCCCTATTCTCTTTAGTCTGATTCTAAATTGTGCAATAAGAAGTTCGTGATCTGAACGACAGTCAGCTCCAGGTCTTGTTTTTACCGACTGTATAGATGTCCGCCACCTTTGGCTGCAAAGGATGTAGTCAATCTGATTTCGGTGTCAACCATCTGGTGAAGTCCATGTATAAAGTCATCTTTTAGGTTGTTGGAAGAGAGTGTTTGTTATGCACAGTGAGTTGTCTTGGCAAAATTCTATCAGCCTATGCCCCGCTTCATTTTGTTCTCCCAGACCATGCTTGCCTGTAATTCCAGGTGTCGTCTGACTACCCACCTTAGCATTCCAGTCTCCTGTAATGGAAATAACATCTCTTTTTGGTGTATTATTCAGTAGGTGCTGCAGATCCTCATAGAACTGATCTACTTCTGCTTCTTCAGCATCTGTGGTTGGGGCGTATACTTGGATCACTGTGATGTTAAATGGCTTACCCTGAATTCGAATTGAGATCATTCTATCGTTTTTTGGATTGTATCCAAGCACTGCTTTAGCCACTTTATTATTAATTATGAAGGCTACTCCATTTCTTCTGTGGTCCTCTTGTCCACAGTAGTAGATCTGGTGGTCATCAGATGTGAAGTGGCCCATTCCAGTCCATTTCAGTTCACTGACACCTAAAATGTCTATATTTAATCTTGACATCTCACCAATAACCACATCCAATTTGCCCTGGCTCATAGATCTTACATTCCAGGTTCCTATGGTGTGTTGATCTTTAGAACATCGGATTCATCGTTCACCACCAGCACCGTCGGCCGCTAGCCGTCCTTTCGGCTTTGAGCTAGCTGCGTCATCACGTCTGGGGCTAGTTGAACGTATCCTCTGTTCCTCCCCAGTAGCATTTTGACCATCTTCTGACCTGGGAGTCCCATCTTCCGATGGTATACCGACATATATCTGGTTGTACTGATCCATTTAGTTTTCACGGCAAGAATACTGGGGTGGGTTGCCATTACCATCCCCAGGGATCGTATTTAGTCTGACCTCTCTGCCACGACCTTCCCGTCTTGGGTGTCCCTTCACGGTTTAGCTCATGGTTTCATTGAGGTGTTCAAGCTCCAGCACCACGACAAGGTAACGATCTCCTTTGCTGGAGTAAAAGCCTAATACTTCTTAATTAATACAATCATTACTAATTATATTGTATCTAAAAATTTCTTTAAAGTTTTTACCATTTCACATTATTTACACTAAAGAATACATTTTACTCAAAATCTTTTACATATACCTAATTTTCCCTCTGGAACCCACTAATTTATATCATTATACATTAGCTTTCCATCTTCATAATATATTTTTACCAGTTCACTTCCTTTAAACATAAGTACCAACTCCTTAATTGGATATCAATATTCTTAGACTAATCTTAAATTTTATATGGGTCAAACCCATTTAATATACTAATTATAAATTCCATCCCCATAAGCACTTCTTTTTTTCCTGTAACTGCTTCCTTCGGGTAGAAATTCTATCACTAGCTTCTTCCTGCATCTTCTCCATTTCTTCTCATCCTGTTCCTCATCCACACTTGAACTCTGAACCTTTCTTCAATCATCTTCCAATTCCTTGGCCTCATCTACTTCTTCTTGATCTTTTTGTAGCTTTCCCATCTCTTCCTCCCATTCTTGTTGAGTTAGAATGCCTTGCACTCTCATAATATTTAAAGCTGCTTCTATAGTCTCAACCCTCAAAAATCTTTATCTGTAACTTTTTGAATTTCTTGTTTAAGTTTTTGAGACTCTTGAATATTTTGTATCATTTGCTGTAATTTGTTTCTCTTTTTTGGCGTCAACGAAATTCCTTTTTATCATTTCACTTAAAACTTTTAATTCACCAGACCACTCTTGCCCTTGTGCCATAACTTCTTCTAGATTTATATCATCTTCCTCCACATACTCTTTTTGAAGTATTCTAAATCTACTGTCTGAAGGTTTAAGATGCTTTTACCAATTTTTTTTCCAAATGTTTTAAACATGTTCTCTTTTTTTGGTCATGTGTTAAGTCTTAATCACAAGAGGGTGCTATTAACAAGAAAAAATATCTCCTTCGTCCTAGACGCCATTTTCTTCCTTTTAAAGTTTTCAAAGCAATTATTTTTATTTCTTTTTCTTTTTGGAAGATACAGTCCTTCTAGTTCTACTTTGTAATATTATATCTTTCAATAGTCCATAAACAATCTTTGGGAGTGGTATTAATATTTCTTCTTTATACACAACCGACAGTAAGTATTCTCTTATTTATTAGTCCAGATCAAGGGTCGGAAATGGCGGCTCGCGAGCCAGATGCGACTCTTTGGCCCCTTGAGTGTGGCTCTTCCGCAGCTGAACTCACCCCCGCCCCTTCCACGTGATAGGCCCCCGCCCGCAAACCCCACCCCCTGGCTCTCGCACTGAGCGAGGCCCGGCGCGGCAGGGAGGCAGTGCCATCTCCAGCCGCAGCAGCCCCTGCAGCCGCTCCTGCGCCGCCTCCGACAGCGCCGCGTCCCGGGCCAGCAGCGCCTCCCTGCCGTGGCTTATTGGGGCGGGTGGGAGGGCGCGGGGGAGCCGCACAGGCGCCGAGGGGGGCGGGCGGGCGCCTGCTTGCCTCCCTCCGCGAGGCCCCCGATCCGGCTTGGATCCCGGGAAGGCAGCGGGGGGCCTCGCGGAGGGAGGCAAGCAGGCAGGTAAGCGGGCAGGCCTCGTTTCCCGCCCCCCATCATCATCTTCGCTCAACGCGGGCGGGCAGAAGCGGCCGAGGGGGGTGGGCCCGGCGGCGGAGGCCAGAGGAGGAGGAGGCCCGGGCCGGCTTCCAGCGTGCCTGGGCCTCGCGGAGGGAGGCAAGCCCAGCTTCCCGGGGTCCAGGGAGATCAGCTCCGGCAGGATCTGTGGTGAAGAGCGGCCGTGGGGGGGGGGCGGCGACGACAAGCGGCGCGCTGAAAGCCTGAAGCGCCGGCGGAGGAGGAGGAGGAGGCCCGGGCCGGCTTCCAGCGCGCCTGGGCCTCGCGGAGGGAGGCAAGCCCAGCTGCCCGGGGTCCAGGGAGATCAGCTCCGGCGGGATCTGTGGCGAAGAGCGGCCGTGGGGGGGGCGGGCAGCGACGACAAGCGGCGCGCTTCAGGCTTTCAGCGCGCCGCTTGTCGTCGCCGCCCACCCCCCCCCCACGGCCGCTCTTCGCCACAGATCCCGCCGGAGCTGATCTCCCTGGACCCCGGGCAGCTGGGCCGGGTGGACGCCGTCTCCCGCCCGCAAACCCCGCCCCCTTCCACGTGATTGGCCCCCGCCCGCAAACCTCGCCCCCTTCCACACGATTGGCCCCCGCCCGCAAACCCTGCCCCCTTCCACGCGATTGGCCCCCGTCCGCAAACCCCGCCCCCTGGCTCTCTAGCATTTCAAAATGTGCACGAGCATGTCAAAATGGCTCCCGGCATAAAAAGTTTGGCGACCCCTGGTGCAGATAATATAATACCAATAAATTTATTTCCGTCTCTATTTCCAAAGCGTTTGTCAAAAATTAATTAGTCGTGACAAATCCTAAAACTTCTGTTATCAAAGAAAAAGAGGTGTGATTCCAAGCTAAGAAAAAAAAGAAAAAGAAAAAGCCAGTAATTTACTTTAATTTCCAAGCTCTATCTCTGCCTCTTCCTTACCTCTGTCAATATTTGTTCCAAGAACTTCCACTCCCTCTAATTTTCCAGAAGCATTTTAATTAGCCATTTAGTTATCTTTTCCATAAAGCCGAGCAGCAGCTAGTTCTTACTAGTGCTATCTCATGGCGGAGTCGGAGGCTCATACTCAATTTCGCACAACTGTCAGAACGGTTTAATTTGGATAAGAAGGTATATAATTTTGTTAATGAAAAAACACAATTTGAAATGGAACTTTGTACAAACGATGAGCATCTTATTAAGAAAATGTATAAAGTGTTGTTGCAGTTGAATTTAGAAGATGAATATGTTAAAGATTGTATGATTAAAAGGGCTAAGAATTTTGGGGATAATATTATGCTTGAACAATGGGAGAATATGTGGAACAAAGGTATGAAATTTACTTTGAATTATAATTTGAAAGAGAATTTTTATAAAATGATGTACCGTTGGTATTTAACTCCTGATAAGCTGTCCAAAATGTATAATGGAGTATCAAATGTTTGTTGGAAATGTTTACAGGTTGAAGGAACTTTCTATCATTTATGGTGGACTTGTGGAAAAGCTAAGAAATTCTAGAATCAAATATGTATTATTATTCAAAAGATTCTCAAAGTGGACTTGCAATTGAAACTGGAGCTGTTTCTCTTGGGTTTGATGGATCAACAGTTCGAGAAGCAACATGGAACTCGGTTCTTATATATGGTAACAGCAAGAATCTTACATGCTCAAAGATGGAAGGATGCACAAATTCCCTCAATGGAGGAATAGAAGATTAAGTTAATGGAACTGGCGCAAATGGCTAAACTGACAGCATTGGTAAGAAAAAATATTGTAACTGGATTTGTTTCTATTTGGAAGCTGCTTTTGGACTATTTGCTTGTACCAATCGAAGAGAATATTTGTAGCTCAGGGTTGAACTGTGGAGTCTTTGGTGCTCTCCGAGCCTTGTTGTTTTCTTGCAAATGTTTCATTGCCAGGCTAGGCAACATCTTCAGTGCGAAAAGGGAGTGGAACTTGCTCTCTGTTTATATACCCTGGCTTGTCCTGCCTGTGTTGGTGGGGGTGTTGTACTCTCCTTGGTAGTACTTTGATTGGGTTGTTGTTTGCTGCTTGGTTGATTTACCAATGAAACGTTTGCAAGAAAACAACAAAGCTCAGAGAGCACCAAGGACTCCACAGTATTTGCTTGTAATGGAAAAAAATGAAGTTCTGATTTTGGGTTTTGATGATTTGACTTTAGAGAAATAATGTTACCAAATGTTTAATTAATAGCAAGAGATTAACTTTTATATACTTTTATATCTGTGCTGGAGAAGGTTGGAAGTCACCTGTCCTTGTTTTTCTGTCTATTCTTGCACTGTTTTAGTTTTTCTTGTTTCTTTTTTAGACTTCTATCTGTTCTATATTCTGTATTTTGTGTTTTAATTATATTCTGAAAAACTAATAAAATGTTAAAGAATTTCTTTCTACTTCTAGTTATACCTAACAAAATCAAGGCAATCTTATTTTGAGTTTCTATCTCATGGTTTCTTCTTTCTCGGGACTCAAATCTCTTTTCTTTAATTTCCCTTGTAATACTCTGAATCAGCCTGACATTCCATCATAGGTTAGGCTCGACTCAAGTCCATAACTAACGTGGCCCTTTTCACTATGTGTCTGATACACTTGCTGGCAATACTGTAACTGAGTTTTTGTACTCCTAATGATCAGAATAAGGAGAGGAATGCCCAGGTCCTGGTTTGGGTATGGGATATAAAGGTAAAGGTACCCCCCGCACATTTGTGCAGTCGTTTCCGACTCTAGGGGCCGGTGCTCATCTCCGTTTGTTAGCCAAAGAGCCAGCGTTGTCCGAAGACGCTTACACGGTCATGTGGCCACATGACACGCGCGGAACGCTGTTACCGACCCACCAAAGTGGTACCTATTAATCTACTTGCATTTGCATGCTTTCGAATTGCTAGGTTGGCAAGAGCTGGAGCTAGTGCGGGAGCTCACTCCGCACGCAGGGCTAGGGATTCGAACCTCCGAACTTGCAATCTTCCGATCAACAAGCCTGGTGTCTTACCCGCTGAGCCGTGTGTGTGTGTGTGTGTATGTATGTGTGTGTATGTATGTATGTATGTATGTATGTGTGTGTGTGTGTATGTGTGTGTGTGTGTGTGTGTGTGTGTATATATATATATATATATATATATATATATACACACACACACACACACACACACATACATACATACATACATACACACACATACATACACACATGGCTCAGCGGGTAAGACACCAGGCTTGTTGATCAGAAGATTGCAAGTTCGGAGGTATATATATATAAAATCTCTATTTTTCACTGTGTAGGCCTGGCTTCAGATTTAAGGGAAGTGACTTGTCTTTGGGCTGTAAGAATTTGATAAGTTAGTTTCTACACAATTATTACACCATTTGCCATTGTTCAACACTGGGAGAATTAATGTCTGCAACTTCTATTTCTTAATCAACATTAGCTGCCATGGGTAAACTGAAAATAAGCTCTCTCTGGAAAAAGGGATACTGTATGTGAGATAGTGCAGGTGTCTTCTGGATTGAGGAAATTCAGATGAATTCAAGGTTATTTTGAACTCAGCTATGTAAGATTAAGCTACAAATTTGCAGCTTGGCCCGAAGTGAGGACTAGACTCAATTGTACTAGAATATTTCCAGCTGCATGGGCACTCTGACAAAATGTCTGCCAAGGAATGACAAATCATCTATATCTATCTATCTATCATCTATCATCTGTCATCTATCTATCCAATTTCTATGGTCGCACATCTCAAACAAGTGACTCTGGGCAGCAAATAATCATAAAAACAATTAAAACCAAATATAAACACAATACAAAAAATAAATACATATAGCAGCCGAGAAAAATCGTAACTGTAGATGTTAATATAACCAGGAAACGGGGACCTTAACACACTCGGGATCCCAGGCCCAGGCACACAACCAGGTCTTCAAGGCATTAAGAAAGGCCAACTGGGTAAGAGCCATCCTAAACTCTGGAGGGAGAATGTTCCAGAGGGCAGGGGCTACGGCTGAGAAGGCACACTTCCTACTTCCCACCAGCTGACATTCCTTGGCTGATGGGAGCCAAAGCATGCCCATCCTGCTGGACCAAATTGGACGAGTAGAAACAACTTGGAGAAGACGGTCCCTCAGGTAACTTGGTTCCAAGCCATGAAGGGCTTTAAAGATGACAACCAGCACCTTGAATTGCACCGGGAACAACTGGCAACCAATGCAGCTCACCAAGTAGTGGTGTTACATGAGTCAAATATCCAACACCATGTACTATCCATGCAGCCACATTCTGTACCAGTTGAAGCTTCCAAATGCTCTTTGAGGGCAGTCCCATGTAGAACGTGTTGCAATAATCCAGATGGGAGGTCACAAGGGCATGAGTGACTGTGAGAAGAGCCTCCCAGTCCAGGAATGGGTGCAACTGGTGCACAACCCAAAGGTGCGCAAAGGCCCTCTTAGCCACCACTGCCACCTGTTCTTCCAGCAGGAGCCATGAGTCCAAGAGGACCCCCAGATTGGGCACCAGGTCTGCCTGGGCCAGTGCCACCCCATCCAGAACTAAAGGTGGAAAATCCTTGACACCAGAAAGCCCAAGTACCCAAAGCCTGCCCATTCAAGCAACATTAAGCTTGACGAACCAGTGACTGGACTTGGCATAAACCAATTTCCTATATTGGAAGGGATCGTTCAAATTTAGAAATGGATTGGGGGGAAATGGCTAAAAAATGTTTCTCAGTTGAACTTCATGGTCCATTTTCTTCTGCATCATTCCATAGTGTGGTCAGGACACGGGGGGGGGGGGGGGGAAGCAGAGCATCCCAGATCCTAGGGAAATTTAACTGCACATCTTCATACAATTTATAGGAGAAGAGCCTTTCCCTTGGAAACACTCAAGACTGTCTACAGGTCATAGCAGCCCAAACAAGGCACTGACTTCCATTTGCATAACTGGAAGCTCTCCAGCGAAGTAAACACTGGCTTCCTTCTGTTCTACAGTATTTTGATAACTTTGGAAAAGCAGGATCACATCCTGCTCTTGTAGGTGAAGAATCAACCTTTTGTGATAACAAAAGTAACATTTCATTTCACTATTTCTGACACCACCACCCATCATTTGTTAATAGGTTTTATCTGGTGTCTCCCCCATACAGCTATATGCACAATATAGAAACCACCTACGTTTCAACCTCAGATGCAGACAACAGAGACTCATCCCGACAAGCCTACGCCTGCAATCTACAGTTAAAGGTCACAGAGCAGACCAGATCCTGCAGCAGGCACAGAGACATCTTCTAAATGAAAGAATAAGGCAAGTCCACTTCACCATTGATGCCCTGCAATACAATTTTGAAAACCTTCACCAGGAACTCACAGCCACCCTTCCTGACCCAATCCTGGATAGAGTTATTCAGCTTGGCAATAAAGTACAGCTGGCCCAGCATCACAAGACAAAGGAGAGGCAAACTAAGAAATTTGACATTCTTCTTTCTCGCAGCAAGCAGAAACAAGGAACTGGAGAAACCGCTGGGAGGAACAACAACAACAGGACCACAGAGGACAAAAGAACATGTGGGTGAAAAATCTCTCAGACAGAGAACTCACCCAACCAGAGAGAGATGTCCTAGCCAAAGGTCTTAATTTTGCCATCACTCCCAAGCAAGTTCCGGTTGTGGAGCTCATTACAGCCACAGAATCTGCCATCCACAACAACCACCTACCTTTTGAGGAAGCAGAACAACTCCGGCTTAAAATATCTGCAGCTCTGTCCAGTGCTCAACCTCCTCCCCCCAACCTTACTGTCCAAGAGAGGAGAGCCCTGACAGCCCTCAGCAAAGATGAAACCATCACCATTTTACCTGCTGACAAAGGAAGATGTACAGTAGTTCTAAACACTGCAGACTACCACAATAAAATTACCTCACTTTTGGAGGATCACCATACATATGAAAAACTGAAAAGAGACCCCACCAACAATTACAAGAAAAGGGTAATAGACAGTTTGAAACAATTGGAACATGATGGCTCCATCGATAGGATTACCTACCACCGTCTGTATCCTGGAGAAGCCATCCCCTGCATCTATGGACTTCCTAAGATCCACAAGGAAGGAACACCCCTCCGACCCATAGTCAGCAGCATTAATTCGGTAACATACAACATTGCCAAACACCTCTCTACCATACTAGCACCTCTAGTTGGACACTCTGAACACCACATCCATAATTCGGAAGAATTTGTTTCCAAAGCAAAGATCCTGAAACTGGATACAGATGAAACTATGGTCTCCTTCAATGTGTCCTCCCTTTTCACCAGCATCCCCACCACTCATGCTCTATCCGCTGTCAGGAAGAGACTAGAAGAGGACAGCACCCTTGAAAGGAGAAACCATCTCAACCCAAACCAGATCTGCCATCTTCTGGACCTGTGTCTTAACACCACTTATTTCTCATACAGAGGTGACTTTTACAGACAAAAACACGGCTGTGCCATGGGTTCTCCTGTGTCACCCATTGTGGCCAATTTATACATGGAAGAAGTGGAGAAGAAAGCACTCAACACATTCCAGGGAACGGTGCGCACCCACTGGTTTAGGTATGTGGATGACACATGGGTCAAAATCAAGGCCCAGGAAGTACAGGCCTTCACGGACCATATAAACACTATAGATGCCAACATTAGGTTCACCAGAGAAGACACCAAGGACAACAGACTGGCATTCCTAGACTGTGAAGTCCTCATTGGGACCAGTGGCAAGCTAGAAATAGGGATCTACAGGAAACCCACACACACAGATCAATATATGATGTTTGACTCCCACCATCCACTGCAGCACAAACTAGGGGTCATCAGGACATTGTCACACAGAGCAGAAACCATCCCCACCTCCATGGATTCAAAAAAGAATGAAAATCAGCACCTGAGAACAGCTCTGAAGGCCTGTGGATATCCAAATTGGGCCTTCACTAAATCTAAATCTACCAGACCTAAAACAGCGACAGATAGGGCTGAGACTCAGAGTAAACAGAAGAACCTGGTCATTCCTTACATGGCTGGCGTGTCTGAAAAGATAAAACGGATATTTGGCAAACACCACATACCTGTATATTTCACACCCACCAACACACTGAGACAGAGGCTTGTACACCCCAAAGATCAAACTCCAAAACACAAGAAAAGCAATGTAGTTTATTTACGCAATCCAGTGCAGTGAGGAGTGCTCTGAACTCTACATTGGAGAAACCAAACAACCTTTGTACAGGAGGATGGCCCAACACAGGAGAAGTAACACCACAGGACCAGAGTCAGCACTTTATCTTCATCTAAAGGAAAAAGGACACTCATTTGAGGACATTAATGTTCACATTTTAGACAGAGAAGATAGGTGATTTGAGAGAGGGGTCAAGGAATCCATTTATGCCAACTTGGAAAATCCTTCCTTGAATAGAGGTGGGGGCCTCAGGCACAATCTTTCCCCTATTTTCCTCCCTGCTTTGTCTTCTGTACCTAGGAAGATTAAGACCATTTCGCAAGCTCAAGAGCAGCATGGTGATCTTAACGATCCTCCTTTAGATGATAAAGGGACTTAGAAATAACATCTCAAAATAACCATGACCTTACTAACTTTGCTCAGACTGAAGAAGCTCCTTGGATAAGGAGCGAAACGTTTCCACTGAGAAAATAGAAATGATGATTCAAGCTACAGTCAATGGAAAAGGTGTCAGGGTTCATAGCTGAATCCTGCCATTATGGGTATAGAGGTAGTTCAAGTGTGTGAACTGGAGGGAGGGGGAGCGTGTGCCAAGTGTTGTGGCTTTCATCGGAGACTGTGGAATGCAGCGTCAAGGTCAACCACCTGCAGGAGCTGGAGGCTTGGGAACGGAGAGGGAAAGTTCTGGACATTGACATCATAGTGGCTGTGAAATTGGCGTGCAGGGGGAAGAGTTAAGTTAGCAATGTTTGGCGGGAATCCACATTCAGATCTAATGATCTGTGCTTTAATTTACATGTATACTGAATAAAGCTTAATCTGCATTTCAATGAATTGCATCGAGAAGTGTTTATTGGGGCACTGAAGTTGGAGTCATCACAAAAGGGAAGATACCTCAGATTACCAATGGGAAAGTTTCTATATCATGAAACCTTCTAGTATGTGGGCCATTCTGCTGGCAAACAAAACAAGAATGGTGTCAGACCATAGCCACGGAGGGAGGAACGCACCATGGAAAAAACTTTGGAAGGGAAGAACAGGCCTCACTGGTAAGTATGTTGGCACATATTGGCTACATTCACTTTACACACAGCAGCAATTCAGGGCCTGTTGCATTTATATGGGTAGTCCTCGTTTAGCCACCGCAATTGGGACCAGTAACTTGGTCGTTAAGCAAAGTGGTCACTAGGTGAAACCGCAATGGTGCTTATGATCTTACTTCAGTGTTCCTTTGCTCTACAGGTAGTCCTTGTTTAGCGACTGTCTTGTTTAACAACTGTTCTAAATTGAACTGCAAAGTGCCATTTGCAACTTTCGCTGTGCACTTCCAACAAGCAAAGTCAATGGGGAAGCCGGCAGGTCACAAATGGCAATCATGTGACTGCAGGACGCTGCGACTCCATGGGATTTGCCTACCAAGAGCAACTGGGACTGCTAGAACTGCTGTTGTAAGTCAGCGCAGTCATGTGATGTCGTGCCTTAGGACCACATCGCTTAGCAATGGACTTTCCAGTCCCAATTATCATCGGTCAGCGAGGACTACCCGTACTTTATTGTGAGCATTTCCATACTCCACTCTAATACATGCTAAATATTTGTCTTTTGAGCACTGATTCTTTTATAGGCACGGCCAACACAACAAAGCATCAAGTGATGCAGCGCCACAGAGCTGATATTCATGAACAGTACCTCAGTCTTTCACAGGCTGGAGCAAGCACACACAGCCACACATAGCCATTCCCAACAAAAGTCTCCACTGCAGATACAAATAATTATTTTAGAACAGTGTTATTTTTATCTTTGCGCTAAAGCAGTCCCTTCCATTCTATTTCAGGCTGTTTGGCATAGGCTTCTCATAATGGCACCTATCAGAAAATGAGTAATCAGTGCGGGAGAGCTACCTATTTGAATCTTCATGTTAATAGCATGCTGAATATGGAAAGTGATGTCAAGAGGATGTTTAACCTACTTTTCTGCACCGTGGGCTAGCATGATTCCAACTCGATGGAGCCTTCCAAACAATACTAGTCTCAAGGATATCATAATGGGGTTTGCTGATTCTTCAAACTGACTTCTTAAAAGAAGCGAGCAAAAGGCATATCAGTTCTGTAATATTCCTTTCCAAAAGTTTGTTGAGCAGAGAGGACACAAAGCAACAGAACTATGATGCCGGGCACCTATCTATCTATCTATCTATCTATCTATCTATCTATCTATCTATCTATCTATCTATCTATTCTCTCTCTCTCTCTCTCTCTCTCTCTCTCTCTCTCTCTCTCTCTCTCTCTCTCTCTCTCCTTAACCACTTCTTTCCACACACAGTCTTATATTTATCCCGTAAGGTCAAGGATCAGAGGTCTTGCATTATAGAAAAGATGGACCTGCTTTTCAATCCCACCCAGCCTTTCCACCTGCAAACAGGATGATGTATGATACATTATCAACACAAAGGCTGCCTAAAAGTGCTACTTATCCTCAAAACACAGGGAAACGAAGAGTGGGTGCATGCCCTTTACTACAGGTTTGGCTTTGGATGAGCATGCCGATCAGGAAATGCAAAGGCCGAGGGAAATGTTCTATCACCGATACAAGAAATCAGCTTCTATGTTGGCAGCAATCTCAGCTTCCCACTTGTCTCCATTGTTGAGCAGCTTCTCTTTGTTGTACAGAAGCTCTTCATGTGTCTCAGTGGAGAACTCAAAGTTGGGGCCCTGCAGATGCAGAGAAAAGAGATGGAGTAAAATCAAATCCAGACCGCAATCTTAGCCACCCAAATCACCCACCCGCTCCCCCACTCACCTCCACAATAGCATCAACAGGACAGGCTTCCTGGCAGAATCCACAGTAGATGCATTTGGTCATGTCAATGTCGTAGCGAGTGGTCCTGCGGCTACCATCAGCTCGAGTCTCTGCCTCAATAGTGATTGCCTGTTGAGAAAAAGGCACAACTAGCACAAGGGTTCCCAAAGTCATCTTAGGAGAGCACCCTGAGATTACTCAAAGTTTAGCAGCAAAATGGTCAAATCCTAGCAATGTGATTTTAGGCAGAAGGATGTTGCCCCCCAGAGGCCTTCTATTCCCACTCCCAGCCTTAAAAATTCCACAGAAAACAGCCAGTTTGGTCTAGTGGTTAAGGCGCTGGGCTAGAAACCAGGAGTCTGTGAGTTCTAGTCCCGCCTTAGGCATGAAAGCCAGCTGGGTGACCTTGGGCCAGTCGCTCTCTCTCAGCCCAACTCACCTCACAGGGTGGTTGTTGTGGGGAAAAGAGGAGGAGGAAGGAGTATTAGGTATGCTCACCGCCTTGAGTTATTTATAAAAAATAATAAAGGCGGGATAAAAATTAAATAAATAAATAAATAAAGTTTAGCAGCAAAATGGTCAAATCCTGGTGTGATTTCAGGAGGGTATTTCAAACTCCAGTTTCAGGAATCTAGACAATCCAAGCTGAAATTTATCCATGCTGTAATAAAGTTAAATGCATTTGGAATGAAGGACGTGAATCAAAGACAGGCAACACTTAAGAGAACTATACAGACTGGATACAGTTGTGTGGATACCACAGAAGAGAAGGGGTTCTTGAGGATAAGAGTGCTTTCAGTACAGCCGCCAGAACTTCAGCATCAGAGGGAACATCCATTTCTAAAAAACTTTGCCCCAGCTCTGGAGGAAAACCTCGGTTTTTAGCATTAGCTCTAGTACTGTATGCATGGGTGAAGCAATCAGATAATGATATAACTTGGGCTAAGCTCCTGCATTAATAAAAAGCATATTATTTCACTTCTCACTATTGACAGCATGTGAATGGAAGTCTGTAGCTGAGGGGCATATTCCTGAACAGATCTACTGAGATCACAGAAACTCTTCACATGTACATTGTCACATCCAGACCTCACTGAACTCCCTGCAACTTACCTGATCTTTACGGGGCCTCTGGGAATGCACTCCCAGAAGGGAACTTAAATCACCTACCAGGCTGGAAAATATCAGAGCACAGGCTTTAGGAAGCTGCCCAGGGCCTCAACTAGTTCCTTCCTGCTGCAGGGAAAAATACCTTCCACCATATAAGAGGGGAAGGAAGGTGCAGCCAAAGAGGAGCCACTAGGCCCACCGTATGGAAGCTCCTTAACCCAGCTTACCATTTTCATCTGCGATATGTAACCAGTAGCTAGGAATGAAATACTTTTTGCACTGAATTTTTGCAGTATCTTGGAAAATGTTTATTAAAGCAGCACATGTTGGGAAAGAAGGAAAAAGTTGACAAGAGGGGCCTCACCTGAGCAGGGCATACAGCTTCACACAGCTTGCAAGCAATGCATCGCTCCTCTCCAGATGGGTATCTGCGCAGGGCATGCTCTCCACGGAATCAGGGACTCAAGGGGCCCTTCTCAAAAGGATAGTTCAAGGGTCGGAAATGGCGGCTCGCGAGCCAGATGCGGCTCTTTGGCCCCTTGAGTGTGGCTCTTCCACAGCTGAACTCACCCCCGCCCCTTCCACGTGATTGGCCCCTGCCCGCAAACCCCGCCCCCTGGCTCTCGCACTGAGCGAGGCCCGGCGCGGCAGGGAGGTGCTGCTGGCCCGGGACGCGGCGCTGTCGGAGGCGGCGCAGGAGCGGCTGCAGGGGCTGCTGTGGCTGGAGATGGCGCTGCTCCGCAGCATCCAGGTGCTGGGCGAGGGCGTGGGCCCGGGATGCGAGCGGTAGGGCGGCGCAGGGCGAAGAGCCGCCTGCTCTCCCCTTGGCCGCCTCCGGTCCGAGCCTGGCTCGGCTCCCCCGGCTGCCGCAGGGCTCGGGTTAGCAGGGGGAGAGGACACCGAACGGCGGGGTGGGGGGATTGATGGGGCGGGAGGGTGCACCCGGAGGGCCTCCCGCGGCCGCTTCTCCAAAGCGGGTTGCAGAGCGCGCGCTGCGCCCACGGGAATGCCTGGTCCCTCTGCTCCCTCCAGCTCCGCCACCAGCCCCAGCAGCACCGCCCGCCCCGTCCTGCCGCCCAGCAAACCTCCGCCGGCTCCGTCCCCCCGCCGCCACTGCCACCGCCTCGGCCAGGCCCCCTGCGCTGCCCTGCCGCTCGCGTCCCGGGCCCGCGCCCTCGCCCAGCCCCTGGATGCCGCGGAGCAGTGCCATCTCCAGCCACAGCAGCCCCTGCAGCCGCTCCTGCGCCGCCTCCGACAGCGCCGCGTCCCGGGCCAGCAGCGCCTCCCTGCCGCGCCGGGCCTCGCAGAGACGGGCCTGAAGGGGCGCAGAGGCCGGAGAGGGAGCCCCTCCATCTCCCCTTCTCTCCCTGCCTCGCCCGCCCGCCGGGCGCGGAAGCGCAGCCGCCTTGACGTCAGGCGCTGGCGGCGCGTGGCATCTTCCGTGCGGGGTCCCGGCTGGTGTCTGTGCTCGGGCGCCGGCAGGGAAGGAGGCGCGGGTCCCGCCCGGTGGAGAGGGCACAGCCTTCCGCTCTCCCGCACCCGTCCTGCCAGCCGGAGGGTGGCAGCTCTTTCTCCGCCACTCTCGGTGGGGCGGCCGTGCCGGGTTCGCGGAGCCGCTGGCTGCGCCCCCTCCCTCCATGAGCCCCCCGCCCCCTTCCACGTGATTGGCTCCCGCCCACAAACCCCGCCCCCTTCTACGCAATTGGCCCCCGCCCGCAAACCCCGCCCCCCTGGTTCTCGAGCATTTCAAAATGTGCACGAGCATGTCAAAATGGCTCCCGGCATAAAAAGTTTGCCGACCCCTGGGATAGTTGATAGTGGCAGGCTCTCGAAATACGTAACTCATGGTCGTAGCCAAACCTAACGTTAGAATGAAACTATATGGCCCCCTCCTTGTAGTTTTAGCATTTAGCATTTGTAATAAACTTTTAGCATTTAGCATTTGTAATAAACTTCCCCTTTTGTACCTTTTACATTTTTAATACACATAGTTCCTAGCATTCCATTTTAATCAGTTTCTTCTTTGTAACATAATAGTGTGTAGTTCATTTTAAAGAAAGCCTCAATTGTTTAGAATGCCTTAATTGAAAGGGGGGGGCCTCATTGTAGCCATGAGCTGTGAAGAAAGAGATAAGGATGTTCTTTGAAAGAATGTGTTAGTGTTGTTCTTTTGAAATGTAATGAGGGCAGACCCAGCAGGATGGCATGGCCCCAGGCTCTCCTAGCTCTCTAAGATCTAGCAGAAGGGAGTGGGAAGGATTTAAGGTGTGATTTATTCTGATGTTGCTTTCTGTTTTGTCTTATCAAAGAATTGCCAAATTACTTTTCTTGCCAATTATTTTTATTTACGTGCCTACATCTGGGAATGCCAGGAAGGAGGTGATAATAAAATTCAAAGCAATTGCCTGTAAATTGTGTGATTGGATACTATACTAGTGATGTATAAATCTCTTTGTTCTGTACCCTATATAACGTTTTGTTAAACCTCATAAGATTGTTGGTCTACCTCTGCTAAGCCCAGGTTACGTATACAGAGGTGACCCACCCAGCTCCCTTACTTGGCCAAATAAAAAGCTATTTTTTTCCTTGAAACCTCTGTCTGAGTCTCTGTTTGGTAGTTTGGGATCTCAGATTCTACAGGAATCCAGGGGTTGGCCATACAAAACAAAATACACTGTTGGTTTAAATAAGCCAAAGAAGGGCAAAACTGGTGGCCTCGGATGGCTGGGACTGCAATTCCACATCCCCCCGTCCTTCACCACATGAGCTACAAGTAATGTGAACTGAAATCCAAATTATCTAAGAGCACCAGGTTGCCAATCCCTGAAATGCACTATGCATCTCATCCTCAAAGTTCAACTACCTCAAACTACCTCAGGAATCAAACAGATCTGGAGTTCCACTGTTTACTATAGTACAGGGCTTTCCAAAGTGCCGCCGCTGGCGACACACCCAGCGACGGCGGCAGCAGCGGCGACACGCGCGCGCACGGCGGCGGCGCGGGGGGGCGTGCGGCGGCGCGCGCGCGCACGGCGGCGGCATGGGAGGGGCGTGCGGCGACGCGGGGGGCGTGCGCCGGCGCGCGCTCGCACGGCGGCGGCACGGGAGGGGCGTGCAGCGACGCGGGGGGCGTGCAGCGGTTCGCGCGTGCATGGCGGCCGCCGTTCATGCGCGCGCCGCCGCTTCCGGGTGGTGTGGCGACACACCACGCTGTGTGTGGCGACACACTTTTGTGTCACGACACACAGTTTGGAAAGCTCTGCTATAGTACAATTTAGCACTTGCCTGCTCATCCAGCACTCTTCAGTTCTCACCAGGTCATTCATTCATTCATTCATTCATTCATTCATTCATTCATTCACAATATATATACATATTCCAGCTGAATGCGAGAAAAAAAACTTCCAAAGAGGAAGGAGAGTTCAAAGTGGAACCAACTGCCCACAGAGGTAGGGGCTCCCTCTTCACTGGATGTGTTCAAATGGAAGCTAGGCAGGCATCGGTAATGGATGCTTTAATTTGGATTCCTGCCTGGAGGAGAGGGTTGGACTCAAACGCAATGACTCCTCCTGATACTACAGTTTTATACAGATATTTTTCTCTGTTAGGAGTCTGTCTTGGAATGCCCATTCCAATTAAAATAATAATAATTTTTAAAACCTCAGGTTAGACCTCAGCAACTTGAAGATGTGGGACTTCAACTCCCAGAATTCCCCAGCCAGCATATCTGGCCTGGGATAAGACAGTAAGTTATATACCCAACTGTAAGGATACAAGGACAGCAGGAAGCATTATAGGAGGGGACAACCATTTCCATTACCTACTGCTTCTTTCCCATAAAATGCTCCTTGTCACGTCTTTGAGACTTCTGAATGGCAACAATTCCCACCTCGAGTTGTTGTTTTGCTGCAGAGTACGTGAATGCTAGGGAGGAGCCAACAGACTGGAAATCGGTCACTGACAAAGCTGCACAGACTCTCTTGTGGACAGAACTTATCCGAGGTGAGCAGTAGTGAGATAAGTGGTAACTTCCTTTGGGTAAACCATTTTATATCTATAGAAGAGATTCTTTCTCTTCAGTTAGTGCCCAGAAATAACAGCCACCACTTATCGCATTTCTATGTCCCCTGGTGCATTGATTGGCTGAAGGGAAACGAACTCTGTGTGGATTGGTGGGTGTAACGTATCGAGAAGGTGGGTAAAATGTTGGGTCTGTGCTGGTAGAAGCAGCCCCTCTCTCTTTCATAATGCTTATGTTGCTCGGTTTCATTACATTTCTGTGTAATCCGCTTGCTATGTGTAGTTTTCACCGGCTTCAAAATGCCCAGGAATCCCCAGGATCATATTGTCTGGGTCGTATTTTGACCCAGTCCCAGGAGGTAAATTGGTTTGAGCTACCTCTTTGTGTTCTGGGAAATAACAGCTTTTCCCCACTTTATTCCTCACAGGGTAAAGTTTGTACACCTGATTCTTGTCTCTACCAAAGCGAGTGTGTGTCTCATGACCTTTTGGTGTAAGTAGCATTGTGCAAAGGCAGAACGAGGGAAGGAAATGAAAGGCAGGAGAAAATAAAATATTTTTTATAAGAATTTTATTAGATTTCAGACAAAGATAAAAACTGTGGAGTCCTTGGTGCTCTCTGAGCCTTGTTGTTTTCTTGCAGACGTTTCATTGCCAGGCTAGGCAACATCTTCAATGTGAAAAGGGAGTGGAACTTGTTCTCTTTTTATATACCCTGGCTTGTCTTGCCTGTGTTGGTGGGGGTGTTGTACTCTCCTTGGTAGTTCCTTGATTGGGCTGTTGTTTGCTGGTTGGTTGATTGACTGAGTTAATAGTTCCTTGATTAGGGTCTATTGTGTTGTTTGATTGCTCCTCTGGTGCTAATCTTGGTGTTAATCTTTGCCTATCTGGGTGTTGATTGCTGGCAAGGAGGTGTTCTGGTCTTCTGGCTTTTCTGTTGTCTCTTATGAATGGTATGTAAATGTTCTTTACCCCTATGTGTCTGTTGCTGGCTGCTTTGTCTGAGTGCCAAGCTTCCAGGAATTCTCTAGCATTTTTGGATTTGGCTTGGTTTAAGATGGTCACAGTTTCCCAGTTGAAAGTCTGTCCATGTGTTGTGAGATTAAGGAGTTTTCATCGTGTCTTCTGACTGCTAGTTGGTGTTCATGGATGTGTTCTGCTAGTCTTCTGCCGGTCTGTCCTACGTAATGGCTGCTACAGTCCTTACACTGTATGTTGTAGATAACTCCTGTTTTTTCTTTTTGGGCTACTGGGTCTTTTGGGTTACTTACAATGTTCTGAAGGGTTTTGATTGGTTTGTGTGCTACGGTGATGACATGTGGTTGTATTAGTCTATTAGTAACCCAACCTCCCACAAGAGGAGCTGTGTAAGAACACTATTCAGACAAGCACAAACGCACTGCAGCAACCCAGAACACCAGAAAAAGGAAACAGACCACTTATATAGCATCTTCCAGCAGAATGGATATCCATGCAACTTCATCAAAGAGTGCCTGACCACTCAACCCACCACAGCAAAACCAATAGAAGCTATGAAAAGGATTACACTGCCATATATCAGAAACATCTCAGAAACTACTAATACACTGTTACAACCACACGGCATCACCGTAGCACATAAACCAACCAAAACCCTTCAGAACATCGTAAGTAACCCAAAAGATCCAGTAGCCCAAGAAGAAAAAACATGAGTTATCTACAACACTATGTAGGACAGACTCAGAGAGCACCAAGGACTCCACAGTTCAACCCTGAGCTACAAATATTCTCTTCGAAAGATAAAAACTACAGAAAAACAAAAAGGAAAAAACTTAGAAAGCGTGCAAACTCAAGAGAAATATTTTTAAAGTTACAAAAAGAGGTGACTTCTGACTTTTAACAACAAGGATATACAACAATCTTCCACAATCAATACCTTACTCCAGTGGTCCCCAACCTTTTTGGCACCAGGGACCGGTCGTGGAAGAAAATTATTCCACAGACTGGGGGGGGGGGCTTGCAGGCAGGAGCCAATCCAGCGTGTCAGGGGTGGGGTTTGCAGGTGGGAGCCAATCACGTGTGCCAAGGGCGGGGTTTGCTGGCAGGAGCCAAGCGCACACTGGGGGTGGGGTTTGCAGGCGGGAGCCAATAGCGCGCACTGGGAGCGGTGTTTGCAGGTGGGAGCCAATCGTGCGCACCAGGGGCAGAATAATCACGCCCACCGGGGGCGGGGTTTGCAGGCGGGTGCCCCGCAGCCCACTTCCTGACAGGCCACGACCCACAGGTTGGGGACCTCTGTCTTACTCTATGTTAAACCAAAATCACATTATTTCTGTAAATCATTCCGTTGGCACAATATAAAAATCGCTATATACAATTGCTCCCTCCTCTTATATTAAAAGAAGAATATATATACATATATAAAGGTAAAGGTTCCTCCCGCACATTTGTGCAGTCGTGTCCGACTCTAGGGGCCGGTGCTCATCTCCGTTTGTTAGCCGAAGAGCCAGCGCTGTCCAAAGACGCTTACGCAGTCATGTGGCCTGCATGACACACGCGGAACGCTGTTACCTACCCACCAAAGTGGTACCTATTAATCTACTTATATTTGCATACTTTCGAATTGCTAGGTTGGCAAGAGCTGGAGCTAGTGCGGGAGCTCACTCCGCACGCAGGGCTAGGGATTTGAACCTCTGAACTTGCGATCTTCCGATCGACAAGCCTGGCATCTTACCCGCTGAGCCAACACACCCCTATATACATACCTCTATATACATACCTCCTAATCAACTTCCCCCCCCCCAGGATAACATTTATTTAGTTATTTCCTTCCTACTACTAATCTATACATTCCTGTCTAATATAATAAAGATCAAACTAAAAAAACATGTAAATTGTCTGCCATTGTAATTGATAATACAATTATAATAATCTTAATCGTATTAAAACCAAAACCAAACACTTATTATTTCTTTTTTTCTACCTTAATAATCTTAATCCAAATAATTAAAGATAAATAAAATCAACCAGACTGCAAAAGCAATCCAGATAAATATTCTTAAACCCTTACCCCACTTCAAAATAAACCAGAGCATTTACATAACCCCACAATGCACACAGAGCTTTTTTCATAAAGAAATCGAACAAGCCAACTGCCCCCCTCAAAGTCTCTGTCTTCTCTTCAGAAAACCTCCCATACATAATAACCCCTTCTTTTCCATGGCGTTCCATCAAAAAGTAAATTTCACTTGTGGCTTGCAACTTGATCTCTCCCTAACATTTCTGCAACTCAACTGTCCAATCTTCATCCAGCATTTCAACAGAAGCCACGATCTCACTGTTACAAGAAACATTTCTATTGCTGTTAAAGTCTTCAGTTTCATCCACGACATCCCCAACCAGATGACACATTTTAAACCTCATGTTTTCCACAATATCCTGAATGCCTTGCATAAGAGCTTGGCAGGAATCAGAAAGCATCTGTTTAAAGTTTTTATGGAAGTCAGAAAAAGTCTGATCGAAATCCTCCATCTCTCACACAGTAGATTATGGCACCCCCTAGGTACTTAACCAGTGAAAGTGAAAGATAATAGAAAAATTCCAGAATGTGTTTACACAAGTGATAGTAAGATAACAGACAGTTCCCCAGGGAAAGTAGCAGCAGAAATCTGAAAGTTAAAAACAGCAGATTCAACATGTAGGGAAATGCTAATATCTTTAAATTCAGTACAAAAATAATAACAGGGAGACGATTACATACTCTCAACCCTCCTTAGTAATTGGATGGAAAGCAAAGTCCAAAACTTTAAAAAAAATTAATTAATCACAAAAATAACAATAAGCACCAAGAGAGCCAGTTTCTCCTTGCTGTAGAAAGCCTCTCTTAGGGTAAGCATACGTACCTAAAAGAAAAATAAATTGGGTGATTTAGAAATGGGGTGGCTGGTCTTAATGTCCCTTTAAGGCTACAGAGCAGCTTGGAAATGGTGACACCCCAGCCTCCCGGCTGCTCTTACCAGTCGAACGTGAACGTTGTTTGCGATCTTCTGGCTGCAAGCAGCTGTCCTAAGGACAGATGGCGTGATTCCAAGTGTTTTTCTTTCTCTGGAAAAACGCTCCTGGGCTTCAGGAAAAACTTGCCTGAGCCCAAAAAAATTGCCGCGTTGTCAGTTCTGCTCGCGGAGCCTGCGGGCACAGCTGTTCAAACCGCCATGTCCCCACCGGAAGTCAGGAGAAAATAAAATCTAAGTAAATCTAGTTTACACTGTTGGAAGGGTTCGAGGGAACCCCCCTTCTCTACCCAACTGCCATTTTCTAACCACGTCTTCTCCCGATAGACGTTTCCCACCAAACACACTTCCCCAAATTGGGTAAGAAGATGGAAACTTCAGGACAAAAGACTAAGATTAAAAATAGAAGGGAAACGACTTAAACATAAAGGATCACAACAGAATTAAAGGAGAATGCCAACATGTGCCCATAAAGGAAACTCCTGATAAATTAATCAAATTCCCCGCAAGCCAATCAGGTCAGGGAACTGAAAGGACAAAGGCAAAGAGGTAACACATTAGCATATGTAAAGGGAAAAGGCTTCCCTTCAGAATAACAATAATCTAAATCCAATGGGCAAAAGCCACAGCCCTGCGGAGACCTTAATTAACTAAAGAACAAGAAACTGCAGAACAATAGGGGGCGTGACCACAGGAATGCCTCTGATCTTTAGTCAATTACACTTTCTTAGAGAGCGCCCCCTTTCCAGGAAACCAACTAAGAGCAATCCGGCTAAGACAAAACATCATCTTTTGTGCTCTTTTCACTAATAAGACCCGTGTCCCTATATAAAGGGCTGGTGGGGAAAATATGTTGGGATTATCAGGAGTCAACTCAGCATTGTCTCATAAGCATAATAGGGGGTCTTTCTAGTAAACGCATCTCTACTGTGCTTGTGGGATGCTACCTGAGTCACCTGATTTCCTCTTCCTCCCCTTCCTTTGTTTGGGGATTAACAACCTCCATTACTCCTTGGGCATACCTGCAAGCAGGGGGGCTGCACCATGCAGCTCTCATCCATTCCATCTCGCTTGCATGCAGATCTACTATGAATCTACTCATATCCAGATCTACTGAATAAATGTAAGCTATCTCTATTTTTCTTCATCTAACTAATGGGTGAAGACTTAATTTATTTATGAACGTAATTAAGCTTAAAGTGCAAGTTCCCTGCTGGTTCAAGCTTCTATTCTGCAAGATTGTTGTTAGCTGCTTGGAGTTCTTTTATTCACCTTCAAGACTCCATCAAGGGTTACGGGCCCAGTACAAGACCAGTGCAGTACTGATCTCTTGAAAACTTTTTTTTTTGTTGGCCTCACAGCCAGAAAAAGAGAAGCTGCTTTGCACATTTAAAAAGCTAAGTTCAGAAATTCTTTTTCTTCTCTCTAAACAATGGAGAAAGAGGAGGGGGCTCCCCCCGTACCAAAATTGACTGAAGATAATTACTCAGCATGGCTATTCAGGTTGAGAATGCAGCTAGATTTTGAAGATTGGTTGGATGCTCTGGATTCACCAGAACCAAAACCAGAGGATGGAGAGGAAGCCAATAAACAATGGAAGAAAAAGGATAAGAGAGCTAAAATTCTCATTGCTAGATCTCTTCCAGATCACAGATTAGCAGAGATTAAAAATATTTCTACTGCTAAGGAAATTATTGAGAATTTATGTACCCTATATTCAGAAGCTGATGATTAGAAAGTGATCTCTTTGTTACGAGAACTGCACGCATGTAAATTGGAAGACTGGAAATGTAAACGACCACCTGATCAGAATACAGAGAATCTTTGATCAGCTGAGCACAGTTGAGAATCTCATGAATGAAAAACTTAAGATGTCTTTTTTGCTAAGCACCTTACCAAATATATTTTTTCCATTTGTTGCTGGTTTGAATTTAGAAGGCAAGAATTTTTCTCAGCTGCTAGGAGCAATTAGATCGGAATGTTGGAGGCAAGAGAATTTGCATAACAATAGATTGCCTAGCAGAAACATTGGTTACCTAGCAACAAAGTGAAAACATGAGCCAGAGCAATTAGTGAGAAATCAGAATACCGAAAAGTCTGTAATGCTTGCAAGAAACCAGGACATTTTGCCAAGTTTTGCAGAAGCAGGGACAAGAAGGATTTTTCCAAGGGAAAATATTTTAAAAGTGAAAAAGCTTTACACACTGTTTATAAAGCTGATACTGTTCTTAAAGCTGATACAATAAATGCCCCAGACAATGGGTAATCAATTTGGGGGCCAGCAGGCATCTATGTGGCAATAAAAGTGACTTTTGTGAGCTAAGTGATAAACCAGAAGGAAGCATAACATTAGCAGATGGCAATTCAATTTTGATTCAAGGAAAAGGAAGTGTGCCATTGCGCTGCTTCAATGGAAGTGAACACAACGATCTTATGGAAACAGATGTCTTTTATGTACTGGACATAGAAGCCAATTTCCTGAGTGTCTCAACATTGAACAACAAAGGTTTTAATGTGCTCTTTAATGTTAATGGACAATGTAAAGTCATCAGTGGAGAAAAGATTTATCAATCAAACAGAAAAGATTTATGTTACAGGTTTTCAAAAGGATAACGTTTACCAGGTGCACTGTGAACAACCGGCACCAGATGTCAGCCTCGCCGATCGGCAGCAAAAGGACGACAACAGCACCACCACCAGGCAAAGATGTTTTGTGCACCGTGCAAAACATTTCATTCTTAAAATGCAATTTTAAGAATGAAAACTGAAGACATGGTAAGAGATTTTGAAATAAGCAACCATGATAAATACCAATCAAAATGTGTGATATGTATCAAAGGAAAAGCAACAAGACCAGCCATACCCAAACAAAGGGAAAGGTGGCAACTAAGCCACTAGAACTTATCCACACTGATTTGTGTGGACCTCTTGAAGCATCAGTGGGCAGAAATAAATGTTTTATGCTTTATAGACAATTTTTCCAGATATTGTGTGACCTACCTATTGAAGGAGAAATCCCAAACAGTGGACATGCTGAAAGCGTATGTAGCCATGGTGACCAACAAGTTCAACAGAACCCCTCAAGACCTCCAGAGCAACTGAGGAGGTGAGTTTATTTTATAAACCATGCAAACATACCTAACACAGCTAGGCATAGAACACAGACTAAGCACTCCATACACGCCTGAGCAAAATGGAGTTGCTGAAAGGAAAAATCGCTCAGTAATGGACATGGTAAGATGTATGCTTTTAAAACAAGACCTGGAGCTGACTGTGGCTCAGATCATGAGCTTCTTATCGCAAAATTTAGGCTTAAATTGAAGAACGTAGAGAAAACCACTAGACCAATCAGGTATGACCTAAATCATATCCCTTATGAATATACAGTGGAGGTGAGGAATAGGTTTAAAGGATTAGATCTGGTAGACAGAGTGCCTGAAGAACTATGGATTGAGGTTCGTAACATTGTACAGGAGGCAGCAACTAAAACCATCCCAAAGAAAAAGAAATGCAAGAAAGCAAAGTGGCTGACTGATGAGGCTTTACAAATAGCTGAGGAAAGAAGGGAAGCAAAAGGCAAGGGAGAAAGGGAAAGATATAAACAACTGAATGCAGAATTCCAGAGAATAGCAAGGAGAGATAAGAAGGCCTTCTTAAATGAACAATGCAAAGAAATCGAGGAAAACAATAGAATGGGGAAGACTAGAGATCTCTTCAAGAAAATCGGAGATATCAAGGGAACGTTTTGTGCAAAGATGGGCATGATAAAGGACAAAAAAGGCAGGGACCTAACAGAAGCAGAAGAGATTAAGAAGAGGTGGCAAGAATACACAGAAGAACTATACAAGAAAGATCTTAATATCCCTGATAAATACGATGGTGTGGTCACTGACCTTGAGCCGGACATCCTAGAGAGTGAAGTCAAGTGGGCCTTAGGAAGCATTACTAACAACAAAGCTAGCGGAGAAGACAGTATCCCAGCTGAGCTATTTAAAATCCTAAAAGATGATGCTGTTAAAGTGCTGCACTCAATATGCCAACAAATTTGGAAAACTCAACAGTGGCCACAGGATTGGAAAAAGTCAGTTTACATTCCAATCCCAAAGAAAGGCAATGCCAAAGAATGTTCAAACTACCGTACAATTGCGCTCATTTCACATGCCAGCAAGGTTATGCTCAAAATCCTACAAGCTAGGCTTCAGCAGCATGTGAACCGAGAACTACCAGAAGTGCAAGCTGGGTTTCAAAGAGGCAGAGAAACTAGAGATCAGATTGCCAACATTCGCTGGATCATGGAAAAAGCAAGAGAGTTCCAGAAAAACATCTACTTCTGCTTCATTGACTACGCTAAAGCCTTTGATTGTGTGGATCACAACAAACTGTGGCAAATTCTTAAAGAGATGGGAGTACCAGACCACCTTACCTGTCTCCTGAGAAACCTGTATGCGGGTCAAGAAGCAACAGTTAGAACCGGACATGGAACAACCGACTGGTTCAAAATTGGGAAAGGAGTACGACAAGGCTGTATTATCACCGTGCTTATTTAACTTATATGCAGAGTACATCATGAGAAATGCCGGGCTGGATGAATCACAAGCCGGAGTTAAGATTGCCGGGAAAAATATCAACAACCTCAGATATGCAGACGATACCACCCTAATGGCAGAAAGTGAAGAGGAACTAAAGAGCCTCTTGATGAGGGTGAAAGAGGAGAGTGCAAAAGCTGGCTTGAAACTTAACATTAAAAAAACCCAGATCATGGCATCTGGTCCCATCACTTCCTGGCAAATAGAAGGGGAAGAAATGGAAGCAGTGACAGATTTTATTTTCTTGGGCTCCAAGATCACCGCAGACGGTGACTGCAGCCATGAAATTAAAAGACGCTTGCTCCTTGGGAGGAAAGCTATGGCAAACCTAGACAGCATATTAAAAAGCAGAGACATCATCTTGCCGACAAAGGTCCGTATAGTTAAAGCTATAGTTTTTCCAGTAGCAATGTATGGCTGTGAGAGTTGGACCATAAGGAAGGCTGAGCGCCGAAGAATTGATGCTTTTGAACTGTGGTGCTGGAGAAGACTCTTGAGAGTCCCTTGGACTGCAAGGAGGTCAAACCAGTCAATCCTAAAGGAAATCAACCCTGACTGCTCATTGGAAGGACAGATGCTGAAGCTGAAGCTCAAATACTTTGGCCACCTAATGCGAAGAGAGGACTCCCTGGAAAAGACCCTGATGCTGGGAAAGACTGAGGGCAAAAGGAGAAGGGGACGGCAGAGGATGAGATGGTTAGATAGCATCACCGATGTAATGAACATGAATTTGAGTAAACTCCGAGAGACAGTGGAGGACAGGAAGGCCTGGCGTACTAGGGTCCATGAGGTCACGAAGAGTCGGACACGACTAAACGACTGAACAACAACAACAATGCTTTTAGAAGGAGATCTGTCTGACAAATACTGGGCAGATGCTGTTTTAACAGCTACATACTTACAGAATAGACTGCCAACCAAAGCCAACGACTTAACACCTTTTGAGCTATGGCATGAACACAAACCAAGCGTAAAGCATCTGAGAGTGTTTGAATCCAAAGCTTATGCACACATAGCAAAAGAAAAGAGTGTGTGTGTGTGTGTGTATGTGTGTGTGTGTGTGTATATATATATACACATACATACATACACACACACATACACACATACACACATACACACATACACACATACATACATACATACATACAGTATATATACTGTCAGAGTTCTCATGGGAAAGCAGTTGCAAATTGCGTTCCTTCACAGGCTGATATGAGATGTTTTGTCTAAAGGTTTCCAACCGTGCAGATTAGAGATGCCTGCTACATACTAGTAGGGGGGTGAGAAGCATGCTTGCTAGATGCAACACTGCCACCTACTGGCAGGTTATACTCTGTGCTCAGAGTCTCCAGATCTGAAACCTGACCAATCAGGGTTTGGTTCAGGGGGGTATATCTATGTGTACTGGTAATGAATGTCTTTGCTCTTGACTTTGCTCTTGACTCTGCTTGTCTGGTAGCCATTACCAAGTGTTTTTCTTTTGCTCTCGACAAAAGGCTTTGAAGTGTAACCAACTGGCAAACTGTTAGCCAGGTTTGTGTTCCTTAAGTCTTGTATTCGATGGAAGCAAGAAAACGGAGTTTATCTGTATTCTTCTGCTGTTAAGGTGTTTCTGCTGTTTCCTTCAAGAAACGCCTGTGCTGTATCGTATGTATATCTGCTTTATCTGCAGTAAAGATTTATAGCCATTTTGAAAGCTGTACTCTGTGTTTACTCTTGCCTCCTCCCAAACCGGCAGGCCACGACATGTACAGGGATAGAGGAAGGCAAAAGGAAGAGGGGCCGAACAAGGGCAAGATGGATGGATGATATTCTGGAGGTGATGGACTTGACCGTGGGGTTGCTGGGAATCGCGATGGCAGACAGGAATCTCTGGCGTGGGCTGGTCCATGAAGTCACGAAGAGTCAGAAGCGACTGAACGAATCAACAATATACAGTATGTATAGTGTATAATATATTGCACACTACTGTATGTGTGTGTGTGCATATATATACACACACATACATACATACATACATACATACATACATACATACGTATGTATGTATGTATGTATGTATGTATGTATATCAACTTAAGGTGGCAAACATATCTAATACTCCTGCCTTGTATTTTCCCCCCAACAAAAACCCTGTGAGGTAAGTTGGGCTGAGAGTGAGTGACTGGCCCAAAGACACCCAGCTGTCTTTCATGCCTAAAGCAGGCCTAGAACTCACAGTCTCCTTGTTTCTAGGCCAGCACCTTCACCACTACACCAAACTGGTTCTCAGTATGCTGGCTGGGGAATTCTGGGAGTTGAACTCCACACAACTTAAACTTGCCAAGGCTGAAAAACACTGAACTAGAGCCACAATGGCTCATTGCTAGTCTAGCAAAATGTTTAACTGCTAGAGCAAAAGCTGTGTTATGATCAAGATTTGTAATGAGACAGATTTCTTGAATATCTGCAGTTCCTTGTTGATATGAAAAGAAAAAAACCAAGATGGCGACCGGGAGCAGACGCTGACGCTGCTCTAAGGGGGAGACTCCCGGCTTCTTTTGAACCCAGACCCCCAGACCCCACTTGGCTAACTGGGGTTCTAGGAGATTTTGAGGGTACCCCGGCTTTTATAATGACCTTGTATAACGACCAAGTAGCAACGGTAAGAACAGACCACAGAACAACGGACTGGTTTAAGATTGGGAAAGGAGTACGACGGTTGTATACTCTCACCCTACCTATTCAACTTGTACGCAGAACACATCATGCGCCGTGCTAGGCTTGATGAATCCAAGGCTACAGTTAAAATCACTGGAAGAAACATTAACAATCTCAGATATGCAGATGATACCACTTTGATGGATGAAAGCGAGGAGGAGTTGAGGACCCTTATGACGAAGGTGAAAGAAGAAAGTGCAAAAGCTGGGTTGCAGTTAAACCTCAGAAAAACCAAGATTATGGCAACCAGCTTGATTGATAACTGGCAAATAGAGGGAGAAAACGTGGAGGCAGTAACAGACTTTGTATTTCTAGGTGCAAAGATTACTGCAGACGCTGACTGCAGCCAGGAAATCAGTTTACTTCTTGGGAGGAGAGCAGTGACAAATCTCGATAAAATTGTTAAGAGCAGAGACATCACACTGACAACAAAGGTCCGCATAGGTTTTTTTTTGTGGTAATTTTTTTTATCATATTTGAAAGATAAAAACTATAGAAAAACAAAAAATTACAAACAAAAAAGAAAAAGAAACTAAAAAGTGTGAAACAGAAGAAAAAAGAATTTTGAAAGATTACATACAAGATGACTTCCAACTTTCAACAGCAAGAATATACAACAGTTACCATAATCAAACCCTTTCTCTATATCAAACCAAGATCACATCATTTCTATAAATCCTTCCCTTAACACATATACAAATCACTAATACAATTGCTGCTTCCTCTTATATAAAAAAGAATATACATATACGTACATTTATTTATTTATTTATTTATTTATTTATTTATTTCAGCTTCCCTACTCCATAAAACACCATCCATTTAATTATTTCCTTCCTACCACTATTCTGTATGTTTCTGTCTACTATAATAAACATCAAATTATAAAAACAAATAAATTGTCTGCCTTTATAATTAATCAAACTACAACAATCTTAACCCTATTAAACCTGAAGAACAATATAACATATTATTGTATCTTATCCATAACTTTTAAATCTTACAAATCAAAAATCCTGTAAATCTTAATCCAAATCATTAAAAAATAACATCATGATAGCCTCATTATCAGTCCAGTTACATATTCTTAATTTTTTACCCCTCCTCAAAATATACTAGAGTAGTGCTTACACACCAACAGCGGCAGTGGCGGTGTAGGGGGGTGCACGGCAGCGGGGGCGTGCATGGCGGCGGTGCGGGGGGACGCATGGCGGTGGCCTCGCTAAACCGCGGAAGCGGTGATGGAATGTTGCTGCCACTGCCGTGCACACCCCTGCCACCGTGTGCGCCCCCGCGCCGCCGCTGTGCATGATACCGCCACCACTTCGCGACACACTAAACTGTGTGTTGCGACACACTAAAGTGTCACGACATACAGTTTGGAAAGCTATGTACTAGAGCATTTACATATTTCCCCATTACACGAAAGGCATTTTTTAAAATATAAAAATCCCATAGCCCAACTGCCCCCCAATATATAGACTTCTCAGCAGGAAAAAAAACTCCCACACATCATATTCTTTTCTTTCCCATAACACTGATTCAGATAGTCATAACATTTCCACAGCATAGCAACTCCTTGTGCAGTTTTAAACTCAGACTGTCGTTTTAACCCCTTCAGCACCAAACCACAATCTTCAGCTGCCATTATCTCAGTAATAGCAACAAAGTCCCCATCTTTACCAAAAACTTCATCTTCCATCATAGCATTTCCAGCCAAATGACACATTTTAGCAACAATCTCTTCTCCAATGTCCCGAACACTCTGCAAAACAGCTTGACAACACTCTGAAAGGATTTCTTTAAAAGTCTATTTATGCTCAGAAAGGAATTCTAAGAAATCTTTAAAATCTTCCATACTTCAGGCGGCAAACCAAGGCACCCCTTAAATAGTTAACTCACAAAGATAAAACTCACAGAAATAAAAGTTAATGACTTAATGAAAAACTTCCACCTGAAATTGACAAAAGAAAGTATACTAGCTACAGTATTCAAATGCAACAATGGGAAGATATGTGGATTAAAGGATTAAAATTTACTTTGTGTTATAATTTGAAGGAAAATTTCTATAAGATGATGTACAGATGGTATGTGACCCCACAAAAGCTAGCTAAAATGTATGGAAATGTTTCCAACTTGTGTTGGAAATGTAAAAAAAAAAGAGGGGTCATTTTACCATATGTGGTGGACATGTGAGATTGCAAAGAAGTTTTGGACTCAAATACACTCATTGATGCAAAATATTCTACAAATTCGAGTTCCATTTAAACCTGAACCATTTCTATTGGGAATATTAGAAGAACAAATAGGAAAGAAATTTACAAGAATTATGCAATATATGGTTACAGCAGCGAGACTTGTATATGCACAAAATTGGAAAAATCAGATTATACCTACGATACAGGACTGGATGTTAAAAGTAATGGACATGGCAGAAAATGATAAATTGACATGTTTATTAAAAGAAAATACAAACTATTACTTTCTTAAAGAATGGAAACCATTAACGAACTATTTGCAAAATGCAGAAGGGGCAAAGCTTATATGGGGTTTTGAAGATTAAAACATATATAAATTGATATATTAAACAGGAAATGTTTTACAATGTTATATATAGTCCTAACATGAAAGAGATTAATTTTTAAATTACTAAGACCAGAGCTAAATCGGAAGTTGACTAATTTCTATGTTTCATCTTTCTCTTTTTCTATTTACTTTACTACACTTTTTCTTTTCTTTCTTTGATTTGTATTTCTATTTCTTTTTCCTTTTCAAACTTTTATCTATGTATACTTAAAATTCAATAATATATATATATATATATAAAAAGAAAGTATACTAGCAAACAAGTCCCAGAGAAAGTGAACAGAAAGCTAAAAATTTAAAACATTTAAACATTAAAGACATCAAATCCAACGTGTAGGAAAACAATCCATCCTTCAAATTTAGTACAAGAAATAGTAACGGAAAGGCAATTAAGTTTTTTCAGCCATTGTTACACTTTAGATGGGAAAACAAGCCAAAACTTTTAAAGAAAATTAAAAATATAAACCAAAAATAACGATAATGACCAAGAGATTTTGCTTCTTCTTACTGTAAAAACCTTATCTTAGGGTTGTTGTTGTTGTTGTTGTTCAGTCGTTTAGTCGTGTCCGACTCTTCGTGACCTCATGGACCATAGCACGCCAGGCCTTCCTGTCCTCCACTGTCTCTCGGAGTTTACTCAAATTCATGTTCATTACATCGGTGATGCTATCTAACCATCTCATCCTCTGCCGTCCCCTTCTCCTTTTGCCTTCAGTCTTTCCCAGCATCAGGGTCTTTTCCAGTGAGTCCTCTCTTCGCATTATGTGGCCAAAGTATTTGAGCTTCAGCTTCAGCATCTGTCCTTCCAATGAGCAGTCAGGGTTGATTTCCTTTAGGATTGACTGGTTTGACCTCTTTGCAGTCCAAGGGACTATCTTAGGGTACAAAACTTAAAAGCTAAATTGGATGCTTTAGAAATGGGAAGGCAGAACTTACAATGCCCCTTTAAGAGGCTGCAACGTGGCTCGGAAAAAGATGAAATCCCAGCCTCCCAGTGAAGTCTTACTCTTCGATCGTGCATGCTGTCCACACTCTCGTGGCTACAACTCACTGTCTGGAGGACAAATGGATCGATTCCCAGCATTTTCCTTACTTTGGAAAATGCTTTGGGCTACAGGAAAAGCATGCCTGTGCCCAAAAAATATGCCACAATGCCAACTCTACCCACAGAACTCGCAGGCAAGGCTATTCAGTTCGCCATTTTCCCACCGGAAGTCAACAAAGGTCCGCATAGTTAAAGCAATAGTATTCCCCATAGTAACCTATGGCTGCGAGAGCTGGACCATAAGGAAGGCTGAG
Source organism: Charina bottae (assembly GCA_023362775.1). NCBI lineage: Eukaryota > Metazoa > Chordata > Lepidosauria > Squamata > Charinaidae > Charina > Charina bottae. The sequence goes on from JALMGJ010000001.1 coordinate 202,549,347, forward strand.
CGAAGGAAGATAGATGCTTTTGAACTGTGGTGTTGGAGGGAAATTCTGAGAGTGCCTTGGACTGCAAGAAGATCAAACCAGTCCATACTCCAGGAAATAAAGCCAGACTGCTCACTTGAGGGAATGATATTAAAGACAATACTGAAGTACTTTGGCCACATAATGAGAAGACAGGATAGCCTGGAGAAGATGCTGATGCTAGGGAAGGTAGAAGGCAAAAGGAAGAGGGGCCGACAAAGGGCAAGATGGACAGATGATATTCTGGAGGTGACAGACTCAACCTTGGGGGAGCTGGGGGTGGCGATGGCCGACAGGAAGCTCTGGCGTGGGCTGGTCCATGAAGTCATGAAGAGTTGGAAGCGACTGAATGAATAAATGACAACAACCGGCTTTTATACATTTATGCCAGTGCTGGAGCTGGACAGAGCCCTCCAGATGGAGCAGTGGAGCGTGGCGGGCCTTGGCGGATCCCTGTGGTGCGGCAGACTCCCGCGGACCTTGGTGGGGTAGGACTCGGTGCAGCAGCCTTTGGTGTGGGGCAGTGAGCCTGGTGTTCTCTTAGTCCCTTTGCCCGGTGACATGGACCTTGGTGGCATGGCTGGTGGGGTGGTGGGCCCCAGCGCAGCGGCCCAACAGGGTGGTAAGTCCCAAGTGTGGCGGACCAGCTTCGGTGGCATGGCGGGGTGCAGCGCAGCAGAAAGGTTTTGGCGGCACGGCGGTGAGCCAGCCTGGCAGCACATCAGACCCGGGTGGCAGAATAGCCTTGACAGCGCTGTGGACTCTGGCGCAATGAGCCTGTCCTGGCGGACAACTCTGGTGATGTGACCGGCGGCACATCAAGTCCTGGTGCAACATACCGGCCTGGCAGAGCAGTAGACCCCAGCGGCATGGTGGACCCCGGTGGTATAGCCGGCGTAGTGGCGAAACCAGCGTGGCAAAACTACGTGGCAGAGCTTGGCGATAGGGGATGACAATCTGTGGCAACTCTAGGCCCCTCTACGAGAGCCCCCCAGACAAAGACCTTGGCGGTGGTGGTAAGGAATCTTTATGGTCCCAGGGCCCTTTCCCAGAGCCCCCTGGATGAGGAGGGGAGACAGCAGGGGGCACAATTGGCATATTCTGGTAGCACAGGGGACCCAGCTGGCACAACGGGCCTCAGCATGGTAGGCCCCGCTGGTGAGGAATGGCAAGCTTGGAAATGAGTGTTGGTCATCCCCTCCCAACTTGCCCAGAGATGGTGGAAAGCTATCAGCGTCCCTCCAGTGTGAGTGAGGTACACCCTCCCAGGTGTGAGGGATGCAGGGGGAGGCCAGGATCATGTGATTGTATGTAAGAATACTCACCTCCTGAGTGAGAGACAGGGTGGGTAGGAGTGGATGTGGTGCTCTCCTGTTGACCAGTGAGAGAGGCCGGGGGGGGCACAGTGAGTGTGTGGGTGATGGTTAGGCCCTAAGAGTGCCGAGAGTGTGAGCTGGTGCGCTGGGGGCCTGCCATCGCCATGTGGTTGATTGAGCATGTATGAGGATGGATAAGTGGGGGGAGGGACCCCTATCAAACCAGGGATTACGGAGGTCCAGGATTGGAGGCAAATGGGCCTGGAAACTCTGGGGGCTGTAGGGCGGGTTATGCTATTGAGGTGGTGACGGGCTGGGGATGCTATGATGGGAACCGGAGGGCGAGCCATCTTTGGGGAAGACGCCCCCGGTGTTTGTTACCGGTGGCATGTTCCAGCCCTCTGGGTTCAGACCCAGACCCTGGACAGCAGATTCTTGAGGGCTCTGGTCTCCGGCTGCTGCTTCTCAACACCAGGTTAGTCAACAAGGTCCCCTCATATGTGATTTGATCATGGAGGAGGGGGCAGACCTGGCGTGTATTACCGAGACCTGGCTGGGCCTGGAAGGAGGGGTACCCCTTTCGGAGATGTGCCCAGCCCGATTTCAGGCATGGCACCAGCCGAGACACCGGGGCAGGGGAGAAGGGGTGGTGGCTGTCATCCAAGAGTCTCTAGTGGCCTTCAGGGGCACTGCTTCATAAGTGGCCAGCTGTGAGACTCTGTTTTTCAAGTTGGGTTCCCAAGAACAGTTGTGAGTGTTGCTACTGTACCAGCCTCCCTGCTGCATAGCAACCTCCCTGCCTGAGCTGCTGGAGGCCATCTGGGGGTTGTTGTTGGTGTTCCCCAGATTTATGGTTCTGGGGTACTTCAACCTGCGGTCCCTGGGGCATGTCTCGGGAGCAGCTCAGGAGTTCATGGCCACCATGACAGCCATGGGCCTGTCCCAGATTATTTGGGACCTGACTTGAGACAGTGGCCTCACTCCGGACTTAGTCTTCTTGTCAGACCAGTGGCAATGTGACCTGAGGGGAGAGTTACATCTGTCCCCATTGTCATGGTCAGATCACGCCCTGGTGGCCTTGAGATTCTGTTATACCGCCCCCCTCTGCAGGGAGGCAGGACCCGTTAGATTGGTCCGCCCCCAGCGATTGATGGACCCGGCAGGGTTCCAGAGGGAGCTGGGGGTTATACCTGAGGACCTGCTGCATGGTCCAGCAGAGGCCCTGGCCGCAGCCTCGAATAGGGAGGCGGCGGAGGCCTTGGACAGTATCGCACCTGTGCGACCTCTCTTGCCCCATACAACCCGACACTCCCCGTGGTTCACGGAGGAGCTGACGGATTTGAAGAGGGTTAAGAGACATCTGGAGCACCACTGGAGGAAGACAAAGACCGAATCCGACCGAACACAAGCTAGAACTGCTGTTAAGGCCTAACTTGCGGTGGTAAGAGTGGCGAAACATCAATATTTCACCGCTCTTACTGTGTTCGCAGAATGCCGCCCAATGGCCCTGTTTAAGATCACTCAATCCGTTTTGGGGAAGGTGGGCCCAGTGACCCACCTACAGGGCCATGCGGAGCAGTTTTCTGAGCATCTGCAGGATAAAATTGCTCAGATCCGTTACGAGTTGGACTCCAAGCGTGAGGCATGGTCTGGGGAGATGCCGAGGGAACGTACTTACTCAGTTATCTGGGATCAGTTTGATCCTGTTGGACCCGAGGAAGTGGACAGGATCCTCCGGACTGTAAATGCCACCACTTGTCATCTAGACACATGCCCCTCCTGGCTGGTGAAGGCAGCCCGAGAGGTGACATGTGCTTGGGTCCAGGCGATGGTTAATATATCCTTGATTGAGGGGGTGTTTCCGGCTGCCTTTAAGGAGGCACTGGTGCACTCCCTCCTCAAGAAACCATCACTGGACCCTACTGTGCTGGACAATTTTCGTCCAATCTCCCACCTCCCCAAGGTGGTTGAGAAGGTAGTGGTGTTGTAACTCCAGAGGATTCTGGATGAAACGGACTATCTAGACCCCTTCCAGTCAGGTTTCAGGTCTGGATATGGGACAGAAACTGCATTGGTTGTGCTTATGGATGATCTCTGGCGGGAGCGGGATGGGGGCAGGGCATCCATCCTGGCTCTTCTTGACCTCTCAGCGGCTTTCAATACCATCGACCATGGTATCCTTTTGCGGCAGCTCAGGGAGTTGCAGTGGGTGGTGTGGTTTTGCACTGGTTCACCTCCTTCCTCCGGGGCCGGTCCCAATTGGGGCTGATAGGAAGTGAATGATCCAACTCTCGACCCCTCCTTTGTGGGGTGCCGCAGGGTTCGGTTCTCTCTCCTCTCCTATTCAACATCTACACGAAACCACTGGGTGAGATCATCCATCACCACGGGATGAGGTATCATCAGTATGCTGATGATATCCAATTATACATCTCCATCTCGGGTAAAGTAAGTGATGCTGTGACTGCCCTCTCCCAGTGCCTGGGGGCTGTGGTGGTCTGGATGGGGAACAACAGGCTTTGGCTGAACCCTGGTAAGTCGGAGTGGCTTTGGGTTAATTGCTCCTCTGTATCTGGGAAATTGTCATCTTTAGTTCTAGATGGGGTTGCACTGCCCCAGACAGACCCGGTGTGGAATCTGATGGTACGTCTGAACTCATGGCTCCTGCTCAAAGAGCAGGTGGCAGTTGTGGCCAGAAGGGCCTTTACACAACTTCGTGTTGTGTGCCATTTACACCCTTTCCTGGATGGAGAAGCCCTCTGAACAGTCACTCATGCCCTGGTCATCTCCTATATAGACTATTGCAATGCGCTCTACATGGGGCTACCCTTGAAGAGTATCCGGAAGCTTCAGCTGGTCCACAATGTGGCTGCGTGGGCAGTTCTTGGTGCCCCAAGATCGGCACATGTGACACCATTGCTACGCTAGCTGCATTGGGTGTCAGTTTGCTTCCGGGTCCAATTCAAAGTGTTGGTTATCACCTTTAAAGCCCTACATGGCATGGGTCCAGGTTACCTGAGGGACCGTCTCATCCCCATGACATCGACCCGTCCCACCCTGTCATGCAGTGAGGGCATGTTACGGACCCCGTCTGTAAGAGAATATCGCTTGGCGGGGTCCAGGAAGCAGGCCTTCTCTGCAGTGGCTTCCGCCCTCTGGAACACTCTGCCCCCAGAGGTGAGACAGGCCCCATCGCTCCTGACCTTCCAGAAGAACCTGAAGACTTGGCTCTGCTCTCGCCTGGGGCAGGAAGGGGAGTAATTATTCTTGGGGGTGGCTGGTGCCTTAGAACTCTCCTCACTGAATTAGATCTTTTATGGCCACTTGGATTTTATTTTTACTTTTATATTTATATTTGGTAATTTTGTATTTAGTCTGGGAAAGACTGAAGGCAAAAGGAGAAGGGGACGGCAGAGGATGAGATGGTTAGATAGCATCACTAATGTAATGAACATGAATTTGAGTAAACTCCGAGAGACAGTGGAGGACAGGAAGGCCTGGCGTGCTATGGTCCATGAGGTCATGAAGAGTCGGACACAACTAAATGACTGAACAACAACAACAACAATTTTGTATTTATCTTTTAGATGTTATTTATGCTTATTGTTTTAATGTGCTTGTTATTGTAAACCACCCAGAGTCCCTCTTTTTGGGGGAGATGGGTGGTGGCAAAATTTGAAAAATAAATAAATTTAAAACGACTAAGGTAGGTCATTTCCACATAAACACACACTTGACACACTTTGATTTGTGCAATTCCAAACACTAACCATACTTTAATCAGACACATTTTGTGCAGTGTCAAATGGTCACCATGTGTGAAGGAGTCACCATGGACCTTGGTAGTAGGCTGAACATAAAAGAAAAATATATGTAAGTGGTAAACTTTCAAAGCTCTGGTACTCAAGAGGTGCACATATTGGTTAAATCTGTAAAGAAGCAGTAGATAGTACCTGATAGCCATGCTTCATGGAAGCCATATATTTAGTGATAGTGTGAAAGGTCCCACATATATATAGATAAATGCATCGAACTGCTCCACTCCAATGGAAGCTCTGGGAAGCTGAGCTCCATAAATGTGTTAATGTGTAGAGCCTTTTTACACTAATAACATGCACAACTGGGCATAGTCCTCCTCCTTCTGTATGTGAAGGTATCTTTGAATTTATAAATGGCACAGGCCTGGTTACTTGAGGGACTGCCTGTCTCCCATAGCATCTGCCTGGCCAGTTCAATCTTGGAGGGTTGGCGCACGCTGCGTTCCCTCGATTAAACAATGCCATCTGTCTGGACCCCAGAAGCACGCCTTCTCTGGAGCAGCGCCTGTCCTCTGGAATGAGGTTCCCCCAGAAATCCGAATGGCTCCCACCCTACAGTATTTCAAAGGGCCTTAAAGACCTGGCTCTTCGCCCAGGACTTTGGGGAGGACGACTGACACCCCTTTCTTCGTTTTTGTTCCCCTCCGGGTTTGTTTTCTTCACCATTGTTGTTCGTTTGTCTTGTGCTGCTTTTGTGTTTTTTCTTTGTTTCTAAATGTTTTAACAATTGTAAACCGCCCAGGGTAGCTGGGAGCCAGCAGTATATAAATTTAATAAATAATTATTATTATTATAAAGTGAACATGCTAGAGAAATTGTAGAACCATATCACTTAATTTCATAGTTATATGAAAATGTGTGTGCTTCCTAATTCACACCCTAAATACAGTACTTGAGTGTTGATGTTTGAATTCCATCATCGCTGGTAATGTCGCAAGTGCCTATGAAAAGAGAGCCATATTTTGGAATCCATTCCAAGGTACAACATCTCTGGTGCAGAGGCAAGAACAGCATTTTCTCAGGATGCCAGTGTGGAAAACTCCTTGAAGGAACGTGATTGAAACTGATGTCACAATGTGTAACAGCTTCAGTTGTGTTGCTTTATGTACTGTAAACTAACAATCTAGAGCAGCCTGAATAGGCTTGAATAAAAAGTGCTATACTGATTTTGAAAGCTACAATATTCAGCTATGAAATGAGGTTATCTAATAGATGTGAGTAGTACTTATATTATTATGTATTACCTGGCATTGGTTTTGGACTACTCTGCTCATTGTTTTATATTCCAGGGCATCGCTTCCATCTAATTTAGCCCTTTTATCTTTTCCAACTCCTTTTATGCTCTTTATTCCTTCTATATATTTACATTTCTGAGAAGCTTTTTTGTCTTAATCCAAGACAAAAGTCAGATTGTTTGACTGTGTCTTACCTGCTACTATTTTACTCCAGAGTGTATTCTCTAAAGTGGCTACTCCCTTTAGAATGCTAAGATGCTCTGTATTTTTATTGTAGCAAATTGCTTATACATTCACTTGAATTTCTGTTTTCTTTGCTCCCCAGAATCTAAATTTCAATCAAAAGCTCCTGGCATAGGAAATAATTGTTGGCTCATTTTATTAGGTAATACACTAGGTCAAATGATGGCACTATTAAATAATTTGTCAACTATTTGTAAGATTTGATGCAAGATCTTTATTACAGAAGCAAAACATTTACCTGAAAAATGCAAGAGTGCAGGAAATCTCAGTAAGTTTGCTATCTTTAGCAGAATTAATGTGGAAATAAGTCACTGAACTTGATAGGACGTACTGTACTTCTAGATTATTATGCTTTGGGCTGGGTAGTGTAGAAATCACTGATACAATAAAGAATCTGAGCTATATCTATAGACAAGGATATTGAAAGAAATTAAAGGGGGTATGTCTGCGCTTTAGAGCATCACAGTACAAAAATGCATTGTGAACAGTATCTTTCATGTATAACAACCTGCATAAGTTCAGCTTTGAATTTCTTTGGGAAATAAATTGTTTAATAGATCCAACTTTTAAATATTCGCTCAGAAATACTTTTATCACTTTAGAGCAGAGCCAAACTGTGTGTCGCGACACGTTAGTGTGTTGGCTGCAGTGTCTGGGTGTGTCGCGGCTGCTGCTGTCTTCGAGCCCTGCCAGGATTCCATGCAGGTCCTAGTGCCTGCCTTGTGCCTTGCTGCCTCCAAACCTGCTGTGATTCCGTGCAGGTCCTAGTGCCTGCCTTGTGCCCTGCTGTAAGAGTGTGCCGCGAAATGATGCATGTCTAAAAAGTGTGTCACCAACATGAAAAGTTTGGAAAGCTCTGCTTTAGAGACACCATCCATGCTGCTACCTTTATTGTACCAATATATTAATCAGGATGATTGCTGCACTGTAAAGTAGAGCTGTACCTGTCCATTTTAACAAAGAATCTGATGCATGTAGATTTTAAAGCAGAATGGGCTTCATGTGTTAAAATGAAGAATAGAATAGAATAGAATAGAATAGAATAGAATAGAATAGAATAGAATAGAATAGAATAGAAAATAGCTTTATTGGCCAAGTATGACTAAACATACAAGGAATTTGACTTCAGTGCAAGAGCTCTCAATAATAAATTATACAATCAAGAAAAGAAAAATTAAGAAAAAATAATACTACAGCTATTTAACTAACACTCATATTTAAGGGAGAATTAAGGGACAATAATACTGCATCTGTTATCTAGCATATGTTCACATATAACAGAGCATTACCGGTCACATCTTAGCAGTCATGTGTTATCATACATCATCAATCATTTTCTCATGCTACATTAATTAAAAGTTCAACAGAGCAATGGCATACATTATCAATCATTATATCATGCTGCATTAATTAGGAGTTCAACAAATCAATAGCACAAGGGGGAAAACTGTTTTGATGTCTCGATGTTTTGACATACTCTCAAATGGCTCTCAAAGCGATCCATTTAAAGTGGAATCCGGCATTAAACAGGGATGTGTTATTGCTCCAACCTTATTCACTATCTTCATTGCTATGATTATGCACCTTGTTGAAGAGAAACTTCCTACTGGTGTAGAAATTATACATCGAACAGATGGAAAGCTTTTTAATCTTAGTAGGCTGAAAGCAAAAAATAAGGTAATTGCAACTTCTGTTATAGAACTTCAATATGCTGATGATAACGTAGTCTGTGCACACTCCGAGGAAGATCTTCAAACTATCCTAAACATCTTTGCAGAAGCATATGAAAAGCTCGGCCTCTCGATTAACATTAAAAAAACCAAAGTGCTTTACCAGCAAGTTCGAACCAATCCCTGTGCAGCGCCATCAATCCAGCTTAAAGGTTTGTCACTAGAAAATGTCGACCACTTTTCTTATCTCGGCAGCCATCTATCTACAAAAGCCGACATCAACGCTGAAATTCAGCATCGCCTGAGCTCTGCGAGTGTAGCTTTCTCCCGAATGAAGCGTAGAGTGTTTGAGGATCGGGACATTCGCAGGGAGACCAAAATGCTTGTTTACAAAGCCATTGTACTACCAACCCTTCTGTACGCCTGTGAAACATGGACCCTCTACAAACGCCACCTCCAACTTCTTGAAAGATTCCATCAACGCTGCCTCCGAAAAATTCTGCAAATTACTTGGGAAGATAGGCGGACTAATGTTAGCGTATTAGAAGAAGCGAAAACCACCAGCATTGAAACAATGATCATCCAACATCAACTTTGCTGGACCGGTCATGTTGTTCGAATGCCTGACCATCGTCTTCCAAAGCAGCTACTTTACTCCCAACTTAAGAATGGAAAATGGAATATTGGTGGACAGCAAAAGAGATTCAAAGATACTCTCAAAGCTAATTTAAAAAAATGTAATATCAGCATTGAGAACTGGGAAGCCCTAACTCATGAGCGTTTCAATTGGAGGTCATCCTTTATTAATGGCGCTATGGACTTTGAAGAAGCACGAGTACAGGGCGAAAAGGAGAAAAGAACTAAAAGGAAGGCACGTCAGGCAAACCCTCATCATGACCGTCTCCCACCCGGAAACCTATGCCCTCATTGTGGGAGGTTGTGCAGATCCAGAATTGGCCTTTATAGCCACTTACGGATCCACCGTTAAAATTTTACCTTTGGAAGACAATCTTACTCCGCTATGAGTGATCACCAATGATGATGATTTGACATACGGTACTCTATAATGCCGTCCTGATGGAAGAAGTTGAAACAGTTTATATCCAGGGTGAGAAGGGTCTGCAGATATCTTCTCCATCCTACATTTGACCCTTGAAACATACAGGTCTTCTATAGAGGGCAGGCGGATTACAATAATTCTTTCTTGACTATCTGTTGGAGTCTATGTCCGTCCTGCCTGGTTGCAGAGACAAACCAGACAGTTATAGAAGAACAGATAACAGACTCAATAGTTCCTCTGTAAAACTGTACCAGAAGTTCCTGAGATAGTTTAAACTTCCTAAGTTGACGCAGGAAGAACATCCTTTGTTGTGCCTTTTTGATAAAATATGTGTAAGATGGAATTTTACACATAATCTTTACTTAATTGTATAATTAGTCCTTACTGAAATTGAGGATATGTTCTATACCCAACAACTGTGCAAAGAGAACTGGAGGGTATCACCTAAGTTTTCTAACCACTACTAAGTGTAGAATTTATATAAGCTGGTAGAGGAGAAGGAAAAGATATAAGGAGTAAAGATGGTGAAAACGAGGTTTGTCAGAACAGAGTGTTTTTCAAGGATCTTTCTAGGTGATGAGGCAAAATTCCAGGACCAGCTGATGAAGGAAAAAAATTATCAACTACAGCAGAATTCCTGGAAGAGGTTCCTTAAGGACACAGGTGATGTGATTCAAGGCCTCACAGCAAAGTGCACATGCCCCTGCGCTTGATCTCCAAAGCAGAGACTACTAGTCCCAAACTTTTATCGTTGTATGGTGGGTAGCGCACTTTGTTGATGGCCTCCAGGCCCATGCAGCGCAAAAGACAGCCACGAAAGTGAGTAAATGTGTCGAAAGTAAACTTGCCATGGTACTTGCCAAATCCACTGAGTCCTGCAATATAAAAAAAAATTCATATCAAATCCTGCTGACTGTCATCTTTCAGCTGACAACACAACCTGGGCAGCCCTTGTATTTGTTCTTTTTCATCAGGCTGCACAATAGCTGCCCTTAAAATGCTCTTTCCTCATAGTGCTTACTATCAGAGGTTTTATATCCAATGGACGCTGCATAACTACTCTTAAATAAGGGACTAAAGAAGAGAATCCAGTAGAGACAAGCAAAGCTTGGTTAGATAATAATTTCCTGGCCTGCTATGTTTCCTGATTGTTGAACCACCTTAATCCACAGTAAAATGAGACTATTGCTTTTTTTGGTTATCATGAAATCTAAAAATTGAACAGAAATTAAATCTGCATATCTATTCAGTTTAACCATGTTTTGTAGTCAAAATGCAATAATCTTGGTTTACACAGCATGTTAAGCTGGGTTTAGTGCAGTGTGTGACCAGGCCCACTGAACCAGAGCTGTTTACCCTGTTGAATACATTTCGACCCTGTTAGCACCACTTACAAAGTTAAAAACAGTGAGCCTCCCCCCTTACCCTTGTTTACCAGTGTAATGTAAAGGCTAATCGTACCAATGCCACCAAATGGTAGGGAAAGCAATGTTGCATGTATCCCGGTATCATTGCCGCAAAAGCCACCACTGCTAATACTATCCAGTACACAGTTCACAACCTATAAAGAGAAAAAGAGTATTAGGAGTCCTGTCCTTAATCTTCCACACATGAGTTTTATCAGGTCCCAGCTCTATGATGATAAGGGACATGATACAAACAAGGGTCTATAGCTTTTGTGCCACTACGAACTTTGGGAATGTTGAGAATTGCCACAGGCATGCTCACAAAATGGCTAATATTGTAGATGGGAGGAAGGTATGTTGGTATAAAACTTGTCTCTCCACAACCTACAACCTTTACACCACCTCAAGAACAAGGCCATTAATATGTCTATGAAGGTTCTCAGTCATCCAGGTAGAATTGTCTGTAGCTTGAATCATGTCAACTGGATTTCTATTTTCTCAGCGGAAACGTTTCGCTCCTTATCCAAGGAGCTTCTTCAGTCTGAGCAAAGTTAGTAAGGAATCCTAAATATTGCTGCTCTCACACAGTTTAGCCACCAGTTGCTCTGCTGAACACGTGGTGGGATGGAGTCGGTGTTCAAGCTCTCATCTTTATTATTGGCTTAATTTTGCCCTCCTTGGCTACTGGACTTTCAGTGCTGCTCCATGGTTGGCTTAATTTTGCCACACACAGAGGCTCCTGCCCCAAGGGCAAGGGGTTTACAGTCTCACAACTGATGGGACCCATAGGTCACCTGGGAAGCAGGTGACCGCCATCTCTGCAGGTCCTCTTTTCTTCCAAGCCTGGTCTGGGAAAAAGCCTGGTCTAGGTGTGTGGAGGGCTCCCCACCAGCTAAGCCCAAACCGAGTGGCTCTGCTGCTGAAATAGCCCCGTCCCTTCTTCTGGGAAATGGAAATCCCGTAACGTATTTAGAAAAGTTCTAGCCACAAGAAGAGTGACCTCTCAATACTTCTATGAATCAAACTTTTAAAAAGGTTACGTGATTTCAAAGAAGAGAAGTGCCACAATGAAAGCAAGGACGTGTGCACAGTGCAGGGAGGGGGCTACCGTGCGAGTCCGACAGAGCCTTGGTTTTTGGGTACCAGTGGGATATTGATCTCCTAGAAGACCCACCTTTGATCTTCTACGTGGGTGATATTCCCAGGTTCAAGCTCAGAAAAAATAAGAATAGGCTGCAAGGCCACAGCATAAATGAGCAGCAAGGCAGAGGACTCAGCAGCTACGCAGCAGGAGCCATCCAGGCCAATTGGAATCCAGGAGATTGCCAACCTCCAAAGGTTCCGTGTGCCCCCGAATGTCTGCAGGGGAGCTCTTGTGATGCAAGAAAAGGGAAAAGGCTACTATCGTACCAGAGCACCTAAGAGCAATTGCTGCCTCCTCAGCAGTGGGCTGGCGATGAGAGGGAGGCTCTGTTTTGAAGACATAACCTTAAAAAGGGGACTGTAATGTAGTTTTCTTTCGACTGTGGATGTGTGGATGAGCCAATTATCTTTAACACAGGCTTATTGGTAAATAAAGAAGGATAGACTTGGGCTTTCCTTCTATCACCCAAACTGTATTACCACTGAGCAAAGAACTGCTGCCATGCTGGTTCATCACAGCTCACCACTAAGCACATTTGGAAGATGGTGCAAGTCTCCTTTCTTTTAGCAATCCTGGATAGGGTTATGGGAAATAATCCAGATTCTCCCAGATACAGTATGCTGTAACCTAAACAATATACCTTGTCATTACAGGAGAAGGCATAGGCAGCTAGTGGGCGTTCCCTGCAATTGATGAATTGGATGGCCTCCTCCAAACCATTCACAGTGAAAATGGGCAGGATGGGCCCAAAAACCTCCTCTTGCATGATTGGCTCCCATTCCTTCACATCCGCCATCACTGTGGGAGCTGTAATGGGCAAAATGTCACATCAAAACCGGTTCTGCTTTTATACCATAATGTTATTGTCCAATAAGCCAGAGCTTAAGCTTTCCCCAGGATTATACTTCCAATATGCAAACCCAGGAAAACCTCTCTGTCTTCTTGCTCTGTCTAAAACAGACTTTCCCGATCTGGCACTTGCCAGATGGTTGGATTTCACCTTTCAAGATCTCTACCCTGTGTGGTCAATGAGAGTCAAAGTCCAACAGATTTGGTGAGCACCAACTTGGGAGGCTGATCTAAATCCCTATACCTACTGACCATGCACTTCTAAATAAGCTTGATTAATTAATTGATTAATTGATTGATTGATTGATTATGTGCCATCAAGTTGTTTTTGACTCCTAGCAACCACATAGATTTTCTCCATAAGCTTACTAGATAGTAATCACAAAATGTCTTTCTGTCTTTCCCAAACCCCAAACCTTTCCCCTTACCCTTTCCCCCAGCTATATACTCACCAATATAACGGTCACACTCATCAGTCTCTCCACCAATGGCCACCCGGCCACATTTCAGCAAAGCTTGGACCCGATGGAAATGCTTATCATTGATCATGCGGGCAAAATCGGGTGACTCCTTGGGATTAGTGCCATAGAATTCGCGGATAGCTTGGCGCAGGCAAGGCATCAACTTCTCCTGTGTTTCAACTGTACAGATCACATAATCTGGTGCAATGCATGTTTGTCCAGCATTAAAGAATTTTCCCCATGCAATTCGGTTGGCTGCATTCTGGAAATTGCAGCACTCATCCACATAACAGGGAGTTTTACCCCCCAGCTCCAGAGTCAATGGTGTCACATGTTTCGCTGCAGCAGTCATGATGATCTTTCCTACACGGTTATTCCCTGTAGAGATATGGCAAAATTTGGGTCAAGAGAGACACACAGACACCCACAACTCCCATCCAGAATCAGGGGCCTCAGTTCTGTGTTCAAAAACCACCTGTGTTGTTTTTTGTCTAACACTCTTCCATACAGATCAACAAAAGTCCACACAGGTTGTTTAAAAAACGTCCACTAAAGGTTAATAATAGTTGGCAAGGGAACTCTGCCTAGGCAATATGTCTATGAAGGTTCTCAGTCATCCAGGTGGAATTGTCTGTAGCTTGAATCATGTCAACTGGATTTCTATTTTCTCAGTGGAAACGTTTCGCTCCTTATCCAAGGAGCTTCTTCAGTCTGAGCAAAGTTGGTAAGGGAATCCTAAATCCTAAATTCAATACTGCATTGTAACGTTTAAAAAGAACTAACTGAAAGAAGAAACAAGGAGTAATTATTTATGTAAATTGGTTAAAGTGCAGGGATTATCTTCTAGATGAAATTACAGCTACCATATAGGTATTTGTTTTCTACATTGTAAATACTATTTCTGGTTTTGATTTTCTTTCAAAGGTTTCTGATTCTTTAAAGGAAAAGGAAAAACAATGTTGTAAATAATAATCAATGTTGACTTTACTTGCCTTTGTCAAAAATAGATTGCTTTATATCCTGTGTTAGGATCACATCATCATATCTAGTAGCCCTAGCCACAGACATGAAGGAACCCGTGGCAGCTTTTCAGCTGAGGGAGACTTCCTCCACATGTTTAGAGACACACCCAACGTCTATGACAATCATATCAGAAAACCAGAGAGAAAGTCGGGGCTAAATAGGCCACTGAGTCCAACCTCTCACTGAGTGCAGGGCTCGAAGGGAAGCATCCACAACAGATGGCCGTCCAGATGTACTACCTCTCCAGGGATCCACGTTTACTGTTGGGATTATTTCCCTAATATTCACTCAGAGTCTTCCTTCTTGTACCTTAAAGCTATTATTTTGTTTCTGGCCCGGTTATGGGGTGGAAACGGTATTGGTCGCACTTATAGATGATCTTTGGTTGGAGCAGGATGGGGGCAGCGCAACCATCCTGGCTCTTCTTGACCTCTCAGCGGCTTTCGATACCATTGATCATGGTATCCTTCTGGACCGACTCAGGGAGTTGGGGGTGGGCAGCGTGGTTCTGTGCTGGTTCGCCTCCTTCCTGGGCCAGTCCCAGTCAGTGTTGATAGGAAGCGAGAGATCCAGCCCACGGCCCCTACTCTTTGGGGTGCCACAGGGCTCGGTACTCTCTCCGCTCCTTTTTAACATCTACATGAAACCACTGGATGAGATCATCCATCACCACAGGATGAGGTATCATCCATATGCTGATGATACTCAATTATACATCTCCATCCTAGGTGAAGTATGTGATGCCGTGACCACCCTTTCCAAATGCCTGGGGGCTATGGGGGACTGGATGGGGAACAACAGGCTTCGGCTGAACCCTGGTAAGATGGAATGGCTGTGGATTAATGGCTCCTTGTTATCTGGGAAATTGTCATCTTTAGTTCTGGATGGGGTTGCACTGCCCCAGACAGGCCCGGTGCGTAACTCAGGGGTCCTCTTGGACTCACAACTCCTGCTCAAAGAGCAGGTGGCAGTCGTGGCCAGGAGAGCCTTTGCGCAACTTTGTGTTGTGCGCCAGTTACACCTGTAACTGGAACGAGAGGCCCTTCGAACAGTCACTCATGCCCTGGTTATCTCCCATATAGACTACTGTAATGCACTCTACATGGGGCTACACTTGAAGAGTATCCGGAAGCTACAGCTGGTCCAGAATGGAGCCATGCAGGCAATCTTAGGTGCCCCAAGGGTGGCACATGTAACACCTTTGCTGCGCAAGCTGTACTGGGTTCCAGTTTGCTTCCGGGTCCAATTCAAGGTGTTGGTTATGACCTTTAAAGGCCTACATGGCATGGGGCCAGGTTACATGAGCGACCGTCTCATCCCTGTTCAATCAACCCGTCCCAACCGGTCCTGCAGAGAGGGCATGCTACGAACCCCATCTGTAAGAGAGTTCCATCTGATGGGGTCTAGGAGGCGTGCCTTCTCTGCGGTAGCCCCCGCCAGAGAGAGAGAGAAAGAGAAAGAGAGACCTGTCCCACCCGGGCAAGCAGAGAGGGCATGCTACGGACCCCATCCGTTAGAGAATATCATCTGGTGGGGTCACGGAGGCGTGCCTTCTCTGCAGTAGCGCCTGCCCTCTGGAACATCCTTCCCCCAGAGGTGAGACAGGCCTCCTCACTCCTGGAGTTCCATAAAAGATTAAAATCCTGGTTTTGCCATCATGCCTGGGGCAGGAAGGAATATAGGCATTCCTGGGGATGGCTAGCTCAAATGCGGATTGATAGAGACTTTTAACCATCTGGACTTCATCATATTTGTATTTTATCATGTATTTATATTTGTTGTATATTACTTGTATTATATTGTTATTAATTGTGCTTTTATTGTAAACCACTCAGAGTCCCTCCTAGGAGGGAGATGGGCAGTGAGAAATTTGATAAATAAATAAAATAAAATAAAAATTCCATGTCCTAACTTCTGGGATGACTGAGAAGAAGTCTTGGCTTCTGTGTGGCATCTTTTCAGCTCCTTGAACAGTGCCATCATACAGTATCTCCCACCCCCCAACCCCCAGTCTTTTCTTTCCTCAGGGCTAAAAATTCCCAGTTCAAGGCTACCTTCCAGGCTTTCATTTCCAGTCCCCTGATCAGAATTGCCCTTTTCTGAACCTATTCCAGCTTATCTGAAATCTTCTTAAACAACAATAGAGTATATATTCCATCCAAATTTGTTTCATCAGTGGATTTGATAACTATTCTGCCTACCTCCTCATCCAAGTTATTTTAAAAATGTCCATTTAGATGTAGAATGTATTACGGACAGTCCATTGAAATCCCATACCAAACTCTGCTGCCAAACTCCTGTTAAATGTTGCAGTTGTGGTTGTTATTCTCCTGAGCTCCTCTGGCAATGAAAGGCAAAAGCAAGTCTGAGGTAGAAATGAAATCCAATGTAGGCTGAAATTAGGTATCTTCGTTGTGGGGGGGAAAGCCTGAGAGTGACACTTTTCATTATGTCCAAAAGACTGAACTTCTGCATCAAGCACAGGCTTTTTCCTCCGTACAGTGGCACAACTCATCTTTTCCTCCACCAGTGGGCACAACGCCTTCAATCTGGAAGCTGCTGGCAGGGGGAATCCCAAGCACCACATGCAACGGTTTCCCCAGGCCTAACTTGCCCCTAACTCAGCTGCACTGCAGTGGACAAGATAAAGTGACTTAACTAAGACACACAGCAACATACATCATTTTCGTCTTCTAGAAAGGCATTATGTCTATGAAGGTTCTCAGTCATCCAGGTGGAATTGTCTGTAGCTTGAATCATGTCAACTGGATTTCTATTTTCTCAGTGGAAACGTTTCGCTCCTTATCCAAGAAGCTTCTTCAGTCTGAGCAAAGTTTGTTTATTTTGTTTGTTTGTTTCCCTTACAAACTTTGCTCAGACTGAAGAAGCTTCTTGGATAAGGAGCGAAACATTTCCACTGAGAAAATAGAAATCCAGTTGACATGATTCAAGCTCTAGAACAGAGCTTTCCAAACTGTGTGTCGTGACACATTTCTGTGTCGCTGCAAGGGCCCAGGTGTGTCGCGGGGGAACCCGGAAGAGGAGGCCATGCACCACGTGGAGCCCCGCCCATCCCTTGCCGCGCCGACAGGTCCCTGCTCTGAAGCCAGCTCTTCAGCTCTCGCCGCAGAAGCCAGGTAAGTTAGCAGCCCGGTACAGCTGTAACTGGGGGGGAGAGTGCAGAGACGCAAGTAGGCTGCCGCGCGTGGGGGTGGGGGTGGAGGGTGCAGGCACCGCGAAGCGCGGCGGCTGGAGACATATCTTTAAGTGCCAGCGGCCTGGCAGCCAAGAAAGGGACGGGGAGGCGGCTCCGCTGCCCGCCTCGCATGGCCCCAGCGCCACCCACGTCTGCGGTTCCCCCTCCCCCTTGGCGGCGGCCCCATCCAGGCAGAGGCAGGACTGGGCGAGCGGACAGGCGGCGTTTTTGCCGCTTCCACCCATCGCCTATGAGAAGAAGATGGCGGCGGTCTGATGCGCGGCCTGCGGCCCACGAGAGCTGAGCTGGGGCCAAGCCGAGGGAGCTTGCCGGCGGCTCCGGCGCAACTAGAGGGCTCCCGGTGCAGGGACGGGGCGGAAGGAGAGGAGCCGCCAGCGGGAGCGCGACAAGAGGAGCGCCTCACCGGCGCCTGCCCGGCTTCCAGCGCGCTTCATCGAAGAAGATAAGACGCCGCGGGCGGGCAGCTGAGAGGCAGGCGGACAGCTGAGGGGCAGGCAGGAAGGCAGGGATCATCTGACCATCCTTCCCGGAGCTGCTGGGGCCGGATGGAGTGGTGGGGGACTCGGCATCGCTCCTTCCAGCGGGCACTCCAAGCCCAGCTGTTCAGGCATAGATCAAGGATCGATCAGGCCTGGGGGCAGGGCTGGCCGAGGGGCTGGGGGGGAAGACGGGTCCCTGTTGCCTGAGACATCCTCACGCATCCTCCCCCCTCCCCCCACAATATGGCAGCAATAACAGGCAGGGCCCGAAAGAGAAGGAAAGCCCCAAGAAAGAGCGGGGATCCTGCACTTTCCACTCTCCAGAAGAGTTTTCCGCACTTGGATCCATTTCTGCCAGAGCCTTCATGGCAGGTGGTGGTCGCTGTGGTTGTTATTGCTGCTATATTGTGGGGGGGGGGGAGGATGCATGAGGATGTCTCAGGCAACAGGGACCCGTCTTCCCTCTTCCCCCCAGCCCCCTGGCCAGCCCTGCCCCCGGGCCTGATCGATCCTTGATCGATGGCTGAATAGCTGGGCTTGGAGCGCCCGCTGGAAGGAGCGATGCCGGTCCCACACGGCTCCATCCGGCCCCAGCAGCTCCAGGAAGGATGGTTAGATGAGCCCGCTGCAGGCGACCCCCTGCCTGCCCACCCGCCTGCCTCTCAGCCGCCCACCCGCCAGCACGGCGTCTTACCTTCTCCGACGAAGTGCGGTGGAAGCCGGGCAGGCGCCGGCGAGGCACTCCTCGTGCCACGCTCCCGCCGGCGGCTCCTCTCCTTCTGCTTCTGCCCCGTCCCTGCCGCCCGCGCTGGGTCTCCCCGGAGCGCCGGGAGCCCTCTCGTTGGGCCGGAGCCGCCGGCAGGCTCCCTCGGCTCGGCCCCCGCTCTGCTCTTGCGAGCCGCACGTCAGACCGCCGCCATCTTCCGCTTGTAGGTGATGGGAGGAAGCGGCGAGCCAGGCCAGGCCACGGAGGCGGAGAGCACTGCCTGTCCGCCCGCCCAGTCCCACCTCTGCCTAGCTGGGGCCACCGCCAAGGGGAAAGGGGAGACGCAGACGCAGACGGTGCGGGGGCCATGCGAGGCGGGCAGCAGAGCCGCCTCCCCGTCCCTTTCTCGGCTTTCAGGCCGATGGCACTTCTCGGGAAGGAAAAGATATGTCTCTGGCCGCCGCACTTCGCGGTCCCTGCACCTCCACCCCCCCAGCGTGGCAGCCTAGTCGCGTCCCTGCACCCTCCCCCCCAGTTGCAGCCCTACCGGGCTGCTAACTTACCTGGCTTCTGCGGCAAGAGCTGAAGAGCTGGCTTCAGAGCAGGGACCTGCCGGCGTGGCAAGGGATGGGCGTGGCTGCACGTGGTGCATGGCCTCCTCTTCCGGGTTCCCCTGCGACACACCTGGGCCCTTGCCGCGACACAGAAATGTGTCGCGACACAGAGTTTGGAAAGCTCTGATCTACAATTACATACAGTACAATACATACAATACAAGACTGGGGGGCTAGGGGGTGGGATTTGGAGCCGGCAGCCAATCACGTGGGGTGGGGTTTGGAGCCGGGAGCCAATCACATGGGCCGGGGTGGGGTTTGGAGCCGGGAGCCAATCACATGGGCCGGGGGCGGGGTTTGGAGCCGGCAGCCAATCACATGGGCCATGGGCGGGGTTTGGAGCCGGCAGCCAATCACGTGGGCCGGGGGCGGGGTTTGGAGCCGGCAGCCAATCACGTGGGCCGGGGGGCGGGGACTCCTCATTAGTGTGTCATGAAATTATGCATGGCTAAAAGGCGTGTCACCAACATGAAAAGTTTGGAAAGCCCTGCTCTAGAAAGGCACTGTATTAGCCACAGAGATAAATTCTACTGCAGATGGGGTGGGGTGTTCCAATGTATGATCTTAGGTAAATTACCTGAACCTTTCAGTTTCAATAGTTGAATATTGGCTTACCACACAGATCTTTGTGCAGACATTAATGATCAATATTTTTTTTAAAAAAATACTATTGAAAAGAATAACCCGAAAAGAATATTCAAGAAGAGAAAATCACCTGTATAGAAGATATAATCAAACTTATTTTCCAGTAATTTTCCTGTTTCTTCAGGACCAGCTGTCACCACAGCAAAGGTTTCCTACAAAATAGAAAAGGAAGTTCACATCCAACCAAACTGCCTGCACATCACACAGGTGGTGCTTTCTGTCTCTGAAGCCCTGCAGGAGAAAAAGCCTCTTGGGGGCAATGTGGAGCAAGGAAATGCTGCATTAAATGGAAAGGAAACTAAGGTTTTCCTTAAATATTTTGATTTTAATATGAGATGACATTTTTGATTTAGTGAGCATATGGCAATAGGGGCCTGTGATATTTTCTTCTGTGTAACCTTCCTTTGGGAGTGGAATTGTCTTGCATTCATAGCAGTCTCCTAGCCTCATTCTCCCTCTAAACAGATAACCATTTCAGATTAGTTCAGATCCAGAACTTTTCCTGAAGAGGCCCAAGGAATTGCCCATCATACAGTATTTCCAGGAAATTAAGGCAAATTACAGAGGAAAAGGCAAATCAGAAAACCTGAGTTACATTTTGACTTTTTAACAAGGTAAACTTGCAGCTGAGGAACTCACCGAATCGAGATAACAAGGCAGTGCTTCTGCGAGGAGCCTCTCAGTGTGGCTGCTCACCTCTGAAGGTTTGAGAATCACACAATTTCCTAGTATGGGGGAGAGGACACTTCAAGATGGTTGCCACAGATAAACGTCCACACATGCCTGGGTCTCTTGGAAGGACACCCGTAAGATCCAATGTCTAAAATGGATTAGGAAACAGCTTCTCACTCACCAGCTGCAATGG
Organism: Charina bottae; assembly: GCA_023362775.1. Classification (NCBI taxonomy): domain Eukaryota; kingdom Metazoa; phylum Chordata; class Lepidosauria; order Squamata; family Charinaidae; genus Charina; species Charina bottae. The sequence goes on from JALMGJ010000001.1 coordinate 202,570,116, forward strand.
CCCCCACCAGGGGGATCAAAGTGAGGTTGATAGGGTAGTTAAAGGCTCCAATGATCAGCACCACACCAAATGGCTCCTTGCGAATGAAGGCAGAATCCAGCTGTGTGAACTACAGAAAAAGCAGAAAAATCCATGAAAGCAACTGGGTGAAGCAGAAAGGACCAAAGAAACCATTCAGGCTAGGGGAAATCCACACATCAATGTGGTGATTCATTCTCTTCTGGTTACCTTGTTTTCCTCTTTCGCTTTTTCTCTCTCTCACCACATAGTAGGTTTGAACAGACTATTCCTACGAGAGGTTTGAATCAATAGCTTGCAGAGAGCTTTGAAATCAGGCCATAGGCTCCATGTTGCCACATTTACCTTAGAGCAGAACTTTCCAAACTTTTCATGTTGGTGACACACTTTTTAGACATGCATCATTTCGCGACACACTCTTACAGCAGGGCATCATTTCGCGACACACTCTTACAGCAGGGCACAAGGCAGGCACTAGGACCTGCGTGGAATCACAGCAGGTTTGGAGGCAGCAAGGCACAAGGCAGGCACTAGGACCTGTGCGGAATTCTGGCAGGGCAGGTTTGGAGGCAGCAAGGCACAAGGCAGGCACTAGGATCTGCGCTGATTCCTGGCAGGGCTTGGAGGAAGCAGCAGCCGCGACACACCCAGACACTGCAGCCGACACACTAACGTGTCCCGACACAGAGTTTGGAAAGCTCTGCCTTAGAGGATACGTGCATGTAAAACATAAGGGTGTTTTTACACATAACACCTAAAACATTAACTCAGTCAATCAACCAAGCAGCAAACAACAACCCAATCAAGGTACTACCAAGGAGGGTACAACACCCCCACCAACACAGGCAAGACAAGCCAGGGTATATAAACAAAGAGCAAGTTCCACTCCCTTTTCGCACTGAAGATGTTGCCTAGCCTGGCAATGAAACGTCTGCAAGAAAACAACAAGGCTCAGAGAGCACCATGGACTCCACAGTTCAACCCTGAGCTACAAATATTCTCTTCGATTGGTACTATATATGGGCGTCAAACGCTCCAGATGGCACGCAAATGGGAGAAATTCACAGGTAGGGAAACCACCAAAGAACAGCTGTTTTTTCTGCATGAATGTCTACGACAACATACCTTGCCCGCCAGTGTCAGATACAAACCTCCAATCAACTGCACAGCTGGATGGAAGATTGCGCAACAAAGTGGGCAAAAAATGATACGGCTAATGATCATGGACGCCCACCTCAGATTAAACAAGTATCAACAAACAATAGACAGCCTCAAAGAACAACTAGAACAGACTATGACTCCTGAACAAATCAACATGCTGACTACTACAATCAAGACCATATCACTGAGACAAGCATGAAAAAGGAAAGCTAAACTCCAAACTAAACTACTTAAATTAAACCCCAGAAAAAAAGAAGTACAGGAACAGGAATGGGTGGTCAACATGTCCAGCCGCCCATTATCCACTACAGAACACAGTATCTTGCAGAGAGGCCTCAATTATAACACAGAGGATGCAAATAAATTAGAATTCTTTGCAGCTTTCGAAGCAGCATTCAAAACTACAGGACTTACTACAGAAACCCAAGAGAATGTAAGACAGATAATCATACCACAAACCAGAAGGACATGGAAACAGAACCAACTGAAAGTAGAAGACAGAGCAGCCCTCAAAAACCTAAAGATGGACCAAAACACCATCATCCTCCCAGCAGACAAAGGCCGCACCACCGTCATTATGGACAGATCACAATATATACAAAAAGCCAAAGATTTACTTGAGGACAAAGAAACCTACACCCCAGTAAACACCAATCCGATACAGAAACTGGACAACCAGGTCAAAAGAATCCTCAACGACCTAACCAAGAAAGGTCAAATCACTAAAGAAGAACAGAGGCGGATGAAAAGCAGTGGACCCATCATCCCACGCTTCTACGGCCGCCCCAAAATACACAAGCCCGACATACCACTCCTTCCAATTGTATCATTACCAGGGACCCCCACATACAACATAGCTAAAGAACTTACAAGAAAACTTGGGCATCTCACAGAGGAGAGCGAATACTCTATCAACTCCCCACTACAGTGCCTCCAGAAAATCAAAGACCTAAAAATAGATGAAGATGAAATTATGGTGTCATTTGATATCACTGCACTCCTTACATCCATAGACCAAGCACTAGCGATTGAATCCATGGCAGCAATTCTACGTAACACACCTGACCAAACTAGATACACCAAGATCAAAATACCCAGAATCATGGACCTCATCAACCTCTGCCTCACCACCTACTTTCAGTCTGATGGACAAATATACCAACAAATCAAAGGAACACCTATGGGATCACCACTCTCAGGACTCATAGCAGAGATAGTAATGCAACGTCTAGAAAGGATAGCACTCCCACACATACAACCCAAAGTATGGATCCGGTATGTAGATGACACCTTCGTCATAATAAAAAAGGATCAACTGGAGGAAACACATGAAACCATCAACAACATCTTCAAAGGAATAACATTCACAAGGGAAGAAGAAAACAACAACACACTACTCTTCTTGGACATCCTCATCAGTAGAGGAAATGATGGCATTCTAGAAACACAAGTCTACCGGAAATCTACTCACACTAACCAAGTACTCCACTACCAAAGCAATAACCCTACCTCCCACAAGAGGAGCTGTGTAAGAACACTATTCAGACGAGCACAAATGCACTGCATCAACCCAGAACACCAGAAAAAGGAAATAGACCACTTATATAGCATCTTCCAGCAAAATGGATATCCACGCAACTTTATCAGAAAGTGCCTGACCACTCAACCCACCACAGCAAAACCCAGAAGCTATGAAAAGGATTACACTGCCATACATAAGAAACATCTCAGAAACTACTAATAGACTGTTACAACCACACGGCATCACCGTAGCACACAAACCAACCAAAACCCTTCAGAACATCGTAAGTAAACCAAAAGACCCAGTAGCCCAAGAAGAAAAAACAGGAGTTATCTACAACATACAGTGTAAGGACTGTAACAGCCATTATGTAGGACAGACCGGCAGAAGACTAGCAGAACGCATCCTTGAACACCAGCTAGCAGTCAGAAGACATGATGAAAACTCCTTAATCTCACAACACATGGACAGACTTAACCGTACTTTCAACTGGGAAACTGTGAGCATCTTAAACCAAGCCAAATCCAAAAATGCTAGAGAATTCCTGGAAGCTTGGCACTCAGACAAAGCAGCCAGCAACAGACACATAGAGGTAAACAACATTTACATACCATTCATAAGAGACAATAGAAAAGCCAGAAGACCAGAACACCTCTTTGCCAGCAATCAACAACAAGATAGGCAAAGATTAACAGCAAGATTAGCAGCAGAGGAGCAATCAAACAACACAATAGACCCTAATCAAGGAACTATTAAATTCAGTCAGTCAACCAAGCAGCAAACAACAGCCCAATCAAGGTACTACCAAGGAGAGTACAACACCCCCACCAACACAGGCAAGACAAGCCAGGGTATATAAACAGAGAGCAAGTTCCACTCCCTTTTCGCACTGAAGATGTTGCCTAGCCTGGCAATGAAACATCTGCAAGAAAACAACAAGGCTCAGAGAGCACCATGGACTCCACACCTAAAACATTGCATGGTGCACAGATGAGAGTGCTGGTCATACAGACTAGAAAGCAAACAATAGCAATAATAACTAGGGATAACTGGGAACTATGTACAGTGTTTCTCAACCTTGGCAGCCTGAAGATGTGTGGACTTCAACTCCCAGTATTCCCCAGCAAGCATGTGAGATAATGCACCCTTTTTAGACTTTCATCCCTGCCCAACCTAGAACCATTCTTTTCCACTTTATCTCCTCCCACTCAGTTTGACTACTTACTAGGTTCTTGTTCACATTTTCATCCTTCATCCAGCTGCTTAAGTTGTTCAGAGCATTGGCCACTTCATTTCTGACTATGAGAATCTCAGTGAGCTCAGTTTCAAAGCAGGGCTGTGGAGAAGAAAGATAAAATGTGATGCATCAGTGATGTCCATACCGGGTTCAGGAGGTGAACGATGCAGCAGCTCTTCATTGAGCAAAGCTTGTGTCTCATTCATTGCATGGTAGTGCTTTATCATGCAGTCATCCCAAGGATTCTTGAAATGTAGTATTTGGGCTTTACACCACTAAGTTTAGTTCTCTAGATACTTAACCCGTACTCAGGAAGAAGACTCACAGACAAACTCAGCTACAAATGAAACCATATATAGTCAGATGATTGACTATGCAAAGAAATCAAAGCCTTTATTAGTTTAGACTTTTTCTTCCCACCTTTCTGAAATAATGGATACGTGGCTGTGCTCCTGGCCATTTTAGGAGGCAGCTCAACTATGTTTATATAATGATTTTCTGTAGCCTGAGAACTGCTGCTTGCCACCTTGCTAAATTCAGCTCTCATTCACATCTGGAAAAGATTGTTTCCTGTTCATAACTTTTTCATGGAAAATCCACTGAAGGGAAAAACGGAATAGCTGCACAATGTCTCTTAACTGGCAAGCAAGCCCTTCGTCTGGAAGTCCCTTCTGAGCTGCCAGATGCTGTGGCTGGGTGGCCCACTCACCTTGCGTAGGTCTGCACACAGGGCACACTGGATATCGGCATGCCTTTCGTCCAGAAAGTGACACAGGGCCTCCAGCTGTTTTACCCGATACTCCATAGGACGTGTCTTTCCTGTCAGCCAGGTAGCACGTAAGCAACGCACCAGGCCAGCATAGGGGTTTTTACTAGGAGAAAACAAAGACTCATCAAATCAAAAGGGCTATAGAGAGTCCCACTCCTTAGGTCATTTATGTTAACCCTGACCCTGCAAGGCAGGATGCCCTGTAAGAACTGCATCGACAACTGTTTTGCCTTTCTATAGTTTTCTAATCCAGTTTGGGAGTTTCTGCCATGGCTCAATACCTTTGTAGCTTCCCAACACTTCATAAAAAGACATGCTTCAGAGACGGATCAAAATAATATTTTTCCCCTTTGACCAACACTTGTGTCATGCTTTTTCTGAAGAATGTCATCATCTTGGGCCAGAAGTAAGAATAGCTACTCTCATATTGTTCTCATAGTTTTCTTACAAACTCAGTGGGTCATATCCAAACCCTCCCCCCCCCCCGGAAGAAAAAGGGTTCTTTTAAAATAATTTTTCCAAGGGAAAACCACAATAGCACTGAATTTTATGAATTATGCTCTGACTTGTTTTCTTCAGCTGCATATTGGCCATATTGGCTAAGGATGATGGGACTTAATAGTCCAACACATCTGAAAGGCTGTTTAGTGGGAAGGGCTACCATTACCTGAAAGTTGCTCAAGCAGACCACGCATTCACTACCTCTGGTCAACATCCTACTTGTAAGCTTCAGATAAACATTTACAGCACTTTTACTTCACTAGGCTTTTCAATATGGTTTATCCTTATTATGCACAGCCAGCCTGCATTCACAATACGACAGCCTCCCTGCCATTCAAAATGCCAGACAGCATCCAAATTTGATTACACACACTCTCTCAGGCATGGGCTTCACCACATACACCCAGAAGATGCCCTCAACCCACCCCCATGAAGAAAAAGCATTATTTTAAAATATGAGGGCAGCACTCTGGGACACAGAGCAAGCATTTTCTGTGCCTGAATTGAGAAAACAAATGGAGTGTACCATCTCCCCATCAGCTCTGATAAATGGCTAGAATTTATTTATTTATTTATTTATTTATTTATGTTTCGACTTTTATCACCGCGCCATCTCCCACGAGGGGACTCTGGGCGGTTTACAAACATAGAGATTAAAATTCCATTGTAAAAACACATAAAAATACAATATACAATTAATTATTATTATAAATTAAGTAGAAAATCCAAGAAGGCAGACCACGATCTTTAAAAGGGCTCTATGGCACCAGCCATCCCCACGAAGAACTATTCCTGTTCCCATCCCACGCGAGGCGGCAAAACCAGGTCTTTAAGTTCTTTCGAAAGGAGAGCAGCGATGGGGCCTGCCTCACCTCCGGGGGCAGGTTGTTCCAAAGGGCAGGCACCACTGCCGAGAAGGCCCGCCTTCTGGACCCCGCCAAATGAAACTCCCTTACCGACGGGGTCCGGAGCATGCCCTCTCTACATAATCGAGTGGGACGGTTTGAAGTTATGGGGATGAGGCGGTCCCTCAGATATTTAATTACCCCAAGAAGCCAGAGGAAATCCAGAAACAAAGAAGCAGAGGGCTTTGCTTCAAGATTTAGGTTATCACTAAGGAATAGATAGCTGCTCTAGTTAGGTATTGCATTAAATTTTAATTTCTTTGTGCTTGAAGCCTTATTCTCTCTTACTCTTATTCTTATTTTGCTGCACAGTACTGTAGTGCATTCTGTGGGCTTTCAGACAGAGTTCAAGATTTATTTTCCTATCTATACATTTCTTGAGAACTGATATATAACGTGAAAGCCATCTTTCTCCTAAAATCACTAATTATAGCAGATCAGCACCAGCTTGTACTTTGCTAAGAGCACGGTATGTATTTGTGTAAATCAAGCTAATAGATCATATCTTCTGAATCACTTTTTAAAAAAGAAGTTTAATTTGGTTTATTTCTTATGAGATTGATTTGTCTCCCAAAGTGAGGAGGAAGGGCTGAAAATATCACTACAGGCTTTTATGCTACAAAACCAGAGAAGAGCAGGCAACTAATGAAGAACAGTTGAAGGTTTCGGTATGTTTAGCCTGAAGAAGAAAAGATTGCAAGAAGGCATGTTGTCTTCAACTATCTCAAGGGTTGTCATGTGTTAGGGCTGCTGTAGCAGTGGATTCTGACCCTGACATCTAGATCACTGGGATTCAACCAGATGTTCTCCAAGATCTCCTCCAACCCTTACATCCTCTGATTCTATTGTATGATGTTACTTCTGACCAAGTAATTCATCCCCCCTTGCCATTTTTCAGATCTTCAGTGTGAGCTTGGGCTCTCAGATCCTGGTCACCATTGCCATGAAAACTGTGAATAAGTTGCCTGCAGAAGGAATGTACCGAGCAAAATGGGACAAGCCCGATAGGAGGACTGATGTTGTTTGAACATTCCAAAAATACCGCCCCTGCCTTCTTACTCATGAGGTAAGAAGGAAACTTTAGCAGTTGTTGAGCATGACTCAGTATGGAAGTGGGAAAGCCGGGTCACTTAAAACAGAAAAGCTCATGCTATTTGGCCTGTGACACAGCAGTTTACTGGAGCTTGGGTGTAGCCTCATCCCTGTAATTAAAATGATTAAGCATTTTCTAGTTCTTAATTATCCCAAGTGTTTTCCAACTCTTCCATCCTCATAACAAGATTGTTATTGTGCACAATGCTTCAATCACTTTACTCTGCTTCACTGCTGTCATTATTATGAATTTTGGTAGTCCACTTTTAGTTTTTCTTTTGATGAAAAAATTGGTATTTATGAATAATATTCCATAGATTTCAGAATCTACTAAGCTCAGTCTTCGTTGAACTTTGTTGTTTATTCGTTCAGTCGCTTCCGACTCTTTGTGACTTCATGGACCAGCCCACGCCAGAGCTTCCTGTCGGCCGTCACCATCCCCAGCTCCCCCATGGTTGAGTCTGTCACCTCCAGAATATCATCCATCCATCTTGCCCTTGGTTGGCCCCTCTTCCTTTTGCCTTCCACTTTCCATAGCATCAGCTTCTTCTCCAGGGTATCCTGTCTTCTCATTATGTGGCCAAAGTACTTCAGTTTTGCCTTTAATATCATTCCCTCAAGTGAGCAGTCTGGATTTATTTCCTGGAGTATGGACTGGTTTGATCTTCTTGCAGTCCAAGGCACTCTCAGAATTTTCCTCCAACACCACAGTTCAAAAGCATCTATCTTCCTTCGCTCAGCCTTCCTTATGGTCCAGCTCTCGCAGCCATAGGTTACTACAGGGAATACCATTGCTTTAACCATGCGGACCTTTGTTGTCAGCGTGATGTCTCTGCTCTTAACTATTTTATTGAGATTTGTCATTGCTCTCCTCCCAAGAAGTAGACGTCTTCTGATTTCCTGGCTTCAGTCAGCATCTGCAGTAATCTTTGCACCTAGAAATACAAAGTCTGTCACTGCCTCCACGTTTTCTCACTCTATTTGCCAGTTATCAATCAAGCTGGTTGCCATAATCTTGGTTTTTTTGAGGTTTAACTGCAACTCAGTTTTTGCACTTTCTTCTTTCACCTTCATCATATGGCTCCTCAGCTCCTCCTCGCTTTCAGCCATCAAAGTGGTATCATCTGCATATCTGAGATTGTTAAATGTTTCTTCCAGCAATTTTAACTCCAGCCTTGGATTCATCAAGCCCAGCACGTTGTATGATGTGTTCTGCATACAAGTTGAATAGGTAGGGTGAGAGTATAAAACCCTGCTGTACTCCTTTCCCAATCTTAAACCAGTCCGTTCCATGGTCTGTTCTTACCGTTGCTACTTGGTCGTTATACAGATTCCTCAGGAGGCAGACAAGATGACTTGGTATCCCCATACCACCAAGAACTTGCCACAATTTGTTATGATCCACACAGTCAAAGGCTTTAGAATAGTCAATAAAACAGAAATAGATGTTTTTCTGAAACTCCCTGGCTTTCTCCATTATCCAGCGGATATTGGCAATTTGGACTCTAGTTCCTCTGCCTTTTCTAAACCCAGCTTGTACATCTGGCAATTCTCGCTCCATGAATTCCTGGAGTCTACCTTGCAGGATCTTGAGCATTACCTTACTGGCATGTGAAATAAGTGCCACTGTTCGATAGTTTAAACATTCTTTAGTGTTTCCCTTTTTTGGTATGGGGATGTAAGTTGATTTTTTCCAATCTGATGGCCATTCTTGTGTTTTCCAAATTTGCTGGCATATGACATGCATCACCTTGACAGCATCATCTTGCAAGATTTTAAACAGTTCAGCTGGGATAACGTCGTCTCCTGCTGCCTTGTTATTAGCAATGCTTCTTAATGCCCATTCAACCTCACTCTTCAGGATGTCTGGCTCTAACTCACTGACCACACCGTCAAAGCTATCCCCAATATTATTATCCTTCCTATACAGTTCTTCCGTATATTCTTGCCACCTTTTCTTGATCTCTTCTGCTTCTGTTATGTCCTTGCCATCTTTGTTCTTGATCATACCCATTTTTGCCTGGAATTTACCTCCAATGTTTCTAATTTTCTGGAAGAGGTCTCTTGCCCTTCCTATTCTATTGTCTTCTTCCACTTCCGCACATTGCTTGTTTAAAAATAATTCCTTATCTCTTCTGGCTAACCTCTGGAATTTTGCATGAGTGTTTGTTATACACAGTGAGTTGTCTTGGCAAAATTCTATCAGCCTATGTCCCGCTTCATTTTGTTCTCCTAGACCATGCTTACCTGTAATTCCAGGTGTCATTTGACTACCCACCTTAGCATTCCAGTCTCCTGTAATGAAAATAACATCTCTTTTTGACGTATTATCCAGTAGGTGCTGCAGATCCTCATAGAACTGATCTATTTCTGCTTCTTCAGCATCTGTGGTTGGGGTGTATATTTGGATCACTGTGATGTTAAATGGCTTACCCTGAATTCGAATTGAGATCATTCTATTGTTTTTTGGATTGTATCCAAGCACCTCTTTAGCCACTTTATTATTAATTATGAAAGCCACTCCATTTCTTCTGTGGCCCTCTTGTCCACAGTAGCAGATCTGGTGGTCATCTGATGTGAAGTGGCCCATTCCAGTCCATTTCAGTTCACTGACACCCAAAAGTCTATATTTAATCTTGCCATCTCACCAATAACCACATCCAATTTGCCCTGGCTCATAGATCTTACATTCCAGGTTCCTATGGTGCGTTATCTTTAGAACGTCAGATTCGTCGTTCACCACCAGCACCGTCGGCTGCTAGCCGTCCTTTCGGCTTTGAGCTAGCTGCGTCATCACATCTGGGGCTACTTGAACTTATCCTCTGTTCCTCCCCAGTAGCATTTTGACCATCTTCCAACCTGGGAGTCCCATCTTCCGATGGTATACTGACATATCTCTGGTTGTACTGATCCATTTAGTTTTCACGGCAAGAATACTGGGGTGGGTTGCCGTTACCTTCCCCAGGGATCGTATTTAGTCTGACCTCTCTGCCACGACCTTCCCGTCTTGGGTGTCACTTCACGGTTTATCTCATGGTGTCACTGAGGTGCTCAAGCTCCAGCACCACGATATGGTAACAATCTCCTTTGCTGGAGTTCGTTGGACTATCTGGGATATTTTTTCTGGTAGGATATTACTTCTTTTTCTGTGTAGGACTGATGGAAGTTATACTACAATACATCGGAAAATGAATTAATGTTGCTTCAGAGAGCAAGCATGGAAAATGACACAGATCTCTGAAGAAAGACTGGCAGAGAAGCAGAAAAAGGACTTTATGAGGCTGGGAAAACTCATGCCTGCATTGAGAGGAAATTTGTAGCGCTCTAAATGATGTTGAACTGCAGCTTCATTGTCTGTCCATTGATTCTTTTGGCTGACCCTGATGGATCCATTAATACTGAGAGGCTTCCAGCTGCTCCCACCTTTGCTAGAACCCTGAAACCCTGGAACATTCTGTACGGGATGAATACATTCAGAAAGTGTTAGGTGCTGATCAGTCTTAAAAAGAGACATGCACTCGGAATGAAGACAAAAACCCAACCTGCTCTGTCTCTACGTTTACAACTTGTTTTGAACAAGTCTTGCCATTGCAGGTACCCTTCCCTTGAACAGGCACTTTCTAGAACAATTATTTCTCAACCTTGGCAACTTTAAGATGTGTGGACTTCAAGTTCCAGAATTCCCTAGCCAGCCATGCTTTAGCAGTCGTTGAGCATGACTCAGTATGTAGGAATGGGAATTCTGGGACTTGAAGTCCACACATCTTAAAGTTGCCAAGGTTGAGAAACACTGTTCTAGAGACTCAGCCAGGCGCTTGCTGAGATGCATTTTTAGGTACGTAGGGCATGTAGTTCTCTATAGTTTATTTATTATTTTATTTATTATTTAAATTTATATGACCGCCCATCTCGCCCAATCGGGGGACTCCGGGCAGCTTACAATAAAAACTACAATTAAAATACAATATAAAATTACAACAAACAATAAATATAATAAATAAGTATAAAATCCAATCTAGGTGAATTGATCTTAAAAATAGGGAGGCCATTATGGTACTAGCCATCCCCAGGAGGAGCTGTCACCTTTCCCGTCCCAAGCTAGGCGGCAGAACCAGGTTTTCAGATTTTTCTGGAAGGCCGGAAACGAGGAAACCCGCCTCAACTCTGGGGGCAAGATATTCCAAAGGGCGGGCGCTACTGCAGAGAAGGCCTGTATCCTGTACCCCGCCAGATGAAATTCTTTTATTGATGGGGTCCGCAGCATGCCCTCTCTGCATGACTGGGTGGGGCGGGTCGATGTTATGGGGATAAGACGGTCCATCAGGTATCCTGGCCCCATGCCATGTAGGGCTTTAAAGGTAATAACCAACACCTTGAATTGGACCCGGAAGCAAACTGGCACCCAATGCAGCTCGCAGAGCAAAGGTGTTATGTGGGCTGATCTTGGTGCACCTAAAATTGCCCGCACGGCTACATTCTGTACCAGTTGTAGCTTCTGGATATTCCTCAAGGGTAGCCCCATGTAGAGCGCATTGCAGTAGTCTATATGGGAGATGACAAGGGCATGAGTGACCGTTCGGAGGGCATCTCAGTCCAGGAATGGGCATAACTGGCGCACAAGCCAAAGCTGCACAAATATAGTTGCCCCATAATGTGGGCTCTTCCATACAGCAGCCTCAAGCGACTTGTCTCTCATGCTGAAACTAGTGGGAAATGAAGCCAGCTTAAGAAATTGTGGCCAGATTTTAGTCTATTCTTCATTTCTGGCAGTACTGCTTGCTAGAGGTTTATGAGAAGACAGCTATCATGGCCCCGGCTTGGTGGATTTCCCTGCTTCTTCACCCTTCCCACTGGGTCAAGCCAAGAAATCAAATGTTTGTCTTTAAGGACTTATGGCTTCCATTAATAGACCTTTCATATGAAGCCTCTTTTATTGACTTTTATTGACCGCCAGCCTTTCACTCTACAGACCCACTAGTGTGTCACTACAGGAAGGACATTGACAATCTGGAACACTGACATCCTCCTACCCAGTACATCCATTGGTGAACCAGTGAAAATATCATAGTTTTACCCTTCTTCCTGTCATTTGGGCTACAAAGGGAGACTGGCAGAACTCTTATCAATTCCACCTAGGTTAAAAGAAAAAAAAGTTCACCATTTCACTGTTCCCTGGGGAACCCATTATAACAAGAAAGCAAAAAGTCCAAAATTTCATTGGTGGGGGGAGATCAGCTATCTCTCACATGAGATGTTGATACACTGGTTGCATGTGCGAATAGGAACCAGTGAGCCAGTGTTTTAGATCACTGCTCATTAAAGATATAGAAAGAAACCACATGATGCCAGAAACTAGCCTTGCAAAGCAGAACAGGGTTTAGCCTTTACATGGGCACTTCCCCTTCTCAAATGCAAACATCCTGCATGACAATGACTATGAAGAGCTGCACACAATGACCAGAAGGGAAGGAGCAGCTCTGTACAATGTCCCATAAGAGTGCAGATGTGCTTGGATCAAATTAAATTGCAGCATAATAACTGCACACCTGGGCTTTTGCTGGTGCAAGTCAGAGCACACCACTTTAGAAGTGGAGCAGGAAAGCACAATTGCAAGCTTTCTCTGTGCCACGACACAGGCAAGATGAACGTGACATCAGCCACGCAAGCCCCCTCGATTTGACTGCTGCAGCATTGCCACCCCTGGGCAATGGGTTGTGCAGAACAGCCCTTTGTCTCCTTCTTCACTAGCTCTGCATGGATGACTTTCTCTTGCCAAAGACTTCCAATTCGGTCCATATAACGCCCCCACCCCAAAAAACTATCCTGCCTTATTTGGTCCACCACCTGCCCTTCTGTCAGGTATCTCTTGGCAGTGATCACTAGCCAGAGAACAAAGATAATGGAGATTCATAGGATTTTTGGGGTGGGGGTTTCTAGTAAATTGGGAACTAGTGAATAGCTCAGAATCTTGTCAAGCTGAATTCCTTAAATACTAGAGAAAAGGATTTTGGGGTTTTTTTTGTGACTAGAAAAGGATGCTTGATCCATATTTGTAATTTAGTTTCTGCTACTGCTCACTTTTTAAAGCAAGTTCTTTGCAAAACACTTCTTATTCTGACAAAATATTTCAGTGTTTTGTATGTTTTATTTTCTCTTTGGCAGTGTAGATGTGACATGCTAATACATAGGATAACTGAACCATGGTTCTCAATTCACCCAATTCCGAGTTTGCACAATGTTCTTTTTTTAATTACCAAGAGATGCTGAGCCTGGAAGAAAATGTTCAGCGTACTTATGCTTTCTGATCATTTATATATACGGTCACTGACGCTTAGTTACTTCCAGTTTGGATTACTGCAATGCACTTTACATGGGGCTGCCCTTGAAGACCACTCGGAAGCCACATCTGGTCCAGAATGCAGTGGTATGCAGAGTATTGGGTGTTCCTAGGTTTGCCCACTTTACACCTCTGTTGCGCCAGCTGCACTGGCTTATAGTTTCCTTTTGGGTGCAATTCAAGGTCTTGGTTATCACCTTTAAAGCCCTACATGGCACAGGACTTGGTTATTTGTGGGACAGCCTCAGAATATCTGCCTGTCCCACCAGATCGGATAGGGCAGGCACACTCAAGATCCCTTCCCTGAAATCTCGCCACCTAGTGGGACCTTGGAAGTGTGCCTTTTCCGTGGCTGCCACTACCTGATAGAACACCCTCACCCCCCCCCCCTGCAATTTGGCAGGCCCCAACCCTTTTAGCCTTTCAGAAGGCCATCAAGGCCTGGCTTTTTACCCAGGCTCTGGGATAGGATAGGATAGGATAGGATGGGATGGGATGGGATGGGATGGGATGGGATGGGATGGGATGGGATGGGATGGGATGGGATGGGATAGGATAGGATAGGATAGGATAGGATAGGATAGGATAGGATAGGATAGGATAGGATAGGATAGGATAGGATGGAATGGAATGAGGGTAATCAGAGCTTGCTGTGGGACATCCTAAGGGGATGATCAAGGCGCTGGGTTTTTGGTTTTGTTTTACTCTTTCATGGTTTTATGGTTATTTTATAGTTATTGGGTTTTATTGCTGTTGTGAGCCGCCCAGAGTTGTTTAAGATGGAAACCATAGACATTTTTAAAGTAAATAAATAAATAAAATCCCTTTCTGAATGGAAGCTAAATCTGCAATAGTGAGTCCACTGCTAAGATATAAACCAATTTAAGTTCTCCATAGCATTTCTCCTGGAAAACGTCCCCCTAATCTTACAAAGTGATTTCGCAATATGAATACGGATTAAAGATATGAATAAGATCTCGCCTAACCTGTTTTGCTCTGTACCAGTTTCTTACCTCTGCATGTCTTGGCATTTGCTGGAAATCTCCTGGGTTTTGTGGCATTTTGGGTTGGATTTCCCTGAAGAGCAACTCTGGGTGTTCTCACTTGGGCATTCCTGGGGCGGTTTGTTTTCTTGTCTTCTGCTACATTGCCCTGAAGAGGCACTTTGGTGGGGAAAATCTTGGAGTTTTTTTTGCTGCTTCATATTGTGGTGTCCCAAGCAGCTACTCTGTATGCCCTCATGTTGGCTGGTAATTTCCTTGAGCTTGCACTGCTTTCGGATACTCTGCTTTCCTGAAGCCACAGGGCCCTGTGTGCATTCATCTTGGAGGGGAATTTCATGGAGTTTGTGTTCAGCTGAGGTAGTATCCTGCTGGTCTTCAGCTTGCATGGACACTTCCTGAACATTGCGTTGTCTTACGTCCCACTGTCCTAGAAACACACTTTGCACTATTTCTCCAGCTAGAAAAAGAGAAGAAAATATCTTGCTGCTATTGATGCCTACACATTTTCTGCTTATAACTTATAACTGCAAATGTTTACTTCTTCTAATAAAAGGGAAAAGATAGATATACTAACTTCCTTCAGTTTCAGGAGGATCTTTATTTACTAGTGCTATTCTAGGCCCATGGATTCACATCTATCTATATATTCTATATTGAGGAGAACAGGATTTGGGGATGTGGTCATGGGCTGTGACACATTCCAGCCAGGTCAGCAGTGAAATAAGATGGTAGAATCAACAATGTCACTTTAGTGTATGGACAGAATCACATTTTTGAATGACTTAATAATTTGTCTGTCAATTTACTACCTGTAAACAGAAAAGTGGCATTGTAAAACATTGGGCTAGAACAATTTTATTTACGCTTTGTTTTTAAATTTGCACTTTTAACATTGAATGATTTATATTGAATCCCCTATCATTTCACACACACACACACACACACACACACACACACACACACACACTCACCTGTGGTTTGAAACTGTACATATCATTCTGCAGTTTATGTAGCCCAGTCTTCCACAACTGGTGGCTTCCAGCCCAATTGTACGGGACTGCAATTACCGGAATTGTGAGCAAAAATGCTGTTAGAGAATTCTGGGAATTGTAACACCTACACATTTGGGAACTATTGAAGTGAGGAAGGTTGGTGACTGCAGACACAGACAAAACCAGCTATGCATCCAAATAGCAAAATGGTGTGAGTACAAGAAGTCCTAGTCTTAAATTCAGTAGGACATTTTTTTTGTAGTTTTCTATGACTGAAGTTTGACCAAAGAGCTGACTAACAGATGCTACTGGCAGTGGAAGGATGGGACACAATTTTAGGAGTATACATAAATTCTAGTGCTAAATAAATTAAACTTAAGCCCACCCTAACTCCACCTTTGCCACTGAGACAGATTGAAAACATATTCCATCATAACAGATTTTCAAAAAATACAGTAGAAGAGCTTTGTAAGTAGAAGCCAGAACTATTATAGAAGTGTATGTTATACTAGTATGGTTACTTAAATGTGATGGTGTTTAAGCTTCTCAATAACATCAGGCCTATCCGTGTTTTTAATTGCATGGGTGTCCTGCCCTTCTTTCAATTAATTATTAAAGCATACATAAGTGCTGCCCTATTTTATCCTCATAGTAACCTTGAAGCATGGTGACTTACCCAGAGGCATCCAAGTAAGCTACCTGGCTAGAGTGGGTCACTTCCGTTCAACTCTCCAGCCACTACTTATCTTACCTCGGGGCGAATAACACCGTGATTGATCTTGCCTCTTTTGATTTCCATAACAAATATGAAAATCATATCAAGAATTTCAAAATACTGATCTCCCCATTCATCAGTGCTGAAAATCTCAATATTTTCTCTTTATACAATTATTTCTAGCCAACATTCACCCAGCCAAACTTTTAATAGAATGTTTAATAATCAGGGGCTAAACAATCGTCTTCATCTATGCACTTAGTCTGTAATATAGAACATTATGAGATACTGAAGTGGAAAACGTAGTGGTGGAAATTGTCCCTATTACTTTGCTATATTCTTAATAGGGTGAGTATACCAGTCCTCTCCAACCTTGCGTCCTCCAGAGGTGTTAGCACTCCCAGACCTGGCTGGGAATTCTGAGTGGTGAACACATTGGGAAGGTGCCAGGTTAGAGAAGGAATCCACACCTATGAGTTAAAGTGGGGTAACCACAAATTCTAATGTGGAAATAGTTTAAAGCACATCATGGGTTGTATTAGTACCTTCTCTGGTGAGTACGTTCTCCTAGGAATTTTCTCCAGAGCTAATTTTTCCTCCAGAGAAATTCAAGATCAGAAGTAATATTAATTGTGAGAGGGGGAAATGACTGGGAAGAAACATCAGTGAGACCACTATCCCAGTTATTTCCAACACAGTTCCCCTTCTTTTTTAGACATTTTGTGTGACCTGCAAGATTTATGGTGCTGCAGGATCTGGCCATAGAAAGCAGCTATGAGCTCTTCCACCCTGAATCACTGGATGGTCAGGCCAGTCCTACAGAATCTACCATTACAGCATAAGTCACAAGAATTAAGAATCGATGGCCCTCTAATATTTGTTCAGCTCTCATCAGCACTAGCTAGAATGGTTAATGGTTAAGGGATATGAGCAATGTAATCATGCCATAATACCTGGAGAGTCACAGGTTGCCTGTATCAGACAGATACAGTATGCAGCAGCCTCTGAACAGAAATTCCCCCATATCAATTGATTTTGACTTTGTTATCGTTTATGTTTATATGTATTTTTATTCATTAATTGTTGAAGGCAAGATCTCATGGCAGTCATTTTATACTGGTTAATTTCAGTTCTGTTGATTTCATGCTGATCTATTTTTGGACTAGATTTGGATGTTCCCCCTTGGGAACAAGACAATATTACATCTAACGATACTTCCTTTTTAAAAAGCTGTACAAATTTAATTAAGTAAAGAATGAAATAAGAAGAGTCAAAGGGAGCCAAGAATTCTATGAGGTGAGTCAGAAATCTTCAGTAATAGCGACTTCCGGGGAAGAAACGGCAAACTGAAGACTGCTTCACGAAAAGCGGAGCTGATGGCCGCAGCAGAATGCAGAGGCGGCGAGCAGACCGGCTCTTTGAAATTGTCTCTGTCGAAGGAGAGGACTTGAGATCGCCCATCAGTGCTCCAGGCACTTATGAGGAGACCGCAAGACAGCAGTCTCTGGCGGGTTTAGAGCTCTGGGAGATGAGGGAATAGCCATCTTGCTCAAACCGCGGTCAGCGCCTTTGAAAGGACCCTGGGTTCACATACTTCCTTTTCTAATCACTTTCCAAAATTGCTTTTCCTTCAATCATTAGCAAAAGAAGTTTTAAATACCAGTTTAAGGACTTTAAAAAATATTTTTTTTGAATACACAGCAAAAGGGTAATTAAAACTTTGATTTCAGAAAGGTAGAAACAGACTAAGGGTCCAGATAAATTTGAAATAAGATTTTGGAATTAATTATAAAGAATCCTTCCCATGGGAAAAAGCTTTTGTTTTGAATTCTTAAAAAAAATAAGACTTTAAATATTGGACACTAGTGGGAACTAGAAGGAACTAAAGATTACAATTAAAGGAGAACACTCAAACTCAACTTACAAATACATGTATGTATATATATGTATTTTTATTCATTAATTGTTGAAGGCAAGATCTCATGGCAGTCATTTTATACCGGTTGATTTCAGTTCTGTTGATTTCATGCTGATCTATTTTTGGACTAGATTTGGATATTCCCCCTTGGGAACAAGACAATATTACATCTAATGATATTTCCTTTTTAAAAAGTCAATCCTAAAGGAAATCAACCCTGACTGCTCATTGGAAGGACAGATGCTGAAGCTGAAGCTAAAATACTTTGGCCACCTAATGCGAAGAGAGGACTCACTGGAAAAGACCCTGATGCTGGGAAAGACTGAAGGCAAAAGGAGAAGGGGAAGGCAGAGGATGAGATGGTTGGATAGCATCACCGATGTAATGAACATGAATTTGAGTAAACTCCGAGAGACAGTGGAGGACAGGAAGGCCTGGCGTGCTATGGTCCATGAGGTCACGAAGAGTCGGACACGACTAAACGACTGAACAACAACAAAACAAATTTAATTAAGTAAAGAATGAAATAAGAAGAGTCAAAGGGAGCCAAGAATTCTATGAGGTAAGTCAGACCTCATAAGTCAGTAACAACTTCCGGGGAATAAGTAAGTCAGTAGCAACTTCCGGGGAAGAAATGGCGAACTGAAGACTGCTTCACGAAAAGCGGAGCTGATGGCTGCAGCAGAATGCAGAGGCGGCGAGCAGACCGGCTCTTTGAAATTGTCTCTGTCGAAGGAGAGGACTTGAGATCGCCCATAAGTGCTCCAGGCACTTATGAGGAGACCGCAAGACAGCAGTCTCTGGCGGGTTTAGAGCTCTGGGAGACGAGGGAATAGCCATCTTGCTCAAACCGTGGTCGGCACCTTTGAAAGGACGCTGGGTTCACATAACTTCCTTTTCTAATCACTTTCAGAAATTGCTTGTTAACTGCTTTTCAGCTATTACGAACCTTTCGATCGACAAGTCTGAAAACACTGGGTGAGTTTCCTTCAATCATTAGTAAAAGAAGTTTTAAATACCAGTTTAAGGATTTTTAAAAAATATTTTTTTTGGAATAAACAGCAAAACAGTAATTAAAACTTTGATTTCAGAAAGTACAAATGGACTAAAGGTCCAGATAAATTTGAAATAAGATTTTGGAATTAATTATAAAGAATCCTTCCTGGATGAAAATGCTTTATTTTTTAATTCTTTTTTAAAAAGAATTAAACCCAGAATTTAACTTTAAGAGTATCTGCCTCTATAGGTAGACTGTGTTGAAAAGATGTTATGGAAGCGGAACAAGTTTTAACTGACATGATTGATACTCATTTGAAAGTGGATTTAAAAATGACAGGCTACAAGAATTTCATGGAAAAATATGTTACACTGGACATACAAAGAAACCGACTGATGTCTTAATAAGTAAAAGGGATATACAATTAACAAACCAAGAGAGTGACCTAGATAATTTTCCTATCTTGGATTTACAAAAGAGGCTTGTTAAAGGTTTGAAGAATTTTGTGAGAAGGGACAAAGAAAAAATGAAAAGAAATCAACTTCTAGGACATTATTTGAAAGGACTAAAGATCAGGATTGTTAGAAGTAAAAGGAAGGAATATCGATTTGGTTTATTGATAAAGGTTAACATATATACTGTATGTTATCTCTGGTAACCCTTAATTGACTTAAGGTTAATTGACTTAATTAATTGAGATCATTAGTTGTATTTTATTTTCCTTTATTATATTCTTATTTTTTCTTTCTTTTCTATTTTTTCTCTTTTTTTCTTTTCTGCACCTTCTATATTTTCTTTTTATTCTTTTTTTTAATGCAAGCAGAATCCTCTGTGTAAGGCAAGTGTCTAGTTTCTCCTGCTGTCCAAGTCAAAATGGCCCTGGAGGGCAGCACCCAGTGACCATTTGGGGAGGGGAATGCTTGCAATAGCCTAAAGTGGGCAATGAGATCTCAACCCTTGACCATGTCAGCGGCAAAATGTTCAGTGAAGCATGCCAGATCATATCCCTGGCCAAAAAAAAAGATGGAATAGAAGAAGAAAGATATTACTTAAAAATCAAAAGAGCTAAGGGAGACTTTAATCTGCTTCAGGTCTGAGTGGAGGATATGATGAAGGTGACATCATGAGGCATAGGAAAAAGAAGTGCTTAGTGGGGCATATTCATATTGTGATCAGGAGCAGGTGAGAAGAAGTCCTTTCCCTCCATTTACAAGCGACCCAGAAGGCAGGGCAGAAATATTTGAAGTAAAATAAAAAGAACAGTGGAGTTTAACTTTCCAAGTCAAGTGTACCTGGAATCAGAGACTGAGCTCTAGAACCTTGCTCTAAAACACTTTCTGAGCCATGTCAACTTCCAGCTCTGTGAACTTCAACTCAGAATTTCTCAGTTAGGATGCCCATTGCTGAGAATTCTGGGAGTTGAAATCCACACATCCAGAAGTTGACGTGGTTAGGAAACGTGCTCTAAAACAAAAGGATTACAGAAATTGAGGAAATTGAAGATGACGTAAGGGCTCGTAGTGAAGTGCGATGCCCCTTTCTGGAATAACAATTTATCTTTCTCTCTGCCGGCATTCCTGGGTATCCAGCCTGCCTCAGGATGCAGTTTGTCCTGCGCTGAATTGCCTAGAGCTCTCAACAGGTGTTGCTCGTACCATCCCAGTTTACCATGCATTTATTCCCCCCCTTGGGAAGCAGATGCTTCTTTGCTTCAGCTGCCCAAAGTCAACATGTTGGGCGTTGCACACAGACTCCGTGGGGCCGGGTTCCACTAAGCTTTTGCTGTCTCTGCTCCCCTTGGCACTGGCTTTAGTGGGGCAGCTATTACTATCCCTGGAAAAATTAAGTGTCCTAAACAGCTGAAAGAGGGATAAATTAGTTGTTACTAGGGCAGTAAAAACTGTAGCACTTTCTGTTTCAATTCTGTTAGGAGCCTTGAGTTCTGTAAGCTTTCTAAAACAGAGCCCATTCTTGGGTATTACATTAGCTGTAAACTAAATGTGTGATTCCCCTTCATGGATCACTGCCTTGTCGTGGCGAAGGGGCTTGCGTAACTCAATGAAGTCAGGTCAAGAAGGACAGGTCATGATGGAGAGTTCTGACAAAACGTGGTCCACTGGAGGAAGAACACATCACAGAAGCCTCGACAAAAGCCACTGCCAGCAATAGGCATCCTTGAACTTTTGATATTCACTAAAGTCAACAGCTCATGACCTGCAATATACCTTTGTGGTGACGGCTCCTGCTCACCTCTGTCCTAACACAACTCAGGGTTTAACTCTTCAGATTTTCCCTCCTCCCCCAAACAATTCTGCAACATCTGGGGCTGAAGTACCCCACTATCCCCCCCAAATCAGTAGGCAAATTGATTTGCATGCTGATAGGCGAACAAACTCCTCCCTGCCCAAGTAAAAAACCAAAAACAAGTTTAAGACCACATCTTCATTGCACACTAATTCCTGCCCTTCACTTGACCAGTTCCAGAGCACAAGAAGGGGTAGCCACTGAGTTTCTCTGACTAATTTCTACACCACACTCCCCAAAGCTCTGATTATATCCAGTCCCTTTCTATCTGAACCCCTTATCGGAGGACAGAGCATCTATGACCCTCCAGATGTTGCTGACCACCAGCTGCCAGTATCCCTCACCGTTGGCTATGCCAGCTGAGGTTTCTGTGAAATGTGGTTCAGCAACACATGGAGGGCCATCACTGCTTCTTCTCTGAGATCTGAACTGTTGAATCTTAGAAGGGAATCCAATCAATCAATCCAATCCGATCAACCAGATTGCCATCTCAGCCTTAAGAGGAAAATAGGGGATTTGCTTCCAGCCTACATTCTGCTTTGGTACCTCTTTCCATTGCTGCAGTTGTATTCCTCAGCCTGCGCTTCTGCTTCTTGTTGCCTGGCTGGTGCTGGGTGCAACTGGTAAGTGGAAGTCTCTTCTTCACCCTGTTTATTTCTGGAGAACTGTTTTTTACTCAGCACACTTTTGTTGCTTTGTTTTCTCAGCACTTCATCTCTAGCCATGCTGATTGGTTGTTAGCCAAAGCCCTCTTCTGGCTGATTGGATGCTGAAGGTGCTGTGGGTGTGGCTCTGCAAAACCACAAGAATACAAAGGGAATATTCAGTGCAAAGGATATGACTGGAAGGATGAGGATGGTCCATATGGGGCACGTGGAGGCTGAGCTGGTCTTCTGGAACTCAGTGGGCAGAGACAAGAAAAACAGGGAACCTTGTGGGTGGGGATGGGGAAAGCACAGGAATGGATCCTAATAGAATAGAATAATTTATTAAATTTATAAGCCAACCAGAATCACTGGGAGTGGGCAGCGTATAAAGTTAATATATCATCATCATCATTGGTCTGAAACAAATTATTTTCTGTGCCAAACATACTTGACAGATGTGAGTAGAATTCAAGAGGAAGAGAGATCTTCTCACTCCTAGCACACATGATTTTAAAATATTGCAATGTTTTAATATCTAAAACAATGAGAAGTGTAATATTTTGCACTCTTGGCTAGGTAACAGCTCCTTCCTAACAGTGCAATAGTGCCATGGGAATCACTCTGATGCTCAAAATTCCACTCTTCTCCTTCGTCAGCCACAGGAAGGCTGTTGTTCTGGAGAAGACACTCCCTCTTCATATGTTGAGATACTTGTTTTATTTTTTTTAGAAACTGAAGTGAGCTATGATCTTGAAACACCATGCTCCTATCATAATCCTGCACATGACACAGGAATCCTGTCTGCCCAAACACCACTATTATCCCTCTGCACCTCTGAAAATAATTACATTAAGCAAAGATGTCATCTTTCAGGATATAATGAGAGTGTTTTAGAGTTCATATCTTTGAGCAGAGCTCTTAATTGAGCATCCTGTGCTGGAGGAAACAGATAACACTGGAACAACTTTGGCACATTTACTGTGGTGCAGCTACATGTGCAGCCAGAAGACTCTGCCGTGTGAGTCATTCAGCAACAAGGTCTTTGATTGCCTATGACTTTGCCATCCAAGACTATCTGTATATTGCAGCATCATGCGCTTCTGCCACAGAACAGACTATTAGGCAACTCAAATGGCGTTCTTCTGCTGTAAGATACATGCAGAACTACAATGTCTTTACCATTCCGTTTTTATTTCTATGAAGGTGAGTGTACCAAAAAACCTGATCAGTGGAAAGATGGTTAATATTGACTGCAAGACTTAGTTCTTAATAAAACAAAGATGAAATCTTTCAAGACTTTTTCCTCAGAATGATCAAAACCACCTCATTGCTTTCAATATCTTCAAATAAGCAGCATAGTTCACACATAATATTTTATTTAGAAGAATGGCAGACTAAGCTGTGGGAATCATTATCATTAATGATCATCATTATAAAAAATAACTAATAATTGAAAAAAAATCAGATACAGAATTTAATTTAACATAGAATCCATTTTTGGACTTGCAGAACATCCAAGGTTTGGACTTCTCCTAGTTTTGAAACATTAGATCTTGCCTGATTTGTTACAAGAACAATAGAATTGGCTAATTTATTACAAGCTGCTACTGTACTAATTATCACAGAGGAATCACTATCTAGCTGAATCTCTTCAGGATACAGATTAGTAGGTCTTAATGCTCAAATTAGAGAACTCACACTCCATAATGAAAAACTGGTTTAGTTCTGCAACATCCTTAGCATCCATCCCAAGTCATTGAATAGAAATCTGGCAAGTGGGTTAATATAATATAGTTTATCCTATGGCTTATAGCTAGTAACTCCTCTATTCTTAAAGCTGTTTAGATAGATGAAAACTCTTTGGGAGACAGGAGTTGGTTATCAGTGGTTCCTCATCATTTTGCAATCGTCTTCCACTTCATCCCATATAAATAAATCACAAGCTGTAACGAACACTTACAGTTTAAATATGAAGGACATGGTAAAGATCACAGATTCCCACTGCATACGGTGTGTGTATCACAACAAATACAAATCAAAGAGATACTTCCTGAGTATATAACACTGAACCACATTATTTTTCTCTATAATAAACCTTATTTTAAAAGATTTTTTATCCCACCTTATTGTTTTTATAAATAACTCAAGGTGGCGAACATACCTAATACTTCTTCCTCCTCCTATTTTCCCCACAACAACCACCACCCTGTGAGGTGAGTTGGGCTGAGAGAGAGGGACTGGCCCAAGGTCACCCAGCCGGCTTCCATGCCTAAGGCGGGACTAGAACTCTCAGGCTCCTGGTTTCTAGCCTGTTGCCTTAACCACTAGACCAAACTGGCTCTCTAGCCATAACCACTAGACCAAACTTTAACACCCCATGAATGATTTTTAAACATAGCAAACATAAAAATGGTCCCTGATGTGTGATTAGCTGCATATGTGCTGCATACATGCAGCAAATTATATTCAGACCTCCAAACATTAGCCCCACTCCAGCTCCTTCTACCTAACAGATCTCCTGAGCCAGTTTCATCCTGTTTAAATAAGGCCCTCACGTAGCTCTTCTATATTAATAGGATATAAATTCCAATCTCATGCTTGAAAAAAAGAAAATAAAAATTACACTTGGTGTCCCAAGGACTCATCCTTGATGAAACAAGCTTGAAAGTCTACATTTTAATTACAGTTTAGGTAAAGGTAAAGGTTTTCCCCTGCACAGTCGTGTCCAACTCTAGGGGGCGGTGCTCATCTCCGTTTGTTAGCTGAAGAACCAGCGCTGTCCAAAGACGCTTCCATAGTCATGTGGCCAGCATGATGCACGCGGAACGCTGTTACCATCCCACCGAAGTGGTACCTATTTATCTACTTGCATTTGCATGCTTTCAAAATGCTAGGTTGGCAAGAGCTGGGGCGAGTGTGGGAGCTCACTCAGTCATGCGGCACTCGGGTCTCGAACCACCGACCTCCCAATCGACAAGCCTGGTGTCTTAACCACTGAGCCATTGCGCCCCCAATTACCGTTTAACAAGAGGTTATAAAAAATATTCCTACCTTTCATTAGCTCTACATATGTTTGGTTTTTTAGGACAGATTTTTTTTCAGTATATCAAAACTGAATAAATAAACTTTCTTCACTTGTGTGAACTACATACAGGTAAATAACATGTAGGGAAAGGTCTATGGATATTCGCAAGGCTGCAGTGGGGTCAAAATCTGCAAGATGGCAAGCATAGTGATGCAATCTAAGCTGGTCCATATATCATGCCACCATGCCAGCCACTTTGCAGATTTTGACATGTCTCCATGGATGCTGCTGGAAAGGACTTTCCGGTGGTAAAAAAAGTACCATAAATATTTTAAGTAAAAAGTAAAGAAAAACAAATGTAAAAAGTAAAACCCTTCACCCGTTTCTTTTTATAGAGAGCAGCTATAACATCAACCAGTATTTTGTGTATTTCAATTAATAATCTTTTGGATCTGGCTGATTTTTGACAACAGGGTGCTTTGCATCCATTCAATGTGGCTTTCTGTTATTTCTTTCCTTTCTTTGAAGCATCAGCATCT
Organism: Charina bottae; assembly: GCA_023362775.1. Classification (NCBI taxonomy): domain Eukaryota; kingdom Metazoa; phylum Chordata; class Lepidosauria; order Squamata; family Charinaidae; genus Charina; species Charina bottae. The sequence continues at coordinate 202,595,799 of JALMGJ010000001.1, forward strand.
GTATCTTTGTATTTCATATGGTTGCATGATAGGGCTGTTCTCGTGAGATTTAGCACCTAGATGTGGTGGGAGGCCTCAGTCACTTGAATGACCCTGAGAGTGGTGTTAGCGAAAGTGGAGGCTCCTGGTAGGGTCACATTTGCTGGACAGGACAAGAGGGAGGGATGGAGATAAGCGTAAGTCTCTGTGGGAGTGGGGGCAGATGGAACTCTGCAGGTGTGAGGAAAGCCAGGCTACCTAGGAGTAGGAACCTCAGAACTTCAAAAACAGAGGAAGGCAGTGGCAAATCACATTTATGTTATTGACAAGAACACAATACAGACTTGAAGGAAACATTTAAACAATTTTGGATTTTAGAGGATGATACAAGATGGTCAGATCAAAGCAATATGCAAATCCATCACTGGTGGTGCCAGAACTGAAAGCAGAGATCTTCATTTTACAAACAGTTACAACATTACATACAATTTGGACATGCTACATGGGAAGCATGAGACAAGGAAGAAATTAAATTCTCAAAGAGGAAATGAAGGGCACTAAACTGGATGCTTTATAAATAAGTATATTTAGGTGGACTGGAGCAGACCCTTTAAACCAAATGATCGTATGGTTCAGAGGATGACACCAAATAAAGGAATGGGGTGGGTAGCAATGAGACTCATAAAGGACATTGAAAAATATGTGTTTGGCTATATCCCAATAAACAATACACTGCCTATTAGAATTAGTGGATATTCGGTGAACCTCAGTGTAATAAAAAGGTATACAGGTGAAATACCCACTCAATTGCTTAAAGATGGAGGGGAAGAGGTAGTTAAAATGCTAACAGTTCTATACCAATAAATATGGAATAAATCTGTGTGCCTAAGAGATTGAAAAAGATTGGTGTATATGCCTACACCATAAAAGGGAGATACAAAAGAATGTGCAAATTGCTGAACCATTCCATTGGTTCCTCACAGAAACCAAGTTTTAATTAAGAACATGAAGAAGAATAGAGCCATAGTTAGGAAAAGCGATGCTAAATAAGCAGACAGGTTTCAGCAAAGGTTTCAGCAAAAGCAAGGAAACATGAGTTGAGATAGCTAACATAAATGCACAATTAAGAGACCAATAGAATTTAAGGAGGAGTTTAACCCTTTGTTATACTTTGCTTTATTGACTATAATAATTGCCTTTGACCATGTGGATCTTGGTAGAATGTGGAATATGTTGACGCTACTGGGTGTGGCAGACCATCTGATTATTCTTCTAATATACCTTTACATTGAACAAGAAGCTACTGTAAGAACTGAGTTTGGAGAAACGGAGTGGATCACTGAGTCAGTGATGTGTATTGTTTCCATATATCTTTAATTTATACAGCAAATATATTGTAATAATGGGAGCACTGGAAACAGATGACAGTTGAAATCCAAATTGGATGTGGAAACACAAATGGATGTGGTGGCTGAAAATAAAGAAAACTTAGAAAAACTAATTCCAAAGACAAAGCAGAAAATGAAAAATCTCGGTTAATGTTAAATATCAAGAAGACAAAAGTCAACCATGTCAACCAGCACATTTAGTGAATTTTAGCTGACATTGCAAGCTTGAAGGTAGTAGATAGACTTTTTCTCATGGATTCAAAAATATATAAAGATGAACAGCGAGTTGGAGAAATAAAGAGATGATTAATTCTAGGGAGGAAAGAAGATCACAAAGGGTAAGTTGTTTCTATGACAGTTAATTGCAGAATAATTAATGCAATTTCCAGTGCTACCTATGGCCATAACAACTGGATATTGAGAAGAGCTAGAAAAAAAATGCTATGGATTTGGAGCCAGTTACCAAGGGTACCATGGACTGGAAGAGGAACCAGTCAGTCCTGGGCCAGATAAGGATACTCTCTTAAAGCAAGGGAGTAGATCAGCAACCAGAAACCCATATGCCTTGGGCATATATAAGAACAGATTATGAACTAGAAAAAACTACCATGCCTGGCAAAGTTGAGAGATATGGGGAAGAAAGTAAGACAATAAGATGGATTGGCAGAATATCAAATGAATGTTGTTCGAAGACCTACAAATTATCAACAGGGAGACATTTTCTCCATGCAATCCTCAGGGGTTGTGTTAGCCCTTCAAGGTAAGCAAAGTCAAGAAACAGGAACAATTAGGATTTCAGAAATTCTCTTTATTGCTGTTAGAGTATTATAACAGAAACTTGAAAGTCTGTCAGAATTTTTCTCTACTTCTACTTATACCTAACAAAATCAAGGCAATCTTATTTTGAGTTTCTATCTCATGGTTTCTTCTTTCTCGGGACTCAAATCTCTTTTCTTTAATTTCCCTTATAATACTCTGAATCAGCCTGACATTCCATCAAAGGTTAGGCCCGACTCAAGTCCCTAACTAACGTGGCCCTCTTCACTATGTGTCTGATACAGTTGCTGGCAATACTGTAACTGAGTTTTTGTACTCCTACCGATCAGAATAAGGAGAGGAGTGCCCAGCTCCTGGTTTGGGTATGGGATATATAATAGCTCTATTTTTCACTGTGTAGGGCTGGCTTCAAATTTGAGGGAAGTGACTTGTCTTTGGGCTGTAAGAATTTGATAAGTTAGTTTCTACACAATTATTACACCATTTGCTATTGTTCAACACGGATTAATGTCTGCAACTTCTATTTCTTAATCAATATTAGTTGCCAAGGGTAAACTGAAAATAAGTTCTCTGTGGAAAAAGGTGTATGTGAGATAGTGCAGGTATGTTCTGGATTGAGGAAATTCAGATGAATTCAATATTATTTTGAACTCAGCTATGTAAGATTAAGCTACAAATTTGCAGCTTGGCCCGAAGTGAGGACTAGACTCAATTGTACTGGAATATTGCCAGCTGCATGGGCACTCTGACAAAATGTCTGCCAAGGAATGACAAATCATCTATATCTATCTATCATCTATCATCTGTCACCTATCTATCCAATTTCTATGATTGCACATCTCAAACAAGTGACTCTGGGCAGCGAATAATCATAAAAACAATTAAAACCAAATATAAACACAATACAAAAAATAAATACATATAGCAGCCGAGAAAAATCATAACTGTAGATGTTAATATAACCAGGAAACGGGGACCTTAGCACACTCGGGATCCCAGGCCCAGGCACACAACCAGGTCTTCAAGGCCTTAAGAAAGGCCAACTGGGTAAGAGCCATCCTAATCTCTGGAGGGAGAATGTTCCAGAGGGCAGGGGCTACGGCTGAGAAGGCACACTTCCTAGTTCCCACCAGCTGACATTCCTTGGCTGATGGGACCCAAAGCATGCCCATCCTGCCGGACCGAATTGGAAGAGTAGAAACAACTTGGAGAAGACGGTCCCTCAGGTAACTTGGTTCCAAGCCATGAAGGGCTTTAAAGATGACAACCAGCACCTTGAATTGCACCGGGAACAACTGGCAACCAATGCAGCTCACCAAGTAGTGGTGTTACATGAGTCAAATATTCAACACCATTTACTATCCATGCAGCCACATTCTGTACCAGTTGAAGCTTCCAAATGCTCTTTGAGGGCAGTCCCATGTAGAGCGTGTTGCAATAATCCAGATGGGAGGTCATGAGGGCATGAGTGACTGTGAGCTGAGCCTCCCAGTCCCGGAATGGGTGCAACTGGTGCACAACCCAAAGGTGCGCAAAATCCCTCTTAGTTCTTCCAGCAGGAGCCGTGAGTCCAAGAGGACCCCCAGATTGGGCACCAGGTCCATCTGGGGCAGTGCCACCCCATCCAGGATTAAAGGTGGAAAACCCTTGACCCCAGAAAGCCCAAGTACCCAAAGCCACTCTGTCTTCCTTGGGTTGAGCTGAAGCAACGATTTTATAGCACAATTTTCAAGAAAGCAAATTGATGCTCCAAACATTATGTTGTTCTCTGGTATGCTCATCTTCCTTCTCTTTTTCTCTCTTTTGGAACAGGTGAGCACAATTTCCAACAAAGTGCTCAGCTGCAATTACCCATTGTTTTATTTGCTAAGAATTCCCTAAGAGCTGTGGAGAATCCAGAGGCACTGGCATTATTTGGCTCAGAAAGCCAGGAAAAAAACCACATACTGTAAATAAAACTCCCACTTCATCAGTTCACAGGCCCATTTAGTCCAGCATGCCAAATACTAGCTAGCCAGACACAGCACCTCCCTCCCTTCATTGTATATGTTTTGCCACGGAAATACAATCCATCCTCATTTTGTTTGTAGGAAGAGCTGTCCACGACGAAGCATCTCCTTGTCCTTCTGAAGATCCCCAGGTCAACCCCTGGCATCCTCCAGAAAGGTTGGAAAGACTCTAGTCTGAAATTTGGGATCTTCATTGCCTGCCCATTCAAGCAACACTAAGCTTGGTGAACCAGTGATTGGACTTGGCATAAACCAATTTCCTATATTGGAAGGGATCGTTCAAATTTAGAAATGGATTGGGGGGAAATGGCTAAAAAATGTTTCTCAGTTGAACTTCATGGTCCATTTTCTTCTGCATCATTCCATGGCGTGGTCAGGACACAGCGGGGGGAAGGGGGGAAGCAGAGCATCCCAGATCCTAGGGAAATTCAACTGCACATCTTCATACAGTTTATAGGAGAAGAGCCTTTCCCTTGGAAACACTCAAGACTTTTCTACAGGTCATAGCAGCCCAAATAAGGCACTGACTTCCATTTGCATAACTGGAAGCTCTCCAGCGATGTAAACACCGGCTTCCTTCTGTTCTACAGTATTTTGATAACTTTGGAAAAGCAGGATCACATCCTGCTCTTGTAGGTGAAGAATCAACCTTTTGTGATAACAAAAGTAACATTTCATTTCACTATTTCTGACACCACCACCCATCATTTGTTAATAGGTTTTATCTGGTGTCTCCCCCATACAGCTATATGCACAAGTAATCTGCAGAATGATGAGGTACCATGTATGATGTATGTGGAATGGAATGAGTCCAGGAATTTAATATCATAGCCATAAACAACATCCTGCCTTCAGTCACATTCCTTCAGGAATATCCACTTCCCTGTATCCATGAACTTTTCTGCTGCGTATCTGGGCCCAGGCAGCAGGATACTATGGACAAAAATCTTCCTTTCCAGATCCCTGGACCCAAATTAACGCATTATATTCATTTATATTATTCTGTTTATATTCTGCCTTTCCTCCACCTGAATAATGGTGTTCAGTCTTTTTCCTGTTCCTCCTCTGATCCTCACAATAACCCAACCAGATAAGCTAAGCTGAGACATAATGACTGGCCTAACAGCTGCAAAACAGAAGCAGAGGGTCCTGATGGAAAAAAAACGCTGGTGACTTGGAAATTTTAAAGGAAAAACTGGTTTTCCCCAATTTGGGAAAATGTAAATGGAAAAGGGAAGATACCTCAGATTACCAATGGGAAAGTTTCTATATCATGAAACCATCTAGTATGTGGGCCATTCTGCTGGCAAACAAAACAAGAATGGTGTCAGACCATATTAATGGGGGAAGGAACGCGCCATGGAAACAACTTTGGAAGGGAAGAACATGCCTCACTAGTAAGTATGTAGGCACATATTGGCTGCATTCACTTTACACACAGCAGCAATTCAGGACCTGTTGCATTTATACAGGTCGTCCTTGTTTAGCCACCACAGTTGGGATCGGCAACTTTCTCATTAAGCGAAGTGGTTGCTAAGTGAAACTGCGACGGTGCTTATATCTTACTTCAGCTTTCCTTTGCTTTAAAGGTAGTCCTCATTTAGCAACTGTCTTGTTTAGCGACCCTTTGCAGTTACAACAGTGATGAAAAAGTAATTTTACAATCAATCCTCGCATTTATGACCTTCACAGGTCTGTAAAGCAAAGGAAAGCGAGCAAAGGAAAGCTGAAGTAAATTCATAAGCACAGTCGCAGTTTCACTCAAAACCGAAACGCTCACCCGCCAACTAGGGAAAGCTTATCTCTAAGACGGGGGTTTGGCAATGCATACCAACCAAAGGCCTGCGGATACTGCCTGGCATTAGGACTGCATCAATCAGGATTCCGTGGCTGCAGTGGCCCAAGGGGTGGTGGTGGTGGGCGGATTGCTTACCTCTGGATACTCCAAATGCAAGAAAGCAGAAAGCGAGTTTCTCCTTCAGGGTTCGAGCCAGAGGCAGCCCCAAATTAAATCTTTGCCGTCCTGATGGCTTGCTGCAACTTGCCCCATGTGCTGACTCACATGAGGCTTTTCTCAGCTCTGGGATTGCAACACAGTTTCCAGGCCAGGCCACGACCACTCGTTTCACAACGTGTGCCTGACTCAGGCCTCCCTCTTGCTCACAGTGGGATTAAAATATCCTGAGAAGGCAGTTCTGGGACTCAGGTTGGAGAAAAGTGCAAAGAGATCCTTTCAGCTGTTGGAGCAGACAGAGCATGTTGCCCATTTGGGGGAGGAGGGTGGGGAGAGAGGAGGAGAGAGACAGACAAGGCACAATAATCACTTAATTAAGAACAAAAAGATAGTTCTCTAAATTTCATCCTCAGGGACTGGTGTTTCCCCTCTGCAATGAGAAAGCGGCCTGAGTGGAAGATGGCTTGCTCTGGTGACAAAGACATGACAAAGAGGAGCCCACAAGCCTGGGAAAACCACCATGTCTTGGCAACAGCTGCAGGAACCACACCCAGAACCCTCCAGGCTGGTTTGACTGGAAGCAAGAGGGTTATAATTAGGGCAAGGAATGAATTAATTAAATCAGCCAAGCACGGCTGCAAGATCACCCTTCCGCAGAACATATAATATTCTAGATGGCCATCCCAGGCCATGTTCTCCAGCAAAAAATACACACAAGAAGGCCGGATACTGCCACTCTTTCAAAGCATCATATCTAAGGGTGCAGGTCCACCGCAGGCATAAAGTTATTGGGGGAATTGCCCTGACTTTAGAATGATTCCTGGGCTGGCTACTGCTGAAGTGAATATGGCCTCTATTAAGGGCAGCACTGCTGTATTGGGAAAAGGGTTCCTGCTCTTTTAAGTCAGGAATGGGCAACCGGCAGCCCCAGAACTACTTTCATGCATTCATCAGTGCCAACCACAAAGCTGAAATTCCACCACCAAAAGCTGCAACCCTATACCTATATGGGGATGGACCCAAAACCCACGGTTCCATCCGTTTGCACCGTGGTCGCCAGGGATGGAAAAAAATCTGCACCCCCCAATTTTTTTGTGACAGTCATTAAGCGAATCACTGTAGTCATTAAGTGAATCACATGGTTGTTAAGCAAATCCCACAGTTCCCCATTGTTTTTGCTTGTCAGGAGCCGGCTGAAAAGGTCACAAGTGGTGATCACGTGACCCTGGGATGCTGCAGCTGTCATAACTGATGGAGTTTTGAAGGTTAATAAAAGCATCTAACAACAATCTTGCAAAGTAGAAGCGTGAACCAGAAGGGACTTGCACATTAAGCTTAATTACGTTCAGAAATAAATTCAGTCTTCACACAGTAGTTAGATGAAGAAAAATAGAGATAGCTTACATTTATTCAGTAGATCTGGATACAAGTAGATTCATAGTAGATCTGTGTGCAAGTGAGATGAAAGGACGAGAGATGCATTGTGCAGCACCTCCTGCTTGCAGGTGTGCCCAAAGAGTAATGGAGAATGTTAATCCTCCAAACCAAGGAGGAGGAAGAGGAAATCAGGTGACCCAGATAACATCCCACAAGCACAGTAGACATGCATTTACTAGAAATGACCACCCCCCTTATGCTTATCAGACAATGCTGAGTTGACCCCTGATAATTCCAACAATAACTACATGCCAGTTTCCAAGCACCTGAATTTTGATCACATGACCACGGGGACACTGTGATAGTTGTATGTGTGAGGACCGGTTGTAGATCGCTTTTTTCAGTACCATCACAACTTTGAACTAAACAAATGGTCATAAGTCAAGGGCTACTTATAAGTTAAATGACTCAGCCACCAAGCTAGCATTAGATTTTGCTAATAAATATAGAAATAATTGCATAGTTAAATAAATACATAGAGTATGGCAATAAATTTTTAATTTTTAAAAAAATAGCCAGTCAGCCTGGTGCAATTTTTTTATTATATCCATCATTCCAATTTGAACCTCAGAATGTACCTAGACTGAACTGTGTTTGAGGAAGCTATTGAGAGGTATCTTTGTATTAGAGCTATGCAAAGCGTTTGGAGGGGCATTGTACAAACTGCATTGGTGGGAACAAAGCACCCTTCCTTGATGTGTGCGGTGAGCCTCACCTCCTGGAGGGCTTGGGGTTGCTGCTTCGAAGCCTTCTTCCAATCGTTTCTGCATGCATGCGCGTGTGCACCTGCTTTGCCAGCAATCACAATGGAAAGGTTGTCTGGGTGATCTGTCCCGCCCTCCGAGAGTTCCCCACGCGCAGCTCAAAAGCACTTCCTGCGGGTTGTGGGAACGGAGAGTGACCTCGGAGAGCAGACAGGTTCCTGCTTCTCAGAGGACGAGGGAGAAGAACCAAAGGACATCTAAAGCTTTTGTTTTCTTCTGCAGCTTAGTCCTCTGCGCATTCCTAGAGATGCACGAAGGGAAGCACCCCCCCCCCACCTTGATTGAGCATCACTTACAAGACGTGTATGAAATTGTAGGCGCTCCCAAATTTCCTTTCTTGACCTACACTGCAGAGGCACAGTAAAGGTAAAGGTAAAGGTTTCCCCTGCACAGTCGTGTCCGACTCTAGGGGCCGGTGCTCATCTCTGTTTGTTAGCACAGTAGTATCGTCAAAAAGTACAAAGGCATATTAAGAATACGGAGATTGATTGATTGATTTCACAGTCCCTGATAATCAGGAGTGGACAGAATTCTCTCTCTCTCTCTCTCTCTCTCTCTCCCCCCCACTCCTCATTATCAGGACCTGTGAATGGTTACCCTGCAGTATTGGTGGAGTTGGTATCCCAGACAAACAGGAACACGTTTGCAGAGAGTGACATTCAACCCTGCTTGTCTCTTTCTGTGGAGGTCTGCTTTGGTGATGGGGGTGTCAGGGCAATAGCTGAACAGAGGAGAAACAATACCATTGTAAAATCTGCAGGAAAAACCACATGCAGGTCACTTCCAGTGCTTGCCAGCATTACACTAGCTACCACACTGCTTTTAATCATGCCACATGGCTGCCCAAAACAAGTGTTATACCAGGGTCATAGCCTTTCACTTGAAAAAACTTGCAGCACCCGCAGTAAGCCATTTCTACATGTGATATATAAAATTATCTACTGTAGTCATTTTAGGATGGTTCATCCCTGAGGAAAACAAACTTTTTATCACTACAACAGTGGTTATAAGGCAGTAAAAGGTCTGTGTTTTGCATGCATCCCTTCACCCCCTTCCTCATTATTTGACCTAATGTTTCTACTTTACAGGCATTTAAAACAGGAGAGAAAAAAATTAGATTGCTATACATTCTGCCTATATCTTTAGATGTGTACCAGCACTACATAATTATGAGGAAAAAAATAGAAAAATGGGGAGCTATAGCTGCAGTCAAAAACAACTGAAAGCAAGTATTGATATTTCCAGGCTATTTTACATATTACACAAACAATTCATGTGGGTAGAACTTTCAGCACCTATCAAGTACAGCATTATATCAGGTTCCATACCATACATGCATGCTGAAGCAGCCCCTTAAGAAATATCTATAACAACTTTGTATACAGTCTTAACTACCTTCCCTCTCTTTACTACCATCCAGCCACACTTCTCTAGTCCGAATGACATCCCAATGTCCTCACTGTAGATCCGTGTCAGGTGGATCAGTGAGTCAATGTCTTGTTCACTCTTAGCATACAGCTTGATGTAATCCATGTAGAGGAGGTGGCTGATGGTAGTTCCACTCTTGAACTTGTATCTGTATCCAGTTCTTGTGATAATCTGGCTGAGGGGGTTCAAGCCCATGCAGAACAGCAGTGGGGACAGTGCATCACCTTGGTATATGCCGCACTTGATGGCCACTTGTGCAAGCTGCCTTCAGTTGACTTCCAGTGTTGTCTTCCACAGTCCCACTGAGTTCTTGAGGAAGGTCCTGAGTGTCCTGTTGACTTTCTATAGTGCCAGGCATTCACAGATCCATGTATGTGGCATTGAGTCATAGGCTTTCCTGTAGTCAATCCAGGCTGTACTCAGATTGGTCTGTCTAGACCTTGAGTCTCGAGCAACTGCTCTATCTATGAGCAACTGGTGTTTGGAGCCTCTGGTGTTGTTCCCAATGCCCTTCTGAGCTGTGCTCATGTACTGGCCTATATGGTCCTGCAGCTTAGTGGCTATGATGCCTGATAGGACTTTCCATGTTGTGCGGAGGCAGGTTATTGGCCAGTAGTTGGATGGTGTTGTTCCCTTGTTGGGGTCTTTCATGATCAGCACTGTCCTACCTTGTGTTAGCCGGTCTGGGTGGGAGCCTGCTGCTAGAAGCTGGTTCATCTGTGCTGCTAGGCGTTCATGTACTGCTGTTAGTTTCTTTAGCCAGTAGGTGTGGATCATGTCTGGGCCAGGTGCTGTCCAGCTCTTCATGTTCTTGACACGCTGTTGGATGTCTGCTAATGTGATGGTGACTGGTTCCTCCTCTGGGAGATTTCTGTGGTCTGCTCTCAGGTCCTGCAGCCACTTTGCACTGGTGTTATGTGTCTTCTCTTTCTCCCATATGTTCTTCCAGTACTGTTCCATTTCTGCTGTTGGTGGCTCTGCTGTTACTGTGTTGTTGCACTGTACTTGGGAGTACACCTTGGATGTTTCTTTGGCAAACAGGGCATTAATCTTCTTGGCCTCTGCTTCTCTAGTGTATCTCCTTAGCCTGGTAGCCAGTGCTGTGAGACTTTGTTTAGCAGTCTCTAGGGCAGAGCTTTCCAAACTGTGTGTCATGACATGTTAATGTGTCGGCTGCAGTGTCTGGGTGTGTCGCAGCTGCTGCTGCCTCCAAGCCCTGCCAGAATTCTGTGCAGGTCCTAGTGCCTGCCTTGTGCCTTGCTGCCTCCAAACCTGCTGTGATTCTGCGCAGGTCCTAGTGCCTGCCTTGTGCCTTGCTGCCTCCAAACCTGCCCTGCCAGGATTCCGCGCAGGTCCAAGTGCCTGCCTTGTGCTCTGCTGTAAGAGTGTGTTGCGAAATGATGCATGTCTAAAAAGTGTGTCACCAACATGAAATGTTTGGAAAGGGCTTCTAGGGTTTCAGATGGAGTCAGGCCCTTGTATTTTTTCAGTAGCCAAGTCTTATCCTTAATCTCCACACCCTTCTGTAGTTCCACCAACTGACAAACTTCTCTCCGAGTTGCCTTAATCTTAGCCTCCAACCTCATTTTCCAGGGGGGGCGGTTATGTACTGCTGTTCTTCTTGATCATGTAGCCAAGCATCTCCAGGATTACAACAGCTGTAGCGTATACTAGTTCATTGGTTTGAGTTATAGTGGTAGTAGGGATTGTTGTGAGGGCTCTGTTGGCATCTTCTAGCATACTATCTGATGGTACTTCTCCACTGAGCCTTGGTAATCGGTCTCGAGAGTTGACTGTAGCTAGTTTATCCATGATCTTTTGCCTCATATCAGCTGCTGTGCTCTGTAATGGAGGGGTGGCAGTGATGTTCCAGCTTCAGGTGTTGGCTGCACCTCCAGTTGTTCTTCCGGGTCTTCTTGAGTCTGGGGTATAATGTGTAGTTGGTCTATCTCAAGTTGTGAGAGCAGCTTCCTCTTCACTATGTTGAAGCATTGGTAACTAGCTGTTTCTCAGTGTGGATGCAGGTCTTCTGTCCATCCATATTTCCCTCATACATTTCATATATCCCCTCTGATTAGGTCTACTGTTGTAGTAGCATTCCATCAATTCCGGGTTCTCTTGTCTCGTCCATGTATGGTTTGTTCCAGTAGCCCACTTATCATCAGATTGTCCTGGATCCCCAACATCTGACGCTGACCTTTTTAATATATATATATATATATATATATATATATATATATATATATATATAAGTGGCTGGATAGCATAGTGGTTAGAGTGCTGCCTTTGGAGCAGGAGACTGGGGTTCAAATCCCGGCTGTACCTACCTTACCAGTAGGGGTCCTTGGGCAGAGACCCCCAAACGCTTCACCTTCCTACCTCAAAATATGAGAGTGACATGAACTAAGAGAGTCATGCCGGCTCGGCCGTCGCCCAGATTAACAAGGTCCGTGTCAGATGTAGAGAAGTGTGGCCAGATGGTAGTAAAGAGAGGGAAGGTAGTTAAGACTGATGGGGTGGAACTACCAGCAGGCCACAGGCAAGGAAGACAGAAACATCCAAGTACCACCGAAGGATAAGACAGGTCCTGAAGAGCCAGATCAATGGGAAGAACAAGATCCACGTCATCAATATGTATGCCCTGCCAGTCATCAGATACCCTGCCGGTATAGTGAGCTGGCCAAAGGAAGACATGGAGGCTGCTGATGTGAAGACCTGGAAGCTCCTCACAATGTACGGAGGCTTTCACCCCAAGTCCAACACCCAGAGATGTACACCAGCCGGAAAGAGGGTGGGCGGGGTCTGGTGAGTGTCAAAGCCACTGTCCTGGATGAGACCCAGAGCATCCAGGAGTACATCAGTAAGATGGCACCTAAAGATGAGCTGCTGAGAGAATGCCTGAAGCAGCAGCAGACATGGAAGAAAGATCAAGCAGAGGAAGTGCCATGGCAAGACAAGACCCTGCATGGGATGTACCATCAACAGATAGCTGAGGTGGCTGACATTGGGAAATCCTACCAGTGGCTGGAAAGGGCTGGACTAAAAGACAGCACTGAGGCACTGATCATAGCAGCACAAGAACAGGCACTAAGCACCCAATCCATAGAAGCAGGGGTCTACCACACTAGACAGGACTCAAGGTGCGGACTGTGCAGAGAGGCCTCAGAGACAGTCCAACACATAGTGGCAGGGTGTAAGATGCAGGCAAGAACAGCATACACTGAACGGCACAACCAAGTAGCTGGCATTTGTGTACAGGAATATCTGCACAGCATATGGGCTAGACCCTCCAAAGTCCAGATGGGAGATTCCACAGAAGGTCGTGGAGAATGACAGGGCTAAGATCCTGTGGGACTTCCAGATCCAGACAGACAGGCAGGTACTGGCCAATCAACCAGACATTGTGGTATTAGACAAGGACCAGAAGACAGCGGTGGTGATAGATGTAATGGTGCCAAGTGACAGCAACATCAGGAAGAAGGAGTATGAGAAGCTGGAAAAGTACCAGCAGCTGAAGGAGAAACTAGAGAGGATGTGGAAAGTGAAGACCAAAGTGGTCCCAGTGGTGGTAGGAGCCCTCGGGGCTGTGACTCCTAAGCTGGGAGAGTGGCTCCAACAGATCCCAGGAGCAACATCAGAGCTCTTTGTCCAGAAGAGTGCAATGCTAGGAACAGCTAAGATACTGCGCAGAACCCTCAAACTCCCAGGCCTGTGGTAGAGGACCCGAGGTTGAGGAAGACACATACCACCCATAGGGGTGAGAAGGGATTATTTTTAATACAGTATATTGCAGATTTGAGAAAGCCACCCAAGTCAAGAGGATACCAGCATACATAAAGAACAGACTAAAAACAACCCAAACAATTCAAGGCAAGAGGACTTCCTTCAGAAAATGGAAATCTCACTCACATGTGAAGAGCAAAAAAAAAAAAAGTTTACAAACTCTAGCAAATAGCAAGGCCTGCAAGAACAACAAGAGTCAATTGCAGGTAAGAGATCATAATTAACTCCCCCTTCATGCCTCATATTCCTATCAGCAATGACATCCAAGATGACATGGACAATATATTGTCATTCAAGTGTTTTCTGCATATTTATTTCAGTGCTTTTTATTAGAGAGTATGTGTGTGCATGCATATAGTACCTGAGTTGAATGTTGGAAATACCCATTTGCTTATGAACCAGACTCACCATCAAATTGCACGGGATCTACCTAAAAATGGCAACTGGGACTACTGGAACTGCTGTCGTAAGTCAGCGCAGTCACGTGACGTCGCGCCTTAGGACCACATTGCTTAGCAATGGACTTTCTGGTCCCAATTACCATCGGTCAGCGAGGACTACCCGTACTTTATTGTGAGCATTTCCATACTCCACTCTAATACATGCTACATATTTGTCTTCTGAGCACTGATTCTTTTATAGGCACGGCCAACACAACAAAGCGTCAAGTGATGCAGCGCCACAGAGCTGATATTCATGAACGGTACCTCAGTCTTTCACAGACTGGAGCAAGCACACACAGCCACACACAGCCATGCCCAACAAAGGCTCCACTGCAGATACAAATAATTATTTTAGAACTGTGTTATTTTTATCTTTGCGCTAAAGCAGTCCCTTCCATTCTATTTCAGGCTGCTTGGCATAGGCTTCTCATAATGGCACCTATCAGAAAACGAGTAATCAGTGGGGGAGAGCTACCTATTTGAATCTTCATGTTAATAGCATGCTGAATATGGAAAGTGATGTCAAGAGGACGTTTAGCCTACTTTTCTGCACCGTGGGCCAGCATGTTTCCAACTCGATGGAGCCTGCCAAACAATACTAGTCTCAAGGATATCATAATGGGGTTTGCTGATTCTTCAAACTGATTTATTTATTTATTTATTTATTTATTTATTTATTTATTTTATTTTATTTTATTTATTTATCCCCACCCATCTCCCTGAATAGGGGACTCTGGGCGGTTTACAAAATATCAGAAGTTAAAATCTATACAAAAAATTACTATCATAGCATATCAGTTCTGCAATATTCCTTTCCAAAAGGTTGTTGAGCAGAGAGGATACAAAGCAACAGAACTATGGTGCCAGGCATCTCTCTCTCTCTCTCTCTCTCTCCTTAACCACCACTTCTTTCCACACATAGAGTCTTACATTTATCCCGTAAAGTCAAGGATCAGAGGTCTTGCATTAAAGAAAAGATGGACCTGCTTTTCACTCCCACCCAGCCTTTCCACCTGCAAACAGGATGATGTATGATACATTATCAACACAAAGGCTGCCAAACCACAAAGTGCTACTTATCCTCAAAACACAGGGAAACAAAGAGTGGGTGCATGCCCTTTATTACAGGTTTGGCTTTGGATGAGCATGCTGATCAGGAAATGCGAAGGCCAAGGGAAATGTTCTATCACCGATACAAGAAATCAGCTTCTATGTTGGCAGCAATCTCAGCTTCCCACTTGTCTCCATTGTTGAGCAGCTTCTCTTTGTTGTACAGAAGCTCTTCATGTGTCTCAGTGGAGAACTCAAAGCTGGGGCCCTGCAGACGCACAGAAAAGAGATGGAGTAAAATCAAGTCCAGACCGCAATCTTAGCCACCCAAATCACCCACCCGCTCCCCCACTCACCTCCACAATAGCATCAACAGGACAGGCTTCCTGGCAGAATCCACAGTAGATGCATTTGGTCATGTCAATGTCGTAGCGAGTGGTCCTGCGGCTACCATCAGCTCGAGTCTCTGCCTCAAGAGCGATTGCCTGTTGAGAAAAAGGCACAACTAGCACAAGGGTTCCCAGAGCCATCTTAGGAGAGCACCCTGGGATTACTCAATGTTTAGCAGCAAAATGGTCAAATCCTAGCAATGTGTCTTTAGGCAGAAGGATGTTGCCCCCAGAGGCCTTCAACTCCCACTCCCAGCCTTAAAAATTCCCCAGAAAACACACCAACAAAAATTGGCCACACTCGTCTAGTAACAACACTGGATGGCCTCCTGAGGGCCTCCAAATGGTCTTGAAGCAGAGCTGCAAACCCAACCCCACAGAAAGGATAAACTCCTGCTCGAGCATGCTGATACCCTGGCCATCTCCGCCATCCACCCGCAGAAAATATGGGCAGAAACCAGGGAAGAATCACAGCATAGAACTACAGCAACAGCCCTCATAACTTCCTTCCTCGGTCCCAATTTAAAAGAACATACCAACTGAATACATGCTAGGCTGATACGATGCTGGCCACTTCAGGGCTTGTGGGGCAAAAACTAGAGGATGCCACAGGCATCGTCCTCCTGCCACAGACTGAAGCAGGGGTGGGCAGCCTTTCAGAGGGCAAGAGTCACATTCAAGATTTGGGAAGGGGGCAAAAGGCCAGAAAGAGGATAAGGCCTCATTATATATCAGGAGGACTGGGTTTGGCGAGGAACGTGGGGTTTTTCTTGTTGGATATATTCAAGATCTGTAGCTTTAACAGGGTTAACAGGGATTACTCTTGTTTGAGTTGTAATCTAAATCAGGTGGTGGATAATGTATAAGAGAAGTATCCTTGTTTGCTCTGTACGCTGCCTCTTTTCTTTTTGGCTTTTCTGCCTGGCTTCTTGCTGCCTTGGTATATTATATTTATATTGTTGTCTGTTGTAGATATATTTTATGCTTTTTCTTTTTTGTATATTTTGAACTATATAAACATAAAGTTGATATTCCCTTTTGTCTTCTCTTAAATTTATTACCCAACAAATTTGGTAGCAGAGGATGGTTGGGTTAATTTTGATTTGAATAGCAGGTTGATAAGCTGCTTTATTTTTCTTAAGAGAAGACGTTAAAAGTTATTGTTGTGTTTTGAATTTTTTGATCCAGACGGCAAAGCAGAGAGCCCTTTTTTTTGATGGCAAGAATTTTTCTTTTTTAAAGAGATAAGGTGATTTATGTGAGTGAAATATTGATAGTGAATCTTTTAAATTTAAATAGAGAATTTAGCAGAGGAGTTTGTATGGGATAGGATGGACAGTCACTTACAAATCATGGTGAATATCAAGAAGCTATAGGTAAACTACTTTACTTGACTAAAACCACGAGGCCTGATATTGCAGTAGCCGTTAATATTTTGAGTAGAAAAGTGAGTTCACCAAACCATCATGATTGGAATGCTATAAAGAGAGTGGCAAGATACTTGAAAGGAACAGTGGACTTAAAACTAAGATATCACCTTGTGAAAATCCTAGATTGGTTGCATACATGGATGCTAGCTGGGGAGAAGAGTCAATGGAATATAGGTCAACTAGTGGATATCTGTTTTATTTTGGAAATAATCTTGTTGATTGGATTAGTAGGAAACAGACTGTTGTGGCTCAATCCTCAGCGGAAGCAGAATGTATATCAGCAGCGAATGCATGCAACGACTTGGAATGGATTCTTCAATTGCTAAAGGACTTTGGTATTAATGAACCTACACCAGTTGTGATGTTTGAAGACAATCAAGCATGTATTACTATATTTATTTATTATTTATTTATTCAAATTTATTCCCCGCCCATCTCCCATGCAAGGAACTCTGGGCGGGTTACAATAAATAAAAATTTTAAAAACTATACAAAATATCTAAAAACACAAGCATAATAAAATAAAATCCAAGATGGATTTGGACCCACCCTATATGTAAAGGAGAAAGTACTAAGGCGAGAAGTAGAACAATTGGATTGAAGTGTCAATTTGTAAAGGATTTATACCAGAAGGGACTAATAAATGTTGTGTATTGCCCTACTGATGAAATGGTTGCTGACATTTTAAATAAGCCATTGATAAGAGAAAAGTTTGTACATTTCTGTGAAATGTTGAATGTCTAATTCTAATTAATGATGATTATATTGATAAGATTAAGAAGACCAGAAGCCACTTCTGTATTATTCTTTCTTATTATTCTTTTTTTCCCCTTCTTTCCTATCTCTTTTTCTTTATTTCTTTTTCAATTTTCTATTACTTTCTCCATTTCTCTTATCTTTAACTTAAAATTTGTATTGTTTTTATTCTGTGGAAAAACTTCTTTAATAAAAATTATAAAGACATCATTATACAAAGGTGACCACTCTCATAAAAGATTTACTATGGAAACTGCACAAACAGGAGAATGGATCTCAATGTTCTTAGGGGAAAAAAAATCTTGCAAAGCAACATTGTCCATGCCCAAGAACACTGGTAACTATTCCCTTGCCTGTACAATTCACAGCAGAATCCATGACTTTTCCTGGGAATTATGCCTTGTAGGTTCTCCAAAACTCAGGTAAGCTGGATGCTAAACAAAATATGAAAAACCATGGGGAAAAGAAAGGATACAAACCTGTACATACTCAACTAGAAACAACTCCCCTTGAGCATTGTGGGACTACGCTTCAAGTTCACAAGACAGGGCAGTACCCCACTATATCCTGCGTTCATTTATCCATGAATAATGCAGGCCTTGGATTTAAATCTCAATGTTTCCCTGTAAATTGTGTGTCTGAGACAGCTCTCCTCTCAGCAAAAGAATTTCCTGGTGCCACGGGAAGCCAGGCAAAACAAAAAGAGTCAAGAGTTGAAGTCCAAACATCTTAAAGTTGCCAAGGTTGAAAAACACTGAACTAGACCCACAATGGCTCATTGCTAGTCTGACAAAATGTTTAACTGCTAGAGCAAAGGCTGTGTTATGCTAAAGATTTGTAATGAGGACAGATTTCTTGAATATCTGCAGTTCCTTGTTTATACGAAAAGCATTTAAAACTATTAAGGTAGGTCATTTCTGTTAGAGATTGGTTTTCAACCAAGCATGTCTCACACAAGCTTGAAGGAGGAGGCAGCCTCTGCTGTAACCTAATCTTACTTGCTTTGTTTGGGAGGGGCTGAATCCCAGTTTCCTGTTTCCTGTTCCCTTCTCTTTCTGCTCGAATCTCCTACCAGGGAGGATGGCCTTTCTATGGCTGTCCACGTGTTTCTCATACTTCCATACAGCAAGGCCACATTAAAGAATCATGTGGGCTTGGTCAGAACCTTCTTGCTCCCACGCACGGACCATTTCTACTTAGGAACTGTGAGTTTTTTTATGTAACTTTACATTAACTTGTGAACTGTGTTTATTTTGTGTTTTGAACTGATTAAGCCTTGTGCATGTTTATGGGAACGCTTCTACTCTGCTACATACTAACAAGAAGCTGTGTGGAGTTCTGGTACTACCATCCCAGGATTCCTACATTGGGTTATTCAGGGCCCAGTACATCCCAGAGTCAAACTGCAAACCAGTGCAGCTTGGCAGACTGAGAGTTATTTTTGAAAAAGGGTTTCTTTGGCCTTACAGCCCAAGAAACTGCTTCACAATTCAAAAGGCTCAGTTCATTTTTTTCTCTCTCCTTAAACAATGGAGCGGAGAGGGGAGGGGCTTCCCTCCTTCCAATGCTGAATGAAGACAACTTCTCTGCTTGGCTGTATAGATTGAGATTAAGATTAAGATTAACTTTCCAAAGCAGCATAGATTGTCTAGATACTGACCCACCTCAGCCAGGAGATTCTGATGAAGCCAAGAAGTCATGGGATCAGAAAAATATCCTAGCCATGATTTTGAATTCTAGTTTATTGCCTGACCACAGGCTGGCAGAAATAAAAGGTCTTGCCACTGCCAAAGAAATGATTGAAAATGTGCATTCCAATAGTAGGTCACCAAGAGACAATGGCTATCTTGCAGAAAAAGGGAGGTGTGAGCAGGAAGCATCACCAGCTCATCTCCAAGGCCTGGCAGCAAGGGGGAGGGGTGAGCAGCCTACTCATCAGCAAAATAAAAGACCCATAGTCTCCCACAATTGCAAGAGGCCTGGGCACATTGCAAGATTTTGTAAAGGCAAGGAGAGAAAGGATCTTTCTAGAGAACAGCATTCCAAGGAAAACTTAGGTCTGCATACAGTTTTCAGAGCAGAAAATGCTCTTGGGGCTAATTTTAATGAAAGCAAAGGATAATGGGTCCTGGATTCAGGAGCTAGCCGACATCTTTGTTGGAACAGAGAATATTTTAGTGAGCTTCATGAAGAACCACAAGGAAATATTACTCTTGCTGATGGAAATTCCATCTCAATTCAGGGAAAGGGCAAAATACCCATAAGATGTTTTAATAGAGGTAGGTAGAAAGACCTCACAATAACAGAAGCATGCAAAAGATATTACAACTGTTGGAAAGCCTAGGACTGCAGGATGCCAATCCTATGCCTACACCAATGGAAACCGCTTTCCACAAACAACATGAACCCAGCGATCACCTACCAGAGAACAATGACTATAGGAGTGCCATAGGCAAGCTGTTGTATCTAGCCACCAACGCTAGGCCAGACATAGCTGCTGCAGTGGGCATTCTGTGTAGGAAAACCAGCACACCCACACAAAGAGACCGGACTGGTGTCAAGCGGGTGGGAAGGTACCTCAAGGAGACCATGCACCTAAAACTAAAACTGCCAGCCACTGAGAATCCTAGACTAGTGGGATTCACAGATGCGGACTGGGCAGAAAACATTGTTGACCGCAAGTCCACCAGTGGATATGTGTTTTTCTATGGGGGTGGTGCAGTAAGCTGGGGGAAGCCACAAACAAGGCACAGTTGCTCAGTCATCCACTGAGGCAGAATATGTTGCAGCCACTGAAACATGCAATGAGGTAAAATGGCTCAAGCTACTGCTTGCAGACATGGGGATAGAGGAACCAGTCCCTATCCAAATTCTTGAGGATAATCAGAGTTGCATTAGACTCTCACAGTCAGAGAAGATTGGTGGGAGGACCAAGCACATTGATGTAAAGCATCATGTGGTGAGGGAGCTGCAACACCAAGGGTTAGTCAAACTAGACTATTGTCCCACAGGGAACATGATAGCGGGCATCTTCATGAAGCCATTATCTAGAATCAGTTACCAAGAACTGAGAGGGAAATGAAATCTTGTGGGACATTGAGACATGAATAGGTTGAAAAGAAGGGGATGTTAGAGATCGGGTTTCAACCAAGCACGTCTCACACAAGCTTGGGAACTGTGAGTTACAATAAAACTGTAAACTCTTTTTTTTATGTAACTTTACATTAATGTGTGAAGTGTGTTTATTTTGTGTTTTGAACTGATTAAGCCTTGTGCAAGTTTATGGGAACACTTCTACTCTGCTATATACTAATAAAAAGCTGTGTGGAGTTCTGGTACTACCATCCCAGAATTCCTACAATCTCCACATAAACACACACTTCACACACTTTGATTTGTGCAATTCCAAACAGTAACCATACTTTAATCAGACACATTTTGCGCAGTGTCAAATGTTCACCATGTGTGAAGGAGCCACCATGGACCTGGGTAGTAGGCTGAACTGAACAAAAAATACATGTAAGTTGTAAACTTTCAAAGGTCTAGTACTCAAGAGGCGCACATATTGATTAAATCTGTAAAGAAGTAGTAGACAGTACCTGCTAGCCATGCTTCCTGGAAGCCACATGTTTAGTGATAGTGTGAAAGGTCCCACATATGTATAGATAGATGCACTTATAACATGCACATCTGGGCATAATCCTCCTCCTCTATGTAAACGTCAGGTATCTTTGAATTTATAAATGGTATAGGGCCTGGTTACTTGAGAGACTGCCTGTCTCCCATAGCATCTGCCCGGCCAGCTAGATCTTGGAGGGTTGGCGCGCTCCGGGTTCCCTCGATTAAACACTGCCATCTGTCTGGACCGCAGAAGCATGCCTTCTCTGGAGCAGTGCCTGCCCTCTGGAATGAGGTTCCCCCAGAAATCCGAATGGCTCCCACCCTACAGTATTTCGAAGGGCCTTAAAGACCTGTCTCTTCACCCAGGACTTTCTTCATTTTTGTTCCTCTCCGGGTTTGTTTTCTTCACCATTGTTGTTCTTTTGTCTTGTGCTGTTTTTGTGTTTTTTCTTTGTTCTTTATTTTTAAAGGTTTTGGCAATTGTAAACCACCCAGGATAGCTGGGAGCCGGGCAGCATATAAATTTAATAAATTATTATTATTATAAAGTGAACATGCTAGACAAATTGTAGAACCATATCACTTAAATTCATAAAGTTATATGAAAATGTGTGTGCTTCCTAATTCACACCCTAAATACACTACTTTGTTTCATAAGTTTTATTAAATTTTAAAATACATATTAAAAGTTAATACAAAGAAAGAAATAGAAATACAAAGTAAGAAAAAAGAAAAGAAAAAGTGAAGTCAAAAAATAACAAAGAAAATACAGAAAATAGAGTATTAGGAGTCCTGTCCTTAATCTTCCACACATGAGTTTTATCAGGTCCCAGCTCTATGATGATAAGGGACATGATACAAACTAGGGTCTATAGCTTTTGTGCCGCTACGAACATTGGGAATGTTGAGAATTGCCACAGGCAAGCTCACAAAATGGCTAATATTGTAGATGGGAGGAAGGTATGTTGGCATAAAACATGTCTCTCCACAACCTACAACCTTTACACCACCTCAAGAACAAGGCCAATAATATTGCTGCTCTCACACAGTTTAGCCACCAGTTGCTCTGCTGAACACGTGGTGGGATGGAGTCGGTGTTCAAGCTCTCATCTTTATTATTGGCTTAATTTTGCCCTCCTTGCCTACTGGACTTTCAGTGCTGCTCCATGGTTGGCTTAATTTTGCCACACACAGAGGCTCCTGCCCCAAGGGCAAGGGGTTTAGAGTCTCACAGCTGATGGGACCCACAGGTCACCTGGGAAGCAGGTGACCGCCGTCTCTGCAGGTCCTCTTTTCTTCCAAGCCAGTGGGAATATTGATCTCCTAGAAGACCCACCCTTGATCTTCTACGTGGGGGATATTCCCAGGTTCAAGCTCAGAAAAAGAAGAATAGGCTGCACGGCCACAGCATAAATGAGCAGCAAGGCACAGGAGCCAGCAGCTACGCAGCAGGGGCCATCCGAGCCAATTGGAATCCAGGAGGTTGCCAACCTCCAAAGGTTCCGTGTGCCCCCGAATGTCTGCAGGGGAGCTCTTGTGATGCAAGAAAAGGGAAAAGGCTACTATCGTACCAGAGCAGCTTAGCGCAATTGCTGCCTCCTCAGCAGTGGGCTGGCGATGAGAGGGAGGCTCTGTTTTGAAGACATAACCTTAAAAAGGGGACTGTAATGTAGTTTTCTTTCGACTGTGGATGTGTGGATGAGCCAATTATCTTCAACACAGGCTTATTGCTAAATAAAGAAGGATAGACTTGGGCTTTCCTTCTATCACCCAAACTGTGTTACCACTGGGCAAAGAACTGCTGCCATGCTGGGTCATCACAGCTCACCACTAAGCACATTTGGAAGATGGTGCAAGTCTCCTTTCTTTTAGCCATCCTGGATAGGGTTATGGGAAATAATCCAGATTCTCCCAGATACAGTATGCTGTAACCTAAACAATATACCTTGTCATTACAGGAGAAGGCATAGGCAGCTAGTGGGCGTTCTCTGCAGTTGATGAATTGGATGGCCTCCTCCAAACCATTCACAGTGAAAATGGGCAGGATGGGACCCAGAATCTCCTCTTGCATGATTGGCTCCCATTCCTTCACATCCACCATCACTGTGGGAGCTGTAATGGGCAAAAGATCACATCAAGACCGGTTCTGCTTTTATACCATAATGTTATTGTCCAATAAATCAGAGCTCAAGCTCTCCCCAGGATTATACTTCCAATATGCAAACCCAGGAAAACCTCTCTGTCTTCTTGCTCTGTCTAAAACAGACTTTCCCGATCTGGCACTCGCCAGATTGTTGGACTTCAGCTTTCAAGATCCCTACCCTGTGTGGTCAATGAGAGTCAAATTCCAACAGATTTGGTGAGCACCAACTTGGGAGGCTGATCTAAATCCCTATACCTACTGACCATGCACTTCTAAATAAGGTTCATTAATTGATTGATTGATTATGTGCCATCAAGTGGTTTTTGACTCCTAGCGACCACATAGATTTTCTCCATGAGCTTACTAGATAGTAATCACAAAATGTCTGTCTTTCCCAAACCCCAAACATTTCCCCTTCCCCTTCCCCCCAGCTATATACTCACCAATATAACGGTCACACTCATCAGTCTCTCCACCAATGGCCACCCGGCCACAATTCAGCAAAGCTTGGACACGCTGGAAATGCTTGTCATTTATCAGGCGGGCAAGATCGGCTGACTCCTTGGGATTAGTGCCATAGAATTCGCGGATAGCGTGGCGCAGGCAAGGGATCAACTTCTCCTGTGTTTCAACTGTGCAGATCACATAATCTGGTGCAATGCATGTTTGTCCAGCATTAATGAATTTTCCCCATGCAATTCGGTTGGCTGCATTCTGGAAATTGCAGCACTCATCCACATAACAGGGACATTTACCCCCCAGCTCCAGAGTCAATGGTGTCACATGTTTCGCTGCAGCAGTCATGATGATCTTTCCTACACAGCTACTCCCTGTAGAGATATGACAATATTTGGGTCATGAGAGATATACAGACACCCACAACTCCCATCCAGAATCAGGGGCCTCAGTTCTGTGTTCAAAAACCACCTGTGTTGTTTTTTTGTCTAACACTCTTCCATTCAGATCAGCAAAACTCCACATAGGTTGTTCAAAAAACGTCCACTAAAGGTTAATAATAGTTGGCAAGGAAACTCTGCCTAGGCAATATGTCTATGAAGGTTCTCAGTCATCCAGGTGGAATTGTCTGTAGCTTGAATCATGTCAACTGGATTTCTATTTTCTCAGTGGAAACGTTTCGCTCCTTATCCAAGGAGCTTCTTCAGTCTGAGCAAAGTTGGTAAGGGAATCCTAAATATGTTTCTAGGTAGCTGTGTGACCTTACACCTGGGGGCATGGTTATATTGAGATGTTATTTTAAGTCCTTTTATTATCTAAAGGAGGATCGTTAAGATCACCATGCTGCTGTTGAGCTTGTGAAATGGTCTTAATCTTCCTAGGCACAGAAGACAGAGCCGGGAGAAAGATGGGAGAAAGATTGTGCCTGAGGCCCCCACCTCTATTCAAGGAAGGATTTTCCAAGTTGGCATAAATGGATTCCTTGACCCCTCTCTCAAACCACCTATCTTCTCTGTCTAAAATGTGAACATTAATGTCCTCAAATGAGTGTCCTTTTTCCTTTAAATGAAGATAAACTGCTGACTCTGGTCCTGTGGTGTTACTTCTCCTGTGTTGGGCCATCCTCCTGTACAAAAGATGTTTGGTTTCTCCAATGTAAAGTTCAGAGCACTCCTCACTGCACTGGATTGCATAAACTACATTGCTTTTCTTGTGTTTTGGAGTCTGATCTTTGGGGTGTACAAGCCTCTGTCTCAGTGTGTTGGTGGGTTTGAAATATACAGGTATGTGGTGTTTGCCAAATATCCGCCTAGGCAATTTGTATGTAATTCAAAAAATATTTTCTGATTTACAAAGACTTTCAAAGTTACTTATATTAAAAAAAAATCAAAACATGACAGCCTGTGATATCCTTTTTGACTAAAAATAAATGTTCTGGGATAGGTGGAAAAACAGCGATTTACAAATATTTAACGTATTGACTGCTGCAAGAATTTGAAATGCATCAACTTGAAATCTTCGCAAATTCCTGTCATTTCTTGGTAAAAGAAAAATTCAATACTGCATTGTAACATTTAACAAGAACTAATTGAAAGAAGTAACAAGGAGTAATTATTTATGTAAATTTGTAAAAGTACAGGGATTATTTTATAGATTAAATTACAGCTACCATATAGGTATTTGTTTTCTACATTGTAAATACTATTTCTGGTTTTGATTTTCTTTCAAAGGTTTCTGATTCTTTAAAGGAAAAGGAAAAACAATGTTGTAAATAATAATCAATGTTGACTTTACTTGCCTTTGTCAAAAATAGATTGCTTTATACCCTGTGTTAGGATCACATCATCATATCTAGTAGCCCTAGCCACAGACATAAAGGAACCCGTGGCAGCTTTTCAGTTGAGGGAGACTTCCTCCACATGTTTAGAGACACACCCAACGTCTATGACAATCATATCAGAAAACCAGAGAGAAGGACGGGGCTAAATAGGTCACTGAGTCCGACCTCGCACTGAGTGCAGGGCTCGAAGGGAAGCATCCACAACAGATGGCCGTCCAGATGTACTACCTCTCCAGGGATCCACGTTTACTGTTGGGATTATTTCCCTAATATTCACTCAGAGTCTTCCTTCTTGTACCTTAAAGCTATTATTCCATGTCCTAACTTCTGGGATGACTGAAAAGAAGTCTTGGCTTCTGTGCGGCATCTTTTCAGCTCCCTGAAGAGTGCCATCATACAGTATCTCCCACCCCCCAACCCCAAGTCTTTTCTTTCCTCAGGGCTAAAAATTCCCAGTTCAAGGCTACCTTCCAGGCTTTCATTTCCAGTCCTTTGATCAGGATTGCCCTTTTCTCAACCTATTCCAGCTTATCTGAAATCTCCTTAAACAACAATAGAGTATATATTCCATCCAAATTTGTTTCATCAGTGGATTTTTTTTTTGAATCTTTATTCTTTACACCGTTAAAATACACATACAAGAAAAAGAACACAGAAAAAAAAAGGAAAAAATTCTACAAACATAAAACAGAACACAATACATTACATAACACAATCCATTGCATAATTACATTTCTTGTTTCATTAAAATACATCTTTACCCTCTTTCCCTAACTTCCTTATCCTTCTTCCCTCTTCTTCCCTCTTCTTTTCGGCACCTTCTTAAACACTCTAACCACGTCCTTCTTTCCTTCCTCTACCTACTCTTACCTTCTCTACTTTCCTTTACAAAAAAAAAAAAACACCTAACCAGACAAACAAAATGGACTTCCTACTTTCTCACCACTATTCTCTAGAACTTTTTCTATATAGATTTAGTATATATAATTAATTTTTTTAACATTCACAAATCTTATATACAATAATTTATAATTTATATTTTTTGAGTTTTTTCTATAAATCTGTAAAATGGATCCCAACATAAATTAAATTCTTCCATATTCTTATCATTTAATAAATCCGTTAACTTAGCCATCTGTGCTAAATCCATCGTTTTTAACAACCATTTATCTATTGTAGGTGAACATTCCTCTTTCCAATGTCTCGCCCATATAATTCTGGCCGCAATTATTAAATAGAATAATAATTTTCCATATTTCGTATGTATCTCTGGTTTTATAAATCCCAATAAGTACATCTCAGGTTCTTTACTTAAATCTTCTTCCAATATTTCACATATTGTCCGATGTATTGTATTCCAATATTTTTTTGTTTTATGACATGACCACCATCAGTGGATTTGATAACTATTCTGCCTACCTCCTCATCCAAGTTATTTAAAAAATGTCCATTTAGATGTAGAATGTATTAGGGACAGTCCATTGAAATCCCATACCAAACTCTGCTGCCAAACTCCTGTTAAATGTTGCAGCTGTGGTTGTTATTCTCCTGAGCTCTTCTGGCAATGAAAGGCAAAAGCAAATCTGAGGTAGAAATGAAATCCAGTGTAGGCTGAAATTAGGTATCTTCGTTGTGGGGGGGAAAGCCTGAGAGTGACACTTTTATTATGTCCAAAAGACTGAACTTCTGCATCAAGCACAGGCTTTTTCCTCCTTCCACTGTCACAACTCATCTTTTCCTCCACCGGTGGGCACAACACCTTCAATCTGGAAGCTGCTGGCAGGGGGAATCCCGAGCACCACATGCAACGGTTTCCCCAGGCCTAACTTGCCCCTAACTCAGCTGCACTGCAGTGGACAAGATAAAGTGACTTAACTAAGACACACAGCAACATACATCAATTTGGTCTTCTAGAAAGGCATTGTATTATCCACAGAGATATATTCTACTGCAGATGGGGTGGGGTTGGGTGTCCTAATGTATGATCTTAGGTAAATTATCTGAACCTTTCAGTTTCAATAGTTTAATATTGGCTTACCACACAGATTTCTGTGCAGTCATTAATGATCAATATTTTTTTAAAGAAATACTATTGAAAAGAATAACCTGAAAAGAATATTCAAGAAGAGAAAATCACCTGTATAGAAGATATAATCAAACTTATTTTCCAGTAATTTTCCTGTTTCTTCAGGACCAGCTGTCACCACAGCAAAGGTTTGCTATAAAATAGAAAAGGAAGTTCACATCCAACCAAACTGCCTGCACATCACACAGGTGGTGCTTTCTGTCTCTGAAGCCCTGCAGGAGAAAAAGCCTCTTGGGGGCAATGTGGAGCAGGGAAATGCTGCATTAAATGGAAAGGAAACTAAGGTTTTCCTAAAATATTTTGATTTTAATATGAGATGATCATTTTTGATTTAGTGAGCATATGGCAATAGGGGCCTGTGATATTTTCTTCTGTGTAACCTTCCTTTGGGAGTGGAATTGTCTTCAATTCATAGCAGTCTCCTAGCCTCATTCTCCCTCTATCTCCCCAAAGCAGTTTTTCATTAAAACAACAATATACAGTCAGTCCCGTACACTGTACTTGGATTTTAAGAGAAAAGAGGGCACGTAACCTCCATCCAAAATAAACTGACGCTGCATCATTCCACTGTACACTCTACATCACCCTTTTGATGTGGCTCCACAAAGAGAACTGAGGCACATCAAAGTCATCTTCATTTTTTTCCAGCCTTCTTCGTTTTCATTGAAACCAAGGGGCTGGAAAAAGCAAAGCGGTGCACTTCGATGCTTCAGTTGTAAACCTCGGAGGGTTACCACCATCACGATCCAAAGGAATAGACATTTTTGAACGATTTCTAATGAACTGGGCCACCCAGAAATAAAACCGACTCAGCCTCCTAAAACAGATAACCATTTGAGATTAGTTCAGATCCAGAGTTTTTCCTGAACAGGCCCAAGGAATTGCCCATCATAACTCCAGGAAATTAAGGCAAATTACAGAGGAAAAGGCAAATCAGAAAACCTGTTACATTTTGACTTTTTAACAAGGTAAACTTGCAGCTGAGGAACTCACCGAATCGAGATAACAAGGCAGTGCTTCTGCGAGGAGCCTCTCAGTGTGGCTGCTCACCTCTGAAGGTTTGAGAATCACACAATTCCCTAGTATGGGGGAGAGGACACTTCAAGATGGTTGCCACAGATAAACATCCACACATGCCTGGGTCTCTTGGAAGGAAACCCGTAAGATCCAATGTCTAAAATGGATTAGGAGGCAGCTTCTCACTCACCAGCTGCAATGGCCCCCACCAGGGGGATCAAAGTAACATGGATAGGGTAGGCAAAGTATCCAATGATCAGCGCCACACCAAATGGCTCCTTGCGAATGAAGGCAGAATCCAGCTGTGTCAACTACAGGAAAAGCAGAAAAATCCATGAAAGCAACTGGGTGAAGCAGAAAGTGAAGCAACTGGGTGAAGCAGAAAGGGAAATTAATAGAAGATTTTGTAGGGGTGGAAATACTTGATGAGCTACAAAGTACAAGCCCACTTCATGTCTGCTTTCAAATCAATCTTTGCTCTAACGCACAAGAGTTAACATTGTTTATCCTCTTTTCTCTTCCTTATAAAGGCAGTGCAAGGCTCAACTAGCACTGAAGTTTAGAAAGCTGATGCTGAAGCGTTTTCATTTTCAGTCACGAATTCTTGATTTGTTTAGTTAGCATGTTGTTTAATCTCAGTAAGATTCCTCCCTGGCATGGACATCAGGTATTTCTGATATAAAAAAGGATCCTCCATGCTAATTGATTATGAGTGGGTATTTCTGTTGCAGCTTGGGGAGCTGATACACACACACACACACACACACACACAGTATATACACTTGACCCCCAGGAAGCATAGTGGACTATGTCATTGGAGTGGGTGGGGCCAAAAATACTGATCCATTTTAGAAGGCCTAGGAATTGTGAAAGGTGTATTTTTACATCTGGGGGAGAGGGTTAAGGGATGGAATGATTGCCTTAAGCTCCCATTAGACATACAGGTCTCTAAACCTCCAACCTTCTCCAAACCCATATTACCATTACAGCTCAGCTACATGTAAGTTTAATACCCCAATTGTGTGGAAAAGGCCAAAATGTTTGGCCTTGCCACACACCCCACAAGGCTCTGAGGGCATCAGGGAGGAATATCATAGCCTTTATATCAGACATGGGATTTTTAAAAATTTCTGTTGAAGGACAATCCCCCTGAAGGTAACTGTAAGGAACTTCATGTCAGTTGTAGGTAGGACCAAAGAAACCATTCAGGTTAGGCAAATCCATGCATGAATGGGGTGATTCATTCTCTTCTGGTTACCTTGTTTTCCTCTTTCTCTTTTTCTCTCTCTCACCACATAGCAGGTTTGAACAGACTATTCCTACTAGAGGCTTGAATCAATAGCTTGCAGAGAGCTTTGAAATCAGGCCATAGGCTCCACGTTTCCACATTTGCCTTAGAGGATATGTGCATGTAAAACATAAGGGTGCTTTCACACATAACACCTAAAACATTGCACTGTGCACAGATGAGAGTGCTGGTCATACAGACTAGAAAGCAAACAAAAGCAATAGTAACTAGGGATAGCTGGGAACTATGAAGGTTATAATTTGATTTATTTGGAGAGGACTAGGTTGGGAAAGGCTGTTCTAAACCAATGTGACTGTAATGAATCTAAGTTGGAGTGCAGAAATTATCCTACAAAAGCAGTTGGAACTTGTTCCTCTGATGGCACAGCAAGTATGGCCCTAGAGACCCTCATCGGGAAGCTGCTCCAGAACTTTTACATATCAGTAGCCTGGTATCATCCTGGTATGTTCAATTACAGATCTCATAATTCCCAAACACCATGGGAAGGACATCAGGTAGGGAAGGCTGAAACATTAATACTCTTGTACAGAGCTTTCAAACTTTTCATGTTGGTGACACACTTTTTAGACATGCATCATTTCGCGACACACTCTTACAGCAGGGCATCATTTTGCAACACACTCTTACAGCAGGGCACAAGGCAGGCACTGTCAGAGTATGTAAAAAGAAATATATTTTATTCTTTAGATTTTACTGGTCTGAAATGTGCAAAGCTGATAGCAGTGAGCGCTGGGTGAGATCATCGTCCTTGAGGACAGGATGATGCAATGCTAACGAGCTACACCTGTGTATAGGAATGACTCTGCAATATTAAGTGTATATATATATCGTGTCTTAGAGATATTAAGTGTGGGGTAGTTTGTATGGAGTTGGTTAAGGATCATGTCTGTATATATTTCTTTGCTGTGTATAGTAAAGTCTGTATATACTCAAAGCAACAGACTCTGTAATTTATTACAGCAGCATAGAAACAGCTTTTCTTTCACAGGAGCAGTGGACGGTGCCAATCTTCTGAAACTTGCTCTGACAGGTTATGGGCCCAGAGCATTGGTGCTGAACCCTGACTTTGTATTGGAAGGAACTGCTGGTGAACGTGAAGGCATACGCTGGTGCTGTCATCAGAAGCCATGGAGACTGAGGCAGTGTTTGCTGTGATTGGTGCCTTGCCTTTGAACCGACTCAATGAACACAACTACCTGCCATGGAGCATGAAGATGGAGATGTTCCTCCGGAGAGATGGGCTCTGGGACACTGGGAGTAATCCCCCTGCACAGCCTGACAACAGGAAGGTTAGAGCAGAGGAAAATACCCAGTCAAGTATTACTTTGGGACTTGAGGACAGCCAGTTAGTACATGTACGTGGACTGGCAACCGCTAATGAATGCTGGAATGTGCTAAGGCAAATATATGTGTGTGATACCCCGAGCAGCAAGATAGCTCTAACACGTAAACTTTACCGAGCACATTTGCTGGCAGGAGGGAGTGTATCAGAACATTTGCAGTACATGAGACTTTTGTTTGCAGAACTGCAAGAGAGAGGGGTGGACTTTGATGAGGCAAACAAAGTCTACATTATTTTGAGCTCTCTAAATGTTTCCTGGGACATGATAGTAGCCAGTTTAGAGTCAATGCAAGAAAGAGAGCTGACTCTGCACTATGTAACTGGGTGTCTACTTGAGGAGGAGCAGCGGAGAGGAGAAAAATCTCTGGACTGCAGCTGTGCTAAAGCAAACAAAAACGTGCCATGTGAAACAGCAGTCAGCAAGGGAACAGAGAGAGTATTTGCTGTTAGAAGATGCTTCAGATGTGGGTCCACAAAGCATTTGAGGAGAGATTGTACAGCCCAGATGCAAGGGAAGAAAGACACATATAGGAAACAGACATCATGGAGAGACAGACAGCAGCATGTTTCTGTGGTAAGAACTGCTGAAGAGCTAAAACAGGGAACCTGGCTCTTAGACAGCGGAGCAAGCAGACACCCATCAAATAAAAAAGATGATTTTGTATCTTTGAATCCTGCTTCACAAGACCACGTCAGTCTAGCAGACGGGAAGTCTCCTGTACATGGACAAGGCCAAGTCTTTGTGCTAGTATGAACAGGACATTGGATGGGGTGTTATTTGTACCTACACTTGAATATAATTTGCTGAGTGTTTCCTGCTTGACACAGAACTGGTACACTGTGTTATTTTCTGGTAAATCTTGCACTGTAAAAAAGAATGGGATTTTATGTGCAAGGGGTGTATTAAGGGATAGATTATATGTAATGTTGCCACATGAAAGCACACACACTGTACAAACCATCATGTGCAACAAGCCTATGCATGATAATTGTGTCCATTTGCTACATAGACGGATGGGCCATGGTAATTTCAGAGCCCTGGCCAAGATGCCTGAGGTGAGTGAGGGGTTGAATGTAAAAGCATGTAACAAATATCTGGATTGCTCTGTGTGTAAAGTGTCTAAATCTAAAGTGTATCCTGTCAAGAAACATAGTGATAGGGTTACAAGGAAAATGTTTGAATTAGTCCATGTGGATCTAATTGGGCCTCTAACTCAAACCCTAGGAGGGGCAAAGTATGTTTTAGTCATAGTAGATGACTATACTAGATATGTCTTCTGTTATCTGATGAAAAACAAGGGTGAAACGTTTCAATTGTTTAAAAATTGGGTTACCTGGGTTGAAAGGAGATTCTCTAGTAAGGTAATGCAGCTTCAAAACGACCGAGGGGGTGAGTTCTTAGCAGGGAGGTCCCAGGATTGGCTGAAACACCAAGGGATTTGGCATTGCAAGACCAATCCATATTCCCCATGTGAAAATGGCATGGCTGAACGCTGGAATGGTGTCTTGCAAACCATGAAAGACTCGTTAATGCAGGACTCTGGATTGCCTAAACATTTTTGGGGGGAAGCTATCTTAACAGATAACTACATAAACAATAGGGTGTGGAGTTCTGTGGTGAATACAACTCCATATCAGTTGCTGTTTAATAGGCAGCCAGTGTTATCACACATGAGAGTGTTTGGCTGCAGTGCTTGGGTACATATACCTAAGGGGCAGAGATGAAAAGGACAGCCTAAAGCAATTAAGCTTAGATTTATAGGTTATCAGCCTGGGTCTAAAGCATATAGGTTTACACTTAACGATGGGAGAGTGGTGATCTCAAGATCAGCTGAATTTGCTGAACACGATGGGTGGAAAAGGGTTCATGCAAATACTGAAGTATTATTGCCAATAGATAGGGAACAAACAGAATATGATGAGCAGACCTCAGGGAGTAGCTTTGATAGTCCTGCTCAGAGAGCAGAAAGTCCATCTCCAAAGGTTGAGAGAGAGGAGGGGGAGGAAGAAATGTTCACTCCGAGACGTTCAGAAAACATATCACAGTTTTCTCCAAAGGTAGAGAGAGAGGAGGGGCAAACAAGAAGTTTCATACCTAGATGTTCTGAAAGGACAACAAAAAACAAGCCTCCTGAGCGTTTTACTGTAGGGGAAGTAAAGGTTTGTTATGTAAACTGTGAACCACAAAGTTTTCAGGATGTATTGAAATTACCTAAAACAGAGGCTGATAAATGGTATAGTGCCATGGATGAGGAAATGCAATCCATGGCAGATAATAATGTTTTACAATCCACACATTTGCCTGAAGGTCAAAAAGCTGTTGGTTGCAGGTGGGTATATAAAAGAAAGACTTTGTTATCTGGAAATGTGAAATACAAGGCTCGGTTAGTTGCCCAAGGTTATTCACAGAGAAGGAATCTTGATTGTTCTGAAACATTTGCTCCCACAGTTACATCTGAAAGTGTAAGGTTAGCTTTAAAAGTAGCAGCAATGAGAAACTTAGAGGTAAATCATTATGATATTACCACAGCATATTTAAATGCAGACCTCAAAGAAACTATTTATATGATTGAGGCACCAGGATATGAGAGTAGTAAGCCAGGCATGGTTTACAAGCTTAAGAAGGCAATATATGGGTTGAAACAGTCAGCCAGAAACAGAAATCAATGTTTAAATAATGCACTGCAAGCTGTAGGATTTAAAAGGAGTATTGCAGATCCATGTTTGTATACTAAAGGTATTGGAGAATAGCAAAGGATAAAGGACATAGAACGACAAACAGACTTAGAGAAGACCCCTTATTTCCTAGCTTCAGAGTATAATAAATATATAGTTAATACCGCTAAGTATCTTACACAACTCGAAATTCCTAGCCATCGGAAAGCTTTTTCCCTAGCTCGAAGCCATGCACTCCCTTCTGCAGTCTTGGAGGGCAGATACAAAAAAATCCCTTTAGCTGCAAGGTGCTGCGCTTGTAACATAGGAGAGATAGAAACTACAGACCATGTGCTCCTTCGCTGCCCTTTTTATAAAGAGCTTAGGAATAAATTAATAATACCTCTGATCAATAAATATCCTAGGCGGCAAGATATAGTCTCTATACAAATGCTACTTATAGATGAATATCCAACTGTTACAGCACAAGTAGCCAGATTCTGTGCAGCTGCCATGAAGATACGCCAGACTATGATTTGAAAATGTAGTATGGTATTCCTTGTAATAATTTTAAGTGGTATATATATTATATATGATATATGATATTTTATTTTTGTATCACTCATTTTAATATTTGTATTTTATATTTTTATAATTATGTACAACTGAGAAAATATTAGTCATGATAATGTAAATGAATAAGACGGTTTTTAAATTTGATAAGGGGCTCATTTACATTGTGATCTAAATGCATTTTAATATTTAATTGGGACTTGTTAAATTAGATTTAAAACTATTTCAAATCAGAGGGTTTATATTTTAAAGCCCAATGTGTTTACCTTGTAGAATTCCAACTTGTACTGGTCAGTGACTGTAATAAATTGAATTGAATTGGTATTGGAGAATAACAAATTATAGTGTTAACATTTGTAGATGACATTTGTGTACTAGCCAAGACAGAAGAGCTAATACAAGGAGTTGCTAAGCAAATAGGGAAGGAGTTCCAATTAAAGGATCTGGGTAGTATAAAAAATTATTTAGGAGTTGAAATTAAAAGAACTCAGGATGGGAGTTTCCTGCTTAACCAGAAACAAAACATAGTGCAGTTATTAAGATATTATAACATGGAAGAATGTAAGCATGTTCAAACACCAATGGTTATAGATTTTCAGAAGGGTATAGGAACTACTGATTTTCAGGATCCAGATCTGTACCGGTCTGTAATTGGGAGTTTATTATATCTCACACAGTGGACAAGACCAAACATTGCCAATGCAGTGAACATTCTGGGAAGATTGCTGGAAAAACCAACAAATGATGCATGGCAAGCAATCAAATGTATGTTGAGGTATCTGAAGGGTACAATGGATAATTGTTTAATGTTAGGAGCAACAGGAACACAGATACTAGAATGTTATGTGGATAGTGATTGGACTGGTGACACACAGGACAGGAAATCCACTACCGATATTATCATTAAATTTGGAAAGTCAATAATCACATGGAAGGCAAGGGGGCAGTAGCAGTTTCCACAGCTGAGGCAGAATTTGCAGCTTTTTCTGAACTATGTAATGAGGTAATTTGGTTCAAACAATTGCTTACTGACCTGGGTACACCTGTAAAAGAACCTGTAACAGTGTATGAGAATTCACAAACCTGTATTCAAATGGCCAAAACAGAAAAGAAGCATACTAGGAGTAAGCATGTAGATATCAAATATTGTAATGTAAGAGAATGTGTGTATAATGAATTAATTGATCTTGTATACTGTGAGTCACAAAACAATTTAGCTGATTTGATGACTAAACCTTTATGTACACAAAGACATAAGAGGTTATCAAGACAACTGGGGATGATAAATCAGGGAAACATTCAGACGCTGTAAAATGGAGGGGTGTCAGAGTATATAAAAAGAAATATATTTTATTCTTTAGATTTTACTGGTCTGGAATGTGCAAAGCTGATAGCAGCGAGCTCTGGGTGAGATCATCGTCCTTGAGGACAGGATGATGCAATGCTAACGAGCTACACCTGTGTATAGGAATGACACTGCAATATTAAGTGTATATATATCGTGTCTTAGAGATATTAAGTGTGGCCCCTTGCTGGATCGTCACCTTGTTGTGGTGAGTGGGCTTGTGTGTTCCCAATGAACCCTGTGAGCGAAGCCGTCGGGAGTCATGTACTCCTGGTCGGGTCACCCATGGCGGTAAGGTCCAGGGGGAGGAACCAGACAAAGAACGATCCAAGAAAGTCCACAACGGCAGAACAGGCAGAAGATAACAAGGTGTATTGTTACAACGGCTGCGAAGGCGGATGAAGGCTGCAGCAGACAAAAGGTCACCAATCGTCATGGTACCCATGCCATTGGATTAGAGCCTTTTTCTGTGAAGGTTGTGTGCTGATCGTTGTGCACTGATGTCCACACATAAAACAAATTCACGCACAGGCGTCTTCCAACCACACCAAACCCAAAACAACCAAAAGTCCCATGGCGATTGACGAATGGCAACAGGGGCAGGACTGTGAAATCTGGAAGCTCCTAGTCATGGACCAGCACATGGGCGGTGGATACAGATTCAGTCGTCCTGACTCAAGGTTTGAGGCAGTTAAGTAGTTCGGCAGCTGTATCCACGACTGAGCAGCCCTATTTAGGATCCACTCTGCTCACCCCATATGGGGAGGGGGCTAGAAAAGGTGCCCTAAACATAGTCTGCCTCATTTTCTCCCTGACTGGACTACTGCGACCAGTGGGGTCACCATCTAGCGGTCGTAAAAGACTCATGAATTTTGGAACATGGAATATACGGACACTGCAAGACAACATGGATAGTGAACGACCTGAACGTAGAACTGCCATTATTGCAAGGGAGCTGAGATGTTTTAATATTGATATAGCAGCACTCCAAGAAACTCGAAGAGCAGGAGGACAGTTGAAGGAAGAAAAAGGAGGTTATACCTTCTTTTGGAAAGGACTGCCTGAACAAGAACGACAAATACATGGGGTAGGCTTTGCTATCAAAAACGACCTTGTGAAGCTCTTGTCAGAAGTTCCCACTGGGATTAACGAACGACTCTCAATTCTCCGAATAAAACTCGCCAAAAGCCAACAGGCAACTATCCTAAGTGCTTATGCACCAACACTAGATGCAGATGAGGATATCAAGGAAAAATTTTATACCCAGCTGGACACCATCTTATCAGAGATACCAAAGGAGGATAAAATTATCCTCCTGGGCGATTTCAATGCAAGAGTTGGGTGTGACTTTGATTTGTGGCCGGGGATCATTGGGAAAGAAGGAGTTGACAATAGCAACATGAATGGAATCTTACTTCTGACTAAATGTGCAGAGCATAACCTTGTCATTACTAACACACTATTTCACCAGAAAAATAAATTTAAAACATCATGGAAGCACCCACGGTCGAAGCACTGGCATCTTTTAGATTATGTAATTGTCCGTGCTAGAGATCGCCGTGATGTACTTCTCACCAGAGCCATGACGAGCGCCGATGACTGCTGGACAGACCATCGATTAATTCGATCCACGATGGCCATAAAGATAGTCCCTCATCGTAGGCTCCAAGGAAGAAAACCAAGGCGTAAAATGAATACACTGGCCCTTCAAGATTCTACTAAATGAGCTTGCTTTCAATCAACTCTCAAGGAACATCTGCCTATGGAACTCCCTGAAAATGTTGAGGAACACTGGATTAAATTGAAGACTTCTATTATTTCAGCCTGTGAACAAATTATCGGATACCAAACTAAGAGACATCAGGACTGGTTTGATGAGAACGATAGTGAGATTGAACATATTATTGACAAGAAAAGGAAAGCCTTCCGGATATGGCAAAAAGATATTAACTGTGCCGTTAAGAAAAAAATCTACGTCAGTGCAAAGGCAGAAGTCCAAAGAAGAACTAGAGAACTTAAGAACATATGGTGGATAAAAAAAGCCCAAGAAACCCAACATTTTGCAGATGCTCATGATGCACGGGGCTTTTTTAATGCCATAAAGGCCATCTATGGACCAACAAACTATGGTACAAATCCCTTACGCTCAATAGATGGTGCTAAACTTCTAAAGGACAAAGAGTCTATTGCACTGCGCTGGAAAGAGCATTACTACAATCTCCTTAATCGTCACTCTACTGTGGCTGATGAAGTCTTCTTGCAAATCCCGCAAAAACAAATAAGAGATGAGCTTGCAGTACCCCCTAGTTTGGAGGAAGTCAGTAAAGCCACTAAACAAATGAAAAATAACAAAGCTAGTGGACCTGATGGGATTCCTGCTGAAGTCTTTAAAGAAGGCGGGCCTGAACTTACACAACAACTTCATAAGCTCATCGAACAAATCTGGATGAGGGAGGAGATTCCAGCAGACTTTTGGGATGCCATAATTATCACTCTCTTTAAATAGGGTGATAGAACAGACTGTGGAAGCTATCGAGGCATCTCCCTTCTAGCTACAGCAGGCAAAATCCTGGCAAAGATCATCGCAAACCATCTCCTATCTATATCAGAAGACATCCTCCCTGAAATGCAAAATGGCTTCCGCCCTTCCAGGGGAACAGTGGATATGATCTTCACTGCACGACAGCTTCAAGAAAAATGCAAGGAGCAAAACTGCCCTCTGTACATGGCATTTATTGATCTGACTAAAGCTTTTGATACTGTAAATCGTACTGCTCTCTGGACCATCCTTCTGAAAATCGGATGCCCTGATAAATTTGTGAACATCTTGCGGCTACTCCATGACGACATGATGGCAACAATCCTGGATAACAATGGCTGAGGCCCCCACCTCTATTATAAAATGTGAACATTTTAGACAGAGAAGATAGGTGGTTTGAGAGAGGGGTCAAGGAATCCATTTATGCCAACTTGGAAAATCCTTCCTTGAATAGAGGTGGGGGCCTCAGGCACAATCTTTCCCCTATTTTCCTTCCTGCTTTGTCTTCTGTGCCTAGGAAGATTAAGACCATTTCGCAAGCTTAACAGCAGCATGGTAATCTTAACTATCCTCCTTTAGATGATAAAGGGACTTAGAAATAACATCTCAAAATAACCATGACCTAGCCCCAGGTGCAAGGTCACACAGCCACCTAGAAACATATTTAAGGATTCCCTTACTAACTTTGCTCAGACTGAAGAAGCTCCTTGGATAAGAAGCGAAACGTTTCCACTGAGAAAATAGAAATCCAGTTGACATGATTCAAGCTACAGACAATTCCACCTGGATGACTGAGAAACTTCATAGACATACTCCTCCCACTCAGTTTAACTACTTACTAGGTTCTTGTCCACATTTTCATCCTTCATCCAGTTGCTTAAGTTGTTCAGAGCATTGGCCAGTTCATTTCTGACTAAGAGAATCTCCAAGAGCTCAGTTTCAAAGCAGGGCTGTGGAGAAGAAAGATAGAATGAGATGCATCGGTGATCTCCATACCTGGTTCAGGAGGTGAACGATGCAGCAGCTCTTCATTGAGCAAAATTTGTGTCTCATTCATTGCATGGTAGTGCTTTATCATGCAATCAACCCAATGGATTCTTGGAAAGTAGTATTTGGGCTTTACACCACTAAGTTTAGTTCTCTAGATACTTAACCCGTAATCAGGCAGAAGACTCACAGACAAACTCAGCTACAAATGAAACCATATATAGTCAGATGATTGACTATGCAAAGAAATCAAAGCCTTTATTAGTTTAGACTTTTTCTTCCCACCTTTCTGAGATAATGGATACTTGGCTATACTCTTGACCATTTTAGGAGGCAGCTCAACTATGTTTACATAATGATTTTCTGTAGTCTGAGAACTGCTGCTTGCCACCTTGCTAAATTCAGCTCTCATTCACATATGGAAAAGATTGTTTCCTGTTCATAACTTTTTCATGGAAAATCCACTGGAGGGAGAAATGGAATAGCTGTGCAATGTCTCTTAACTGGCAAGCAAGCCCTTCGTCTGCAAGTCCCCTCTGAGCTGCCAGATGGTCTGGCTGGGTGGCCCACTCACCTTGCGTAGGTCTGCACACACGGCACACTGGATATCGGCATGCCTTTCCTCCAGAAAGTGACACAGGGCCTCCAGCTGTTTTACCCGATACTCCATAGGACGTGTCTTTCCTGTCAGCCAGGTAGCACGTAAGCAACGCACCAGGCCAGCATAGGGGTTTTTACTAGGAGAAAACAAAGACTCATAGAATCAAAAGGGCTATAGAGAGTCCCACTCCTTAGGTCATTTATGTTAACCCTGATCCTGCAAGGCAGGATGCCCTGTAAGAACTGCATCGACAACCGTTTTGCCTTTCTATAGTTTTCTAACCCAGTTTGGGAGTTTCTGCCATGGCTCAATACCTTTGTAGCTTCCCAACACTTCATAAAAAGACATGCTTCAGAGACGGATCAAAACAATATTTTTCCCCTTTGACCAACACTTGTGTCATTCTTTTTCTGAAGAATGTCATCATCTTGGGCCGGAAGTAGCAATAGCTACTCCCATACTTTTCTCATAGTTTTCTTACAAACTCACTGGGTCATATCCAGACAATAGGCATACTTTTTCTTTCATGTCTGGAATCAAAGACTAAAACAGTGAAATGGTGGAGCACAATCTCACCACCGAGGACAACTGCATCTATGCTCAGGCTTCCAGCCAGCCATACCCTCTTCTAGCTTAAAGCAACTTTCCCCAATCCAGCACCCTTTACATGAGGCAGATCACAACTCCCACCTTCTCCAACTAGTAGTGGTTTTGACCCTTCTGACAAGAACGGTGCACATCTGAAAGGTACTGGATTGGGGCCTGCTCAGTTGTTTGTAATGGTTGGCCCTCCTTACGCTCTAATTTCTCAAACGGAAGACCACAATGCCACTGAATTTTATGAATTATGCTCTTACTTGTTTTGTTCAAAAACTTTCTTACCTGAAAGTTGCTCAAGCAGACCATGCATTCACTACCTCTGGTCAACATTGGTTGATTCCTACTTGTAAGCTTCAGACAAAGTTTTATGGCGGTTTTTCTCCACTAAGCTGTTCAATATGGTTTACCCTTGTTATGCACAGTCAGTCTGCGTTCACAATGCGACAGCCTCCCTGCCATTAATTTCTTTTGTTTGTTTGTGTTAGAAGCCTTATTCTCTCCTTCTCTTACTCTTATTTTGCTGCACAGTACTGTAATGCATCTGTGGGTTTTCAGACAGAGTTCAAGATTTATTTTCCTATCTATAAATTTCTTGAGAGCTGCTATATAACTTGAAAGCCATCTTTCTCCTAAAATCACTAATTATAGCAGATCAGCACCAGCTTGTAGTTTGATAAGAGCACAGTATGTATTTGTGTAAATCAGGCTTATAGATCATATCTTCTGAATCACTTTTTTTTTAAAAAAAAAAAGGTTAATTTTGTTTATTTCTCATGGGATTGACCACTCGGAAGTTACAACTGGTCCAGAACGCAGTGGAAAATGTTCAGCCTACTTATGCTTTCTGCTCATTTATATACACGGTCAGTCACACCTTAGTCATTTCCTGTTTTGATTAGTATAATGCGCTTTACATGGGGCTGCCCTTGAAGACCACTCTTCCAACTTTTCCTGAATGCAGTGGCACACACAGTATTGGGTGTTCCTAGGTTTGCCCATGTTACACCTCTATTGTGTGAGCTGCACTTGCTTCCAGTTTCCTTCCGGGTGCAATTCAAGGTCCTGGTTATCACCTTTAATGCCTTACATGATACAGGACCTGGTTATTTGCAGGACTGCCTCTCCCTCAGAATATTTGCCTGTCCAAGCTTCCTGTGGAAAATGGCCGACTGAACAACTTTGCCTGTAAACAGTAAACAACTTTCCCAACACATTGGGAATGTGCAAGGTTAGAGAAGGTATCCATACCTATGTGTTATCACAGATTCTAATGTGGAAATAGTTTAAAGCACATAATGGGTTGTATTAATACCTTCAATGGTGAGTACGTTCTCCTAGGAAATTTCTCCAGAGCTAATTTTTCCTCCAGATAAATTCAAGATCAGAAGTAATATTAACTGTGAGAGAGGAAAATGACTGGGAAGAAACATCAGTGAGACCACTATCCCAGTTATTTCCAACACAGTTCCCCTTCTTTTTTGGACATTTTGCATGACCTGCAAGATTTATGGTGATCTGGCCATAGAAAGCAGCTATGAGCTCTTCCACCCTGAATCACTGGATGGGCATGCCAGTCCTACAGAATCTACCATTACAGCATAAGTCACAAGAATTAAGAATCGATGGCCCTCTAATATTTGTTCAGCTCTCATCAGCACTAGCTAGAATGGTTAATGGTTAAGGGATATGAGCAATGTAATCATGCCATAATACCTGGAGAGTCACAGGTTGCCTGTATCAGACAGATACAGTATGCAGCAGCCTCTGAACAGAAATTCCCCCATATCAATTGATTTTGACTTTGTTATCATTTATTTTTATATGTATTTTATTCATTAATTGTTGAAGGCAAGATCTCATGGCAGTCATTTTATACTGGTTAATTTCAGTTCTGTTGATTTCATGCTGATCTATTTTTGGACTAGATTTGGATGTTCCCCCTTGGGAACAAGACAATATTACATCTAACGATACTTCCTTTTTAAAAAGCTGTACAAATTTAATTAAGTAAAGAATGAAATAAGAAGAGTCAAAGGGAGCCAAGAATTCTATGAGGTAAGTCAGAAATCTTCAGTAATAGCGACTTCCGGGGAAGAAATGGCAAACTGAAGACTGTATTGTCGAAGGCTTTCACGGCCGGAGTTCGATGGCTGTTGTGGGTCTTCCGGGCTGTGTCGCCGTGTTCTGGAAGTTGTGGTTCCTAACGTTTCGCCAGCATCTGTGGCCAGCATCTTCAGAGGGCAGGAGCACAGATAGAAGCAAAATCTGTAGAGTGGCAATGTTCTATTTATAGAGCTAAATGAAGACTGCTTCACGAAAAGCGGAGCTGATGGCTGCAGCAGAATGAAGAGGCGGCGAGCAGACCGGCTCTTTGAAATCGTCTCTGTCGAAGGAGAGGACTTGAGATCGCCCATAAGTGCTCCAGGCAGTTGCTCCTCATAAGGAGACCACAAGACAGCAGTCTCTGGCGGGTTTAGAGCTCTGGGAGACGAGGGAATAGCCATCTTGCTCAAACCATGGTTGGTGCCTTCAAAAGGACCCTGGGTTCACATAAGTTCCTTTTCTAATCACTTTCAGAAATTGTTTGTTAACTGCTTTTCAGCTATTATGAACCTTTTGATCGACAAGTCTGAAAACACTGGGTGAGTTTCCTTCAATCATTAGTAAAAGAAGTTTTAAATACCAGTTTAAGGATTTGTAAAAAATATTTTTTTTGGAATAAACAGCAAAACAGTAATTAAAACTTTGATTTCAGAAAGTACAAATGGACTAAAGGTCCAGATAAATTTGAAATAAGATTTTGGAATTAATTATAAAGAATCCTTCCTGGATGAAAATGCTTTATTTTTGAATTCTTTTTTAAAAAGAATTAAACCCAGAATTTAACTTTAAGGGTATCTGCCTCTATAGGTAGACTGTGTTGAAAAGATGTTATGGAAGCGGAACAAGTTTTAACTGACATGATTGATACTGATTTGAAAGTGGATTTAAAAATGACAGGCTACAAGAATTTCATGGAAAAATATGTTACACTGGACATACAAAGAAACCGACTGATGTCTTAATAAGTAAAAGGGATATACAATTAACAAACCAAGAGAGTGACCTAGATAATTTTCCTATCTTGGATTTACAAAAGAGGCTTGTTAAAGGTTTGAAGAATTTTGTGAGAAGGGACAAAGAAAAAATGAAAAGAAATCAACTTCTAGGACATTATTTGAAAGGACTAAAGATCAGGATTGTTAGAAGTAAAAGGAAGGAATATCGATTTGGTTTATTGATAAAGGTTAACATATATACTGTATGTTATCTCTGGTAACCCTTAATTGACTTAAGGTCAATTGACTTAATTAATTGAGATCATTAGTTGTATTTTATTTTCCTT
The DNA here is from genome assembly GCA_023362775.1 of Charina bottae. Classification (NCBI taxonomy): domain Eukaryota; kingdom Metazoa; phylum Chordata; class Lepidosauria; order Squamata; family Charinaidae; genus Charina; species Charina bottae. Next base: position 202,639,885 of record JALMGJ010000001.1, read on the forward strand.
TATTATATTCTTATTTTTTCTTTCTTTTCTATTTTTTCTATTTTTTTCTTTTCTGCACCTTCTATATTTTCTTTTTATTCTTTTTTTTTAATGCAAGCAGAATCCTCTGTGGAAGGCAAGTGTCTAGTTTCTCCTGCTGTCCAAGTCAAATTTATTTATTTATTAATTTATTAATCAAATTTATCACCGCCCATCTCTACCACAGTAGACTCTGGGCGGTTTACAACAATGTTAAAATTAAAGTTAAAAATCAAAAATCATTAAAATACAATAAGCAATACAATAAATAAGAATATAAAAATCCAGAGGATGGTAGGATCTTAAAAGGAGGTCATTATTAAACTAACCACCCCCAGGAGGAACTACCTCTACCTTTGTCCCACGCCAGGCGGCAGAGCCAGGTTTTTAGGGACTTCCTAAAGGCCAAGAGGGAGGATGCCTACCTCACCTCTGGGGGCAAGATGTTCCACAGGGCGGGCGCTATCGCAGAGAAGGCACGCCTCCTGGACCCCGCTAGATGGAATTCCTTTGTTGACGGGGTCTGCAGCATGCCCTCCCTGCATGACCGGGTGGGGCAGGTAGATGCAATTGGGATGAGACAGTCCCTCAGATAGCCTGGCCCCATGCCGTGTAGGGCTTTAAAGGTGATAACCAACACCTTGAATTGGACCCGGAAGCAAACTGGTACCCAATGCAGCTCGCGGAGCAGTGGTGTTACATGTGCTGATCTTCTCGCACCCATAACCACTGGTTATGGCCCTGGAGGGCAGCACCCAGTTACCATTTGGGGAGGGGAATGCTTGCAATAGCCTAAAGTGGGCAATGAGATCTCAACCCTTGACCATGTCAGCGTCATGGTCATGGTTACCTTGATTCATAGATCTTACATTCCAGGTTCCTATGGAATATTGTTCTTTACAGCATCGGACTTTCCTTCCACTTCCAGACACATCCACAACTGAGCGTCCTTTTGGCTTTGGCCCAGCCACTTCACTCTTTCTGGAGCTACTCGGAATTGCCCTCCGCTCTTCCCCAGTAGCATTTTGGACACCTTCCGACCTGAGGGGCTCATCTTCTGGCGTCATCTCTTTTAGCCTTTTGATACTGTCCATGGGTATTCTTGGCAAGGATACTGGAGTGGTTTGCCATTCCCTCCTCCAGTGGACCACGTTTTGTCAGAACTCTCCGTCATGACCTGTCCGTCTTGACCTGACTTCATTGAGTTATGCAAGCCCCTTTGCAAGACCAAATTGCCAATATCCGCTGGATAATGGAGAAAGCCAGGGAATTTCAGAAAAACATCTATTTCTGTTTTATTGACTATTCTAAAGCCTTTGACTGTGTGGATCATAACAAATTGTGGCAAGTTCTTGGTGGTATGGGGATATCAAGTCATCTTGTCTGCCTCCTGAGGAATCTGTATAACGACCAAGTAGCAACGGTAAGAACAGAGCACGGAACAACGGACTGGTTTAAGATTGGGAAAGGAGTACGGCAGGGTTGTATACTCTCACCCTACCTATTCAACCTGTACGCAGAACACATCATGTGACATGCTGGGCTTGAGGAATCCAAGGCTGGAGTTAAAATCGCTGGAAGAAACATTAACAATCTCAGATATGCAGATGATACCACTTTGATGGCTGAAAGCGAGGAGGAGTTGAGGAGCCTTATGACGAAGGTGAAAGAAGAAAGTGCAAAAGCTGGGTTGCAGTTAAACCTCAAAAAAACCAAGATTATGGCAACGAGCTTGATTGATGACTGGCAAATAGAGGGAGAAAAAGTGGAGGCAGTGACAGGCTTTGTATTTCTAGGCGCAAAGATTACTGCAGACGCTGACTGCAGCCAGGAAATCAGAAGACGTCTACTTCTTGGGAGGAGAGCAATGACAAATCTTGATAAAATAGTTAAGAGCAGAGACATCACACTGACAACAAAGGTCCGCATAGTTAAAGCAATGGTATTCCCTGTAGTAACCTATGGCTGCGAGAGCTGGACCATAAGGAAGGCTGAGCGAAGGAAGATAGATGCTTTTGAACTGTGGTGTTGGAGGAAAATTCTGAGAGTGCCTTGGACTGCAAGAAGATCAAACCAGTCCATACTCCAGGAAATCAAGCCAGACTGCTCACTTGAGGGAATGATATTAAAGGCAAAACTGAAGTACTTTGGCCACATAATGAGAAGACAGGATACCCTGGAGAAGAAGCTGATGTTAGGGAAAGTGGAAGGCAAAAGGAAGAGGGGCCGACCAAGGGCAAGATGGATGGATGGTATTCTGGAGGTGACGGACTCAACCATTGGGGAGCTGGGGATGGTGACGGCCAACAGAGGGCTCTGGCGTGGACTGGTCCATGAAGTCACGAAGAGTCGGAAACGACTGAACGAATAAACAACAACAACTTCGCCACGACAAGGCAGTGATCCATGAAGGGGTTTATCTAGAATACACATTGCCAACTCTACTCCCGAATTCCTTCCTGTTCCTAAACTTGCAAGTTTAGGAACAGTGAGTCTACACCTAACAAAATATCTAATTGTTTTCATATGCATAAAGACCTTCATCTCACTATCTCTTCTTCAGTTACACATTCAATAGAAAGGGCTATTTATTATATTGTTTTAGGTGTAACTTACGTTTATAGGTTTTAATTGTTGATATTTTGTAAACCGCCCAGAGTCCCCCATTGAGGGAGATGGGCAGTGATAAATTTGAATAATAAATAAATAAATAAATAAATAAATATTCAAGACAGTACTTAGAACAATTATCACGGTAGCACTTTTCTTCAATCAAATTCAATTTTTCCCTCCTGTTGCTATCAAGTCCAAACATCTTAAAGTTGCCAAGGTTGAAAAACACTGAACTAGACCCACAATGGCTCATTGCTAGTCTGACAAAATGTTTAACTGCTAGAGCAAAGGCTGTGTTATGCTAAAGATTTGTAATGATGACAGATTTCTTGAATATCTGCAGTTCCTTGTTTATACGAAAAGCATTTAAAATTACTAAGGTAGGTCATTTCCACATAAACACACACTTCACACACTTTGATTTGTGCAATTCCAAACAGTAACCATACTTTAATCAGACACATTTTGCGCAGTGTCAAATGTTCACCATGTGTGAAGGAGCCACCATAGACCTAGGTAGTAGGCTGAACTTAACAAAAAATACATGTAAGTTGTAAACTTTCAAAGGTCTAGTACTGAAGAGGTGAACATATTGGTTAAATACTGTATGTAAAGTAAGTAGTAGACAGTACCTGATAGCCATGCTTTTCATGCTATGAAAAGAGGTTATCTAGATAGATGTGTGTAGTACTTATTGATTATGTATTACCTGGCATTGGTTTTGGACTAATCCGCTCACTGTCTCATATCCCAGGGCATAGCTTCCATCTAATTTAGCCCTTTTATCTTTTCCAACCCCTTTTATGCTCTTTATTCCTTCTATATATTTACATTTCTGAGAAGCTTTTTTGTTTTAAGCCAAGCTGATTGAAGAATCTTCATGTGATCCGAGAGTTGCATTGTAACATCTACCCCAACAGAATAACCAATTAATTAATTATGTATCTCTCAATAACTGTGCTCATCAGTGCTGATAAATGGATGGATGGATGCGTCTAGAAATAGGCAGATAGTTCCTGCCCCCCCCCCAAAAAAAAGCAAATGCATTCTGGATGGCAATACTGTACCTGTAGAAGGCATATGTTACGACTTCTTCGTTCCTACTACTAATGCACCTCAAAGGAGAGGATGCATCATTGTTAATCATTTTTAAGCAATGATTCTGTAGTCATTGTGACAGAACGTTCTGTAACTCACTGAAAACTCCAGGGTGTACTCTCTAAAGTAGCTATTCCCTTTTGAATCCCAAGGTGCTCTTTATTTTTATTGTAGCAAATTGTGTATACATTCAGTCTATGAAGGTTCTCAGTCATCCAGGTGGAATTGTCTGTAGCTTGAATCATGTCAACTGGATTTCTATTTTCTCAGTGGAAACGTTTCACTCCTTATCCAAGGAGCTTCTTCAGTCTGAGCAAAGTTGGTAAGGGAATCCTAAATATGTTTCTAGGTAGCTGTGTGACCTTACACCTGGGGCTAGGTCATGGTTATATTGAGATGTTATTTTTAAGTCCTTTTATCATCTAAAGGAGGATCGTTAAGATCACCATGCTGCTGTTGAGCTTGTGAAATGGTCTTAATCTTCCTAGGCACAGAAGACAAAGCGGGGAGGAAGATGGGGGAGAGGTTGTGCCTGAGGCCCCCACCTCTATTCAAGGAAGGATTTTCCAAGTTGGCATAAATGGATTCCTTGACCCCTCTCTCAAACCACCTATCTTCTCTGTCTAAAATGTGAACATTAATGTCCTCAAATGAGTGTCCTTTTTCCTTTAGATGAAGATAAACTGCTGACTCTGGTCCTGTGGTGTTACTTCTCCTGTGTTGGGCCATCCTCCTGTACAAAAGTTGTTCACTTGAGCATTTATTCTTTACTTCGTTCTGTTGTCTTTGTTCCCCAGTATCTAAATTTCAATCAAAAGCTCCTGGCATAGAAAATAATTGTTGACTCAATTTATTAGGTTATACACTAGGTCAATTGATGGCACTATTAAATAATTTGTCAACTATTTGTAGGGTTTGATGCAAGATCTTTATTACAGAAGAAAAACATTTACCTGAAAAATGCAAGTGTGCAGGAAATCTCAGTAAGTTTGCTATCTTTAGCAGAATTAATGTGGAAATAAGTCACTGAACTTGATAGGACGTACTGTACTTCTAAATTACTATGCTTTGGTCTGGGTAGTGTAGAAATCACTGATGGAATAAAGAATCTGAACTATAGCTATAGACAAGGATATAGAAAGAAATATAATTAAAGGGGGCATGTCTGCGCTTTAGAGCATCACAGTACAAAAATGCATTGTGAACTGTATCTTTCATGTATAACAACCTGCATTAGTTCAGCTTTGAATTTCTTTGGGAATTAAATTGTTTAATAGATCCAACTTTTAAATATTCACTCAGAAATATTTTTATCACTTTAGAGAGACCATCCATGCTGCTACCTTTATTGCACCAATATATTAATCAGGATGATTGCTCTACTGTAAAGTGGAGCTGTCCCTGTCCATTTTTAACAAAGAATCTGATGCATGTAGATTTTAAAGCAGAATGGGCTTTATGTGTTAAAATGAAGATAAAATTTTACACATAATCTTTAATTAATTGTATAATTCGTCCTTACTGGAATTGGGGATATGTTCTATACCCAACAACTCTGCAAAGAGAACTGGAGGGTATCACCTAAGTTTTCTAACCACTACTAAATGTTGGATTTATATAAGCTGGTACAGGAGAAAGAAAAGATATAAGGAGCAAAGATGGTGAAAATGAGGTTTGTCAGAACAGAGAGTGTTTTTCAAGGATCTTTGTAGGTGATGAGGCAAAATTCCAGGACCAGCAGATGAAGGAAAAACATCTCTCAACTACAGCAGAATTCCTGGAAGAGGTTCCTTAAGGACACAGGTGATGTGATTCAAGGCCTCACAGCAAAGTGCACGTGCCCCTGCGCTTGATCTCCAAAGCAGAGACTACTACTCCCAAATTTTTATCGTTGTATGGTGGGTAGCGCACTTTGTTGATGGCCTCCAGGCCCATGCAGCGCAAAAGACAGCCACGAAAGTGAGTAAATGTGTCGAAAGTAAACTTGCCATGGTACTTGCCAAATCCACTGAGTCCTGCAATATTAAAAAAAAAACTTCACATCAAATCCTACTGACTGTCATCTTTCAGCTGACAACACAACCTGGGCAGCCCTTGTATTTGTTCTTTTTCATCAGGCTGCAGAATAGCTGCCCTTAAAAAGCTCTTTCCTCATAGTGCTTACTATCAGAGGTTTTATATCCAATGGACACTGCACAACTACTCTTAAAGAAGGGACTAAAGAAGAGAATCCAGTAGAGACAAGCAAAGCTTGGTTAGATAATAATTTCCTGGCCTGCTATGTTTCCTGATTGTTGAACTACAGCTGCCTTAATCCCCAGTAAAATGAGATTATTGCTTTTTTTTTTGGTTACCATGATATCCAAAAATTGAACAGAAATTATATCTGCGTATCTTCTCGGTTTAACCATGTTTTGTAGTCAAAATGCAATAATCTTGGTTTACACAGCATGTTAAGCTGGGTTTAGTGCAGTGTGTGACCAGGCCCACTGAACCAGAGCTGTTTACCCTGTTGAATACATTTTGATCCTGTTAGCACCACTTACAAAGTTGAAAACAGTGAGCCTCCCCGCCTTACCCTTGTTTACCAGTGTAATGTAGACCAGGAGATTTCCTGACCTCCCATTCATTTATAGATGACCACCGAGCTTGTAGCATGGTGGGGTACTTATTATTTGATTGCATTTGGTTTAATCTGCAAATATGATGGAACTAGTAAAAAAAATGATTCTTAACATCTTTGAATCAAAATCATCAAGAAGGAGAACGTTTCAGGTTGGAAGAGAAGGACAAGGATGGAGGTAAGAAATGGAGATAGCATAGAAGATAAAAGGCTAATCATACCAATGCCACCAAATGGTAGGGAAAGCAATGTTGCATGTATCCCGGTATCATTGCCACAAAAGCCACCACTGCTAATACTATCCAGTACACAGTTCACAACCTATAAAGAGAAAAAGAGTATTAGGAGTCCTGTCCTTAATCTTCCACACATGAGTTTTATCAGGTCCCAGCACTATGATGATAAGGGACATGATACAAACAAGGGTCTATAGCTTTTGTGCCACTACGAACATTGGGAATGTTGAGAATTGCCACAGGCAAGCTCACAAAATGGCTACCATTGTAGATGGGAGGAAGGTATGTTGGTATAAAACTTGTCTCTCCACAACCTACAACCTTTACACCACCTCAAGAACAAGGCCAATAATATTGCTGCTCTCACACAGTTTAGCCACCAGTTGCTCTGCTGAACACGTGGTGGGATGGAGTCGGTGTTCAAGCTCTCATCTTTATTATTGGCTTAATTTTGCCCTCCTTGCCTACTGGACTTTCAGTGCTGCTCCATGGTTGGCTTAATTTTGCCACACACAGAGGCTCCTGCCCCAAGGGCAAGGGGTTTACAGTCTCACAGCTGATGGGACCCACAGGTCACCTGGGAAGCAGGTGACCGCCATCTCTGCAGGTCCTCTTTTCTTCCAAGCCAGTGGGAATATTGATCTCCTAGAAGACCCACCTTTGATCTTCTACGTGGGGGATATTCCCAGGTTCAAGCTCAGAAAAAGAAGAATAGGCTGCAAGGCCACAGCATAAATGAGCAGCAAGGCACAGGAACCAGCAGCTACGCAGCAGGGGCCTTCCGGGCCAATTGTAATCCAGGAGATTGCCAACCTCCAAAGGTTCCGTGTGCCCCCGAATGTCTGCAGGGGAGCTCTTGTGATGCAGGAAAAGGGAAAAGGCTACTATCGTACCAGAGCAGCTTAGCGCAATTGCTGCCGCCTCAGCAGTGGGCTGGCGATGAGAGGGAGGCTCTGTTTTGAAGACATAACCTTAAAAAGGGGACTGTAATGTAGTTTTCTTTGCACTGTGGATGTGTGGATGAGCCAATTATCTTCAACACAGGCTTATTGCTAAATAAAGAAGGATAGAATTGGGCTTTCCTTCTATCACCCAAACTGTATTACCACTGAGCAAAGAACTGCTGCCATGCTGGTTCATCATAGCTCACCACTAAGCACATTTGGAAGATGGTGCAAGGCTCCTTTCTTTTAGTCATCCTGGATAGAGTTATGGGAAATAATCCAGATTCTCCCAGATACAGTATGCTGTAACCTAAACAATATACCTTGTCGTCACAGGAGAAGGCATAGGCAGCTAGTGGGCGTTCTCTGCAATTGATGAATTGGATGGCCTCCTCCAAATCATTCACAGTGAAAATGGGCAGGATGGGACCCAGAATCTCCTCTTGCATGATTGGCTCCCATTCCGTCACATCCACCATCACTGTGGGAGCTGTAATGGGCAAAAGGTCACTTCAAGACCGGTTCTGCTTTTATACCATAATGTTATTGTCCAATAAACCAGAGCTTAAGCTTTCCCCAGGATTATACTTCCAATATGCAAACCCAGGAAAACCTCTGTCTTCTTGCTCTGTCTAAAACAGACTTTCCCGATCTGACACTCGCCAGATTGTTGGACTTCAGCTTTATTTTTATTTATTTATTTATTTTTCAAATTCAAGCTTTCAAGATCCCTACCCTCTGCGGCCAATGAGAGTCCAACAGATTTGGTGAGCACCAACATGGAAGGCTGATCTAAATCCCTATACCTACTGACCATGCACTTCTTAATATGATTGATTGATTGATTGATTGATTGATTGATTGATTATGTGCCATCAAGTCATTTTCGACTCCTAGTGACCACATAGATTTTCTCCATGAGCTTACAAGATAGTAATCACAAAATGTCTTTCTGTCTTTCCCAAACCCCAAACTTCTCCCCTTCCCCTTCCCCCCAGCTATATACTCACCAATATAACGGTCACACTCATCGGTCTCTCCACCAATGGCCACCCGGCCACAATTCAGCAAAGCTTGGACACGCTGGAAATGCTTATCATTGATCAGGCGGGCAAAATCGGGTGACTCCTTGGGATTAGTGCCATAGAATTCACGGATAGCGTGGCGCAGGCAAGGGATCAACTTCTCCTGTGTTTCAACTGTACAGATCACATAATCTGGTGCAACGCATGTCTGTCCAGCATTAACAAATTTTCCCCATACAATTCGGTTGGCTGCATTCTGGAAATTGCAGCACTCATCCACATAACAGGGACATTTACCCCCCAGCTCCAGAGTCAATGGTGTCACATGTTTCGCTGCAGCAGTCATGATGATCTTTCCTACACGGTTATTCCCTGTAGAGATATGACAATATTTGGGTCATGAGAGATATACAGACACCCACAACTCCCATCCAGAATCAGGGGCCTCAGTTCTGTGTTCAAAAACCACCTGTGTTGTTTTTTGTCTAACACTCTTCCATACAGATCAAAAAAACTCCACACAGGTTGTTTAAAAAACGTCCACTAAAGGTTAATAATAGTTGGCAAGGGAACTCTGCCTAGGCAATTTGTATATAATTCAAAAAAATATTTTCTGATTTACAAAGAATTTCGAAGTTACTTATATTAAAAACAAAACAAAACATGACAGCCTGTGATATCCTTTTTGACTAAAAATAAATGTTCTGGGATAGGTGGAAAAACAGTGATTTACAAATATTTAACGTATTGACTGCTGCAAGAATTTGAAATGCATCAACTTGAAATCTTCGCAAATTCCTGTCATTTCTTGGTAAAAGAAAAATTCAATACTACATTGTAACATTTAACAAGAACTAATTGAAAGAAGTAACAAGGAGTAATTATTTATGTAAATTTGTAAAAGTGCGGGGATTATCTTCGAGATGAAATTACAGCTACCATATAGGTATTTGTTTTCTACGTTGTAAATACTATTTCTGGTTTTGATTTTCTTTCAAAGGTTTCTGATTCTTTAAAGGAAAAGGAAAAACAATGTTGTAAATAATAATCAATGTTGACTTTACTTGCCTTTGTCAAAAATAGATTGCTTTATACCATGTGTTAGGATCACATCATCATATCTAGTAGCCCTAGCCACAGACATGAAGGAACCCGTGGCAGCTTTTCAGCTGAGGGAGACTTCCTCCACATGTTTAGAGACACACCCAACGTCTATGACAATCATATCAGAAAACCAGAGAGAAGGACGGGGCTAAATAGGCCACTGAGTCCGACCTCGCACTGAGTGCAGGGCTCGAAGGGAAGCATCCACAACAGATGGCCGTCCAGATGTACTACCTCTCCAGGGATCCACGTTTACTGTTGGGATTATTTCCCTAATATTCACTCAGAGTCTTCCTTCTTGTACCTTAAAGCTATTATTCCATGTCCTAACTTCTGGGATGACTGAGAAGAAGTCTTGGCTTCTGTGCGGCACCTTTTCAGCTCCTTGAACAGTGCCATCATACAGTATCTCCCACCCCCCAGTCTTTTCTTTCCTCAGGGCTAAAAATTCCCAGTTCAAGTCTACCATCTATGCTTTAATTTCCAGTCCCCTGATCAGGATTGCCCTTCTCTGAACCTATTCCAGCTTATCTGAAATCTCCTTAAACAACAATAGAGTATATATTCCATCCAAATTTGTTTCATCAGTGGATTTGATAACTATTCTGCCTACCTCCTCATCCAAGTTATTTAAAAAATGTCCATTTAGATGTAGAATGTATTAGGGACAGTCCATTGAAATCCCATACCAAACTCTGCTGCCAAACTCCTGTTAAATGTTGCAGCTGTGGTTGTTATTCTCCTGAGCTCTTCTGGCAATGAAAGGCAAAAGCAAATCTGAGGTAGAAATGAAATCCAGTGTAGGCTGAAATTAGGTATCTTCGTTGTGGGGGGGAAAGCCTGAGAGTGACACTTTTCATTATGTCCAAAAGACTGAACTTCTGCATCAAGCACAGGCTTTTTCCTCCTTTAAAAAAATACTATTGAAAAGAATAACCTGAAAAGAATATTCAAGAAGAGAAAATCACCTGTATAGAAGATATAATCAAACTTATTTTCCAGTAATGTTCCTGTTTCTTCAGGACCAGCTGTCACCACAGCAAAGGTTTGCTATAAAATAGAAAAGGAAGTTCACATCCAACCAAACTGCCTGCACATCACACAGGTGGTGCTTTCTGTCTCTGAAGCCCTGCAGGAGAAAAAGCCTCTTGGGGGCAGTGTGGAGCAGGGAAATGCTGCATTAAATGGAAAGGAAACTAAGAGTTTGTCGAAGGCTTTCACGGCCGGAGTTCAATGGCTGTTGTGGGTCTTCCGGGCTGTGTGGCCGTGTTCTGGAAGTTGTGGTTCCTAACGTTTCGCCAGCATCTGTGGCCAGCATCTTCAGAGGGCAGGAGCACAGATAGACCTGCCCTCTGAAGATGCTGGCCACAGATGCTGGCGAAACGTTAGGAACCACAACTTCCAGAACACGGCCACACAGCCCGGAAGACCCACAACAGCCATTAAACTAAGAGTTTCCTAACCGCCCAGAGTCCCCCTAGTGGGAGATGGAGCGGTGATATAACTCAAATTATAAATAAATAAAATAAAATAAATTTTCCTTAAATATTTTAATTTGAATATGAGATGATCATTTTGATTTAGTGAGCATATGGCAATAGGGGCCTGTGATATTTTCTTCTGTGTAACCTTCCTTTGGGAGTGGAATTGTCTTGCATTCGTAGCAGTCTCCTAGCCTCATTCTCCCTCTAAACAGATAACCATTTGAGATTAGTTCAGATCCAGAGCTTTTCCTGAAGAGGCCCAAGGAATTGCCCAGTCATAATTCCAGGAAATTAAGGCAAATTACGGAGGGAAAGTCAAATCAGAAAACCTCAGTTACATGTTGACTTTTTAACAAGGTAAACTTGCAGCTGAGGAACTCACCGAATCGAGATAACAAGGCAGTGCTTCTGCGAGGAGCCTCTCAGTGTGGCTGCTCACCTCTGAAGGTTTGAGAATCACACAATTCCCTAGTATGGGGGAGAGGACACTTCAAGATGGTTGCCACAGATAAACGTCCACACATGCCTGGGTCTCTTGGAAGGACACCCGTAAGATCCAATGTCTAAAATGGATTAGGAGGCAGCTTCTCACTCACCAGCTGCGATGGCCCCCACCAGGGGCATCAAAGTAACTTGAATAGGGTAGTTAAAGGATCCAATGATCAGCACCACACCAAATGGCTCCTTGCGAATGAAGGCAGAATCCAGCTGTGTCAACTACAGAAAAACCAGAAAAATCCATGAAAGCAACTGGGTGAAGCAGAAAGGGAAACTAATAGAAGATTTTGTAGGGGTGGAAACACTTGATGAGCTACAAAGTACAAGCCCATTTCATGTCTGCTTTCAAATCAATCTTTGCTCTAACACACATCAGTTAACATTGTTTATCCTCTTTTCTCTTCCTTATAAAGGCAGTGCAAGGCTTAACTAGCACTGAAGTTTGGAAAGCTGATGCTGAAGCGTTTTCATTTTCAGTCACGAATTCTTTATTTGTTTAGTTAGCATGTTGTTTAATCTCAGTAAGATTCCTCCCTGGCATGGACATCAGGTGTTTCTGATATAAAAAAGGATCCTCCACACTAATTGATTATGAGTGGGTACACACACACACACACACATACAGTATATACACATAACGTTGTTTTCACACATATCACTTAAAACATTTTAATCTCTCTTGCACTGTGGACAGATGAAAGCAAACAATAGCAATAGTAACTAGGGATAGCTGGGAACTATGAAGGTTATAATTTGATTTGTTTGGAGGGCTCTAGGTTGGGAAAGGCTGTTCTAAACCAATGTGACTGTAAATGAATCTAAATTGGAGTGCAGAAATTATCCTACAAAAGCAGCTGGAACTTGTTCCTCTGATGGCACAGCAAGTAAGGCCCTAGAGACCCTCACCGGGAAGCTGCCCCAGAATTTTTACATATCAGTAGCCTGGTATCATCCTGGTATGTTCAATTACAGATCTCATAATCCCCAAACACCATGGGAAGGACATCAGGTAGGGAAGGCTGGAACATTAATACCCTAGTACACAGCTTTCCAAACTCTGTGTCATGACACAAAAGTGTGTCGCCTGCAGGGCCCAGGTGTGTCATGTCAAAACCCGGAAGCGCTGATGGTGCGCCGCTGCTTCTGGGTTCTCACATGGCTCACAAGGACACTGCTGTTGCCACTGCTGCGTCGCGCGAAAATACGAAAGTGCCGCAGTGGCGGCGGCGTGCAAAAACCGAAAGCGGCAGCGGCGCTTCCGGGTTTTTGCGTGCCGCCACAATAGCGGCACTTCCAGATTTTTGTGTGCCGCCACAGTGGTGGCACTTCCGAGGTTTTGTGTGCCACCACAGCGGCGGCGCTTCCGGGTTTTCCTGCGCCCCGCCATTGGTGTGTCGCCGCGGAAAAAGTTTGGAAAGCCCTGCCCTAGTACAGTGTTTCTCAACCTTGGGAGCTTGAATATGTGTGGACTTCAACTCCCAGAATTCCCCAGTGAGCATGCTGGCTGGGGAATTCTGGGAGTTGAAGTCCACACATCTTCAAGCTGCCAAGGTTGAGAAACACTGCTCTAGCAGTTAGAGTCTTGCCTTCCAATATGAGCATCCGTCTATTTTGAAAGGGCACAAATAGAAAGTCCATCTTTGTTTGATGAGATAATATACCCTTTAGACTTTCATCCCTGCCCAACCTAGAACCATTCTTTTCCACTTGATCTCCTCCCACTCAGTTTGACTCCTTACTAGGTTCTTGTCCACATTTTCATCCTTCATCCAGCTGCTTAAGTTGTTCAGAGCATTGGCCAGTTCATTTCTTACTAAGAGAATCTCAGTGAGCTCAGTTTCAAAGCAGGGCTGTGGAGAAGAAAGATAAAATGCGATGCATCAGTGATGTCCATACCGGGTTCAGGAGGTGAACGATGCAGCAGCTCTTCATTGAGCAAACCTTGTGTCTCATTCATTGCATGGTAGTGCTTTATCATGCACTCATCCCAATGGATTCTTGAAATGTAGTATTTGGGCTTTACCCAAAGGACATGGCGCTAAGTTTAGTTCCCTAGATACTTAACCCGTACTCAGGCAGAAGACTCACAGACAAACTCAGCTACAAATGAAACCATATATAGTCAGGTGAGTTACTATGCAAAGAAAGCAAAGCCTTTATTAGTTTAGACTTTTTCTTCCCACCTTTCTGAAATAATGGATACTTGGCTGTGCTCCAGATCATTTTAGGAGGCAGCTCAACTATGTTTACATTATTTTCTGTAGTCCGAGAACTGCTGCTTGCCACCTTGCTAAATTCAGCTCTCATTCACATCTGGAAAAGATTGTTTCCTGTTCATAACTTTTTCATGGAAAATCGACTGAAGGGAAAAATGGAATAGCTGTGCAATGTCTCTTAACTGGCAAGCAAGCCCTTCGTCTGCAAGTCCCCTCTGAGCTGCCAGATGGTCTGGCTGGGTGGCCCACTCACCTTGCGTAGGTCTGCACACACGGCACGCTGGATATCGGCATGCCTTTCGTCCAGAAAGTGACACAGGGCCTCCAGCTGTTTTACCCGATACTCCATAGGACGTGTCTTTCCTGTCAGCCAGGTAGCACGTAAGCAACGCACCAGGCCAGCATAGGGGTTTTTACTAGGAGAAAACAAAGACTCATAGAATCAAAAGGGCTATAGAGAGTCCCACTCCTTAGGTCATTTATGTTAACCCTGATCCTGCAAGGCAGGATGCCCTGTAAGAACTGCATCGACAACCGTTTTGCCTTTCTATAGTTTTCTAACCCAGTTTGGGAGTTTCTGCCATGGCTCAATACCTTTGTAGCTTCCCAACACTTCATAAAAAGACATGCTTCAGAGACGGATCAAAACAATATTTTTCCCCTTTGACCAACACTTGTGTCATTCTTTTTCTGAAGAATGTCATCATCTTGGGCCGGAAGTAGCAATAGCTACTCCCATACTTTTCTCATAGTTTTCTTACAAACTCACTGGGTCATATCCAGACAATAGGCATACTTTTTCTTTCATGTCTGGAATCAAAGACTAAAACAGTGAAATGGTGGAGCACAATCTCACCACCGAGGACAACTGCATCTATGCTCAGGCTTCCAGCCAGCCATACCCTCTTCTAGCTTAAAGCAACTTTCCCCAATCCAGCACCCTTTACATGAGGCAGATCACAACTCCCACCTTCTCCAACAAGTAGTGGTTTTGACCCTTCTGACAAGAACGGTGCACATCTGAGAGGCACTGGATTGGGGCCTGTTCAGTTGTTTGTAATGGTTGGCCCTCGCTATGCTCTATAATTTCTCAAACGAAAGACCACAATGCCACTGAATTTTATGAATTATGCTCTGACTTGTTTTCTTCAAAAACTTTCTTACCTGAAAGTTGCTCAAGCAGACCATGCATTCACTACCTCTGGTCAACATTGGTTGATTCCTACTTGTAAGCTTCAGACAAACTTTTATGGCAGTTTTTCTCCACTAAGCTGTTCAATATGGTTTACCCTTGTTATGCACAGCCAGCCTGCGTTCACAATGCGACAGCCTCCCTGCCATTAATTTCTTTTGTTTGTTTGTGTTAGAAGCCTTATTCTCTCCTTCTCTTACTCTTATTTTGCTGCACAGTACTGTAATGCATCTGTGGGTTTTCAGACAGAGTTCAAGATTTATTTTCCTATCTATAAATTTCTTGAGAGCTGCTATATAACTTGAAAGCCATCTTTCTCCTAAAATCACTAATTATAGCAGATCAGCACCAGCTTGTAGTTTGATAAGAGCACAGTATGTATTTGTGTAAATCAGGCTTATAGATCATATCTTCTGAATCACTTTTTTTTTTTTTAAAAAAAAAAGGTTACTTTTGTTTATTTCTCATGGGATTGACCACTCTGAAGTTACAACTGGTCCAGAACGCAGTGGAAAATGTTCAGCCTACTTATGCTTTCTGCTCATTTATATACACAGTCAGTCACACCTTAGTCATTTCCTGTTTTGATTAGTATAATGCGCTTTACATGGGGCTGCCCTTGAAGACCACTCTTCCAACTTTTCCTGAATGCAGCGGCGCACACAGTATTGGGCGTTCCTAGGTTCGCCCACGTTACACCTCTATTGTGTGAGCTGCACTGGCTTCCAGTTTGCTTCCGGGTGCAATTCAAGGTCCTGGTTATCACCTTTAATGCCTTACATGATACAGGACCTGGTTATTTGCAGGACTGCCTCTCCCTCAGAATATCTGCCTGTCCCACCAGATCGGATAGGGCAGGTACGCTCCAGATCCCTTCCCTGAAATCCTGTCTGAGCTTCCTGTGGAAAATGGCCGACTGAACAACTTTGCCTGTGAGCTCCATGGGCAGATCTGGCAGCGTGGTAGTTTTTTTGGGCACAGAATAGGACAGAATGGAATGGAATGGAATGGAATGGAATGGAATGGAATGGAATGGAATGGAATGGAATGGAATAGAATGGAATGGAATGGAATGAGGGGAATTGAAGCTTGCTGTGGGGCATCCTAAGGGGATGATCAAGTTGCCACATTTTTGTTTTACTTTTTTATGGTATTGTGGTTATTTTATAGTTATTGGGATTTATTGGTGTTGTGAGCCGCCCAGAGTTGTTTAAGATGGAAACCATATAAATTTTTAAAGTAAATATATAAATAAAATCCCTTTCTGAATGGAAGCTAGATCTGCAATAGTGAGTCCACTGCTAAGATATAAACCAATTTAAGTTCTCCAAAGCATTTCTCCTGGAAAGTGTCCCCTTAATCTTACACTGTGACTTCTCAATATGGATACTAAGCACTTGAACAAAGGTACTTAAACAAGAGTGGCTGGAAAGCATCAGAGTAGGTTGGCAAAGGAGCAGCAGATTGAGGTACATAGAAACCAATGGACTCAGATCAGGTTGATGCAACCCAACTGCTACCCTGAAATAATTGCTTCCACAAGAGTTCCTATTCTGAGCTTTTGGCTGTTGAATCCCATTGGTTTGTTCGTGTTGGGCACAAAGAATTACAAAACACCTCTGAAGTCATCCAGGTGAGCAGGAAGAAGCTGCCAAGATGTTTGCAGAGACCTCCTGGAACCACTATGACCCACATGGCTGAAGCTTGCGAGTGTCCCAGGAGTCACCCTGCATTCCCCAAGCTTGGGGATGAAGTCAGCTGCTTTGTAACAGGGGACATAATTCATGCAGAGGACCAGTTCATATAGACGGCACTTACAATTATTTTTTTAAATGCAAGGTGCTTTTATAATTTGTCTGTTGCTCATTTTCTCAACGAGCACCCTCATTATTTTTGTTTTCCTGGCACAGGTTTTTTTTGTGCCTTTTGCACAACAGGCAGGAAATGAGGATGGACGATGTTTCCAAGAACAGATACGCAATGTTGGAAAGAAGCAACCCAGAACCTACTGAATGTTATTACAGGCACAGAACTGCTTTTATGTGGGGAAAAGAGGTCTAAATGTAACATACTTCTTTATGCATAAAATGTGTCTTGCTTCATCTTTGCTGCCCCCTTGTGAGCACAGTTCTAAGTGCACTGTCTGCATTCACACATCAGGTGTGATTTGTTTAGTTTTGATATGATGTGTTATGTGAACTCTGCCACAAGGGTTTTAAGCAACGTTTATAAATTAGCAAGATGTGTGAACAAGCTACTCACTCTAGCCTCACTAAATCCCCTAGACTTTCAGGCGAACGTGCTTCCGATTCATCTGCGTACGTGACTTGCTTTCATGCCGTATACTCCCCGGACTCTCATTCTTCTGTTTCACCAATAAAACATCACACAATCTGAGCTCAACAGAAAATACAGTCTAGTAATCTGGAGAGATCTCGCCTAAGCTGTTTTGCTCTGTACCAGTTTCTTACCTCTGCGTGTCTTGGCATTCGCTGGAAATCTTCTGGGTTTTGTGGCATTTGGGGTTGGATTTCCCTGAAGAGCAACTCTGGGTGTTCTCACTTGGGCATTCCTGGGGCGGTTTGTTTTCTTGTCTTCTGCTACATTGCCCTGAAGAGCCACTTTGGTGGGGAGCATCTTGGGGTTTTTGTTGCTGTTGCATATTGTGGTGTCCCAAGCAGCTACTCTGTATGCCCTCATGTCCTAGAAATACACTTTGCACTATTTCTCCAGCTAGAAAAAGAGAAGAAAATAATCAGATGGGCTACCTTGCTGCTATCGATGCCTACACATTTTCTGCTTATAACTGCTAATGTTTAATTCTTCTAATAAAAGGGGAAAGATAGATATACTAACTTCCTTCAGTTTCAGGAGGATCTTAATTTATTAGTGCTTTTCTAGGCCCATGGATTCACATCTACCATATTCTATATTGAGGAGAACAGGTTTTGGGGATGCGGTCATGGGCTGTGACACATTTCAGGGCATTCCCTGCCTATTTATTTATTTATGGAATCCCCTATCATCAGCGGGTAAGACGCCAGGCTTGTCGATCGGAAGATCGCAAGTTCAGAGGTTCGAATCCCTAGCCCTGCGTGTGGAGTGAGCTCCCGCACTAGACCCAGCTCTTGCCAACCTAGCTATTCGAAAGCATGCAAATGCAAGTAGATGAATAGGTACCACTTCGGTGGGTAGGTAACAGCGTTCCGCGCACGTCATGCGGCCACATGACCGTGGAAGCGTCTTCGGACAACGCTGGCTCTTCGGCTAACAAACGGAGATGAGCACCGGCCCCTAGAGTCGGACACGACTGCACAAATGTGCGGGGGGAACCTTTACCTTTTACTATCATTTCACACACAGAGAGAGAGACACACACACACTCACCTGCGGTTTGAAATTGTACATTTATTTATTATTAAACTTCTATCACCGCACCATCTCCCCCAAAGGGGACTCTGGGCGGTTTACAAACATAAAGATTAAAATTCTATTATAAAATATAAAAATACAATATACAACTACTTATTATTATAAATTAAATAGAAAATCCAAGAGGGCGATCTTAACCAACCTAATACCAACATGATCTTAAAAGGGTCCTAAGACACCAACCATACCCATGAGGAGCTATTCCTATTCCTGTCCCACGTGAGGCGGCAAAACCAGGTCTTTAAGTTCTTTCGAAAGGAGAGCAGCGATGGGGCCTGCCTCACCTCCGGGGGCAAAATGTTCCAAAGGGCAGGCGCCACTGCCGAGAAGGCGCGCCTTCTGGACCCCGTCAACCGAAACTCCCTTACCGACGGGGTTCGAAGCATGCCCTCTCTACATAATCGAGTGGGACAGTTTGAAGTTATGGGGATGAGGCAGTCCCTCAGATACCCTGGTCCCATGCCATGTAGGGCTTTAAAGGTCAAAACCAACACCTTGAATTGCACCCGGAAGCATACTGGCACCCAGTGCAGCTGGCGTAGCAGAGGTGTCACATGGGCCGATCTAGGGGCACCAATAACTGCGCGCGCTGCCGCATTCTGGACCAGTTGAAGCTTCCGGATACTCTTCAAGGGTAGCCCCATGTAGAGCGCATTGTAGTAGTCTATATGGGAGATGACCAGGGCATGAGTGAAGGTACGGAGGGACTCATATCATTCTGCAGTTTATGTAGCCCAGTCTTCCACAACTGGTGGCTTCCAGCCCAATTGTACGGGACTGCAATTACCAGAATTGTGAGCAAAAATGCTGTTAGAGAATTCTGGGAATTGTTTCATCTACACATTTGGAAACTACAGAAGTGAGGAAGGTTGGTGACTGTAGACTTAGACAAAACCAGCTATGCATCCAAATAGCAAAATGGTGTGAGTACAAGAAGTCCTAGTCTTAAATTCTGTAGGACTTTTTTTTGTAGTTTTCTATGACTGAAGTTTGACCAAAGAGCTGACTAACAGATGCTACTGGCAGTGGAAGGATGGGACACAATTTTAGGAGTATACATAAATTCTAGTGCTAAATAAATTAAACTTAAGCCCACCCTAACTCCACCTTTGCCACTGAGACAGATTGAAAACATATTCCATCATAACAGATTTTCAAAAAATACAGTAGAAGAGCTTTGTAAGTAGAAGCCAGAACTATTATAGAAGTGTATGTTATACTAGTATGGTTACTTAAATGTGATGGTGTTTAAGCTTCTCAATAACATCAGGCCTATCCGTGTTTTTAATTGCATGGGTGTCCTGCCCTTCTTTCAATTAATTATTAAAGCATACATAAGTGCTGCCCTATTTTATCCTCATAGTAACCTTGAAGCATGGTGACTTACCCAGAGGCATCCACGTAAGCTACCTGGCTAGAGTGGGTCACTTCCGTTCAACTCTCCAGCCACTACTTATCTTACCTCGGGGCGAATAAAACCGTGATTGATCTTGCCTCTTTTGATTTCCATAACTAATATGAAAATCATATCAAGAATTTCAAAATACTGATCTCCCCATTCATCAGTGCTGAAAATCTCAATATTTTCTCTTTATACAATTATTTCTAGCCAACATTCACCCAGCCAAACTTTTAATAGAATGTTTAATAATCAGGGGCTAAACAATCGTCTTCATCTATGCACTTAGTCTGTAATATAGAACATTATGAGATACTGAAGTGGAAAACGTAGTGGTGGAAATTGTCCCTATTACTTTGCTATATTCTTAATAGGGTGAGTATACCAGTCCTCTCCAACCTTGCGTCCTCCAGAGGTGTTAGCACTCCCAGACCTGGCTGGGAATTCTGAGTGGTGAACACATTGGGAAGGTGCCAGGTTAGAGAAGGAATCCACACCTATGAGTTAAAGTGGGGTAACCACAAATTCTAATGTGGAAATAGTTTAAAGCACATCATGGGTTGTATTAGTACCTTCTCTGGTGAGTACGTTCTCCTAGGAATTTTCTCCAGAGCTAATTTTTCCTCCAGAGAAATTCAAGATCAGAAGTAATATTAATTGTGAGAGGGGGAAATGACTGGGAAGAAACATCAGTGAGACCACTATCCCAGTTATTTCCATCACAGTTCCCCTTCTTTTTTAGACATTTTGCGTGACCTGCAAGATTTATGGTGCTGCAGGATCTGGCCATAGAAAGCAGATATGTGCTCTTCCACCATGAACCACTGGATGGGCAGGCCAGGCCTACAGAAGATACCATTAGAGCATAAGTCACAAGAATTAAGAATCGATGGCCCTCTAATATTTGTTCAGCTCTCATCAGCACTAGCTAGAATGGTTAATGGTTAAGGGATATGAGCAATGTAATCATGCCATAATATCTGGAGAGTCACAGGTTGCCTGTATCAGACAGATACTGTATGCAGCAGCCTCTGAACAGAAATTCCCCCATATCAATTGATTTTGACTTTGTTATCGTTTATTTTTATATGTATTTTTATTCATTAATTGGTGAAGGCAAGATCTCATGGCAATCATTTTATACTGGTTAATTTCAGTTCTGTTGATTTCATGCTGATCTATTTTTGGACTAGATTTGGATGTTCCCCCTTGGGAACAAGACAATATTACATCTAACGATACTTCCTTTTTAAAAAGCTGTACAAATTTAATTAAGTAAAGAATGAAATAAGAAGAGTCAAAGGGAGCCAAGAATTCTATGAGGTAAGTCAGAAATCTTCAGTAATAGCGACTTCCGGGGAAGAAACGGCAAACTGAAGACTGCTTCACGAAAAGCGGAGCTGATGGCCGCAGCAGAATGAAGAGGCGGCGTGCAGACCGGCTCTTTGAAATCGTCTCTGTCTCTGTCTCTTTGAAATCGTCTCTGTCGAAGGAGAGGACTTGAGATCGCCCATCAGTGCTCCAGGCACTTATGAGGAGACCGCAAGACAGCAGTCTCTGGCGGGTTTAGAGCTCTGGGAGATGAGGGAATAGCCATCTTGCTCAAACTGCGGTCAGCGCCTTTGAAAGGACCCTGGGTTCACATACTTCCTTTTCTAATCACTTTCCAAAATTGCTTTTCCTTCAATCATTAGCAAAAGAAGTTTTAAATACCAGTTTAAGGACTTTAAAAAATATTTTTTTTGGAATACACAGCAAAAGGGTAATTAAAACTTTGATTTCAGAAAGGTAGAAACAGACTAAGGGTCCAGATAAATTTGAAATAAGATTTTGGAATTAATTATAAAGAATCCTTCCCATGGGAAAAAGCTTTTGTTTTGAATTCTTAAAAAAAAATAAGACTTTAAATATTGGACACTAGTGGGAACTAGAAGGAACTAAAGATTACAATTAAAGGAGAAGAACACTCAAACTCAACTTACAAATACAGAAGGAAGCAAAATATTTTAACATTAGACATATTGAAGGATGTTTTTGAACAATGGACCCAGAAGTTAATTCTAAGAGTATCTGCCTCTATAGATAGACTATGTTTAAAAGATGTTATGGATGCGGAGCAAGTTTTACCTGACATGATTGAGACTGATTTGAAAGTGGATTTAAAATGACAGGCTACAAGAATGACATGGAAAAGGTGTTACACTGGACATACAAAAGAAGCCACCTGATGTCTTAATAATTAAAAAGGATATAGAAACAACAAACCAAGAGAGTGACCTGGATAATTTTCCTATCTTGGATGTACCAAAGAGGCTTGTTAAAGCTTTGATGAATTTTGTGAGAAGGGACAAAGAAAAAATGAAAAGAAATCAAGTTCTAGGACATTGTTTGAAGAGACTAAATATCAAGATTGTTAGAAGTAAAAGGAAGGAATATCAAGTTGGTTTATTTGATCAAGGTTAACATAGATATGTTGTTACCTCTGGTAACCCTTAATGGACTTTTGCTGACATCAGGACTGAAATGACGAGGTTTTATGGATTTGCTTATAGATAAGAGATGGGATATGGGAAGCAATGATCATTTGTTGTAGTTTGAGAGAAGGTGATAAGTTACTAAAATTGTTTATACTTGTGATGAAGGGGGAAATCACTTCTTTATATATTTCTTTTCTTTGTCTTTACTATATTCTTTTTTTCTATTTTTCCTTCTATTTATTCTCCCCCTTTTCTTTTCGGCACCTTCTATTTTTTATTCTTTTATTTTTTTAGTTTGTATTAGTTTTTATTGTTGTAAATTGTAATCTTTAATAAAATTACAATAGTCAAAAAGGAAAACTTCAGTAATAGCAGAAAAGATATTTATCTCCTCCACAAAGTAAGCTCTTGTCATAAATAGGGACGCGGTGGCTCAGCAGGTTAAACCGCTGAGCTGTAAGACTGTCAATCGGAAGGTCGGCAACGAGGTGAGCTCTCGTTGCTCGTCCCAGCTCCTGTCAACCCAACAGTTCAAAAGCTTTGCGAGTAGATAAATGGGTACCACCTTAAGTGGGAGAATTTGCTGGCGTCATGTCGGGGGTCACCCACCAAACGGAAGATCTTGGAATGCAGTGGTACAACGGATCCCAGAAGAACAGCTCCATCTACAGGATGTCGGCAGCCGGCTCTGACACAAGGCATTGTGGACCTTGTAGTCATGGATGAGTCGGTTCCCTTACCCCTTCCCTTAATGTGCGATTAATTGAAATGTATAACAGGAAAAATGTATAACATGAATTGTATATGTATGTAAGCCGCCTAGAGTCCTCCGTTAGGGAGGGGATAGGCGGGGTATAAACATCAATATAAATAAAACACTTCAAAGTTGACAAGTCATATTCACATTTCCATAACAGTTCAAAACCCAAAGGACAAGTAAAACTAGAGCCAACTTCAGCATCCTCCCCATTTTCAATTTTATGATATCAAGTATGTTGTTTGAATTGTTCTTTTGCCTCGTAGTTTTATTTCTGTGAGAAATGGGCCTGTTCAAATATTTACCTGGTTGCCAGTCAATTATGGGAGGTACTGTATTTGGAATCTCTGAGCTCTTAAGCAATTGAAGTCTGTTGTATGTGCCAGCATAACAAGATAATTAGAGCTGACAAAAAAGCATCCACTGTGTTGTGGTTGGAGAATGAGGAATCCTGGCTCCATTATCCCTTAATAGAAGCCAGGCCATTGGCTGAATTCTGGCACCATCAGAGTCATGCAGAGCTGCTATCTCGGAAGGCCTGTAAAGGGGGACTAAAAACATGTCTACATGGCCAGAGTTCCCCATCTATCAGTGAGGTCTCTTCACCCCTTGCCTCACTGCATTTGCTTGCAGAGAGGAAGGAAGAACAGTGGAAAACAGCTGGTCCAAAGACTTGTATAAGGCCAAGGTGGCACTAAAGGGCCTTCAAAGCCAAGGCCGGGAAGAGCCACAGAGCTAGGAGGAGTTCCCGCCAGTGGAAAAACAGCCTGCTTCGAATCCCATGCAGTAGAGCAGAGCTTTCCAAACTGTGTGTCGGGACATGTTAGTGTGTCGGCTGCAGTGTCTGGCTGTGTCGCGGCGGCTACTGCTGCCTCCGAGTCCTGCCAGGATTCCACACAGGTCCTACTGCCTGCCTTGTGCCTTGCTGCCTCCAAGCCTGCCCTGCCAGGATTACTGGCAGGTCCTAGTGCCTGCCTTGTGCCCTGCTGTAAGCGTGTGTCACGAAATGATGCATGTCTAAAAAGTGTGTCACCAACATGAAAAGTTTGGAAAGCTCTGCAGTACAGGAAGCTCAATTGCAGAAGACAAGTTTTGCAGTTGGAATTTTGGATAGTCAAGATGTAAGAAAATGTGGGAACTCAGGGGCATGGAGCTACTATATGGGATGGCACTCAAACCCTCTGTACAATTTCCCATCATCAAATTCCAGAAATGGCTTCCTACCGGAAGAAAGTACAAAAACGCTGGTGGGGTAGGAAGGTCCTTGAGAAACCCTCAGGAATCTATATGTGATTTCTACAGGTGGTGAGTAATGCATATCCTACTACTCTGCTTTTGACTTCTTCAGCTAAAGCCATGTTGTCTTTCTGTCACTGTCACTGTCACCTACCTCCTTAAACCTTTTCCTCTTTGCAGTATCAAGCCTTTGCTGCCCTACCTGTTAAATTTCTCTCTGAATTGGGTCAGATATGTATGGTGGTCATTTGAAGAGCTGATAATTACCCAACTAAATACAACAACCATCTTCCCTGAAAAGCTTTGTTTTTGAATCGACACTTGAACACACAAGAGTTCTGTGTGATCAGTTGTGATGGCTAAACCACACACTGAAGCTAATACCTGGCTCCACAAAACAAATGGAAGGAAGTAGTTATTTACGTCAGGTATAACTAACTTGTGGAAAATACTGTCCCACAAGGTTGTGATGGCTTCCTAGCTTCAATGGCTAGAAAAAATGGCTGGACAAATTCAGGGATATGAGGTCTAACATTTGGTAATCCTGGTAGGTACTGAGAACATCCTATCCAATGGCAATACGCCCTGATGCTGGAGACAGTTTTATACACAATAGGCAGTATGTCGATCAGAAGATCGCAAGTTCGGAGGTTCGAATCCCTAGCCCTGCGTGATGGAGTGAGCTCCCGCACTTGCCCCAGCTCTTGCCAACCTAGCAATTCGAAAGCATGCAAATGCAAGTAGATGAATAGGTACCACTTTTTGGGAACTATTTGGTGGGAAGGTAACAGCGTTCCGCGCACGTCATGCCGGCCACATGACCACGGAAGCGTCTTCGGACAATGCTGGTTCTTCGGCTAACAAATGGAGATGAGCCCTGGCCCCTAGAGTCAGACACAACTGTGCGGGGGAACCTTTACCTTTACCTTTGCTTGCAGAATCTCATGTTTGCAAATTCTGAGGTAAATTAATCTACACTTCCCAGACTCAAAGGTGGACCTAAAGGATGAGAGATACTTATGACCAGCAAGACTTGAAAGAAAATGTTGATAAATACATGTCTGGCAGTCCTTCACTGTGAGACAGGGCTCCGCAGATGTGAATCTTGTGCAGTTGTTTTACATTCTTTTTTCTCTGTATAAACAATGTAGGCAATTATAGGCCTGCTGTAACTCCCAAACCATCAGACGTTAAGAATATATCCCACAGACTCTGAGCTATTACTGGTTTTCTGATCTGTCCTGAGTCCTCCAATGAAGACTTGGTCTTAGTGGTGGACTGCGAGGAGTCTCTCGTTGCTCAAAAGGCTTCAGAGGAGGGGACTTGCAAGTGCAAGCCAATTAGCTATATCCTGGCACCAGAGGTGTTGTATTCACAGATGGGAAAACCCCCTTCATGGCAGCAAATGCTGCTTCAGAAACAGCAGCACGCCACCACTTTGTGCATGGATGGGTGTTCATTCTTGGCTCATGCTGTTTTAGGCTGTTCAGACCCCATCATAGCCATGGGAAGAAGCCCAGTAGCCAGCATGCCAGCATTAGGAGTTTGGAAGGCAACAGAAGCAAGGAAGAAAGTAGCAATGTATCTTATTTTGTGTGTGTGTCCATGCGCATGTGTGCATGTGTGTTGGAAGATGCGGAAGGTATGTGTCCTTAAGCTTGGACAGGAGGTATTTAGTTACTGGCTGATCAGCTGCTGTTGGCCAGAAAAGGCAAGCACACCACGTAGCCATGAGTGGCCTGCCCACAGTGAAACGATCATCACCGTGGCAAATGGCACTGCCAAAGCCAAAATGGAAAAGGCATAATTCCACCAGCCCCTACCAAGGGCTACATAAGTAACTGTGGTGTGTGGCAAAACATCCATAGAAACTGCAGCTGCCTGATACTGGTCCCAGGAGCACTGCCCAGGCAGGGAGATGCCCGTAGCGCTCTTGTCCCCAGAGATAATAAAAATAATACAAGTAATAAAAACTATGGCCACACAAAACCCCTTGTTGGCATAAGCAGCAGACAACTTCTAATGAACCCAGTGGTGACTGAACTAGCAACAAACAATTGGCAGAATTCATCTCTCATACCTACTTTGTCAACCTTATTTCCTGCAATCTTTTAAAGACAGCATTAAACCGATGTTTATAAGAAGCCCACATAAGCCCTGACTGGTGTCACGGAAAGTCCCCATGAGGCATTGATGCAGGCAGATGCCTCTGTGGAAGGCAGGTGTCTGGATTCTCCTGCAGTCCAAGCCAAAATGGCCCTGAAGGGCAGCGCCCAGTGACTGTCAGCCTTACCAGGTAGACCAGACAGGAAACACAACCAGATAAGCTAATTCTACTTTATTGTAAAGCTACATTAACAGAATCTTGAAAGTCTGAAAGTACAAATCTCCCACCGTCTCCTTTACACCCAAGAAACTAGGGAGGGTCCCTTCTGAGCCTCTTGCTCCACCCACTATCCAGCTGCGGACTATGCCCTCTCTTATCTGGCCATTCCCTAGACAGCATCTCTTTGCCCGTCTCCCAAGGTCTTTCCCACATACCATTACAGTGACCAGAGGGGAGGGGAATGCCCACAATAGCCTAAAGTGGGCAATGAGATCTCAACCCTTGACCATGTCAGCGGCAAAATGTTCAGTGAAGCATGCCAGATCATATCCCTGGCCAAAAAAATGGATCAAAAGAAGAAAGACATTACTTAAAAATCAAAAGAGCTAAGGAAGACTTTAATCTGTTTCAGGTCTGAGTGGAGGATAAGATGAAGGCGACATCATGAGGCACAGGAAAAAGAAGTACTTATTGGGGCATATTCATATGGTGAATCCACTGCCAGCAATAGGCATCCTTGAACTTTTGATATTCACTAAAGTCAACAGCTCATGACCTGCAATATACCTTTGTGGTGATGGCTCCTGCTTGCCTCTGTCCTAACACAACTTAGGCTTTAACTGTTCAGCTCTTCAGATTTTCCCTCCTCCCCCAAACAATTTTGCAACATCTGGGGCTGTAGTACCCCACTATCCCCCCCCCAAATCAGTAGTCAAATTGATTTGCCTGCTGATAGGCGAACAAGCTCCTTCCTGCCCAAGTAAAAAACCAAAAACAAGTTTAAGACCACGTCTTCATTGCACACTAATTCCTGCCCTTCACTTGACCAGTTCCAGAGCACAAGAAGGGGTAGCCACTGAGTTTCTCTGACTAATTTCTACACCACACTCCCCAAAGCTCTGATTATATCCAGTCCCTTTCTATCTGAACCCCTTATCGGAGGGCAGAGCATCTATGACCCTCCAGATGTTGCTGACCACCAGCTGCCAGTATCCCTCACTGTTGGCTATGCCAGCTGAGGTTTCTGTGAAATGTGGTTCAGCAACACATGGAGGGCCATCACTGCTTCTTCTCTGAGATCTGAACTGTTGAATCTTAGAAGGGAATCCAATCAATCAATCAATCCAATCCGATCAACCTGATTGCCATCTCAGCCTTAAGAGGAAAATAGGGGATTTGCTTCCAGCCTACATTCTGCTTTGGTACCTCTTTCCATTGCTGCAGTTGTATTCCTCAGCCTGCGCTTCTGCTTCTTGTTGCCTGGTAAGTGGAAGTCTCTTCTTCACCCTATTTATTTCTGGAGAACTGTTTTTTATTCAGCACATTTTTGTTGCTTTGTTTTCTCAGCACTTCATCTCTGGCCATGCTGATTGGTTGTTAGCCAAAGCCCTCTTCTGGTTGATTGGATGCTGGAGGTGCTGTGGGTGTGGCTCTGCAAAACCACAAGAATACAAAGGGAATATTCAGTGCAAAGGATATGACTGGAAGGATGAGGATGGTCCATATGGGGCACGTGGAGGCTGAGCTGGTCTTCTGGAACTCAGTGGGCAGAGACAAGAAAAACAGGGAACCTTGGGGGCAGGAATGGGGAAAGCACAGGAATGAATACTAATAGAATAATTTATTAAATTTATATGCCACCCAGAGTCGCTGGGAGTGGGCAGCATAAAATTTAATTCATCATCATCACCATCATCATCATCATCATCATCATCATCTAGGTCTGAAACAAATTATTTTCTGTGCCAAACGTACTTGACGAATGTGAGTAGAATTCAAGAGGAAGAGAGATCTTCTCACTCATAGCACACATGATTTTAAAATATTGCAATGTTTTAATATTTAAAACAATGAGAAGTGTAATATTTTGCACTCTTGGCTAGGTAACAGTACAGCTCCTTCCTAACAGTGCAATAGTGCCATAGGGATCACTCTCTCTGGCACTTACTCTGATGCTCAAAATTCCACTCTCCTCCTTCATCAGGCACAGGAAGGCTGGTGTCCTGGAGAAGACACTCCCTCTTCGTATGTGGAGATACTTGTTCATTTTTTTTCAGAAACTGGAGTGAATCATGACCTGGAAACACCATGCTTCTATCATAATCCTGCACATGACACAGGAATCCTGCATGCCCAAAAACCACTATTATCCCTCTGCACCTCTGAAAATAATTACATTAAACAAAGATGTTGTCTTTCAGGATATAATGAGAGTGTTTTAGAGTTCATATCTTTGAACAGAGCTCTTAATTGAGCATCCTGTGCTGGAGGGAACAGGTAACACTGGAAAACCTTTGGCACATTTACTGTGGTGCAGCCAGAAGACTCTGCCTTTTGAGTCATTCAGCAACAAGGTCTTTGATTCCTATGACTTTGCCATCCAAGACTATCTGTAAATTGCAGCATCATGCGCTTCTGCCACAGAACAGACTATTAGGCAACTCAAATGGCGTTCTTCTGCTGTAAGATACATGCAGAATTGCAATGTCTTTACCTTTCCGTTTTTATTTCTATGAAGGTGAGTGTACCAAAAAACCTGATCAGTGGAAAGATGGTTAATACTGACTGCAAGACTTAATTCTTAATAAAACAAAGATGAAATCTTTCAAGACTCTTTAATCAGAACGATCAAAACCACCTCATTGCTTTCAATATCATCAAATAAGCAGCACGGTTCACACATAATCTTTTCTTTAGAAGAATGGCAGACTAGGCTGTGGAAATATGCATCATTATCAAAAATAACATATTTGAAAAACAAGTCAGATACAGAATTTAACAACATAGAATCCATTTATGGATTATTATTCTGCACATGGACTTGCACAACATCCAAGGTTTGGACTTCCCTTAGCAAAAAGTTTTAAAACATTAGATCTTGCCTGATTTGTTACAAGAAAGATAGAATTGGCTAATTTATTACAAGCTGCTACTGTACTAATTATCACAGAGGAATCACTATCTAGATGAATCTCTTCAGGATACAGATTAGTAGGTCTTAATGCTCAAATTGGGAGGAAAGCTATGGCAAACCTAAACAGCTTATTAAAAAGCAGAGACATCACCTTGCCGACAAAGGTCTGTATAGTTAAAGCTATGGTTTTCCCAGTAGTAATGTATGGCTGTCTCCAGCAAAGGAGATCGTTACCTTGTTGTGGTGCTGGAGCTTGAGCACCTCAATGAAACCATGAGCTAAACCGTGAAGGGACACCCAAGACGGGAAGGTCGTGGCAGAGAGGTCAGACTAAATACAATCCCTGGGGAAGGTAACGGCAACCCACCCCAGTATTCTTGCCGTGAAAACTAAATGGATCAGTACAACCAGAGATATGTCAGTATACCATCGGAAGATGGGACTCCCAGGTCGGAAGATGGTCAAAATGCTACTGGGGAGGAACAGAGGATATGTTCAACTAGCCCCAGATGTGATGACGCAGCTAGCTCAAAGCTGAAAGGACGGCTAGCGGCTGACGGTGCTGGTGGTGAACGACAAATCCGATGTTCTAAACATCAACACACCATAGGAACCTGGAATGTAAGATCTATGAGCCAGGGCAAATTGGATGTGGTTATTGGTGAGATGGCAAGATTAAATATAGACATTTTAGGTGTCAGTGAACTGAAATGGACTGGAATGGGCCACTTCACATCAGATGACCACCAGATCTACTACTGTGGACAAGAGGACCACAGAAGAAATGGAGTAGCCTTCATAATTAATAATAAAGTGGCTAAAGCAGTGCTTGGATACAATCCAAAAAACGATAGAATGATCTCAATTCAAATTCAGGGTAAGCCATTTAACATCACAGTGATCCAAATATACGCCCCAACCACAGATGCTGAAGAAGCAGAAGTAGATCAGTTCTATGAGGATCTGCAGCACCTACTGGATAATACACCAAAAAGAGATGTTATTTTCATTACAGGAGACTGGAATGCTAAGGTGGGTAGTCAGACGACACCTGGAATTACAGACAAGCATGGTCTGGGAGAACAAAATGAAGCAGGACATAGGCTGATAGAATTTTGCCAAGACAACTCACTGTGCATAACAAACACTCTCTTCCAATAACCTAAAAGACGACTTTATACATGGACTTCACCAGATGGTCGACACCGAAATCAGATTGACTACATCCTTTGCAGCCAAAGGTGGCGGACATCTATACAGTCGGTAAAAACAAGACCTGGAGCTGACTGTAGTTCAGATCACGAACTTCTTATTGCAAAATTTAGAATCAGACTAAAGAGAATAGGGAAGACCCACAGATCAGTTAGATATGAGCTCACTAATATTCCTAAGGAATATGCAGTGGAGGTGAAGAATAGATTTAAGGGACTAGATTTAGTAGATAGGGTCCCGGAAGAACTATGGACAGAAGTTCGCAACATTGTTCAGGAGGCGGCAACAAAAAACGTCCCAAAGAAAAAGAAAACTAAGAAGGCAAGATGGCTGTCTGCTGAGACACTGGAAGTAGCCCAAGAAAGAAGGAAAGCAAAAGGCAACAGTGATAGGGGGAGATATGCCCAATTAAATGCAAAATTCTAGAGGTTAGCCAGAAGAGATAAGGAATTATTTTTAAACAAGCAATGTGCGGAAGTGGAAGAAGACAATAGAATAGGAAGGACAAGAGACCTCTTCCAGAAAATTAGAAACATCGGAGGTAAATTCCAGGCAAAAATGGGTATGATCAAAAACAAAGATGGTAAGGACCTAACAGAAGCAGAAGAGATCAAGAAAAGGTGGCAAGAATATACGGAAGATCTGTATAGGAAGGATAATGATATTGGAGGTAGCTTTGACGGTGTGGTCAGTGAGTTAGAGCCAGACATCCTGAAGAGTGAGGTTGAATGGGCCTTAAGAAGCATGGCTAATAACAAGGCAGCAGGAGACGACGGTATCCCAGCTGAACTGTTTAAAATCTTGCAAGATGATGCTGTCAAGGTGAGGCATGCCATATGCCAGCAAATTTGGAAAACACAAGAATGGCCATCAGATTGGAAAAAATCAACTTATATCACCATACCAAAAAAGGGAAGCACTAAAGAATGTTCAAACTATCGAACAGTGGCACTTATTTCACATGCCAGTAAGGTAATGCTTAAGATCTTGCAAGGTAGACTCCAGCAATTCATGGAGCGAGAATTGCCAGATGTACAAGCTGGGTTTAGAAAAGGCAGAGGAACTAGAGACCAAATTGCCAATATCCGCTGGATAATGGAGAAAGCCAGGGAATTTCAGAAAAACATCTATTTCTGTTTTATTGACTATTCTAAAGCCTTTGACTGTGTGGATCATAACAAATTGTGGCAAGTTCTTGGTGGTATGGGGATACCAAGCAACGGTAAGAACAGATCACGGAACAACGGACTGGTTTAAGATTGGGAAAGGAGTACGGCAGGGCTGTATACTCTCACCCTACCTATTCAACCTGTACGCAGAACACATCATGCGACGTGCTGGGCTTGAGGAATCCAAGGCTGGAGTTAAAATCGCTGGAAGAAACATTAACAATCTTAGATATGCAGATGATACCACTTTGATGGCTGAAAGCGAGGAGGAGTTGAGGAGCCTTATGACGAAGGTGAAAGAAGAAAGCTCAAAAGCTGGGTTGCAGTTAAACCTCAAAAAAACCAAGATTATGGCAACCAGCTTGATTGATAACTGGCAAATAGAGGGAGAAAAAGTGGAGGCAGTGACAGACTTTGTATTTCTAGGCGCAAAGATTACTGCAGACGCTGACTGCAGCCAGGAAATCAGAAGACGTCTACTTCTTGGGAGGAGAGCAATGACAAATCTCGATAAAATAGTTAAGAGCAGAGACATCACACTGACAACAAAGGTCCGCATAGTTAAAGCAATGGTATTCCCTGTAGTAACCTATGGCTGCGAGAGCTGGACCATAAGGAAGGCTGAGCGAAGGAAGATAGATGCTTTTGAACTGTGGTGTTGGAGGAAAATTCTGAGAGTGCCTTGGACTGCAAGAAGATCCAACCAGTCCATACTCCAGGAAATAAAGCCAGACTGCTCACTTGAGGGAATGATATTAAAGGCAAAACTGAAGTACTTTGGCCACATCATGAGAAGACAGGATGCCCTGGAGAAGCAGCTGATGCTGGGGAAAGTGGAAGGCAAAAGGAAGAGGGGCCGACCAAGGGCAAGATGGATGGATGATATTCTGGAGGTGACGGACTCAACCATGGGGGAGCTGGGGATGGTGACGGCCGACAGGAAGCTCTGGCGTGGGCTGGTCCATGAAGTCACGAAGAGTCGGAAACGACTGAACAAATAAACAACAAAAAGGAGATGGGGGGGGGGAGAATTGTATTTTCATACTTGCAATATTCTGTCAATGTAGCTTTACAATAAAGAAGAATTAGCTCACTTGTTGTGATTCCTATCTGGTTTACCCCACGGGGCCGACATACCTCCAGTTTAGGATCCACTTCTGCTCATGCTTCCTACCCTTTTCTTGCAGTGCACATGCTGTTCCAGAGCTTGCCACATTGTCTTTTCATTGTCCAGACTGGCCTTCCTGTGGACAATGAAAAGGAGAGTCCCGAGCACAGAGTACATGGTTAAGGAAGCAGAATCAGTGGGACTGTCTGTGTAATCTGGTTGACAAGCAAGGGTGGACTGCAGCATTCATCAGGGATCTGAGAGTTGATGCACAAGACCTCTTACAAGCATGCTAGGAGATCTCTGAGATGTGCTAAGTTACCATGAACTCCATGTATGGTTTGGATCAAGCACTAAAGACTTGGCAGAATTTGCACACTGCCCCCCCCCCCAGTTGTAGAATCACAGTTCAGGTGGCAACTACCAACTGCTATGAGTCTGCTGCGATGGTCAACCTTATATTCAGGCATATCAGGGAACAACAACCAGAAACATGATTCTTTAGCAAGCCTAGGTGGAGATTCATTCATGAGTTAAATGAGAACTACTTGTCAAACATGCAACCCATCATGCAGCACAGATGAAAAAGCAAAAACCAGGAGGCCATTGGTCATGGGATGAGTGAATGTAACCTGTAGGCATGGAAATGGACCACTACCATGAACTCCGATGAGGGTCTTCCACAGCTGTGCATACTGGCTCAGTCCACAGGACTGTATTCATCCCTGAGATATTTTTCAGGGTCAGGACTAGGACAAAAGAAACAGCATGGGTGCCCCTTAGATCACATGCCATGTGAGCCAGTGCTTCCTGAGAGGGGCAGGCCATCCTTTACCAAAGAGGGCAAGGAACCCAAGCAGAAACCTGGTCTGTGCCCATTAATTCTCCCATGCAGGACATGACAGGCCTGAGTACTTTCCCTTCAACTATGATGGGAAAACATTTTGGTACCTTGAGGACGGCAGCATCGTGATCCCACAACCTTAAAAGATGGCTTTGGATGGATGGCCTTGGAGGCATGGGGTTCCCCACTGTGTTGGGAAAGTAGACAGGTGCCGTATCTCCATATGTGCACCATATGGTCAATGGGAGCAATATGTTAGCTTCAGTGCATGGTGGATTACAGTGGATAATTCATTGATATTGAAGTTGACTACAGTGAAATCCACCACGACATATTTATATATCAGAATTCTACTCTCTGCATTGCAATGGATTTGGTCAATTTGTATCCAGAAACCCAACTCTCTCTGTGTGTGTGTGTGTGTGTGTGTGCGCGCGCGCGCGCGTGCGTACCATTCCACCTGTTATCCTTGGAGACAATGTACACCCTCTTCAGAGATAGCTAATGAAACCATTTTTAGGGCAGCTGAGTTCCAGAGAAGCAGCCTACAACTATGTCTTCAATGCAGGAATGTGGCTGAGAGAGCTTTTGGTCACCCAAACCCCAGAAGTGCTGCCTCAGTGGAAGATTGCCAGAGGCTGAGGAAGCCATTGGGTAATGGCTTTGGGTATTGTGCTCCAGCACACCAGTTCTGGCTGGTGGTTTTGCTTGATCATCGGATCCTTCAGGTGAGGATGACAGTAGCGCCCTTGCTCACCTGCTACCCTGACGTTGGCACCATATGGATTGACATTAGTGGTTAGGGAGGCATTAGATCTTAGCATAATAGTATACATACTGTGACAAAATACATAGAAGAATGCAAGATAGGTGGACATTTGTCATTTTGGGGAGGTAAACATGCCCTTGCACACCATTGGCACACGTCAGGGCACTTTGCGCTAGAGACTGATAACTAGAGGAAATGCTAGCATGTTGCAAAGGAAAGAAAAGTTTGCTGTGCGATCAGCAACTGCATCATGACTGCGATTCTTGCCTTTGCCCGTAGCAAAGCAAAAGCCGGCCAAGCCTGGATGCACAGACCCCTATCTGACCTTTGACTAGGGAATTACATGAGCTCTCCACAGAGGCAATCCTGGTTCTGTGTAGACTCATGTCCCAAGCACCTACTTTCCCAATGGACTATGTAAGAGAGGCCAGGAATGAGTTGCAACCTACTATTAGTCACAACTGCATAGTAGCAGTGCACTTGTGCATTGCCTTTTACGAGGGTGTAATGAGGAATCTGGATGGGTGTCAAGCTCGATTTTCAGTCTCATTTGTCAGATTTATTTATTCGTTTATTTATTTATGGGACTTATATGACCACCTCTCTTAACACGCAATAATCCTAGGCAGCTCACAAAGGTAAAAGGTTATCTTAGAAAATAGGCTTGTGTGCTTTTAGTCCCCATTTATCAGTCAGTACCTTACGACAGAGCCTCTTTGACGATCCTTCTCACTGCCTGTTGATGCGGTGCTTGCCAGATATGAAAGAAATGTGCATCTGTTCTGGTTCTACGTTGCAAACAGCTGTTCCTGTTCCCATTACAGTCGGGATACTGGTGGTGGAGACTTTCAGGTTGTTTCCCCAAAATTGTGTCCCATATCTGCATGTAGCTCAAGTGTAAGAATTGGCATGTACCATGTACTGGAATTACTGGTCTCAACTGGCTGAGTGGCTCAATTGGCCAAGGTGGGATCCTGCCCATGTGATTTCCTGGCTTCCATGGTTGACTTGACCTGCATCTTGCAGGTCCAACCACTACCCCCCCCCAGGCTCTGCGTGATTTGTATTGCCTACCTGTATGCCTTACTGAATATACTGATAGCCAGAATGCAGATACAACATAATGTTCATACTTACATCCTGAAGCTGGAGTCGCTGGCCAAAACCACAGCAACTTGTAGGAAAAAATGCTTTATTTAATTTCTTACAACTGGGCAAATTTATTTACTGTATGTCATGAGCATAACCATGCTACTCCTCCAACAAGCTTAGACTAGCATAGGTCCCCAATAGTCTCCTAACCAAGTAGTATTCAAGCTTGGGAGACATTCCAAAAGATGTCTTGTTTTGTTTGGCAGCAGAATGGCCCACATACTAGAAGGTTTCATGAAATAGAAACTTTCCCATAGATAATCTGAGGTATCTTCCCTTTTCCATTGACATTTTCCCAAACTGGGGAAAACCAGTTTTTCCTTTAAAATTTCCAAGTCACCAGCGTTATGTTTCCATCAGGACCCTCTGCTTCTGTTTTGCAGCTGTTAGGCCAGTCATTACGTCTCAGCTTAGCTTATCTGGTTGGGTTATTGTGAGGATAAGAGGAGGAACAGGAAAAAGACTGAACACCATTATTCAGTTGGAGGAAATGCAGAATATAAACAGAATAATATAAATGAATTTAATGCATTCATTTGGGTCATTCACCGCCCCCCCCTCCCCAGGCTCTGCGTGATTTGTATTGCTTTGGGGAGTGTGGTGTAGAAATTAGTCAGAGAAACTCAGTGGCTACCCCTTCTTGTGCTCTGGAACTGGTCAAGTGAAGGGCAGGAATTAGTGAATCAGTTGCACAGTTAGTAGCAGAAGGATATGCCATAACTTTTAAGAAAGATGGCTGTGAAATCAGGAAGGATGGTAAGCTGTATTGAAGAATTCAACTTGTATTCAAAAAGATTCACTCTACATTGTACAGAAAGCTTCTGGGAAACAAACAGCCAAGGCTGTGTTTGATAATACTCCTATTCATGACCAGTGTGTTCATTTGCTTCATAGGAAGTTTGCTCATGCTAACTTTAAATACAAATCACAAATGCCAAACATGTGTGCTGATCTAAAGTTGAAATCTTGTGATAAATATCTAGTTTGTTTGATTTGCAAGGAAAATAAGACTTGCAGGGCCCCTGTAAAGAAATTTGCAGATAGAACCACTTCTAGACCTCTGGAATTAGTCCATTCTGATGTAATAGGTCCCTTCTCTCCTAGTTTTGGAGAAGCAAGGTATATTTTGACCTTAACTGATGATTTTTCAAGGTACACATTCATCTATCTGTTAAAACACAAAGATGAGGCATTTGAAAAGTTTAAAAGCTTTGTAACGTGGGCAAATAGAAAATTTCCAAAGCCTGTATCTGCTCTGCAATCAGACAGAGCTGGAGAGTATCTATCCACAAAATTTAAACGTTTCTTGTTAGAAAAAGTGATAGAACACATTTTAACCAATTCTTATACTCCTAAACAAAATGGAGTGGCAGAAAGAAAAGGCAGAACTTTGCAAGAAGCCATGTGTTTGCTTAAAGATGCCAGATTACCTTTTAAGTTTTGGGGTGAAGCAGTATCCACTGCTTGTTATGTGCAAAGTTTATTTTTATTGTTCTCTCTCTCTCTCAAGCTTCTGCAACTCTGCATTTAAAAATAAATATTAATAACAAAAGAGGAGCCCACAAGCCTGGGAAAACCACCATGTCTTGGCAACAGCTGCAGGAACCACACCCAGAACCCTCCAGGCTGGTTTGACTGGAAGCAAGAGGGTTATAATTAGGGCAAGGAATGAATTAATTAAATCAGCCAAGCACGGCTGCAAGATCACCCTTCTGCAGAACATCTAATATTCTAGATGGCCATCCCAGGCCATGTTCTCCAGCAAAAAATACACGCAAGAAGGCCGGATACTGCCACTCTTTCAAAGCATCATATCTAAGGGTGCAGGTCCACCGCAGGCATAAAGTTATTGGGGGAATTGCCCTGACTTTAGAATGATTCCTGGGCTGGCTACTGCTGAAGTGAATATGGCCTCTATTAAGGGCTGTACCACTGTATTGGGAAAAGGGTTTCTGATCTTCTAAGTCAGGAATGGGCAACCGGCAGCCCCAAAACTACTTTCATGCATTCATCAGTGCCAACCACAAAGCTGAAATTCCACCATCAAAAGCTGCATTCCTATACCTATATGGAGATGGACCCAAAACCCACAGTTCCATCCATTTGCACTGTGGTCCCCAGGGATGGAAAATATCTGCACCCCCCCAATTTTTTGTGGCAGTCATTAAGCGAATCACTATAGTCATTAAGTGAATCATGTGGTTGTTAAGCAAATCCCACAGTACCCTATTGATTTTGCTTGTCGGAAGCCGGCTGGAAAGTTCACAAATGATGATCACGTGACCCTGGGACGCTGCAACTGTCATAACTACATGCCAATTGCCAAGCACCTGAATTTTGATCACATGACCACGGGGACGCTG
Organism: Charina bottae; assembly: GCA_023362775.1. NCBI lineage: Eukaryota > Metazoa > Chordata > Lepidosauria > Squamata > Charinaidae > Charina > Charina bottae. Next base: position 202,678,094 of record JALMGJ010000001.1, read on the forward strand.
TGACATCCCACACGCACAATAGAGATGTGTTTACTAGAAACGACCCCCCCTTATGCTTATGAGACAATGCTGAGTTGACCTACATGCAGGTCTCTTCCAGTGCTTGCCAGCATCACACTAGCTACCACACTGCTTTTAGTCATGCCACATGGCTGCCCAAAACAAGTGTTATACCAGGGTCATAGCCTTTCACTTGAAAAAACTTGCAGCACCCGCAGTAAGCCATTTCTACATGTGATATATAAAATTATCTACTGTAGTCATTTTAGGATGGTTCATCCCTGAGGAAAACAAACTTTTTATCACTACAACAATGGTTATAAGGCAGTAAAAGGTCTGTGTTTTGCATGCATCTCTTCAGCCCCTTCCTCATTATTCAACCTAATGTTTCTACTTTACAGGCATTTAAAACAGGAGAGAAAAAAATTAGATTGCTATACATTCTGCCTATATCTTTAGATGTGTACCAGCACTACATAATTATGAGGAAAAAAATAGAAAAATGGGGGAGCTATAGTTGCAGTCAAAAACAACTGAAAGCAAGTATTGATATTTCCAGGCTATTTTACATATTACACAAACAATTCATGTGGGTAGAACTTTCAGCACTTATCAAGTACAGCATTATATCAGGTTCCATACCATACATGCATGCTGAAGCAGCCCCTTAAGAAATATCTATAACAACTTTGCACATGTTTATTGTTTTTATAAGTTACTTCGTAGATTTCTGAACCAACTAGTGGAGATCCTCTGGGCTTCTAAATCCATTAGCATAATTCTAGATCAGGTAAACCTCCATTGGAACACAATGCCTCTTGCAGCAGAACTTCCAGTGAAGTGTGATGGTGGGGATAAATCATTACAAAATATTTTGTTTACTGCCTCTTTTACCATGGATGTCCTTATTTATACAACTAAAAGGCAGATGAGATTTAGAAATGTGTATGCAAGAGCTATCTTTTCTACCTTAACAGTTACATACTGTATAATCATCTCTAGATGCAAACTCAAGGAAAGACAAGAAAAGTTTACTATGATTGTTGTTGCTCTGGGATCTTAGCTGTTCCCAGCACTGTACTCTTCTGGACAGAGAGCTCTGATGTTGCTCCTGGGATCTGTTGGAGCCACTCTCCCAGCTTAGGAGTCACAGCCCCGAGTGCTCCTGCCACCACTGGGACCACTAGCATGTTTCCAACTTGATGGAGCCTTCCAAACAATACTAGTCTCAAGGATATCATAATGGGGTTTGCTGATTCTTCAAACTGACTTCTTAAAAGAAGTGAGCAAAAGGCATATCAGTTCCGTAATATTCCTTTCCAAAAGGTTGTTGAGCAAAGAGGACACAAACCAACAGAACTATGGTGCCGGACATCTCTCTTTCTCTCTCTCTCCTTAACCACCACTTCTTTCCACACACAGAGTCTTACATTTATCCCGTAAGGCAGTGCTTTCCAAACTGCCGCCGTTGGCGACACACCAACAGCGGCGTCGGCGCAGAGGCGCGCACGGAGGTGGGGGCATACATGGCGGCAGCACGGGGTGGCGCGCAGCGGCGGTGTGCATGGAGGCTGCGGCAGCGGCCTCGCTAAAACATGGAAGCGTGTTAGGTTATTCTATGTAGAATTCATGCGAATGGATTCCTTCACTGTGAATTCCTAGCTTGTAAAGCCAGTGTTTTTCCATTCCCTCTGCTGCTGTAAATGTTCCCATAACATCGCACTAGTAAACACCAGGTGTGTGACCTTCTATAGTCAAAACATAGCGATATCGGCCCAAAAATACCTTGTCCCATGAGAACCGTTCCCCGAAGGGAAGACAATGTGCAACACTGCCATCGCATGGCGATTTATAGTAAGTACAACTCTGTAAATGCATTGTCAGTTTGAAAATGTCCTGACCCACATATAGCCAATCAGAATGCTGAAACAAGTGTATATTTCAGCTGTGAACTATGGGTCTATATTCCTACTCTCTTCTTCTTGACTTCTATCTGTCATGTTACCATGTACTCTGTTCCTGAACTGTAACTATGCCTGGCCTTTGTATGGGCCATGAAACTCTGTGTATGCTTTGTTTTTGTTTTTTTCCTTTTGCAATAATGTACTATATATCCATTATTGCCTTATGCTACAATAAAATATTGTGAGCCCTACATGTTGTTTGGATTACTCTGCGCCTGGAACCCCATAAGGCCAACAATTTCCCACAAAGCGCTGATGGCGCACCCCTGCCGTTGTCGCTGCTGCTGCCGCCGCCGTGCACACCGCTGCTGTGCGCGCCCCCGCGCTGCCGCCATGCGCGCCCCCGCACCGCCGCTTCGTGACACACTAAACTGTGTGTTGCGACACACTAAAGTGTCGCGACACACAGTTTGGAAAGCTATGCTGTAAGGTCAAGGATCAGAGGTCTTGCATTAAAGAAAAGATGGACCTGCTTTTCAATCCCACCCAGCCTTTCCACCTGCAAACAGGATGATGTATGATACATTATCGACACAAAGGCTGCCTAAAAGTGCTACTTATCCTCAAAACACAGGGAAACAAAGAGTGGGTGCATGCCCTTTATTACAGGTTTGGCTTTGGATGAGCATGCTGATCAGGAAATGCGAAGGCCGAGGGAAATGTTCTATCACCGATACAAGAAATCAGCTTCTATGTTGGCAGCAATCTCAGCTTCCCACTTGTCTCCATTGTTGAGCAGCTTCTCTTTGTTGTACAGAAGCTCTTCATGTGTCTCAGTGGATGCAAGAGCTATCTTTTCTACCTTAACAGTTACATACTGTATAATCATCTCTAGATGCAAACTAAAGGAAAGACAAGAAAAGCAGACGCACAGAAAGGAGATGGAGTAAAATCAAGTCCAGACCGCAATCTTAGTCACCCAAATCACCCACCCGCTCCCCCACTCACCTCCACAATAGCATCAACAGGACAGGCTTCCTGGCAGAATCCACAGTAGATGCATTTGGTCATGTCAATGTCGTAGCGAGTGGTCCTGCGGCTACCATCAGCTTGAGTCTCTGCCTCAAGAGCGATTGCCTGTTGAGAAAAAGGCACAACTAGCACAAGGGTTCCCAGAGCCATCTTAGGAGAGCACCCTGGGATTACTCAACGTTTAGCAGCAAAATGGTCAAATCCTAGCAATGTGATTTTAGGCAGAAGGATGTTGCCCCCCAGAGGCCTTCTATTCCCACTCCCAGCCTTAAAAATTCCCCAGAAAACAGAGCCAGTTTGGTCTAGTGGTTAAGGTGCTGGGCTAAAAACAGGCTGGTACAGCAGCAACACTCCCAACTGTTCTCGTGAACCCAACTTGAAAAACAGGGTCTCACACCCGGTCACTTGTGGAGCAGCGCCCCTGAGGGCCACAAGAGACTCTCGGATGACCACTGCCACCCCTCCTCCCCTGCCCCGGTGTCTCGGCTGATGCCAGACCTGAAACCCGGCTGGGCACATTTCTGAGAGGGCCACTCCCCCCTCTGGCCCCAGCCAGGTCTCGGTAATACACACCAGGTCGGCCCCCTCATCTGTGATCAAGTCACTTATAAGGGGGGCTTTGTTGTTCACCGACCTGGCGTTCAACAGCAGCAGTCGGAGACCGGAGCCCACGAGGATCTGCTTACCAGGGCCTGGGTATGAACACGGGGGGGCGGAACGCGCCACCGGTAACAAACACCAGGGGCACCTTCCCCGATGATGGCTTGCCCTCCAGTTCCCGTCATACCATCCCCTGCCCGTCACCACCTGAATCAAATGGCCCGCCATGTAGCCCCCAGAGATTCCCGGCTCTAGCCAAGTAGCCTCCACTCCCAGGCCTCCGGAATTCTTGGGCTTAATTGAGGAGAGCACCTTGGGATTACTCAACGTTTAGCAGCAAAATGGTCAAATCCTAGCAATGTGTCTTTAGGCAGAAGGATGTTGCCCCCAGAGGCCTTCAACTCCCACTCCCAGCCTTAAAAATTCCCCAGAAAACACACCAACAAAAATTGGCCACACTCGTCTAGTAACAACACTGGATGGCCTCCTGAGGGCCTCCAAATGGTCTTGAAGCAGAGCTGCAAACCCAACCCCACAGAAAGGATCAATTCCTGCTCAAGCATGCTGATACCCTGGCCATCTCCACCATCCACCCGCAGAAAATATGGACAGAAACCAGGGAAGAATCACAGCATAGAACTGCAGCAACAGCCCTCATAATTTCCTTCCTCGGTCCCAATTTAAAAGAACATACCAACTGAATACATGCTAGGCTGATACGATGCTGGCCACTTCAGGGCTTGTGGGGCAAAAACTAGAGGATGTCACAGGCATCGTCCTCCTGCCACAGACTGAAGCAGGGGTGGGCAGCCTTTCAGAGGGCAAGAGTCACATTCAAGATTTGGGAAGGGGGCAAAAGGCCAGAAAGAGGATAAGGCCTCATTATATATCAGGAGGACTGGGTTTGGCGAGGAACGTGGGGTTTTTCTTTCCTTTTTTAAAATGTCACTAGGCCCATTTTAGGACTTGAATAACAATTTTTGTGGTTTTCCACTTCAGAGTAAATAGGGTGCAGACCTGTTCTCCCTTGTTCTAGGACACAGGTAACCAAATAATGGGTTTAATTTACCAGAAAGTAAATTCCAGCTGAATGCGAGAAAAACAACCTCCTGAGGGGAAGGAGAGTTCAAAGTGGAACCAACTGCCCACAGAGGTAGGGGCTCCCTCTTCACTGGATGTGTTCAAATGGAAGCTAGGCAGGCATCGGTCACGGATGCTTTAATTTGGATTCCTGCCTGGAGGAGAGGGTTGGACTCAAACGCAATGACTCCTCCTGATACTACAGTTTTATACAGATTTTTTTCTCTGCTAGGAGTCTGTCTTGGAATGCCCATTCCAATTAAAATAATAATAATTTAAAAAACCTTAGGTTAGACCAGTGTTTCTCAACCTCAGCAACTTTAAGATGTGTGGACTTCAACTCCCAGAATTCCCCAGCCAGCATATTTGGCCTGGGATAAGACAGTAAGTTATATGCCCAACTGTAAGGATGCAAGGACAGCAGGAAGCATTATAGGAGGGGACAACCGACTTCCTTTGGGTAAACCACTTTATGTCTATAGAAGAGATTCTTTCTCTTCAGTTAGTGCCCATAAATAAGAGCGACCACTTATCTCACTACTGCTTACCTCGGATAACTTCTGTCCACAAGAGAGTCTGTGCAGCTTTGTCAGTGACCGATTTCCAGTCTGTTGGCTCCTCCCTAGCATTCAAATACTCTGCAGCAAAACAACAACTCGAGGTGGGAATTGTCGCCGTTCAGAAGTCTCAAAGATGTGACAAGAAGCATTGCAGGGGTCCCTAACCTTTTTGGCACCAGGGACTGGTTTCAAAAGACAATTTTTCCGCAGACCAGGGGGGCAGGGTTTGCGGGTGGGAGCCAATCGTGCACACCAGGGGGGCGGGGTTTCTGGGCAGGAACCAATCACAAGCACCGGGGGCGGGGTTTGCAGGCAGGAGCGAATAGTGTGGAAGGGGGAGGGGTTTGCAGGTGGGAGCCCCATGGCCCAGTTCCTTACAGGCCACGGCCCACAGGTTGGGGACCCCTGTTTTATAGGAGGGAAACAGTAGGTAATGGAAATGGTTAACCCAGGGGTCGGCAAACTTTTTGTGCCGGGAGCCATTTTGACATGCTCGTGCACATTTTGAAGTGCTCGAGAGCCAGGGGGTGGGGTTTGCGGGCAGGGGCCAATCGTGTGGAAGGGGGCGGGTTTTGCGGGCGGGAGCCAATCGCGTGGAAGGGGGTGGGGTTTGCGGGTGGGAGCCAATCACGTGGAAGGGGGCGGGGTTTGCGGGCGGGAGCCAATCGCGTGGAAGGGGGTGGGGGGCTCACGGAGGGAGGGGGTGCAGCCAGCGGCTCCGCAAACCCGGCCCGGCCGCCCCACCGGGAGTGGCGGAGAAACAGCTGCCACCCTCTGCTCCCCAGAATATCGTGGGGCAAAGGGAAACCTGCCCAGAGGGGTCATCAGGAGCACAGGATCCGGCCCCAGCCCAGCCCGGCCCGCAGCTTCGGCGCCCTCCCCTCGCCATCGTGAAAGTCCCAGGCGACGGCGGGGGCATGTTCGACCTCGTGCAGCATGGGGCGGCTGCCCCCGGAGACTCCGCGGCCCCCCGGCTGCAGCTCTCTCCCCGTCCAGCCCCCCCCCCCCGGCCGGGCCTGCGGCTCGCCCAGGCCGCCCGGGTGCTGCACGAGCAGGTCGAACATGTCCCCGCCGTCGCCTGGGACTTTCGCGATGGTGAGGGGAGGGCGCCAAAGCTGCGGGCCGGGCCGGGCTGGGGCTGGATCCTGTGCTCCTGATGACCCCTCCGGGCAGGTTTCCCTTTGCCCCACGATATTCTGGGGAGCAGAGAGCGTGGGAAGCGGGTGGGGAGAGCAGGCTGGGTTTCCCATCTGCGGCAGGATCCCCGGGCCGCACATCCTCCGCCACTGCCGCGGCCAAGCAGGCGCGGGCTCTTTGGCGAGAAGGGGAAAGGCCTTCGCCAGCGCCTGACATCAAGGGCGGTGCGCGGCGCGGCACCCTCCCGCCCCATCAATCCCCCCACCCCGCCATTCGGCGTCCTCTCCCCCGCTAACCCGAGCCCTGCGGCGGCCGGGGGAGCCGAGCCAGGCTCGGACCGAAGGCGGCCAAGGGGAGACCAGGCAGCTCTTCGTCCTGCGCCGCCCTGCCGCTCGCGTCCCGGGCGGGCGAGGCAGGGAGAGAAGGGGAGACGGAGGGGCTCCCTCTCCGGCCTCTGCGCCCCTTCAGGCCCGTCTCTGCGAGGCCCGGCGCGGCAGGGAGGCGCTGCTGGCCTACCCGGAGGGCCTCCCGTGGCCGCTTCTCCAAGGCGAGTTGCAGAGCGCGCGCTGCGCCCACGGGAACGCCTGGTCCCTCCGCTCCCTCCAGCTCCGCCAGCAGCGCTGCCCGGCAAACCTCCGCCGGCTCCGTCACCCCACCGCCCCGGCCAGGCCCCCTGCGCTGCCCTGCCGCTCGTGTCCCGGGACGCAGTGCTGTCGGAGGCGGCGCAGGAGCGGCTGCAGGGGCTGCTGCGGCTGGAGACAACCGCTTGCCCCGAGTGAAGCCGGGGGCAAGGAGGGAGGAAGCCACGAGGGGGGCGGAGAGGGAGCGCAGGAAACCCAGGCCCCGCCGCCACTTCCAAGAACAGGCGAGCTTGTTCTGGCCTGCGCGCCTCGGCCCGGCAGGAAACCCGACACCCTCACAAAGCCGTGGCAGCGCTCTTCAAAGGCCGCGCTGGGCCCAGCACATGCAGCTCGCCAGCCGGGGAGGGAGAGGCCGAGAAAGAAAGGCCAGGCCGGCCAAGGGGAGGGGAACGGCCCCGGGGAAGTGGCGAGGCGGGGCGGCTGGCGGGATGCTACTGGGCTTGCCCGCTGCGAGGGCGGCCGCCGCCACACCGGCAATCCCGCCCGGCCCGGCAGGAGCCGCTGAAGGGCAGTAACGCACAGCGCAGGGCTGCCTCCCCCTTCTGCAGACCCTGCTCTGGAGCGGCGTCTCGCCCCCAAAGTTCCTGGCTTGGGGCGGGGAGAGGGAGGGAGGCCAGCCGGCCGGCGGCCCCTGCGGACATCCCCTCCTCGGGGCTATCCAGGTCGTGTGTGCAACGTGTGTGCCTGAGAGTCAGCTCCGGGGGTTGCGGGGAGGGGGAGGCTGTGTTTCCCCCCTTTGGGTTGCAAACGGCCTTGCATGTGGGCCTGATCAAAGCCAAAACGCTTTTTTTTTTTTTTGAAACGCGGGCTGGAGATGGCGCTGCTCCGCGGCATCCAGGTGCTGGGCGAGGGCGCGGGCCCGGGACGCGAGCGGCGGGGGGATGGAGCCGGCGGAGGTTTGCCCGGCGGCAGGACGGGGTGGGCGGCGCTGCTGGCGGAGCTGGAGGGAGCGGAGGGACCAGGCGTTCCTGTGGGCGCAGCGTGCGCTCTGCAACCCGCCTTGGAGAAGCGGCCGCGGGAGGCCCTCCGGGTGCACCCTCCCGCCCCATCAATCCCCCCACCCCGCCATTCGGCGTCCTCTCCCCCCGCTAACCCGAGCCCTGCGGCGGCTGGGGGAGCCAAGCCAGGCTCGGACCGGAGGCGGCCAAGGGGAGAGCAGGCAGCTCTTCGCCCTGCGCCGCCCTGCCGCTCGCGTCCCAGGCGGGCGAGGCAGGGAGAGAAGGGGAGACGGAGGGGCTCCCTCTCCGGCCTCTGCGCCCCTTCAGGCCCATCTCTGCGAGGCCCGGCGCGGCAGGGAGGCGCTGCTGGCCTACCCGGAGGGCCTCCCGTGGCCGCTTCTCCAAGGCGAGTTGCAGAGCGCGCGCTGCGCCCACGGGAACGCCTGGTCCCTCCGCTCCCTCCAGCTCCGCCAGCAGCGCCGCCCGGCAAACCTCCGCCGGCTCCGTCACCCCACCGCCCCGGCCAGGCCCCCTGCGCCGCCCTGCCGCTCGTGTCCCGGGACGCAGTGCTGTCGGAGGCGGCGCAGGAGCGGCTGCAGGGGCTGCTGCGGCTGGAGACAACCGCTTGCCCCGAGTGAAGCCGGGGGCAAGGAGGGAGGAAGCCATGAGGGGGGCGGAGAGGGAGCGCAGGAAACCCAGGCCCCGCCGCCACTTCCAAGAACAGGCGAGCTTGTTCTGGCCTGCGCGCCTCGGCCCGGCAGGAAACCCGACACCCTCACAAAGCCTTGGCAGCGCTCTTCAAAGGCCGCGCTGGGCCCAGCACATGCAGCTCGCCAGCCGGGGAGGGAGAGGCCGAGAAAGAAAGGCCAGGCCGGCCAAGGGGAGGGGAACGGCCCCGGGGAAGTGGCGAGGCGGGGCGGCTGGTGGGATGCTACTGGGCTTGCCCGCTGCGAAGGCGGCCGCCGCCACACCGGCAATCCCGCCTGGCCCGGCAGGAGCCGCTGAAGGGCGGTAACGCACAGCGCAGGGCTGCCTCCCCCTTCTGCAGACCCTGCTCTGGAGCGGCGTCTCGCCCCCAAAGTTCCTGGCTTGGGGCGGGGAGAGGGAGGGAGGCCGGCCGGCCAGCGGCCCCTGCGGACATCCCCTCCTCGGGGCTATCCAGGTCATGTGTGCAACGTGTGTGCCTGAGAGTCAGCTCCGGGGGTTGTGGGGAGGGGGAGGCTGTGTTTCCCCCCTTTGGGTTGCAAACGGCCTTGCATGTGGGCCTGATCAAAGCCAAAACGCTTTTTTTTTTTTTTGAAACGCGGGCTGGAGATGGCGCTGCTCCGCGGCATCCAGGTGCTGGGCGAGGGCGCGGGCCCGGGACGCGAGCGGCGGGGGGATGGAGCCAGCGGAGGTTTGCCGGGCGGCAGGACGGGGTGGGCGGCGCTGCTGGCGGAGCTGGAGGGAGCGGAGGGACCAGGCGTTCCTGTGGGCGCAGCGTGCGCTCTGCAACCCGCCTTGGAGAAGCGGCCGCGGGAGGCCCTCCGGGTGCACCCTCCCGCCCCATCAATCCCCCCACCCCGCCATTCGGCGTCCTCTCCCCCCGCTAACCCGAGCCCTGCGGCGGCCGGGGGAGCCGAGCCAGGCTCGGACTGGAGGCGGCCAAGGGGAGAGCAGGCAGCTCTTCGCCCTGCGCCGCCCTGCCGCTCGCGTCCTGGGCCCGGGCCCTCGCCCAGCACCTGGATGCCGCGGAGCAGCGCCATCTCCAGCCGCAGCAGCCCCTGCAGCCGCTCCTGCGCCGCCTCCGACAGCGCCGCCTCCTGGGCCAGCAGCGCCTCCCTGCCGCGCCGGGCCTCGCTCAGTGCAAGAGCCAGGGGGCGGGGTTTGCAGGCGGGGGCCAATCACGTGGAAGGGGCGGGGGTGAGTTCAGCTGCGGAAGAGCCACACTCAAGGGGCCAAAGAGCCGCATCTGGCTCGCGAGCCGCCATTTCCGACCCTTGGGTTAACCTATCAATACTTGTTAGAACAAGAACACTGAGAATATAAGATGAAACCAAGAGAAGAACTGGCTGCAGAGGGATTTAGGGTTCAATGGTTTTCGTATGCACAGTTAGGAGAAAGATTTAAAGTAGATAACAGGACATTTGGAATTGAGCAATAGAAGACAGAATTTGAAGTTGAATTATGTACAAATTATGAACATGTAATTGCCGAAATGTATAAACTCTAGCTGAAATTTGAAGTGGAGGACGAACAAGTGAAAGTGTGATTGTCCCAGTGCCAGTATCTTAATTTAAGAAATTCTCCAGACAATTCATCAGAATGCTAAAAGAATTCATTTATTAAAATACAGCTACATGGAACGGCTGCCAAGCTCTGAATACCAAATTTGGCGCCAAGCATTCAAAGTTAAAAACATCCCTCTGACTTCATCCCTTGTTAGTTTCAAAACAACCATTTTCCCACTCTTGATCTTCCCCCCTCCCAACTTGTTAAGTTTAATGAGAGTCCAGGTGTCTTATCAGTGTCCTTAGTTTTTCCCCAGTCAGCGAAGGAATGTGAGGGAGGCAGTTCTCTTTGGTGCAAAGTAGCTGGCTACAAAGCAGGCTGACACGAGTCGGCTTCTATACATGTGTTGGCTCAAATACATGGCAGGCAAGCAAAGCGAGTCTGACAGAAAGAGTGTATGATAAAATGGGCTAAGAATTTTGGACATAACATATTGCTGGAACAGTGGGAAAACATGTGGTTGAAAGGATTGAAATTCACATTATGTTGTAACCTATAAGAGAATTTTTATAAAATGATGTACCTGTTGGGATTATCAGGAGTCAACTCAGCATTGTCTCATAAGCATAATAGGGGGTCTTTCTAGTAAACTCATCTCTACTGTGCTTGTTGGATGTTACCTGGGTCACCTGATTTCCTCTTCCTTCTTCTTCTTGAGTTTGGAGGATTAACAACCTCCATTACTCCTTGGGCACACCTGCAAACAGGAGGGCTGCACAATGCAGCTCTCATCCATTACATCTCGCTTGCACGCAGATCTGCCATGAATCTACTTGTATCCAGATCTACTGAATAAATGTAAGCTATCTCTATTTTTTTCTTCATCTAACTAATGTGTGAAGACTGAATTTATTTCTGAACGTAATTAAGCTTAAAGTGCAAGTTCCCTGCTGGTTCATGCTTCTACTCTGCAAGATTGTTGTTAGCTGCTTGGAGTTCTTTTATTAACCTTCAAGACTCCATCAGTACCATTGTTATATGACTCCAGATAAATTATCCAGAATGTATAAAGGTACTTCAAATTTATGTTGGAAATGTGGACATACATGAAGGGTCATTTGATCATGCTTCACACACTTGTAACAAAGCCAGAAAATGTTTGGGTTCAAATACGTACACTGATACAAAGAATTTTAAAGACTAAGATTCAACTGAAACCAGAACTTTTTTTGTTGTGATTAATGGACGGACAATGAGAAAAAAGGCATGGCAGATTATTTTTATATATGATCACTGCTGTGAGACAACTATATGTGCAAAAATGGAAAGAATGAAATACCCACAACAGAGGAACAGTTGGTGAAGACAGTTCTAGCAGAGGTGGCAAAATTAATTTGTTTGCTTAGAGAAAGATCAACTACTACATTTATTAGTGACTGGAAACCCCTTATGGCTTTTTTGCTGGAAAAAAAAATGAACTGATGATTTATGGATTTGATGATTAGAAAGGGTAGATTACGGAAAGAAGGAAATTTTGATGTAACCTTAGACCAGTGCTTTCCAAACTGCCGCCGTTGGCGACACACCAACGGTGGCAGCGGTAGCGGCATGGGGGCACACACGGTGGCAGGGGCACGCACGGCGGCGGTGGCCTCATGTTTTACGCTAAAACGCAGAAGCGCTGATGGTGCGCCACTGCTGTCATCGCTGCTGCCGCCACCATGCACACCACTGCCACCGCACGTGCCCTCGCACCGCCACCGTGCACGTCCACTTCCGGGTTGTGTCGCAACACAATAAACTGTGTATTGCAACACACTAATGTGTCGCGACACACAGTTTGGAAAGCTATGCCTTAGACAGAGAGGGTAAAATATACGTAAATGTACTTATAGCTGCTGTTAAGAAGATCGGAAGCCACTTCTGTGTTATTCTTTCTTATTATTCTTTCCCCCCCTTCTTTCCTATCTCTTTTTCTTTATTTCTTTATTTCTTTATTTCTTTCTCACTTTTCTATTTCCATTTCTCTTATCTTTAACTTAAAATTTGTATTGTTTTTACTCTGTGGAAAAACTTCTTTAATAAAAATTATAAAGACATCATTATACAAAGGTGACCACTCTCATAAAAGATTTACTATGGAAACCGCACAAACAGGACAATGGACCTCAATGTTCTTAAGGGAAAAAAATTGTGCAAAGCAACACTGCCCATGCCCAAGAACACTGGTAACTATTCCCTTGCCTGTACTATTCCCAGCAGAATCCATGGCTTTTCCTAGGAATTATGCCTTCACAAGTTGCACCAGCACGGTGTGATTTTCTGGGCAACACGTCTCACTGAGAAAGACTGTCCAAATTAAATTCTATGTTCCCCAAGAGGAGCCTTTAACAGCAGCATTTGTATCATCTGTAGAATAGGACAGCCAAGTGTTTCCCATTATCTCTTGTGTTAGTGACTGCTACTCTCCTACAGCGACCCCTCCTTAAAGTTTTGCAAGGCAGATGATGCACTTACTGTAGGAAGCTCTGGAGGTTGTGCTGCTGAGATGTCGGGTAAGGCTCAGGCACACCGGAATCGCTGAAGAGTAACAGCAATGTTATTTTCAAACAAAAGTAGAAATACTCGTCCCAGAGGCCCCAAAGCAGGAATTTCCCACCCTAGGGCTCCCTTGATAGTGCTTCTTTAAATTTATTATTTATTTATTTAAATCTTCTTTAAATCTTGAACAAGCTCTCTCTAGAGCAGCCATATAGATAAGCAGTTGCCTGGCAGCTATAAGCAGCACCAAAGAAATGCAGTTGAGTAAGCTGGCTAGTGCCAAGCAAAGAACTTAGTGGGCTGCCAGAGGAAGAAAGTCCACTCTATTTCCAGGAAAAGCCAAAGAGCTCTGCATCCCCCTTTTGTCAGTCCAAATCACAGATAATAGTATAGTATAGTATAGTATAGTATAGTATAGTATAGTATAGTATAGTATATAATTTTATAAGACTGCAAGCAAGCATGATACAATTACTACAGACCACGAGACTCTTGGAAGATGAGAAGCTCGTATCATATCAGGCACTGGGATAAATGGGAAATGACTATGCTGAATAAGCCATAACTGGCCAGCTTTACACAATGCACTAGATTATAAACAGTGGTTTACAACTCACAATAGCTGTGTTCACAAGTTATATCAAAACCAAAAACACTGTATTATGGCTTAGCACAATGCAAGAATCCAGCCGTAGTCCGTAACATGTCATGCCTATACTTGATATCAGCATCCTTATAATGTCCCATTTATACTTCATCTGAAAATACAGGGTAGGTCTGTAATATCTGAATTCACAAATACATTTTGAAATTAAAGTATGAAATTAAGTTTTGTGAGACTTCTGCTACAAGCTCTGCCTTGATAAGGTGATTGTCATAAAATCAGCAGAGAAAATATTCCAAGGTCAATGCCGGGAAAAAATATGAACTAAGTTCCAATTTCGTCAAACAATAACCTCCACAACACACACAAACATATACAGAATTACACCTCTCTCTCTCTCTCTCTCTCTCTCTCTCTCTCTCTCTCTCTCTCTCTCTCTCTCTCTCTTCTATGACTGCACTTAACTTATCAGAGAATGCCACTATAATTCACCTGGAGCTCTCAGCAAAAATGTGGGATATAAATGCAATAAATTAATTAAGCTGCATATTAAAAAGCAGAGACATCACCTTGCCGACAAAGGTCCGTATAGTTAAATCTATGGTTTTTCCAGTAGTAATGTATGGCTGTGAGAGTTGGACCATAAGGAAGGCTGAGCGCCGAAGAATTGATGCTTTTGAACTATGGTGCTGGAGAAGACTCTTAAGAGTCCCTTGGACTGCAAGGAGGTCTAATCAGTCAATCCTAAAGGAAATCAACCCTGACTGCTCATTGGAAGGACAGATACTGAAGCTGAAGCTCAAATACTTTGGCCACCTAATGCCAAGAGAGGACTCACTGGAAAAGACCCTGATGCTGGGAAAGACTGAAGGCAAAAGGAGAAGGGGACGGCAGAGGATGAGATGGTTAGATAGCATCACCAATGTAACGAACATGAATTTGAGTAAACTCCGGGAGACAGTGGAGGACAGGAAGGCCTGGCGTGCTATGGTCCATGAGGTCACGAAGAGTCAGACACGACTAAACGACTGAACAACAACAACAGCAAGCCTCTTACTGCAATCTACAGAGTACATTCAGCATGAACCGCATTTTCTGAAGTCTTACTTACTTAAGTACTTACTTACTTACTTAAGTACTGGAGCGTACTTACCCTATTATCTGGGAACGGTTTGATCCTGTTGGGCCTGATGAAGTGGACAGGATCCTCTGGATTGTAAATGCCACCACATGTCACCTTGACCCGTGTCCACCCTGGCTGTTAAATTCGTCCCGGGAGGTGACTTGTGGTTGGGACCAGGCAATGATTAATATGTCCTTGAGGGAGGGGGTGTTTCCGGCTGCCTTTAAGGAGGCGCTGGTGCACCCCCTCCTCAAGAAACCATCCCTGGATCCCACTGTCTTGGACAACTTTCATCCTGTCTCCCACCTTCCCTTTTTGGGAAAGGTGGTTGAGAAAGTGATAGTGTTGCAGCTCCAGAGGATTCTGGAGGAAACAGATTATACAGACCCCTTTCAGTCAGGTTTCAGGCCAGGATATGGGACAGAGACTGCATTGGTCACGCTTATGGATGATCTCTGGCGGGAGCGGGATGGAGGGAGAGCATCCATCCTGGCTTTCCTGGATCTCTCAGCGGCTTTCGATACCGTTGACCACGGTATCCTTTTGAGATGGCTCAGGGAGTTGGGGGTGGGCGGTGTGGTATTGCGCTGGTTCACCTCCTTCTTCCAGGGCCATTCCCAATCAGTGGTGATAGGAGAGGAGAGAACTGACCCGCAACCCCTGCTTTGTGGGGTGTCGCAGGGCTCGGTTCTCTCTCCTCTCCTATTTAATATCTACATGAAACCACTGGGCAAGATCATCCATCACCACGGGATGAGGTATCACCAATATGCAGATGATACTCAATTATACATCTCCATCCCGGGTGAAGTAAGTGATGCAGTCACTGCCCTGTCTCAGTGCCTGGGGGCTGTGGAGGTCTGGATGGGGAACAACAGGCTTCAGCTGAACCCTGGAAAGATGGAGTCTTTGTGGATTGATGCCCCCCTGTACCCAGGAAGTTGTCATCTTTGGTTCTGGATCGGGTAGCACTGCCCCATTCAGATCCAGTGTGGAACTCGGGGGTCCTCCTGGACTCATGACTCCTGCTCAAAGAGCAGGTGGCAGTTGTGGCCAGGAGGGCCTTTGCGCAGCTTCAGGTTGTGTGCCAGTTACACCCTTTCCTGGTTCAGGATGCCCTCCGAACAGTCACTCATGCCCTTGTCATCTCCCACATAGATTATTGCAATGCGCTCTACATGGGGCTACCCTTGAAGAGTATCCGGAAGCTTCAGCTGGTCCAGAATGCGGCAGCGCGGGCAGTTATCAGAGTTATCAGCACATGTGACACCTCTGCTGCGCGAGCTGCATTGGGTACCAGTTTGCTTCCAGGTCCAGTTCATGGTGTTGGTTATCACCTTTAAAGCCCTACATGGCATGGGGCCAGGGTATCTGAGGGACTGTCTCATCCCAATAACATCGACCTGCCCCACTCGATCATGCAGAGAGGGCATGCTTCGGACCCCATCAACAAAATAATTTCATCTAGCTGGGTCCAGGAGGCGAGCCTTCTCTGCGATAGCGCTTGCCTTGTGGAATATCTTGCCCCCGAAGGTGAGGTTCGCTCCCTTGCTCCCGGCCTTCTGGAAGACTCTTAAGACCTGGTTCTGCCACCTTGCCTGGCACGGGGGAGGTAATAGTTCCTCCTGGGTGTGGCTGGCCCCATAGTGTCCTTTTTATATGAGATTTTACCATCCCTTGGATTTTTATCTATTATTTATTATACTGGTTTAGACTGTAACTTATGTTTAAAGGTTTTTAATTGTTGACTCTGTTGTAAACCGCCCAGAGTCCCCCATTGGGGGAGATGGGCAGTAATAAATTTGAATAATAAATAAATAAATAAATAAATAAATAAATAAATAAATAAATAAATAAAGTTTTCTAAAAATCCACACCTAGAGGAATGAAAATTAACTAAAGGTTACTACAGTCTGGTCAGGAGCATCTTTTATCTAGAATACACATTGCCAACTCTACTCCCGAATTCCTTCCTGTTCCTAAACTTGCAAGTTTAGGAACAGTGAGTCTACACCTAACAAAATATCTAACTGTTTTCATATGCGTAAAGACCTGCATCTCACTATCTCTTCTTCAGTTACACATTCAATAGAAAGGGCTATTTATTATATTGTTTTAGGTGTAACTTACGTTTATAGGTTTTAATTGTTGATATTTTGTAAACCGCCCAGAGTCCCCCATTGAGGGAGATGGGCGGTGATAAATTTGAATGAAAAATAAATAAATAAATAAATAAATAAATATTCAAGACAGTACTTAGAACAATTATCACGGTAGCACTTTTCTTCAATCAAATTCAGTTTTTCCTTCCTGTTGCTATCAAGTCCAAACATCTTAAAGTTGCCAAGGTTGAAAAACACTATTTGTATTTTGTCTCTTTGCTTAGTTCATTTTAATCTTTTTCTTATATTTTCATTTATTTCATTCCATATTTTTGGTGCTTTAACCTTTTTCATATAACTGTACATTTATTTTCTTTATCATATTATTCCAATTCTATTTCCAATCTTACATAAATAATTTAATATTATATTCCTTTTGCCTGTTATTCCGGTTATTTTTTGACTTCCTACTTTAGCATTCCAGTCCCCTATGATGAAAAGGACATCTTTTTTTGGTGTTATTTCTAGAAGGTATTGTAGGTCTTCATAGAACCAGTCAACTTCAGCTTCTTCGGCATCAGTGGTTGGGGCATAGACTTGGATTACTGTGATGTTGAATGGTTTGCCTTGGATTCGAACTGAAAGCATTCTGTCATTTTTGAGGTTGTACCTGTAAGGTGCTCCATCCGATGCCTAAAATCTCCGTACTCTAGAGTAAACCACAGACGCGCGGTTTCTTAGAAGCAGAAAGATTTATTACAAGACATGAAGGCTAGCACAAACAAAGACTTGAATGAATCAGCAAAGCATGGCTTGTCATATTTAAACATTCCCCCTCCCGAAGTCCTTTGATGTTGACACGTGTAGCTCGTGGCTCCAGGGTGCTCAGACATCCGTTTGCATAGATGTGTACTGGCGCTGGCCGCTTTAGGTGTGAATCGTCTATTTCAAAGGCAGGCGCCTCTTCCGTGTCTGTTGTGCACCACCCTGGCTATGCATGCTTATCTAAGATATTGGCAGAAGTCTGCAGAGCTCTGACATGCTCCCGGCCCAAGATGCTCCCCCCACCCCACCAACACACGCTAACTACTGAACTAACTAACTAAAACATTTTCAGTCGTGCCCTGTAACGAGAGGACATAAAGAGAATTTTTTACATCGTCCTGTTGGGGTACCCGTCTCAGTGAGGTTTGTCTGGGAACTCCCTATGGAAGGTTTTTACCAATTTGGGAGCGCATGTGTGTTTAGCGCTAACCCATTCCCTGTCTCCTATCGGCAGATGTTGCCACTTGACCAAATATTGCATCTGTCCCTTGTGCCATCTGGAATCAAGAATCCTTTCGATTTCAAAGTGTGGTTCTCCCTCCACTAACAATGGGGCGGGTTCTGCTGGTTCTGGGTGCCACTGCTGTGAAGTGTGGTGCTGTTTCAACAAACTAATGTGGAATACTGGGTGCACCTTTCTTAGTGTCTTTGGTAACTGCAGTTTAGCCGTTACCAGGTTAATAACTTCAATTATTGGGAACGGACCTATGAATTTGGGTGCCAGTTTTCATGATGGTTGTGTAGCCCTCCGGTTTTTTGTTGAAAGGTACACCTTATCCCCTACTCTCAACTCCCATTCCTTCTCTCGTTTGCGGTCTGCGTATTTTTTGTAACTTGCTTTGGCTTCCTGTAGCATTTTCACCATGATTGGCCAATTGCTGGTTACCTTTGCTATCCATTCATCCGCTTTCAGTGGTTGTGCTAGTTCTGTGCTTTGGGTCATAGCCAACTCGGGGATAGTTACAAAATCCTGCCCTGTGGCTACTTTAAATGGCGAAAACCCAGTGCTTTGGTGGAGCGTGTTATTGTAAGCAACTTCTGCGAATGGTAACAGTTCTGCCCAATCATTTTGTTGATAATTAATGTAACATCTAAGGTACTGCTCCAGTATAGCATTAATGTGTTCGCTCGCTCCATCTGTGCACGGATGGAACACACTACTGAGCCCCTGTTCTGATCCAATTAACTTCAAAAAAGCCCGCCAGAACTTACAAGTGAAAGTGCTGCCGCGATCGCTGATTATGCGTTCTGGCGTCCCGTGAGCTCGATAGATGTGTTGAATAAACATCCTAGCTAATTTTTGAGCATTCAGGATCCCATTGCAAGCAATGAAGTGTGCCTGTTTAGAAAATAAATCTGTGACCACCCAAATAGCCGTTTTCTTGCTGCTTAATGGTAAATCTACTATAAAATCCATGGCAATCTGCTTCCATGGTTGAGTAGGGTTTGCTACTTCCTGCAATTTCCTTGTGGGTTTGCCCATTTTCCTTTTAGCTGTTGCGCACACTGGGCACAAACGCATGTAAGCTTTAGCGTCTGTGCACACTGATGGCCACCAGAATTTGCACCAAACTAAATGTAATGTTTTCACAAATCCGAAATGCCCTGCCGTTTTGTGGTCGTGATGCTTGCTCAAAACCCTTTGCCTCAAAGGCTCAGGGACATATGCTTTATTGTCTTTCCACCCCACTCCATCTTTCTCCTCGAGGGTGTGTTTGTTCTCCCCCCACCATGTGTCTGTCACTGTTGCCGCTCGCAGTTCGCTTGCAAATGGGTCGCTCTCAGCCAAGCGTTTCGCGCTACTGCGAGTGATCGCCATGTTTCCCTCCAATCTATCAGCTTGTGCCAGGTGGCTCTGAGCCTCCTCTGGCTGGGAAGGGATGAGTGACTCAATGACCTCCTCCATCTTGCTTTCATGCTGCAGCAGGCGCGATAGCGCGTCCGCCAAGTAATTTTTCCCCCAGGGAAGTATTTCAATGTGAAGTTGAATCTGCTAAGGAACTCTGCCCACCAGAAGTGTTTGGGATTTAGTTTTCTGGGGGATTTGAGAGCTTCTTTGTGGTCAGTCCACACTTGAAACGGGACTGCTGCCCCTTCCAGGAGGTGTCGCCAAGTGCTTAGAGCGTGTTTAACTGTGAACGCCTCTTTCTCCCACACATGCCAACGTTTCTCAGTCTGATTAAATTTTCTGGAGATGTAAGCACAGGGTCTTAATTTCTTACTGTCATCTGCCTGCAGCAATATGGCCCCGACTGCACTAAAAGATGCGTCCGTGTGTATAACGAACGGCTTGTCTGTCTCAGGGTGTTTGAGGATGGGCTCCTCAGTGAACATCGCCTTTAACTTGTCAAAGGCTTCCTGACATTCTTGGGTCCACACTAGTTTCGTGCTTGGTGGCTGGGCTTTCGCCTTCGCGCCCTTGCTTTTCGTTTTTAACAAGTCAGTGAGGGGCAGAGCAATCTGCGCGAAATCCTGAATAAATTGCCTATAGAACCCCGCAAAACCTAAGAACACTTGCAGTTGTCTGCACGTTCGGGGGGGCTGCCAACCCATGACCGCTTTGACCTTTTCTGGGTCCATTTCAATGCCCTCATGTGAAATGCGGTACCCCAGGAAGTCTAGCTTCTCTTTGTGGAATTCACATTTCTCAAGTTTCACATACAGCTTTGCCTCCAGTAATTTCTCTAACACCTTCTTGACTAGTTCCATATTTTCCTCTAAGTTTTCAGAAAAAATCAGTATATCATCTAAATATACAATCACCCCCTTGTAGAGAAATTCATACAGTACTTCGTTTATGAAGCTCATGAAAATTCCTGGTCCTCCCGCAATCCCAAACGGGAGCACTCGTTATTGGAATGACACCAGCGAGCAGTTGAATGCTGTTTTCCACTCGTCCCCCTCCCGTATACGTACACGATAGTAAGCCTCTCTTACATCTAGTTTCGTGAAAACCTTCCCTTTTGACAGTTGGGCTAACATGTCTTTCAACAACGGGAGGGGGTACTGTTTGGTAACTGAAATTGCATTGAGCCCCCTGTAGTCCGTGCAAAGTCTGAGGGACCCGTCTTTTTTCTTCCTGAATAAGACTGGGGCTGCTAGGGGAGAATTGGCTGGATCGATAAATCCACGCGCCAAATTTTTATCGATGAATTTGCGTAGCTCCTGTAGTTCCTTTTGTAGCATACATTTTGGGCTTGGGAAAGGGCGCCCCTGGGATGAGATCAACCATTGCGTCTGACTGTCTGTGGGGGGGTGCTTGTTCACATTCCTTTTGACCGAACACCTCAACCACGGGGAGGTATTTCTCCGGGATTGTGTCTGGGAGTTTACCACCCTCTTGATCCTGATCCTCTTCCCAATGTTCCATCCCCGCAGCTGTTAGAGTTATTCTGTTAGAGTTATTCTATGTAGAATTCATACGAATGGATTCCTTCACTGTGATATTCTTTAGCTGGTAAAGACAGTATTTTTCCATACAGCGTTCCCAAAACAGTCCACCAGTAAACACCAGGTGTGTGACCTTCACTAGCCAAAACATAGTGATATCAGTCCAAAATACCTTATCTCATGGGAACCGCTTTCCTGGAGGGGAGACAATGTGCAACACTGCCATCTCATGGCAATTTATAGTAAGTACAACTTTTTAATGCATTGTCAGTTTGAAAATGTCCTGACCCACATATAGCCAATCAGAATGCTGAAACAAGTGTATATCTCAGCTATGAACTATGGGTCTATACTCACTCTCTCTTCTCTTCTTCTTGACTTCTGTCTGTCATGTTGCCATGTACTCTGTTACTGAACTGTAACTATGCCTGGCCTTTGTATGGGCCATGATTTTTTTTCCTCACAACTGCTGATGGAACTCTGCGTATGCTTTGTTGTTTTTTCCTTTTGCAATAATGTACTATATCCATTATTGCCTTATGCTACAATAAAATATTGTTAGCCTTACGCTGCACTCTGTTTGGATTTCTCTGTGCCTGGAACCCCATTAAGCCAGCAATATCCCACAGGTTATGGGATGCCCAGTCTGGATGGTGCGCTGTGCGCTGCGCTGGATCTGGCTGTAACAAGGGGGTTTGTTTTTGAGGCTGCATTTTGGAGTAAACGTGTTTTTCTTTGAGTGGTCAGCATGGCTGCTACAGGGCTAACTAGTCTGCCTTTTGAGCACTTGAATGGCACAAACTATCGGACCTGGTGTGTGAAGATCAAGTATTTCTTCCTAAAAGAAGGTTTGTGGAAGTATGTGAAGGACCCACCTTCAGTTGGTCCCGTTACTGAAGAAGTGCAGTTGTGCTTGGATCGTGCTTATGGCAATTTGATTCTGGGACTGGAATCATCTCAGTTACTGCATATCAGCAATCTAGACACTGCACATGCATGTTGGGAGGCTCTCAAAGCCCTTTATTCCAAGCAAACCTCTGCTGCCATTGTTGGTCTATCATGTCAGCTTTACAATCTGAAGCTGCAGTCCGGTGGAAACGTGATGACCCACCTCCATAAACTCAAGACTTTGTTTCTTGAACTTGAGGAGCGGGATGTTGTGGTCCCAGATACCCAGAGAGCTTGTATTATACTGTCAAGCTTGGACAATAGCTTTGACATGCTCATTGAGGCAACTCAGACGTTGAGGCCCCAAGACCTCACTGTGGATTATCTTACAAATCGGCTGCAAGAAATCCAGCAAGCTCGTGACCTGGAGAGGATGCAGGGTAAGCCATCTGTTGCTGTTCCTGAGGCTTCTAAACAGCGTTTTCCTGCTGGAACAGAATCTGCCTGTGCTGTAAGGAGATGCTACCAGTGCAACTCGACCCAACACTTCTTGAAAGACTGTCCCCAGCCACCTCGCCCGGCGGGTAGTGCCAGTGGAAAGAGGTTCGTGCGAAAGAAGGGGAAACCACCTAGACAACGTACCCAAGTGTCTGCTCTGCTCACGGCTGTGAGTAAACGATCTCCAGAGACTTGGCTCTTGGACTCGGCTTGTAGCAAAATCATTGTAAACAATGAACAGTTGTTGTTAACAAAAAGCAAGCCTAAAATCCAACAGGTTGCTCTAGCTGATGGATCCATGGCTGATGTGTCCTTTCAGGGTGAAGTATACATTCCTTGTTTGGGGATAAGTGTGCAAAATGTGTTGTGTGTTCCTACACTTGATTTTTCCCTCCTCAGCGTTCCAGCCCTGGTAAAGTCTGGATATCAGTTCAAGGGTACTGGATATTCTATTGAAAAAGATGGAATTGAATGTGCTAGGGGGAGATTAGTGAATCAGTTGTATGAAATGCTTCCTAAACAGGGGATTGTGTCAGGAAATTGTGTTTCCAATGTTCCCCCACATAATAAATGCATCCACTACTATCACAGAGTTCTGGGACATCCCGAGTGGGGAAGTTTGTCCCAAATGGCCAAGGTGTATCCTGAGCTAGGATCTAAAAAGTGTGATGACTTTCTTGATTGTACTGTGTGCAAACAATCTAAGATCAAGGCTGCGCCTATTGCTAGGAAAAGTGACAGAGTGTCAACTAGGCCTTTTCAGTTGGTTCATGGAGACCTAGCTGGCCCCAATGCTCCTAGTGAAGGAGGGGCACATTTCATGTTTCTTCTGGTGGATGACCATACTCGCTTTACGTTTTGTTATTTGCTCAAATCTAAAGCGGAGGCCTTTGCTCGCTTTAAGGAGTTTGTTGCAATGGTGGAGAGAAACTATGGTTATCAAGTAGGTCAGTTTCAGTCTGATCGTGGTAGAGAGTTCCTAAGCCATGAGTTCCAGAATTGGCTTTGTAGGAAAGGAATCTCCCATAGGCTTGCCAATGTTGGTGTTCCAGCTGAGAATGGAATAGCAGAAAGGAAGATTGGTGTTGTTAATACCATTAAAAATAACCTGATGTGGGATGCCCAGGTGCCAGCCCGTTTTTGGGGTGAGGCTACCATGACTGCAGTGTATCTAACCAACAGGGTGTGGAATTCAGCTGTAAATGAAGTTCCTTATTTCCTTTTGTTTGGCAAGCGCCCTTCGCTGAAGCACCTGCGTGTTTTTGGGACATTTGCATATGTTCACATCCCTAAGTCTCAGCGAAGGAAGAACCAGCCAAAAGCACAATGCTTAAGGTTTGTTGGTTATTCATCAAGATCTAAGGGTTATCGTTTTTCTGCAGGCTATGGTCAAGTGGTAGTTTCCAGAAGTGCTAATTTTGAGCACCCTACTGGTTGGGATAGGTTGAATGCTAGTTCAGAGGTGTTGTTGCAATCTAGTGTACAGCCAACTGTCCATGCTCCTGTGTCTAGACAACAACCAATTCAGCTGCCTTCTGTTTCCCAGTCTCCTAGTGTGGTGAGAAGGTCCCCTCAGGTGAAGGAAGAGGAAATTTCACCTGAGCAGGTTCAGGACCTGAAGGAGGAATCTGGTAGTGAAAAGACAGAGGACAGTGATGAGGAAGAGGCAGTGGTCATTCCTCGTAGGTCTGCACGTTCCACAAAGGGTGTGAAGCCTGACAGGTTTGTGATTCAGCAGGTGAGAGTGTGTCAGATTACCTGTGAACCTCAGTCATTCCAGGAGATGTTGCTCCTGCCTGTGGAAGAGCAGGAGAAATGGAACACAGCGATGGATAAGGAGTTTGAGGCATTAGTGAGTCAAAAGGTGTTTGAAGTCACTGACTTGCCCCCATCCCAGAAAGCTGTTGGTTCCAGATGGGTATTCAGGAAGAAGCTTCTTCCTGATAACACAGTGCAGTACAAAGCCAGGCTTGTTGCTCAGGGATTTTCACAAGAGAAGTTTTTGAACTATGATCTCACATATGCACCCACAGCTAGACCAGAGTCTTTACGTATGGTACTTTCTCTGGCTGCACAGCGTGAACTGGTTGTCCATCATTTTGATGTTGACACAGCATATTTGAATGCAGAACTCCCTGAGACAGTGTACATGAAGCAGGCTCCTGGCTATGTTTGTGACAATTCCCAGAAAGTGTACAGACTACGCAAGGCGCTTTATGGGTTAAAGCAGGCCGGTCGTTGTTGGCATCAGTGCTTAGACTCAGCTTTAACGGAACTAGGGTTTAAAAAGTCAGTTGCTGATCCCTGTGTGTACATTAGAGGTTCTGGAAGTAGCTATACAGTGCTGCTAACGTATGTGGATGATTTTTGCCTAGCAACTGGTTCTTTGCACCTTGTACAAGAGTTTGCCACACAGCTAAGACAGTACTTTCAGTTGAAAGACCTAGGCAAACTGAAATATTATTTGGGTGTTGAAGTTACTAGATCTCAGAGTGGTGAGTTTTATCTGAGTCAGAAGAGAAAAAATGTTCAATTGTTAAGTCAGCTTGAGATGTCAAATGCAAAACCTACCAGAACGCCTATGACTCTTGATTTCCTAAAGGGTGACACGTGTGAGGAACCTTGTCCTCAACCTGAGTTATATCACTCTGCTGTAGGAAGCTTGCTACATTTAACACAGTGGACACGTCCTGACTTTGCTTACTCAGTTGGAGTGCTCAGTCGTAAAGTTGCCAAACCGTCTATGCGAGATTGGCAAGGGTTAAAAAGAGTTCTGCGTTATCTCAAAGGCACAGCAGATCTCTGTCTTAAAGTGTCCACTACTAAGTCTGAAATGCCTCTGATTTATGTTGATAGCTCCTTTGCAGAAGAGGGAGATAGAAAATCTGTGAGTGGATTTGTCTGCCTATTTGCCAACACAGCCGTTGCTTGGCGGGCAAGAAAACAAAATGCAATCGCAGTTTCTACTACCAAGGCAGAATATAGTGCCCTCAGTGAGGCAGTAAATGAACTACATTGGTGTAAACAACTATTCCAAGATCTCACCGTAAACATTAAATTACCGTTTACAGTTTATGAAGACTCACAATCATGCATTGCACTTGCTCTATCTGAAAATGTGAGAGGCCGCACAAAGTATGTCGATGTGAAGTTTCAGAATGTAAGACATGCAATTCAGGAAGGGTTTATCCAATTGGAATATTGTCCTTCTGAACTGAATGTGGCAGATATATTCACAAAAGCTTTGCCTTCTGAAAAACATGCAACCATGGTTACAAGATTGGGACTGGAGCAAATGTGTTTGGAATAAATCATTTGTGTCTCTGTGTTCTTGCAAAATGACAGTTTTCACTCCCCAAAAATGTTTAGAAATCCATTTGGAAGGGGTGTTAGAGTTATTCTGTTAGAGTTATTCTATGTAGAATTCATACGAATGGATTCCTTCACTGTGATATTCTTTAGCTGGTAAAGACAGTATTTTTCGCTGGCTGTTGTGGGTCTTCCGGGCTGTGTGGCCGTGTTCTGGAAGTTGTGGTTCCTAACGTTTCGCCAGCATCTGTGGCCAGCATCTTCAGAGGGCAGGAGCACAGATAGAAGCAAAATCTCTGTGCCCAGGTAGAGTGGCAATGTTCTAATTATAGAGCTAAATTATAGGAGATTAGGTGGGGTTTTTTTTTTGTTGTGTTGAAATGTTAACGAGTGGCTGATGAGCGTGATTAGCATGTTCATTGTGAGAAGTATTCCCATGTCCTGGTGGTTGGACTGAGTTCGTTGACCTTTTGCAGGCTGTGTTTTTCAGGACTGGTAGCCAGGTTTTGCTAATTTTTAAACAGAAGCTCTCTCACCTAGACTATACGGACTCCCCAAAATCCACAAAGACTTGATCCCACTCAGACCCATTGTAAGTGCCATTGGTTCCCCGACATATGAATTATCCAAACATTTGGCAAGCCTTTTACAGACCCACATCGGACAGACTCCATCCCACATCAAAGACTCAGGACACTTCATCAACAAAATCAGCACCCTAAAACTCAACCACACGGACAAACTGGTCAGCTTTGATGTGGTCTCCCTGTTTACCAAGGTGCCAGTAAGGGACACCCTGGCACTCATCAAGCAAATCTTCCCAGAAGACATTACAGCTTTATTTCAACACTGCCTAACAACTAGTTACTTTCAATGGGAGAATGAGTTCTATGAACAGATGGATGGCATTGCCATGGGAAGCCCCCTGAGCCCAGTCATAGCAAACTTTTACATGGAACACTTTGAAAAACAGGCTTTGGAATCGGCACCCATTACACCAACAGTCTGGTTCCGGTTCGTGGATGACACCTTCGCAATTTGGAGTCATACTGAAGAAGAACTGGAGAAATTTCTGGACCACCTAAACGGCATTCACCCCAATATACAATTCACCATGGAAAAAGAAACTGATGGCAAACTTCCATTTTTAGATACGCTGGTCATACGCAATCCGGACCTCAAACTAGGACACAAAGTATACAGAAAACCCACCCATACGGACCGATATCTACACAAAAATTCCAATCACCACCCACGACAAAAGAGAGGCATGATCAAAACCTTGGTGGATCGTGCTAATCGAAACTGTGAAACCCAATTTCTCAACAATGAACTTAACCATCTGAATTGGGTCCTACAGGCAAATGGCTATTCCAAGAATGAAATAAAAAGAGCCATCAAACCAAGAAAACAACATCCAACTGAAGAAAAACAGCCCCCCACAAACAAAGTATTCCTGCCCTACATCAAAGGAGTCACTGACCGCATGGGAAAACTGATGGAAAAACACAACTTTCAAACAGTCTTCAGACCCACCAGAAAAATACAACAAATGCTAAAATCAGCAAAAGACAAAAGGGACCCCCGCACCGCTGCAGGAGTATACCGCATACCATGCAGCTGTGGACAAGTATACATCGGAACCACAAAACGAAGCATTCACACCAGGATAAAAGAACATGAAAGACACTGCAGACTACAGCAACCGGAAAAATCTTCAGTAGCTGAACATGCTCTCAAGCAAACGGGACACAAAATCCTCTTTGAAAACACAGAAATACTGGACAACACCAAAAGCCACTACACCAGATTATACAGAGAAGCCATTGAAATTCACAAACACCAGCACAGTTACAATAAAAAAGAAGAAAGTTTAAAAATTAGCAAAACCTGGCTACCAGTCCTGAAAAACACAGCCTGCAAAAGGTCAACGAACTCAGTCCAACCACCAGGACATGGGAATACTTCTCACAATCAACATGCTAATCACGCTCATCAGCCACTCGTTAACATTTCAACACAACAAAAAAAACCCACCTAATCTCCTATAATTTAGCTCTATAATTAGAACATTGCCACTCTACCTGGGCACAGAGATTTTGCTTCTATCTGTGCTCCTGCCCTCTGAAGATGCTGGCCACAGATGCTGGCGAAACGTTAGGAACCACAACTTCCAGAACACGGCCACACAGCCCGGAAGACCCACAACAGCCATTGAACTCCGGCCGTGAAAGCCTTCGACAATACAGTATTTTTCCATACAGCGTTCCCAAAACAGTCCACCAGTAAACCCCAGGTGTGTGACCTTCACTAGCCAAAACATAGTGATATCAGTCCAAAATACCTTATCTCATGGGAACCGCTTTCCTGGAGGGGAGTCAATGTGCAACACTGCCATCTCATGGCAATTTATAGTAAGTACAACTGTTTAATGCATTGTCAGTTTGAAAATGTCCTGACCCACATATAGCCAATCAGAATGCTGAAACAAGTGTATATCTCAGCTATGAACTTTGGGTCTATACTCACTCTCTCTTCTCTTCTTCTTGACTTCTGTCTGTCATGTTGCCATGTACTCTGTTACTGAACTGTAACTATGCCTGGCCTTTGTATGGGCCATGATTTTTTTTTCCTCACAACTGCTGATGGAACTCTGCGTATGCTTTGTTGTTTTTTCCTTTTGCAATAATGTACTATATCCATTATTGCCTTATGCTACAATAAAATATTGTTAGCCTTACGCTGCACTCTGTTTGGATTACTCTGCGCCTGGAACCCCATTAAGCCAGCAATATCCCACAGCAGCCCCCACCTTTAAGCAGCCCGGAGTTCCATCAGTGTCCAACCCTACATAAGTCCCGTCAATGAATTCAATTTCTCCAGAAGCCCAGTCCACCATGGGGTTTCTTGTTCTCAGACATTTCAGCCCTAAGACAATAGGACGTGTCGCAATGGGAGACACAATGAACCTCAAAGTCTCTATATGGGTCCCCATAGTCATTTGAATCTCTTCTGTGAAAAACTCCACTGGCCCCCCCTTTCATTTCTGAACCGTCCAATTGGCAAAATGTAATAGGCGTATTTAATTTGAAAAGGTTCAGTCCCATCTTCTCAGCCACGTTTGGGTGCATTAAGCATCTTGAGCAGCCAGAGTCTAACATTGCCACCCCCGAATATTTCTTCCTCCCACCCAAAGTTTTTAACTGTACCTTTAGGTGCATTGTCGGGCTGGTGCTTTCTCTTCCGTTGCGCCCCTTTGCAAAGGCCTGTCCCGCGGCGCTCTTTAGAACAGACCTTTCCCGTTTCCCGCCGGTTGGAATTTGATGTCGGATTCATCGCTGTTGTCATCCAGGTCCGAAACCGGGTTTAGGTCTTCTATTGCCGCTGCCGCTCCTTTGCGCTTGTTGGGTGCCGGTTTGTCGCTGCTCCCGTCTGCTGACTTTTTTGCCGGTGGCTTTTCTTTAAAATTCGTTTTCCCTTGAGAGCAATTACTTATTCTGTGTCCCTCCTTCCCACAACGGAAGCACAACCCGTCTTTCACATGGTGTTCTTTCTCCTTTTCCCAATTTCGTTGCATACTGTCTTTGCGGGGTTGGGGGGTAAAAGTTCCTTGATTCCTTCACATGGATTGGAAGGTTCTAATATTTTGTAGCCGCATTCTGCTGGATTCAATTTTCCCTGCTAGTTGGATCCACCCCTCTAGCGTTCCTGGGTCATCTCTGTCTATTGCTACTTCGAGCAGGTCCTGTCTTAGCCCATACTGAAAATGCTCGATTTTAAACGATTCAGGTCAGTCTGGTAATTTGCTTAAAATCCTTTTGAAGTCCATAGCATATTCAGCTACTGTCCTATTTCCCTGCCTTAGGTTCTGTATCCGCGTCCTAGCTGACATTTTCGATAGAGTGTCCTCAAATCTTTTGCGCAGGGCGTACATAAATTTCTTAAAGTTCCTCAACTCCCGAGCCTCACTATCGTGTAGCTCCACTAGCCAATCGCCCGCTTCCCCTTATAACAGGCTGGAGATGTACCTTACTTTGCTTTCTTCCGTTCGGAAGGTGTGTTCAAATTCCCCCATACATCCTTTTACATGCGTTAAAAAGCATGCCAATTTTTAGGGTCCCCATCGGATTTTATCTTCAATTCGCCTATGCCACTCGGTGCATTGGCCCACTGTGGCCTCCTACATTGGTCATAGATCGGGGTCACTGGCTGTCGGTTGGGAGGACGAATTTCTTCTTCCCCTTCATCATCTTCATCACTAATCTCACTTGCTTCCTCCTCCCCCTCAGAGGTTACCGGGCTCGGTGCCATCCCCCTGTGTCCTTCCCAGGTTTTTAGCAACTTCTCCATGGCCACCCCTATGGAGTCTAATTTGCTGTTAATTTCCCCCACGTCTAGGTCCAATTGTGACATTTGTGCTTCCAGGACCTCGATGCGCTGGGTTGGGGTGACTCTCTTCTTCGCTCGCCTCCCCCCTCTCTCTTTCTCTAGCCCTTCGCCAACTGCGACTGACCATCCCGCTAGCTTAGGCTTTGTAGATTCTAGGGGGGGGGGAGTTTTGATTACCTCTTTCTTTTGGGATTTCTGTTTCTCCCGTCTGTTGGTGGTCTCGGTATAGTCCTCTCCTACTCGCTGCAATGCCTCCTCCATCGTCTGGGCATCTGACGAGCTGGCTCTGGCCACTTCAAAAGTCTCTGTATAGTCTCCTTCTTCTCGCTGCAGTGCTTCGAAAGCTTCTGCCTCGTCTACTGGCTCCATTCCGTTCCGCGATGCTGGCATTTGTGCTGGATGCGTGACCACTTTCCACCGAGAAGCTCGCTGATTACTCAGATTAATCCTCGGGATGCGTGGACAAAATTTCATTCAAGTCATTATGTAAGGTGCTCCATCCGATGCCTAAAATCTCCTTACTCTAGAGTAAACCACAGACGCGAGGTTTCTTAGAAGCAGAAAGATTTATTACAAGACATGAAGGCTAGCACGAACAAAGACTTGAATGAATCAGCAAAGCATGGCTTGTCATATTTAAACATTCCCCCTCCCGAAGTCCTTTGATGTTGACATGTGTAGCTCGTGGCTCCAGGGTGCTCAGACATCTGTTTGCATAGATGTGTACTGGCGCTGGCCGCTTTAGGTGTGAATCGTCTATTTCAAAGGTAGGCGCCTCTTCCGTGTCTGTTGCGCACCACCCTGGCTATGCATGCTTATCTAAGATATTGGCAGAGGTCTGCACAGCTCTGACAGTACCCCAGTACTGCCTTTCCCACTCTTTTATTGACTATGAGAGCTACTCGATTTCTTCTAAGGGATTCTTGCCCACAGTAGTATATATAATGGTCTCCTGAATTAAATTCACCCATTCCTGTCCATTTTAGTTCACTGATTCCCAAGATGTCGATGTTCAATCTTGTCATCTCTTGTTTGACCACATCCAGCTTACCTTGATTCATAGATCTTACATTCCAGGTTCCTATGGAATATTGTTCTTTACAGCATCGGACTTTCCTTCCACTTCCAGACACATCCACAACTGAGCGTCCTTTTGGCTTTGGCCCAGCCGCTTCACTCTTTCTGGAGCTACTCGGAATTGCCCTCCGCTCTTCCCCAGTAGCATTTTGGACACCTTCCGACCTGAGGGGCTCATCTTCTGGCGTCATCTCTTTTAGCCTTTTGATACTGTCCATGGGTATTCTTGGCAAGGATACTGGAGTGGTTTGCCATTCCCTCCTCCAGTGGACCACGTTTTGTCAGAACTCTCCATCATGACCTGTCCGTCTTGACCTGACTTCATTGAGTTATGCAAGCCCCTTCGCAAGACCAAATTGCCAATATCCGCTGGATAATGGAGAAAGCCAGGGAATTTCAGAAAAACATCTATTTCTGTTTTATTGACTATTCTAAAGCCTTTGACTGTGTGGATCATAACAAATTGTGGCAAGTTCTTGGTGGTATGGGGATACCAAGTCATCTTGTCTGCCTCCTGAGGAATCTGTATAACGACCAAGTAGCAACGGTAAGAACAGAGCACGGAACAACGGACTGGTTTAAGATTGGGAAAGGAGTACGGCAGGGTTGTATACTCTCACCCTACCTATTCAACCTGTACGCAGAACACATCATGCGACATGCTGGGCTTGATGAATCCAAGGCTGGAGTTAAAATTGTTGGAAGAAACATTAACAATCTTAGATATGCAGATGATACCACTTTGATGGCTGAAAGCGAGGAGGAGTTGAGGAGCCTTATGACGAAGGTGAAAGAAGAAAGTGCAAAAGCTGGGTTGCAGTTAAACCTCAAAAAAACCAAGATTATGGCAACGAGCTTGATTGATGACTGGCAAATAGAGGGAGAAAAAGTGGAGGCAGTGACAGGCTTTGTATTTCTAGGTGCAAAGATTACTGCAGACGCTGACTGCAGCCAGGAAATCAGAAGACGTCTACTTCTTGGGAGGAGAGCAATGGCAAATCTTGATAAAATAGTTAAGAGCAGAGACATCACACTGACAACAAAGGTCCGCATAGTTAAAGCAATGGTATTCCCTGTAGTAACCTATGGCTGCGAGAGCTGGACCATAAGGAAGGCTGAGCGAAGGAAGATAGATGCTTTTGAACTGTGGTGTTGGAGGAAAATTCTGAGAGTGCCTTGGACTGCAAGAAGATCAAACCAGTCCATACTCCAGGAAATCAAGCCAGACTGCTCACTTGAGGGAATGATATTAAAGGCAAAACTGAAGTACTTTGGCCACATAATGAGAAGACAGGATACCCTGGAGAAGAAGCTGATGTTAGGGAAAGTGGAAGGCAAAAGGAAGAGGGGCCGACCAAGGGCAAGATGGATGGATGGTATTCTGGAGGTGACGGACTCAACCATTGGGGAGCTGGGGATGGTGACGGCCGACAGAGGGCTCTGGCGTGGACTGGTCCATGAAGTCACAAAGAGTCGGAAACGACTGAACGAATAAACAACAACAACTTCGCCACAACAAGGCAGTGATCCATGAAGGGGTTTATCTAGAATACACATTGCCAACTCTACTCCCAAATTCCTTCCTGTTCCTAAACTTGCAAGTTTAGGAACAGTGAGTCTACATCTAACAAAATATCTAATTGTTTTCATATGCATAAAGACCTTCATCTCACTATCTCTTCTTCAGTTACACATTCAATAGAAAGGGCTATTTATTATATTGTTTTAGGTGTAACTTACGTTTATAGGTTTTAATTGTTGATATTTTGTAAACCGCCCAGAGTCCCCCATTGAGGGAGATGGGCGGTGATAAATTTGAATAATAAATAAATAAATAAATAAATATTCAAGACAGTACTTAGAACAATTATCACGGTAGCACTTTTCTTCAATCAAATTCAATTTTTCCCTCCTGTTGCTATCAAGTCCAAACATCTTAAAGTTGCCAAGGTTGAAAAACACTGAACTAGACCCACAATGGCTCATTGCTAGTCTGACAAAATGTTTAACTGCTAGAGCAAAGGCTGTGTTATGCTAAAGATTTGTAATGATGACAGATTTCTTGAATATCTGCAGTTCCTTGTTTATACGAAAAGCATTTAAAACTACTAAGGTAGGTCATTTCCACATAAACACACACTTCACACACTTTGATTTGTGCAATTCCAAACAGTAACCATACTTTAATCAGACACATTTTGCGCAGTGTCAAATGTTCACCATGTGTGAAGGAGCCACCATAGACCTAGGTAGTAGGCTGAACTTAACAAAAAATACATGTAAGTTGTAAACTTTCAAAGGTCTAGTACTGAAGAGGTGAACATATTGGTTAAATACTGTATGTAAATAAGTAGTAGACAGTACCTGATAGCCATGCTTTTCATGCTATGAAAAGAGGTTATCTAGATAGATGTGTGTAGTACTTATTGATTATGTATTACCTGGCATTGGTTTTGGACTAATCCGCCCACTGTCTCATATCCCAGGGCATAGCTTCCATCTAATTTAGCCCTTTTATCTTTTCCAACCACTTTTATGCTCTTTATTCCTTCTATATATTTACATTTCTGAGAAGCTTTTTTGTTTTAAGCCAAGCTGATTTAAGAATCTTCATGTGATCCGAGAGTTGCATTGTAACATCTACCCCAACAGAATAACCAATTAATTAATTATGTATCTCTCAATAACTGTGCTCATCAGTGCTGATAAATGGATGGATGGATGCGTCTAGAAATAGGCAGATAGTTCCTGCCCCCCCCCCCAAAAAAAAGCAAATGCATTCTGGATGGCAATACTGTACCTGTAGAAGGCATATGTTACGACTTCTTCGTTCCTACTACTAATGCACCTCAAAGGAGAGGATGCATCATTGTTAATCATTTTTAAGCAATGATTCTGTAGTCATTGTGACAGAACGTTCTGTAACTCACTGAAAACTCCAGGGTGTACTCTCTAAAGTAGCTATTCCCTTTTGAATCCCAAGGTGCTCTTTATTTTTATTGTAGCAAATTGTGTATACATTCAGTCTATGAAGGTTCTCAGTCATCCAGGTGGAATTGTCTGTAGCTTGAATCATGTCAACTGGATTTCTATTTTCTCAGTGGAAACGTTTCACTCCTTATCCAAGGAGCTTCTTCAGTCTGAGCAAAGTTGGTAAGGGAATCCTAAATATGTTTCTAGGTAGCTGTGTGACCTTACACCTGGGGCTAGGTCATGGTTATATTGAGATGTTATTTTTAAGTCCTTTTATCATCTAAAGGAGGATCGTTAAGATCACCATGCTGCTGTTGAGCTTGTGAAATGGTCTTAAACTTCCTAGGCACAGAAGACAACGCGGGGAGGAAGATGGGGGAGAGGTTGTGCCTGAGGCCCCCACCTCTATTCAAGGAAGGATTTTCCAAGTTGGCATAAATGGATTCCTTGACCCCTCTCTCAAACCACCTATCTTCTCTGTCTAAAATGTGAACATTAATGTCCTCAAATGAGTGTCCTTTTTCCTTTAGATGAAGATAAACTGCTGACTCTGGTCCTGTGGTGTTACTTCTCCTGTGTTGGGCCATCCTCCTGTACAAAAGTTGTTCACTTGAGCATTTATTCTTTACTTCATTCTGTTGTCTTTGTTCCCCAATATCTAAATTTCAATCAAAAGCTCCTGGCATAGAAAATAATTGTTGACTCAATTTATTAGGTTATACACTAGGTCAATTGATGGCACTATTAAATAATTTGTCAACTATTTGTAGGGTTTGATGCAAGATCTTTATTACAGAAGAAAAACATTTACCTGAAAAATGCAAGAGTGAAGGAAATCTCAGTAAGTTTGCTATCTTTAGCAGAATTAACGTGGAAATAAGTCACTGAACCTGATAGGACGTACTGTACTTCTAAATTACTATGCTTTGGTCTGGGTAGTGTAGAAATCACTGATGGAATAAAGAATCTGAACTATAGCTATAGACAAGGATATAGAAAGAAATATAATTAAAGGGGGCATGTCTGCGCTTTAGAGCATCACAGTACAAAAATGCATTGTGAACAGTATCTTTCATGTATAACAACCTGCATTAGTTCAGCTTTGAATTTCTTTGGGAATTAAATTGTTTAATAGATCCAACTTTTAAATATTCACTCAGAAATATTTTTATCACTTTAGAGAGACCATCCATGCTGCTACCTTTATTGCACCAATATATTAATCAGGATGATTGCTCTACTGTAAAGTGGAGCTGTCCCTGTCCATTTTTAACAAAGAATCTGATGCATGTAGATTTTAAAGCAGAATGGGCTTTATGTGTTAAAATGAAGATAAAATTTTACACATAATCTTTAATTAATTGTATAATTAGTCCTTACTGGAATTGGGGATATGTTCTATACCCAACAACTCTGCAAAGAGAACTGGAGGGTATCACCTAAGTTTTCTAACCACTACTAAATGTTGGATTTATATAAGCTGGTAGAGGAGAAAGAAAAGATATAAGGAGCAAAGATGGTGAAAATGAGGTTTGTCAGAACAGAGAGTGTTTTTCAAGGATCTTTGTAGGTGATGAGGCAAAATTCCAGGACCAGCAGATGAAGGAAAAACATCTCTCAACTACAGCAGAATTCCTGGAAGAGGTTCCTTAAGGACACAGGTGATGTGATTCAAGGCCTCACAGCAAAGTGCACGTGCCCCTGCGCTTGATCTCCAAAGCAGAGACTACTACTCCCAAATTTTTATTGTTGTATGGTGGGTACCGCACTTTGTTGATGGCCTCCAGGCCCATGCAGCGCAAAAGACAGCCACGAAAGTGAGTAAATGTGTCGAAAGTAAACTTGCCATGGTACTTGCCAAATCCACTGAGTCCTGCAATATTAAAAAAAAAGTTCACATCAAATCCTACTGACTGTCATCCTTCAGCTGACAACACAACCTGGGCAGCCCTTGTATTTGTTCTTTTTCATCAGGCTGCAGAATAGCTGCTCTTAAAAAGCTCTTTCCTCATAGTGCTTACTATCAGAGGTTTTATATCCAATGGACGCTGCACAACTACTCTTAAAGAAGGGACTAAAGAAGAGAATCCAGTAGAGACAAGCAAAGCTTGGTTAGATAATAATTTCCTGGCCTGCTATGTTTCCTGATTGTTGAACTACAGCCGCCTTAATCCCCAGTAAAATGAGCTTATTGCTTTTTTTTGGTTACCATGATATCCAAAAATTGAACAGAAATTATATCTGTGTATCTTCTCGGTTTAACCATGGTCTGTAGTCAAAATGCAATAATCTTGATTTTTACATAGCATGTTAAGCTGGGTTTAGTGCAGTGTGTGACCAGGCCCACTGAACCAGAGCTGTTTACCCTGTTGAATACATTTTGATCCTGTTAGCACCACTTACAAAGTTAAAAACAGTGAGCCTCCCCCCCTTACCCTTGTTTACCAGTGTAATGTAGACCAGGAGATTTCCTGACCTCCCATTCATTTATAGATGACCACCGAGCTTGTAACACGGTGGGGTACTTATTATTTGATTGCATTTGGTTTAATCTGCAAATATGATGGAACTAGTAAAAAAAATGATTCTTAACATCTTTGAATCAAAATCATCAAGAGGGAGAAAGCTTCAGGTTGGAAGAGAAGGACAAGGATGGCGGTAAGAAATGGAGATAGCATAGAAGATAAAAGGCTAATCATACCAATGCCACCAAATGGTAGGGAAAGCAATGTTGCATGTATCCCGGTATCATTGCCACAAAAGCCACCACTGCTAATACTATCCAGTACACAGTTCACAACCTATAAAGAGAAAAAGAGTATTAGGAGTCCTGTCCTTAATCTTCCACACATGAGTTTTATCAGGTCCCAGCTCTATGATGATAAGGGACATGATACAAACTAGGGTCTATAGCTTTTGTGCCACTACGAACATTGGGAATGTTGAGAATTGCCACAGGCAAGCTCACAAAATGGCTACCATTGTAGATGGGAGGAAGGTATGTTGGTATAAAACATGTCTCTCCACAACCTACAACCTTTACACCACCAAGGCCAATAATATTGCTGCTCTCACACAGTTTAGCCACCAGTTGCTCTGCTGAACACATGGTGGGATGGAGTCGGTGTTCAAGCTCTCATCTTTATTATTGGCTTATTTTTGCCCTCCTTGGCTACTGGACTTTCAGTGCTGCTCCATGGTTGGCTTAATTTTGCCACACACAGAGGCTCCTGCCCAAGGGCAAGGGGTTTAGAGTCTCACAGCTGATGGGACCCACAGGTCACCTGGGAAGCAGGTGACCGCCATCTCTGCAGGTCCTCTTTTCTTCCAAGCCAGTGGGAATATTGATCTCCTAGAAGACCCACCTTTGATCTTCTACGTGGGGGATATTCCCAGGTTCAAGCTCAGAAAAAGAAGAATAGGCTGCACGGCCACAGCATAAATGAGCAGCAGGACTCAGCAGCCATGCAGCAGGGACCATCCGAGCCAATTGGAATCCAGGAGATTGCCAACCTCCAAAGGTTCCGTGTGCCCCCCGAATGTCTGCAGGGGAGCTCTTGTGATGCAAGAAAAGGGAAAAGGCTACTATCGTACCAGAGCAGCTAAGAGAAATTGCTGCCTCCTCAGCAGTGGGCTGGCGATGAGAGGGAGGCTCTGTTTTGAAGACATAACCTTAAAAAGGGGACTGTAATGTAGTTTTCTTTCGACTGTGGATGTGTGGATGAGCCAATTATCTTTAACACAGGCTTATTGCTAAATAAAGAAGGATAGACTTGGGCTTTCCTTCTATCACCCAAACTGTGTTACCACTGGGCAAAGAACTGCTGCCATGCTGGGTCATCACAGCTCACCACTAAGCACATTTGGAAGATGGTGCAAGTCTCCTTTCTTTTAGCCATCCTGGATAGGGTTATGGGAAATAATCCAGATTCTCCCAGATACAGTATGCTGTAACCTAAACAATATACCTTGTCGTCACAGGAGAAGGCATAGGCAGCTAGTGGGCGTTCTCTGCAATTGATGAATTGGATGGCCTCCTCCAAATCATTCACAGTGAAAATGGGCAGGATGGGACCCATAATCT
This sequence comes from Charina bottae, assembly GCA_023362775.1. Lineage (NCBI taxonomy): Eukaryota > Metazoa > Chordata > Lepidosauria > Squamata > Charinaidae > Charina > Charina bottae. The sequence continues at coordinate 202,716,000 of JALMGJ010000001.1, forward strand.
CCTCTTGCATGATTGGCTCCCATTCCGTCACATCCACCATCACTGTGGGAGCTGTAATGGGCAAAAGGTCACTTCAAGACCAGTTCTGCTTTTATACCATAACGTTATTGTCCAATTAACCAGAGCTTAAGCTTTCCCCAGGATTATACTTCCAATATGCAAACCCAGGAAAACCTCTCTGTCTTCTTGCTCTGTCTAAAACAGACTTTCCCGATCTGACACTCGCCAGATTGTTGGACTTCAGCTTTATTTTTATTTATTTATTTATTTTTCAAATTCAAGCTTTCAAGATCCCTACCCTCTGCGGCCAATGAGAGTCCAACAGATTTGGTGAGCACCAACATGGAAGGCTGATCTAAATCCCTATACCTACTGACCATGCACTTCTTAATATGATTGATTGATTGATTGATTGATTGATTATGTGCCATCAAGTCGTTTTCGACTCCTAGTGACCACATAGATTTTCTCCATGAGCTTACTAGATAGTAATCACAAAATGTCTTTCTGTCTTTCCCAAACCCCAAACCTTTCCCCTTCCCCTTCCCCCCAGCTATATACTCACCAATATAACGGTCACACTCATCGGTCTCTCCACCAATGGCCACCCGGCCACAATTCAGCAAAGCTTGGACACGCTGGAAATGCTTATCATTGATCAGGCGGGCAAAATCGGGTGACTCCTTGGGATTAGTGCCATAGAATTCGCGGATAGCGTGGCGCAGGCAAGGGATCAACTTCTCCTGTGTTTCAACTGTACAGATCACATAATCTGGTGCAACGCATGTCTGTCCAGCATTAACAAATTTTCCCCATACAATTCGGTTGGCTGCATTCTGGAAATTGCAGCACTCATCCACATAACAGGGACATTTACCCCCCAGCTCCAGAGTCAATGGTGTCAGATGTTTCGCTGCAGCAGTCATGATGATCTTTCCTACACGGTTATTCCCTGTAGAGATATGGAAAAATTTGGGTCAAGAAAGATACATAAACAGCCACAACTCCCATCCAGAATCAGGGGCCTCAGTTCTGTGTTCAAAAACCACCTGTGTTGTTTTTTGTCTAACACTCTTCCATACAGATCAAAAAAACTCCACACAGGTTGTTTAAAAAACGTCCACTAAAGGTTAATAATAGTTGGCAAGGGAACTCTGCCTAGGCAATTTGTATATAATTCAAAAAATATTTTCTGATTTACAAAGAATTTCGAAGTTACTTATATTAAAAACAAAACAAAACATGACAGCCTGTGATATCCTTTTTGACTAAAAATAAATGTTCTGGGATAGGTGGAAAAACAGTGATTTACAAATATTTAACGTATTGACTGCTGCAAGAATTTGAAATGCATCAACTTGAAATCTTCGCAAATTCCTGTCATTTCTTGGTAAAAGAAAAATTCAATACTACATTGTAACATTTAACAAGAACTAATTGAAAGAAGTAACAAGGAGTAATTATTTATGTAAATTTGTAAAAGTACAGGGATTATTTTATAGATTAAATTACAGCTACCATATAGGTATTTGTTTTCTACATTGTAAATACTATTTCTGGTTTTGATTTTCTTTCAAAGGTTTCTGATTCTTTAAAGGAAAAGGAAAAACAATGTTGTAAATAATAATCAATGTTGACTTTACTTGCCTTTGTCAAAAATAGATTGCTTTATACCCTGTGTTAGGATCACATCATCATATCTAGTAGCCCTAGCCACAGACATGAAGGAACCCGTGGCAGCTTTTCAGCTGAGGGAGACTTCCTCCACATGTTTAGAGACACACCCAACGTCTATGACAATCATATCAGAAAACCAGAGAGAAGGACGGGGCTAAATAGGCCACTGAGTCCGACCTCGCACTGAGTGCAGGGCTCGAAGGGAAGCATCCACAACAGATGGCCGTCCAGATGTACTACCTCTCCAGGGATCCACGTTTACTGTTGGGATTATTTCCCTAATATTCACTCAGAGTCTTCCTTCTTGTACCTTAAAGCTATTATTCCATGTCCTAACTTCTGGGATGACTGAGAAGAAGTCTTGGCTTCTGTGCGGCACCTTTTCAGCTCCTTGAACAGTGCCATCATACAGTATCTCCCACCCCGCAGTCTTTTCTTTCCTCAGGGCTAAAAATTCCCAGTTCAACTCTACCATCTATGCTTTAATTTCCAGTCCCCTGATCAGGATTGCCCTTCTCTGAACCTATTCCAGCTTATCTGAAATCTCCTTAAACAACAATAGAGTATATATTCCATCCAAATTTGTTTCATCAGTGGATTTGATAACTATTCTGCCTACCTCCTCATCCAAGTTATTTAAAAAATGTCCATTTAGATGTAGAATGTATTAGGGACAGTCCATTGAAATCCCATACCAAACTCTGCTGCCAAACTCCTGTTAAATGTTGCAGTTGTTGTTGTTATATCTGAGGTGGAAATGAAATCCAATGTAGGCTGAAATTAGGTATCTTCGTTGTTGGGGGGGGGGGGAAAGCCTGAGAGTGACACTTTTCAGTACGTCCAAAAGACTGAACTTCTGCATCAAGCACAGGCTTTTTCCTCCTTCCACTGTCACAACTCATCTTTTCCTCCACCGGTGGGCACAAGGCCTTCAGTCTGGAAGCTGCTGGCAGGGGGAGTCCCGAGCACCACACGCAACGGTTTCCCCAGCCCAACTTGCCCCTAACTCAGCTGCACTGCAGTGGACAAGATAAAGCGACTTAACTAAGACACACAGCAGATTTCTGCAACACAGAACAATTTGGTCTTCTAGAAAGGCACTGTATTAGCCACAGAGATAAATTCTACTGCCGGTGGGGTGTGGTGGGGTGTCCCAATGTATGATCTTAGGTAAATTATCTGAACCTTTCAGTTTCAATAGTTGAATATTGGCTTACCACACAGATTTTTGTGCAGTCATTAATGATCAATATTTTTTTAAAAGAAATACTATTGAAAAGAATAACCTGAAAAGAATATTCAAGAAGAGAAAATCACCTGTATAGAAGATATAATCAAACTTATTTTCCAGTAATGTTCCTGTTTCTTCAGGACCAGCTGTCACCACAGCAAAGGTTTGCTATAAAATAGAAAAGGAAGTTCACATCCAACCAAACTGCCTGCACATCACACAGGTGGTGCTTTCTGTCTCTGAAGCCCTGCAGGAGAAAAAGCCTCTTGGGGGCACTGTGGATCAGGGAAATGCTGCATTAAATGGAAAGGAAACTAAGAGTTTCCTAACTGCCCAGAGTCCCCCTAGTGGGAGATGGAGCGGTGATATAACTCAAATTATAAATAAATAAAATAAAATAATTTTTCCTTAAATATTTTGATTTTAATATGAGATTATCATTTTTGATTTAGTGAGCATATGGCAATAGGGGCCTGTGATATTTTCTTCTGTGTAACCTTCCTTTGGGAGTGGAATTGTCTTACATGCATAGCCTCATTCTCCCTCTAAACAGATAACCATTTCAGATTAGTTCAGATCCAGAGCTTTTCCTGAAGAGGCCCAAGGAATTGCCCATCATACAGTATTTCCAGGAAATTAAGGCAAATTACAGAGGAAAAGGCAAATCAGAAAACCTGAGTTACATTTTGACTTTTTAACAAGGTAAACTTGCAGCTGAGGAACTCACCGAATCGAGATAACAAGGCAGTGCTTCTGCGAGGAGCCTCTCAGTGTGGCTGCTCACCTCTGAAGGTTTGAGAATCACACAATTCCCTAGTATGGGGGAGAGGACACTTCAAGATGGTTGCCACAGATAAACGTCCACACATGCCTGGGTCTCTTGGAAGGACACCCGTAAGATCCAATGTCTAAAATGGATTAGGAGGCAGCTTCTCACTCACCAGCTGCAATGGCCCCCACCAGGGGCAACAAAGTAAGTGGAATAGGGTAGGTAAAGTTTCCAATGATCAGCACCACACCAAATGGCTCCTTGCGAATGAAGGCAGAATCCAGCTGTGTCAACTACAGAAAAACCAGAAAAATCCATGAAAGCAACTGGGTGAAGCAGAAAGGAAAATTAATTTTGAAGAAGATTTTGTAGGGGTGGAAACACTTGATGAGCTACAAAGTACAAGCCCATTTCATGTCTGCTTTCAAATCAATCTTTGCTCTAACACACATCAGTTAACATTGTTTATCCTCTTTTCTCTTCCTTATAAAGGCAGTGCAAGGCTCAACTAGCACTGAAGTTTGGAAAGCTGATGCTGAAGAGTTTTCATTTTCAGTCAGGAATTCTTGATTTGTTTAGTTAGCATGTTGTTTAATCTCAGTAAGATTCCTCCCTGGCATGGACATCAGGTGTTTCTGATATAAAAAAGGATCCTCCACGCTAATTGATTATGAGTGGGTATTTCTGTTGCAGCTTGGGGAGTTGATACACACACACACACACATACAGTATATACACATAAAGATGTTTTCACACATATCACTTCAAACATTTTAATCTCTCTTGCACTGTGCACAGATGAAAGCAAACAATAGCAATAGTAACTAGGGATAGCTGGGAACTATGAAGGTTATAATTTGATTTGTTTGGAGGGCTCTAGGTTGGGAAAGGCTGTTCTAAGCCAATGTGACTGTAAATGAATCTAAATTGGAGTGCAGAAATTATCCTACAAAAGCAGCTGGAACTTCTTCCTCTGATGGCACAGCAAATATGGCCCTAGAGACCCTCATCTGGAAGCTGCCCCAGAACGTTTACATATCAGTAGCCTGGTATCATCCTGGTATGTTCAATTACAGATCTCATAATCCCCAAACACCATGGGAAGGACATCAGGTAGGGAAGGCTGGAACATTAATACCCTAGTACACAGCTTTCCAAACTCTGTGTCACGACACAAAAGTGTGTCGCCTGCAGGGCCCAGGTGTGTCGCGTCAAAACCTGGAAACGCTGATGGTGCGCTGCTGCTTCTGGGTTCTCACACGGCACACAAGGACACTGCTGCTGCCACCGCTGCGGCGCGCGAAAATCCGAAAGTGCCGCAGTAGCGGCGGCGTGCAAAAACCGAAAGCGGCAGCGGCGCTTCCGGGTTTTTGCATGCTGCCACAATAGCGGCACTTCCAGATTTTTGTGTGCCGCCACAGTGGTGGCACTTCCGAGGTTTTGTGTGCCACCACAGCGGTGGCGCTTCCGGGTTTTCCCGCGCCCCGCCATTGGTGTGTCGCCGCGGAATAAGTTTGGAAAGCCCTGCCCTAGTACAGTGTTTCTCAACCTTGGGAGCTTGAATATGTGTGGACTTCAACTCTCAGAATTCCCCAGTGAACATGCTGGCTGGGGAATTCTGGGAGTTGAAGTCCACACATCTTCAAGCTGCCAAGGTTGAGAAACACTGCTCTAGCAGTTAGAGTCTTGCCTTCCAATATGAGCATCCGTCTGTTTTGAAAGGGCACAAATAGAAAGTCCATCTTTGTTTGATGAGATAATATACCCTTTAGACTTTCATCCCTGCCCAACCTAGAACCATTCTTTTCCACTTGATCTCCTCCCACTCAGTTTGACTCCTTACTAGGTTCTTGTCCACATTTTCATCCTTCATCCAGCTGCTTAAGTTGTTCAGAGCATTGGCCAGTTCATTTCTGACTAAGAGAATCTCAGTGAGCTCAGTTTCAAAGCAGGGCTGTGGAGAAGAAAGATAAAATGCGATGCATCAGTGATGTCCATACCGGGTTCAGGAGGTGAACGATGCAGCAGCTCTTCATTGAGCAAAGCTTGTGTCTCATTCATTGCATGGTAGTGCTTTATGATGCACTCATCCCAATGGATTCTTGAAATGTAGTATTTGGGCTTTACATCAGGACATGGCGCTAAGTTTAGTTCCCTAGATACTTAACCCGTAATCAGGCAGAAGACTCACAGACAAAGTCAGCTACAAATGAAACCATATATAGTCAGATGATTTACTATGCAAAGAAATCAAAGCCTTTATTAGTTTAGACTTTTTCTTCCCACCTTTCTGAAATAATGGATACTTGGCTGTGCTCCAGACCATTTCAGAAGGCAACTCAACTATGTTTACATTATCTTCTGTAGCCTGAGAACTGCTGCTTGCCACCTTGCTAAATTCAGCTCTCATTCACATCCGGAAAAGATTGTTTCCTGTTCATAACTTTTCCATGGAAAATCGACTGAAGGGAAAAATGGAATAGCTGTGCAATGTCTCTTAACTGGCAACAAGCCCTTTGTCTGCAAGTCCCCTCTGAGCTGCCAGATGCTGTGGCTGGGTGGCCCACTCACCTTGCGTAGGTCTGCACACAGGGCACACTGGATATCGGCATGCCTTTCGTCCAGAAAGTGACACAGGGCCTCCAGCTGTTTTACCCGATACTCCATAGGACGTGTCTTTCCTGTCAGCCAGGTAGCACGTAAGCAATGCACCAGGCCAGCATAGGGGTTTTTACTAGGAGAAAACAAAGACTCATCAAATCAAAAGGGCTATAGAGAGTCCCACTCCTTAGGTCATTTATGTTAACCCTGACCCTGCAAGGCAGGATGCCCTGTAAGAACTGCATCGACAACTGTTTTGCCTTTCTATAGTTTTCTAACCCAGTTTGGGAGTTTCTGCCATGGCTCAATACCTTTGTAGCTTCCCAACACTTCATAAAAAGACTTCTACTTCAGAGAAGGATCAAAATAATATTTTCCCCCTTTGACCAACACTTGTGTCATTCTTTTTCTGAAGAATGTCATCATCTTGGGCCAGAAGTAGGAATAGCTACTCCCATACTTTTCTCATAGTTTTCTTACAAACTCACTGGGTCATATCCAGACAATAGGCAAACTTTTTCTTTCATGTCTGGAATCAAAGACTGAAACAGTGAAATGGTGGAGCACAATCTCACCACCTAGGACAACTGCATCTATGCTCAGGCTTCCAGCCAGCCATACCCTCTTCTAGCTTAAAGCAACTTTCCCCAATCCAGCACCCTTTACATGAGGCAGATCACAACTCCCACCTTCTCCAACTAGTAGTGGTTTTGACCCTTCTGACAAGAACGGTGCACATCTGAAAGGCACTGGATTGGGGCCTGCTCAGTTGTTTGTAATGGTTGGCCCTCGTTATGCTCTATAATTTCTCAAACGGAAGACCACAATGCCACTGAATTTTATGAATTATGCTCTGACTTGTTTTCTTCAAAAACTTTCTTACCTGAAAGTTGCTCAAGCAGACCATGCATTCACTACCTCTGGTCAACATTGGTTGATTCCTACTTGTAAGCTTCAGACAAACTTTTATGGCAGTTTTTCTCCACTAAGCTGTTCAATATGGTTTACCCTTGTTATGCACAGTCAGCCTGCGTTCACAATGCGACAGCCTCCCTGCCATTAATTTCTTTTGTTTGTTTGTGTTAGAAGCCTTATTCTCTCCTTCTCTTACTCTTATTTTGCTGCACAGTACTGTAATGCATCTGTGGGTTTTCAGACAGAGTTCAAGATTTATTTTCCTATCTATAAATTTATTGAGAGCTGCTATATAACTTGAAAGCCATCTTTCTCCTAAAATCACTAATTATAGCAGATCAGCACCAGCTTGTAGTTTGATAAGAGCACGTATTTGTGTAAATCAGGCTTATAGATCATATCTTCTGAATAACTTTTTTTTAAAAAAAGGTTAATTTTGTTTATTTCTCATGGGATTGACCACTCGGAAGTTACAACTGGTCCAGAACGCAGTGGAAAATGTTCAGCCTACTTATGCTTTCTGCTCATTTATATACACAGTCAGTCACACCTTAGTCATTTCCTGTTTTGATTAGTATAATGCGCTTTACATGGGGCTGCCCTTGAAGACCACTCTTCCAACTTTTCCTGAATGCAGTGGCGCACACAGTATTGGGCGTTCCTAGGTTCGCCCACGTTACACCTCTATTGTGTGATCTGCACTGGCTTCCAGTTTCCTTCTGGGTGCAATTCAAGGTCCTGGTTATCACCTTTAATGCCTTACATGATACAGGACCTGGTTATTTGCAGGACTGCCTCTCCCTCAGAATATCTGCCTGTCCAAGCTTCCTGTGGAAAATGGCCGACTGAACAACTTTGCCTGTGAGCTCCATGGGCAGATCTGGCAGCGTGGTAGTTTTTTTGGGCACAGAATAGGACAGAATGGAATGGAATGGAATGGAATGGAATGGAATGGAATGGAATGGAATGGAATGGGGGGAATTGAAGCTTGCTGTGGGGCATCCTAAGGGGATGATCACGTTGCCACATTTTTGTTTTACTTTTTTATGGTATTGTGGTTATTTTATAGTTATTGGGATTTATTGGTGTTGTGAGCCACCCAGAGTTGTTTAAGATGGAAACCATAGAAATTTTTAAAGTAAATATATAAATAAAATCCCTTTCTGAATGGAAGCTAGATCTGCAATAGTGAGTCCACTGCTAAGATATAAACCAATTTAAGTTCTCCAAAGCATTTCTCCTGGAAAGTGTCCCCTTAATCTTACACTGTGATTTCTCAATATGGATACTAAGCACTTGAACAAAGGTACTCAAACAAGAGTGGCAGGAAAGCATCAGAGTAGGTTGGCAAAGGAGCAGCAGATTGAGGTACATAGAAACCAACGGACTCAGATCAGGTTGATGCAACCCAACTGCTACCCTGAAATAATTGCTTCCACAAGAGTTCCTATTCTGAGCTTTTGGCTGTTGAATCCCATTGGTTTGTTCGTGTTGGGCACAAAGAATTACAAAACACCTCTGAAGTCATCCAGGTGAGCAGGAAGAAGCTGCCAAGATGTTTGCAGAGACCTCCTCAGGAACCACTATGACCCACATGGCTGAAGCTTGCGAGTGTCCCAGGAGTCACCCTGCATTCCCCAAGCTTGGGGATGAAGTCAGCTGCTTTGTAACAGGGGACATAATTCATGCAGAGGACCAGTTCATATAGACGGCACTTACAATTATTTTTTTAAATGCAAGGTGCTTTTATAATTTGTCTGTTGCTCATTTTCTCAACGAGCACCCTCATTATTTTTGTTTTCCTGCCACAGGTTTTTTTTGTGCCTTTTGCACAACAGGCAGGAAATGAGGATGGACGATGTTTCCAAGAACAGATACGCAATGTTGGAAAGAAGCAACCCAGAACCTACTGAATGTTATTACAGGCACAGAACTGCTTTTATGTGGGGAAAAGAGGTCTAAATGTAACATACTTCTTTATGCATAAAATGTGTCTTGCTTCGTCTTTGCTGCCCCCTTGTGAGCACAGTTCTAAGTGCACTGTCTGCATTCACACATCAGGTGTGATTTGTTTAGTTTTGATATGATGTGTTATGTGAACCCTGCCACATGGGTTTTAAGCAACGTTTATAAATTAGCAAGATGTGTGAACAAGCTACTCACTCTAGCCTCACTAAATCCCCTAGACTTTCAGGCGAACGTGCTTCCGATTCATCTGCGTACGTGACTTGCTTTCATGCCGTATACTCCCCGGACTCTCATTCTTCTGTTTCACCAATAAAACATCACACAATCTGAGCTCAACAGAAAATACAGTCTAGTAATCTGGAGAGATCTCGCCTAAGCTGTTTTGCTCTGTACCAGTTTCTTACCTCTGCGTGTCTTGGCATTCGCTGGAAATCTTCTGGGTTTTGTGGCATTTGGGGTTGGATTTCCCTGAAGAGCAACTCTGGGTGTTCTCACTTGGGCATTCCTGGGGTGGTTTGTTTTCTTGTCTTCTGCTACATTGCCCTGAAGAGCCACTTTGGTGGGGAGCATCTTGGGGTTTTTGTTGCTGTTGCATATTGTGGTGTCCCAAGCAGCTACTCTGTATGCCCTCATGTCCTAGAAATACACTTTGCACTATTTCTCCAGCTAGAAAAAGAGAAGAAAATAATCAGATGGCCTACCTTGCTGCTATCGATGCCTACACATTTTCTGCTTATAACTGCTAATGTTTACTCCTTCTAATAAAAGGGGAAAGATAGATATACTAACTTCCTTCAGTTTCAGGAGGATCTTTATTTACTAGTGCTTTTCTAGGCCCATGGATTCACATCTATCATGTGAATCCTCTATATTGAGGAGAACAGGTTTTGGGGATGCGGTCATGGGCTGTGACACATTTCAGGGCATTCCCTGCCTATTTATTTATTTATGGAATCCCCTATCATCAGCGGGTAAGACGCCAGGCTTGTCGATCAGAAGATCGCAAGTTCGGAGGTTCGAATCCCTAGCCCCGCGTGCGGAGTGAGCTACCACACTAGTCCCAGCTCTTGCCAACCTAGCAATTCGAAAGCATGCAAATGCAAGTAGATTAATAGGTACCACTTCGGTGGGTAGGTAACAGCGTTCCGCGCACGTCATGCAGCCACATGACCGTGGAAGCGTCTTCGGACAACGCTGGCTCTTCGGCTAACAAACGGAGATGAGCACCGGCCCCTAGAGTCGGACACGACTGCACAAATGTGCGGGGGGAACCTTTACCTTTTACTATCATTTCACACACAGAGAGAGAGACACACACACACTCACCTGCGGTTTGAAATTGTACATTTATTTATTATTAAACTTCTATCACCGCACCATCTCCCCCAAAGGGGACTCTGGGCGGTTTACAAACATAAAGATTAAAATTCTATTATAAAATATAAAAATACAATATACAACTACTTATTATTATAAATTAAATAGAAAATCCAAGAGGGCAATCTTAACCAACCTAATACCAACATGATCTTAAAAGGGTTCTAAGACACCAACCATACCCATGAGGAGCTATTCCTATTCCCGTCCCACGCGAGGCGGCAAAACCAGGTCTTTAAGTTCTTTCGAAAGGAGAGCAGCGATGGGGCCTGCCTCACCCCCGGGGGCAAAATGTTCCAAAGGGCAGGCGCCACTGCCGAGAAGGCGCGCCTTCTGGACCCCGTCAACCGAAACTCCCTTACCGACGGGGTTCGAAGCATGCCCTCTCTACATAATCGAGTGGGACGGTTTGAAGTTATGGGGATGAGGCGGTCCCTCAGATACCCTGGTCCCATGCCATGTAGGGCTTTAAAGGTCAAAACCAACACCTTGAATTGCACCCGGGAGCATACTGGCACCCAGTGCAGCTGGCGTAGCAGAGGTGTCACATGGGCCGATCTAGGGGCACCAATAACTACGCGCGCTGCCGCATTCTGGACCAGTTGAAGCTTCCGGATACTCTTCAAGGGTAGCCCCATGTAGAGCACATTGCAGTAGTCTATATGGGAGATGACCAGGGCATGAGTGACTGTACGGAGGGACTCATATCATTCTGCAGTTTATGTAGCCCAGTCTTCCACAACTGGTGGCTTCCAGCCCAATTGTACGGGACTGCAATTACCAGAATTGTGAGCAAAAATGCTGTTAGAGAATTCTGGGAATTGTTTCATCTACACATTTGGAAACTACAGAAGTGAGGAAGGTTGGTGACTGTAGACTTAGACAAAACCAGCTATGCATCCAAATAGCAAAATGGTGTGAGTACAAGAAGTCCTAGTCTTAAACTCTGTAGGACTTTTTTTTTTAGTTTTCTATGACTGAAGTTTGACCAAAGAGCTGACTAACAGATGCTACTGGCAGTGGAAGGATGGGACACAATTTTAGGAGTATACATAAATTCTAGTGCTAAATAAATTAAACTTAAGCCCACCCTAACTCCAGCTTTGCCACTGAGACAGATTGAAAACATATTCCATCATAACAGATTTTCAAAAAATACAGTAGAAGAGCTTTGTAAGTAGAAGCCAGAACTATTATAGAAGTGTATGTTATACTAGTATGGTTACTTAAATGTGATGGTGTTTAAGCTTCTCAATAACATCAGGCCTATCCGTGTTTTTAATTGCATGGGTGTCCTGCCCTTCTTTCAATTAATTATTAAAGCATACATAAGTGCTGCCCTATTTTATCCTCATAGTAACCTTGAAGCATGGTGACTTACCCAGAGGCATCCAAGTAAGCTACCTGGCTAGAGTGGGTCACTTCCATTCAACTCTCCAGCCACTACTTATCTTACCTCAGGGCGAATAACGCCGTGATTGATCTTGCCTCTTTTGATTTCTATAACTAATATGAAAATCATATCAAGAATTTCGAAACACTGATCTCCCCATTCATCAGTGCTGAAAATCTCAATATTTTCTCTTTATACAATTATTTCTAGCCAACATTCACACAGCCAAACTTTTTATAGAACGTTTAATAATCAGGGGGCTAAACAATCGCCTTCATCTATGCACTTAGGCTGTAATATAGAACATTATGAGATACTGAAGTGGAAAACGTAGTGGTGGAAATTGTCCCTATTACTTTGCTATATTCTTAATAGGGTGAGTATACCAGTCCTCTCCAACCTTGCGTCCTCCAGAGGTGTTAGCACTCCCAGACCTGGCTGGGAATTCTGAGTGGTGAACACATTGGGAAGGTGCCAGGTTAGAGAAGGAATCCACACCTATGAGTTAAAGTGGGGTAACCACAGATTCTAATGCGGAAATAGTTTAAAGCACATCATGGGTTGCATTTGTACCTTCTCTGGTGAGTACGTTCTCCTAGGAAATTTCTCCAGAGCTAATTATTCCTCCAGATAAATTCAAGATCAGAAGTAATATTAATTGTGAGAGGGGGAAATGACTGGGAAGAAACATCAGTGAGACCACTATCCCAGTTATTTCCATCACAGTTCCCCTTCTTTTTTAGACATTTTGCGTGACCTGCAAGATTTATGGTGCTGCAGGATCTGGCCATAGAAAGCAGCTATGTGCTCTTCCACCATGAACCACTGGATGGGCAGGCCAGGCCTACAGAAGATACCATTAGAGCATAAGTCACAAGAATTAAGAATCGATGGCCCTCTAATATTTGTTCAGCTCTCATCAGCACTAGCTAGAATGGTTAATGGTTAAGGGATATGAGCAATGTAATCATGCCATAATATCTGGAGAGTCACAGGTTGCCTGTATCAGACAGATACTGTATGCAGCAGCCTCTGAACAGAAATTCCCCCATATCAATTGATTTTGACTTTGTTATCGTTTATTTTTATATGTATTTTTATTCATTAATTGGTGAAGGCAAGATCTCATGGCAATCATTTTATACTGGTTAATTTCAGTTCTGTTGATTTCATGCTGATCTATTTTTGGACTAGATTTGGATATTCCCCCTTGGGAACAAGACAATATTACATCTAATGATATTTCCTTTTTAAAAAGTCAATCCTAAAGGAAATCAACCCTGACTGCTCATTGGAAGGACAGATGCTGAAGCTGAAGCTCAAATACTTTGGCCACCTAATGCAAAGAGAGGACTCACTGGAAAAGACCCTGATGCTGGGAAAGACTGAAGGCAAAAGGAGAAGGGGACGGCAGGGGTGGAGATGGTTAGATAGCATCACCGATGTAATGAACATGAATTTGAGTAAACTCCGAGAGACAGTGGAGGACAGGAAGGCCTGGCGTGCTATGGTCCATGAGGTCACGAAGAGTCAGACACGACTAAACGACTGAACAACAAAACAAATTTAATTAAGTAAAGAATGAAATAAGAAGAGTCAAAGGGAGCCAAGAATTCTATGAGTTAAGTCAGAAATCTTCAGTAATAGCAACTTCTGGGGAAGAAATGGCGAACTGAAGACTGCTTCACGAAAAGCGGAACTGATGGCTGCAGCAGAATGAAGAGGCGGCGAGCAGACCGGCTCTTTGAAATCGTCTCTGTCGAAGGAGAGGACTTGAGATTGCCCATCAGTGCTCCAGGCAGTTGCTCCTCATAAGGAGACCACAAGACAGCAGTCTCTGGCGGGTTTAGAGCTCTGGGAGACGAGGGAATAGCCATCTTGCTCAAACCGCGGTCAGCGCCATTGAAAGGACCCTAGGTTCACATACTTCCTTTTCTAATCACTTTCCAAAATTGCTTTTCCTTCAATCATTAGCAAAAGAAGTTTTAAATACCAGTTTAAGGAGTTTAAAAAATATTTTTTTTGAATACACAGCAAAAGGGTAATTAAAACTTTGATTTCAGAAAGGTAGAAACAGACTAAGGGTCCAGATAAATTTGAAATAAGATTTTGGAATTAATTATAAAGAATCCTTCCCATGGGAAAAAGCTTTTGTTTTGAATTCTTAAAAAAAAAAAAAGACTTTAAATATTGGACACTAGTGGGAACATTAAGTGTCCTTCCCTTAATGTGCGATTAATTGAAATGTATAACAGGAAAAATGTATAACATGAATTGTATATGTATGTAAGCCGCCTAGAGTCCTCCGTTAGGGAGGGGATAGGCGGGGTATAAACATCAATATAAATAAAACACTTCAAAGTTGACAAGTCATATTCACATTTCCATAACAGTTCAAAACCCAAAGGACAAGTAAAACTAGAGCCAACTTCGGCATCCTCCCCATTTTCAATTTTATGATATCAAGTATGTTGTTTGAATTGTTCTTTTGCCTTGTAGTTTTATTTCTGTGAGAAATGAGCCTGTTCAAATATTTACCTGGTTGCCAGTCAATTATGGGAGGTACTGTATTTGGAATCTCTGAGCTCTTAAGCAATTGAAGTCTGTTGTATGTGCCAGCATAACAAGATAATTAGAGCTGACAAAAAAGCATCCACTGTGTTGTGGTTGGAGAATGAGGAATCCTGGCTCCATTATCCCTTAATAGAAGCCAGGCCATTGGCTGAATTCTGGCACCATCAGAGTCATGCAGAGCTGCTATCTCGGAAGGCCTGTAAAGGGGGACTAAAAACATGTCTACATGGCCAGAGTTCCCCATCTATCAGTGAGGTCTCTTCACCCCTTGCCTCACTGCATTTGCTTGCAGAGAGGAAGGAAGAACAGTGGAAAACAGCTGGTCCAAAGACTTGTATAAGGCCAAGGTGGCACTAAAGGGCCTTCAAAGCCAAGGCCGGGAAGAGCCACAGAGCTAGGAGGAGTTCCTGCCAGTGGAAAAACAGCCTGCTTCGAATCCCATGAAGTAGAGCAGAGCTTTCCAAACTGTGTGTCGGGACATGTTAGTGTGTCGGCTGCAGTGTCTGGCTGTGTCGCGGCGGCTACTGCTGCCTCCGAGTCCTGCCAGGATTCCACACAGGTCCTACTGCCTGCCTTGTGCCTTGCTGCCTCCAAGCCTGCCCTGCCAGGATTACTGGCAGGTCCTAGTGCCTGCCTTGTGCCCTGCTGTAAGCGTGTGTCATGAAATGATGCCCTGCTGTAAGAGTGTGTCACAAAATGATGCATGTCTAAAAAGTGTGTCACCAACATGAAAAGTTTGGAAAGCTCTGCAGTACAGGAAGCTCAATTGCAGAAGACAAGTTTTCCAGTTGGAATTTTGGATAGCCAAGATGTAAGAAAATGTGGGAACTTAGGGGCATGGAGCTACTGTAGGGATGGCACTCAAACCCTCTGTACAATTACCCATCATCAAATTCCAGAAATGGCTTCCTACCGGAAGAAAGTACAAAAACGCTGGTGGGGTAGGAAGGTCCTTGAGAAACCCTCAGGAATCTATATGTGATTTCTACGGGTGGTGAGCAATGTGTATCCTACCACTCTGCTTTTGACTTCTTCAGCTAAAGCCATGTTGTCTTTCTGTCACTATAACTGTCACCTATCTCCTTAAACCTTTTCCTCTTTGCAGTATCAAGCCTTTGCTGCCTTACCTGTTAAATTTCTCTCTGAATTGGGTCAGATATGTATGGTGGTCATTTGAAGAGCTGATAATCACCCAACTAAATACAACAACCATCTTCCCTGAAGAGCTTTCTTTTTGAATCGACACTTGAACACACAAGAGTTCTGTGTGATCAGTTGTGATGGCTAAACCACGCACTGAAGCTAATACCTGGCTCCACAAAACAAATGGAAGGAAGTAGTTATTTACGTCAGGTATAACTAACTTGTGGAAAATACTGTCCCACAAGGTTGTGATGGCTTCCTAGCTTCAATGGCTAGAAAAAATGGCTGGACAAATTCAGGGATATGAGGTCTAACATTTGGTAATCCTGGTAGGTACTGAGAACATCCTATCCAATGGCAATACGCCCTGATGCTGGAGACAGTTTTATACACAATAGGCAGTATGTCGATTGGAAGATCGCAAGTTCGGAGGTTCGAATCCCTAGCCCTGCGTGACGGAGTGAGCTCCCGCACTTGCCCCAGCTCTTGCCAACCTAGCAATTCGAAAGCATGCAAATGCAAGTAGATGAATAGGTACCACTTTTTGGGAACTATTTGGTGGGAAGGTAACAGCGTTCCGCGCACGTCATGCCGGCCACATGACCACGGAAGCGTCTTCGGACAATGCTGGTTCTTCGGCTAACAAATGGAGATGAGCCCTGGCCTCTAGAGTCGGACACAACTGTGTGGGGGAACCTTTACCTTTACCTTTGCTTGCAGAATCTCATGTTTGCAAATTCTGAGGTAAATTAATCTACACTTCCCAGACTCAAAGGTGGACCTAAAGGATGAGAGATACTTATGACCAGCAAGACTTGAAAGAAAATGTTGATAAATACATGTCTGGCAGTCCTTCACTGTGAGACAGGGCTCCGCAGATGTGAATCTTGTGCAGTTGTTTTACATTCTTTTTTCTCTGTATAAACAATGTAGGCAATTATAGGCCTGCTGTAACTCCCAAACCATCAGACGTTAAGAATATATCCCACAGACTCTGAGCTATTACTGGTTTTCTGATCTGTCCTGAGTCCTCCAATGAAGACTTGGTCTTAGTGGTGGACTGCGAGGAGTCTCTCGTTGCTCAAAAGGCTTCAGAGGAGGGGACTTGCAAGTGCAAGCCAATTAGCTATATCCTGGCACCAGAGGTGTTGTATTCACAGATGGGAAAAACCCCTTCATGGCAGCAAATGCTGCTTCAGAAACAGCAGCACGCCACCACTTTGTGCATGGATCATTCTTGGCTCATGCTGTTTTAGGCTGTTCAGACCCCATCATAGCCATGGGAAGAAGCCCAGTAGCCAGCATGCCAGCATTAGGAGTTTGGAAGGCAACAGAAGCAAGGAAGAAAGTAGCAATGCACCTTAGTGTGTGTGTGTGTGTGTGTGTGTGTGTGTGTGTGTGTGTGTGAGAGAGAGAGAGAGAGAGAGAGAGAGAGAGAGAGAGAGAGAGAGAGAGAAGATGGGGAAGGGAAGCAAGGAAGAAATTAAGAATGTTATCTCTGTGTGTGTGTGTGTGTGTGTCTGTCTGTCTGTCTGTCTGTGTGTAGATGGTCCTTAAGCTTGGACAGGAGGTATTTAGTTACTGGCTGGTCAGCTGCAGCTCTCTATGCCCAGCTGTTGGCCAGAAAGGGCAAGCACCTACTGGCTGGCATGCTCTGAGAATTCTAGACTTGCAAGCATATAAATATACCCAATCTAATAGCACCCTGACATCAATCAAACTAGATCTGAAAACAATCAAACTCTCAGCTGCTTTTTAAACTAAATTCAGAAGAGTTGGGGAGCGAAAGGCTAGTCACTTGAAAGAGCCTCTAACAGATATACCTGAAAGCAAATGGAAGAGGGCTGCATTTTTATTTCTGCAGACCTTTTTCTCACAGGGGAGTTAAAGTGCTTTCCCGCCTGTCCACGTTATGGGACTGGTGGATCCCCCTGGCTCTGTTTCCCCTCCCACCAAGGCTCTTCTGCTGATGGAGAAGCAATCCCTAATTATTCTCCTGAATGTAGGGTGGGATGCGATGGGATGGGATGGGATGGGATGCATTTAGGTGGATCTTAGAATTGTAGCTTTAGCTCCCTGTGAAGTGGCCTAAGCAACAGGTGGCAGGGTTAAGGAGGTCTGGGGTGGGGGGGAGTCGCAGAGAGCTCCCAGTACACCCGCTTTGTATAACCTCTTTTCAGTACCTGCCACCTGTCAGTAGCTGTACGTTCTGAAAGAGCAATAAACCCACATTCCAAACTGGCAAGTGCAAAAGTTAGAGATATCGGGTTTCAACCAAGCACGTCTCACACAAGCTTGAAGGAGGAGGCAGCCTCTGCTGTAACCTAATCTTACTTGCTTTGTGTGGGAGCGGCTGAATCCCAATTTCCTATTCCTGTTCCCTTCTCTTCTCCTCTTCCTGCTCGAATCTCCTACCAAGGAGGATGGTCAGCTATGGCTGCCCATATTGCTCACACTTCCATTCAGATGGGCCACATTAAAGAAGCATGTGGGTCTCGTCAGAACATATTGCTCGCACGCATGGGCCATTTCTACTAAGAGACTGTGAGTTACAATAAAATTGTAAGCTCTTTTTATGTTACTTTACATTAACGTGTGAAGTGTGTTTATTTTGTGTTTTTGAACTGATTAAGCCTTGTGCAAGTTTATGGGAACGCTTCTGCTCTGCTATATACTAATAAGAAGCTGCATGGAGTTCTGGCATTTGCATCCCAGAATTCCTACACAGACAACTTCTAATGAACCCAGTGGTGACTGAACTAGCAACAAACAATTGGCAGAATTCATCTCTCATACCTAGTTTGTCAACCTTATTTCCTGCAAACTTTTAAAAACAGCATTAAACCGATGTTTATAAGAAGCCCACATAAGCCCTGACTGGTGTCACGGAAAGTCCCCGTGAGGCATTGATGCAGGCAGATGCCTCTGTGGAAGGCAGGTGTCTGGTTTCTCCTGAAGTCCAAGCCAAAATGGCCCTGAAGGGCAGCGCCCAGTGACTGTCAGCCTTACCAGGTAGACCAGACAGGAAACACAACCAGATAAGCTAATTCTACTTTATTGTAAAGCTACATTAACAGAATCTTGAAAGTCTGAAAGTACAAATCTCCCACCGTCTCCTTTACACCCAAGAAACTAGGGAGGGTCCCTTCTGAGCCTCTTGCTCCACCCACTATCCAGCTGCGGACTATGCCCTCTCTTATCTGGCCATTCCCTAGACAGCATCTCTTTGTCCATCTCCCAAGGTCTTTCCCACATACCATTACAGTGACCAGAGGGGAGGGGAATGCCCACAATAGCCTAAAGTGGGCAATGAGATCTCAACCCTTGACCATGTCAGCAGTAAAATATTCAGTAAAGCATGCCAGATCATATCCCTGGCCAAAACAATAGATCAAAAGAAGAAAGACATTACTTAAAAATCAAAAGAGCTAAGGAAGACTTTAATCTGTTTCAGGTCTGAGTGGAGGATAAGATGAAGGTGACATCATGAGGCACAGGAAAAAGAAGTACTTATTGGGGCACATTCATATGGTGAATCCACTGCCAGCAATAGGCATCCTTGAACTTTTGATATTCACTAAAGTCAACAGCTCATGACCTGCAATATACCTTTGTGGTGATGGCTCCTGCTTGCCTCTGTCCTAACACAACTCAGGGTTTAACTCTTCAGATTTTCCCTCCTCCCCCAAACAATTTTGCAACATCTGGGGCTGTACTACCCCACTATCCCCCCCAAAATCAGTAGTCAAATTGATTTGCATGCTGATAGGCGAACAAGCTCCTTCCTGCCCAAGTAAAAAACCAAAAACAAGTTTAAGACCACGTCTTCATTGCACACTAATTCCTGCCCTTCACTTGACCAGTTCCAGAGCACAAGAAGGGGTAGCCACTGAGTTTCTCTGACTAATTTCTACACCACACTCCCCAAAGCTCTGATTATATCCAGTCCCTTTCTATCTGAACCCCTTATCGGAGGACAGAGCATCTATGACCCTCCAGATGTTGCTGACCACCAGCTGCCAGTATCCCTCACCGTTGGCTATGCCAGCTGAGGTTTCTGTGAAATGTGGTTCAGCAACACATGGAGGGCCATCACTGCTTCTTCTCTGAGATCTGAACTGTTGAATCTTAGAAGGGAATCCAATCAATCAATCAATCAATCCATCAATCAATCCAATCCGATCAACCAGATTGCCATCTCAGCCTTAAGAGGAAAATAGGGGATTTGCTTCCAGCCTACATTCTGCTTTGGTACCTCTTTCCATTGCTGCAGTTGTATTCCTCAGCCTGCGCTTCTGCTTCTTGTTGCCTGGCTGGTGCTGGGTGCAACTGGTAAGTGGAAGTCTCTTCTTCACCCTATTTATTTCTGGAGAACTGTTTTTTATTCAGCACATTTTTGTTGCTTTGTTTTCTTAGCACTTCATCTCTGGCCATGCTGATTGGTTGTTAGCCAAAGCCCTCTTCTGGTTGATTGGATGCTGAAGGTCCTGTGGGTGTGGCTCTGCAAAACCACAAGAAAACGAATTCAGTGCAAAGAATATGACTGGAAGGATGAGGATGGTCCATATGGGGCACGTGGAGGTCTTCTGGAACTCAGTGGGCAGAGACAAGAAAAACAGGGAACCTTGGGGGCGGGGATGGGGAAAGCATAGGAATGAATACTAATAGAATAATTTATTAAATTTATATGCCACCCAGAGTCGCTGGGAGTGGGCAGCATAAAATTTAATTCATCATCATCACCATCATCATCATCATCATCATCATCTAGGTCTGAAACAAATTATTTTCTGTGCCAAACGTACTTGACGAATGTGAGTAGAATTCAAGAGGAAGAGAGATCTTCTCACTCATAGCACACATGATTTTAAAATATTGCAATGTTTTAATATTTAAAACAATGAGAAGTGTAATATTTTGCACTCTTGGCTAGGTAACAGTACAGCTCCTTCCTAACAGTGCAATAGTGCCATAGGGATCACTCTCTCTGGCACTTACTCTGATGCTCAAAATTCCACTCTCCTCCTTCATCAGGCACAGGAAGGCTGGTGTCCTGGAGAAGACACTCCCTCTTCGTATGTGGAGATACTTGTTCGGGTTTTTTTTCAGAAATTGGAGTGAATCATGATCTGGAAACACCATGCTTCTATCATAATCCTGCACATGACACAGGAATCCTGTATGCCCAACCACCACTATTATCCCGCTGCACCTCTGAAAATAATTACATTAAACAAAGATGTTGTCTTTCAGGATATAATGAGAGTGTTTTAGAGTTCATATCTTTGAACAGAGCTCTTAATTGAGCATCCTGTGCTGGAGGGAACAGGTAACACTGGAAAACCTTTGGCACATTTACTGTGGTGCAGCCAGAAGACTCTGCCTTTTGAGTCATTCAGCAACAAGGTCTTTGATTCCTATGACTTTGCCATCCAAGACTATCTGTAAATTGCAGCATCATGAGCTTCTGCCACAGAGCAGACTATTAGGCAACTCAAATGGCATTCTTCTGCTGTAAGATACATGCAGAATTGCAATGTCTTTACCATTCCATTTTTATTTTTATGAAGGTGAGTGTACCAAAAAACCTGATCAGTGGAAAGATGATTAATACCGACTGCAAGACTTAATTCTTAATAAAACAAAGATGAAATCTTTCAAGACTATTTCCTCAGAACGATCAAAACCACCTCATTGCTTTCAATATCATCAAATAAGCAGCACAGTTCACACATAATATTTTCTTTAGAAGAATGTCAGACTAGGCTGTGGAAATATGCATCATTATCAAAAATAACTCATATTTGAGCTTCCTGTGGAAAATGGCCGACTGAACAACTTTGCCTGTGAGCTCCACGGGCAGAGCTGGCAACGTGGAGTTTCTTTTGGGCACAGACTGGTTTTTCTGTAGCCCCAAGTGTTTTTCCGGATTAAGGAAAACACTAAGAATCCACCCATTTGTCCTCCAGACGGTGAGTTGCAGCCAGGAGACCGTAGACGGTGTCTGCGACCGAGCGGTAAGACTACACCGGGAGGCTGGGATTTAATCTTGTCAATCCCACGCTTGCATTCCCTTATTAAAAAGAGAGTTAAGTCGTTGCCTTTCCACATCTTAAACACCCAATTTGTTTTTAAGTTCTGTATTTTAAGAGAAGCTTTTTGCAGTAAGAAAAAGCGGAATCTCTGGGTGATTATAGTTATTTTTGGAACTTCTTATTACAAAAAAACAAGTTTTGGCTTTCTTCCCCACCTGGGTTATATTTAAAGTAATACTATAATACTGCCTTTCTGTTGTTATCTTTCTGGCTAAATTCCTGTCCTGTTCCGACTAAGGCTGGACACGGAAGCGTTACTGAAATTAACTTTATTTACACGGTTACACAAGCGGCCCAATTTACCGTATTTTCCGGCGTATAAGACGACTTTTTAACCCAGGAAAATATTCTCAAAAGTCGGGGGTCGTCTTATACGCCGGGTGTCATCTTATACGCCGGAAAATACGGGTACTCGCCGTATAAGACCTCTCCTGGCCAAGTGCAGCCGCTCGCCGGAACGCAGCCCCCAGGGAAGAGCAGGAGGACGAGCGCGGGGCGGCGTACTGCATTAGGTCCCGTCGCTCCAGGCTTCCCTTTCCCCAACAGCTGCTCTTGCTGCCACTGCTTTTAGCGTCGCTGGTGCCGCTCGGCGAACTACGTAACAAAAAAACGATGGAAGTTCACTGGCTGGATGTGAGCTAGACACCTTCACTCAGCACAACTGAATCTACAAGCAGCGATATACGTGTGTGTACGTGTGTGAAAAAGGCAAGAGAACGGCCACAATCCCAGAGTTCTGACTGCCATCTTGAATTTATTGTCCCCCACCCCCATGGACACCCATGGCCCGGGATCCAAACGGGAAGAGCAAAAGAGCCCTCGGGACTTCACGTGCCTTCAGGCTGCCGGGGAAAAGGGTAGTTCGCTGAGCGGCACCAGCGACGCTAAAAACAGCGGCAGCAAGAGCAGCGGTTGGGGAAAGGGAAGCCTGGTAGGAAACGCGGCCAATTCTGGGGATTCTGCATTTTGCCCCCTCCCTTCCCAAGGCTGCTCCGAGGGAATGGAACTCGCTCCCCCCTCCCCGCGTTTCTCCATGGAGCGACGGGACCCAATGCAGTACGCCGCCCCGCGTTCGTCCTCCTGCTCTTCCCTGGGGGCTGCGTTCCGGCGAGCGGCTGCACTTGGCCAGGAGAGGTCTTATACGGCGAGTATATCCCAAACTCTATATTTTAACTGGAAAAGTTGGGGGTTGTCTTATACGCCCAGTCGTCTTATACGCCGGAAAATACGGTATACTGTCCTCTTCTTCTTCTGCAGGCTGTACCACAACAAATCCGAAGAACGTTCCTGGCCCAACCAGAAGGACCAGAGCGGGTGCAGGTGCTGTGGTAGATGCTGCAGCTGGCGGCGATCCGGAGGTGACCAGTGAGGTGACCGCAGGCGTGGAGTTAGCTTGGCTGTCGGGGCTGGAAGTATACTGGGGACCGACAAAGGCCACCCACTGGTGTCCGGCGTCGGCTGGGCTTGGCTGCTGGCCTGGGCTGCTGGCTGTCTGGTTAGACCGGGGCCCGACAAAGGCAGCCCACTGGTGACTGGTGTCGACTGGGTCCGGAGCGGAGGGCAACGGAGCAGTGGTGGCTCGGGCAGTCGGGAGAGGAGCAGGCAAGGCGGCGGCACTTAACCTGGTGCTGGCTTCTTCCACAGGAAACAAGGAGGGCTCTGAAGGACGTCCTGGAACTGGAATCTCGTGGGACGGAGGTGCGGTGACAGGAGGAGGTTTGGGCACGAGACTTGGCACAGCAGGAAGGTAAGACTTGGTTCCGAGGCTTGGCGCGGCAGCGAGGCAAGGCAGGGAGTCAGGGTCCGGCGCGGCAGCAGGGCTGGGCTCGTCAACGAGGTCCGGAACGGTGGCAAGGCAGGGCTCTAGCTTGAGGTCCGGGGCGGCAGCAAGGCAGGGCTCGGAAACAGGGTCCGGCGTGGAGTCTGGAGGCTTCGGCGTGGAGCAGGTAGAACGGTTGTCTCCGGCAGCTGAGGTAAGTCGCGACGGCCTTTTATTTCGTTTTTCACACCTTGGGATAGCAGGGGCCAATCGGGCTTCGTGTTGCTCAGCCCTCCTTTCTGGTCTCCTTTGGCGCGCGCTGATTGGTGGAGGCGTCCTTCCTTCTGAGCCTCTGCCAATCAGCGTCTCCGTTTCAGGCCTGCTGTTTCCGGGGGCTGGCTCCTCTTCCGGATCGGACTCCAGCATGTCGGCTGGCAGCCAGGTAAGTGGCGCGAACCTTACAATTCCAAGGATGAAGTGTGTGTTTTTTTTCTCTTCATGTATCTATTATTTTAAATTGTACTTTCTGTTTACTTTTTTTTTTCTACTGTCTGCCTGAATATTTTCTTTGGTTAATTTTGGATTAATTCATTAACCTCTATCTTTGTGAGTTAACTTTTTAGGGTGTGCTATAATTTACTGTTTGAATAATGGAAGAGTTTAAAGAAGATTTAAGAAAATTACGTTGTCAGCAAGAAAATATCCTCTTAAAGGGCTGTAAAACCATCATACAGACTATTTTGGACATTAGGGATGAGATATTGGTCAAAATGGAACAATTATGTGAAAATACTATGATTGAAGAAGAAGACACGGGAAAAGATGGCGTTTTTGCTGTTGTGGGCGAAAATGAAATGCTCTCGGCTGAGAATTCTGAACTAATGTTTATGGGATTAAAACGACTGTTTAATTTTAAGATTGTAGAAAGAGTTACTAAGTGGTGGGAATGTTTTGACTGTTTCGGTCAATGTTTTGCGAAACAAGACTGTGCTGTGGGGGAGTTTTTTTTCTCTTTCGTTGGAAACTTTTTTTTCTCTTTCGCTGGAAACTTTGTATTTTCTGAAGTTATTGTACATCTGTGTAGAAAAAAAAGTCCTGTTGGAGTGATGTTGAAATATGCCCTGGTATATTTTGAGGAGGGGTAAAAAATTAAGAATATTTAATTGGACTGATAATGAGGTTAATCTGACTTATAGGATTTTTGATTTCTAAGACTTAAAAGATATTTTTTATTCTGGTAATATTTCATATTGTTTTTTAAGCATAATTAGGGCTAAGATAGTTAATTATATAAGTAGACAATTTATAAAAATTAAGAATATATAATTGGATTGATAGATTAATATGATTGTTTCATAGGGTTATAGATTTATAAAACTTAAAGGATATTGATAAGGTATAATGTTTTATACTGTCTTTGATATCTAATAAAGATTGTTAACTATAAAGGCAGAAGATTTATCTGTTTTCATAATTTGATGTGTATTGTGTAGACAGAAGTATATAGAATAGTAGTAGAAGGGGGAATAAAATTATTAAATGGATTATTTTTTAAGACGAAGGGATTGAAGTAAAAAATTAAATATATGTATGTATGTATGTATGTGTATGTGTATGTGTATGTGTATGTGTATGTATGTATGTATGTATGTGTGTGTGTGTGTGTGTGTGTGTGTGTGTGTGTGTGTATATATATATATATATATATATATATATAATGATATAATGTAAGGGGAAGGAGCAATTGTATTAGAGATTAATATATGTGTTATTGGAAGGATTTATAGAAATAATGTGATTATGGTTTGACTTAGAGGAAGGGTTTGTTTGTGGAAATTGTTGTATATTCTTGCTGTGAAAAGCAGGAAGCCACCTGTGTATATGTAACTTTCTAGAAGTTTTCTCTTTTCTGTTTTTGCACCTTTAATGTTTTTCTTTCTGTATGTAGTGTTTTTTCTTTTTTGTAGTTTTTTATCTTTGTTCTAAAAAATAATAAAAAACGTTGTATACTAAAAAAATAACTCATATTTGAAAAACAAGTCAGATACAGAATTTAACAACATAGAATCCATTTATGGATTATTATTCTGCACATGGACTTGCACAACATCCAAGGTTTGGACTTCCCCTAGCAAAAAGTTTTAAAACATTAGATCTTGCCTGATTTGTTACAAGAACGATAGAATTGGCTAATTTATTAGAAGCTGCTACTGTACTAATTATCACAGAGGAATCACTATCTAGCTGAATCTCTTCAGGATACAGATTAGTAGGTCTTAATGCTCAAATTGGGAGGAAAGCTATGGCAAACCTAGACAGCTTATTAAAAAGCAGAGACATCACCTTGCCGACAAAGGTCTGTATAGTTAAAGCTATGGTTTTCCCAGTAGTAATGTATGGCTGTGAGAGTTGGACCATAAAGAAGGCTGAGTGCCGAAGAATTGATGCTTTCAAACTGTGGTGCTGGAGAAGACTCTTAAGAGTCCCTTGGACTGCAAGGAGGTCTAATCAGTCAATCCTAAAGGAAATCAACCCTGACTGCTCATTGGAAGGACAGATACTGAAGCTGAAGCTCAAATACTTTGGCCACCTAATGCGAAGAGAGGACTCACTGGAAAAGACCCTGATGCTGGGAAAGACTGAAGGCAAAAGGAGAAGGGGACGGCAGAGGATGAGATGATTAGATAGCATCACCAATGTAATGAACATGAATTTGAGTAAACTCCGGGAGACAGTGGAGGCCTGGCGTGCTATGGTCCATGAGGTCATGAAGAGTCGGACACGACTAAACGACTGAACAACAACAAAAAATGCTCAAATTAGAGAATTCACACTCCATAATGAAAAATTGGTTGTAGTTAGTTAGTTAGTTAGTTAGTTAGTTAGTTAGTTTAATTAGTTTTCATGGCAAGAATACTGGAGTGGGTTGCTGTTACCTTCCCCAGGGATCGTATTTAGTCTGAGGATATTTAGGCAGCAGGATACTATGGACAAAAATCTTCCTTTCCAGATCCCTGGACCCAAATGAATGCATTAAATTCATTTATATTATTCTGTTTATATTCTGCATTTCCTCCAACTGAATAATGGTGTTCAGTCTTTTTCCTGTTCCTCCTCTTATCCTCACAATAACCCAACCAGATAAGCTAAGCTGAGACGTAATGACTGGCCTAACAGCTGCAAAACAGAAGCAGAGGGTCCTGATGGAAACATAACGCTGGTGACTTGGAAATTTTAAAGGAAAAACTGGTTTTCCCCAGTTTGGGAAAATGTCAATGGAAAAGGGAAGATACCTCAGATTATCTATGGGAAAGTTTCTATTTCATGAAACCTTCTAGTATGTGGGCCATTCTGCTGCCAAACAAAACAAGACATCTTTTGGAATGTCTCCCAAGCTTGAATACTACTTGGTTAGGAGACTATTGGGGACCTATGCTAGTCTAAGCTTGTTGGAGGAGTAGCATGGTTATGCTCATGACATACAGTAAATAAATTTGCCCAGTTGTAAGAAATTAAATAAAGCATTTTTTCCTACAAGTTGCTGTGGTTTTGGCCAGCGACTCCAGCTTCAGGATGTAAGTATGAACATTATGTTGTATCTGCATTCTGGCTATCAGTATATTCAGTAAGGCATACAGGTAGGCAATACAAATCACGCAGAGCCTGGGGGGGGGTAGTGGTTGGACCTGCAAGATGCAGGTCAAGTCAACCATGGAAGCCAGGGAATCACATGGGCAGGATCCCACCTTGGCCAATTGAGCCACTCAGCCAGTTGAGACCAGTAATTCCAGTACATGGTACATGCCAATTCTTACACTTGAGCTATATGCAGATATGGGACACAATTTTGGGGAAACAACCTGAAAGTCTCCACCACCAGTATCCCGACTGTAATGGGAACAGGAACAGCTGTTTGCAATGTAGAACCAGAACAGATGCACATTTCTTTCATATCTGGCAAGCACCGCATCAACAGGCAGTGAGAAGGATCGTCAAAGAGGCTCTGTCGTAAGGTACTGACTGATAAATGGGGACTAAAAGCACACAAGCCTATTTTCTAAGATAACCTTTTACCTTTGTGAGCTGCCTAGGATTATTGCGTGTTAAGAGAGGTGGTCATATAAGTCCCATAAATAAATAAACGAATAAATAAATCTGACAAATGAGACTGAAAATCGAGCTTGACACCCATCCAGATTCCTCATTACACCCTCGTAAAAGGCAATACACAAGTGCACTGCTACTATGCAGTTGTGACTAATAGTAGGTTGCAACTCATTCCTGGCCTCTCTTACATAGTCCATTGGGAAAGTAGGTGCTTGGGACATGAGTCTACACAGAACCAGGATTGCCTCTGTGGAGAGCTCATGTAATTCCCTAGTCAAAGGTCAGATAGGGGTCTGTGCATCCAGGCTTGGCCGGCTTTTGCTTTGCTACGGGCAAAGGCAAGAATCGCAGTCATGATGCAGTTGCTGATCGCACAGCAAACTTTTCTTTCCTTTGCAACATGCTAGCATTTCCTCTAGTTATCAGTCTCTAGCGCAAAGTGCCCTGACGTGTGCCAATGGTGTGCAAGGGCATGTTTACCTCCCCAAAATGACAAATGTCCACCTATCTTGCATTCTTCTATGTATTTTGTCACAGTATGTATACTATTATGCTAAGATCTAATGCCTCCCTAACCACTAATGTCAATCCATATGGTGCCAACGTCAGGGTAGCAGGTGAGCAAGGGCGCTACTGTCATCCTCACCTGAAGGATCCGATGATCAAGCAAAACCACCAGCCAGAACTGGTGTGCTGGAGCACAATACCCAAAGCCATTACCCAATGGCTTCCTCAGCCTCTGGCAATCTTCCACTGAGGCAGCACTTCTGGGGTTTGGGTGACCAAAAGCTCTCTCAGCCACATTCCTGCATTGAAGACATAGTTGTAGGCTGCTTCTCTGGAACTCAGCTGCCCTAAAAATGGTTTCATTAGCTATCTCTGAAGAGGGTGTACATTGTCTCCAAGGATAACAGGTGGAATGGTACGCACGCGCGCGCGCGCGCACACACACACACACACACACACACAGAGAGTTGGGTTTCTGGATACAAATTGACCAAATCCATTGCAATGCAGAGAGTAGAATTCTGATATATAAATATGTCGTGGTGGATTTCACTGTAGTCAACTTCAATATCAATGAATTATCCACTGTAATCCACCATGCACTGAAGCTAACATATTGCTCCCATTGACCATATGGTGCACATATGGAGATACGGCACCTGTCTACTTTCCCAACACAGTGGGGAACCCCATGCCTCCAAGGCCATCCGTCCAAAGCCATCTTTTAAGGTTGTGGGATCACGATGCTGCCGTCCTCAAGGTACCAAAATGTTTTCCCATCATAGTTGAAGGGAAAGTACTCAGGCCTGTCATGTCCTGCATGGGAGAATTAAGGGACACAGACCAGGTTTCTGCTTGGGTTCCTTGCCCTCTTTGGTAAAGGATGACCTGCCAGAGTTTGCCTCTCCAGAGTAGTAAAACATAAATAGACAGGTGGGTGAAATTACTTCTATACTTCTGATGTGCTGTCACCTACAGGATAGCAGGGATGGAGGATTATCTTTCTATGATGAAAGCCAGCAGCAGTCCGTCAGGGTTGTATGCATTTCCTTTTGTCCTGCTGTTGCTCATTTACCAACATACACTATGTTGTATGTAGAATGGTGATGTTCACATATTCCCATCCTGTGTGTCCACATCACAGAACACATGCAGACGTTTGGTGGGGAGCTAGACCTTGGCATGCTATGAAGCAGGAGAAAGTGGAGACAAGAAGTATGCACAGATATGTGGTTGATTTGATCTCCACACATAAGTCAAAAGTATGATCTTTCTGATCTTGGCCACTGCTCTCTACAGTTCATTTTCCACCTCTAATTTCTCACTACCTGTTCCTGTGCAAGCAGTTATGGAGCACCATAAGTGAGGATGGCTGGTATACGTGGAATGATCTGCATCACCCTCTCCGCTGGTTTTACAACACAGAGCAAAACCTCCACCATAACTCAGTGGCACCTGCTATGCATGTTCAAAATCTATGTTTTGCAATAATACATTCTCAGGAAAGGGTGCCAGGAAAGAAATGGTTTATATTTTACTCTTTAACTGATTACCATTTCTCCCCTGTGTTCCCAGATTACTTTTCATGGTTGGAGGTAAAATAATAATCAACTCCACAGGAAGGCTAAAACTATTTTCACTGAGATTGGCTATAATACAGTAACAGAAACTTCCAAGTCTGAACCGCCGCCTCCTTCTTATACTCCAGTGAATGAGGGTGGCATCTGCCTGAGCTGTTTCCGAATATTATCTCGTTTCTCAGGACTTAAAACAGTGTTTCGGCCCCTTTTGTCTACATAATGGTTTTCGCATATTTCTGTCAAGGCATCTTCCTTACTCTCTACCAAAGAGAAGTGATTAAGTCCCTCTCCGCTGACAGGGTTTAACCATCTGTCAGAACTCACTCCCTGCTCCTTGCTCTATCTGCACAGACTAACTGGAGAGGGAGTTGCACCAATTGGCTAAACGTGCTCCCACTTTACCTGCAGAAGTCTGATCACCTGGAATTGCACTGCCAATAGCATGGGCAGCACATCATGCTTTGAAATTGCCACTGGTGGTTGTAGGCTTCAGGGGAAAACATGACTTTGACACTAGAATAGGTAAGGACAATTTAAGACTGCCTCAGGTGGAGGTGGAGGATGAAATGAAGGCAACATCATGGGGAGGTGGCAGAAAAACTAGATTGACAGGGCATGTTTGTCCCCTGTTTAGATGCAAGCGGGGAAAGGGCCACAAAGAGAAATAGCGGCTATATTTTGGACAATGAATAAAGAATCTTAATAAAGAAATGTGAGTGACAGAATATTCAATAGGGGGGAGCTGTGTGAAAGACATGAGATTGTTACTAACTTTAAAAAGAACTGTTAAAAAAGGAACCACAGAAAGATAAGAAACTCACAAACAGCTTAGTACAAATTTTAAGGGAATGAAACAGGCTGAGGGAAACGTCATCATCATCATTATCAAAAAGGTGCAGTTTTAGATGGATTTAACAGACTAAAGAAGCATGAAAGGGATATGTTGTAATTTAAGGTTCAAATAAAACACACTGTTACTCTTAAAGACTTTATCTTACATATGTTTAAGGGAATGAAACTGTCTGAAGGAATTATTATTATTATTATTATTATTATTATTATTATTATTATTTTAAAAGGTGCAGTTTCAGATGGACTTCAGAGATTAAAGAAGCATGAAAGGGATATGTTGTAATCTAAGGTTCGATTAAATGTGACTGTTACTCCTAAAGACTTTATCTTACATATGCCTAGTGAAAATCTCCACACCCTTTTGAGAGAGCTACTAAAAGACGGAACTTTCCCCATGTGTAATTTAAACATACCTGGCTGAGAGCTACAATTATTTTTATAAAAAAACAAACCACTTCATATGATGTCCCTAAATAAACATTACTTCAGATCTTTATATCCACGAACAGAGAAGTATTATCTGAAATTGACTGTAGCTTGAATCATGTCAACTGGATTTCTATTTTCTTAGTAGAAACGTTTCGCTCCTTATCCAAGGAGCTTCTTCAGTCTGAGCAAAGTTGGTAAGGGAATCCTAAATATGTTGCTGTGTGACCTTACACCTGGGGCTAGGTCATGGTTATATTGAGATGTAATTTTTAAGTCCTTTTATCATCTAAAGGAGGGTCGTTAAAATCACCATGCTGCTGTTGAGCTTCTGAAATGGTCTTAATCTTCCTAGGCACAGAAGACAAAACGGGGAGGAAGATGGGGGAGAGTTTGTGCCTGAGGCCCCCACCTCTATTCAAGGAAGGATTTTCCAAGTTGGCATAAATGGATTCCTTGACCCCTCTCTCAAACCACCTATCTTCTCTGTCTAAAATGTGAACATTAATGTCCTCAAATGAGTGTCCTTTTTCTTTTAGATGAAGATAAACTGCTGACTCTGGTCCTGTGGTGTTATTTCTCCTGTGCTGGGCCATCCTCCTGTACATAGGTTGTTTGGTTTCTCCAATGTAGAGTTCAGAGCACTCCTCACTGCACTGGATTGCATAAACTACATTGCTTTTCTTGTGTTTTGGAGTTTGATCTTTGGGGTGTACAAGCCTCTGTCTCAGTGTGTTGGTGGGTTTGAAATATACAGGTATGTGGTGTTTGCCAAATATCCGTTTTATCTTTTCAGACACGCCAGCCATGTAGGGAATGACCAGGTTCTTTCGTTTACTCTGAGTCTCAGCCCTATCTGTCGCTGTTTTAGGTCTGGTAGATTTAGATTTGGTGAAGGCCCAATTTGGATATCCACAGGCCTTCAGGGCTGTTCTCAGGTGCTGATTTTCATTCTTTTTGGAATCCATGGAGGTGGGGATGGTTTCTGCTCTGTGTGACAATGTCCTGATGACTCCTAGTTTGTGCTGCAGTGGATGGTGGGAGTCAAACATCAGATATTGATCTGTGTGTGTGGGTTTCCTGTAGATCCCTATTTCTATTCTAGGAAACCCACACACAGAGATCAATATCTGATGTTTGACTCCCACCATCCACTGCAGCACAAACTAGGAGTCATCAGGACATTGTCACACAGAGCAGAAACCATCCCCACCTCCATGGATTCCAAAAAGAATGAAAATCAGCACCTGAGAACAGCCCTGAAGGCCTGTGGATATCCAAATTGGGCCTTCACCAAATCTAAATCTACCAGACCTAAAACAGCGACAGATAGGGCTGAGACTCAGAGTAAACGAAAGAACCTGGTCATTCCCTACATGGCTGGCGTGTCTGAAAAGATAAAACGGATATTTGGCAAACACCACATACCTGTATATTTCAAACCCACCAACACACTGAGACAGAGGCTTGTACACCCCAAAGATCAAACTCCAAAACACAAGAAAAGCAATGTAGTTTATGCAATCCAGTGCAGTGAGGAGTGCTCTGAACTCTACATTGGAGAAACCAAACAACCTATGTACAGGAGGATGGCCCAACACAGGAGAAATAACACCACAGGACCAGAGTCAGCAGTTTATCTTCATCTAAAAGAAAAATGACACTCATTTGAGGACATTAATGTTCACATTTTAGACAGAGAAGATAGGTGGTTTGAGAGAGGGGTCAAGGAATCCATTTATGCCAACTTGGAAAATCCTTCCTTGAATAGAGGTGGGGGCCTCAGGCACAAACTCTCCCCCATCTTCCTCCCCGTTTTGTCTTCTGTGCCTAGGAAGATTAAGACCATTTCAGAAGCTCAACAGCAGCATGGTGATTTTAACGACCCTCCTTTAGATGATAAAAGGACTTAAAAATTACATCTCAATATAACCATGACCTAGCCCCAGGTGCAAGGTCACACAGCTACCTAGGAACATATTTAGGATTCCCTTACCAACTTTGCTCAGACTGAAGAAGCTCCTTGGATAAGGAGCGAAACGTTTCTACTAAGAAAATAGAAATCCAGTTGACATGATTCAAGCTACAGACAATTCCACCTGGATGACTGAGAACCTTCATAGACATATCTGAAATTGAGTATACAGTTGGCACAAGGTTAAAGAAATGATTGGATTGGATTGGATTGGATTGGATTGGATTGGATTGGATTGGATTGGATTGGATTGGATTGGATTGGATTGGATTAGACAATGTACAGAACATGATAGAATTAATAATTTCTTTGTTCTCTGTAACTATATAATCTGTTGTTAGACTCCGTGTTTGTGTGTGTGTGTGTGTCACACCCGGCTTTTCTTTTTGGCCAAATAATTAAAGCTGTATTCTTTGAAACCTCTATTTGAGGTCTCTAATTTGGGCAACATGGGATTTCAGATATTTACAGGAAGGCTGGCCATACATTTTCTGGCGCCCAGTGGGGCTCGAGGGCCTCGTTCCTTCGGGATTGACCCACCCAGGGTCCCCCACAGTCGAATCCCATTGTGATTCGAGGACCTTCGGCCAGGCGGACGGACGAAACCGGCCCTCACCAAGAGGACAGTCAAGAGGCCTCCCGAACCTTTTTGTTCGGTGACTTCACCTGAGGAGGGCCGGCAGCCTCCGCTTTCTGCTAAACCCAAACGCTCTAAGGAGGTTTCAACATTGCCACTCTTCAATTGGCTTCAGTATTGGGACCACAGGAATGGTGTAAGTATTGGTTTTGTTTTTAGGTTTTGGTATTCAGGTTTTGGGTTGTGGGAGTGTTGTGTGAATGTGTGTGAATGAAACGTGGCAGAGGACTGCCACTGGAGTCCTCGGACACACAGAGCGAGTGGGAGGTCTATCCACGTTTCTGTTGCTCCGCGAGGAGCGCAGCCGGAGAACACCAAGGCGATTGTGAAGAATGATTCTTGAGACACGAGGGGGGGAGGCATGCACCCCGAGTCTGAAGGAAAGGACCCAAGAAACCCCTCAGGAAGCCCTACATGAGAGGGGGAGGATTGGCTCCCCGAACCTTTTAGGTCCGAGAAACCTCTCAGGGCATTTGGGATTCCCTACACGAGGGGGGGGAAAGCTGCGCCACGAACCGACGGAAAGGTCCGAGAAACCCCTCAGGGAATCATAGGTAACCGTCCAAGTTTGCCAAGGGCAAATGAGGCGGAAAGGTATAGGTCTTAGCCAGGCACCCCTTGGGCTACATGCTAACCCACTGAGATGCCTTAAAAATCTTAAGTGGCAGTGAAAAAATGTTTTTTTTTAAGGAAAGTAAACTTTGGAATTTTTGTTCTTTTGTCTGGCCCACATACTTTTTGGGCTTTCACCAAAAACCTTGGCCATGTGATGGGTCCACGGACCCTGAGCTTATCAACCTATTAACAAGTTTCCTCAAAAGCCAAGGAAAGACCGAGGAAAAGCTTTGTGCTAGCTTCTTTTTCAACTTATCAGGCAGGCCTGATATTCAGAAATCTTGTGGCTTTTCAGCCTACCCCCCCCCCCACAACCTGCCTAAGATCTCTTTAAATAACCGGCGTTGCCATGCCGATGGAGAAGAGGAATTCCCTCTTATGTTTTACTACCGGCTCCGCTCAGCCCACCAGCAGCTAATGCCTTATTGCCAACGGCTCCACCCTAACCCCAGGAGAAAACCAGAGCAGGGACAACGTATGCCTCCATTGTAGTCAGTTCATTTCTTGCTGTATTGGACCCTAAAGACCCTGCTAACGAAGTGATATTAATACTGCCCTTTGTTAGCCAAAGTGCCCCAGATGTCCGGAAAACTGCAAAAACTCCAAGCCCTCATGACTGCATTCACTGCTCCTTCCCAACGGGAGGAGGAAGAAGGAAGGGAAATACATAAACAGGCTAACATTCTTGTGGCCGTCCTCCAGCCCCCAAAACCATCTGCCATAAAGAAAACGGGGGCCACCCAACTGCCTCCAAAAGAACCAATGCAAACGGCTTGGCCACTAGAAAAATGAATGTCCCTGGGGCCAACCACAATTTCCTAGTTGCTCAGAAGGAGAATGCCCTCGCCCCATGCCTCACCACCAGCTATCTACACAGGGGCAACCTTCAGTGTTCTCAACGACCCCCCCATTCCCTGTTTGTTCTAAGAAAAAGAGAAGAGAGAAAGAAAAAGGGTGTTTTGTGTTTGTCAGCGTCAAAGGCACCGGTGCATGTTTTCTGTTTATAAGTGTTCGTCCGTCTAAATGTGTGTGCGTGTAAGGTTGAAAACCTGTTTTAAGTTGTGAAGAGGAAGTTTTAAAAATTGCGTCTGTCTGTCCCTTTTGAAGGCTGAATCTCTTTGTAGTGGTAAAGGAATGGTTGGAAGTTAAATGCAAATTTTGGCCATACCTGCATTTGTATGCATGAGGACTCGTGTTCAACTTAATGACAAGTCTTTGCCAGAGTTCTAAGTATTTCTTACTCATCTTAAGTGTGTTTTGTATATTATATTTTAAATGGTTTGAATGCATATTACAAGAAAGTTAAAAGGTGTTTTTTCCTGTGTATGTGTGTGCGTAACTTATCCAGGCTCTGCCCCCCCCCTCCTTTCCTCTGGTTTGTTTATTGCCTGTTAGTTAAAAGCTTGCAGGGGGGGAGGGAGAGAGAGTGAGAAGAAGGGGGAAGGAGAGGAAAGCCCACCAAAAGCAATAGAGACTGCTCTTCTCTGTGTTGGCTATTTGCCTCCCTGATAAGGACAGAAACTGGAATATTGGAATGGTTTAAGTAAGTTGTAAGGCACCAAAACTTACCACGTGCCTTTAGAGAAAGCCAAATACACGAAGGAGACTTTGTAAAAAGGAACAGCAGCAAAATTTATTTGGCCAAGCAAAAGTTGCCGGGTGGCAGCCAGACAGTTGTCACGTGCAAGTGACCTCTGAATGAAACCACCACCCAGAGCATAAGGGTGCACAAACTTTTATACGGGGAATACAGGCAGGAAGTGAGGATGAGGAAGGTATGCCCATATGTGGGCGAGGTGTCTGATGACCATTCCCTAGGATTGGCTGGTTCTTAGGGGACAGGGTCCCTCCCAGAGCTGAAGGATTCTGGGACTTACCAGGTCAAGGGGTGACGTGGGTCATCAACATATTTACAAAGGATAGAATTGGGGACATTCACAGTAAGGAAATACTTGCATCTTACAAGGACAACAGTAACAGTTACAGAGACATTGGGTTACACAAGCAGGTTGAATCACAAAGGGTCAGAACCATAGAATCACAGTTTAACATATTTACATCTCAGGAGAGGGGAAGCAAGGCATTCATTACAAGAAGGCTAGGTAAACATATTGGCTTTGTCTCAGGAAGAGGATGCTTGACCAGATAGATGGTCCCAGACTGTTAATGCATTCCTGAGAGAGGTAGACTTGGTTTTAGAGCTTTATTTAACATTCCTTATGCATTATTTGTTGGGGCTTGTTGAGGCCCATCTCAAGGATCATCCTTGGGTAACAATTCTTTGGTTCAGGCTTATAGCATGGTGTTTTCCAGGCCAAGGTTTGTGAGCCGGGTTTCCCCATATCCCTTCAAAGTAACAGAGAGAAAATTGATGTGTATAAAAAGGCTAGGCAAGACTGAAATTTGCGGAAGATTAACAAGGAGGAAAGGAAAGAAAATGGGGAGAAAAGGGAGAAAGGGAGAAAGAGAAAGTAAAAAGAGAGAGAAAAGGTCTCGGCTGTGTTGGCTCTTTAGAATATGGAAATGGCTTGAGTGAATAAAAAGGCTAGATAGAAATGGAAATTTTCCGGAAGAATGGGCGAGGAGACAGGAAACAGGGTTTTGGAAGAAAGAGGAGACAGGCAAGGATTTTTCTGATGCACAAGGGGTTTATAATAAACCAGCTAAACTTTAGACCCCTTCATTAGAAACTTATCTGAGTCTTGAAAATACAGGTGTGTATTTGTGTGCATGTGTTTTCAGTTTGTTAAACTGTGTGGTGTGTGAATAACAAGAAGAAAGAAGAATTTTTTTTTCCTTTTTGAAAATTCTGGCTGTAATAGAGCCTCCATGGATTGGTATAGTCTATCTGATGGTTTTGTTTTGTTTCTTTTTGGAAAAAATTTTTCCTGCAAAAGCAGTCTACTCATTAAAATACATTGTGCCAATGCTCAGTTTTATTTGAAAATTAATTGGAAACTTTATAATGCTATGTGTTAATGTTTTTACTTAACATGGCTGTATTATTTGGTCACAGAGATAATTGGCATTGTTTTATTGCCCTTCGATTTTGATTTTGATTTTTCCTTAAAACATTTAGTAAGTCCCAATAGCTTTTAAATATTATCTCACACATCAGAAGTTGCTGGTGTGGTGAGCACATGTGTGGGGGAAACAATAACCCCTGCAACTGCAGGGGACACCCCCCCCCCAGGTTGCTTAGAAATAAGCATAAACGCTGGAAGTTTTGTTTTTATTGTTTTGTTTTCTTGTTTTTGTTTTTATTAAAGGTGGCTTTTTCAAAGCTCCTAATTTTTATGCGCCCAGGCATACATCCCTGAGCCAATTTAGCAGTTGTCTGCGCAAGTTTTGTTCTTATCATCCTTTCTGCAGGAACGCCAACCTTGGCAGGTGGACAACTGGTGCCCCATTCCAGGCTGAAGAGTTGGGGCTGGTGACGCTTGGTGCCAGGACAAAGGAGAGTTACAGCCTAAGTGCACAAGGCTGCCATAAAATCTCAGTGCCTGAGAAAAACCCCCATGCCTGGACTCTGCAATAACCTGATTCTTGCACTGTAAAACAGCCTGCCTAAAAGGAAAAAGAACTCCTGCCTAATAAAGACATGAGAGAAACGGAATGCTCAAACTCAGCGTGCAGTTTTATGAGACTTTGTTTTTGTTCTTTTGTTTTCCTCAGACAAGCAATGCAGGATTAAACATCGTTTTCACTGACCTGCATTTTCTGACTGTAACTAATATTTTGCTTTTCTTCTAGGACTTGTTGATTTTCAGATGTAAGCTTATGCTTTGTGTCCTGGAAAAAGGTGGATGGGCTCTGGAACATATTGGCCCTGGACTGCAGAAGAGAGCCACCATCCACTGTATTCTAAATGGTCTAAACTTTTCCTTATCATCAGGGTTATCTGTTAACTTTTCTTTTATATTGCCAGTAGAGCCTTTTCAATTACAGACTCTGGAAAACCTGCTAAAGCCTACCACAGAGACCCAAGAACTTCAATCTTTGGTTTCACAAAATAAGATCACAAGGCTTTACTAGCTAAGCTAGTTTTGTTTGTTCTTCAATTGCCACTGCCTTCTATCAAGTGCCAGAGAGCGGCCTGTAGCCCACTGTTCTGTATAACTGGACTCTTTTGCTCATGGTACAGTAGGATGCCTGTTTAACTTGTTTATGGGTTTTCTATTAACTGTGTTTTGTTCCTCTACACATCAGCATTTAGCCGCTTATGAAGTAAACCTTTTAGCTACTCCAAGTGTGACTTCAAAGTGGTGTACGCCTTTGAACCCAGCAACTTTGTTTCCTGAGATTACAGATGAAAAGAAGTCAACAACATGACTGTTTGCAAACCATAACCCGATGAAGGACGCTTGCTCAGGTCTTACCAATGTGCCCCTACAGTATCTTGTCTCTGAACTCTTTTTGGATGGGTCTTCTCTTCTCGGTTGACGGACTCCAATTACTAGGGACTGCAATTTCACCTATTGGGTACAACCCTTGTCACCTTCTTTGGGGGCCCAAACAGCTAAACTTCTGCCTTGACTCAAGCTTCTTCTATTTGCAGAGATATCTTCACTGACTTTTGGTGTTTGCTATACTACAGGTGCCTATGGAAGCTAAGAAGATTTCTCACCACCTTAAGCCACCATATTGCTCTCAATGGCCTGGATTGCTTTACCTTTGGATGCACTTCCCCTTTTCTGAGGAGGTTGCTAAAAAGGCTGCTGGATTATCTTGTGTCTTTCAGTCTTTACACCTATGTTTCTAGTTCCTATGCTGTTGTCTATGAGAACTTTCTTTCAGATGCTGGAACTGCTGCTTGCAATGTCTCTATGCTGCTCCTTGGAACGGTTCTTTCTGGATGGTTCCCAACATTCTGTCTCAACAATGACATCTAAAAGGACTTTGTAACACTCAAGCTATTGTACACTAGAGCTTCTTCTAGGTCAAGGACTCACAAAGAGTGGTAGGGGCTTCCTACCTACCATCTCAGTGCTTCTATGGTTGACAGAGAAAATAAACTAACTGCCAAACAGTTTTATCCTTCCAGAAACAGCACAAACACTCTGGAAGACAATGAGGGCCACTGCCCCTCTAAGTGACTGGATCCCTCCATTCCAGCTGGGAGAATTTGTGTTGCCTAAAAATTCCACCACAAGACTAAGCAACCATGACTTCTGTTGAACTTTTGTATAATCTTTTTCTGCTACACATGGGGAAGGGACATTTGATTTTGTTTTGCATAAACACTCCAATGTCTTAATCTGTTTTCAAAGGGCATTAACAACTCTGTTACACTTCCAAAACACTATCAAAGATGGGTCTGCGAGCCACCACCCAAACACATCATCAAATGGGTGGGGCCTGTCACCTGGAAACATACATTTTGTCACCAAACCATCCTCATAAGAAAACGGGGGGAAGTTGTGTTTGTTTCTGGAAAAAGAGTGTTGTTCATAAAAGATGCAATCAATCCCCCTGGTAAGGTAATGGTCCTCCCTACCATGCCCAAAGAGCGCCATCTGGTGCACGATAAGCATATCGTGCATAAAGAAAACGGGGGAATATATGGCCCTGGGGGGCAATTTAGGTCCCCCCATAGTTTTGATATATATATATTTAGCATGAATAGTTTCTATCTATGTGGTTTTAGCATTTGTAATATATAATAGACTTCTTATAGTTTTAGCTTTTCTTCCAATCCCTAACACTCTAACATTAGATAGATAGCCTGTCTATTTAGAAGAAGGGGCCCCACTGTAAAGCCATAAAGAAGGAAGATAAGAGAGTGTTGTTTTTCGCTCACAGGAATGGAATGTGTTATGCCCAAGGTTTCCAAGGTTTTCTAACTATTTCCCCTTAGAAGATCAAAAGCATAGCCATTTGGGAAGATTTCTCTCTATCTCTGATAAAAGGCCTGTTCACTATCTTTTGCTTGGGAACTGCCAGGGGAGGAAACATACAAAGTTACCAATTATTTTCTCTCTGTACATACATCTGAGGAATGCCAGGATGCCAAAAAGGGGAGGTTTAACGTCTGTAGAAACCACTTGATTGGTCCCTATGCTAAAAATGTAAATTTCTTTGTTCTCTGTAACTATATAATCTGTTGTTAGACTCCATGTTTGTGTGTGTGTGTGTGTCACACCCGGCTTTTCTTTTTGGCCAAATAATTAAAGCTGTATTCTTTGAAACCTCTATTTGAAGTCTCTAATTTGGGCAACATGTGATTTCAGATATTTACAGGAAGGCTAGCCATACAATATGCCTAGTGAAAATCTCCACACCCTTTTGAGAGAGCTACTAAAAGACGGAACTTTCCCCATATGTAATTTAAACATACCTGGCTGAGAGCTACAATTATTTTTATAAAAAAACAAACCACTTCATATGATGTCCCTAAATAAACATTACTTCAGATCTTTATATCCACGAACAGAGAAGTATTATCTGAAATTGAGTATACAGTTGGCACAAGGTTAAAGAAATGATTGGATTGGATTGGATTGGATTGGATTGGATTGGATTGGATTGGATTGGATTGGATTGGATTGGATTAGACAATGTACAGAACATGATAGAATTAATAAATTTGGATTAATTTTATTTTCAGTTATCCCATGAATTAAAAGTAAAGATGAAAGATAGAGAACCAGATATAGTAATCAGAACAGAGATGGTTAATCAATTCTATTGAACAGAGGCTATATTTCAGATTTGGCAAAATTAAGATAAATAAAAAAAGATCACATTCAGCCTAATCTGAAAGAACTGTACACAAAAAGAGAAAAACCTTTTGATTTGAATAGAATTTTCAGAAGAAATGGTTTGCAAAAATGAAATGTTTTAGTCAACGGCAAAAGAGATCATATGAAGGCTGTAATTTCAGGAAGCCAATGATTGATTTTTTTAAAAAAAAACTACCAAACAAAATGTCATAAAATATAAAGCCAAGGAATAAATAGCTTGATATAATTTCTTTATCATAACAGTGAAGCATTAAATGATAAATTAAGAGAACTTGTGATTGTTAGTACAAAAACTTCTGATAATGGTAGACACAGGCAACTCCTTGGCTGCTATAAATTCAGAACTGGTAGGAAGAAAAAGTATGTCCATAAATTATATGTAATAGTATTCTGTCTGTTTATTTACAGTCCAAGACCAAGTCAAAAAATGTAAAATCATTGATACATACGTACATAGCAATACATGCATATGTAACAGGAAGAAACCCTATAAAATCAACAATTAGTTGAAGGGACCAAACGTTTTCTATAAGCTAAGGCTATAAATAAAAATTTTGCTACTGCCTTTGAAACACCTGGGTTTAGTAAGAATATCTCAATCTCCTCAATGTAATAGTAGACGAATCAGGAAGCAAAAACCTTTTGAAATTAGTGAAGAGAGGAAAGAGAACGTTGTCTGAAACAGATCTATTGGAACATCAGTTTATACCATTTATGATAGGAAGGGATATCATAGGTCCTGATATGCAGACTTTTCTCCTTCCCAGAAAAAAAATGCAACAACGAATAGATCTGGGAAACAGAGCTGTTGCTCATTTGAACACAAGGGCAACTTTAAAAAAACTATTGGCTGCAGAAGATGCAATACAATAAAAAAAAAGGACAGGTTTGGAGCAGGTAGAAGAGGAAGCAGAAAAGCTTGAAGTCTGGATTGGCATTAATACAAGCTTCAGGCAAGGCCAAAGAAGAAAAACCCTTAGCAACCTATGTGAAGAAAGTCCAACGTCCAACGTCTGGCAAAGAAAACAGAACACCCAGCCAGAGAGATGGCTGAGAAGACAAGCACTACTACAAAACAAGTATTTGAAAAAGAGAACTAAAGTGTTGTAGCTTCAACAATCACAGCTGGGCAACCAGCTGCTGAAGTTACAAGACCTTTCCCAGGGTTAGAAAGAAAAGAGGAAACCAGAGGAAAACCCTGAATGTGAAGACAGTGAAACTAAGAAATCTAAACCAGAACCATCTGGTTTTGTAGTTGTTCTTAAACTTGTCCTGGTTATTTTTTTGTATTTTGTCATTTGTATGCTACCCTTATTGTTGTGAGTTTTCCAATTAGAGGCTGGAGTTGGGCAGCATCAAAACTGAATTAATAAATAAATCTGACAACAGTAGTAGTGAGGGAGCCCTCAGTAGAAATAAGTTTGCACAGAATGGAAGAAGTTAAGGAAGAAAATGGAGGAGTAAAGCAGCTATGAAGGAAAAAGATTATTAATCCCTGGGGAAAATGTGATTGCTGATGCTTTATCAACAAGGAAATCTAGGAAATAAATTACAGCATATACAGTATTTATTTTAAGGATATTAAGTTTGAAGGGATGGTACATGATACAATGGTAGATTGTTCCTCTGGCAGAATGCATGTAAAGAGCGAAGTGATCATTTTCTTGTTTAAAAAGCAGGCAGAAAGCTAAGAGAACTTGGATGGAACAGTAGACAGTTGGACAGAGTAAAAAGAAGGGAAGGGAAGGGAAGGGAAGGGAAGGGAAGGGAAGGGAAGGGAAGGGAAGGGAAGGAAAGGAAAGGAAAGGAAAGGAAAGGAAAGGAAAGGAAAGGAAAGGAAAGGAAAGGAAAGGAAAGGAAAGGAAAGGAAAGGAAAGGAAAGGAAAGGAAGATAACCAGAATAAAATCTTTTTATATCAATAAACATAGAGAAGTGATGTTAAAAAGAAAGAACTTTTATCTTATAGTATCTGTTGTTATAATCAACTTGTCCTTTGAGTAAATGAGAGACTGAATATAATACCCCCAACACACATCTAAGATACTACCCTATTAAAAGAGAAAACAACCCTAATAAAATAAATTTATCATTACCGTTTTAAGGTTTTAAAGCTTATTTATTTATTGCCAAAATAAGCTTAGAAGAAAATATCATGATCAAGAGAAGTCATTGTTCCCCTCTGTTCTGTGCTGGTGAATCTACACCTACAACAGAGGTGGGCACCACATTTTAGGAAGGACATGGACAAACTAGAGTATATCCAGAACAGAGCATCCAAGTTGATAAGGGGCTAGAAAAGAAAAAAAAATCACGAGGAATTTCGTGAGGAGGTGTTGGATATGTTTCATTTGAAGAAGAGAAAACTACAGGGATATCTGAAAGCTGTCTTCCAGTATCTAAAGCAGAGCTTTCCAAACTTTTCATGTTGGTGACACGCTTTTTAGACGTGCATCATTTCGCGACACACTCTTACAGCAGGGCACAAGGCAGGCACTAAGACCTGTGTGGAATCACAGCAGGTTTGGAGGCAGCCAGGCACAAGGCAGGCACTAGGACCTGCGCGTAATCCTGGCAGGGCTCGGAGGCAGCAGCAGCCACGACACACCTAGACACTGCAGCCGACACACTAACGTGTCCCGACACACAGTTTGGAAAGCTCTGATCTAAAGGGTTGTCCTGTAGAATGTTGGGCAGAATTGTTCAGAGTTCTTCTAAATAACAGGACAAGAAACAATGAGCCTAAATTACAAGGAAGTAGATTTTGTTAGGACATCAGGAAAAATGCCCTAAGAGTAAGTAAGAGCAGTTCAATAATGGAACAAACTGCCTTGGGAGGGGACTCTCTTTCACCAGAAGTGTTTAAACAGAAGCTGGATAGCCATGGGTCAGGGATGCTATAGCAGTGGATTCTGACAATGGGCAGGAGGTTGAATTAGATGTTCTCCAAGATCTCTTACAATCCTTACATTCTCTGAATCTATTAAATTATGCTACTTCGCTCCCAATACAGTAAACCCCTTCTCCTCTTGCCACTTTTCAGATGTACCCTGACAACTTAGGTTGACATCTCAGTGAGAACTTTTGTTCTCAAACCCAATCATCATTTGTCATGAAAACTGTGAGTTGCCTGGAAAAGAAATGTAATTTCTTTTCTTAGGTAGGACTAAATAAAATGGGACAAGCAGAATAGG
The DNA here is from genome assembly GCA_023362775.1 of Charina bottae. Classification (NCBI taxonomy): domain Eukaryota; kingdom Metazoa; phylum Chordata; class Lepidosauria; order Squamata; family Charinaidae; genus Charina; species Charina bottae. The sequence continues at coordinate 202,760,136 of JALMGJ010000001.1, forward strand.
AAGACTGATGTCACATGGACATTCCAAAATACTGTCTCTGAAAGATGACTCAGGTAAGAAGGAAACTTTAGCAGTTGTTGAGTATGATTCAATATGGAAGCTGGGAAAGCCAGCTTTATCCTTGTATTTAAAATGGCTAAGCATTTTCAAAGTCCTTAATTGTCCTAAGTATTTTCCAACTCTTATCTCTTTCATCCTCGTAACAAGGCCATTATTGTGCACCCTACACCTGGAACCATATCTCAAGGATGAGCAGAGAGTTGATGGGGATCTAATAACAATAACGACAATAATAACAATGTATTAAATTGAATTTGAGTAAACTCCGAGAGACAGTGGAGGACAGGAAGGCCTGGCATGCTATGGTCCATGAGGTCACGAAGAGTCGGACACGACTAAACGACTGAACAACAACAACAACAAAAAATTAAATTTATAAATAAATGAACAGGTATAATGTTTTTGACTCATTTGTTTACTTGTGTTCTCTTTATCTAGTTTTAGATTTGTGTGGTGAACAGATCACATTTTAGGTCATATTTATGCAGAAATATTGAAAATTCAAAAGGGTTCACAAACTTTTAAATATCACTGTGCATCGTGTCCTTCTAGTCTGTATGGGGAAAACATTTCTATCCTTTAGAGCAGTAAGTTAAATGCTGAAATGATAGCATTTTCAATTTGTTTTGTTTTTGATTTGGGAGGGTTGCTCTTTGTTCCATTATCAGGAAAATTCTATTGAGAAAGATAGAAGAGTTGTTCTATGTCTTTTGATAGGTAACGGAAGGAGTCACTTTTTAAAATTGGGTGGCCACTGATTATCATACATATACTTTCCCCCAAACTTTATTTCATTATACATGTTTATCCCACCTTTTTGCTATGATGGCAATAGTTAGTTAGTTAGTTAGTTAGTTAGTTAGTTAGTTATTTGCATTTATTGGCCACCCAACTCCAGTGGATTCTGGGCAGCATACAAAACTAGAGAAAAGATAAAAACAGCTAAAAATATTAGCTAAAAACCAAACAGTATGTATGGTTCACACTACCCTCAACCTCATTTTATCTTCAATAACACTATAACCCTAGGCTTCAAAAGTGGCTGACTGAAAGTCACCCAATTAAAGGCATCATGCAGCACCAGAAGGTGTCCATGTGAAGAAGCCTGGCATAAGCCAGGGTCCAGCCATTTCACAGAATCCTAGAGCTGAATGTGACATTTAGGTGGCTGAATCCAGCTCAGTGCAGGAATCCAAATTAAAGCCCCCCCACACACACACACACACACACATTCATGACTCTGGGCGGCTTACGATTAAAACATAAATAGTACCAAAAAATAAAAAAATAAAATAGCCATACAAACAATAAAAACATTAAAAACAATTAAACAATCAAAAGCCATACAGTACAATCCCCAGGAGAGCACAGGTGAGGTCAAGAACAGTATAGCCATTTTATGGGCTCCACATCATTCTCTGATCCCCAGGCCAGATGGCAAAGCCAAGTCTTCAGGCCCTTCTGGAAGGCCATCAAGGTCAGGGCCAGCCTGACCCTGGGGGAAATGATGTTCCATAGGGTGGGTGCAGCAGCAAAAAAAGGGCCTCCTCCTGGGTCCCATTCTGTTGTTTCCCTTCCAAACCCCTTCAGCCTCCAGACACCGAGACAGGACTTTGGCAGCATCACTTACTTCACCAGGGGCAGAGATATATAGCTGGGTATCATCAGCATACTGATGATGCCTCACTCCATGGCTATGGATGACCTCAATCAGCAGTTTCATGTAGATGTTAAACAAGAGTAGAGAGAGTACCGAACCCTGCGGCACCCCATAATTTAGGGGCCAAAGGCAGGACCCCTTAGCCCTAGTCAACACCGACTGAAACCAACCACTGAGGAAGGAAGAAAACCAGCTCAATACAGTGCTACCCAATCCCAACCCCCACAGCCAGTCCAGAAGGACACCATGGTCAATGGTATCAAAGGCTGCTGAGAAGTCAAGTAGAGCAAGGATGGATGCACTACCCCCATCCTGCTCTCACCAGAGGTCATCAAAAAGTGCAACCAATGCTGTCTCAGCCCCATACCCAGGCCTGAAACCCAACTGAAAGGGGTCCAGATAATCCACCTCATCCAGGAAGCTCTGAAGCTGTTGTGTGACCACCTTCTCAACAATCTTCCCTAAAAAGAGAAGATTGGATTCTGGACAAAAATTGTCCAGAATGGTTGGGTCCAGCAATGGCTTCCTGAGGAGAGGGCAGACCAATGCCTCTTTAAGAGGCACCGACATCACATCCTCTCTCAAAGAAAAATTTACCACAGCTGAAACCCAACCACATGTCAGCTCCATGGAAGCTTTCGCCAGCCAGGAAGGGCATGGATCTGATAAACAGGTGGCCAAGCTCACAGTCATAAGGACCCTGTTCGCTTTCTTGGCCCCCAACAGGTTCGAAATTATTCCACGTCCTTCATTATGAGTTGAGAGAGAACAGGCTTTGACCTCCTATGTGGCATCCTTTCCAGTATTCAGAGTAAGCTTTTATTTCCACTCCTCAGCTGTCTTTTCTCAAGACAAAAGCACACCCAGCCCCTTCAGTCTCTCTTCATAAGACTTCGTTTCTAACCTCCTGTCAGTCCCTTTTGTCCATCTCTGAACCAGTTCCAAATTCTCTGAATCCTTCCTCAAGTCCAGAACGTTGAGTGCACACCATGGATATGCTCACAAAATGGCTGTCATGGTGCATACAGCCAGTCATAAAAAAGACATTTACAGAAGGCAAATTAACAAGGATTCTCCTGGTTGCTTTTGGTAGCTCCTCAGAATGCGTCCTACCTCTCCTTAGCTTATATTTCCCGGCAACATAGGACATGGCTTGTTTTCTTGGCCCATTGCCTAATTAAAAAGGCTCTTTCACCTAATCAGTGGAAAATAAATATTGCTTTACTAAATGTTTATTAGGTAAAATAAATCACATTCCTTAGAGTCCAGAGAAAACATCCTACATACTATATTCTTTTCTGAAAATGTGTGAATTACATCCACCTTATTCTGTAATCAGATGACAAAGTATTCATCTAATAATTAACACAAATTACTTTGATCTCTTTGGTCCAGATGCTAATCATTTTTTTCTTCTGTTCTTAACCATCTTTTCCTCTATGGAATCTTTCTTGACATCACTAGCTGTATTATAGTGACACATAAAAGCTATTGATCCTTCAATTATCAAAGCCAAACATTTGCCTCTCATATTAACTGAGACCCAGTTACTGAAGTCCACTCAAAATTCCATTATTAAATTCCTGGGGTTTTTGTATGTCTTTCATAAAGGTCTTATGAGTCATTAACAGGGTTCACACAGACCTCAGTCATTAGGTAAATTGTTTTGTTTTGGCTTAGCATACTATGTGAATCCTGACAATTGTGGGTTATTCAACAATCCATGGTTAAGCAAACCAAGGCTTAGTTTGAGATATGAAAATGATCACAGTCTTATCATCCAACCACAACATCAAGCAAAATATGCTGGAGTGTTGGATTTGGATTGAAGGGATCTGGATTCAGATCCATACTCAGACTCAGCATAACTCTTGCCACCTGATTGTTTGCAGAGCAAAATATGGTAGCTTCTTGTATCTTGCCCTGAGTTCTTTGATGGAGGGGGAATATGGCTAAAACTAGTAACTATTCAATACAACTGGAGATGCCCAACAATACAAATATGATTTTCTGTAGTAAAAACAAGGGACAACTTTCAAGATCCCAACCAGCTACAGAAATAAATTTTCTGCCTTCTCCACAAATTTAATCCTAGTTTCTGGCTTCTGTCTCATAGTTAATAGCCACTAATTTGTAAAATTACTCAATTAAAATCTGTGAAGGAAACATATTTAGTTCTTATTTAGACAAAGGTAGGTATCTCCATGCCAAAGAAAATTATTGTACAGTCATTTATATGTTTTTAGATATTACATTAAGCATAAATTCCAAATCAATCTGCAAATTTTCATATTTTCCCAAATTAATAATATAAATGGATATTGCATTATGTACAGTAGAATATAGAATGGGTGTAGCATCTGATGTGACCTCGTTGGTGGGATATGAGCAACAATATACTGGATTGCAAGGTAGTCCCTAAATTAGAGAGATTAGCTTGCATAGACTAATGTGAGCATGCTTAGAGAAAGCTGGGCTTGATGCCCAAATTAACAGGTACTTTTCTTTATTGTTAGCAGGAATGCCGCATTGGCACAGGTACAACTCAGAGTGAAAACTTAGTCTCCAACTTCTCTGTCTTACCAAAGAATGTTATGTGAAAATGTTGTTTGATCAAAGCAGTATGGGCGGCAAAGATCAATATCTATGTGTCTATCTGATGTTGACCATAGCTTAAGGAAGATGATGAAATGGAATGTAACAGGATTAAAAGAGCATGAAGAATGGAATGGAATGGAATGGAATGGAATGGAATGGAATGGAATGGAATGAGGAAGGAAGGAAGGAAGGAAGGAAGGAAGGAAGGAAGGAAGGAAGGAAGGAAGGAAGGAAGGAAGGAAGGAAGGTTGGTTCTGATCTATTAATCTAAGAGAAAGGGAAGGATGTAACAAATCTAAATGGTGGTCTGATTTTGTCAGCTACAAGTTGACTTAAGAATGAAAGGGCTAAAATATGTCATAAATTATGACTTGGGAAGTTGGTATCATTTAGATTGTTGTGGGGGGGGTTGAATCCATAGTTGGTGATGGCTGCATGTTACACTTCAGTGAATGATGATAATGGAAGAACCAGAGACAAATTGGGGGGAATAAACATCCTGTGGGAAGTTATTATGCTAGGTGACATGAATTGATGTGTAGGAATGAGAAGAGAAAGTACAAAATAAGAAATTAAACCCTTCAGAGAGAACATATGTATGAGAATGGTGATTGTTTGGTGAGTATCTGCTTAGAAAAATGTATGTTTCAGATATGGGGTTTAAGTATAAGCCTATTTGGTGTACAAAGGGGAAAGGAAGGAATCTAAATCTAAAAGCATGACTGATTGCATTGAAAGAGTGAGCAAATTTGTGAAGGATATAAGAGTGAGGATAGGTTCCGAATGTAAAAAAAAACAAATTTGGGAAAAAGTGGACAAGGAAGAAGGGGAAAGAAATGAAAGAAAATAGAGCGAAAATAGGGCAACTACAGAAAGAGCAAGTACAAGTCCAGTGGGAAAAAGTATTAGAACATAGATTTATCTCCCAGAACAATTACTAGAAAATGGACAGGAGGAAAGAGAAGCTTCTTGGAACAGAGTGGACAGAATTATGTTACAGCACTGCTTCCCAAACCTGGATAAATTACCTGAAATTGGGTAAAAGTGGTTTTTCTTTGGGTAACAATACATGAACCCATTAAATTGACTTAGGGTGTTTTACCTACATTGGGTAAAAAGGACTTTCTGATAAGCGGATTTGGGTAATGAAGGAAAAAGTTCAGGAAGCACTTGGGTTGCAGTGTTGCAGAAATACGTGTAACTTTGCTAATGGGAAATACGAAAGGATGCTTAGTGGAATGATGAAGTGAAAGTATGTGTATAGGTAAAAATGCATGTAAGAGAATAATTACTGTGAAAATGAGGATGAGAGAGACTTGCAAAATTGTATGATGTGCAGAATATAGCCAAAGAAAGCAAAACACAAATAAGATTAAAACAGAGAGTGAAAATGCAGAGTGGTTTTGACTGAAAATATACAAGAGTTAACAATGAGCAAAACCTGGGAAAAACAGTATTACTATGTGCCATTAAGGGGATGTGCAGATCAGTTTTCTCTTCAGCAAGTGCCTGAGAAATGTATGAATTTCAGAAAGAAAGCATAATCACATTTGTATATTTAGAGAAAGGGTACAATCAAGCTTGAACTATGGATCATTTTGCATGAATATGAAGGTTGTTGGTTACTGAATGCAATAACAACAGTATGATGGAAGTAAAGAGTGCATGAGACTAAATGGAATACTTAATGAATGATTCAACATTGAGCAGGAAGTAAATAAAGATGTGTGATACATTTAGAGATGTATTGGTTGGGGGGTTGAACATGTGTATATCTTCATATGCAGATGATGCTGTGTTTTATTTATTTATTGTATTTATCAAATTTTGCCACCGCCCATCTCCCCCCGGAAGATGGCTGTTGTTAGCTGAGAACCCAAATGATCTGCAGTAAATGTTAGATAAATTGTATGATCCAACAGGAATATGGATCTGAAAATGAACGTATCAAAGACCAAGGTAGTTCTGTTTGACAGGAGAAATGGAATCTACAGTTGCAAGCTATTCATACTGTAAGTAGTGAAAAATTAGAGCAAGTAGATAAATTTGTTGACAATTAAGATATTGAAGTGGTGGGTAGCTTCTGCCTTTTAGGATCAACAGTAAATGAACCAACAGTCAACAGTCATATTGTAGATTAGCATTTGGCAGGGTAACAGTGAAGTCTTGGGGAAAAAATATTCAGATGCTGTGTGTCCATACCTACAAAGATCAGAACTGTGCAGACAATAATTTTCCCTGTCATACTCTATGGAAGTGAACGTTGGACTTTGAAGAAGCAAGATAGAAAGAGTATTGACACTTTTGAATGTTGGTGTGGGAGAAGACTTTTAACAATACAATGGAAAGCCAAGAAAACAAACAAATGGGTTATGGAACAAATCAATCCAGAGTTCTTATTCAAGGCACAAATGACCAGGCTTTATTTATTTGTTGGTTGGTTTATGTGTTTGTTTTTTTATCCAATAATTTTATGAAGAATTATATTAAACAGGTAAAACTAGTACAAGAACTTAATACAAAAATACATTTAAAAAGAAAGATAAAAAATATTAGAGAAGTGCAGGGGAAAAAAATCCTCCCCCCCAAAAAGGGAAAGAATAAGAAGAAAAAATTTCCCCTTCATCCCCAGCAAGTATATTCAACATTGACAACACTGTCTCTTAGAACATAGGGCTCTTTTTTTTTATTATTTTATTTTATTTTTATTTTTTTTTGCTTCTTCTCTTTTTATTGTCCTTTTTGTATGTGAAAATTTCTGAAATGTAAATATGTTGTATACATTGTAAGTATATGTATAATTGTTTATATGTTTAATAAAATTATTAATAAAAAAAAAAAAAAAAAGAACAGGGGTCCCCAACCCCTGGGCCGTGGACCGGTACCGTTCCGTGGCCTGTTAGGAACCGAGTCGCCATGCCGGTCTCTGAACCCCGCCCCTCGGTCAGCATGATTGGCTCCCACCTGCAAACCCTGCCCCCCGGTCTGCACGATTGGCTCCCGCCTGCAAACGCCGCCCCCCGGTCCACGCGATTGGCTCCCACCTGCAAACCCCGCCCCCCGCCCCGTCTGTGGAAAAATTGTCTTCCACGAAACTGGTCCCTCGTGCCAAAAAGGTTGGGTACCCCTGTCTTGAATATACTTGCTGGGGATGAAGGGGGAATTTTTTCTTCTTATTCTTTCCCTTTTTTGGGGGGGGGAGGATTTTTTTTTCTGCACTTCTCTAATATTTTTTATCTTTCTTTTTTATGGGGCGTGGTGGCTCAGTGGGTAAGGTGCGAGGTTTGTCGATCTGAAGATCGCAAGTTCGGAGGTTCGAGTCCCTAGTCCCATGTGATGAAGTGAGCTCCCGCACTAGCCCCAGCTCTTGACAACCTAGCAATTCGAAAGCATGCAAATGCAAGTAGATTAATAGGTACCACTTCGGTGGGTAGGTAACAGCGTTCTGCGCGTGTCATGCCGGCCACATGACCATGGAAGCATCTTCGGACAACGCTGGCTCTTCAGCTAACCAACAGAGATGAGCACCGGCCCCTAGAGTCGGACACGACTGCACAACTGTGCGGGGGGAACCTTTACCTTTTTTACCCCTGTCTTAGAATATAACCAAATATATCTTCATTCCATACCTCAGCCCATTTTCTATAAACTCATCTGTAAGTCTTCAGCTATCCTTACTAACCAGCAAAGGTCCAGTAAAAATTAACAGAAATAGCTAACAACATAAGTATATAGTCCTCCTTTCCATTTAATCAAAATCCCCCTAATCCGTCTCTTTAGTAATCAAAATCTAATCCCAATTAACAATTAAACATTACAAAAAAAATTAAAGACTATTAAACATTACCAGCGACAGTAATCCCTTATTTATACATCAAAAATAATAACGTAGATGTTGCAAACTAATCCACTAGTCCCAGTTAAATATTTTAAAAAAAAAACCTATCCAGTCGAGATAACCATTAAGCATCAGCAGAGATAGCAACTCATTATTTAACCATAATCAAATAAACCAATTTCATTTTTTTCTCTTCTTCCCAGCAATCCTTGTCCCTTAAATAAAGTTCTAACTTCTGCTTTCTTCTACTATCCTTGCCTTTTCTCTCGAAGTTCTTGTCATCTTTATCCAAGTCTTGTAATTTCCATGTAGTAACTCTAGTAGATCTCTTATATTCCAATTTAAGAGGATGATCCACATCACTCTTTTGATACATTATTTGTATGTCTTTTTTAATTTTTAAATAATCATCCAATTCCATTTGTAAATCCAATATTTCCATCTCTTTTTTATAGGTTATAATTTTTAAGTCCACCTTAAAGTCGATTTTGGTTATCTTCTTGTTTCTCTTCAATAACAACTTTTGGTTCCAGTATAGAGTTAAATAGCCCAAGCATTTCTTTTTAAAAAAAAACTTTATTAATTTTCAAAGTATAGTTAAAATACAAAAGACAGAATACAGAAAAGATAGAATACAGAACTAAAAAAAGAGAAACTATAAAAGTGCAGAAACAAATAGAAAATATAGGGGAAAAGTGACTTCCAACTTTCTCCAACACAGATATAAAAGCATATTATACAAAATATAATCTCTTACCATTAATTAAACCTTAAGTAACATTATTTCTATAAAATCAAATCATCTAATCATCAAAACCCTAATCAAAATTTCATTTTTTAAAGATACAAGCAAATAGTCCAAAAGTGGTTTCCAAGTAGAAACAAATCCAGACATGGTATTTTCTCTTATCAATGCTGTTAACTTGGCTATTTGTGCCAAGTTCCATTAATTTAACCATCCATTCTTCCATTGTGGGGATTTGTGGATCCTTCCATCTTTGTGGGTATGAAAGTCTTGCTGTAGTTATCATGTATAAAAGCATTTCTTGAGCCAACTTATGAAACCTTTAAAGTAGCTCTCTGGTGCCCTCTAGTGATCAACCTTCAAAGTCTTGTTATCAGCTTGGAATGTAAGCAAAAACAATTTCATCCGAGCCCTTAGCATTTAAAAACTTTCCAAAAACGACACTATAATCATCCTTTTGCTGTATATTGCAAAAAATAAGGATCTTACAAAGCTGGAAACGTAATTTTCTTTCTTTTTAAACGGATTGAAGAGAGACACCCAGCGAACGCTAAACTTGTGGTTCCGAAGGTTTTTCAATCTTAAAGAAACAATTAGGAAAAAAAACCTCCAAAGTGATTAAAAAGAAGAGGTTTGGTTGAACCTTGAGTCCCTAGAAGGCTGAATTAACAGCTCAGAGCATGATGGAACCTGCGGCTCCCAGCTGATTGCAAGCAGCTACAAAAACATCGGTTTCTGCTGTCAACTCACAAAAAAACCAGCTGTCCAGAGTACATATGGGTAATCTCAAGATCTCGCTTTGATCCAGAGAGAAATTCAGCAGTCTGGATCCCACATCCAGCTGCCTTTTTGGCCGTAATGCCCCAACAATCCGCAGAGTGGAAAAAATGCAGGGTGTTAGTTCTCCATTCCGCACAGGAAGCCTCTTTATTGCTTGTTTTTTTTAATTGCCTAATAGCCAAAGCTGATTGGGCAATTTACAGTAAAACACGTTAAAAGATAGAATTTGAATAAAAGCATATCTCATAAAATTAATGAAATGCAAAATGAAAACACCATTCAAACTAGGCAGCAGCAAGGCAGTCATTTGGATATTTATTTATTGAAATGTTTTAAACCACCCAGATTATCATATTTTGGACACATTTTACAAAGGTCCAGCTCTCTTGAGAAGTCCATAATGCTGGGAAATGTGGAAGGAAAGAGACGAGCACAACCTGCAGGAAAGCGGCTGTGCTCGATTACTGCAGCGATGGGGGCAGTATTGAAGACCTGAAGGGCCAGACTGGGGACAGATCATGCTGGAGAAGGAAGGTTCAGCTTATGTGGTCAGTAAGAGTTGGTATCCACTTGATGGTCCATAATCAATCAAGATGAATTTCTGCACCTTGGTAGAAATCTTGCTAAAGTTGGGGGAATGGATGCAGGAATATTAAGATGTGCAAATGCTGACAGAAAGGTCATGGGTAGTATGCAGTCTGTTACAAAGAATTAATGTTTATTGAATGAAGCAATATGGCTGTATATAAGAGTGTACTTGTATCCTCTTCGTTATATTGAAGTGAGAGTTGGACAGGTTAGGAAAAGCATAAAGTTGAATGCAGTGGGAATGGGTTACTTAATAAATGTGTATAGTGCAAAACATTTAGCTAAATTTTCTTTTCTTCAATCTCATGTCTTTAATTTCTTTTGCTTACTATTTCTTGCTCCCTTTCTATGCTTTGCATTACGTTGCTTACCACTAAAAGGAAATACCATGATGGGTATGTTGATGATGATGAGAATGAAAATGGTTATTGCACAGAATAGGATCTTCAGTCTCTTTGGTCTGATGAGAACACTTGGAATATTGAGATAATGTTATGAGCACACTCACAAAATGGCTGTTGCATGGCTTACCTATTCCCAATATGGCTGCCATGATGGGTGTGACCAGTCACAAAATACTAATATCTTCTTTTTCCCCAGAATGTTGCCTGCCATCTAGGCCTACTAAATCTGGGCTGCAAAAATCTGGACTACACTAGATGACTGCAACAAAATGCAGGAAACTGTAACTCTTTGCTGCCTTCTAGGGGTCATCAGGATTTTTGCAGTCCAACTATGGTAAATCTACTACCTTCACCATGGCCACCCACATCCTGTCTTTTTCCTAAGCAGGTGACAGGGCTCATAATCAAGCACTCACCATGAACATTACAAACATGCCAAGAATATCTTTGGAACCAAAAAGCATTTCTGGAATTAAAACTATGTTGAAGGCTAACTCTTTACTTTACTTTGGCTTTTAAAATTAGAAGTATCTAAAATATTTTATTAAAAGTCAGGTGGGACAGGGTATCTGACAGGTTCCAAGGGAAGGGTCAATGGGCACATTAAGCACGGTCATCACTAATATGGATGGGATGTGTATGACCCTTTGGCAATCATTTCCATGACTGCCCCAAAATATTTCTTTGTCATCATGGAAATGACTACTGTTGATGCTGCCACTTTATAACTCGATAGGGATATAATCAGTCTAATCTGTCATCTATAATATATATAGTGTACATACCTTACCCAGGCAGAATGCAGCTTAGATAATAAAATGTAGCTATTACCTCTCTGGCTATTATCAAGCATGCAGTGTCCTTGCAGGTGAGAAGTCTGGTGATGGGAAAAGAGAACAAAATGGAATTTGCCTAAACAGTCTCCCTCTGGAGCAACCTGATCCCATCTTGTTTTGGTTTGTGTTGGTTTTTATGGTATTATATTGTGAGCTGCCCAGAGTCAGCTGGAGTTGGGCGGTGCCTTCATTGAGATGGATGGATGGAGATAGGTGATAGGTGATAGGTGATAGGTGATAGGTGATAGGTGATAGGTGATAGGTGATAGGTGATAGGTGAGTGATAGGTGATAGGTGATCATTGGCGATCACTCGTAGCCGAGTAAGATTGTCTTCCAAGGGTAAAAGTTTAACAGTGGATCCGTAAGTGGCTGTAAAGGCCAATTCTGGATCTCCACAACCTCCCACAATGAGGGCATAGATTTCCGGGTGGGAGACGGTCATGATGAGGGTTTGCTTGACGTGCCTTCCTTTTAGCTCTTTTCTCCCTTTCGCCCTGTACTTGTGCTTCTTCAAAGTCCATAGTGCCTTTAATAAAGGCTGACCTCCAATTGAAGCGCTCATGAGTTAGGGCTTCCCAGTTCTCAATGCTGATATTACATTTTTTTAAAATTAGCTTTGAGAATGTCTTTGAATCTCTTTTGCTGTCCACCAATATTCCGTTTTCCATTCTTAAGTTGGGAGTAAAGTAGCTGATTTGGAAGACGATGGTCAGGCATTCGAACAACATGGCCGGTCCAGCGAAGTTGATGTTGGATTATCACTGTTTCAATGCTGGGGGTTTTCGCTTCTTCTAATACGCTAACATTAGTCCGCCTATCTTCCCAAGTAATTTGCAGAATTTTTCGGAGGCAGCGTTGATGGAATCTTTCAAGAAGTTGGAGGTGGCGTTTGTAGAGGGTCCATGTTTCACAGGCGTACAGAAGGGTTGGTAGTACAATGGCTTTGTAAACAAGCATTTTGGTCTCCCTGCGAATGTCCCGATCCTCAAACACTCTACGCTTCATTCGGGAGAAAGCTACACTCGCAGAGCTCAGGCGATGCTGAATTTCAGCGTTGATGTCGGCTTTTGTAGATAGATGGCTGCCGAGATAAGAAAAGTGGTTGACATTTTCTAGTGACACACCTTTAAGCTGGATTGATGGCGCTGCAGAGGGATTGGTTCGAACTTGCTGGTAAAGCACTTTGGTTTTTTTAATGTTAATCGAGAGGCCGAGCTTTTCATATGCTTCTGCAAAGATGTTTAGGATAGTTTGAAGATCTTCCTCGGAGTGTGCACAGACTATGTTATCATCAGCATATTGAAGTTCTATAACAGAAGTTGTAATTACCTTATTTTTTGCTTTCAGCCTACTAAGATTAAAAAGCTTTCCATCTGTTCGATATATAATTGACGACCCCTCACTGGATCATCACCTTGTTGTGGTGAGTGGGCTTGTGTGTTCCCAATGAACCCTGTGAGTGAAGCCGTTGGGAGTCATGTACTCCTGGTAGGGTCACCCATGGCGGTAAGGTCCAGGGGGAGGAACCAGACAAAGAACAATCCAAGAAAGTCCTCAACGGCAGAACAGGCGGAAGATAACAAGGTGTATTGTTACAACAGCTGCGAAGGCGGATGAAGGCTGCAGCAGACAAAAGGTCACCAATTGTCATGGTACCCATGCCATTGGATTAGAGCCTTTTTCTGTGAAGGTTGTGTGCTGATCGTTGTGCACCGATCTCCACACATAAAACAAATTCACACACAGGCGTCTTCCAACCACACCAAACCCAAAACAACCAAAAGTCCAATGGCGATTGACGAATGGCAATGGGGGCAGGACTGTGAAATCCGGAAGCTCCTAGTCATGGACCAGCACATGGGCGGTGGATACGGATTCAGTCACCCTGACTCAAGGATCGAGGCAGTTGAGTAGTTCAGCAGCTGTATCCACGACTGAGCAGCCCTATTTAGGATCCACTCTCCTCACCCCATATGGGGAGGGGGCTAGAAAAGTTGCCCTAAACATAGTCTGCCTCATTTTCTCCCTGACTGGATTACCGCGACCAGTGGGGTCACCATCTAGCGGTCGTAAAAAACACATGAATTTTGGAACATGGAATATACGGACACTGCAAGACAACATGGATAGTGAATGACCTGAACGTAGGACTGCCATTATTGCAAGGGAGCTGAGACGTTTTAATATTGATATAGCAGCACTCCAAGAAACTCGAAGAGCAGAAGGACAGTTGAAGGAAGAAAAAGGAGGTTATACCTTCTTTTGGAAAGGACTGCCTGAACAAGAACGACAAATACATGGGGAAGACAAAAACGACCTTGTGAAGCTCTTGTCAGAAGTTTCCACTGGGATTAACGAACAACTCTCAATTCTCTGAATAAAACTCGCCAAAAACCAACAGGCAACTATCCTAAGTGCTTACGCACCAACACTAGATGCAGATGAGGATATCAAGGAAAAATTTTATACCCAGCTGGACACCATCTTATCAGAGATACCAAAGGAGGATAAAGACTGAGACTCTTGTTTAAAAGACAAAAAGGACCTGAGCCTAATAAAAACAAAATGAAAATAAAAACAAAAGGGGGGGAAGGAGTGTAAAACTCAGCATACAGTTCCATGAGACTTTGTTTTTTTTTCCTTTTGTTTTTTTTTCTTGCTCAGACAAGCAATGCAGGACTAAACATCTACTTTCAGGACCAGCAAAGGATTTGGCCCTATCGTCTTCACTGACCTGCGTTTTTTTATTTCACTGACATTGACTAAGGGTTTTTTGCTTTTCTTCTAGAACTTGTTGATTTTCAAATGTAAGCTTATGCTTTGTGTATTGGGAGAGGTGGATGGGCCGTGGAGCATATTGGCCCTGGACTGCAGTTTTCTGATTTTTTTTCCTTTTTAGGCTGTTTTAAATCTTGTTGTGTGAGAGTGGGGTGTTGGTTGCTACCTGGTCTCCTTTGCAGGAAATGAATGGGTGGTGAGACCGACTCCTTGCTTCCGCATCTGGTGATTATTATTCTGTAGAAACTACAACCCCCCATTGGAGGAAAGGGCACCATTTTATTTTGGTAGTGTTCCATGGACGTTTGGAATTACTTCCCCACATGGTGTATAAGCTTCCCCCTCCAGTACCAATCACTCCACCCATTCTCCCTTCCCCCACCTTCTAAGAAGCAATGGGAGACACTTTCATTTGGCTGGAGGAAGAGTTTGCATCTGGGTCACAAAAAGCTGTGACTGCATCCTCGTTCCCCACTGCTGAACTGTCAGAGACAGAGGAATACCTTTCTCAGCAAACTGTCTCACCACATCAGTCACTTTGATGCTTGCGCTTCTAGAATATGGGAAGCGTTGGATCATCTTTGGTTCAGACATACAATGAATGGAGAAGGCATTACCAAACAAAACTGGTGTCTGAGGTTTGTGTATGTTCCACAAATGAGCATTGCAACAGCTTGTAGGAGGAAACCTCGCCCAACCTGGTCCTGAGACTTCTTGCTTAATGAACAGGGCGAGTTCTCGTGCATGAAAGAGCATTTCCATTCACCACATCTCTGACACTGAAATTAATGGGGAAGGCAGTAGATGCTGAAAACTCCATATGCTGGTCAAAACATCTGGGACTGATTCAGACGATCCAAATATTTCTAGATTATGTTCAAATATTGCTTTGTACTGCATATTCATTTTGGCTTAGATTCTAGAAGCATTTTCTTTTCCTGTCTTTTTTTAAAATAACCAGAATTTAATCCTTCTGCAGCTGGGGGGAAAATATCCCTCTAGAGCAGTGTTTCTCAACCTTGACAACTTTAAGATGTGTGGACTTCGACTCCCAGAATGCTGGCTGGGGAATTCTGGGTGTTGAAGTCCACGCATCTTAAAGTTGCCAAGGTTGAGAAACACTGCTCTAGAGAATACCTTGAAATGTTTTGAAGACTGCAACTCAGTCTTTCAGAAAAGTATACGCCATGTTCCACAATGTCATTTTTTAAAACAATTATATGCCATAATGTAAAGGAAGAAATAAGGGGTGCGATGGCTCAGTGGTTAAGACGCCAGGCTTGTCGATTGGAAGGTCGGCGGTTCGAGACCCGAACGCCGCGTGACAGAGTGAGCTCCTGCACTCGCCCCAGCTCTTGCCAACCTAGCAATTCGAAAGCATGCAAATGCAAGTAGATAAATAGGTACCACTTCAGTGGGATGGTAACAGCGTTCCACGCGCGTCATGCTGGCCACATGACCGTGGAAGCATCTTCAGACAGCGCTGGCTCTTCAGCTAAGAAACGGAGATGAGCACTGCCCCCTAGAGTCGGACACAACTGTGCAGGGGAAACCTTTACCTTTTTAAAGGAAGAAATGGGTTAGATAAATCCATTTTACCACCAAAAGGTTTCAATGCAAGTTTTATTGAATGGCATCATAATTTTTAGATTTCTCATAATCAAATTTTCTACAATATCATAATGTTGAATTGTGCACTTGTCATTTTGGGATGCCTGGAATTTGTTCTTGATGCTCCAGGACAGTTGTTTGCTTCACTATGTTGAGCCTTTAAAACAAACTTGCATTTACACACACACACACACACACACACACATATATGAAATAAAAACTTCTCTTCTGCAGTTTAACTTTTAATTTAACTCAAATATTTAGTTGCCATGAGGATATTCTTGTTTAATCTTTTCCTACTATTAATTTTCTATTTGGCTAATAGGATATATGTGTAGCACTTGCTTTTTTTCTTTCTCTCCTTTCAATTATATGACTCTTTTATTGGATACAGTCTTGTCAATGAATATCTGGGAAAGGAATAAATACAAGGATTGTACCAAGCTTTGAAATAATGCTTTGCTTCAACAATGCATCAAGCAAAACAATTTTTGAGGCTAATTTGTGAAGCCTCTGCATTGCTTTGCTTTGACCATCTCTTCTAGCATTTCCAGAAGCCATGGTCATAGACATGCACACACCCCTCCTTTCTGTAGAGATTATGAAACTGAACAGTTTCATTGATGCTTATTGGACTACTGTTGTGCAAGGACACATTTTCCAAAGTAACTGATAATTGGGACAATCTAATAGATGTCTGTAATAAAAAATGCCCTGCTTACTTCAATTTTGACTCTATTGTAAATGTATGTACTTAGCATATGACATTTGAAGCAACCCTGCATCTAATTTTGGTTTATCTTAATATCTTAAGTGCTAAAGCTTGGTAATACAGCTAAGCCCTCGGTTTCAAGGGCGATCATGTCCTTGATGAACTACAAAGGATTTTGAGATGCCATTTCAATTCATGACAGGAAATTGCATCCAGGTAGTCCTTGCTTAATGACCACAATTGAGACTGGAATTTCAGTTGCTAAGCAAAGCAGTCATTAAGTGAATCCAACCCAATTTTACAACCTTTTTTGTGGCAGTCATTAAGCGAATCACCACTGTCATTAAGTAAACCATGTGGTTGTTAAGTGAATCACACAGTTTCCCATTGATTTTGCTTGCCATCAGATTGAAAAAAAACAACTTATATCCCCATACCAAAAAAGGGAAACACTAAAGAATGTTCAAACTATCGAACAGTGGCACTTATTTCACATGCCAGTAAGGTAATGCACAAGATCCTGCAAGGTAGACTCCAGCAATTCATGGAGCGAGAATTGCCAGAAGTACAAGCTGGGTTTAGAAAAGGCAGAGGAACTAGAGACCAAATTGCCAATATCCACTGGATAATGGAGAAAACCAGGGAGTTTCAGAAAAACATCTATTTCTGTTTTATTGACTATTCTAAATCCTTTGACTGTGTGGATCATAACAAATTGTGGCAAGTTTATTTATTTATTTATTTATTTATTCAATTTATTCCCCGCCCATCTCCCATACAAGGGACTCTGGGCGGGTCACAACAATCAAAGTTAAAAACAATACAATAATTTTAAAAATACAATATAAATAAATAAAATACAAGATGGGGGACGTAGGGAACGTAGCATAGTGTTGCTACGGGGCTAGCCAACCCCAAGAGGCACTCCCGCCTCCGTTGTCCCAGGCCAGGTGGCAGAGCCAGGTCTTAAGGGCCTTCCGAAAGGTCAGGAGGGAGGGGGCCAGTCTCACCTCCGGGGGCAAGATATTCCATAGGGCGGGCGCTATCGCAGAGAAGGCACGCCTCCTGGACCCCGCTAGATGGAATTCTCTTGTTGAGGGGGTCCGAAGCATGCCCTCTCTGCATGCACGGGTGGGGCGGGCTGACGTTATTGGGACGAGACGGTCCCTCAGGTACCCTGGTCCTATGCCATATAGGGCTTTAAAGGTGATCACCAACACCTTGAATTGGACCCGGAAGCAAACTGGCACCCAATGCAGCTCGCGAAGCAGAGGTGTTACATGGGCCGATCTCTTGGCCCCCATAACTGCTCGCGCCGCCGCATTCTGCACCAGCTGAAGCTTCCGGATACTCTTCAAGGGTAGCCCCATGTAGAGCGCATTACAATAGTCTATACGGGAGATGACAAGGGCGTGAGTGACTGTTCGGAGGGCCTCCCGATCCAGGAAAGGGCGTAACTGGCGCACAACTCGCAGCTGTGCAAAGGCCCTCCTGGCCACGACTGCCACCTGCTCTTCGAGCAGGAGTCGCGAGTCCAGGAGGACCCCCAGATTCTGCACTGGATCCGAGTGGGGTAGTGCAACTCCACCCAGAACCAAAGATGACAACTTCCCGGATCCAGGGGGGCCGTCAATCCACAGCCACTCCGTCTTACCAGGGTTCAGTTGAAGCCTGTTGTTCCCCATCCAGACCCCCACAGCCTCCAGGCACTGAGATAAGGCATTGACCGCATCACTTACTTCACCCGGGATGGAGATGTATACCTGGGTATCATCAGCATATTGGTGATACCTCATCCCGTGGTGACGGATGATCTCGCCCAGCGGCTTGATGTAGATGTTGAATAGGATGTTGAATTATCTGCTCCCAGATAAGATGGCAAGTACGGGCCTCTGGCATCTCCACAGATCTTGTCTCACGCTTGGAGTCCAACTTGGAATGAATCTGAGCGATTTTGTCCTGCAGATGCTCAGAAAACTCTTCCGATCGGCCCTGTAAATGGGTCTCCCCTTGCTCCTGACCCAAAAGTGATCTTGTAATCTTAAACAGGGCCGTCGGGCGGCATTCTGCGGACGCAATAAGAGCGGAGAAATATTCATGTTTCGCCGCTCTTACCGCCACAAGGTAGGCCTTAACTGAGGCTCTAGATTGTGTCCGGTCAGATTCAGTCTTCGTCTTTCTCCAGCGGCGCTCTAGACGTCTCTTAACCCTCTTCAAGGTCCTCAACTCATCCGTAAACCACGGTGAGTGGCGGGCCGAACAGGGCCGGAGAGGTCGCACAGGCGCGATCTTATCCAGAGCCCTGGCCGCTTCCCTATTCCAGGCCGCGGCCAGGACCTCCACTGGACCGTGAAGCAAGTCCTCGGGAATAACCCCCAGCTCCTTCTGAAACCTCACTGGGACCGTGAAGCAAGTCCTCGGGAATAACCCCCAGCTCCTTCTGAAACCTCACTGGGTCCATCAGTCGCCGAGGGCGGACCAATCGAGTAGGTCCCACCTCCCTGCGGAGTGGGGCAGCAGAAGAGAGTCTCAGGGTCACCAGGGCGTGGTCTGACCATGACAATGGGGAAAGATGTAACTCTCCCCTCAGATCACATTGCCACTGCTCGGACAAGAAAACTAAGTCCGGGGTGAGACCACTGTCACGAGTCGGGTCACGAATAATCTGAGACAGGCCCATAGCTGCCATGGTAGCCATGAACTCCCGGGCCGCCTCCGAGGACCGCCCCAGGGACGGCAGATTGAAGTCCCCCAGAACCATGAGTCTGGGGAACTCCACTGCCAACCCCGAGACAGCCTCGAGCAGCTCAGGCAGGGAGGTCGCTACGCAGCAGGGAGGCTGGTACAGCAGCAACACTCCCAACTGTTCTCGTGAACCCAACTTGAAGAACAGGGTCTCACACCCGGCCACTTGTGGAGCAGCGCCCCTGAAGGCCACAAGGGACTCTCGGATGACAACTGCCACCCCTCCTCCCCTACCCCGGTGTCTCGGCTGATGCCACACCCGAAACCCAGCTGGGCACATTTCCGAGAGGGCTACTCCCCCTTCTGGGCCCAGCCAGGTCTCGGTAGTTCTTGGTGGTATGGGGATACCAAGTCATCTTGTCTGCCTTCTGAGGAATCTGTATAACGACCAAGTAGCAACAGTAAGAACAGAGCATGGAACAACGGACTGGTTTAAGATTGGGAAAGGGGTACTCTCACCCTACCTATTCAACCTGTATGCAGAACACATCATGTGACATGCTGGGCTTGATGAATCCAAAGCTGGAGTTAAAATCACTGGAAGAAACATTAACAATCTCAGATATGCAGATGATACCACTTGGATGGCTGAAAGTGAGGAGGAGCTGAGGAGCCTTATGATGAAGGTGAAAGAAGAAAGTGCAAACGCTGGGTTGAACTTAAACCTCAAAAAAACCAAGATTATGGCAACCAATTTGACTGATAACTGGCAAATAGAGGGAGAAAACGTGGAGGCAGTGACAGACTTTGTATTTCTAGGCACAAAGATTACTGCAGACGCTGACTGCAGCCAGGAAATCAGAAGACATTTACTTCTTGGGAGGAGAGCAATGACAAATCTCGATAAAATAGTTAAGAGCAGAGACATCACACTGACAACAAAGGTCCGCATAGTTAAAGCAATGGTATTCCCCGTAGTAACCTATGGCTGCGAGAGCTGGACCATAAGGAAGACTGAGCGAAGGAAGATAGATGCTTTTGAACTGTGATGTTGGAGGAAAATTCTGAGAGTGCCTTGGACTACAAGAAGATCAAACCAGTCCATACTCCAGGAAATAAAGCCAGACTGCTCACTTGAGGGAATGATATTAAAGGCAAAACTGAAGTACTTTGGCCACATAATGAGAAGACAGGATACCCTGGAGAAGCAGCTGATGCTGGGAAGATGGATGGATGATATTCTGGAGGTGACGGACTCGACCGTGGGGGAGCTGGGGATGGCGACGGCTGACAGGAAGCTCTGGCGTGGGCTGGTCCATGAAGTCACGAAGAGTCAGAAGCGACTGAACGAATAAACAACAAAAAGCATGGGTGGCAAATGTGTGTTTAACAAATAAACAGCATAGGATGTCTCAAGCCAGGCAGGAGCCACTAGAAACCAACAGCTCCATCCCCTGGTATTCATCAGTTTTCCAAATGAAAATGCCGTCCAAGTGTCAGCCCCAGTGGGTAGACCAGACACAGAATCAACTCCACAGGAAGGCTAAAACCACTTTCATGGAGATAGGCTATAATAACAGAATCTTGCAAGTCTGATTGTGCTGTCCCTCCTCCTCCTCCTCCTCCTCCTCCTCCTCCTCCTCCTCCTAATAGTTCAGTAAATTAGAGAGGTGTCTTCCTGAACTGCTTGCAAATGTTATCTCTTTTCTCTGGACTTAAAAATGCTTCATCCCCTTTTGCCTAGGTAATGGTTCTTGCATATTTCCATCAAGATCATTTTCCCTACTCTCTACACCCAGGAATGGGCCAAGTAGTTTTGACAAATCTCTTCTCTCTCTCTCTCTCTCCCTCTCTCTCTCTCTCCCTCCCTCCCTCCTTTTTTTAAATTAGAATTTTGACAATTCTTAAAGCAGTAGCACTGTACTCATGGGCAGGCAAATGTTACTTCCAGTGAATGAATGCCAGTCAGAAACTGCAACATGTCCTGACGTTGTACATTGTGTTTTTATTGGAGAGGATTCTTGTCTCACCTGAGATCTGTTTTAGCTTTTAGCAAGCTATGATGGGAATAGTCAAACAACCTGGATAAATCTCCAGTGCTTTTTAAAATCCAGTGCTTTTTAAACTGGAATCAGAATGGCTGGGAGACAAAGGCTAATTGTCTCTATGAGCTCTGGCTATTCAAAACAGGAGGAAAGTTTCAAGAAGAATTTACCTGAGTGCAAAAAAAGATGTAGGTGGGAGCAAATGCAATCATGAGCACAGGAAGGGCTCTGTACTCGATACTATATGGCCCTGGGGGGCAATTTAGCCTCCCCCCCCATAGTTTTGATATATATTTAGTTTGTATAGTTTTATCTGTGTAGTTTTAAACACCTTTATATAGTTTCTATAACACAAGTGTGTGTGCTCTGTTACACTCTAACATGGTTCCCTGGATAAAGTTGTGTCTTGTTTGTTTGGAGAGGAAAGGGGCCCCCACTATAGTCATTTGGGAGGATCCCTCTCTACTAAAGGCATGTTTATTACCTTTTGCCTGAATCCTTTGAAATGTAGCGTGTTAATGGGGAAGACAGGAATGTTTCAAGGTCTGCTAACTCTCTTGGAAAGAGACAGATAGATAACTGGAACAAAAGAGAAATTGAGGAAGATCAAAGCTGGTCAGTGCTGTCTCTTATCAAAAGAATTACCAAATATTTTTTTTCTTGCCAATTACTCTTCTTCACGTGCCAGCCCAGAAGAGGAGAGAAGGGGAGGTTTAACGTCTGTGGAAACTACTTGATTGGTCCTTATGCTAAAAATGTAAATTTCTTTGTTCTTTGTAACTATATAATCTGTTGTTAGACTCCATGTTTGCGTGTGTGGGTATCACACCCGGCTTTTCTTTTTGGCCAAATAATTAAAGCTGTATTCTTTGAAAACCTCCGTTCTGAAGTCTCTAATTTGGGCAACATGGGATTTCAGATTTTTACAGGGAGGCTGGCCATACATTTTCTGGCGCCCAACGTGGGGCTCGAAGGCCTCGTTCCTTCGGGATTGACCCACCCAGGGTCCCCCACAGTCGAATCCCATTGTGATTCGAGGACCTTCGGCCAGGCGGACGAATGAAACCGGCCCTCACCAAGAGGACAGTCAAGAGGCCTCCCGAACCTTTTTGTTCGGTGACTTCACCTGAAGAGGGCCAGCAGGCTCCGCTTTCTGCTGAACCCGAATGCCCAAAGGAGGTTTCAACATTGCCACTCTTCAATTGGCTTCAGTATTGGGACTACAGGAATAGTGTAAGTATTGGTTTTAATTTTTAGGTTTTGGGATTGTGGGGAGTGCTGTGTGAATGTGTGTGAATGAAACGTGGCAAAGGACCACTGGAGTCCTCGGACACACGGAGCGAGTGGGAGGTCTATCCGCGTTTCTGTTGCTCCGCGAGGAGCGCAGCCAGAGAACACCAAGGCGATTGTGAAGGATGATTGTTGAGACACGAGGAGGGGAGCTAGCACCCCGAGCCTGAAGGAAAGGGCCTGAGAAACCCCTCAGGAAGCCCTACATGAGAGGGGGAGGATTGGCTCCCCGAACCTTTTAGGTCCGAGAAACCTCTCAGGGCATTTGGGATTCCCTACACGAGGGGGGGGGAAGCTGCACCCCAAACCGACGGAAAGGTCCGAGAAACCCCTCAGGGAATCATAGGTAACCGTCCAAGTTTGCCAAGGGCAAATGAGGTGGAAAGGTATAGGTCTCAGCCAGGCACCCCTTGGGCTACATGTTAACCCACTGAGATGCCTTAAAAATCTTAAGTGGCAGTGAAAATGTTTTTTTTTAAGGAAAGTAAACTTTGGAATTTTTGTTCTTTTGTCTGGCCCACGTACCTTTTGGGCTTTCACCAAAAACCTTGGCCCTGTGATGGGTCCATGGACCCTGAGCTTATCAACCTATTAACAAATTTCCTCAAAAGCCAAGGAAAGACCGAGGAAAAGCTTTGTGCTAGCTTCTTTTCCAACTTATCAGACAGGCCTGATATTCAGAAATCTTGTGGCTTTTTAGTCTAAACCCCCCAACCTGCCTAAGGTCTCTTTGAATAACCTGCATTGCCACGCCTATGGAGAAGAGGAATTCCCTCTTCCTTATGTTTCACCATCGGCTCTGCTCAGCCCACCAGCAGCTAATGCCTTATTGCCAACGGCTCCACCCCAAACCCCAGGAGAAAAACTCAGTGAGCCCTGCACACACACACCAGAGCAGGGACAACGTATGCCTCCATTGTGGTCAGTTCATATCTTGCTGTATTGGACCCTAAAGCCCCTGCTAACGAAGTGATATTAATACTGGCCTTTGTTAGCCAAAGTGCCCCAGATGTCCGGAAAACTGCAAAAACTCCAAGCCCTCATGATTGCATTCACTGCTCCTTCCCAACGGGAGGAGGAAGAAGGAAGGAAAATGCGTATACAGGCTAACATTCTTGTGGCCGTCCTTCAGCCCCCAAAACCATCTGCCATAAAGAAAACGGGGGCCACCCAACTGCTGTCAGTCAAGCCTCCAAAAGAACCAATGCAAACGGCTTGGCCACTAGAAAAATGAATGTCCCTGGGGCCAACCACAATTTCCTAGTTGCTCAGAAGGAGAATGCCCTCGCCCCATGCCTCACCACCAGCTATCTACACAGGGGCAACCTTCAGTGTTCTCAACGACCCCCCCCATTCCCTGTTTGTTCTAAGAAAAAGAGAAGAGAGAAAGAAAAAGGGTGTTTTGTGTTTGTCAGCGTCAAAGGCACCGGTGCATGTTTTCTGTTTATAAGTGTTCGTCCGTCTAAATGTGTGTGCGTGTAAGGTTGAAAACCTGTTTTAAGTTGTGAAGAGGAAGTTTTAAAAATTGCGTCTGTCTGTCCCTTTTGAAGGCTGAATCTCTTTGTAGTGGTAAAGGAATGGTTGGAAGTTAAATGCAAATTTTGGCCATACCTGCGTTTGTATGCATGAGGACTCGTGTTCAACTTAATGACAAGTCTTTGCCAGAGTTCTAAGCATTTCTTACTCATCTTGAGTGTGTTTTGTATGTTGTATTTTAAATGGTTTGAATGCATATTACAAGAAAGTTAAAAGGTGTTTTTTCCTGTGTATGTGTGTGCGTAACTTATCCAGGCTCTGCCCCCCCCCTCCTTTCCTCTGGTTTGTTTATTGCCTGTTAGTTAAAAGCTTGCGGGGGGAGAGAAGGGAGAGAGAGTAAGAAGAAGGGGGAGGGAGAGGAAAGCCCACCAAAAGCAATAGAGACTGCTCTTCTCTGTGTTGGCTATTTGCCTCCCTGATAAGGACAGAAACTGGAATACTGGAATGGTTTAAGTAAGTAACAGAGAGAAAACTGATGTGTATAAAAAGGCTAGGCAAGACTGGAATTTGCGGAAGATTAACGAGGAGGAAAGGAAGGAAAAGGGGGAGAGAAGGGAGAAAAGGAGGAAAGGGAGAGAGAAAGTAAAAAGAGAGGGAAAAGGTCTCGGCTGTGTTGACTCTTTAGAATATGGAAATGACTTGAGTACGTAAAAAGGCTAGATAGAAATGGAAATTTTCCGGAAGATGGGCGAGGAGACAGGAAACAGGGTTTTAGAAGAAAGAGGAGACAGGCAAGGATTTTTCTGATGCACAAGGGGTTTATAATAAACCAGTTAAACTTTAGACCCCTTCATTAGAATCTTATCTGAGTCTTGACTTTTTATAAAACTTTTTTTTTTGGTTGTTGGGTTATGTTTTTGTTTTTCCTTTTTGTGTCCTTTTGTAAAGAAAATACAGGTGTGTATTTGTGTGCGTGTGTTTTCAGTTTGTTAAACTGTGTGGTGTGTGAATAACAAGAAGAAAGAAGAATTTTTTTTCCTTTTTGAAAATTCTGGCTGTAATAGAGCCTCCATGGATTGGTATAGTCCAGGGGTCGGCAAACTTTTTATGCCGGGAGCCATTTTGACATGCTTGTGCACATTTTGAAATGCTCGAGAGCCAGGGGGCGGGGTTTGCGGGCGGGGGCCAATCACGTGGCTTATTGGGGCGGGTGGCAGGGCGAATCTGTTTGGGAGGGTCGGGGGTCCTCCTCGGCGAGCCCGGCCTCCAGAGCGGGGAAACGAAGCCCGCCCGCCCCGCCCGCTCGCTCGCTTACCTGCCTGCTTGCCTCCCTCCGCTGGCTTCCCGGGATCCAAGCCAGATCGGGGGCCTCGCGGAGGGAGGCAAGCGGGCCTCCGCCGCCGGGCCCGCCCCCCTCGGCCGCTTCCACCCGCCCGTGTCGAGGCAAGAAAATGATGGGGGGCGGGAAACGAGGCCGTCCCGCTCGCTTACCTGCCTGCTTGCCTCCCTCCGCTGGCTTCCCGGGATCCAAGCCGGATCGGGGGCCTCGCGGAGGGAGGCAAGCGGGCCTCCGCCACTGGGCCCGCCCCCCTCAGCCGCTTCCGCCCGCCCGCGTCGAGGCAAGAAAATGAAGGGGGGCGGGAAACGAGGCCCGCTCGCCCCACGGACCCGCTTACCTGCCTGCTTGCCTCCCTCCGCGAGGCCCCCCACAGCCTTCCCGGGATCCAAGCCGGAGAGAAAGGGTGGCGGCGGGGCCGCGCTACCGGAGCGCCCAAGTGCCAGACAGGCAGCTCCGCCCGCGCGCCTTCCACGCGATCGGCCCATGAGGACCGGCCAGGGAAGGCACGCGGGCGGAGCTCCCATCCTGCTGCACCCCAGCCGAGCAGCAGCCAAGCCTCGAGAGGGCGAGAAAGTCCCGACGCTGCCCCGCGGACCTCTCCAGCACGCCCGGATCCCAGGAAGGCAGCGGGGGGCCTCGCGGAGGGAGGCAAGCAGGCGGGCGGGCGCCCGGCCCGCCCCCCTCGGCGCCTGTGCGGCTGCCCCGCACCCTCCCACCCGCCCCAATAAGCCACGGCAGGGAGGTGCTGCTGGCCCGGGACGCGGCGCTGTCGGAGGCGGCGCAGGAGCGGCTGCAGGGGCTGCTGCGGCTGGAGATGGCGCTGCTCCACGGCATCCAGGTGCTGGGTGAGGGCGCGGGCGCGGGTCCAGGATGCGAGCGGCAGGGCAGCGCAGGGGGCCTGGCCGGGGCAGTGGCGGCGGGGGGACGGCGGAGGTTTGCCGGGCGGCAGGACGGGGCGGGCGGCAGAGCTGGAGGGAGCAGAGGGACCAGGCGTTCCCATGGGCGCAGCGTGCGCTCTGCAACCCGCCTTGGAGAAGTGGCCGCGGGAGGCCCTCCGGGTGCACCCTCCCACCCCATCAATCCCCCCACCCCGCCAGCAGCGCCTCCCTGCCGCGCCGGGCCTCGCTCAGTGCGAGAGCCAGGGGGCGGGGGCCAATCACGTGGAAGGGGCGGGGGTGAGTTCAGCTGCGGAAGAGCCACACTCAAGGGGCCAAAGAGCCGCATCTGGCTCGCGAGCTGCCATTTCCGACCCTTGGTATAGTCTATCTGATGGTTTTGTTTTGTTTCTTTTTGGAAATTTTTTTTTCTGCAAAAGCAGTCTACTCATTAAAATACATTGTGCCAATGCTCAGTTTTATTTGAAAATTAATTGGAAATTTTATACTGCTATGTGTCAATGTTTTTACTTAACATGGCTGTGTTATTTGGTCACAGAGATAATTGGCATTGTTTTATTGCCCTTCGATTTTTATTTTTATTTTTCTTTGAAACATTTAGCATGGGTTTTAAAAAAATTTTGTTGCTAAGTCCCAATAGTTTTTTAATATTATTTCACACATCAGAAGTTGCTGGTGTGGTGAGTATATGCACGGGGGAAAACAATAACCCCTGCAACTGCAGGGCACATACACCACCACCACCCCAGGTTGATTAAAAAGAACCCATAGACCCTGGAAGTTTTGGTTTTATTGTTTTGCTTTTTGTTTTTGTTTTTATTAAAGGTGGCTTTTTCAAAGCTCCTAATTTTTATGTGCCCAGGCATACATCCCTGAGCCAATCTAGCAGTTGTCTGCGCAAGTTTTGTTCTTATCATCCTTTCTGCAGGAACGCCTACCCTGGCAGGTGGACCAACCGGTGCCCCCTTCCAGGCTGAAGAGTTGGGGCTGGTGATGCTTGGTGCCAGAACAAAGGAGAGTTACAGCCTAAGTATACGAGGCCGTAATAAAATCTCAGTGCCTGAGAAAAAAAACCCATGCCTGGACTCTGCAATAACCTGATGCTTGCACTGTGAAACAGCCTGCCTAAAAGAAAAAGAACTCCTGCCTAATAAAGAATAACAAGGAAAGGAGAAGAGGAACGGAATGCTTAAACTCAGCATACAATTCTATGAGACTTTGTTTTTGTTCTTTTGTTTTTTCCTCAGACAAGCAATGCAGGACTAAACATCGCTTTCACTGACCTGCATTTTCTGACTGTAACTAATATTTTGCTTTTCTTCTAGGACTTATTGATTTTCAGATGTAAGCTTATGCTTTGTGTCCTGGAAAAAGGTGGATAGGCTCTGGAAAATATTGGCCCTGGACTGCAGAAGAGAGCCACCATCCACTGTATTCTAAATGGTCTAAACTTTTCCTTATCATCAGGGTTATCTGTTAACTTTTCTTTTATATTGCCAATAGAGCCTTTTCAATTACAGACTCTGAAGTTGATCTTCTACAGATGTTAAAACCTGCTAAAGCCTACCACAGAGTAAGATCGCAAGGCTTTACCAACCAAGCCGGTTTTGTTTGTTCTTCAATTGTCACTGCCTTCTATCAAGTGCCAGAGAGGGGCCTGTAGCCCACTGTTCTATATAGCTGGACTCTTTTGCTCATGGTACAATAGGATGCCTGTTTAACTTGTTTATGGGTTTTCTATTAACTATGTTTTGTTCCTCTACACATCAGCATTTAGCCGTTTATGAAGTAAACCTTTTAGCTACTCCAAGTGTGACTTCAAAGTGGTGTACGACTTTGAACCCAGCAACTTTGTTTCCTGAGATTACAGATGGAAAGGAGTCAACAACATGACTGTTTGCAAACCATAACTCGATGAAGGACGCTTGCTCAGGTCTTACCAATGTGCCCCTACAGTATCTTGTCTCTGAACTCTTTTTGGATGGGTCTTCTCTTCTCGGTTGACGGAGTCCAATTAATAGGGGCTGCAATTTCACCTATTGGGTACAACCCTTGTCACCTTCTTTGGGGGCCCAAACAGCTAAACTTCTGCCTTGACTCAAGCTTGTTCTATTTGCAGAGATACCTTCACTGACTTTTGGTGTTTGCTATACTACAGGTGCCTATGGAAGCTAAGAAGATTTCTCACCACTTTAAGCCACCATATTGCTCTCAATGGCCTGGATTGCTTTACCTTTGGATGCACTTCCCCTTTTCTGAGGAGGTTGCTAAAAAGGCTGCTCAATAATCTGGTGTCTTTCAGTCTTTACACCTGTGTTTCTAGTTTCTATGCTGTTGTCTATAAGAAATTTCTTTCAAATGCTGAAACTGCTGCCTGCAATGTCTCTACGCTGCTCCTTGGAACGGTTCCTTCTGAATGGTTCCCAACATTCTGTCTCAACAACGACATCTAAAAGGACTTTGTAACACTCAAGCTATTGTACACTAGAGCTTCTTCTAGATCAAGGACTCACAAAGAGTGGTAGGGGCTTCCTACCTACCATCTCAGTGCTTCTATGGTTGACAGAGAAAATAAACTAACCGCCAAACAGTTTTATCCTTCCAGAAACAGCACAAACACTCTGGAAGACAATGAGGGCCACTGCCCCTCTAAGTGACTGGATCCCTCCATTCCAGCTGAGAGAATTTGTGTTGCTTAAAAATTCCACCACAAGACTAAGCAACCATGACTTCTGTTGAACTTTTGTATAATCTTTTTCTGCTACACATGGGGAAGGGACTAATGGGAAAGACACAAACTCTTACTACATTTGATTTTGTTTTGCATAAACACTCCAATGTCTTAATCTGTTTTCAAAGGGCATTAACAACTCTGTTACACTTCCAAAACACTATCAAAGATGGGTCTGTGAGCTGCCACCCAAACACATCATCAAATGGGTGGGGCCTGTCACCTGGAAACATACATTTTGTCACCAGACCATCCTCATAAGAAAACGGGGGTGAGGGGAAGTTGTGTTTGTTTCTGGAAAAAGAGTGTTGTTCATAAAAGATACAATCAATCCCCCTGATAAGGGAATGGTCCTCACTACCATGCTCAACAAGCGCCATCATCTGGTGCATGGCAAGCATGCCATGCTAAGAAAATGGGGGAATATATGGCCCTGGGGGGCAATTTAGGCCTCCTCCCATAGTTTTGATTTTTTTGGGGGCGTGGTGGCTCAGTGGGTAAGACACCAGGCTTGTCGATCGGAAGATCGCAAGTTCGGAGGTTCGAATCCCTAGCCCTGCGTGCGGAGTGAGCTCCCGCACTAGCTCCAGCTCTTGCCAACCTAGCAATTCGAAAGCATGCAAATGCAAGTAGATTAATAGGTACCACTTCGGTGGGTAGGTAACAGCGTTCCGCGCGTGTCATGCGGCCACATGACTGTGGAAGCGTCTTCGGACAACGCTGGCTCTTTGGCTAACAAACGGAGATGAGCACCGGCCCCTAGAGTCGGACACGACTGCACAAATGTGCGGGGGGTACCTTTACCTTTTTTTATAGTTTTGATATATATATTTAGTTTGTATAGTTTTATCTGTGTAGTTTTAAACACCTTTATATAGTTTCTATAACACAAGTGTGTGTGCTCTGTTACACTCTAACATGGTTCCCTGGATAAAGTTGTGTCTTGTTTGTTTGGAGAGGAAAGGGGCCCCCACTATAGTCATTTGGGAGGATCCCTCTCTACTAAAGGCATGTTTATTACCTTTTGCCTGAATCCTTTGAAATGTAGCGTGTTAATGGGGAAGACAGGAATGTTTCAAGGTCTGCTAACTCTCTTGGAAAGAGACAGATAGATAACTGGAACAAAAGAGAAATTGAGGAAGATCAAAGCTGGTCAGTGCTGTCTCTTATCAAAAGAATTACCAAATATTTTTTTTCTTGCCAATTACTCTTCTTCACGTGCCAGCCCAGAAGAGGAGAGAAGGGGAGGTTTAACGTCTGTGGAAACTACTTGATTGGTCCTTATGCTAAAAATGTAAATTTCTTTGTTCTTTGTAACTATATAATCTGTTGTTAGACTCCATGTTTGCGTGTGTGGGTATCACACCCGGCTTTTCTTTTTGGCCAAATAATTAAAGCTGTATTCTTTGAAAACCTCCGTTCTGAAGTCTCTAATTTGGGCAACATGGGATTTCAGATTTTTACAGGGAGGCTGGCCATACAATACTATATCTACACATGATTATTTGTAAATCAAAACTGATGAAGCAGTATCAAAACCAGTTAGGCCTATGCACATTTTTGGATGGGGAGGAACCGTCTCTGACTCAGTCCTACCAAGACTGAGTGGTTGTGGGTGTTTGGGCCACCCAGATCTGGGGATATTCCATCTTTGACCTTGGAGAGGGGAGCAATTCCCCTTTCAAGGTTGGTATGCAATCTGGGGGTCTTCCTGGACTTGCAGCTCCTGCCTGAAGAGCAGGTGTCAGCTGTGGCCAGGAAGGCCTTTGCACAACTCCATCTGGTGCACCAGTTGCACCCTTTCTTAGATCGGGGCCCCCTTCAGATAGTCAGTCATGCCCAAGTCACCTCACAGCTTGACTACTGCAATGCTGACTACGTTGGGCTGCCCTTGAAGACCACCTAGAAGCTT
The DNA here is from genome assembly GCA_023362775.1 of Charina bottae. NCBI lineage: Eukaryota > Metazoa > Chordata > Lepidosauria > Squamata > Charinaidae > Charina > Charina bottae. The sequence continues at coordinate 202,791,122 of JALMGJ010000001.1, forward strand.
CAACTGGTACAGAATGCAGCAGTGCAAGCAGTAATGGGCATGCCTTGGTATGCCCATGTAGCACCTCTGCTTCACGAGCTGCATTGGTTGCCAGTTTGCTTCCGGGTGCAATTCAAGATGCTGGTTGTTACCTATAAAGCCTACATGGCATAAGGCCTGGTTACTTGAGGGCTCGCCTGTCTCCCATAACATTTGCCCAGCAGATTTGATCCTGCAGGGTTGGCACATTCCGCATTCCTTCAATTAAACAATATCATCTCTCGGGACTCTGGAAGCGCACCTTCTCTGTAGCAGTGCCTGCCCTCTGGAATGAGGTTCCTCCTGAGATCCAGATGGCCCCCCCTCTGCTGTTGTTTAGAAGAGTTGTAAAGACCTGGCTCTTCACCCAGGCCTTCGGTGAGGGAGAGGGAGACTCCTCACTTCATCACGCTTGACATAGTTTATCTTTATTTCTTATGTTTTATTGATATTATTGTAATTTCTTTGTTTAATTGTTGTGTGCCACCCAGAGTCTTTGAGAGTCAGGCAGCATGTAAGCTTAATAAATTATTATTAAATTATTATTATTTTCCTAAAAAGAATTTGTGTAGATTAAGAATTCTGCAGCTTACTGTTCCCCTCTAGTGGCCGCATTTCATATGGCTACTCGCCTGAATTGTAGGCATTGTGGGAGGAGAGTGGTATTAGTCTGTGGTAGCAAAAAATCGGGAGTCTGAGTAATTTTATTAAAAGGCATAATCTTTTGTGAGCTGCAGCTCACTTCATCAGTTGCATGGAGCGGCTTGACTGATGCACAAATCCTGATGTCTACTTTGCCCCCATACCTACATCAACAGCACCATCACAGGCCCCAACCTTCACAAGATTATAGGCACCTTCACGGGCTCTTCTTCTAATGTGATATGTGCTATCATCTTCCAGCAATGCATCCACTGGATTTGATATAGGACAAACAGAATAAACTTTGCACAAAAGAATTAATGGACACAAGTTTGACATCAGGACTTAAAAGAAGGACAAAATAATATAAAATAATTTCAAATTCCCAGGACACTCTGTTACAGATCCCAAAGTGACTATTTTGGAAAAATGAGACTTTAAGGGCACTACTAAGAGATTGCTGAACAACCATACATCAAAAGGTTTCAGGCTATCTCAACAAACACAATGGGTTTTAACACACTACAATTGTTAATTGATAAGTTATTCACATGTAACCTGCATCTGCCTAACCAACCTGTCTTCTCCTCCCTTCCACTCCCATCCCAACTGAAATCCTACCTCAGTGAAGTGATGCTGCAGCTCATGAACGCTTATGCCTTTTAATAAAATGTGTTTGTCAGAAAAAGTTCTACCAGACTCCTCCTGATTTTCAACTGAGTTGTGTAATCTGTGGTCACTTCCTGTCAGACCGCCTTCAGTCAGCCAGGTCTTCTGATTCCACAATTAAAATACAAGCTGAGATTGACCAGGCTGTTTTGACTATTTCTATATTGATTAAGTTACTACAATACTATCAGAACAGGTAGATTTTCGTATTTGTGAGTCTATTGGAATTCACAGAGAATCAACAGCCAATCGGTTCTTATCCTTTGTGGCTAATAATTGACTATACCAAGTCATTAGCCAATCAGTGTTCAGTTGCTGACCAGGAACAAGTGCCTTATCCCACCGACCTCTGTTTCATGCCAAAACACCCACCCCCTTCCCTCTCTTAAAAAATAAAGTAGAAGATGAAAAATCCTGATATTTCTGTGGGAACAGTGCTGCCACACCCCCTCATGCTGGTTTGTACTTTTGAGCCACTTTACTGTCTATGCCATTGCCTTGCCTCAACAGTAGCACAAAACAAGCTGGGCATTCCTTCCAATCACAATATATCACCAATAAGGGAAGGAAACATTAATGGGAAAGCTTCCTGTTTGGGATATCACCAATCAAACTTCTCTTGGAAATTCTGCCCTGATAATATGGGCTGTTTTTCCTTTTATTATTTTTTTTATTCTTGAAATAGTAATCTGAAATCTCCACAAAGAACCCTGTTATTAGATACATTAAAAATATAAAAAATAAGGGATAGATGGAACGTAAGTGGGAACACCACCTTTGTTTCTGTCCAGCTTCTATGACATGCACTAGCTGAAATAAAGATCCCAGAAGGAACAAGATTTAACACCCTAATGGTGAGACTTGCCAAAGGGGCCTATGGGACTAATGCTAATTATTGTCACATTGCTGATTCCCTCACCTTATGGCCTCCAGATCTGCTGCTGCTGCTGCTTCAGTTTGGATCCCTTCTTCCTATCTTTAATCACTCAAAGCATGACCAAGATGTGGGTAACTTCAGACTGGCTCAGGAAGACTTTTAGCTGATGCAATAGATGTAGTTCTACAAACGTACACTTTGCCACCAGTGTTACCCAAGAAACCCAGAGACAAATGAGGCCCAAACTGTTAACCTCTTTTTCAAGCGGGATGAACTCCATCCAAAAAAGACTGAGCCACAAAGCCTGTTTTCCTAATGATCCACAGCACCTCTATCTCGTCTGGATTTAAGTTCAACTTGTTCATTCTCATTCAGCCCATTACTGAACACAGGCAATGGCCAAGGGGATCATTTTTGCTTTCTTAGGAGTTGGATTACAAAGAGCAGTATTGCTGGCATACTTTTGGTACCTCATTCCAAACTGCTGGACAATGTCTCTCAGATGTAAATATTAAACACGATAGGTAACAGAACTAAGGCAACAAGTATTAAACAGTAGTCCCCCAAAATAAGCTTCTGAACATGATTGGAAAGGATGGACCAGAAGTGGTGCAAAATAGCATCCCTAAGGCATAAACTTGCCAGGTGATCCAGGTTAATACTACAGTTAATGTTAACAGCTGCAAGAGATCCAAGAGGAGGAGTAGAGCCACATTTCCCCCATCCAGTTCCTAGTGGAGTCACGTGACCCAAGCAATATCAATTTCGTATCCTGTCCATATCAACAATATTTTCCAGATGCACATGGAGTTGCAAGATCACTGCCTTCTCACTCACCATAGGCAGAAAGAACATGTATTGACTCTTCAATGGATTTCTTTTAATAATGGTCTTATAACTGCCTTCTCTAAGCCAAAGGGAACACTTTATTCCCACAAGGAGGCATTGCCTTCCATAATCATGGGACTGTCACATCCTGGCAAATTTGATTATCAAGGAGGACAATTAACCATGTGGTTGCCTTCACCTCTCCAGAAAATTTGTTCACAGCCTCAAGAGCCACAATCTGAAAAGCATCTAAAATAACAGGAAAAGTGGGCATCACCATACTCTGTCCCAACAATGGAGTCCAAACTGATCTGACTGACTTTATTGATAAAAAATGTTCTTACGGGTTGCAAATGATGTCAGCAGTACACTATCAAATCTGGAATCCAATATTTCATAATCACTATTTTTACCTCTTTTAATTATCACATTTGGCACACATTTTCTAAATTTCTATGAAGTATACAGAACTGAAAATGAAAGTTTCAAGATGACTGTATTTAAAAGCAGAAGTTAGAAGAGAGCATGGATGTCATGCTGCAGAAATGAAACTTGGAAAGTGTGAAATGCATACCATCAAGCTGTACCTACTTAGTCATTCACACAGGTGGCCCTTGAGACTACAAAATGCTAAATTCCAAAAATACAGAGGTGTCATTGTTCACTGCTCACAGACCGAGTTTCTTCAGAATGAGATATCTCTTGGATGCCCCATATAAACATACAGATTTTTCTTTGTCAGATTTTCTTCTACAGGAGAAAAAAAAATCATTTTATCTTGGAAGTGTGTAATAATTGGGAATTATAACTGAATTGTTTTCATTTAAAAATCATTGGTACAAGCTCTATATGGTAGAAATTAGTCTTTGGTATTCACCCCACCAGCATTTCCAACACACACGCACCCCATTCCTCACACAACACTTTAAAAATGACCTGTCATCTTCCTTCCTGCTGACCTTGAGGCATAGAGAACATGTAGAGATCACCATGAGCCCAAAAATACTCATCTTTTTTTCCTGTCCAGCTGATCAATAAGAGGATGCAACCAATTCCACCCAACCAGGAATACTCCATAGGTACTTTTCGCAATAGCTATGACTTCAGTTGCAAATTGCTACAGTGGATGGATTGGCGGCTGAATTCTAAACATATAGGAAGAGGCAAGGAATAGGAATAGGAGGCTGAACCACCACTGAGGAAAGAGGGAGAGGGTATAATAGCTGGTTTGAGAACAAACAGATCCAGAGCTGAGCCTGAAATGGTGCACGGTGAATGTAGATGTATGCAGATATATGCTGATGGCATACTGTATATTGAAGTTGAAGAGTGATAATGTTAAATGATTTGCTTCTAGGTCATGGAATAAATGTGTTTGACTAACATATTCATAGCTTGCCCATTATCAAGAGGATCTCCAAATTGAATAGAACACATACCACTTTTCAAACCAAAGAAGGTGCATGTCAAAGGAACTGGCAATTCATATTTTAAGGGCAACAGGAATAAAATAATAATAGAGAAAGAAAAGCTTTTCTGCTGAGTCTGTAGCTTGAATCATGTCAACTGGATTTCTATTTTCTCAGTGGAAACGTTTCGCTCCTTATCCAAGGAGCTTCTTCAGTCTGAGCAAAGTTAGTAAGGGAATCCTAAATATGTTTCTAGGTAGCTGTGTGACCTTACACCTGGGGCTAGGTCATGGTTATATTGAGATGTTATTTTAAGTACTTTTATCATCTAAAGGAGGATCGTTAAGATCACCATGCTGCTGTTGAGCTTGTGAAATGGTCTTAATCTTCCTAGGCACAGAAGACAAAGCAGGGAGGAAGATGGGGGAAAGATCTTCCTCCCTGCTTTGTCTTCTGTGCCTAGGAAGATTAAGACCATTTCACAAGCTCAACAGCAGCATGGTGGTCTTAACGATCCTCCTTTAGATGATAAAAGGACTTAAAATAACATCTCAATATAACCATGACCTAGCCCCAGGTGTAAGGTCACACAGCTACCTAGAAACATATTTAGAATTCCCTTACTGACTTTGCTCAGACTGAAGAAGCTCCTTGGATAAGGAGCGAAACGTTTCCACTGAGAAAATAGAAATCCAGTTGACATGATTCAAGCTACAGACAATTCCACCTGGATGACTGAGAACCTTCATAGACTTTTCTGCTGAGCCTCATTGCAATAAAAATCATGGAGCTCTGGTTTGTATGATAGAGTCCATCATCACATCCTATGTTTATACATACCTATCATGTGTTGTACAGTGTCCAGTGAATTGCTGTTGTGTGTTTCTCCTTAGACTTGTGCTTCTCATGAGAAGCAAGAAGACCACTGAGCTATAAGAAAGGAATCTGAAACAGAGACAACAGAATAAACTATATTTGCCTCTAATGTTGGTCCAGAGCAGCACCCCACACACACAAAAGTGGTAGGCGAAACATAGAAACATTAGATGCTGTTGTCATCAAGGCTAATTCCTAAAGGGAAGAAAAAACAGCTGCAGCACTAGGACAAAGCAACCAACTATAGAGATTTTTTTTATTACTTTGCCTTGGGAACAGAAATCAATTATAGTGAATCTGACCTAAAATTGAGAGCCAATGTATGGAGAGAGAGTAGAAATTAAAGAGGGAAGAAGCTACACCTCTTCTTCCAGTTCAACCTTCCCCAACCTGGTGTTTTCCAGGTTGAACTAACTCCCATAATTATCAGCTGATAACCATGCTGGCTGTTGAGTATTGACAGTAAGCCCAACACACATCTGAGTCTTTTCTACTTATTCTACTGTGGTATTATAAGTAACAATGGTGAGCACAGTTGGCTTTCCTCTTCAATTTGGAGATCTTTGGCAACCAGAGAGCTCAAGATGGGCTGGGGGTATAAAACCAGGGAAAATCAAGAAGGAAGTATATAGAACCCCAGATATGATATTGGGAGAAAGTATGCAATGGTAAATTAGTAAAACGTGATTTTTTTACAGGAAGAGAACATTAGAAAGAAACTTAAACTGGCTCGGCCTTAACTTTCTTGCTATAAGAGGGAGGAAAGGGCACTGTCAGGCTTTCAAGATTCTGTACTATAGCCTGTATCAGTAAAGTAGAGTTATAATATTTCTTCTGATATCTATTTCCTGATCTGGACTACCTCAAAGTTCTGAGAGGAAGTTGTGATGCCTTCAATGGATGAAGCAGTGCACTAATGGAATGCCAAAGGTGATACACCAGGACTCACTGCCAAAACCATCCTCACCCACAGCTCCGGTCCTCCCTGAGAAGCTCATCAGTTCAAATCCATATTGGCATTGCTCCTTCCTTCTGAGGACCTCCAAGTGGTGGCTATAGAGTAACCTGAGTTTACTATCCTGTCCATATATCAACATCTAGCTAGTCTTGCCCATAGATGCATCAGCAGCAGCAGACCAAAGATCCATGGGCCAAGTGGCCACAGCCCTGGCAGGTGGGTGAAGCCCTGCTTCGGTTATGAAGTGAAACGATGTCTCAAAGATATGCTTTTTGTACTTACTGATGGAATATTTCAAAACAGCCACAATTGCTGACCCACAGTGGACCAATGGGACTCTACACAGCAATTTCATGCTCTGCAGGAATCCCAATGTTAATATTCTATTATAGGGCTATGTGCTACATTTGTGGCCCTCCTGGACCTGGAGAATATCTGCCTCAGCTCCCTGACTCTAATACTACAAAGGTATGAGCTAAAAGCCCTATTATTCAATGAATCAAACGTTTTAGAAACCGGGAGGCCGAGAGTTCTAGTTCCTCCTTAGGCACGAAGCCAGCTGGGTGACCTTGGGCCAGTCACTCTCTCTCAGCCCTAGAAGGAGGCAATGGCAAACCACTTATGAAAATGTTGTCAAGAAAACTGTAGGCACTAGTCCAGGCAGTGTCAGGAGTCAAGACTGACTTGAAGGCACAAATTTTAAAAAGATATGTCAAGATGGGACAAATTACAGTTGTCACTCTTGGGTAGAATTTCTGTGATTAAGATGAATGTTTTACCTAGAATGTTATTTTTGTTTCAGACAATAGCTCTTTTGATGACTGATATAACCATTTATTATTTATTTATTTATTTATTTATTTATTTATTTATTTATTTATTTATTTATTTATTTGGATTTATCCCCGCCCATCTCTACCGTGCTAGACTCTAAATTTGTATGGCACGGGAAAAAACCACAAGTTAAATATATGGTACTACATGCAAAGGAAAGAGGAGGATTGGGTCTACCAGATTTAAAATTATATTTTACTGCCTGTTGTTTAGTTTGGATGAAAGAGTGGGTGTGGGTGTTGTTAAGAAATAGAAGGCTATTGGAGTTAGAAGGACATGATCTGAGATTTGGGTGGCATGGATATCTGTGGTATGACAAAGCTAAGATTAATGTAGATTTCAAAAATCATTGTGTTAGGGGGGCCATTCTTAGAGTATGGGATAAATATAAATTTAGGTTCTGCCCAAAAATACCTTTGTGACTTTCAGCACAAGAAGCATTTTATAGACGAGAAATGATAAGTAAACATAAATGGTTAACTTACCGTGATGTACTAGAATTTTCTCAAGGAGTCTGTAAAATAAAATCAAGAGAAGATTTGACAATAGAAGGATGTCCTTGTCAATGGTTTTCTTATGTACAATTATCAGAAAGATTTAAAGTGGATAAAAGATTTTATGGTTTGGAACAATGTGAGACTGAATTTCAAACAGAATTAGTACTAATGACGAACATGTTATTACTAAAATGTATAAACTTTTGTTGAAATATGAGACAGAAGAAGAACAAAAATAATGTATGATAAAATGGGCTAAAATTTTTGGTTACAATATACAAATGGAACAATGGGAAAATATGTGGCTGAAATAATTGAAATTTACATTATGTTCTAACCTTAAAGAGAATTTTTATAAAATGATGTATTGTTGGTATTTGTCACCAGAGAAATTGTCTAGAATGTATAAAGGTACTTCAAATCTTTGTTGGAAATGGAAACAACATGAAGGGACATTTTATCATGTTTGATGGACGTGTAAAAAAGCCAAAAAAAAATTGGATACAAATACATACATTAATTCAGAAGATTTTAAAGATTAAATTACAATTGAAACCAGAGGCTTTTCTTTTGGGAATAATGGACAGGCAACTAGAAAAAAGTTATGGAACTTTGTTTTTATATATGACAACTGCAGCAAGATTATTATATGCTCAAAATTGGAAAGGTTCGACGCTACCCACAATGGAGGAATGGTTGGTAAAGATGACGGAACTTGCAGAGATGGCTAAATTAACTTCTTTGACTAGAGAAAAGACAATATCTACATTTATGGCTGACTGGAAACCCCTTATAGACTTCTTGCATGAAACAGAAAAAAAATGCACATGACTTGTGGTTTCCATGATTAGAAAAAAAAATGAATAATAGAAAAAGGTGAGCTTTTTTGTAATTATACAGTAAGGTAAGGTAAGGTTTCCCCTTCCAGTTGTATCCAACTCTAGGGGGCGGCGCTCATCTCTGATTCTCGGCCGAGGGAGCCAGCGTTGTCCATAGACGCTTCCGTGGTCATGTGGTCAGCGTGACTAAACGCCAAGGCGCACGGAACGCTGTCACCTTCCCACCGGAGTGGTACCTATTTATCTACTTGCATTTTTACGTGCTTTCAGACTGCTAGGTTGGCAGGAGCTGGGCGAGAACGGGAGCTCACCCCATTACGCGGTGCTTCCGGGTCTCGAACTGCCGACCTGCCATCCTTTTGTTCAATAGTCAGCAGTCTTAACCTTTACGCCACCTTACGCCTTACAGAGTAAGAGTTAATTTTGTAATCGTACTTATATTTGCTGGAAAGGAAATCGGAAGTTTCTTCTATTTCTTTTTATTCTTTTTTCTGCACTTTTTTTTTTCTTTCTTCTTTCTTTCTTTGTTCTTTTTATTCTGTATTCGTGTTAGGTTTTTATGTTCTCTTTAAAACGTTTAATAAAACAAAATGCACAGGAAAAAGAAAAAAATGAAGGTACAAATTTAAACACACGTCAGCTGGGATTACCCATTATGCTAAATCAAAATATGGTATAGTTTTGGATACACTTGTTGTGAGAGCCCAGCTACTGTGGTTTGTAAATCATGGTTTGTAGTTTAACATGCTGTGCCAATTCAGCCAACTGTGATTTATTCAATCAGCAAATTAGATAATGTATGAACGCAGTCTGTCTGATTCTCTCGCTCGCACACGAAAGAGCGAGAGAACGCGCAACCCCTGAGCGCCAGGCTGTCCTATCCCTTTAAGAGAACGTTTCCATGAATGTAGCTCCCCGCCCATCCCACCCGAGGCGGAAAAGCGAAGTGAATCCTCTGCGCTTTTGGTTCTGGAGGGTCGTGTTAAAAAACCGACAACTTTAGTCTTGCTTCATTCTGCGAGGACCGTCGCACTTGCAGGACAGCTGACCTCACAGCGGGAGCGGCCATGGAGCCAGGTACGCCCCCTCTCAGGGCAGGGGAGTAGGGAATAGGGTAGGGGGAGACTCAAGGATCTCCCCAGTCGACGCGTCTCTTTCGGGGGTTCTGGTCTTGCTTCGGCTCCGGTTTTGTTCTTAGAAACTACAGTGCGCGCAATCCTGCTCTACCTCCAGCTCAGAGCAAGCCTGGTCCGAAGATGTCTCACGTTTTAGCCTTTACTTGAACGGCCTTTTTCCTTCCCCGTTGCCCGCTTGCCTCGGAGATCCGCCGCTCTGTGGAACCGCAGAAGGTTTGGGAGTAAAGAGGAAGTCCACCAGTGAGCGCGCTTTGTAGAAAGGAGAAACCCTGCGCCCTCGGGACCCGAGAGCGAGGCTTGTTGTCACTGTCGGACCAGAAAGCAGTCCTGAGAATGGGCTGCGGACTTGTTGGACTTTCGTTTTCTCTGAATGTTTCCTATAGGCGGCAACATGTACGAAGAGCCGCGGCAGGGCGGGTTGCCTCCTGAGGGACGCGAGATTGATGACGTAATCAACGGACCTGTCCTGAATGGGGCAGATGTGCAGGTAAGAAATACTTTCCCCGCTCAATAATATCCGAGACCTGGATGAGCCTGGCTCGCTCCTTCCTTCCTTCGATGTACATCGCCGCCCACCTCGCCAGCTGCGATTCTGGCTTGAGAAGTTAAGTGGGATGGGAACTGGTTAGCTAGCCTAGGAAGTCATAAAAGCATCCCAAAATAAGACAATGGAAAATCTCTTACACCTTGTTGGGGGGGGGAAACCCATTGTTGGGGGGGAAAACCCACTAACTATATGGATGTGTCTATGAAATCACTGTGTGGCCAGCTTGGCTTAAGGATATCTAATTTTTTAATAATCTAAGGTAGCCTTCCTCAACCTGGTGCTCCTCAGAGGTGAGGGATTTCAGCTTCCATCAGTTCCCAGACTGGAGAAGGTTATTCTAAGGCAGAGCTTTCCAAACTGTGTGTTGGGACAGTTAGTGTGTCCCTGCAGTGTCACAGCTGCTGCTGCCTCCTGGCTTCCAAGCAGGTCCTAGTGCCTGCCTTGTGCCATGCTGCCTCCAAACCTGCTGTGATTCCAGGCAGGTCCTAGTGCCTGCCTTGTGCCCTGCTGTAAGAGTGTGTCGCGAAATGATGCATGTCTAAAAAGTGTGTCACCAACATGAAAAGTTTGGAGAGCTCTGTTCTAAGGAAATTGTCTTGTGTAGGGTGTGTGCTTGTGTGTGTATTACATTTGTTGTAAATTGTTCTTAGAGTGTAAACTACATATTACTTTGGGGGGGGTTAACATGTGACAAGTGATTACCTCCTCCATTCTTATTCTTTCAGAACTAGTGCTGGAGAAATGAAGCCTACTCAGTCTTATATATATATATGAAGTAATATTTTGCAGTGTGACTCTAAACCAGCTTTTAGCAACATAAATATACAATTGTTTCTCATAAGTTTCAGCCTTCTTGGACACCTTTCTCAGGGAAGCGCTTGTCTTAGAGCTGGAATGTGGCATTTTCCCAATGCTTAAGCTGCAGTATTTTGTCAAGGTGATGAAAGCAGTCTTTGCCAGCTTGATGTGTTTACTGCCCTTACAAATGCTAGGGGGATATTTTCTTCCCTGATTGTAACTTGCACTCTCTTGTCCCTTCCAAATTTGCTCTGAACATGATTGGATATAATCCTTGCATTTTTTTTATTTTCTTCAACATTTTTACAGAATGACCGTATCTTGCATAAAGCATTCAAGTGCAGGAATGTATCATTTTAAGAGCAATAAAAATGGGACAAAACTACCCTCATCCATAGCACTATTAACGTGTCATTTAAACAAAAAAAACTTTTATTTTTTGAAAACTGAGTTATTTGAAACCAGTAGCAAACAAATGTACATATATTAGATCTGATGGTCAAATGCCACCTAAGGACTCTTTTTTTACCCTCCCATATGCAGCATCTGCAGCAATGCCATATGTATTCTATTTATGTCATAAAGGTAAAGCTTTTCCCCTGCATAGTCGTGTCCGACTCTAGGGGCCGGTGCTCATCTTCGTTTGTTAGCCAAAGAGCCAGCGCTGTCCGAAGACGCTTCCGCGGTCATGTGGCCAGCATGACGCACATGGAACGCTGTTACCTTCCCACCGAAGTGGTACCTATTTATCTACTTGCATTTGCATGCTTTCAAATTGCTAGATTGGCAAGAGCTGGGGCGAGTGCGGGAGCGCACTCCGTCACGCGGCGCTCGGGTCTCAAACCGCCGACCTTCCGATCGACAAGCCTGGCGTCTTAACCACTGAGCCATTGCGCCCCCTATTTATGTCATAGAAATGATAAATAACATTTTTTTAAATTGGATGAGTATTTCACTAAAGCAAAAGTACTGTATGATTGGGTGCAGCCTTTCTTTGGCATCTGTGTATGGGGAACCCATCTGCATGTATTATAACCATGCTAGAAGTTTTACCTTTACATACATACGTATGTATGTGTTTGTGTATATGCTCCTCCACACTTATACCTGCTTGCATTCATTGCATTTCTTCCCCAAAACAGCCCTGCACTGGAGAACAGAACTCTTAAGAGTGTTGCTGACCTTCCTTGGCCGTAATCCTAGCTTTGATTGCAGGCCACCTTCTCTCCTTTGTGAAATATGTCTGTCTCTCTGTCTGTGTGTCTTAACCACTTCACAGAGGACTTTTTCCAACTCCTCATGATGCTTCTGTCTTCAGCTGGAAGACTTTGTGGGGGCTCATGCTGAATACAATGAAGAGGAAGAGGAACGAAAGTACTTCCGCCGCAAGCGTCTTGGGGTTGTCAAGAATCTTTTGGCAGCCAGCATGGCAGGAATGCTGACCTATGGGGTCTTTCTAGGTAGGCACTGCGTGAGTTACCATCTTCTCCTTCTGCCATAGATTTATTTATTTATTGCTAGACAGATTTATATGGCTGCCCATCTACCAGAGGAACTACAGGTGGCAAACAAAAATAAAAGCATAGTACAAATACCAAAATCCATTTAAAGAAACAAAAGAAAAAGTCCAGGCCCTAATAAAAATTGTACACCCATAGATCACACACACATGCCAGAGCTCCATTAACATCCTAGCCCCAGTATGGGAGAAAATCCTTCCCTTTTTTATTTTTTTTATTGAGAATTTTTACATAATTAAAAAATAAGAGTATATAAGGAGAAAGTAGAAAAAATAAAAAGTGCTAGAAACAGTACAGATAGAGAAAGAAAAAAAGAAAAGGAAGTTAAAGGCACAGCTTCCGATCTTCTTTATGCAGATACAAACTTTTATCATTTCTCCCCCTTTAGAATTAAATTATTAGTTCCCTTCTTCCCATATTTAAAACCTTATATTACGTCTACAGTTGCCAAATTTTGTGTTGCTGCAATGAAAATAAGACAAATCCAGACGAAAAAATAATTCCCTATTTTAAATGTATATTTTTAAATTGAAATATTTTAATTGATAATTTGTCAGGGGATATACAATTTTACTTTTATGTTATAATTTCTTATTGTATAACTTCTAATGTTCTAGGCTTACCCCATAATGATAACAAATGTATTAACACAGTAATAGCAGAGTAAATGCTGTATTATTATGTGATATATTTTGTTAGTTTGTAGTTTATCATCGTATCTTCCGATTGTACTTTGTCTCTTTTTCTTTTTCCTTTTAAATTTTGCTGGTCATTGACCGAAATGAAATAAACTAAAAACTCCCATATTCAAACCTTTTTAATCAGCAAATCCAGAAATCACCAGTTCATTTTCATCCATTTTCAGCAAAATGTCCTTAAAAGGTTTCCAGTCTTTTATAAAAGTACTTGTTGTTTTGTCCCTAATCAAACAGGTCTTCACGGCCTTCCCGGAGGGGTCAGGGCCATCTATATGGCCGGGGGAGGCTGTTCGATAAGGTAGCACCATGACAGAGAAGACAAGCTACATTATGGCTCTGCTTCCTAGGCTCCACCAGGTGACTCTGCGTCACCAAAGGAACACAGAGCATGACCGTTCTGCCAGATCTAATCTGCATGAGATTCCTCTCTGTTTGCAGGCCTTGCTATACTTCTAACTTAAGCAGAGGGGATCTGCAGAGAATCAGTCTTGTGCCCAAAATAAATAGAAGGGATGCTAGTTTAGAGATTAACTTTTCTATTCTTCAGAAATATAGAGCAATATGGAACAGTTATTGCTTAGAACTCAGAGTTGATGTGCACATGGTTCCATATTCCATCTTCAGAATCTCAAATTAAGGGCCTGTAGCTGATTTTTGAGCTACCAATAATATATTCAGACAGATGTTTTATGCTTTCATATTGTTGATTCTATGTTGCTCTGGAAAGACAGTTAAGTCTCAGATGGGGATAAGCTCCTTGTTGAGAGAAGGAGGCAGATTAGGGTCCTGGAGAAACAAGGTGTTTTTTTTCCTGAGCATCACTATAGCTCACTTCACACATCATGCAGAGTCATAATGTAGCTTGTTTGGTTTGGAATTAGTGTGCTGTGGAAACTCAGCCCTTGCGATTTGTAAACCATAGTTTATGGCTTAATGCAGAGGTCGGCAAACTTTTTTATGCCGGGAGCCATTTTGACATGCTCGAGGACGTTTTGAAATGCTTAAGAGCCAGGGGGCGGGGTTTGCGGGCAGGGGCCAATCACGTGGAAGGGGGCGGGGTTTGCGGGCGGGAGCCAATCGCGTGGAAGGGGGTGGGGTTTGCGGGCGGGAGCCAATCACGTGGAAGGGGGCGGGGGGCTCACGGAGGGAGGGGGCGCAGCCAGCGGCTCCGCGAACCCGGCCCGGCCGCCCCACCGGGAGTGGCGGAGAAAGAGTTGCCACCCTCCGGCCGGCAGGACGGGCGCGGGAGAGCAGAAGGCTGCGCCCTCTCCACCGGGCGGGACCCGGGCCTCCTTCCCCGCCGGCGCCCGAGCACAGACACCAGCCGGGACCCCGCGCGGAAGATGCCGCGTGCCTGACGTCAAGGCGGCTGCACTTCCGCGCCCGGCAGGCGGGCGAGGCAGGCAGAGAAGGGGAGATGGAAGGGCTCCCTCTCCGGCCTCTGCGCCCCTTCAGGCCCGTCTCTGAGAGGCCCGGCGCGGCAGGGAGGCGCTGCTGGCCCGGGACGCGGCGCTGTCGGAGGCGGCGCAGGAGCGGCTGCAGGGGCTGCTGCGGCTGGAGATGGCGCTGCTCCGTGGCATCCAGGTGCTGGGCGAGGGCGCACGCCCGGGACGCGAGCGGCAGGGTGGCGCAGGGGGCCTGGCCGGGGCGGTGGCGGCGGGGGGACGGAGCCGGCGGAGGTTTGCCGGGCGGCAGGACGGGGCGGGCGGCACTGCTGGGGCTGGTGGCGGAGCTGGAGGGAGCGGAGGGACCAGGCGTTCCCGTGGGCGCAGCGCGCGCTCTGCAACCCGCCTTGGAGAAGCGGCCGCAGGAGGCCCTCCGGGTGCACCCTCCCGCCCCATCAATCCCCCCACCCCGCCGTTCGGCGTCCTCTCCCCCCGCTAACCCGAGCCCTGTGGTGGCCGGGGGAGCCGAGCCAGGCTCGGACCGGAGGCGGCCAAGGGGAGAGCAGGCGGCTCTTCGCCCTGCGCCGCCCTGCCGCTCGCGTCCCGGGCCCGCACCCTCGCCCAGCACCTGGATGCCGCGGAGCAGCGCCATCTCCAGCCGCAGCAGCCCCTGCAGCCGCTCCTGCGCCGCCTCCGACAGCGCCGCGTCCCGGGCCAGCAGCGCCTCCCTGCCGTGCCGGGCCTCGCTCAGTGGGAGAGCCAGGGGGCGGGGTTTGCGGGCGGGGGCCAATCGCATGGAAGGGGCGGGGGTGAGTTCAGCTGTGGAAGAGCCACACTCAAGGGGCCAAAGAGCCGCATCTGGCTCGCAAGCCGCCATTTCCGACCCTTGGCTTAATGCAATGGACAAACAGGGTGCTGGAGATGGAAGCCTTCTAGAGCAGCTGAACAACAGACCAAGGGCAAAAAGGATAAATCCTTGGGTTTCCATGTTGTCTCCCACAGGCCTGCTTCAGATGCAGCTCATCTTGCATTATGATGAGACCTACCGGGAGGTGAAATATAGCAACCTTGGGCTGCAGAATATTGATAGCAAAATGCTGTTGGGCATCAGTGTCACACCCATTGCTGCACTTCTCTATACTCCAATATTCATCAGGTAGTGCTCTGTGGTGGGTCGTTTCCTTTTGTTTTCCCAATAGCCACAGTCCTTGAACTGTGGTTCTAGAGCTTTAAGAGTTCTAAAGCTAGAAGTTCACATCATCCAGAATCCAAGCATCTATCTTTATCTTTCCAGATTTTTTGGTACTAAGTGGATGCTGTTCTTGGCAGTGGGCATCTACGCGCTTTTTGTCTCCACGAACTACTGGGAGCGCTACTATACTTTGGTGCCATCCGCAGTGGCAATTGGGGCTGCCATTGTACCTCTTTGGGCATCTCTGGGCAACTACATCCTCCGGTGAGCCAGTTGCAAAGATGGGGCTGAGAAGGAGAAAAAGCACTCTGCTAAAAGGCTGGCTTTATCATAGTTAGGAAGCTCTCTGCCAGCTTGATGGGTCTCCTTACTGGTACATCATCCTTACTGGTACTGTTTCCCAGGCTGGCCCTGGTATTGAGACTCTCTCACATTCTGTGGGTGGTGGTGGGGGAAATGAATGACCAACCCTTTGGAGGCTTCTGCTCTGTGTAAGCAATTTGTGGCTGCTCCCACATAGAGAAATAATGTACAGTTTAGCTTAGGCTTTACAACTGTCTCCTGGAAACAGGAAGCTATGCTCTGTCCTGCCAGGCCAACCCGTAAACTCTTTTTCTGCACCTCTCTTCCAACAGGATGGCACAGAAATACTATGAATATGTGAATTACAATCTGGAACATGTCCAGGAGCAGAAACGGGCACCTCATGGGGCCTACAATTCCTACATCATTGCCTTCGAGGCGGTCTTCTACGGCTTCTTCTATGTGAGAGCTCTGCCAACAGAACCTAGTGGGTTTGGGGGAGGAAGAGATGGTAGGTAGTGCTCTATGCTGTCCTCCCTTGTCAGCTGGGAAATGACAGCTCTATTTGCTAAATTCAGCACTTCAGAAAGGTCCTCTGTGTGGCTTTTAATTTCCTTTTCACCCACCCTTGGTGTGGCTGACCGCTTCTCCCACTCCTGTTTTCCAGTTGAGCTTTGTCTGTGCCCAGTTTCCCATGTTTTTCTTCCTGAAGAACTATCTCTTCGAGCTGAACCACACACTTTTCAGTGTCAAGCACTGTGGTGAGTATCTAAGATGGCAGCTATAATTTGGCCAGGTTGACACGTAACTGGCTTTTCCCTTGGGAGGCCTTAATCGCCTGTAGCTCCATCTCATTCTATTCCCCACTCCTTGTCCAACTGGGGCCTCCCCTTAGCCCAAGATCTCTTTCTTCTCCAGGGACTGCAAGTGATGGGATCCTCATTGGGTTCAACACCACAGTTCTCCAGAAATTGCCTCGCAGCAGTGAGCTCATCACAGTGGAGAGTGTGCTGATGGGAGTAGCCTTCCTCTCCATGCTTCTGGTATGTGCTGCAAAGGTTGGCTAACTGACTATCTTTAGATTGTGGAACTGCTGGCAAAAGTATTAAGCCAGCTTCATTCCCATCTGGGATGATCAAATGTGTTGGTTAATTAACATGTTCCCGTTTTGCATGGGACGGCAACACAGTTCTGATCCCAGGGCATTATACAGCTGCAGGAGGATGTATGTAAAAATGGACACCTAAGCAATGGCTGTCCTGTTGCACTATGACAAAAGTGGCTAGGCTGTCAATAGTCCCTTAGTATGACAAGGAGTTAATCTACTGTAGATTACAGTTATAAAGAGGAGCAGAAATAATCTAATTCTCTATTTTGCTTTGCAGGGGGTGGAATTAAACCTGAGATAGGGCTGCCATTAAAAATGCTAGCCCCCTTTTGAGTTCATTCTTTCTGTGGTAATATTTAGGCAGATTTATTCAGTACGAGTAACATGATCTAAGTGTATTTCCCTGACCCAAATAATTTGCTCTCACTGGCACAGGGAAAGTGGGAAAAAGTCAAGAGATCTACTTCTTCCCTGTCCTGGTCATCCCCAAATGGCCTTTTGTTTCTACAGGTGTTGATTCTTTGTGGCTCTGCCTATCGCCCCACTGAGGAGATCGATCTACGTAGCATTGGATGGGGCAACATCTTCCAGCTGCCTTTCAAGCACATGCGAGATTACCGTCTGCGCCACCTCTTCCTCTTCTTCATCTACAGTGGCTTTGAAGTGCTCTTCCTCTGCACTGGCTTTACTTTGGTATGTGTAAGCTTCTCAGAGAGGAGGGACGGAGTACACAATGAAGTGGTGTTAGCTGATGCTTTCTTTCCCTATGCGTTACAGGGCTATGGTGTCTGTTCTATCGGCCTGGAACGCATGGCTTATATCCTCACTGCTTATGGAATCTCATCGGCTGTCTGCTCTACCCTGGTACTGACCATGCTGAGACTGCCCCGCCAAGTTCCCCTGCTTACTGGAGCTTCTGTTCATGCCATCATCTTGATTGCCCTCTTCTGCTGGGAGCCTCAGGCCAAAAATTTAGCCGAAGCGCCCATAATCTACCTGGTGGCTGCTTTCTGGGGCCTTGGCAGTGCCCTCAACAAGACAGGGCTCAGCAGTGAGTAAATAACGTTGCTTTGTGTTACGGGTCCCTCTCCTAAAACAAACAGGCCTTTGCTCCTGTTCTGCTCCAGACTGAATGCCTAGCCGTGGTACTTGCTGGGCTCTCTTTGGAGCTGGAGGTACTTCAAGCCAAGCTGAATAGTAAAAACAATTAGCAAAAGCAATTTCCACGGCACACGGTGATTAGCTGAACATTGCTTCTAAATGCTTAAAAAGTATAAAATTAAGTATTTGAGCTGTTTCTTATCTGAACATCTTCACTCTTCACTAACAGAGACAGATAGACTCTTTGTCAGTGGTTTCCACCTTTGGGTGCTTTCTGGTTAGCTATGTGTTCCCCCATCCTCTCTAACAAGCTTTCCAACCAGCCAGTATTGGGTTACTGATGAGAGTGAGAAAAAGAGAGAGAGAGAGAGAGAGAGAGTGGAAAAAAAATCAAGTCTCACAATTCTGATGATGTACTGCTCCTTTCCTGCAGCCCTCCTGGGGATGCTTTATGAAGACAAAGAACGGCAGGACTTCATCTTCACCATCTACCATTGGTGGCAAGCCATGGCCATGTTCGTTGTTTATCACTGGTCTAATCTGCCCATGAAGGTGAGTGAGGTAGACAGGCATAGAAGAGAATTCTCACAGGTTGAAGGATAGAGCACATCCTTTGGTCAAATGCAGGTAAGGTATGAAGTGGGAAAGGAGGAGAATTTCCTTGGCCTAGTGTGAACCTGACCTGGGAAGAGTGAAGAAATGAGGAAACCATTAAGGGGAGACTGTCAGAAAAGAATACTCTGTCCTGAGAAAGAGAAAAGCATGAGAAAGAAACTCAGCCCTGCCTTGATTGTGTTTGCATTCCTTCACCTACCTGGCAATAAAAGGGAAAGTACTCTAAAGCCAGGCAAGACGTTTTGTCTAACTTCAAATTCCCTCTAGCCGACTTCCTCCTGGACGAGGTTCAGGACAGAATGAAGGAACACCTAAATTTTGCTGTTCTTGAACTAATGGAGGCTTTTCCTTCCAGGCTAAATTATCCATCCTGCTTGTTACTTTGGTTGCTGCAGTGTTCTTCTACATGTGGATGGAACGCAAGATAGCTCGGGGTGTTACCCACCGTCTCCCTAAGATTCCCAAGCCCCGGCACAAAGTGCGGGGTTACCGCTACCTGGAGGAGGACAACTCTGATGCCACTGATTCAGAGCAGGAGGAGGAAGAGGAGGAGCAGAGTGACTCCTCAGAGGGGGAGGCAGAAGCCAATGAACCCAATGGCCCACCACACTGTCCTCGGCGGAGGAGACAACATGCCTATGAGGAGGCCTTAGGGGAGGAGGTTGGGGATAACATGGGGTAGTTCTTGCTTTGCTTTCACTGTCCCACTTGCAATAGGGGCCAAGGGCTATGAGTCTCAAGTGCCTTAGATTTCAACTTCTCCCTACATCACTAAAATTCTCTTTTTGTGATTGGTCCTGTAATGTTTTAATGTTGGAAAGACTTGAATTATATCCTTGGGTTGCTTTTCAAGTTTAGGAAATCTGGGGTGCGTGTTTTAGCCTGGAGAATAGGTCATTTGGCCAAGATTTTAGGACTTCCCCCAGCTTTGTCCTCGTCCTCTAACAGTGGGAGATACGAAGTAGCCAAGTACCTCCCCTTGAAACAGCCTTAATGGATTTTGAAAGATGGGTATCATGTACTTACGAGTTAACCCTTGGGAAGCAGAGAAAGAGGGAGGAGTATACTGAACTTAATTTAGGTATACAAAGAGAGAATTTATATATTGCAAGGATATATACAAAAATATATTAAATCAATTTCTAAAGTGATTGCTCCCATAAGTATAATAAATAACAAATAAGCTGGAAATGCCAAGTAAACAATAAAGCTAAGATTTACATTAAGTCCTGGCAACTTAGAACTATCCCAGATAACACTTTTTTCTCAGTGTCTCTGTAGTAGTCTATAAAGAAGAGAGACAACTGATAAGTAGCTATCACTAGTATCTAATATTAACATATCTTTCTGCAATAGTTTTGAGTGTGATCAAAATAATATACTATCTAGAAACTTGGGAAAAGGGACCTAACTACATAGATAAGCTAAAATAGATGATGTTCTATACTGTATTACCAGATCCAAGCTGCCATCAGATGTTGTGCCAGAAGACCCTGATGATACTGATCATCAGTCATGGCTGGTGGCATTGTCTCAAAAGAAAAGGCTATATGGGTAGTGCTCACTTAACTACCCTAATTGGGAGGAGAATTTCCATCCCTAAGTGAAGCGGTCATTAGGCGAAACATCACATGACTGCACTGCTTAGTGATGGCAGTTCTGGTAGTCCTGATTGCGGTCGATAGGCAAGGACTGCATTGTCATTAGGCGAGGACCTCATGCTTCTCCTGCCCTGCCACGCTCGCCTCCGCTTCAACTCCCCCCACTCGCCTACCTCCCCCCCATCTCTGCTCTTTTGGCTGCCCTGCATTCTGCCATCACCTACCCCTGCTGGCCCTAGCTGACCTTCACCATCTTCCTCCCGCTGCTGCTGAGGTGCACCCAGTTGAGGCAGTTGCTGGCCCTTTGCAAGGCCTTCATGAGGCCTCTGTGAGGCAAACAGGGAGGCCTCGCACAGTCTTATGAAGGGCCAGTAGTTGCCTCAGCCGGCCCGCCTCGGCAGCAGGAGGAAGAAGACAGTGAAGGTCAGCTGGGGCGGCGGGGGTAGGCAGTGGTGGCGGAGCGCAGGGCAATCAAAAGGGCAGAGATGGGGGAGATAGGCAGGTAAGGGGAGTTGAAGTGCACACTGCGGTTGTAAGTGCAGGTGGGCTGCCAAGCACCCAAATTTTGTTCACATGACCACAGGGGCATGCAACAGCTGTAACTTTGGGGACCGGCCATAACTACCATTCGTTCAGTGCCGTTGTAACTTCGAGTGGCCGTTAAGCGAGGACTACCTGTAAAGGCTTCCTTTAGCTTGTGGAAAGTACGACTGAGCAGATAGGAAGCTCTTTTCTTAATACCTTTGTACAGCCAAAATCAAGAGGATTTAGAGCTAGGATAAAGATTCTGTCTCTAAAGTCATTATCTTCTTCCCCCAAAGCAACCAAAAATTATAAAATGAAATACAGTAAAAACTCAATCTTATGATACCTAAGAATACTGAATTCTTGCAATAGAACTTGGAAAAATATTTATCTGAGCAATTTTTTATTTTTATAATAAATTTTATGATATTCTGGATAAAGCCCACCATTGAAGAAGGTCTGACATGCCTGAATCAAAGGTGATGGAGTGTCTGTCTGTAATGGTGTACTGGTCATTGCCAGAGGCTTATCTGACATCCAGTGTTCACTTGTTAAAAATAATAATAAAACCATATAGTTAGCTTATGCTGGTGAGATTGTATCCACATTGGAGAAAGCACAATAGCTTTGGTTAGTATGGCATATTCTTTGGAAGTGTTTTCTAATATTTAGCTCCTACTGCTAAATATTCATTAGTCTTTTTCTTGTAAGTTATAAGTGAAATTTCAATAGTCTTCTGATGCTAAAGAGTTGTGCTTTTTCTATGGACGTTCCAATATATTTCATCCATACTAGTGGGTGTATAATATAGAAGTGCAGGTAGCGAAGGGACTGTTCACCTTTTTCAAAAGACCCTTTCTTTTAAGAAAAAAATATTTGCCCCAAAGCATTTGCCTGATTACTGTTAAGTTTTGCAAGTGAGTGTATTAGGACAAATTGAAAAGAAATGTCTTGAGTACCTGAAGTTTATATGATCCTAGGGCTGTAATTCCATACACATTTAGCTGGGAGTAAGTGCCTTTTCATCAATGGGATTTACTTCTGAGTATGATTGTATTGCATGAGCCAACAAACAGAACAAACAGAAGATTGCCAATGGAGTTTGGTGTGTGAAATTTAAAGGACAGTCCTTAAGAAATTTTGACCCTAAGTGAAGAGTATGTACTTGACTAACCTAACACCTGAGAAGGGAGCAAGAAGAAATAAGAGGCTTCTACTGTAGTGCTGATACTATAAGAAACAAACATGAAGTTGTATTGTCATAAACCGCAACACTTGTGGCATGTTTGTGTTCCTGCCCAAGAACTAATTGACATGTTTTCACAGCAAATGTAAGCTTGTAATAGCCCTTGAAGAAAAATTCAGAGGACTGAAGCATCAAGCACCCACATTTCAGCTCATAAAAGAGGTGGAAGATATACAGTATTACTGTATATCGGCAGCAACTGACAATGGAAGCAAGTTATCTATAAAGAAGGTAGAGAAGCAAGCCCATTGGTAAGAGTAACAGAAACAAGAAACATATTCTGCCCCATTGGAACAGAGGCCATTTTCAGGTTCTTGCCAATGAAAGGAAAGGAAATGAGATCCTAGGGAATAGGAAACAGAGCAGCGATCCCCAAGGGCCGGAAAAATGCAACTGTGCCCTGCAAGAAGACAAAAGAGTTGTGGTAGGGAAGGACTAGCAGTGAGGGATTAAAACAAATGTGCACAAATCAGACCAAAAGTCTTGTGAGGTGTGCTGTTTAACAAGAACAGCGGAGAGGGGGCCCCGCGAAGCCCTGTCAGAAGGAGAAGGCTCAACGGACAAAGAATTCCAGCTGGCGGGAAATGACGGGAGTCTGTTCTAAGTAGCACCAAAGGGCAGGCGATTATGAAAAGGCGTGAGGACTCCATGGTGAGTGGAAGTTGCCCAGCAGTGCTGGTGAAACTACAGATAGAAATGTTAAGGGGTTTTGGCAGCATGAACCTAGCAGGGATGTTAGACTCAGGGTGTACCAGATGCTTAATGCATCCCGCCCTAGTGACTGGACTAAGACTGAAATGAACCCATCAGTTTCATTCAGCTCAATGAAGGGGGGTCCAGTAGAGTATTGCACCGAAGTGGTGCGGATGCGAATAGGGAGCCATGAAGAGACGTTAAGATTTATAGTGGCTCCCATCTCAGATCAACCCATAGTGCTAGGACTGGCTTGGTTACGAACCCAAAACCCTCAGATAAACTCGGTAACTGGACAATTAACTTTTTCTGATGGGGTTTATGAGGTGTTAAACCCTGGCGAACGAAAAAGCGAACCCGAACTAATAGGCATAGCGTCCAAAGTGTGGGGGGAAGCAACAGGAGAGGAGAGCAATTCCATCCCCGCGCAATACAACAATCTGAAAGATGTGTTCGGGGAAATAGAGTCCAACCAGCTCCCACCCCACAGGAAGTCGGACTGCACTATAGAATTAGAACCAGGCGCCGAGTTGCCCGGAACTAAACTATACTCCATGACTCCCAAGGAACTGGAGGCGTTACGGGAGTTTGTAGACAAGAACTTAGAACGAGGGTTCATCCGCCCGGCCACTTCGTCCATGGCTGCGCCCGTCCTTTTTAGAACCAAGAAAGATGGATCGATGAGACTGACTACCGGGGGTGGATCACCGCATCAGTGGATTAAAACAGGAATGGCAGAAAACAGAGAGACATGAAAGGATTGCGCCCAAATGGCAAATCCCCAAAAAAGGGGGGGGGGACTTGGAGACACTTAATTTGGTGGGTATGGGGACTTACTTCACTCGAATCTTTAATGTGTCATGGATCACTAGCATAATAAAGTTTCCTTCATATTCCTACGTGGCTTGTGTAAGGAGTGCTGCTTTATTAACTAAAGGATTGAGTTCGTCACACTTAATGACAATCTGAAAATCAAAAAGGACATATGAAAGATATGAAACAAGAAACCTTACCAAGGAAGAGCACCTATGAGTAGCCTGGAACTGTAGACATGGTGTCAGTCCTGGTGACAGGTCTAAAGTGACACTGCATTGAAATAAGCAGAAGTGAGAAGTGACTGAGAATAATCCCAGAGAGAGTGGTGTAGATGCTCAGGAGCAAGCAAATTGAAACCAGACAAGATTCGATGACTGCCAACAAGGAATGATAAAACGGAAATGAGTACTGAGCAGCAAATCTTACTTAAACTAGCAACATCCAATGAGCATGAAGGAAATGGCAGCTGAGGTGATGTGGAGAGATGCTAGCACAAGATAAAAGAAAGGCTGTACAAAGAACTTGTCGGAAGATAGCATCAATACACACAACCGTCGTCTTCTCCACACACTTGCATTGCCTAGACAGTATTGTAGTGAAGCTTGGTGAATGTGTGAGTGTGTATAATTTAAGCAACTGTAATCTATAAAGTTAGAGGCTAACAGGAACTCGCTTTGTGCTGTGTTTTCTTGAGTTCTCCATTACTGCATAAGATCCCAAAGTTCAAATCTATAACATGAGAAAAGCTAAAATTCATAATACAAAAGACTTATTTAGATATGTTTAAAATAAAAGGAAAAAGTATAACATTGGTTTAATAAAGATGAAAAATGCTAACAGATAACATAACTACTCAACTCCTACTTTTGTCTTCAACAACAACAACAACAAAAATAGGTGGGTGTAAGGGCTGAAGCTAGAGAGGTGGGAACCACCACTACTCAGGCTGCGAAGAACTGTTATATAAGCATTAAGCAGATGCCTTCCAGTCTCAGGTATGGGGAAAGGACAGCCAAAAAATGAAGGAGGAATGGGCCTAGGATTTCTGAGGTTGGCAGAATAATTTTCTTCTTCGCAGTAAAGCAACTTATCTCACAATGTCAAGTCTGTGAAGTTTCTGTTGTTAGCTAGTAATTGAAAGTGGGATTAAATTTCATGAGAGTAGAGGTTTATTGGGCCTACGTGAGATCTGACTGTGTCCCACCAAAAAATTACAAAGAGTGGGATGAAGGAGCAGAAATAAAACCTGAGATAGATATAAACATGGTTCATAAGCAGGTCAAGGAACACCTGCTTATTTTAAATCTCCATTGCCAAATTAATTGTATTCTAGTGTACTGAGAGAAATATTGGATTATCTAGATGAACATTTACAGTTATCTTTGAGAAATTCTGGAAAATTGGTGAAGGGACAGTTGATTCGAGGAAAGCAGATCCAAAAAGGTGGGCAAGAAGAATTTGAGGAGCTATGGGTCAACCAGTATGATACTAATACCCAGGATGATTTTAGAGCAGATTATAAAGAGTCTCCTCTAGGAACACCCTAATACTGTAATGTGGAAAGTCCACATGAGTTTGTAAAGAACAACTCTTGCCTTATTAACTTTACCACATTTTTAATTGGATATCTCCTTACTAGATTCTGGGAATGCTGTACATATATAGATATTGATTTTTATTTTAGCAAAGCATTTGATAACACATTCCATGACATTCTGATTGGAAAACTAGTTAAGTATTGTGTGGATGGTAATAATTGACCAGATTCATAACTGTCTTGAAAACTGTACTAAAAATTGTCATCAATGGTACTTGTAACTGCTGTGAAGAGTATTGGAAGTTACTTCTTTGTATCTTTTTCTTTCTTTTCTATTTTTCTTTTATTTTTCCCCTTTCTTGCATTTTTAGCTTTCTCTTTGATTTCTTTCTTTTTCTTTTCTCTTTCTTACTTTATATTAGTTTGTATTAGTTTTTATCTTCTTTTTTAAAAAAATCTTTAATAAAATTATACAAAAAAATATATGGAACATTTAAAAAATAAAAATTGTCATCAATGATTCTCATCAAACTTGAGTCAAGTTATTTTTTTAGAGCTTTATTAATTTTTTTTCAACATATAAATAAAAACTAAAAAGGATGAAACAAAGAACCTATGGTCAGACCACGCCCTGGTGACCCTGAGACTCCCTTGTGCTGCCCCACTCCGCAGGGAGGTGGGACCTATTCGATTGGTCCGCCCCCGGTGACTGATGGACCCAGTGAGGTTTCAGAAGGAGCTGGGGGTTATTCCCGAGGACTTGCTTCACGGTCCAGTGGAGGTCCTGGCTGCAGCCTGGAATAAGGCAGCGGCCAGAGCCCTGGACAAGATCGCGCCTATGCGACCTCTCCGGCCCGGTTCAGCCCGCCACTCTCTGTGGTTTACGGAAGAGTTAAGGGCTTTGAAGAGGCTTAAGAGACCTCTAGAGCGCCGCTGGAGAAAGACGAAGACTGAATCTGACCGAACACAATCTAGAGCCGCAGTTAAGGCCTACCTTGTGGCGGTAAGAGTGGCGAAACGTGAATATTTCTCCGCTCTTATTGCGTCCGCAGAATGCCGCCCAACGGCATTTAAGATTACAAGATCGCTTCTGGGTCAGGAGCAGGGGGAGACCCACTTACAGGGCCGATCGGAAGAGTTTTCTGAGCATCTGCAGGACAAAATCGCTCATATCCATTCCAAGTTGGACTCCAAGCGTGAGACAAGATCTGGGGAGATGCCAGAGGCTCGTACTTACCATGTTATCTGGGAACAGTTTGATCCTGTTGCGCCTGATGAACTAGACAGGATCCTCTGGATTGTAAACGCCACCACATGCCAGCTTGACCCATGTCCCTCCTAGCTGGTGAAATCAGCCAGTGAGGTGACATGTGGCTGGGTCCAGGCAATGATTAATTCTTCCTTGAGTGAGGGGGTGTTCCCGGCTGCCTTTAAGGAGGCGCTGGTGCACCTCCTCAAGAAACCATCCCTGGACCCCACCATCCTGGGCAATATTCGCCCAGTCTCCCACCTTCCCTTTTTGGGAAAGGTGGTTGAGAAGGTGGTGGTGTTGCAACTCCAGAGGATTCTGGAGGAAACGGATTATCTGGACCCCTTCCAGTCAGGTTTCAGGCCGGGATATGGGAGACCACATTGGTCGCGCTTATGGATGATCTCTGGCGAGAGAGGGATGGAGGGAGTGCGTCCATCCTTGCTCTCTTAGATCTCTCAGCGGCTTTCGATACTGTCAACCACGGTATACTTTTGAGGCGGCTCAGGGAGTTGGGGGTGGGTGGCGTGGTTTTACGCTGGTTCGCCTCCTTCCTCCAGGGCCATTCCCAGTCGGTGTTGATAGGGGAGGAGAGAGCTGACCCGCGACCCCTGACTTGTGGGGTGCCGCAGGGGTCGGTTCTCTCTCCTCTCCTATTCAACATCTACATGAAGCCGCTGGGCAAGATCATCCGTCACCATGGGATGTGGTATCATCAATATGCTGATGATACCCAGTTATACATCTCCATCCCGGGTGAAGTAAGTGATGCGGTCGATGCCTTATCTCAGTGCCTGGAGGCTGTGGGGGTCTGGATGGGGAACAACAGGCTTCAACTGAACCCTGGTAAGATGGAGTGGCTGTGGATTGATGGCCCCCCTATAGCCGGGAAGTTATCATCTTTGGTTCTGGGTGGGGTTGCACTACCCCACTCGGATCCAGTGCGGAATCTGGGGGTCCTCCTGGACTTGCGACTCCTGCTCGAAGAGCAGGTGGCAGTCGTGGCCAGGAGGGCCTTTGCACAGCTCTGAGTTGTGCGCCAGTTACGCCCTTTCCTGGATCGGGAGGCCCTCCGAACAGTCACTCATGCCCTTGTCATCTCCCGCATAGACTATTGTAATGCGCTTTACATGGGGCTACCCTTGAAGAGTATCCGGAAGCTTCAGCTGGTGCAGAATGTGGCAGCACGAGCAGTTATGGGTGCCATGAGATCGGCACATGTGACACCTCTGCTACGCGAGCTGCATTGGGTGCCAGTTTGCTTCCGGGTCCAATTCAAGGTGTTGGTGATTACCTTTAAAGCCCTACATGGCATAGGGCACAGGGCCAGGGTACCTGAGGGACCGTCTCATCCCGATAACATCGGCCCGCCCCACCCGTTCATGCAGAGAGGGCATGCTTCGGACCCCTTCCACAAGAGAATTCCATCTAACGGGGTCCAGGAGGCATGCCTTCTCTGCGATAGCGCCCGCTTTATGGAACATCTTGCCCCTGGAGGTGAGGCTGGCTCCCTCACTCCTGACCTTTTGGAAGGCTCTTAAGATCTGGCTCTGCCGCCTGGCCTGGGATGACGGAGGTGGCAGTGCCTCTTGGGGTTGGCTGGCCCCGTAGCACGATGATCTACTTTGTGGGTTCTAATCCATCTAATCCATCTTGGATTTTATTTATTTTATGCTTGGTGTGTTTTTTAGAAATTTTGTAGTTTTAAATTTTTTACTTGTTGTAACCCGCCCAGAGTCCCTTGTATGGGAGATGGGCGGGGGATAAATTGAACAAATAAATAAAATAAAATCCTGACAAACATATTTATTTATTTTTATTTATTTATTTAATTTATATGACCGCCCATCTCCCCACATGGGAGAAACAATTATCAAATTAACAATAATTTAAACAATTATCAAGGTAAACCAAAGCATTTAAAACAAAGTAAGCTGCCAACATCTTATTACTATTATATATTTTAAAAAGTAAATTTATTAATACCCTTTTACCAAAAAAATAAGTGTTATCCAAACGGCAAGAACATTTATCTAAACCTTTAAAAGACCATCCTGATAAACACATTTAAACAATTATCCCACTTCAAAGTAAACCAAGGTATTTCCATATCTCAATATTATACACAGAGCTTTCTTCTTATCAAACTCAAATTTTACAGCCTGCCTTGAAAAGTCCAAATATTCTTCAAAACCCTTCCAGCCTTCGAAGCCTAATTCTCTTTCTTGATCTTGGTATGATGACATCACAGCCTTTCACATCCCTCTTTCTAAATCCAAAACACTTTCTTCTTTAAATCTCCACAACTTCGTTTTCTTCCCTTCACTTTTTGAGTCCAAGTCACCAGTTCTCATCTTCTTCTTTGGGGAAGCCACTTTATAGTTAGGATAATTTTCAACCTTGTCAGCTTCTCTCAATTGTTGGGACAATTTGGACTCCACAAGCTCCAAGAGATGGTCCAGAACTTGAGGGACTTCAAGGTAAAAATCTTTAAAACTCACTTTAATTTCCTCCATAGCTCCCCACAGTAAACTATGGCACCCTCTACTGCAGTGCTTTCCAAAGTGCCGCCGTTGGGGACACACCAACAGCGGCGGCGTGGGGGCGCACACATGCACAGTGGCGGTGCGGGGGGGCGCACGGCGGCGGCGGCCTCGCTAAAACGCGGAAGCGCTGATGGTGCGCTGCTGCTGCCGCCGCCATACACACTGCTGCCACCACGCACACCCCCGCACCGCCGCAGCACGCGCCCCCGTGCCGCCACTTCGCAACACATTAAACTGTGTGTTGCAACACACTAAAGTGTCGTGACACACAGTTTGGAAAGCTATGCTGTACTGCCTCAGGAAAGTAAAGCCCACTAGGACTATAATTGAAAACTTCCTCAGCTCCTTATCTTCAAAGTAACCAATCAGGGAAATAGAAAGTAGTAACAACGAGGGTTCCCACAGGAAAGTAAAAGCAAATAGGTCAGAATTCCAATCCACAGATTCAACGAAGTAGGAAAAAATCTTTTATACTACTCAAAACTCACTTTGTTGAAAAAAACAACAGTAAAAAGACAAAATTCTTTAGGTCTCAGCGTTAGAAATTATATATAAAAAAAGCCAAATCACCAAATTAGTAAATTCCAAAAATAATGAAAATCACCAAAAGATTCTGTATTTCTTTGCTGTAAAAAGCCTCTCTTTGGTAACAAATAAATGAAAAAACCTTGGTGTTATAGAAATGGGGTGGGCAGCTTTAGAGTCCGTTTTCGACTTCAGCGCATCTTGGGAAAAGATGACAGTCCCGCCTTCCAACTGATCACTCACCAGTCCATCGCAAAACATTTTGCAGTCTTCTGGCTGCGACCAGCCATCCAGAGGACACGGGGTGATTCCTGGGGTTCTCCTTACTCCAGAAAATACTTCTGGGCTCTGAGGAAACCTGCCTGAGCCCGAAAAAATTGCTGTGCTGACAAGTCAGTCAGCAGACTGCAGAAATTCCTGCTCAAGCTGCCATTGATCCCCACCAGAAGTGAAACTCGAATCAAATGAGTTGGATGCCAAAAAGTTAAGCTTTGAGTCTTGAACTCTACATTTTTAATGACTTGGATAAAGAAGTGGAAGAAATAATTCTCAAATTTGCAGATGACAAAAAATTGAGTGGGATTTCTATCTTCTTGCTAATGTGCAAGAAGATAGAAATAAAACTCAAGTAAGGAAAATACTCTTTCAGTCTTCATCAACAGAAGTATAATTTCTAAATCAGGATTAATAGTTACATTTTAATCTGCATTGGTTAGACCAGAGCTTTCCAAACTGTGTGTCACGACACAAAAGTGTGTCGCCACACACAGCGTGGTGTGTCGCCACACCACCCGGAAGTGGCGGCGTGCGCGTGCGCAGCGGCGGCGGCGCGGTATCAGTGTTTCCGCGTTTTAGCAGAGGCTACCGCCATCGCCACACACGCACCGCCGCACGCCCCCCTGTGCCGCCGCCGTGCGTGCGCCCCCCCCCCCCCGCGCCGCCGGCGCCGCCACTGGTGTGTCGTCAGCGGCAGCACTATGGAAAGCCCTGGGTTAGACCCTGCTCAAATATGTCTAGTTCTGGGCACCACTGTTTTGTAAGGTTCTCCATCTGATGCCTGAAATCTCCCTCCTCTAGAGTAAACCACAGACGCGCGGTTTCTTAGAAGCAGAAGGATTTATTACAGTACATGAAGGTTAACACGAACAAAGACTTGAATGAATAAGCAAAGCATGGCATGTCATATTTAAGCATTCCCCTCCCCGCGGTCCTTTGATGTTCGCACGTGTACTTCGTGGCTCCAGGGTGCTCAGACATCTGTTCGTAGAGATGTGTGCTGGCGCTGGCCCCTTTAGGTGCGAATTGTCTACTTCAAAGGCAGGTGCCTCTTCCGTGTCTGTTTCACCCCGCTCTGACTATACGTCCTTATCTAAGATATCTGCAGAGCTCTGACATGCTCCCAGGCCAAGATATTCCCCCCTCCCCACCAAGACATGCTAACTAATGAACTAACGAACTAGCTACCCATTTTCAGTCGTGCCCTGTAATGAGAAAACACAAAGATAATTTTTTACATTGTCCTGTTGGGGTACCCATTTCAGTGAGGTTTGTCTGGGAACTCCCTATGGAAGGTTTTTACCAATTTGGGGGTGCGTGTATGTTTAGCGCTAACCCACTCCTTGTCTCCAATCGGCAGATGTTGCCACTTGACCAAATATTGCAGCTGCCCCTTGTGCCATCTGGAATCCAGAATCCTGTTGATTTCAAAGTGTGGTTCTCCCTCCACTAACAATTTATTTATTTATTTATTTATTCAATTTATTCCCCGCCCATCTCCCATACAAGGGACTCTGGGCGGGTCACAACAATCAAAGTTAAAAACAATACAATAATTTTAAAAAATACAATATAAATAAATAAAATACAAGATGGGAGACGTAGGGAACGTAGCATAGTGTTGCTACGGGGCTAGCCAACCCCAAGAGGCACTCCCGCCTCCGTTGTCCCAGGCCAGGTGGCAGAGCCAGGTCTTAAGGGCCTTCCGAAAGGTCAGGAGGGAGGGGGCCAGTCTCACCTCCGGGGGCAAGATATTCCATAGGGCGGGCGCTATCGCAGAGAAGGCACGCCTCCTGGACCCCGCTAGATGGAATTCTCTTGTTGAGGGGGTCCGAAGCATGCCCTCTCTGCATGCACGGGTGGGGTGGGCTGACGTTATTGGGACGAGACGGTCCCTCAGGTACCCTGGTCCTATGCCATGTAGGGCTTTAAAGGTGATCACCAACACCTTGAATTGGACCCGGAAGCAAACTGGCACCCAATGCAGCTCGCGAAACAATGGGGCAGGTTCTGCTGGTTCTGGGTGCCACTGCTGTGAAGTGTGGTGCTGTTTCAACAAGCTAATGTGGAAAACTGGGTGCACCTTTTTTAGTGTCTTTGGTAACTGCAGTTTGGCCGTTACCGGGTTAATGACTTAAATTATTGGGAACGGACCTATGAATTTGGGTGCCAGTTTTCGTGACGGTTGTGTAGCCCTCAGGTTTTTTGTTGAAAGGTACACCTTGTCCCCTACTCTCAACTCCCATTCCTTCTCTCGTTTGCGGTCTGCGTATTTTGTGTAACTTGCTTTGGCTTCCTGCAGCGTTTTCACCATGATTGGCCAATTACTGGTTACTTTTGCTATCCATTCATCCGCTTTCAGTGGCTGCGCTAGTTCTGTGCTTTGGGTCATAGCCAACTCGGGGATAGTTACAAAATCCTGCCCTGTAGCTACTTTAAATGGCGAAAACCCCGTGCTTTGGTGTAGCACGTCATTGTAAGCAACTTCTGCGAACGGTAACAGTATTGCCCAATCATTTTGTTGGTAATTAATGTAACATCTAAGGTACTGCTCAAGTATAGCATTAATGTGTTTGCTCTCACCATCTGCGCACGGATGGAACGCACTACTAAGCCCCTGTTCTGATCCAATTAACTTCAAAAAAGCCCGCCAGAACTTACAAGTGAAAGTGCTGCCGCGATCGCTGATTATGCGTTCCAGCGTCTCATGAGCCCGATAGATGTGTTGAATAAACATCCTAGCTAGTTTTTGAGCATTCGGGATCCCATTGCAAGGAATGAAGTGTGCCTGTTTAGAAAATAAATCTGTGACCACCCAAATAGCCATTTTCTTGTTGCTCACCGGTAAATCTACTATAAAATCCATGGCAATCTGCTTCCATGGTTGAGTGGGGTTTGCTACTTCCTGAAATTTCCCTGTGGGTTTGCCCATTTTCCTTTTAGCTGTTGCGCACACTAGGCACGATCACACATAAGCTTTAACGTCTGTGCGCAATGATGGCCACCAGAATTTGCACCGAACCAAATGTAATGTTTTCACAAATCCAAAATGCCCTGCCATTTTGTGGTCGTGATGCTTGCTCAAAACCCTTTGCCTTAAAGGCTCAGGGACATATGCTTTATTGTCTTTCCACCCCACTCCATCTTTCTCCTCGAGGGTGTGTTTGTTCTCCCCCCACCATGTGTCTGTCACTGTTGCCGCTCGCAGTTCGCTTGCAAACGGGTCGCTCTCAGCCAAGTGTTTCGCGCTACTGCGAGTGATCGCCATGTTTCCCTCCAATCTATCAGCTTGTGCCAGGTGGCTCTGAGCCTCCTCTGGCTGGGAAGGGATGAGTGACTCAATGACCTCCTCCATCTTGCTTTCATGCTGCGGCAGGCACGATAGCGCGTCCGCCAAGTAATTTTTCCCCCCAGGGAAGTATTTCAATGTGAAATTGAACCTGCTAAGGAACTCTGCCCACCGGAGGTGTTTGGGATTTAGTTTTCTGGGGGATTTGAGAGCTTCTAAGTTTTTGTGGTCAGTCCACACTTGAAACGGGACTGCTGCCCCTTCCAGGAGGTGTCGCCAAGTGCTTAGAGCGTGTTTAACTGCGAACGCCTCTTTCTCCCACACATGCCAACATTTCTCCGTCTGATTGAATTTTCTGGAGATGTAAGCACAGGGTCTTAATTTCTTACTGTCATCTGCCTGCAGCAATATGGCCCCAACTGTGCTAAAGGATTCGTCCGTGTGTATAACGAACGGCTTGTCTGTCTCAGGGTGTTTGAGGATGGGCTCCTCAGTGAACATCGCCTTTAACTTGTCAAAGGCTTCCTGACATTCTTGGGTCCACACTAGTTTCGTGCTTGGTGACTGGGCTTTCGCCTTCGCGCCCTTGCTTTTCGTTTTTAACAAGTCAGTAAGGGGCAGAGCAATCTGCGCGAAATCCTGAATAAATTGCCTATAGAACCCCGCAAAACCTAAGAACGCTTGCAGTTGTCTGCGCGTTCGGGGGGGCTGCCAACCCATGACCGCTTTGACCTTTTCGGGGTCCATTTCAATGCCCTCATGCGATATGCGGTACCCCAGGAAGTCTAGCTTCTCTTTGTGGAATTCACATTTCTCAAGTTTCACATACAGCTTTGCCTCCAGTAATTTCTCTAACACCTTCTTGACTAGTTCCATATTTTCCTCTAAGTTTTCAGAAAAAATCAGTATATCATCTAAATATACAATCACCCCCTTGTAGAGAAATTCATACAGTACTTCGTTTATGAAGCTCATGAAAATTCCTGGTCCTCCCGCAATCCCAAACGGGAGCACTCGGTATTGAAATGATCCCAGCGGGCAGTTGAATGCTGTTTTCCACTCGTCCCCCTCCCGTATACGTACACGATAGTAAGCCTCCCGTACATCTAATTTCGTGAAAATCTTCCCTTTTGAC
This sequence comes from Charina bottae, assembly GCA_023362775.1. NCBI lineage: Eukaryota > Metazoa > Chordata > Lepidosauria > Squamata > Charinaidae > Charina > Charina bottae. Next base: position 202,825,410 of record JALMGJ010000001.1, read on the forward strand.
AGTTGGGCTAACATGTCTTTCAACAACGGGAGGGGGTACTGTTTGGTAATCGAAATTGCATTGAACCCCCTGTAGTCCGTGCAAAGTCGGAGGGACCCATCTTTTTTCTTCCTGAATAAGACTGGGGCTGCTAGGGGGGAATTGGCTGGATCGATAAATCCACGCGCCAAATTCTTATCGATGAATTTGCGAAGCTCCTGTAGTTCTTTTTGTGTCATGGCATACATCTTGGGCTTGGGAAAAGGTGCCCCTGGGATGAGATCGATAGTTGCGTCCGACTGTCTGGGGGGGGGGGGTGCTTGTTCGCATTCCTGTTTGCCGAACACCTCCACCACGGGGAGGTATTTCTCCGGGATTGTGTCCACAATAGTGCCACCCCCTTGTTCCTGATCCTCATCCCAAAGTTCCATCCCAGCTGCCCCCACTTCTAAGCACCCCGGAGTTCTCTCCTTGTCCATCCCTAAATAAGTCCCATCAATGAATTCAATTTCCCCAGAAGCCCAATCCACCCTGGGGTTTCTTGTTCTCAGCCATTTCAGTCCTAATACAATAGGTCGTGTTGCAATGGGAGCCACAATAAACCTCAATGTCTCTACGTGAGTCCCAAGAGTCATTTGGATTTCTTCTGTGAAATGCTCCGCTGGCCCCCCTTTCATTTCTGAACCGTCCAATTGGCAAAATGTGATGGGCGTATTTAATTTTAAAAGTTTTAGTCCCATCTTGTCAGCCACGTTCGGGTGCATTAAGCATCTTGAGCAGCCAGAGTCTAATATTGCCACCCCCGAATATTTCTTTCTCCCAACCAAGGTTTTTAATTGTACCTTTAGATGCATTGTCGGGCTGTGGCTTTCCTTCCCGTTGCGCCCCTTTGCAAAGGCCTGTCCCGCGGCGCTCTTTAGAACAGACCTTTTTCGTTTCCCGCCGGTTGGAATTCGATTTCGGAGTCATTGCTGTTGTCGTCCAGGTCCAAAACCAGGCTTGGGTCCTCTATTGCCGCTGCCGCACCTTTGCGCTTGTTGGTCGCCGGTTTGTCGCAACTGCCGTCTGCTGACTTTTTCACCGGTGGCTTTTCTTTAAAGTTCGTTTTCCCTTGATAGCAATTATTTATTCTGTGTCCCTCCTTCCCGCAACGGAAGCACAACCCGTCTTTCACACGGCATTCTTTCTCCTTTTCCCAATTCCGTTGCTTGCTGTCTTTGCGGGGGTGGGGGGTAAAAGTTCCTTGATTCCTTCGCAAGGATTGGAAGGTCCTAATATTTTGTAATTGCATTCTGCTGGTTTCAATTTTCCCCGCTAACTGGATCCACCCCTCCAATGTTCCTGGATCATCTCTATCTATTGCTACCTCAATCAGGTCCTGTCTCAGCCCATACTGAAAATGCTCGATTTTAAACGATTCAGGCCAGTCTGGTAATTTGCTTAAAAGCTTTTTGAAGTCCATAGCATATTCAGCTACTGTCCTATTTCCCTGCCTTAAGTTCTGGATTCGCGCCCTGGCTGACATTTTCGATAGAGTGTCCTCGAATCTTTTGCGCAGGGCGTACATAAACTTCTTAAAGTTCATCAGCTCCCGGGCCCCACTATCGTGTAGTTCCACCAGCCAATCACCCGCCTCCCCTTCCAAAAGGCTGGAGACGTACCTTACTTTGCTCTCCTCCGTTCGGAAGGTATGTTCAAATTCCCCCATAAACCCTCTTACATGCGTTAAAAAGCATGCCAGTTTTTTTAGGGTCCCCATCGAATTTCATCTTCAATTCGCCTATGCCACTCGGTGCGTTGGGCCACTGCGGGATCCTGCGTTGGTCATGGTTCGGGGTGACTGATTGTCGGCTGTAAGGACGAATTTCTTCTTCCTCCTCATCGCCTTCCCCACTCGTCTCACTTGCTTCCTCCTCCCCTTCGGAGGTTACCAGGCTCGGTGCCGTCCCCCTGCGTACCTCCAGGGTTTTTATCAACTTCCCTATGGCCGCCCCCATGGAGTCCAATTTACTGTTTATTTCCCCCACGTCTAGGTCCAATGGTGACATCTGTGCTTTCTCTTCCGTTGCGCCCCTTTGCAAAGGCCTGTCCCGCGGCGCTCTTTAGAACAGACCTTTCCCGTTTCCCGCCGGTTGGAATTTGATGTCGGATTCATCGCTGTTGTCATCCAGGTCCGAAACCGGGTTTAGGTCTTCTATTGCCGCTGCCGCTCCTTTGCGCTTGTTGGGTGCCGGTTTGTCGCTGCTCCCGTCTGCTGACTTTTTTGCCGGTGGCTTTTCTTTAAAATTCGTTTTCCCTTGAGAGCAATTACTTATTCTGTGTCCCTCCTTCCCACAACGGAAGCACAACCCGTCTTTCACATGGTGTTCTTTCTCCTTTTCCCAATTTCGTTGCATACTGTCTTTGCGGGGTTGGGGGGTAAAAGTTCCTTGATTCCTTCACATGGATTGGAAGGTTCTAATATTTTGTAGCCGCATTCTGCTGGATTCAATTTTCCCTGCTAGTTGGATCCACCCCTCTAGCGTTCCTGGGTCATCTCTGTCTATTGCTACTTCGAGCAGGTCCTGTCTTAGCCCATACTGAAAATGCTCGATTTTAAACGATTCAGGTCAGTCTGGTAATTTGCTTAAAATCCTTTTGAAGTCCATAGCATATTCAGCTACTGTCCTATTTCCCTGCCTTAGGTTCTGTATCCGCGTCCTAGCTGACATTTTCGATAGAGTGTCCTCAAATCTTTTGCGCAGGGCGTACATAAATTTCTTAAAGTTCCTCAACTCCCGAGCCTCACTATCGTGTAGCTCCACTAGCCAATCGCCCGCTTCCCCTTATAACAGGCTGGAGATGTACCTTACTTTGCTTTCTTCCGTTCGGAAGGTGTGTTCAAATTCCCCCATACATCCTTTTACATGCGTTAAAAAGCATGCCAATTTTTTAGGGTCCCCATCGGATTTTATCTTCAATTCGCCTATGCCACTCGGTGCATTGGCCCACTGTGGCCTCCTACATTGGTCATAGATCGGGGTCACTGGCTGTCGGTTGGGAGGACGAATTTCTTCTTCCCCTTCATCATCTTCATCACTAATCTCACTTGCTTCCTCCTCCCCCTCAGAGGTTACCGGGCTCGGTGCCATCCCCCTGTGTCCTTCCCAGGTTTTTAGCAACTTCTCCATGGCCACCCCTATGGAGTCCAATTTGCTGTTAATTTCCCCCACGTCTAGGTCCAATGGTGACATCTGTGCTTCCAGGACCTCGATGCGCTGGGTTGGGGTGACTCTCTTCTTCGCTCGCCTCCCCCCTCTCTCTTTCTCTAGCCCTTCGCCAACCGCGACTGACCATCCCGCCAGCTTAGGCTTTGTAGATTCGGGGGGGGGGAGTTTTGATTACCTCCTTCTTTTGGGGTTTCTGTCTCTCCCGTCTGTTGGTGGTCTCGGTATAGTCCTCCTCTGCTCGCTGCAATGCCCCCGCCATCGTCTGGGCGTCTAACGAGCTAGCTCCAGCCACTTCAAAACTTTCTGCATAGTCTCCTTCCTCACGTTGCAGTGCTTCGAAAGCTTCTGCTTCGTCTACTTGCTCCATTCCGTTCCACGATGCTGAACTTGGTGCTGGATGCGTGACCACTTTCAACCGAGAAGCTCACTGATTTCTCAGAGTAATTCTCGGGATGCGTGATCAAAATTTGATTCAAGTCTTTATGTAAGGTGCTCCATCCGATGCCTGAAATCTCCCTCCTCTAGAGTAAACCACAGACGTGCGGTTCCTTAGAAGCAGAAGGATTTATTACAGTACATGAAGGTTAACAGGAACAAAGACTTGAATGAATAAGCAAAGCATGGCATGTCATATTTAAGCATTCCCCTCCCCACGGTCCTTTGATGTTCGCACGTGTACTTCGTGGCTCCAGGGTGCTCAGACATCCATTCGTAGAGATGTGTGCTGGCGCTGGCCCCTTTAGGTGCGAATCGTCTACTTCAAAGGCAGGCGCCTCTTCCGTGTCTGTTTCACCCTGCTCTGACTATACGTCCTTATCTAAGATATTGGCAGAGGTCTGCAGAGCTCTGACATGGTGTGTCGCGACATGTTAGTGTGTCAGCTGCAGTGTCTGGGTGTGTCGTGGTTGCTGCTGCCTCCGAGCCCTGCCAGGATTCCACACAGGTCCTAGTGCCTGCCTTGTGCCTTGCTACCTCCAAACCTGCCCTGCCAGGATTCCGCGCAGGTCCTAGTGCCTGCCTTGTGCCTTGCTGCCTCCAAACCTGCTGTGATTCCACGCAGGTCCTAGTGCCTGCCTTGTGCCTTGCTGCCTCCAAACCTGCTGTGATTCCACGCAGGTCCTAGTGCTTGCCTTGTGCTCTGCTGTAAGAGTGTGTCGCGAAATGATGCCCTGCTGTAAGAGTGTGTTGTGAAATGATGCATGTCTAAAAAGTGTGTCACCAACATGAAAAGTTTGGAAAGCTCTGGTTTAAGGGGTCACACAAAATGGAACAGATTAAAAAAAAAGACAGTAAGGATGATCAGAAACTGAAGGAACTGGAAATGGTTAGCTTTGAGATTTCAAATTTGTTGGAAATGTGAACAAGAAGAAGAGACTTTTTATCATCTTTGGTGGACATGTAAAAAATTTAAAATTTTGGACTCAAATACATATATTAATCCAGATTTTAAAGATTAATATATAATCAAAACCAGAGACATTTCTTTTGGGACTGATGGATAAAGAATTGGAAAAATCATATGGAACTTTGTTTTTATATATGGTAACTGCAGCAAGACTTTTATATGCTCAAAGGTGGAAAGACTCAATATTACCTACAATGGAAGAATGGATGGTAAAGCTGATGAAGTTGGCTTAGATGGCAAAATTGACAGCTTTGATTAGAGAAATGACATTGACTAATTTTATGGCTAATTGAAAGCCCCTTTTGGACTTTTTGCGTGAAACTGAAAAGAATGAAATTATGATATATGGATTTGATGATTAATAATATTAATTGACAATAGAAAAAATGGATGTTATGTTGTAACCTTAGAGTAAGAGTTTAATGTAAGTTTTACTTTTATCGGTTGTAAAAGAAGTTGAGAGTTATTACTTTTCCTATTCCTGTTCTCTTCTTTTTCTTTTTCTTTTCCCTGCACTTCTGCTCTCTTTCTCTTTATTAGTTTCTGTTAGATTTTATCTCTTTGTTTTAAAATTTAACAAAACAGACTGAAGGAAAACAGCCCTTAAAAGTATCTTGCCATCCTTCCTCTCATCCACGTGTCCCCTTCTCAGGTTGTCGGGAAACCGAGCCCTTCTTCCTTCCCAGGGACTACATCCTCCGTCATGCATTGCATAGACACTGCGCAGGCTGTGACCTCATAGGAAAAGCGCTTCTTAGAGGCCACTGGGAATCAGAGTCCCAGGGCTACGGCACTCTCTGCTATTCGGCGCTGAAGCGGACTCCATTTCCCAGCACGCTTCGCAGAGCGAGCGGCAGACGTGAGAGTGAGTGGACGGTGCGGGGCTCAGTCGTCACGTGCAGTACGAGGTGCGTGTGCCGTTGATGCTGGAGGAGGAGACGACGGAGACGCCGACGACGGAGAAGGAGGAGGCTGAAGGTGCTCCGCGCGGGGGCTTGTTGTTGCGGCAGCGGCGGCTCTCCGCGGCTCGGTCCGCGACGCTTCCCTGGAAGGCCTCGGAACGGCTCGGCCGGCCACAACGATGAGCGACAACGATGACATCGAGGTGGAGAGCGACGTGAGTGGCTCGCTGGTCCCCCGCATCCCCCTTCCTCCCCCGACCGCGTCCCGGCTTCTCCCCTTCCCTCTTCCGGTCGGTCAGTTGGAGCGTTATCAGGCGAGCGCGGCGCTGACAGTAACGCGTGTATCTCTCTGTCTCATTCTCTCTCACTCTCTTATTGCAGGAAGAGCAGCCGAGGTTTCAGTCTGTGGTACGTCTCTCTGCCTTTCATTCGCATAACCCCCCCTCATCCCCGAACCCTCAGGCAGAGAGAGCGGCCGCAATCAAAGCCCTACCGGCGGGCGGGGAGAGGCTGGCGGAGGGGAAGAGGAAGGGGGGGGTGGCCTGGCAGTGCCCCCCTCCGGGCCTGGCCTGGCCTGGCCTGACAGGGGAGGAAGAGAGGCGGGCGGGCCTTCGTGTTGTAGGAACCGAGAGAGAGAGGCCTGTTGAAGTGGGGGAGGCCGGTCGGTCGGTGAGGGATAGGGACGGCGAAGAGATTAGGAGGGGTGGGTCAGCATCGCTGTCTTCTGAGCTGATGAGAGTTGAACTGGAGCAAAAGGCATGGGAATTGAAAAGTGGTGTGGTTTTTATGGGAGCTTTGTATGACAGGTCCAGAGTAGAACTTCAGAATAGGTCAGATGGGGTAACAATAAGACACCCCCCCCCGGACTTTCTCTTTTGAGCCCCTTTCTAAAGCTGGAGCATGGTGGAATCAAGATGAAAGGAGACCAGGCTGAAGGATGCTTACTGCTTACCAACAGCAGCAGAAAGCCAGGCTGGTTATTTTGAAAGGAGGAACTGAGGATACCACAGACTGTCTAGCGGGCGGGCGGGGGATTGGCAGTTTGCTCCTGTGGCAAGAAAATGGCACATGGAACTGTGATCAAGTATTTTAAAATCTTATGCCCTGCTATTAAGTGTCAGCTGAATATGTTTCAGAGTGGCAAAGTATACTGTCTTTAAAATACAGTGGCATCTAGTTTGGGAGACTTTAGTCTGTAGTATCCCACAGATTGCCCCTGAAGGCTGCGGAAGAACATTTCCCCACTGCTGTCAGAGAGGATTTAATGAGTAAGAAAATGGGATTTCTCTCATATCAGTGTTAAAATGCACTAAGATTATTTTGAAGTGCTGTGTACTACAGAACATTTCCCCAAAATAGCTGCTTGTAACTGATGTTCAGGTGTTGGATAATATACTGTATATATAAATATTCATGACATGCATGTGAAAAATATACTTGGCTGTACCACTGATTCTAACAATGAATTGTAGAGCCAAAAGATACTTTTTCTTGGAATCTGCATTGTAATACACAGCCTTTTATTTTGCATACTGTTTGACTTGTAAATTACTTAGGGTTGATTGCAATTGAGGTATAAAAAACATAGTAGTAGTAGTAGTAATAATAACAACAACCTTCTTTGTGGCAAAGTAACCCAGTAATACTATAATAAGTTTTTCTTACCTTGCCAGTGTCTGGTAAACAGATCCTTGTAATGCAACATGGTGTGTGATTCACAGAAACAGTTCTTTCTGGTTGCCTTTCTTTTGCTCATGGATGCAGCAATATCACCATTGTGCTGCTTAGTTTTAAACACTTGTAAATGGTGATATACTTACCTGTGGTCTGGTTATTAATTTACATATTTTTTACTTTCTATGCATAGATAAAAATGAAGATAGAGTGACTGAAGCATAGTTGTTTTTTAGAAAAAGAGTAGACTGGTGTTAAGCTTAAGTAGTTCATTAAATATAGTCAACTTTAATCAGATTTCATATTTTGAAATCCAAATTTTTACTGAATAAGATTGCATGCTACTAACTGGTTGCTATAATATATGTATTGATTTGCAACTAAATTGAGCTTTTGTACAAAGTAAACATATAATTTAAAAGCTTTGGTACATGCCTGCTATACACACTGCAAAATATTACTTATTTAAGGACATGTATGTTATTGTATATACTAAGGCTGTACAATGCTTCAGATTTAAGGCAAAAAGATGCTCTGGAATGTGGGAAGGTGCATGCCCTCTGTGCAACACCTTAAACACAACATGGCTTCTCTGGAGATTGTGCTCCAGCTGTTCAGAGGAACCACACAGTTCCTGGAAAAAATGAAACTGCATTAAAGAATTATGACAGGTGCTATATGAACACCCTTGCTCGTTTAGAAGCACTTTTTTCCTTCAAATCTGAAGCCCTGCGCAGCTATACAATTACAATGGTACAAGCAAGAATATTTGTATAAAGTCCACAATTGCACTCCTACACACAGCAAACTGGAAGTTAAGTCCATTAAATAATAGGAATAACTTCTGAGTAATATATATAAAGCTGGGTCATAACTGTTCAAAAATTGTAAGTAAGCACTAAATATGGGTTATTTAGCAAAACTGTTTTGAGCAGGATGGAAAATAATGCTCTGTTTGGTTAATAGCCATAAAAAGCCATAGCTTGCGAATTGAACCATATAGACTATGCATGATTTTTGTGATAAAAAGAATAACATCTAATTGACTCTATTACCTCTGGTGACTTTCTAGTTATTGGCTTGGTTCCAGAGTTTATCTGACTGGAATTCTTTGGGGTGCTTCAGTTGTCCAGGTTGATCAAATGAATTTGCCCACTCCTCCTTGCCTCCTGAAAAATTATTCTAAACAATTGAAGATTCCCTAAAAATGTATGGCGGGAGTTGAAGATTCCCTAAAAATGTTTGGCGGGAGTTGAAGATTCCCTAAAAATGTTTGGCGGGAGAGATATTAGAAGACTGGGTTGGCTAAAAATGTTTTACCTTCACATCTTTCACCAACAGGAAGATATCCTGGATTACAGTTCCTTCTACAGGTAGAAAGAGCCCCTTCACTCTGGAGTCATAGCCCAGAGTTCTTCGGGAAGTCAACATTACATATTGTATTCATAAGACTAGTCATCAGGTCAAGTGTTTGCCACTGTATGCTTTTCTTTCGGGTTATATTTTTCTATTTGTCTTTGAAGTAGAAATACACCACGAGTTAAGATATCAATATTTATGTCAAATGTCAGTTTATTTTATGCCCTCATCTAAATTAATTGTTAAATAGATTATTACCTATGATGAAAATGAGTTTGTCATTTATTATTAGTGTATACCTATTAAGTTCAAATTGTTCTCTTCATTTTCTTAACGTTTAAAATATTCAGCTTAGTTTTTGCTCAGTATAACAAAAGAGTAAAGGCCTCTGTTTCTTTAATAGGGAGCCACTGACTGTTCTAAGAAATAAGTAAAATGCTTTCTGATTTCTTTCTGATATATGTATTACTAGTTTCATAATAGATTTACAAACAGAAGAGATTTAAACTGCAACTACTTCCTTTTTTAAAAAGTCCAGTCTGAATGCTCAGGCAATGGCTTAGTGATGCACAGAATATAGGTTGGCTTAGCTTACAGCTGAATAGGTCGCAAAAATGAAAAATATGTTTTGAAAAATACTTCATAGATGGTGACATTAATTTTACTAATTATTTAAAGATGAGTTTTATTGAGGCTTTTTTTGTACATATGTGTACTGAGTTTAAGATAATATATTATTAAGAAATTGTGCTAAGAGGAAAAAAATGTTTACTATTAGTGTTATATAACACTTAATTGCATTCGAAGTGCTGCATGTACTGTATACTAATAGTGTCTGGAGCAATTCAGCAAGGTTTGTCCTTACTATATTAAGGGCAAATCCATAGATCTGTAATAATTAGGTTCAAATCCCTGGCATCTCAATAAAGTGCTTCCAAGTGTCTTGGAGTTTCTGCTAGACAGAACAAACAAAATTGACCTAAGTGGCCTCTGTGGCCTGGCTCGAAATATTTAATTTTATCAGTTGAGAATCTTGGTGTGCTGTATTTTCATCATTGAGAATGAACTTCTATTAATTAAAGAACAGATTTTAATGGAACGGTTAGAAAACATTTTTGGATGTAGATGCCAGTTGACACGAAAAAAAGAGAAAAGCCATGGCACGTGAACAATAACAGAATTGTTTATAGCATATAACCTGTCCTATATTTTTATTGCTATGCTTTGTTGACTTTATTTTTAAAAAGAATGAAAAAGGAAGAAAAATAATTGGATAGACGTAGTCTATGTATGTGGATGTACATTGATTCATGTTTTAGGGTTTCTCGGATATATAGGGAGGGGTGTGCAAGACGTTCTGTCCCAGAACATTCAACCTCAGAACAGGTCACTCCAAGTGTTGTAGAAACGGGTCATTCTGTTTGTTAGATCTTTTCCAGAACATTTGTAAATTACCAGTTCTGAGGCTGAAGTGACCCATTTTTTAGTTGCATGTGCATGATTCCATGACAGAATACTTTGTATTGACCAAAAGAAAAGTTGGGTAGCATTTCTTAAGTGTGCTTTAAAAACAAGGAGGTCTGCTTTTGTATAGTACTAAGAACAAACTATAAAATCCCTTCCCGTTTTAAATTTAGGGGAATGAATATTTGAATTAGACACTGTCAGGAAGATTAAGGGCATCATTATTTTAAATGGTTGAAAGAATATTCATTTTTCTGTGGAGGTTTTAAGAGTCTTGTCTTTTCAGAACTTACTCTGCAGATTGAAAATGTAATCTGAACTATTTCAAAATGGGCTATTCCTGTGCTTGGCACATAGTGCCTAGTGTTTCTGAATCATAATATAGTTGAATGGCACCTACTGTACTTCCTACCTAAATAAAATAATGACATCCCCCATAATATTTATCCACTTACTGTCTGCATTAGACAGTTGGGTTCAAATGTTCTGATTTGAACATACTTATATTTTACAATGAGTTCTGACTATTAGCAGGTAGTCTTTGCTACAATAAAACAATGTTAGTTTCCTTCCTTCCTTCCTCACTCCCTTTTCATTTCAGGAACTAAGATTTTCCTGGACAAATGATTTTGAAAGTAGTTGATAAAAGTAGTAATGGCAGTAGGCCACCTTGCTCTGATGAATGGAAGCCAGTGTTTTCATGCTATCCTTATTCACCAGCATCTAGCATGGCTTCTGCCAGCCAGAACTCATTGGATTAGATCTGGCAGCTTTTCTTAAATGCAATTTGCTTGCTCTCAATCCTTGCCAGTAATTCATTACAGCAGAGCCAGGTACTACATCCGGTCTTAGCTGGTTCTGTTTTTACAAAGTAATTATGGAAACAGGACAATTTAGCATACTACAACCAGCGTTACTTTTACTGCTATGATGGGGTATCAGGCTGCTCTGTGGGGAAAAAAATCATTTATTGGGTTGACTTTATACATTCCTACAATTCCCCTAAAGCTTCCCTCCAGAATTACAAACTTTGGAAGGAATGGCAAATGGTCTATTTAATGGTCAAAGTATTTTGAACTAGGAATAAGGACACGATAAGGGTTTCTAATAACTTACCATGCCCTTTTGATTAATGAAACTGTCTAAATGAGTTGTCTGTGCATTTCATCTTGCAGTATAATCTATTGAAAATGTTAGCATTGTCAAGATTTGTAACAATGTCAGTGAAATAGTACAATAACCATGTGTAATGAGGCAGTTTTATGCAGTACAACTTTTTTGTTTTCTTTTTAAGGTTCCAGTAAAAATGCTTTATTGTAATCTATTCCCCAGCCAAGTCACATATATTCAATAGACTAAATATTATATATGAAGTTAGAAAATTGTGATTGCTATGGGATTCCTATAATTACAGCATGTACTTCTGAGTACATATTACATACATGCAGTCAGTAATCGTTGCTCTCCTATTTTGCTCCTTTGAGTACAGATTCGTCACCATTCTGTATTTCTTTCCAGTTGATGATACTGTATTTGATAATATCCACCTAGCTCCTAAACAATTTTAAAGACTAGCACAGTAGTTTGGAAGGTAGAGTGAAAAACCTGTCTTGCTATTTTTCCCCCCAGCTAATTTGCTCCTTTAAAGCTATTTGGCCCAGCTATTAAACCATACCTTTAAATTGTTATACATTCTATCTATCTATCTATCTATCTATCTATCTATCTATCTATCTATCTATCTATCCATCCATCCATCCATCCATCCATCCATCCATCCATCCATCCATCCATCCATCGTGTGTGTATATATATGTATATGTGTGTGTGTGTTTGTGTGTGTGTGTGTGTGTGTTTGTGTGTGTATATATATATATTTTCCATTTATGTTCAGCTGAGAAAATTATTGTTTTTTGGTTTCAAAGTTGTCAACAGCTTTAATAACTAGTACACTCTTTTTTCTGTCATGGTCTTTACCCACAATTATAGGAAATTTCTGATTCTCAATCCTGATTCTTATTCAGGAATATAATTTATTTTAATTATTGGCTTGTGCCGTTGTTCTCTTTTTATGATTTCTGCTGCATAATAGATTCTAGCTTGATCTTGGACTTTAGTGTGTGTGTGTGTATTAGCATTGACAGACAGCTATTTTTTTTTCTTAATGCACAGGGTTTTATAAGACTTGTTGGACCAGTAATGAGTATAATTTACTTTACCTCATTTTTGTCCTTGCCTTCCTTCCTTTTTCTGCTTGTGAGCAGAAACAGTTTCAAGTGGCTGAAGCACTTTGTCTTTTCTGTCACAGCCTGGGCCTTTCAGTAGCATATTCTGGAGAAGTGACTCAGAAGAAAAAAACATATTGCTTCTTAGTCCAGTTCCACCTGTAAAATCCTGCCATGCTGAACTGAAGGAAACAGTTACAGAAAAATTGCTTGTACTTTGGATTTGGGGTCCAGACACGCCCAGGGTGTCTATTTACATCTGTGGACAGTTTCTGTGTTCAGAGTTGAGTGTGGGATCATTGTCAGACCTGTGTGACTCAAGGCTACCTTATTATTTGGAAGCAAACAATCTACTCATCATAATTTAATTTCAGTGTTGCCACCTGAATTGATTCAAGCAGCAGTGAGGACAAAAACAAAAACCAATAGTTGCGAGCAGAAGGAGAGCGATGTAGATATATTTGCTGCAGAAACTGTAAACTGATTATTCTCAATTAGAGATTAATGAAGATTAATTTTGAACTAATCTTAAGAGAAAATTAAGTTAAAATAAGGCTAGATTCTTATCTGTTGAACCATTTTCCTCCACATCATCCTCTGCTAGAAATATTAAGGATTTTTATAATATCCTTTATCACAAAGGAAGACATGTAGTTGGTTAGAAGGCTCTATGAAAATTAAAATGCACTTATTGGTATGATAAGAAATGGCTAGTGATGTATTGGATTCATTCATTTATGGTCAGCTTCTTGGAACATGATAACTAAGATCTAGATTAATGTCACTCACTCTCAGCACAACTTACGTCACAGGGTGGTGGTTGTGGGGAAAATAGGAGGAGGAAGGAGTATTAGGTATGTTCCCTGCCTTGAGTTATTTATAAAAATAATAAAGGCAGGAATGAATGAATGAATGAATGAATGAATGAATGAATGAATGAATGAATGAATGAATGAATGAATGACTGTCTCTCTGTCTCTGTCAATGTTGTTAAGCTGATAATGTTTTGTTCCCCAGGAATCCTTTCAGCAATCTTTGAAACTTTGCAGTTACGGTCACATTCTTTACTGTTCATAAAGGATTCTATTTGTATAGAATATCTGCACAAAAAAATTGCAAAATATTTATGAAATATGTAATTTTGAACTTAGACACCAAATCTTAAGTGCTCAATTATCATATTGCAACTAAAAATCAAATCGTTCTGGTTGTTTTTGTTTACCTGGTTGTATGGCTATAAGTAGTTCATACTCAGAACTACTGAGTATTTAGGCATTACTTTTGTATACTGTATGAACAGAGAAAGAAGCCATGGCAGCTATCCTCCAGCTCCTGATGCCTATGTATACATCACAAAGTCTGCTAACGTAGAACTTTAGCATATATAGGATTATTTGAGAAGCTTTAATCTATGTATATGCCTATGGTGATTTCTGAAAAGGGGTTATATTTGCACTAGTTAAGAATCTTTCAGGGTTTCCCACTGTGTTTTGGGGATTCCATATGAAACCTCTATTTGTTCATTTTTCATTGTGATGAACCCTTTTCTGTAGAATAATATCAAGAAAATTTGGAACAAGAGAGTCCTACTTGGGATTAGAATCATTTATTCCAGGCGGGAGACACATATCTGAACAAATCTGGCCAACAGGAAATGTTTGGCAAAAGCCCTTCTTTTGTTAATTAAAACTTTTCATGATTGCACTTGTCCTGAATTGTCCGGATGCTAATTTTGTTGATCAATTTGTTTCTTTTCAGGGCTTTGATTTTCACAACCCTTCCTTTTTCCTATATGCCTCCTAGTCCAGGGATGCAGGGGAAGGCTCGTGTCTTTATGCCTAAAGTAATACTTGTTCTTTGTTGTTTTGTTTTGTTTTTAATGTCCTAGGCTGACAAACGTGCTCACCACAATGCTCTAGAGCGCAAACGCAGGGACCACATCAAGGATAGTTTCCACAGCTTGCGGGATTCTGTACCATCACTTCAGGGAGAGAAGGTGAGTTTATTGAGAGAAGTGATACGCTTTCCCTGCACCTCATTGAGCATAAGGAAGTTGCATCCGAACCCTGTTATTTTTAGTAACTAAGCAAGAAAGAATCAGTGCTAGGAGACAACTCTGCAAGGGTTCCAAGTAGTCTTCTGGAATAAATGTTCTTGCTTCTTTTGTTTCTTTATATTTTGTCATACTTTTAAAAATAAATATGAATTACACTGTAGCAAGTACATTTTTTATTATTATTATTATTATCATCAACTATTTCTAAGTTGAAAGTTTTTCTCTTTTAGGCCTGGAGTGTTTCTCATGTGGCTGTCTAAACTTGATAGGATGGTACGCTCCTCTACACATGGATAGCAAGATATTCTGACATTTTATGAGGTTGTTAAAAATTATTGCAGGTTTCTCATTTTTTGCACTGACAAACTTTTATTTAAAGTTTGAGGCTATAAAACTTAGTTCCCTTTCAGAGGCAATTTATAAGAAACATGGGCAAACAGAAGGAAGAAGAACTAGAAGAGGCCCTGAATGTGAGTCCCCTGCTTCTTTCCCCCTAAGCCAGGGATAACTATAGATAGCTCTCTGATGGAACTATCATTGGTATCATTTCAAGTTCTGTACTGCTTGTGAGCAATTGTTATTGTTTAATTTGTTGAAGTGTGTTCTTTAAATTGTTTACTATGAGTGCAAGCCACAGCTTAACTGTATTTAAAATAATTAAAGTAGCATTTAAATTTATTATTTGACTTAGTCCCAAGATTTTAGAGAGTAAGTGCCTTCCGTGTAGTAGTGAGACACATTTTTTAGAATTGTGAAGTACCTAGCATAAACATCATACTGGTACATGTTGCTCAGTTCTTCATTTGGCAACTCCTGCCGGCAAGCACAGCTAACAAATCTGGATGGCTCCTCTGATTTCTTTGTTGTGACTTGTGAACCAAGAATTTTGACTTGTTTCTCTTTGAATGTCAGAAGGCAGAAAGAAACCATGGTTTCTGACTATGATTTATTGAGAAAAGAATAAGTAAGATTCTTACTTGTTTTCACATCGTGGAGAGAACCGTAGTTGCTGAAAATTTCTGGCTTCCCAATGTGTTCAAACATGAGTGGTGTTTAAAACATGAGATTATTTTTCTTCCTCTGTGTTTGACATGATACTAGCAAATGGCTTTTGATAGGGCTAAAGTGTCTGTCCCAAAAAGAATGAGGAAAAGTATGTCTATGAAGGTTCTCAGTCATCCAGGTGGAATTGTCTGTAGCTTGAATCATGTCAACTGGATTTCTGTTTTCTCAGTGGAAACGTTTCACTCCTTATCCAAGGAGCTTCTTCAGTCTGAGCAAAGTTGGTAAGGGAATCCTAAATATGTGTCTAGGTAGCTGTGTGACCTTACACCTGGGGCTAGGTCATGGTTATATTGAGATGTTATTTTAAGTCCTTTTATCATCTAAAGGAGGATCGTTAAGATCACCATGCTGCTGTTGAGCTTGTGAAATGGTCTTAACATCTCAATATAACCATGACCTAGCCCCAGCTGTAAGGTCACACAGCTACCTAGAAACATATTTAGGATTCCCTTACTAACTTTGCTCAGACTGAAGAAGCTCCTTGGATAAGGAGCGAAACGTTTCCACTGAGAAAATAGAAATCCAGTTGACATGATTCAAGCTACAGACAATGAGGAAAAGGTATCTTGTTAATCATCAGCAATTAAAATCCCCCTTGAGTTGACTACGGAAGCTTATAACATATTTGGCTTGGTAGACAGCATTTTTATGTGTAGTCACCTCTGATGACTCTGTGTCCTAGACATTGTCAAGGCACACCCATATATTAATCATGCTGTACAGGCAAAGTTTTCAGGACTGAGATCTGATACCTACATAACCTGTTAGCTAAAATATGTAGGCAGGCTTTCTGCTTTTTGACTCCCCTCTGAGATGAATGCAAGCTGCCATATGCTTACTATTCTGGAATTTTACAAGAGACTGATAAAGAGTTTATGGCAACTTTGATGAAAATGAGTGAGTTTGAAAATCATGTTACATAACATATCTGGCATACTGAAGGTGTGCTGGAAGCACAAGGTCCACATCATGTATAGGCTTCAGCCTTTTGCTGAATGAAGAAAAACCATTCACATAAGTCTGAGCAGGAAAAATCCCTCCTTTTCTGGCCTTTTCTGATATGAGTAGGACATTTGGGGGTCAAGGTTGACTTTTCTTGCTGGAAAGACTGGATTGGAAACTTGGACAACCAAAGCATTGCTAGTCTTGATGCACATACACATGGTTGGTCAGTCTCAGCATGTATTTGTATTTGTGTGTGTATGTATATACCATATAACATGCTAGCACATTAAAAGAGATAATATTCCTAGTACTGTTGGCTGACTGCATATTCTAATGCATATAGAGTTTGCTCAACATGCTAATAGTTTGCTACACTAATTGAGTTACGATTTAAAATAATGATCACATTAGCGATTTAAATTATGGTCTGATCTGTCCCTGTATCCAGAATTCAAATGTGAGTATGCTATGGGTGTACATGAAATAAGCCAGAAGTTTTAATCTGAGTTCAAAATGAAAGAGTCCCTCAAGAAATTCCATTCCAGTGTAGCTTCGTTCTGACATAACAAAATTCGAAATACTTCTAGCATTTTGCCATAGAGAACAGTCAGGCACTTTGCTCTTCACGTTTTGTCCTAGGACAACTCAAGTGTGATAGCAGTCTGTGCTGCCTGTTGGTTAAGTATGTTTTTGCAGCTTCTCCTGTCTGCATAAACAGCCAGAGAACTGAACCCCATAAAGAAACAACAGTGGATCCACACAGCTTGTGAGCAGCATAATAACAGCAAAAATACACTTCTCTTGATATTGACTCGAGTTTCTTAATACATAATACACACTTTCTACGTTGGGTTATTCTGCCATTAGAAACAGTGACAATTCGAAACAAGGCCTTTCCTCTGTTACTGACCGCTGGACTCATGTCCGAGTAAATATGAGTACAGCTCCTCTTCTCATCTCTCACCTGACCATACGGAAGCCAGGGTGGGGCTCAGCTGAACATACAGGGATAGATACATAGGCAGAGGCTATTTGCATTGTGAATATTTGAATGAGGCTTTAGTTTACAAACTATCATTATCAGCTGAATTAGCAGTCTAGAAAAATAGTTTTAACTGTTTTAGATAGATGCATTTAGAAATGAGGAATAGATTGGTCTGGCTAGTACATCGGAACTAATACCCTGTTAAAAGAATATGTCTATTATGTCTATATAGTCACAGCGTTCAGAGTTATATTTACATCTGTTTTGTGCTTATTTATTTATTTAGAGCATTTATATCATCACCGAACTCAAACAGTGCAATGGGCATACAAAAATCATCAAGCAACAAAAGAAAAAAAACAACACTTAATATTACAAACCAACTAAAACAATAACGTGGCAACCAGAACTAAAATATAGTCTCTGCTCATCCTGACCCAAAGGCCTAAGGAAAAAGCCAGGTCTTGACTACTTTCTGAAAGCCTGCAGGGTCAGGGCCAACCATATTTATTTATTATTATTTAATGTTTTGATTACAATAACGTACTCTTGTGAAGGACAAAAGCAAACAATATTTACAGTATCTTAGAAAAATCAGAACGACAAGTACAAATATGATTATGAATATATATATATATATATATATATATATGTACAAACACACATAATTTTATATATTATGCATATACACGCATGCATGCATATACATATATATTAATATTACCCAGTTTGCTTTTTTATTGGACCATTAAATTTGAAAAATGAAATAAAACAACTGTGTAATCAGTCTCCGTTCTGCCATTGGAAGACAATGCAATATTGTAATGCTTTAGCTAGGAGTAGTACATTTTGCTCTGCAGGGACCACTTGGAGAAATGTTTTGTCTCCTTTACCCCTTTCTATTCAAGAAAGTAGAATGATAATGCATAATTTCAAGCAGTTAAGTTATACTAAGATACATACAACTGATTGATCGTGGCATTTGTACTAGGGAGGTGTAAACTGTTTAAAATCTAACTATTTTGAAACACCTCATTTCTAGCGTAGAACACTCCCCTTGCAAGTGGAAAGCAAAAGTTTTGTGTGCTCAGTGTGCTGTTCCAAGCATTTTGTAAGTGTTTCAAGCTCAAAGGCAATGAGGAGCTCCGAGCAGAATTCTGTCCTTCATTTACAAGAAAGGAAAAATAAGCCCATGGAAACAAAATGGTTCCGGTTTGTCTTTTTCACAGTACAGTCAACGGTAGTATTTCACTTTCCACATCACTCTCCCAAACATAAATGTTCATGTAAAGATGTGGGTACTGTAATACGTGAATGCATACGATGCCAAGGACTGTAGCTTTGAAAAACTATCCGTAAGATATTTTATAATCATGAGTGCATTACAAGAAGAGATGAACAATTGGCATACAGTCCATTTTGCTGCAGGGTTTATTGGCCAGGTTTGTTGGATAGCTCCAGTTGTTGAACGAAGCTATGACTTGCAACTTGATCTCTTGCAGAGAAGCTGCTATACAGCTGTTGAGAGTTTCTTTGCTTTGCTGCACAAGTTCTTTTGAATGTAGGAGGGTTGACTTACAGAGTCATTGGCATTACAGGGAATGATCCGTCTAGAGCAGAGCTTTCCAAACTGTGTGTTGGGACACGTTAGTGTGTCAGCTGCAGTGTCTGGGTGTGTCACGGCTGCTGCTGCCTCCGAGCCCTGCCAGGATTCCGCGCAGGTCCTAGTGCCTGCCTTGTGCCTTGCTGCCTCCAAACCTGCTGTGATTCCGCGCAGGTCCTAGTGCCTGCCTTGTGCCCTGCTGCCTCCAAACCTGCTGTGATTCCGCGCAGGTCCTAGTGCCTGCCTTGTGCCCTGCTGTAAGAGTGTGTCGCGAAATGATGCCCTGCTGTAAGAGTGTGTCGCGAAATGATGCATGTCTAAAAAGTGTGTTACCAACATGAAAAGTTTGGAAAGCTCTGGTCTAGAGCTCCATTTGGACAGTTGCTTAATGCTATGATCAGCAGCTATTAGCAGAGTTTCTGTATAAATAGGAACTGGGTATGAAGTTGGAAAACAGGTGATATCCTGACACCTAATTAATAATTTTAATAACTGAGGTTGTGACTTAGTCATATATGGATTATCTTGCATAGAATATATCTATGTAGCTGCCTGTCAGAATTAGTATTTTATATATCAGAACTAGGACTTTATTTGGTGTTTTTTTTCCTACTATTGCAACAGGCATCCCGGGCCCAAATCCTAGATAAAGCCACAGAATACATCCAATACATGCGCCGGAAAAACCACACACACCAGCAGGACATTGATGACTTAAAGCGCCAGAATGCCCTGCTGGAACAACAAGGTCAGTAGGCCTGAGCTGGGGTCTTCATATTCATGGGTCTGAAGGTTATGCTATATCACAACAAAGCCCTCTATATGGTGTTTATGGGTCAACATCTAGTTGCCTGTTTTGAATAAAGCTGTTGTTGGGGTGAGAAGCTTAAAGGTTTTATGTGTTGGTAGTGGGTATGTGTTTTCATGCAGCCACTCCAAACTTGGTCTTTCTTCCCTGGCAGGATACTTTATACAAGATTAAAGTGGACCAGTAAGTTGTCACCAGACAGCTCCTGAGAGTCCAGTATGTGTATGCTCACCTCTATGTGCACATGCATAAGGATTCCAGATCTAGCTGTGCCCTACACAGGTTTATTTGAAGCACTTGTAAACAACCTACAGTTCAAGTACAGAAACATAACAAAAGCTCTAACTATGCATAAGGGGAATTTAAAAAACAAAGTTTTCAGTGGACAGCAGCAGAAAGCTTGTATAGAAATATTGTATGAGAAAACTTCCCAGGCAGCATTCTGCATTCCAGCTGCCACTGCAGAAGCAGTTTCTGTTTTGTCTCCCTTCAAGCAGGTCGGATCTGATGCTTTTAGCATCATTCTCAAGTAGGCCAAGATTGTTTCAGTCCCCAAACGAAAATATTTCCTTTAAAAAATAAAACTGCAGAAACTTCCCCAGCGAATTGGGCTGCTTACCCATTTAAAGTTTGAGAATAGGTTGAGTGAATCAACTAGGTAATACTGACTACTGTTTAGAATTATTTCTATTTCTATTGCTGTCATTTCTACAACCCTTGCCCTTCAGTAGAATGTGAAATTAAGTATCCAGTGCCTATGCCTAATTATTCCATTTCATACCCTCAAGATGGATCTATTTATACAGCATTTCTTACTCTCAATTGGACTCATTTTTCCCATTCACATGCATAGCTTCTCTTTCAGTGTTTCCTGGAGTGCAGTACCTAAAGCAGGGGTTCCTAAACTTTTTGCCATCACACCTCCCTTTAGTGTACACACCTCCGCTAAAAATCCAAACACCAGAATGAACACAAATGAACAATGAAAACAATACAATGAAACTTTGGGAAAGGTGGATCTATTGTAACAATGTCCTAAAAGGTTCTTCACACCTCCCATGGACTCTTGTCTGCACTCCCCAAGGGAGGGACACCTCAGTTTGGGAAACCCTGACCTAAAGTAACTTTTTCAGGTGGTTTGAAACGAGAGATTATTTTCTTTCCTTTCAGAGGAAAAACAATACTTGAGGGAAACTGGAATAGATCTAAAGGAATTTAAAGGTTTATGTTTTATTTACTACTGTAATAGTATGACATACTAAGACCAACTTAGCATATAAAGTTGTGGTACTTTATATATGGAGTACAAAAATACATATTAATTTTTATTCAGGTAAGTAATATAAATATACTTAGGGTTAGAGATAAAGTGGCAAGCTGCTGCTTTACCTTTGAAATTTCCAAACATGTCATCTTGTGAGTTAGCAAATTGTTGTAATTGGTGGGGGGAGAGGGAAAAGGCATATAAATGTTAAAATAGAAAATGCTGTGGGTTGGAAGAAAGAAGCATTGTTATTCATTAAAATAATTCATAGTAACAAGAAATAGAACTTAAATTGACCCAACAAAAATGTGTGAGGTGGTTTTACTAATCAACTGATTATAATTAAATTTCATTCTAAGGAAAGAAATGATTTAGATTATGTAGGATTTTAGAAGTTCAGGGGGGGGTGGAGAAATCTGAAGGAAGGGTAATAAGGAACAGATTAAGAGGAAGCCCACGACCCACTGGAAATAAGATTTTACTTTTGGGGGGAAAGTCCTATGACCTAAAAAGAAAAGAATGCTATAGCCTCCAGTATACTCCAGGATCAGTGATCAATGATTGAGGATCCAACTAGACCCAAATTAGCACCCTTACCGTATTGTAGGAACCTGCGCTGTGGAAATTGCTTGCTTGGAAAAGCAGCTCTGAGTACCTCAGTTAGTCGGTGGCATTCAAGGGGCCAAGCGGTTGTCCCCCCCCCCCCCCCCGTCAGTTACCTTGTGCATCATGCCTGCCTTTCCCTCATCCATTTCCATATTCTTGATCTTGCCTTTTAGTTCGTGCACTGGAGAAGGCAAGGTCAAGTGCTCAGCTGCAGGCCAACTATTCCTCTTCAGACAACAGCCTCTACACCAATCCCAAAGGCAGCACCATCTCCGCCTTTGATGGCGGCTCTGATTCCAGTTCAGAGTCTGAGCTGGAAGAGCCTCAGAGCCGGAAGAAACTTCGTATGGAGGCCAGCTAGAAGAGGCCTTGATTCCCGCTGCCATTAGACACTTGCTGGCTGCTTAAGGACTTTCCTTTTTCTTTAGTAGAGGCTCTTGGACTGCAGCTTCCTCTGTTCCTTGTCCCCTTCTTGCCCTTTTTAAGTTAACCCAGCTCCGTGGCTTGGTAGCCTACCTTCTGGATGACACCAGCCATTGCTTGGAGCAGAATGCAGTTCGGCCCTGTGGCTGCCGGTTTCTAGTGCCAGGAATGCCCAGACCATTTGATAAACTGATGACTCTGTGATTGCCTGGGATGTGTGGAGATAGTGAACTCTCCATTCTTACACTAGAGCTGCACCAGCCTCTGTTGCATTTATCAAAATATTGCTATTTATGCTAATAAAGCCAGATAGCCCCAGAAGAACCTTGGTAGAGGAAGGAGGCATGCAGATAGATACATGCATGGATGATCCTTCTTGCCTGAAGGGATGATGCAAGATTCATGGTGAGGCACAGAGATTCATTTCCTTTTTGTATTTTGGCAAATGATTAATTGGTATTTATTTCCTCCAATGGAATCTGTCTGGCCAGATTTCTCCTCCTGCTACGGACATTGGTAATGTGAAGCTACAGATTCAAACCATGATAAATTCTTCCCTTTTCTGTTTTGAATTTCTCAGAAACAGAGCCAGCTTTTTAAATGTAAATACACACAAGCTTTGTTACTTGGTACTAATAATTGCATTTAAAGTGTGGACCTGCTCTCTGGCAAATGGGCCAGTTTCCCATGTGAATTAAAGGGGCCTGGGCTGTAAGTGAGCAAAGGCCTCTTTGTGCGTATGTGTGCATGTGTACACGCATATGCATGGGTGTGCACATGCATGGGTGTGTGGTATGTGTGATTTTTTTGTCTTCTTTCCACACTTGTTTGTGACGTTTTCTGAATTTAGTGTGTACAAATGTAGCTTGGTCTCTGTCCAGGTGTGAGTCTATTCCATGGAACTGAAGTATGTTGTACATACTGCCCAAGAATTGTCTTGCAAGTTAAGGCTTCCCTTTACTATAAGACTATAAATAAAAAAAATATTTTATCCTTTTGAGTGGTACTGGTGTCTTTATGGGATGGTTGCAATTCTCTTGTGTTCTCCAGTATCTAGATGGATGATACTTCAGATTCTAAAACACAGAAGCTAAATCCAAAGTGAATTTTTGGAAAAATAGGTGTTGGTTCTCATTTATTTAATAGATTTGTTCCTCACTTTTTGACTGGACTATTTCCCAAAATAATTCACAATATTCACCAAATGTAGTAAATGCACATATAGTACAACTCAGTAAACAAAGATTCAGTTCAGTGTAACCAGGAGTTGGTGTTCAGTAGTTTATAAAAAGTATTTTTCAGCTGGGCTCCAGATTTCATCTTTGTCTACCTGGAGATTGCCTGGATCCAACAGTCCTCTTGCAGGCCCCCAGAATACATACACACACACACACACACACACACACACACACACACACACACGGATAGGATCAAGGTTTTTCTGGTTTTGTGGAGGAAGTTTAAGGCACAGTGTGATGGGCGGCATATAAATTTGATTAATTAATAAATTAAGGTGCAACGTATCGTAAGTTTTCTTACTTTGCAAGAAATAACCATTACCAAAAAGAGAATCTGGGCTTCAAATATTTCAACTCTCCACACTTAGGTAACTAACAAAGTCATTGGCCATATTCTCTGTGGTTCCCTTATAATCAGAGAAATTTTGCTTTATCCATGTATTTCACTGGATGATTCTGCCCAGCAGTGACATTGCAGTGGATCAGATATTTACGATAGCTGAGAACTTGATAACATTAAAAAAAAACCTTTAGCTACTTGCATATTGCAACTTTAATTCTAGGGGAGTGTGTGTGTGTAATAAAGGTGGGATAAAAATAAATAAATATGTTGCAAGCCAGGCCAGGTTCATGTGATGCCACTATTAGGTCAGAACAGCACAATGTCATCCTTAGAACTAATATGTTTAGATTTTCTCAGGTTGGATTATGGGTCCTGTAGTGCTGCTAAGATTATTTAGAAAACTAATTTCATTCCAGTTGCTGCTCTTTTGCTTTATTGCCACATTACTCCTTAATAACCTACATTTATAATTTTGTGCCAGTATATCCTGTTTGGTTAGTCTTGGAAGCATAACATATGGCTCCACTGATCTTAACTTTTTATTAGAAACAAGATCACGTTTTTCTACTGAAGTCTTTGTCAGTATCTGAGATCCTGGCAGCCATGGAGAATTTGTTGACCAGATATCATGGTCCAAGGTTAGAGTTGAGATGCAAAACTCTGCATTTAATATGCTATTGCTGAAAGTGTTGCTAGAACTAAAGAAAGTAAATTATGTGCCTTCCATAAGTTTAAAGAAAGGGCATTTGGTGGGTATATTTTTGTGGTGCAGTGTGGAGTGGTACCCTCTGATAGATTCTGAGCTGTGGAGTCCATGGTGCTCTCTGAGCCTTGTTGTTTTCTTGCAGGCGTTTCATTGCCAGGCTAGGCAACACTTCAGTACGAAAAGGGAGTGGAACTTGCTCTCTGTTTATATACCCTGGCTTGTCCTGCTTTCAAAAACAGGGAGATTCTGAGCTTTCAAAAACAGGGAGCAAACCCACTCTCACTAGCACTGACGATGTTACCTAGTTGGGTAATGGAATGTCTGCAAGCAAACAACCAGCTCAGAACACCAAGGACTCCACAGTTCAACCCTGAGCTACATACATTCTCTTCTCTCTTGAGCTTTTAATCATTCGTTCTAATTGGAGCAGCCTAGAATGAATGAATGGTTTCTTGTGCTGTGCCAGAAAGCTGGATACTAGTCTCCCACGAGAGCAGCTAAGGTGGCCCTAAAGTAGGGAGAGGGCCTCTAAGAGAGGGAGGTTCCTTAAGGCTAGTGGAAAAATACTTTTTCTCATCATTCAGAGGACAGAATCCAACATCCTTAGAACTGAAAGACTTATGAGTTTATAAGGCATATCAACAGGCTTTGGATGATGACAGTACTTAACTTCTGGAGAGGCAGCCCCCACTTGAGATTTTTAAGTGATATAAAGAGTAGGTGTCACTTGGGAATGAGAATTCTGTTTTCACATGTTATGCTATATTTCGAAGCATGCCATACTCTAAATCAGGGCTTTCCAAAGTGCCGCCGCTGGCGACACACCGGCGGCAGCGGCGCAGGGGGGCGTGCGTGCACGGCAGCGGCGCAGGGGGCGTACGGCGGCGCCCGCGTGCACAGCGGCGGCGGCAGCCTCCGCTAAAACGCGGAAGCACTGATGCCGCGCCGCTGCTGCTGCTGCCGTGCACGCGCGCGCCGCCGCTTCCGGGTGGTGTGGCGACACACCACGCTGTGTGTGGCGACACACTTTTGTGTGGTGACACACAGTTTGGAAAGCTCTGCTCTAAATGCAAGATTAAACACTAGTGCCTACAGCACTTCTCTTTTACATCACGTTTCCCAACCCACCTGCTTACAATTTTTAAAAATTGGCCCCATTGGCATCTTCAAAAATAAAAAAGCTGAATGGCTGTAGCCCTGGCTTGCATAAGTATATTCCTCTGACCAAAAAACCTGGACAAATAAATTGGGATTGCATAGGGCCTTGAGGGGATGGTAGGGAGCCAGCTTACTCGTTTTGCCTTCTGGTAAACAATTGTTTTGTTACTAATCTGGCCTGTAATGGCAGCCATTTTGTTGGAGCATCTGCAACATGGTAAAAAATTTAGATATGCCTACTGCCCCCCCCCCCGTTGCTTATTTATGTTTTAAATTATATTTCCAAGATTATAACATACATCATTATATGATCTTACATTAGCTCAAGAAGTAGGTTACCCTTGCTTAGTTCTATGCAGAGCATTTGCCAGTCCTAAAATCTTTACTGTCCATTAATGTACTTTACCTTTGCAAACAAAACAGTTCTTAATAAGTCTTCACACACATTGCTTCAAAATGTTGTCTCTCTTCCTGAATTGCTCCAAAATGTTGTCTCTCTTCCTGAAACAGAGTAAGTAATTCAGCCTATTCTAGTATTTTGGTACAATGTGTGTTTACTGCCCAGGGACTATACATAATATATGGGATAAAAAAGGTAAAGGTACCCCCCGCACATTTGTGCAGTCGTGTCCGACTCTAGGGGCCGGTGGTCATCTCCGTTTGTTAGCCAAAGAGCCAGCGTTGTCCGAAGACGCTTCCACGGTCATGTGGCCGCATGACACGTGCGGAACGCTGTTACCTACCCACCGAAGTGGTGCCTATTAATCTACTTGCATTTGCATGCTTTCGAATTGCTAGGTTGGCAAGAGCTGGAGCTAGTGCGGGAGCTCACTTCGCACGCAGGGCTAGGGATTCGAACCTCCGAACTTGCAATCTTCCGATCGACAAGCCTGGCGTCTTACCCGCTGAGCCACCACGCCCCTAATATATGGGATAGTGGTGGTAATAAAGTAAAATAAACATTCAGTCAATCAATAAAATGGGTCATTTGTCAGGGGATAGGATTTTCTATTTTTTCCCGTGTTACAATTATTTTAGCACTTACATTAGTTTTTCTGTAGTCCCTACTTCAGAACATCCTGCTTGTGATTTTTGGCAAGAAGGGTTGGGGGACACAGGAGAGCCCAGGGTTAATTTAATTAATGACTTGATTTTCTTCATTCTGCTCATAGCAAACCAGTCTATACAAGTACCCCCCAGAGCCCAAAGCTGCTGTTGCAGTATTTTTGGTTCTGACATTTCAGACAATTTGCTGTTTGGACAGAAAGGAACATGCAGAGAATCCAAAGCACATTCCTGGTCCAAGCGTGTTGCAGTAGTGAAAAGATGGGCATTTTTTGTTCAAAAAGGAGCAGCCAACATGACAGTGAGCAGATGTGAATCCCCGTTTGCAATCTAGAAAAACATTGGATGTGTCTAATGGCAGAGAAAGGTCGTCATTGTCAAACTTTCCAGCTAAGCTAGTCAGATCTCTGTATATTTACTGTATAGGAGAAATTTGATGAAAAGGTTTGTGTATTTTCAGCAATTGTTTAGAAAAAGGTATTTGGGCAGCTACTTTATTTACATGCCTAACTTGTACAACTAATGTGTCTTGTAGGAACCATGTATGTTGGCTTGGCTCCTAGTACCATGAAAGCAGACACCCTCTTAACACCATCTGAGTAGGATGCTAACAAAATATTGAAGCAAGCAAATGACTGCTGCCTCAGATGTAACAGGAAATGGCATAGGTTCCCAATTTCAATGTTACAGATTGCAGCAGTCTCTGGCCCTCTCTTTCTCTAGAACAGTGTTTCTCAACCAGGGTTCCGTGGCTCCCTAGGGTTCTGCAAGAGGTCACTAGGGGTTCCCTGGGAGATCATGATTTATTTAAAAAAATATTTCAAATTCGGGCAACTTCACAATTCATTCTTTATTTTTAATTTAAGAACACTGTTAATGCATATATACAGGCCTACACATGAAACAAATACGTTTTTGTAACGTGTGGCCTATATTTGAGTCTGAATGGGCAGGGGTTCCCCGAGGCCTGAAAAATATTTCAAGGGTTCCTCCAGGGTCAAAAGGTTTAGAAAGGCCGCTCTAGAACATTTCCTCCTATAGGTTTGCAGAATCTCCAGCCATAACCTCACACACAGGAAAGTGACGGCATCTCCAGCTTTGTGCTCCATTTTGGGATATTTATGCAATTTGTGGAAGGTACGGGGCCCAGCTTGTTAACTTATTGTGAGATAGAAGTGAGCAATCTGAAAATTGTCAAATTGTAACATTTGGTGTTTTTGTTTTTCACTTTTGCTGCTGAGTAGTTAGACTTATTAATGACTTATTAAGTAAAGGTAAAGGTTCCTCCCGCACATTTGTGCAGTCGTATCCGACTCTAGGGGCCGGTGCTCATCTCCATTTGTTAGCCAAAGGGCCAGCGTTGTCCGAAGACGCTTCCACGGTCATGTGGCTGCATGACGCGCGTGGAACGCTGTTACCTACCCACCGAAGTGGTACCTATTCATCTGCTTGCATTTGCATGCTTTCGAATTGCTAGGTTGGCAAGAGCTGGAGCTAGTGTGGGAGCTCACTCCGTATGCAGGGCTAGGGATTCGAACCTCCGAACTTGCGATCTTCCGATCGACAAGCCTGGTGTCTTACCTGCTGAGCCACCATGCCCATTAAGTCATTAACTACGTTTAATTCAATATAACTTTTTCTCCTAGCTCTACCCACCATTAGCTTACATTCCTTGTGTTCTAAAGCTGTAGAACCCATGCGGACAGTTCCTCAGTTACTGGAAGGTAGACAGCCAGGAATTACAGCTTTAGCGCAGCCCCAATGAAGCCCTGGAGAGTGCAGTGATATCTGTCATCTGTTGGGACAATTTATAGGAAGATCCAGGAATCATTTTTTCTCTTAGCCTGATTGTCAACAGATGGACCTTTGTCTTCGCCTGTTAAGAATCCTGCACAGGAAATTTATTTATTTGTTTGTTTGTTTGTTTCCCGCCTTTATTATTTTTATAAATAACTCAAGGTGGCGAACATACCTAATACTCTTTCATCCTCCTTTTTTCCCCACAACAACCCTCTGATGTGAGTTGGGCTGAGAGTGAGTGACTGGCCCAAGGTCACCCAGCGGGCTTTCGTGCCTAAGGTGGGACTAGAACTCTCAGGCTCCTGGTTTGCCATTGGCTCCTTCCCAGGGCTGAGAGAGAGTGACTGGCCCAAAGTCACCCAGCCGGCTTTCATGCCTAAGGCGGGACTAGAACTCTCAGGCTCCTGGTTTGCCATTGGCTCCTTCCCAGGGCTGAGAGAGAGTGACTGGCCCAAAGTCACCCAGCTGGCTTTCATGCCTAAGGCGGGACTAGAACTCTGAGTCTCCTGGTTTCTAGCCCGTTGCCTTAACCACTAAACCAAACTGGCTCTAAAATTTAATTTTTTAAAAAAAATACATGCAGAAATACGGTATCAGAGATGCTGTTTTTTATGCAGGAAAATTTATACTGCAGGGATATTTCTGCCCATCCCACCCCCAATACCTTAAAAAACAGTATTGCTTTGTACAGATACAACTGCTTAGCCCAGTCTGGTCGTTAAGTCCTTGTTCGCATGTTTGTTAAGAATATCCATTTCAGCAGGGCAATTACATTTTCTTTTTCAGATCACCACAAAGCTATACTAAAAGTAATAATCTCATCCTAAACTTACCTTAAGATAATTGTGTTTTATCTAAGCGACATCAAGTGAGTTGAGTAAAAACATTTCACAACAGGTCATGTGTGGTCCTTTGCATAACTTCAATCAAAAAGACAACTAAGCAGTAATACTGGCAACATTAATCTGTTTTTCTCCTGGCATGTAGCCCTCATATCTCAAGGAAATGGAGTTCTTCATGCACACACAAGGCCCCCACCCTTATTTTTTAAGCAACCTTTCAGTGATGAGACAGAACTATAGTTAAGTAGCTCTGAACTCTTTGTTTTAAAAAGTAAATGAACACTCTGTCACTCTTTAAGTAAACTAAGCTATCTACACAATATTTATTAAATTTATAACTTGTAAACAATCAGTAAAATCACAGTAACAGAACAGTAATTGGGACTCTTCACAAAACACAGTGGCAACCCAATCGGGGCTATTTTTCTGTCCCTTTTTTTTTTAACAGTTCCTGAAATCTAACATTTCTGGCATTTTACATGAAGGACACCATTCATTGGTCATTGTTTAATGGTTCTTTAATACAAAGCATAGCTTACTACAGTATATGTGAATAAGCATCTCTCTGCAACTCTTTACTCTCACAAGTATCAAAAAGCTGCTGTCTGCTGTTTTTTACAGCCCACCTGCTAAATAGCCTTTTCATTGCTGCATCGGGGTTTCTATTGCTGTTCAAAATCTTAACCATCTTCTGTGGCTGCATGGAAACTGCTTACAGACGTCCACCCCCTTATGTTGTAGTATTTTAAGCTTATAGAATTTACTGAAGGAGTTATGATCCAGAAAATTGGATACATTGTATTGTAAACCACTTAAAATTAAGTTGGTATCCAAAAAGCTGAATTCCTGCATGATTATACAAATAAAATCTGCATGTATAGACATATGCACTTGTTTAGAATCATTTACTTTGCTTTTCCTAATCATGAAGAGGGATATATTTACTGATGCTTCAAATTCACCCATTCCTGCTACCCAGAATTTGCTTACCTTTGGAGATTACATCAAGCACTTACACCAGCTGTTTTCAAGCATTTCCTTACAGATATAGGAGATAGTAACTTAGAGTTTTAAAAAGTCAACATTTTCACGATGTTGAATCTGCACTTTCTCCTTTGCCCCCATTGTCTTGTGCTGATAAAACAGAAATATGAGTCTTTGCATTTTTTGCTGTTTTATACTCCTAATAAAGGGAAATACATGATGGCTCAGATAGATTTTATTCCATTCCATATCAACAGTCTTTCCTGCCATGTAGATTTCAAAGACGTGCCTTTTTGGCCTCTCGTTTATTGGAATTCCAAATTAGAGAAACCATAGGATTCTATCCCATAGAATATCTAAATGCATTCAGGGCATCACACAGCTTTACTGGTTGTAGATCAACCTTCCCTCACCTAAGTGCCCTCCAGATGTATAGACTTGAACTCCTAAAACTCCTAGCAAGCACCTCCACTGGTGAGAATGCCACGAATTGTCACGTAGGTACCTGGAGAGCACCCAAACAGGAGGCTTTTGTATGTGGTTTCTACTGTTTGCTGCAGAATACAGTTCTTCATGCTCCATCTCCTTCAAATCATTCTTCCATAGTGTTACATTTACGCAAGCGCTAGGCAGAACCGTTTGTGCTGTAGGACTTTTCTTGAGAAGTAGAACTGTATCAAATCAACCTAAGATTAATCTAGCCATCAAGAGCCAGCAGCAGCATATACATTCCTGGAACTGCTGTTCATATAAAGAAGCAAAACTATATAAGGGTGAGTTTCCCAGAGTTAAGGATTATTTGATCCTTTGGAAATATGTTCACAAAAGTGAAATGGGAGCCACTAGAAAAAAATATAATGCAGTTTAACATAGAATGCAGGTAAGGGCTAAGATGACTGAATGTTCCCACTACATATGAGGTGATATTATTTTAATATAGGTGGAATATTCGCTGATGCCTGGTCCTACCATGCATGACAAAAATACAATCCCAAGACGACAAAAATGTAATTATTTTCCTTAATGTGTAGTTCATTACTAAAAGGGCTTTCAAGCAGCCTTCTGAATTAAAATACACTTACTGTGAAGAATTTTATTAACAGTCACAACTGTACAAGTAATAAGAAAGGAATTAGTATGTATATATATATATATATATATTTTATAAAATGCATAAACATTACATCATCAATCCCATCCCTGGACAAGCAATTTGCAAGGGAAATAGTCTTGCACAAAGTATTACTATCTGCCTCTTTTTGCTCAAGGCAGAAAGAGACCTTTCAGTACCAATGTTCAAAAAACTATTCCCCAGTGTGCTCCAAGTGGTACAAAAGTATATAGTGTGGATCAGCACACCCTTCTTCGTCTAGCTTGGTTTTCTTTCTCCTGATACATCTGATTGTTAACATCCTTCATTTTATCAGCTGGGAATCTCATCTCCTGGCTAGAAGTATTTAGAATTCCTCAGGGAGTGTAAATGGCCTGATAAGAGACTGCCTGCAAGAGGAGGAGATCAATGTACCATCTCTGGCCAAGCCAGTATGCAGCTGATTATGAAGGTGCACCCCCCCACCCCACCCCCATGATGCCTAGTATAGTGCAAATGAAACAACAGAGCTGCTTTGCCAGATGCCTACAATAGTAACATGCTGCATTGTTTCAAAAACAAAGCTGCTCCTTAATGAGTGGGCTTCCTGCATAAGTGAGCACCCAGCATGACCACCCATACACCATCACACAGCCAATCAGTTATTCAGTACTGAAAACTGGTATATTTTTGGTATGGCTAGCAGAGCTCTCTCAAAAGACACGTGCGCACAACGTAGAGCCCAGGGGTGTTAGCTTCGTGGCTCAGTCCCACATCAGCCAAGACGATATGCAGCGTCATGCGCTGAAGACCAGGACAATACACTGCACAGTGTCTCTAAGGGCAACGGAAAAGCTCAGTTAGCAAAAGTCTCTTCTCTGCTTGGAACTGGCTTTTTCAGGAAGTGCATCACAGCTTGCATCACTTTGCCAGGGGAGATGTTGTAGACAGGATGTGTTGGCTGCTGTTTGGGAATGAAGGAAATGAAAGAAGAATTAACTGCAGTTCTGTCGGCTGTCCTCAGATCTGTAACAAAAACCAGCCAAATCTGGACATTTAAATAGGTTACATAAGGACATTCAGTAAGCAGACACATTTCACTTTGCTTGATAAAGGCTTGACCACAGAGCTATACCAAGTTCTGAAACCTCAGTTCTGGACCACCAGAAACTTCCTCAAACTCTGCTCTGGTCACTAAACAACATATTGTCAAGCCCAGTTTTACATGAATCAATATCCTCAAGCCATTTTCAAGGCTTAGCATTAAGGGGAAGACACCTTCCTGTGGCTATGTCAACAAAGCCTTGCTTACCTACCTCTACACAACAACAATAGTAAGGCTCAGCAAACTCCTCTGCTTGCCCACCTGCCATTTCTGTAAGGCTGATGGGGAAGATTGTTCCTTCTCCTGCTTGCCAACTCAGGCTACGTGAGGATGAAGGGATAAACCTGGAGGTGGCCTCATACAAGCCTCCCTGTGCTCAGTGGAGGATGAGCAAGTTAGTACCTGAATATCTCAAAAGAATATTTTTTTCCAAGAATTATCATCAAGTGGAATGTTTCTCCACAAGATGAACAAAAGATACAGTAAATAGAGAAGACAAGAATTAGAGGGATATTGGACATGCCCTATATAGCACGTCAGTATCAGCTTGCAAGTTATGGTTGAAAGCTCAAGGCCTGAAAAAAAAACATTTATGCAGAAGGCCCAAAAGCCTCAACAACTATCTACACCTTGAACACAGTTCCTCTTCTCTATCTCATTATCATCATGGCCAGCTATCCTAAATCTTTGAAATGTTTCTTCCTCTTTCATTTCAGCCACTAAATACTGTTGCCTCAAACTCTGTAAAATTAAGCATGTGCTGCATGATTCCCAAATGTGTTTTATAATGCATGTTTTGATTTTGGTTGTTAAAAACTAATTCCTATGGATCTGTCTGTCCCCTGGGTGGTATATTCTGCTGCATTTGCCAAGGAACAGATGCTGCTCCAGGAAAGGAAAATGTATGCAAGATTTCTGATAGACTTTATTCATTCAATTAATCTCAGTAAAAGCAAGGTCCTTCATTTATGGGACATTGAGGAGTTTCTAACCCAGGGTTCCTCAACCAGGGTTCCATATGAAACCTCTATTTGTTCAGGGTTCTAACCTAATATGTAAGAGGCAGGGGCAGTGGGACCTTCAATATTCTTGATGGTAGAAGAGCCAGCTGGGACTGAGCTTATAGACATGGCTGTGGAAGGGAAACGAGGAGACACTTGCCCCACATGACACGCTAGTATTCCTGTCCTGCCTCATCCCCTTTGGCAGCAGCATTGCTGTCTGAAAGTTGCCTTACAAGAGCATCCGTTTATATATTGTTTGGGTTCCCACCCTGCACCAAGCCATGATGTGTTTTAACATCATTGAGCCAGCTATCTTGGTTTGGTTCACATATAACACTAAGCCATGGTCTACAAGCCACATTATGGTTTAGTACATTGCAAGAACCTGATTTTAACCTATCGCAAGGTACCTATTATCTGCATGTGGTTATAATTAAGAAAGCTCTGCTCGGAGACTTGACCTACAGTAAAGAAAACGTAGCAAGTCCTGGGCATGTACATGCATACATCAAGTCCAGTTTAGACAGCGCTTACCAGGCGGTTCTCTGGCACTCCTAGCACAACTTCATGTAAAAGGTCTCCACTGCCAAAGTGCTGTGCTATCGACAGCCCACTCAGGCAGTAGCATGTATGGTAAAAATCTCGAGACCTGGAAGGGAATCACACACAAGGTTGAGGCAACCCAGAAACTGGAGAGTTTGTATGCTAGATGTGCATGCTTTAATGTGGAGGTCATTTTTGAAATTGGGGACAGAATAAGCAGAAAATTAAGACAACAGGCAAAAACTAGCTAGAATAATACCCAAGCTCTGCACAGGTCCTTGATCTCACGTTCAATACCTCACAGAAGCCTATAGGTATCCTAAAGAAAGGCAGGAAGATCTGAAGGGTTGGTGCTAGAATTCCATCTCCTCAGAGTGTTTAGCTTTCATTTCTCAAATCTTTTTAGCTGCCAGTGCATTTATTTACATATATTAATCTGGCTACATTTATCTTGACAATGGAACACAAGGCAAGCGGGGGGGCGGGTCTTTAAAGTTTGGTTGAGTTAAATGCCTGAAGTTTTGGGAGTGGAATTCTCAACAGGGTTGCCAGTAAGTTTGGAATAAGCTATTTCTCCTGTCAAGTTAAAGCAGAATTATGGCAATTTACGTGAACAGAGGCAGAGCACCACAGTTAACGTGGATTGCTGAATTTTGCTACTCTTAACAAAAAAAAGTGCAGAAGTTGTATATTTCAATGCAGATTAGCCAGATCCCCCAATTCAGATTCTGATGCCAGTTCCTCAGCAACTCCTCTGAAACCCCTTCTGTGCCTATCACTTTACAGCATCTCTGTTAGACAAAGGGCTTTTAAGTGCCATCCCAGGGAGACTTCTGATAATCCCAACTTTGTCATTTCCAATAGCAAGAAAGGTGCCTGTCAAGAATCACCCAGCACTGAAGTTACTCTGGTTTCTCTTCAGATCGTATAAATCTTTTGCCTTTTACTAAAGTTACTCACTTTCCTGGTTTGTCCAAAAGACCTCCTGCAGGACACTGACAACACAACAAGATGTACTCTTGAAGGGCTTGTTGGTCAAACATCCAGTGTGTCATACTGAGAGCAGGGTCACCTAAGAGAAACAACACATCAATGAATACTTAAGAGAAACAGCTAAAAATAGCCCCAGCACACCATGCCAGTGTGAATATACAAAGGGAAGGCTCTAGACTCAGTTTAGTTCTATAGCAAGACCCTGCTGGAGAACTGTATTTCCTAACTCACTATTGTCTAGATTCACCCTTCCCAAACCTGGATACTATCCAAGGATTTCAAGTTCAGCTCTTCAGATTTTCCAGCCAACACAGCCATTGCTGAGTCAAAGCCCACATACCTGGAAGACAGGTAGGTTGGGTAAAGCCACTCAGGTACAATGGACTACAACACTCATCACGCCTAGCCAGGCTTGGAGCTGTAGCCTAACACATCAGGAGGGCACCAGGTTGAGAATGTCCCCATAGCACACTCACAAGTGTCAGTTGTAGGCCTCTGAGACTAGTGCTGTCTAAGACTAAGCAAACACAGCTCCCTTAACCTCAGCCAAGGTGGGCGCCTCCAGGGTTTTCCTCTTTCACCCTAAGGAACTTTAAGGAGACTCTGCCAGGGGAGGACTACATTTCTAGCAGCTGTTGGCAGCTGCTGCTTTTGTCCTCTTGCCTTTCCAATTATAGGTACTCAATAGATCATCCTGCCCAGTAGCTGTGTGGTATGCTGCAAGACAACTGGAGGATCCAGTTGCTAAGATGGAAGGAGATAATTAACCCAACTGAGTGAGCAAGAGGCAGGTAGAGGAGAAGAGGCAGAACTAGAAATGTACCTTTCCTATCCTCACCCATGGCATTTTTCATGTCTTTATAATCTTTCGCCTATCTTGAAGTCAGGGCTCTGCTTCATTGGGTGCTTTCTAGCCTTACTACTAAGTTGAAAGAAGAGTATTTCTCAGTTGCTACAAAATCAGAATGCAAAAGCTAGGCTTATCCTGTGTCCTTCGGTCTTGAGCTTTCACTGGACTCCAGCACACTTGTCCACTCCGAATAAGAAATAAACGTCAAGAGACTGTGCCCAGTGGGAAAAGCACGGGCAACGTTTTGAAGTTCAAACTTACCTTTGGCATGCAAAGCTCGATGTAGGAGAGGCAGTAAACCAGCCTGCCAGAACGAGTAGCAGCCATCCACCAGCTTGTTACAACGACCCTGAAACCCTCCTTCAAAACGCATCTGACGGCTTGTAACCCAGTGCTGGCAGAGAAAGCAAGCAACCATCACTCTTGCTCAGAGCAATCAGAGAAGCTGTTACACACAGTGGACCCATCTTAGAGAGTCACAGACATCTGCATGTCTTTGAGCAACCAGGATGCATTATCTCCCCTTCATGTTTAATACAGCTTTACCGCAACAATGTATCCAGGCGGCCACTAAAATGTGATGGGAAATCTTAATCATGAAATTGAAAGGAGGAAACAAAAAAAGACCACTCAGCCAACTTACTAAATTAATTTTATTTAACATCATTGTTACATGGTAGAGTTGCTATCCACGAAAGCCACTGGGGAATGATGGTATAGCAAGTCCTCTCCACCCAGTAATGGACATGACTGTTTTTCCTCGGAGTGATAATGGACAGGAAGGTTCACTGTTACTGTTTTTAGTGTTTTGATATGTTTCCTTTGTTATTCTTTCTATTTTGTATTTTGAATAATACAATAATATTTTGTATGATAATATTATCTACAGCTATCTATCTAAAATAATATTTAATAATATTGGAAAGGTGCTTAGAGCCTTTTTGGAACTGAGTGGAATATAAATTGCAGTAATAAATAAATATCAAAAGTTGTGTATAAAGTTTTTAACTGAGATGCTGACATGAAACTCACATATTCTGCACATGTGATGCAAGGGAATGAGGGACTAGAAAAAGTTACTATGCTTGGCAGGGTTGAAAGAAGCAGAAGAAAGGGGGACCAACAGTGGACATTACTGGAAAATTCTTGGAAGAGTCAAGATAGCAAGCATTTGCCTATCACCAGGGGCTGAATCTGATTCTCCAGAGTATATTGGTAGAAAAGCCTGTGGACAAATTTTATTTGCTTTTACACTAAACGAAAGAACAACAGTGAATGGGTAATATGGTATCTTTGCTAAAGCAATCTTATGCTGGATATAGATCCCATCATCACAGCCAGCAGTACTAGTGCTAGTACTAGTACAAGCCGGGGATGATTGGATAAATCTGAAGCAATGAGATTGGGAAATTGGGTCCTAAACTGAATTATTTTTACAGAGTTATGGATTAGACAGAGGTTTGTGACATAAGAAGTAATGTCAGACAGTTTGCCCAGGAGAAATATTTACACTTAATGCAGAGCACAATGATGCAATACGGTAGAAATGTCCAAGTACTAGGTTTGGGGAGCAGTAAAAGAGAAACCAAAAAAAAGGTAAAGGCAGGCCAGGGCTAAAGGGGACGGCCATTAGCAATGAACTAATCATGAATTAGTCACACCATTTATTTCTGAAACTGTAATACAGACTGGGACTTATGGACAGCCAATTAGAAAAGTCCTATGGAAGACTGGCTTTGGATATGGTGACTGCAGCGAGGTTATTATATGCGCAAAGATGGAAAAACACTGAAATACCCACAATGGAGGAATGGACTGTGAAGATGGGAAAAAGTCATCTGGTGATTTATGGATTTGCTGATTTAAAAGGGTTGAATAATGGGAAGAAGGGAAATATGGTGTAATTTTAAAGAGAGAGGTGTGAAGGTTTGTTTGCTTGTAACTGCTGTAAAGGAGATCGGGAATCGCTTCTTTATATATTTTTCTTGTTGCTATTCGCTTTTCTCTCTTACACTTTTCTCACTTTTTCACTTAACTTTTTTCTTCTTTCTTTTCTTTAATTTCAGTTTATATTACTTTATGTTTATCTTTTATATCTGAGAAAAATTTTTTAATAACAATTATTATGAAACTGTACTACAGACGCATTTGATTTCTTTTAATAGCATTAAATAGATAAGCGAGACTGACAAATGGTTACTTACCAATAAACTTTTCAAATTCAAAACCTGTTCATTTTTCAGAATGACCAGTGCTGCCAATCCACAGAATGTATATCCTCCGTGGGCTTCCATGCCAGGGACGCCACCGATCCCACCCTCCCAGTTCTGACATCTAATTCAAAATTAAAGACACAAAAGCAGGGGCTGTATTCTTGTTCCCAAGATGCCAAATAAGACTAGCATTTTGTTTTTCCACTTTTCCTGCTCTTGGCAGGTTAGAACCGTCTTAAGTTTGCAATACTTGGAGCAAACCAAAAACTAAGATGTTCTTACCTTGCGATCCATTCTGCTGTTCTTTCAAAGAGAGACTCTGTAATAATGTTGGTAAGGGAAGCTACTGCTGCAGCACAATAGGCACTCCTAAGATTTAAATAAAAAGAGTATTTAAAACCTATAGGTGGAGAAAGAACAAACAGGGCTTTACTGTTGTGAGCGAGAGGTCCTATATTAAATTATACCATCTACAACACACTCATGACTCTCATACAAGGAAGGTGACTTCTTCTTCACCCACTATTAACTTTGAGTAATTCCTCCGGTCTCAAAAAGGCATACATGCAATGAAACTGCTTAGGGTGCAGAGGGGAGGAAAGATATGGGGGTAAAGATGGCAACTCTGCTGACAGAAGACTTACATCAGCAGCACAAGGAAGGAGACAATTGTTGGCAGGTTCCCATCTGTCCCATAGCCAACCTCCCACTCTATTCTGAAAAAGGCCCCCAATTCTCAGAACAGAGGGTGGGGGGGGATCTGTAGGAGAAGGGGGTATCACTAACAATTGGCTTCCTGCCCATACTGCTGACAGCTGAATGAAAAAGGCTTCTGTGAGAAAAGCATCATCAATTGGGCATAT
Organism: Charina bottae; assembly: GCA_023362775.1. Classification (NCBI taxonomy): domain Eukaryota; kingdom Metazoa; phylum Chordata; class Lepidosauria; order Squamata; family Charinaidae; genus Charina; species Charina bottae. The sequence goes on from JALMGJ010000001.1 coordinate 202,864,179, forward strand.
TTTTTAAAGCACAACAGAATGGAAATTATACAGAAAGCTAAATTCGGACTTTACATTCACCCCTCCCTTCATCAGGCTTAACTAAAGAACTGGTACTTTAACTTACATTCATACTGTTAACTACAAAAAAATACTGTGTGGATATTGGTATTAAGACAGAGAGACCTCTCTCATACCTTTCCCTCAAAATCTCATGGGGGGGGGGGGGGGGACATCCAAAGAAGTTATATTCTTACACAAAACTTCATTTACGCTTGAATAGCTCACAATTCAGTTTTAAAAGTGTTCTCTTTCTTCACTTTGCTCTACCAAAACAAAACCCGAGCATGTGTGCTGTTCTCTCACAGAAGCATGGAACTCCTCTGAATTACAGTCACGGCAAGCCAGCATTGTTTACCCTTATTTAGAGTGTTTCTGTATAGCAGCAGCCAAGGCCTCAGTCTCTCACCTTACGTCTAGCCATGTAATTACAAACCAGCACAGAATGCTAAATGCACTTCAGGAGAAACCTCCTAATAACGAATAGCTCCTGCTTTGCTTTTTCAACATACCGGACATCAACTTCTCCCCCTATGTGCATGATGAAGGAGCCATCAGGCTGCTTCAGGGAATACAGGTATTCAAGAAGCTTCTCTCTGAAAATCAAGATAAAAAACATTAGGAATATTTATCCCAATTAGGAGAAAAACAAAGCAGCAAGGAAGTTTCAGAATCTCTACACCAACACTTTTTCACTTTTTGGGGTGGCTCTCCTGCAGAACCTTGGGCCCCCGCCATCTCTGCCAAAGGCAGACTTTTCATTTCCACCAAAATACCTTGATCCTTCACAGCAGCTACCTTCTCACTCCCATGTACTGAAATACTGAAATATAAGGATTAAGCCCTACAGTCAAAATACAATTACCCTGCCATGCGAGCATAATAAATCTTTGCATATACTCTTTGTTATATCATGTATATCCCCAAAGACTAATTCTGAGCACCGAGGAATGAAGAGTCAGACGTCATAAGAAACATCACAAGGCCAAACCAAGTTGCATGATACTCAGTGACTCCTACTCTTGGAATTAGAAGCAACTGGCCAGGGCAATAGGGGAAATGAGATGCTCGACCACTGCAGAATTCCTGGAGGATGATCTCAGAATCCCAGTCACATAGTTCAGCTCCCTACATTCTTTCTCTCCTTACAACTCCCTGGGTAATTTGTTTTATAGCCCAATTCTGGTTATAATAGGAATGGTTATTTCTCTTCCTTCCTCCAACCTCTGTGTTAAAGACCATTCTTTTATACCTTTCTGAGCAGTGCAATGTATATCTTTTCAGAGTTATACCTTGAAGATCAACTGTTCCTAACATGAACTTGTGCTTGACAAGTTTGTTCGTTTAACGTGCATATAAATAAACATCCTACAAATAGGGTTGACCAATATTTGTCCAAACTCCACTTTGGGGAGATTGTATCAACACAGTGGAGGAAATAAATAGTTCCGGATAGGCCATATGTTGGCACCACATAGGTCCAGGGGGTTCTACTGGTCTTTTAGAAGAAAGGTGGACCAAAAGTATATCAGCTAGTAGATCTCTGGCAATTTGAAAAAGAATAACATTTCTGACTCTCAACTGTTTAAGGTTAACAGCAACAAAAGGACAGATAGTTAGATAGTTGGCCAGGCTGTTGAATGTGCTGCATCTGCCTGCTGTGGGGATCTCACATGCTTAATTCTAAACAATGTGGAGGGGCACTGCTTTCTGTTGTGTCACGCTGTTCATCATAACCTATAAGTCTCAAGAGCCAATTTGGGCTACAATTAGTCTAATACAAAAAAAGGGGGGGGGGAATGTAAACAACAGTTATGAAAACAGTGGGGTGGATCTAGTTACCAAAGAGAATCTTTTGGCAAAGACTGTAAGAGAAAATGGTTTCTTGCTAGCTTACTAGTTGTCACCTCCTCTTCACTAAGTGGAAACATGGAAGCCTGGGATCATAGCAGTATCTCTCAGGGATACTTTAGGCATCTTGTAATATGGATGAGAGTGGAGCTAACAATCCCTTGGATCCCCTTCTGAGCTATGATTTTACCTGTTGATAACACTGTATGCCTCTTCAGTGCCAATAATACAGAGAGCATTCACAGCTGCATACGTTGGAGCAAGATGTGGGTGTTGGCCTGGTCCTCCTCCAAAGCCTCCATTTGGGCTCTGACAGTGGCTCAGGAATTGGCACACGCTACACACCAAGGAAAGACAAAGGCAAAGCTGGTCTGTAATAAGCAGAAAATGCTATGTTTTCTCAATATTTTGGTATTGCTATTGCTCTCTCCAGTAAACCCACTTCTGCAAACAGGGCTATTATTCAAGATTTTTTCCAGATGTCTCCCTCCTGTCCTGTATCTCCATCATAAGGTAAAGGGGGGGAAAATCTGTAACTTTTATTCTAACACAAATTTTAACACCATGCCCATGTCGCTATATTCCACTGACACAGAACTTGTGTTTTCAGTTGTGTTAAATCCAAAAAAGTACAAGTGAGACACCAATTGTGCAATGCAGCTTTCACATGCTGCTGAAAATCAAATGCAGGATAAGATGCCAGGAATGCATCAGGAGGGGAACATTCTGGTTTCTCTTCAAACTGGATAAATCTTTTACCTTCTACAAGAGGGGAAAAAATCTGCAGAAACAGGAAAGCAGGGAGAAGAAATGTAGAAGAACCATCTTGAGCTTGTATAGGAGAGATGCACAGAGTGGTCCAAGAACCAAAACATCTGCTCAAAGGTTGTCTCTCACCAAGACTACTTAGTTAACCACATGCTTCCTACTGTGGTTTCATGCTAGATGAGATATGACTTTTGGACTCTCTCTCAATTATTCAGAACAACCTTATCTGCTTTAATCAGGTTTCAAAAAGTAATAATCCTATGGATTAAACTGCCTTAATTATAGTTTGTCAAAATAGACCAATTTCTTAGCAGAGTTCATGAAATTAAAATTAACCATAATTTAGGATTCAGACCACACAGCAAGTTGCAATTATTTTAAAACAATTCCAGTGAAGGAGAGAGATGAGGTGCATGCCCAAGGCTCAAGGTGACTCATCCTCATCCTACAGTATTAAACCAGCTTAATCATTGTCCAACTGCAGCCACGGCCTTGACAGGCTGAAGTAGCTAGTCAACCATGGCTGATCTAGGAAGCTAAGCAGGTTAACCCTGATTGTACCTGCAGGGGTGGGGAGGTGGGGGGGGAACCACCTGAGAATTCCAGGGCTACTGACAGATTGAGAAATTGAAAAATGCATCCCAGAGAAGGCGGTGGAAAACCACTTCTAGAACACTGCCAAGGAAACTGCATGATTACAGTCTCCAGGAGTCAAACGCAACTCAAGAGCATCTTTACCTTTTAAATTCATGGTTCTTATCAGTTTTCCTGTGCATCAGTGTTTCAGGTATAGAGTACTGCCAAAGGATTCCAATGAACTGATGATGGGACTGATCATGTTAGCAGAACTGAGGGAGGGGAAATGTCTCCCATCTCCCCGCAGCTCAAGCACCCTCAAAATCTGTCCCAAATGATGGGGGGGCCCTCCAGGGCAGGTTAGGGAAGGGCTAGGGGAAAGAGAGAAGCCTTGCCATGCGAGCAGGCTTTCATCTGCATGAAGTGGACTGAACAATCCGCCATTCAAATGAGAAAATTTCGCCTCCTTGCTTTGGACTTCCAGCAGGGAGTCATCATCAGCTTCAATGTATTATAACAATTATATTCTTGCTATATTTGGTAAGAAGCCTGTGGGGCTGCAATACTTTTAAAACAGCACAAAATATAAGAAATGGCCCCATGTCTCCAAAGGACAACTCGGGTTGTTTCTCCCTTTTCTCCCCATAAACTGCAGAACTTTTCTTTGTCAGAAATGTGGTACATCTGATAGCTGCCTATGGGAAAAAACAGTATTTGCTGTGCTTCTCCCACACCTTCCAAATCTGCTCTCCCCATCACCTCCCCTCTGCATGACAGCTCTTGCCACCACCATTATCTGGACTAATCACAAAAAAAAAGTACTAAAAGCTTCTACTCAAGAACAAATTATTAAGACATTGTTGTTGGAGCAAGATGAATGAGACAATGCACTGTTGTGTTTTAAAAATCCAGACACATCATGCACGGACAACAGGATGTTAATTCAGAAAGCCACATGCTCTGCATAGCTAATGAAGATTTCAGAAAATCCATTTCTATAGTCATTTTTTGCAGCAGAAATTTTAAATGTAGTTTTTACCTTAGAAAGTGGTACAGGAATTCACTTCACATTACACTTACCAGTTATGTCTCCTATGTGAACTTTTGAGTTTTAACTTTAATACAATTGTTGACTGATAAGGTACTAGTAATCTGTCTCACATGTAACCTGCTTCTGCATAACCACCCTGTCTTCTCCACCCCCAACACCTCATCCCAAATTAAATCCTACATCAGTCTAGCCACTTTATTCATCTGATGATCTGAACTGCAGCTCATGAAAGCTTATGCCTTTTAATAAAATTTGTCAGTCAGAAAAGGTGCCATCAGGCTCTTTCTAATTTTAATTTAGGTAACTTTATTGAGTACCTTGTTGGGAAAGCACAAAATTACGGAGGCACAGAATCCAAAGCCCTGATCAAAGTTCTCTTAATTTCTACAGCAGAGGTCAACTGCAGTATTTTTTTAAATCTCGAATGAGGACTGGAAACTTTTAAGGAAGTCAATCTTCAAACTAGGAGGAGTTTGTTTATTATTTAAATTTATCCCCGCCCATCTCCCCGAATAGGGGACTCTGGGCGGTTTACAACATATCAACAGTTAAAATATATACATATAAAATTACAATATAACAATAAATAGATAAAAATAGATAAAAATCCAAGAGATGGTAAAATCAGCTATCAGGAGGGGCTTGGTGGCTCAGCGGGTAAGATGCCAGGCTTGTAGATCGCAAGTTTGGAGGTTCGAATCCCTAGCCCTGCGTGCGGAGTGAGCTCCCGCACTAGCTCCAGCTCTTGCCAACCTAGCAATTCGAAAGCATGCAAATGCAAGTAGATTAATAGGCACCACTTCGGTGGGAAGGTAACAGCGTTCCGTGCACGTCATGCGGCCACATGACCGTGGAAGTGTCTTCGGACAACGCTGGCTCTTCGGCTAACAAACGGAGATGAGCACCGGCCCCTAGAGTCGGACACGACTGCACAAATGTGCGGGGGGTACCTTTACCTTTACTTTACCTACCCCCAGGAGGTACTATCACCTCCCTCGTCCCAGGCAAGGCGGCAGAGCCAGGTCTTAAGAGTCTTCCGAAAGGTCAGGAGTGAGGGGGCCAGCCTCACCTCCGGGGGCAAGATGTTCCACAATGCGGGAGTTATCTTATCTCCTGCTCCTATATCACATATTGTGCATTGTGCAATTCCTGAGTAAGTCACCGTACATACTAAAGAAAGAGTACATCTGATGAAACCAAACTTACTCTGATGCTACCGAATCTGGGACTGGTTCCCCCAAGAGTTCCAGACTGTGCAGAATCCAATAGCACAGCCATGGGCGGCTGGCATCCAGACACTACAAAAGAAGGTAATTACAGCTGTTCAACTCTGACACAACAAGCAGTACTACATTTGCCTCAAACCGGGGGACTACTTTGTGCAGGAGATGAATCAGAACAGAAGTACTGAAAAGCAAACAGCCCATCTAAGAGGAGAAAGAACTTGAACTTAGGAGGATTTCCACAATGTGAAAAAAAAATAACATTGTGATTTGTTCACTATTAACCTCCTGCTAACCTTTCTTTTTATTTATTACTGTCTGGACAAAGCAAAAAATACAACTAACTAATCCATGGAGCCTTCCCCCAGTTTGGTACCTTACAGATGTGTTGAGACTGCAACTCCCAGAATTCCTAGCTCTCATGGGCTTTCTGGGAGCAACAGTCCTAAGCTGCAATAAAGCTTGGAATCCTAGAGGGGTTTGGTCCTCCAACTGAAGGGGCTAGCAGAGAACGAGCATAACAAGGCCAGCCAGCAGGACTCAATTAGTCTTTCTCTAGCCCACCTAATATTCAGGTTTCTGAGAAGCAGTAAAGGCAGAAGCAGAAGAAAAACAAGCAAGAAAAACACCAAGGTCATGGTAGCCTGTGGCCAAATCTGTGATTAGAAACCAACAAACTGGAAACATAATCTATGCTGGTCTATGACCATAATAAAGATTTGAATTGATTTGATTTGATTTGATTTGGAAACATAATCAGTAAGAAAAAAGTATATGTTTGGTTCAGATTGCAGAAATTACCTCATAGGCATCTGTCAATTGTCTCAGTCCTCTCTTCAAGTAGTGGAAATGTTTCTCTCGTTGCAAAACATACCTGATGGAATGACCAAAATGTATACAATTTAGCAAAGTTTCAGAATATCATCTGAGCGATGAACAGACTTGCTTGTCATTCAGCTAATTAAAAGGACAAATAATAACCTGTATTTTCCATATGTAAGTCTCTGTGTATACATGAAATGTGACGTGTTCGTATTTATGGATGTGTGCACAGACACTCCTTGAGCAACTACCAGGCCAATTCCCACAAAATGAATTCTGGCTTACCAATATACAGGTAGCTAGCTGTATCTTTCCACAAACAAGCAAAACTACTTCTGGTTTATGTAAATCAGGAATCTGGTCTTATTCTTACTGGAATAAGTCTGGCCTCTGATAGTTATCCATGTTTGTTAGCTGTACTCTCTTGAGGAAGAAGCCAGCGGATCCAATCTGAACAGCATGTACTACTGCACTGTTCAGTCATCGGTTAGCCATAAAATGGCTTGTCGTTATATGCAAATGCAGTCACAATACACTTAATGCTATGTTAGATCAAACCAAGGTCCATATAATGCAGCACTCTGGTCAGCATCCAAACAACTGCTCAGACCAAGAGGAAGCAACCTTTTCAGGTTATTAGGACCACTGCAGAATTACAAGTATAGTTTTGGTGCTTTAAAATGTAAATGGCCAAGTCTTGCAACATCTTGCATTAGAAGACTTCTTGTGAGATATAAGCTATTTTTATATTTGAAAATTTATTATTATTATTATTATTATTATTATTATTATTGTCACCCTCTTGACCTCCAGTTTAGATGCACAGAAGGTCTTTGCTGTCACCCCATTCCAATGTTTTCTCCTTTTTTTTGAAAGGTAATTCCCAAGATAAGAACACTTTGGAAATCCTGTCCATTTTTCCAAGGGGAGTTTGCCATGCAGCATGAGGACTGCACTGGGCCGTCTTGATCTTTAACAGCATTTGTTATTCCTGAAAACTTAGGAGATGTGTGGAGCTAGTAGCTACCCCATCAGTACCCGGTGAAGAGAGGGGCACTGAACATGGAAGCACCAATCATAGTTACTATAGCTTGAATCCACTGGCATTTGCCTAACCCTCCCTCAAAGCTTATCTAGAGTAGCAACCTTCACATATTGTGGCTCTGAAGTAACATGCAACTGAGAAATGGCTAAATCGATGGGTCTAGTCATTTGTCAAAACCACCCCTTAATCACAACAGCACTACAGTTAAGAGATTGTTTCCTGCCAACTTCCAGTGTGGCCTATTGCGCTATAGCCTTTGTCTCTGGAGTGTCTCTGGAAGCGCAGTTAAAGTTCAGTACTTTCATTCATGATTTTAAATATCGAGCTTTGAAAAAGGTTTTGTTGGGTGGTAAGAGAAAAGCTCAAGATGACCAATCTACCTGTAGTGCTCAGCAAAGTAAGCTTGTCAAGAAAATAGGATGAAAGTTACATATCTTTTACTAGGTGGCATATTTATTTCTTGCCCAACCCAATCCTTAATGAAATTGTTCACTTTGTGTCTCACATTCATTTATTATGTAAGGAGTCTTGCCATTGTAAAGTTTGAGAATCCTGCCATAAATTAATAGTGCAGTGCAGTGCAATGCATCAACAAAATCATCTGTGTCATAGTGCCGGTCAGTTTCCGTTGGATAATCCTGAATGCTAACAAAATAATTTCTACCTCTTGCCATTTTATTGCAATTTTAATGCTTAACAGTGGTGTTGACTGCTGTTGCTTATTACGAAACATCTAAAATAATTAGCCAGTGTACAACATTTTAAAACAGGCTCACTAACAAGAGTATGCTCTAAAATCAAGAACCCTTTGGGAGAAGAAAATTAAAATGGAAGAAGGGTCACTATACATCAGCGAAGGTGAACCTATGTGGATTAAAGAGGCACATGAACTTAATAAGCAGGTCACTGAAGGGTGGGTCAAAATAAGGTTGGGGAGCAGGCAAGGTTCTTCTAGAAAGCAGATTCCTACAGAGCGAAGACTTCAAAGAAGAATATACAGTATAAAGACCAAAAGATAAAGGAGCAAGAGAGATACAAATGAGAAAGTATATACATGTGTAAACCCACGATGACCAAAAAAAGTCAGTGAAGTGCATGATATCATAAGCCTTTTATCCTGTCTGTTTCTTTGGGGCAGGGGGGGGAGCTTTTTGGCTAAGCCACAATTGCTAATTATGTAAATGTTTAAAAACAATAAGTAACAGCAGTGAGGAGGAGGTAGAGATGCTGAGGGAAAGCTCTGGAGCAGGGCTTCCTCCCTCCCCCTCTGTCATTTGCACTGGAAGAAAAGCTCCCATTCAGAAAAGCAGCAGATTTGCGTCCAACGCAAGAACAACAGGAGTAGGGGTGACTTCATGATGTTCCTCTAAAATGGAATGAACGGAACTCCACATAATATTCCACAAATGGGCATCACAGCTGTATATGCTTACATATACATGAATATTTAGATAAGTAAACAAAAGAAAAACTTTCCCACCTGTCCCCACTGTTGCCCCACTTGCATCTTCCTCCACAAGGACCTGTGTAGGGTTGGGAGATAACCTGCAGATATGAAATTAAGAGCAGGGAGCTGCTATGAAAGGAGCAAATCCCTCTAAACCAGGGCTTTCCAAAGTGCCGCCACTGGTGACACACTAGCGGCAGTGGCGCGCGCGCGCATGGCGGCGGCACAGGGGGGGCGCACGTGCACGGCGGCGGCACGGGGGGGCGTGCGGTGGCGCACACGTGCACGGTGGCGGCGCGGGGGTGTGTGTGGCGGTGCGCGTGCGCGGTGGTGGCGGCAGCCTCCGCTAAAACGCGGAAGCCGCGCCGCGGCCGCCGTGCACGCTTTTGTGTCGCGACACACCGTTTGGAAAGCTCTGCTCTAAACAGATAAGCAAGCCAGCACAATTCAAGATCCAAAGTCCTTAACAGTTTAGGGTTTTTTTTAAATTGTATACAGAAGAAAAGGAACATGAGTACAGTAACTTACTGAGTGTCATGGTGATTTCTCTTGTAAACATCAAAAACTTCTTGAACAATATCCTCCACTTTTGTCTGCAGCAAGCCAAGGGGACAAAGAAGAGTTACCGAAAACATGGAAGAAGAAAGCACTGTAATTAGCACAATATTTTTAATGTAAAACCTTCTAATGTGCACTGAGTGAGCTCTAAAGGAGATCAGCCATCACACTGCAATAAAATGGTATGCCATAGCATAGCATGTCATGAGCAAAAGTGCTATAATGGTTGTGAATGCACCCAGGTAGAGTCTTTTGTACTCCAAGCACATCTCCACTTTCCACGCTGATGCGCTATGGTGGTGTCAGCATGGCTTTCCACAACAAATACTGCTAGGATCAAACCATTTGAGGAACCCTATCTCCACAGTGGAACACAACAGCAGAGAAAATGCCAGCAGCAAATTCTTAATGTGCACTAAAATCTTGTTACATAGCATATACTGTATTTTACTTGAATATTATGGCATAATATATTTCAAACATTAATAGTAACTTTGATAGCAGCAAGCAACATTAACTGAAGAATGTTCTCCAGTAGAACAAATGACTCTCCAAACACAAAAAAGATGCAGCCTGTTCCTTTAGAAAGGGGCAGAGAAATTCAATTTTCTGGATTTCTATTATATTGCTGACCGTTCAACAGAGCAAACTTGCAAACCAGTCCTTCCATGGCAGCGGTCCCCAACCTTTTTGGCATCAGGGACCGGTCGTGGAAGAAAATTTTTCCACTGGCTGGGGGCGGGGTTTGCAGGTGGGAGCCAATCGTGCGCACAAGGGGCGGGGTTTGCAGGCGGGAGCCAATCGCACGCACCGGGGGCGGGGTTTGCAGGTGGGAGCCAATCGCACGCACCGGGGGCAGGGTAATCGCGCGCACCGGGGGCAGGGTTTGCAGGTAGGAGCCCCGTGGCCCACTTCCTAACAGGCCGCGGCCCACTAGTGGGCTGTGGCCCACAGGTTGGGGACCCCTGTTCCATGGCAAACTAAAGCAGCCCCAGAGCAGCAATTTGCCACAGTCTTTCTTGCCTCTACTGAGCTAGGCTGTGGCTTAGTTTGCTGGCATCCCATCAACATGGTAGTTAACATTATACCATACATCACTGAATCAGATGCTGGTTGTTATGCTGGTGAGAAGCACCTTAGGGTAGGTGATCACTAAAATTACAATCTAGAGCCTAAAAAAGAAAATGAGATGAACAACCAAGGCAACAGGTTATTTATATTCTACTACAGGGCTCCAGAATTCTTCTAAAATTCTGTGGTTCTAGTTCTTAGTGAGTGGTAAAACGAAACATCTACAAAGCTTCTATAAAAGAGTGCTGCACTTTGGGACCTAAGTTCTCCTAGATGGGTAAGAAGGGGTAGAGAAACCAGAGCAGGGGAAACTCGATGTCAGCCCTCCAAGGTAGACCAAACTCAGAAACCAAAGACACAAAAGCTAATACTACTTTTACTATGATTATAGTAAGAGAATCTTGCAAGTCTGAATGCACCTCGTTCCCCCCTCCTTTATCTTTGTGAGAACTTGGGAGAGTCATGCCCGACACACTTTTTCAAATTACATTTCTGCCCTGGACTCAAGTTTCTTTTATCTGACCATTGTCTTGGTTGCAGCTCTTCCTCCTATTCCTCAAGATAGTTCCTTCTGCCCATTACACTCTATTACTGACTGACCTGACTATAGAAATGGTAGATGGACAGGAGAGAAAACACATAATTCAAAACTTGGATGGAATAGATAATGAAAGGCTTCACAATTAGGGGATACAAAAGCCATGGAGGGATATGTGCATCCCAATTTTCATTTGCTTAAAACAATAGCCAGCCTTGCTTTCCCAAATACAGATTAGGCAAAAGCCAAAACCAGCAAAGATATCTGTGTCTGTGGCCAGTTCAAGCAATATATATCTTCTGGGGCCACTTAGGAGGAAGACAGAAAGCTCAAATTGCATTCTTATCTGCATTCTACAACTGGTCTTAATTGAGTCCAATTAAACAAAGCAGAGATTGACATTTTTCTGCTGGTTTGCCTTGTAGTATTTCCTTGCCTTAAATTTTAAAAAAAGTATTCTCTTTTCCCATAGAACAATCTTCTGGAATGATGAGCAGTGATTCTACCTCAGAGGTATCTTAGGCTTCTAGCAACAAATCTCAAATCCAATTGTAATTGCAGTCATTCTGGCCTTTAAAGAAAGGCAACAAGAGCAGCTAAACTCAACTGTTCCAGCTAAACACACTGGATATACAGAATTGTTTTGACAGCTGTGTGTATCCTGACTTAACATGCTTCTCTTCAGGGATTTAAGAAAGATGCTTGGCTTTCTCTCAGTTTCAGATTCTTCTTATGAATGCAGATTCTAGGGTTGAGATCATGCATCTTTTAAATGGCAGAGTAATTTTAAATTTGCAGAAAATATGGTAAGCATACAATGTTTGCTCTCTAATCTTTTCGTTTTTGTGGGGAGAATCATCTTAAATTCAGGGACTTCTTCCTTTGGGATTAATACAGAAATAACACTAGGAATCAGATCTACCAACTCAGGTTCTTAACGTATTTCTTACTTAGAAAGCATGAGCCCATTTACATCAAGTTAAACTGACTGTCTCTCTAGTATACCTTTGCTCAGCCTGGTGGTTCCTTGGTCTGTAAGAATTGCATTCCTCTGATTTGCAGTTCCAAAGCATCTGGTGGTGCTAGGCTGGTGAAAGCTAAGCTTACTAATCAGCACCGAAGAGCAGCTCAGCCCAGATGTTACAGGTCTTTTCTGCCCCTGCTTAATTCCACAAATGAAAGAAAACTTGTATATGCCAAGCATAAATGCTCTACTATTAACTCCAAACACCCTTTATTCCCAAGCCTGAAATGCCTTCGAGGAATGATTATAATATCACTGCGAAATTAGATTTTATTCCCTAAAAGGTACCCTGAACATAGAATAATTTATTTTACAGAAAAAGAAAATGACATAATTCAGTTGAAAATAAACTAGAGTCTCTTGTCCAGTCATTCTAAATTTCTATCAGTTACAAAACTTTTTAAAACAGTATGTGTGGTATGTATGTGTGACAAGTATATGTATGTGTATGCAAAATACTTTTTTCTAAGGATTATATTTCATATACCTAATGAAGTAGACTATGATCCATTAAAGCTTATGTAAAAATAAAGTGGATCATTTGTAAGATTCCACAAGACACTGTTGTTTAAGATGCTTTATTTATTTTCTGGAACAGACTAATCCAGAAGGACAGCTATGCTGGTGTGTTATAACAAGTGCACAAAGAATCTTGTAAGATCAATAGACATAGACTTACTGTTTATTATAAAAGCTTTTGTGGGCTACAAGATGTAATCTGGCTATAAATGTATACATCACAATAAATCTGGTATGTTTAAAACATACCAAGAGGACTCTTTTTGCACTGATTTATTGATGTAACTGCTATGAAGCAGTTATGTTATCTTTAAGAAAAGGCAAGCAACAGAGAGTCCTAACATGGTAACAACATGTAAAAAGGATGTAACTCCTAACAGTACTTTCCTATTTTGAAAAGAATTACAGGTGCAGACAATGCTGGCTTTAAATTTTGCCCATTACTTAAACAAACATACCCAAAACATATGCTTGAGTTCTTGCAATTCGGAGACCTAGAATAGCTATAGAGCAGTGCTTTCTAAAGTGCCGCCGTTGGCGACACAGCAACGGCGGCAGCGCATGCGGGGGGTGCATGGCGGCGGCGGCCTCCGCTAAAACGCAGAAGCGCTGATGGTGCGCCGCTGCCGCCACCATGCACACCCCCACTGCCGCTTCCAGGTTGTGTGGCAACACACCAGACTCTGTGTTGCGACACACTAAAGTGTTGCGACACAGTTTGGAAAGCTGTGCTATAGAGCCTATAACCTGCTGATCATCCAACATTCATGCTATTATCTTCCTCTCAATGATCTCTGATTGTCTGATGTAGTAAGTAAGCTGAACTTCCACCCTTCGAATCTATTTCCTTTTCATCATTTATTACTAATCCATTCACCCCAACTTAATACTCTTTACAGTATACCTTCAACCCTTGCTGAATAGAAACATGTACCCCAAGTAACAGGAATGCCTTTCTATTAGCTACTACAGTCACCCCTGCAACCTACCAGCTTTAGCCACTGTTCAAAGCTCTCTCTGCCCAGAATGTCCCCTGACAGTATGAAGTTACATCATTTTCCTGTCCCTCTTTCTCAAAATACAGTCTTGTTTAGATGATTAAGAAATAGCTTGTGAAATTTATGGAAGAGGTTAGTATTCAGACTCCAGGGATTTTCAAGCTTTGCAAATCTTCCTTTAGATTTAAAATGTTCTAAATATGTTCTCTTTATTGCAAGAGCTTCAAATAAAGCATCTGTGGCATAACTGCAGGAGGGGAGAAAAATGTCACTAAAGGAAGGACTTGGATGAAGTGCAGAATCTTTATCCAATGCTTCTGTATGTTATCTTAATGACCACTTAATGGCCACTGTCCAAAAGTAATTGTTGCTCTCTGTACTTTCCACATTTCATTCTGCTCTGTCCTTATTGTGATTATTTCCATCTGCCTCTAATAATGCTCTATGAGAGTGGGCCATGATGAGGGTTTGCCTGACGAGTGATCGCCAATGATGATGAATGATGATGATGAGAGTGGGCATTCCTACCTCAAGGAAATGAATGTATTCTGCATCTTATGAAGTGGTAGATCCACAAAAACTGAAGGCATAGTCAATGTGTTGTTTGATGTTTCTATTGTAACAAACTAACATAGTTATCCAAAAAGTACAGCAAATTTTAAGGACAGGAGAAGATACAGAAAACATAGCAATGTGTAATGGGGGGGGCGGGTTTACAACATTCAGCATTACACCTGTTGTACCTGGTGTGTATTACTGAGACCTGGCTGGGCACAGAGGGAGGAGTAGCGCTCTCGGAGATGTGCCCAGCCGGGTTTCAGGTGTGGCACCAGCCGAGACCCCAGGGCAGGGGAGGAGGGGTGGCGGTTGTAATCCGGGAATCTCTGGTGGCCTTCAGGGGCCCTGCCCCACAAGTGGCCGGGTGTGAGACCCTGTTTTTCAAGTTGGGTTTTCGAGAGAAGTTGGGAGTGTTGTTGCTGTACCAGCCTCCCTGCTGCGTAGCAACCTCCCTGCCCGAGCTGTTGGAGGCTGTCTCAGGGTTGGCAGTGGAGTTCCCTAGACTTATGGTTCTGGGGGACTTCAATCTGCCTTCCCTGGGACGTGCCTCAGGGACAGCTCGGGAGTTCATGGCTACCATGGCAGCCATGGGCCTATCTCAGATTGTTCGAAACCCGACTCAAGACAGTGGCCTCACTCCGGACTTAGTTTTCTTGTCGGAGCAGTGGCAAAGTGATCTGAAGGGAGAGTTAGATCTATCCCCACTGTCATGGTCAGATCACGCCCTGGTGGCCTTGAGATTCTCCTATGCCGCCCCACTCCGCAGGGAGGCAGGACCCATTCGATTGGTCCGCCCCCGGCGACTGATGGACCCAGTGAGGTTCCAGAAGGAGCTGGGGGTTATTTCCGAGGATCTACTGCACGGTCCAGCGGAGGTCCTGGCCGCAGCCTGGAATAGGGAGGCGGCTGGGGCCTTGGACAGGATCGCGCCTGTGCGGCCTCTCTTGCCACATCTGACCCGACACTCCCCGTGGTTTACGGAGGAGTTGAGGGTCTTGAAGAGGGCTAAGAGACGCCTAGAGCGTCGCTGGAGAAAAACGAAGACTGAATCCGACCGAACACAAGCTAGAGCCGCGGTTAAGGCCTACCTTGTGGCGGTAAGAGCGGCGAAACGTCTATATTTCTCCGCTCTTATTGCATCCGCAGAATGCCGCCCGACGGCCCTGTTTAAGATAACACGATCTCTTCTGGGTAAGGTGGAGGTTGTAACCCACCTGCAGGGCCGTGCGGAAGAATTTTCTGAGCATCTGCAGGATAAAATCGCTCAAATTCGGTCTAGGTTGGACTCCAAGCGTGAAGCAGAGTCTGGGGAGATGCCAAGGGAACGTCATTACCCGGTTATCTGGGATCGGTTTGATCCTGTTGGGCCTAAGGAAGTGGACAGGATCCTCCGGACTGTAAAGGCCACCACATGCCATCTAGACCCTTGCCCTTCCTGGCTGGTTCAAGCAGCCAGGGAGGTGACATGTGGTTGGGTCCAGGCGATGGTTAATATATCTCTGGGGGAGGGGGTGTTTCCGGATGCCTTCAAGGAGGCACTGGTGCACCCCCTACTCAAGAAACCATCACTGGACCCTACGATACTGGATAATTTTCGTCCTGTCTCCCACCTCCCCTTTTTGGGGAAGGTGGTTGAGAAGGTGGTGGCGTTACAACTCCAGAGGATTCTGGATGAAACGGATTATCTAGACCCCTTTCAGTCGGGTTTCAGGCCGGGATATGGGGTGGAAACTGCATTGGTCGCGCTTATGGATGATCTCTGGCGGGAGCGGGATGGAGGAAGTGCGTCCATCCTGGCTCTCCTTGACCTCTCAGCGGCTTTCGATACCATCGACCATGGTATCCTTTTGGGACGACTCGAGGAGTTGGGGGTGGCTGGCGTAGTTTTGCGTTGGTTCGCCTCCTTCCTCGGGGGTCGGTCCCAATCGGTAGTAATAGGAGATGAGAGATCCAACTCTCGACCCCTCGTTTGCGGGGTGCCGCAGGGTTCGGTTCTCTCACCTCTCCTATTTAATATCTATATGAAACCGCTGGGCGAGATCATCCGTCGCCATGGGATGAGATATCATCAGTATGCTGATGATACACAGTTGTACATCTCCATCCCAGGGGAAGTAAGTGATGCAGTGGCTGCCCTCTCTCAGTGCCTGGAGGCTGTGGGGGTCTGGATGGGGAACAACAGGCTTCAGCTGAACCCTGGTAAGACGGAGTGGCTGTGGATTGATGGTTCTTCTGGATCTGGGAAATTATCATCTTTGGTTCTGGATGGGGTTGCGCTTCCCCATTCAGAACCAGTGCGGAACCTGGGTGTCCTACTGGACTCACGGCTCCTGCTCGAGGAGCAGGTGGCAGCCGTGGCCAGAAAGGGCTTTGCGCAACTTTGTGTTGTGCGCCAGTTATGCCCTTTCCTGGATCAGGAGTCCCTCCGTACAGTCACTCATGCCCTGGTCATCTCCCATATAGACTACTGCAATGCGCTCTACATGGGGCTACCCTTGAAGAGTATCCGGAAGCTCCAACTGGTCCAGAATGCGGCAGCGCGTGCAGTTATTGGTGCCCCTAGATCGGCCCATGTGACACCTCTGCTACGCCAGCTGCACTGGATACCAGTATGCTTCCGGGTGCAATTCAAGGTGTTGGTTTTGACCTTTAAAGCCCTACATGGCATGGGACCAGGATACCTGAGGGACCGCCTCATCCCCATAACTTCAAACCGTCCCACTCGATTATGTAGAGAGGGCATGCTTCGAACCCCGTCGGTAAGGGAGTTTCGGTTGACGGGGTCCAGAAGGCGTGCCTTCTCGGCAGTGGCACCTGCCCTTTGGAACATTCTGCCCCCGGAGGTGAGGCAGGCCCCATCACTCCTATCCTTCCGGAAGAATTTAAAGACCTGGTTGTGCCGCCTCGCGTGGGACGGGAATAGGAATAGCTCTTCATGGGTATGGTTGGTGTCTTAGAGCCCTTTTAAGATCATGTGGGTCCTAGGTTGGTTGAGATCGCCCGCTTGGATTTTCTATTTAATTTATATAATAAGTAATTGTATATTGTATTGTATATTTTTAGTAGAATTTTAATTTTTATATCTGTAAACCGCCCAGAGTCCCCTGTGGGGGAGATGGCGCGGTGATAAAAGTCTAATAAATAAATAAATAAAATAAACAGTTATTTCCACCAAAATGTTTCCCACCAGTTTCTCCACAAAACAGTTCTTCTGGTTTTATAAACTGATTTTCTAGGGAAGAAAGCAAGGAATTCTAATATAGGAGATGTTTTCACACAACACACTAACTGGTTTACTGAATTAACTGGGTTCTCAGAACTCACTGGACCATAATCACCCCGGGTGAATTCAAAACAACATGCTGAACCATAAATCAGCCCACTACGTTTCAAGTGTCTGGTACAGCTCAGTTCACCCAAGGCAAACGCGGTAGGAGAAAGCCTACCTTTTGAAACGACTTAAGGCACATGGCATGAACTTCCCTAAGCAATAGGCTACCAGCAATGAACTCACACGGCCCGCGTGGTCACTGGAGGTAAACCCAATGACACGCCCCGCAGCCCTGAGAGTTCTGAGGCGCCGCGAGGAAAGCGACCCCCGGGACATAATGATACAGTCCGAGAAACTCAACGGGTCCCATGAAGCCGCACGCAATGCGCCCTGGGAGCTGTAGTCCCACTGCAAGAGACGCGGGGGCGGCGTCCAGTCCCACCTGCTCCGCCGAGGTGAGGGTCCGAACTCCGTCATCGTCCAGCCGCTCCCGATCCGCGTCCCCGCTGCCGCCACACCGGTGGCGCCTTCTCTCGGCGCCGCCGTGGTGGGTGGAAGCTGCTGCTGCCGCCGCCGCCGCCGCCGCCGCCGCCATGCTCCTAGAAAAGCGCTCAATCCGCACGATTCCGGCTGCCTGAATCCGACCGAGAGGCAGCGGGCTGAAACTCAGCTACGGCAGCTCGCAGAGGACAATGCTCTCAGTGCGCAGCTTTGCTTCAGTTTTGCTGACCTTGCTTTGAGGCGCTTGCGGAATAGCTGTGGCTCACTATCGTCCCCACGTGGCGCGTAGTCTCCACTCAAGTGGGGCCCAAAGGTTAGTTAGACACGGCAAACGACTCCGCTGGGGTGCCCTGGCCCTGATGGAAATTCTTCCTTTCTAATGTGCTACGCTCTGCTTTTGGCTGGATGAAAAGGGGGAACGTAGAATATTAGATGGACTTGCACCCTGAACAAAGCCATGGTTTCTTGAATAAGCCAGACTGACATACATCACAAAAACAAACCATATTATGATCTAGTGTACTTGACGTCATACAATACACTAAGTTTTACTATAGTTTATTTCACTTTGGTTTTGTGTGCTGTGCAAACCCAGTTAATTATACTTTATTCAATATATCTGCAAGATTCATACAGTATACTTTAAGCCAGTGTGGTTTGTAACCCATAGCTTATAGTTTGGTGTGTTGTGTGAACCCAGAAAATACTGGTTTACCCCTCAAATCCTGGTCAAGCAAATTATGGTTAGGCTGTATTGTATAAACATGGAGTATGAGTCCATTTATTAGCTAGATTAGAAGAGTTTTTCCTCCCTCCACAGGGTGATTGATTTCAGGAGGCAGAAGAAAAACCAAATTACTTAGGATTTAATTGCTGTTTAAGCATGGTTTTGCTTGCATAGCAATTATGCTAAGTGGATTAGGCCTTCTGAAAATGTCTAAGCAGGCTGCTTTGCAATACATCTCTTTCCCAGCATAGACAGGTGGCACGTGGGAAGAAATCCACATGCTCAAGTTGTAAAATTCCAGTCTTATGGTTCTTTCAAGCTCACCTTGTTCTATGTCTTCATGCACGGTGAGACCAGGGAATGGTTTCATATATATGGAAGCATTTATTTCAGGATAGGGTAATCTTGTTTAATACAGAGGAGAAAGAAAGTAAGTTCCAGTGAAATGTCAAAATTGATAGAGATTTAATTTTGTCACAGTTACAAGAATTGTATTTCATATATCTGATTTTATAGGGACTAAAATGTATCGACACTACTATTACTCTCTATCCTCAGTGTATTATGCTTACTTTCATCAACCTGGTGTTTTCCAGATATGTTGGACTATAGTTCCCATTATTCCCATAGGTAGGGGATGAAAGGAAATGTAGCCCAACGCATCTGGAGGATACCAGTTTGATGACAGGAGATTATGCTTTTTCCTCTCATGTATACTGAGGCAGACAACTGCTTACCTAGACTGTGGTACTGTTACTAGAAGGATGAGCAAGTTTGCTTATTTGTTGAGTTTTAATGCTTACACTGATCATTTTTGTGTGTCTGTTCTTCAAAATGCAATCAATAAGGGATACCAGAAGAAAGGATGGATGGACAGATGCTGAGAGCATAGCACTAATAGCATTAAAACCCAACATAAAATACATCTAGAGCTGGAAAGCAGGTATGAAGGATCTAAAAACACTGGAGACAAAAAGGGGAGTGCTAAATGAACAAGAGAACAAAAGAGAGAGATAGAGAACAAGACAATTCCAGAGAAGCCAGATAAACACTTTTTTCACTGAAGAAGATGTATGGCAGAGGCCAGTGCCTTGAACCAATATCTTCAGAAATGGAATGTGATCTGGCAGCACTATTACAAGACCTAACAATTTCACCACAATGTTACAGAATAGCGTATTTGCTCATCCTCCAGTGTAATCTATGCCATCATTGTCAGCAATGCCTCGTGACATTTGACATTTGACAGAATTGCTATTTTTTACACAAATCTGATGTCAGAAAAGCCAACATCCTACAACCAGTGAGTAAACATTTCACTTCCCCAGGACACTCTGTTACTGACTTTAATGTACCTAAACTTGAAAAAAGAATTACAAAGATCAATTGTATCAAGAAATACTTGAACTAAAATTCATCAGGAAATTTAACATCATTTATCAAAGATTAAACAGAGAGAAAGGTTTCTATCACACTGTATTGATAATATGGTTAAGAAATATGATGTGATGTGATCATTTGTATCATACCTAATTACTGCTTTTTAATGGTCACTAAAGGTATATCCTGTGTGGTATAAAGTTTCCAAGTTGCACTCAAATTCTGATCACTTCATGGATAAGTCCAGTCAGTTTTCCTGGCAACTGAACAGAAGAGCATTACTATTGACGATTTCTGGGACATTTTTCAACTTCACTTTAGCCTACAATGTTAATATTCCCAGGTGGACACCATCCAAATACTAACCAGGCCCAACCCTATTTAACATTGGAGTCCAGAAAAGTCAGCCAGATACTGCCACAGCCACTGACTTCATAGTCACAGCCATGTAATTTTCTTGGCAACAGTACGGAAATGGCTTGCCATGGTTGTCTTCCTTGATGTTTTGTCAACTTCCCAGACTTCCCTGGAGTTTTCTGGTTGTTTCTCAGCCATATATTCACCAGGCCTGACCCTGCTTGAAATCAGCCGAGATATGCTAGATACTGACTGTGACCTATTAAAGATTAATGGTCACTATATAAGTAATGATAAAAAATAATAAAAAAGTAATTCTGTTTCTTACCTTTTCCATCAGTTTCTTGCTTTCTTCTCCCTCTATCTACAACAATATCAGTTTGAATATACAGTATATTCTATCTGACTGTTCTCTGTAGATCTGATAAAGTGGCCAATAGTTTTATGAGTACTTATGTGATAATAAATTTGTAAGATGTTAAGGTATCACATGACTCGTTTTTGCTGCAGAAGACTCATATGACTACCTTACTGTGAAGTATTGATAAGAGACAAAGTTCTCCTTATCCTGTTTAGTGTGAAAAAACAGTCATATATATCCATCTTTTGAATGGGATGTGCACACCAACCACAGGACTATTTTTAACACATTTAAATTTAACCCTAACAGCATATCATTTGGCAAAATAGGATTTGTTTAAGATATTGTCATCAATGCTAACCTCAGTATCGTTAGCATTTTCATATATAATTTGAAAATGTATAGGGATTTGGAGTACTGCTGAGAAGAATATCGGAAGCCACTTCTTTGTATCTTTTTTCTTTCTTTTCTATTTTTCTTTTACTTTTTTCCCTTTCTTGCACTTTTGGCTTTCTCTTTGATTTCTTTTTTCTTCCTTTATATTAGTTTGTATTAGTTTTTATATTTCTTTTTAAATGTTTTAATAAAAATTATATATTACAAAAATGTATAGGTGTTTGGTAATACAGAATACTGTGAGCCTGCAGGCTGGATTGTCTACAAACAGGAATGATATAGAAAGTAAATCAGAAGCACTGTGATTTATTTATTTCAGTTTAGTACATCTTTCCACAAAGATGCCAACTTGACTGGGGAATGAGAGGTGTTGATATTTGGAAGACATCAAGCTAGTGAAAGCTGTTTTAGGGTTTCTTTATGGATTTATTAAGCAATGTCAGATGGCAGTCTTCAGATGTTACATATTACCATTATCCCCCTTTTCCACAAGTAACTCAAATGATCTAGAGTTTCCACACAAAAGAGAAAAGTAAGTAAGTTAAATTCAAGTTCCATCAGGTTCCAATTCAAGTAGATCCATTTCCTCCAGATAAAGAGGTTGAGATTTCTTACTATCCAAAAGTACAAGCTATTCCTATTGTGCAATTTTTACCCACTCTGATTCCTCCTCATCAATCTGACATGTCATTCAGAAATAGAACAGAACGGTCTTACAAGAATGGGGTACAGTATCTTGTTCAGCAGCCTATCGATCACAAGGAACTGGTTCTCTCTGTATTTTCTCTGTGCTGGTGCAGAGACCGTGTTACATGATGACCCAGAAAGGTACACAAGGTCTATGTACAGCGAGCATCTCACAGCATGCTCCTATTTGCAGTGGAAGTGAGATCACTGTCATAGAAATTTACCATAGCAACCAACGTAAGTTAAGTTAGATTCAAAGGAGGAACACACTTGTGTGTTGTTAAGGAGCTTCCTATCGAGAATAGAAGTGCTTACACTGGTCCTATTCTAATTATTGTGACTTACAATACAAGTATGCTCCACCTTCAAAAGGGCTTATTTCACAATATAATTCCACAGAATTGGACCCTAAGGGCATACTCAGTAGAGTTATGGTTCAGTCATCTACCCTTATTTAAGGAATGAGGTTGTGGTTAGTTGCTTGCATTGTACATTGCTAATATGTAGATTTGCCTATCTGGCATTTAACCTACAGCTCTTATGCTCACAAATACATACTGAGAATTATGGGTCTAATGTTCATCTTGCTCTATGACAAACAGCAATATGTGTTCAATTTGCTAAGTGTTGCACAGCCTTAATTAAAAAAAATCTCTTCCAAGTCTTGGTTCCCAGTGTGTACTGCAGATTAAGTCAATCGTCCACCATAGATTGCTGCATTTAGCACTTTCAAAGCGATGCAATGACTAGGTTAACATATAAACATGTTTTATGTTTATATGTTATAAACTCTGTGGGGGGAGATGGGCGGTGATATAAGTATGATAAATAAATAAATAAATAAACATTGTGTAATAATTTGACTTGCTTTTGATTTAGCATGTTGTGTGAATCCAGTCACGAGATCAGGATAGTCAAAGTCATGGTATCTTTCTGAGCCACCTTCAAGGGTTGGGGGCGCTGTTTTACTGCTGTTCTCCTTTCTGAAGTGTCAGCTCCAGTCATGGGGGAAGGGGGGCAGGGGGACAGGGAGAGGTCAGGACCTAGGACATTCCACTCAACACTCTTGCCTTTCTTATTCAACATCCACATGTTAAGTGTCAGGAGAACCAGTTAGGTCTAGTGGTTAAAGCACTGAACTAGGCATGGGGAACCTAGAGTTCAAGTCCTGCCTTCGGCATGGAAGCTAGCTTGGTGATTTGGGGCCAGTCACTCTCTCTCTCAGCCTTAGAACTTCTGAAAATGTTGCCAAGAAAGATTTGTCTACGTCAGAGCTTTCCAAACTTTTCATGTTGGTGACACACTTTTTAGACATGTATCATTTCGTGACACACTCTTACAGCAGGGCACAAGGCAGGCACTAGGACCTGCACAGAATCCTGGCAGGGCAGGTTTGGAGGCAGCAAGGCACAAGGCAGGCACTGGAAGCCAGGAAGCAGCAGCAGCCACGACACACCCAGACACTGCAGCCGACACACTAACGTGTCCCGACACACAGTTTGGAAAGCTCTGGTCTACGTAGTCATCAGCAGTCAAGACTGAATCAAAGGCACCGCCCTCCAAAAAATCATCACTATTGCTGGGGCAAATAGGAGATGTGTTCAATGTTCTGTCCTAGTCCCTGGAGGCTGAGGAACAGGTTTAGTATCTCTCCCAATCCAATTGAGGAGTCTTGGGTTCAGAAGCCTTCTGATCTTTGGTTCTGGACAGGATTGGCCCTCTCCGTGTACAACTGATTTGGAGGTCCTTCTGGACTCCCAGTCCCAGTCTGAAGAGTGGTGGCAACTGTGGCTAGGAAATCTTGTGCATCAGTTACAGCCTTTGTTAGTTCAGAAGGCAATCCTCACTGTCACTCATGTCTTGGCCACCTCTTGTTTGGACTATTGCAATGTGCTCTATATGGAACTCCCCATGAAGACCCAGAGGCTAGATTTGGTACAGAATGCAGCAGCTCAAGTAGTTACAGCCACCAGTTTGCCCACTACTTTGATAGCTGTGTTTGTTACCACTAGTAGACTTCCAGATGTAATTCAAGGTGTTGTTTGTTGTTTGTTACCTCTGAAGACCTAAACAGTTCAGGACCTGGGTATCTGTGGGACCATTTACTCTTGAAGGAAAGGCTCCCTACACCCAGGGAGTGTCATTTCCAGGGACCACAAGGGTGGGCCATCTCAGCCACCACCTACTTCTCTGGAACAGCATTCTCCCCGAAATCAGGTTGGCCCCAATCCATTTGGGCTTTCAAAGAGTGTTAAAATGTGGATTTTTTAGGGAGGTTTTAGAATCTGGTGTTGTTTTCTTCCTGTAAGAAGGGAGTTATTTTTATTTGGGTTATTTTTTTGTTCCTTGGGTGGGAAGCAATTTGTTATACTATATGATTGTATATTTTTTCAATCCTGTTACTGGAATTAAGGATGTAAATTGCTCCAAGTTGGTTGTAACTGGAGCAGCATATGAACCTGTTTTTTTTTAAGGGGGGGAATAAATAAATAAATCTGAAGGGAAGCAATGCACACTACTTTCTAAAAGGGGAGAGGCAAAAATCCATTAAATCTGAAGATGGAAGTTCCTAACTACACCACTGAATAATGTATTTCATTGACACTTAAATTTAATTGCTCTCTACTCTGACAAAATGCCTAAGGAAGGCTTATGACATAGTAAAACCAGTTAGCCTTTCAGGTGCTACCACTTGGGATCTTGTAACTCCTCCTTGAATATATTTTTTCCATACATTTTACATACTTGCCACATTTAGATCCTGCAATTCTTCCAGAAGCTCAAGGCAGCAAGCTTGTCTCTCCCACTCCTTTTTCCATTTTATAACTATTTCAAAATTATCAGGTAAACTAGGCTGAGAGATATTGGCTAAGTTCATATATCACACCATGCATTAAGAATAATAATAACTTTATTGTCATCCCACTATACACTATACAAGTGCACAATAGAATGAAATTTCGTTGCAGTTGGCTCACAATTTCATTCAAGCAATAAAATACTAATGATAATAATAAAAAACCATAATTACTATAAAATACCCATTCTTATAAAATATACATTCTTTAACTCACAATTTCAGTCAAACATTAAAATACTAATAAAAATCCATAATTACTATAAAATATACATTCTTTACATATCCAACATATTTCACCTAAAAGAACCTATTTAAGCATTCAAGAATCCAATAGCCTGTGGGACAAAGCTGTTTCCCAATCTGGCTGTGCTACATCGGATACAGCGGAACCTCTTCCCAGAGGGTAACAAAGAAAACAAACCATGATGAGGATGGGAGGCATCACTGATGATCTTTCGAGCTCTGGACAAACAGCGTGCATGTGCTAAATCTTGGATGAGGGGCAGAGATATCCCAATTATCTTTTCTGCTGCCCTTACCACTCTCTGCACAGACTTTCTATCTGAGGCCCTACAGCCTCCAAACCAGATGGAAATACAGCTTGTAAGTACACTCTCTAGCTAACATAGCTTGATTTTGCCGTAGTATGTTGTGTGAACCCAACTAATTGTGGTTTATCCACTCAACAATAGTTAAGCAAGCCATGAACCCAATCAAGTTCTTAATCCAACACTTTGCCACCACATCGTGAGTCTATAATCCTGTAATTGCACGTGCCTAACCATAACGTTTATGGCTATGCGTGAAAAACTACAGCTGATCTGAGGGTGGTTATCACACTCTCAGAAGCAGCACACTGCCCAGTGCACTGCATATAGTACGTTCCAATAGCCAGTTTTAGATGAAGGACAACAAATCATTCAATTTCAAAGTATTAATGTCAACCATATGTTTTGAGCAACTGTTCTTCAGCACTTGCTGCAAGGAAAATAAGATCCAAAATAAGTGGAATCAAGTCTACCTAATCTAGCACTATATTTCCAACAGCGGCCAAGTTAGTGTATTTCAACCAAAGTGTTAACTTCCTTCTCCTAGCAAGAAATGGGCTTCTTTACTATTTTTAAGTTCCTGCTTAGCACTTTTCCTGGTTCTAAAAAGTTCAGTTTTGCCCAACAGGCTAAGCTTAGGCTTGACTGCAACAATGTATATTGACTGAGTTCATTTCTGTCATTACGTAAGGGTAAAGGTTTCCCCCTGCACAGTCATGTCTGACTCTAGGGGCCGGTGCTCATCTCCGTTTGTTAGCTGAAGAGCCAGCGCTGTCCGAAGACGCTTCCGCAGTCATGTGGCTGGCATGATGCACGCAGAACGCTGTTACCTACCCCCCGAAGTGGTACCTATTCATCTACTTGTATTTGCATGCTTTCAAATTGCTAGGTTGGCAAGAGCTGGGGTGAGTGCAGGAGCTCACTCTGTCACACGGCGCTCGGGTCTCGAACCGCCGACCTTTGATCAACAAGCCTGGCGTCTTAACCACTGAGCCATCGCGCCCCCTCATTATATATAGTAACCCAAATACTAATTTAACAACTAATATTGATTTAATCAGGATAAAACATTATAATAAATAAATGTTCAAATTAGTATTGGATACATTAACTTGGATTGCCTTGGTATGAACATTTATGTATTTGGTGTGCTTTTAATTATGGTTTGTTGAATAAGTCACAATTGGCTGGGTTAGTGTTAGGGTTACACAAATCACAATTATGGCTTAGTACAAAGTAAACCACAAACTAGCCAACCACACTTTGATCTGATGAGTTGTGGCAAACCTTGACAGTGTAATTAGTCTTGTACAAACAAAAATTGATTAAGAAAACAGTGGTTAAGTTAACTATGAGTAAGTTGTTCGTGTGATCAGAACCATTCCCAGAGGATGGCACAAAGACAACAAAATGTAAGCTGTGCCTAACAAACATATAATAGATCAAAAAGATAAGGAAATCTTAAAAAGAAATCAACAATAGTAAAAGCGTTGTAATAGAAATATATGTTCCAACCAGTCCCAGAGCATCTTTAACTAGGTTTCCAATGTACACAAAACATACAATGTCAGAAACTCATACGTAAGATTTAACAAATGGATAAATAGACCTTAAGATCACAGTCTTGTTGGGTACAAATCTTGTATTCAACAGGAGCTTTTGAATAAATATTGTTAAGGTTGTAAGGAGGTTTGAGTAATTGGGGCTGCAATTAAGATATCATATCACACCTATTAATGTAGTAAATGGTTTATTTTCTCTCCTTACTCCCCTTCTATCATCATAGCTGGGAATGTATTCCATGTTATACAGAATCTATAGACACTTGTATTTCTATGACATAATTCTATAAGTAGAACCTTCTTTTCAAGGTTCCAAATATAGTCTCTTACAAAATACTCCTTTCCTTTCCTGTTCTTTGTTTTTCTGTTTTTCCTTGTTCTCCAAAAGACAGTATTTATAACAGCTGAACATATTTCTCCCTGACCCATTTTACCTCAAAATTTTTCTCCTTAATACTGTATATATTTCTTTTCTTTCTGCATTCAGATAAGGATTTCGCTATAATGGTAATATAGGCATAGACACATAGAGGCCTCCACCACACTGGGACAATAGGTCCAATTCACACCTTCACCTTGCTGCATGAAAGAATTTAGTAATGATTTTCAGCATCACTACCCCCTCAAATCCCCCAGGAGTTACAAAGACATGGGGAGGCGGGGAGAAATCAACATTCTGCAGCAGGACTGGAGCCATTTCACACTAATCCCTGGCATAGCCTACAAGTGGTTAAAATTTTGAACTCTTATAGTGCATTTGTGAATTGACACACAATATTAAATATTACATGTATAATAAATATTATAATAAATATAATATATATATATATATATGACTGGTGCCATTAGTTCTTGGTGGTGCAAGCAGGGGAAATAAAAATCCAAATTCTGGCTAGTTCTAGCCAGAATTTGGATTTTTATTTCCCCTGCTTGCACCACCAAGAACTAATGGCACCAGTCATGCAAATATATATTGGACTATTAGCTTTTGGCATAAGCAACACTATTCAAATTGCCAAAAAAAAAAGGGGGGGGTAAGGAGTAAGCAGAAAGAAGGAAGGATGGAAGGAAGGAAATTTAAATCTAGTTTTACAGTAATACTATTCACTGCATTTCTCTATACCTTTCTGTCCTTGCAAACCATTTTTGCTTCCACTATATCCATACACCTATTTGTATTTTGCTTTTTGTTCTTTAATGCTTAATGCAGTATGAAAATATTTGGACAGCACACCTGAGGGTGTTTACATCGCATACTCCCCATGATTCATCAAACCATAATTTCCTGAATTAACCCAGTTATCTGGGATCGCACAATATGAATTGTCTGGGTTCAAACAAAACCGAACCAAAGTTTCAACACGTTTTCGCCCATCTGGTACCATCTAGTGGTCTTATGAATTTTTGCAGCCCAGATACAAGAGCCCTAGACTAGCCTTTGAATGGCTCTAGAATTGTGTCGCTCTCTGCTCAAAAGAATTTTGAGCATTAAAGTGTATAATCTTAGCCAAGTAGATGGTGAACAAATATTTTCCCCTAAAATCGAGAATATTAATTCAAATGGGACCTAGTTCCAGGAAAGCAGATTTAGGACCGTGGCCTTAAAATTTGCAGGCACCCTGTTAAAATGAGTTTCCTTTTTGTTACCTTTGTTCTACCAATCTTTATTTCAAATGGCATGTCATGTTAATGAACTCAACCGGCTTGCAAGCTACTATCCACCGTTACCCTTCCACGTCGTTCCTAGCCTATTGAGGCAGCCAGCGGCATAAAACTCCGCCCAGTTGAACATACCCGGCCTCCGCCTTCCTTTATTCCCCGCCTTTTTCGCTGATCGTCAGCACGCGGGGCAAAGGCAGCGCGCTCGCAAAGCCGGATCTCGAAGCCGGGCGCGCGGGCTGCGTCCCAGTTCTGCGCGCCCGAAGCGCTCCCTGCGTGGGTTCCTGTGTCACCTAGAGTCTCCAATAGGAGTAGCAGCAGCGCCTTCCACTCCTCCCCGCTAGCTGCGCTTGGAGGAGAGGTGATTTTCTGCCGGCGGCGCCACCAACCGTCTCCAATTTCACCCATTCTTTGGATTTCCTCCGAGTGGATCTAAGTGATCGAAGAGGCGCGCTCTCCCGCCCCCCCTCCCCACTGCTTCCTGCAGCGCCAGCTTTCCCGCTCGCGCTGCTGGGTCTACCGCCGCCCCAGACCAATAGACGCCGGGAGCGGAAGACGCTCGGCTGGGATGGCAGCCGGCGCAGCGCGGGGCTGAAGCCGGACCGGCCCCCGCCATGGCCAAGCAATACGACGTGCTCTTTCGTCTGCTGCTCATCGGGGACTCCGGCGTGGGCAAGACCTGCTTGCTGTGCCGCTTCACCGACAACGAGTTCCACCCTTCGCACATCTCCACCATCGGTACTGGGGGGGAAGGAGGAGGAGGGATCCCGGCTGGACGGGACTTGGTGGCCTTTCCGCCACCTCCGTCCATCTGGAACAGGAGACAAAGGCGTCCAGAGGGCCGAGAGGGAGGGAGCCTGGGCTGCTGCTTCGCCGTTCAACAAGCCCCCTCTGGAGTCGGGCGATGGTTGAGGCTTGACGGCTGCTCTTCTAGGGATTTCATGAGCGGCGGGGAGGGGGGGAAGCGGGCGGCTTGCATCTCGTGTCTAGGCACTGCGTCTTTGGCGCGGGTTAAGCCGCGAGCGTATCTGCACCGCCGCTTCTAATAACCTGGAACGGGGAAGAGGAGACTTCAAAACCTGGGAATCCGGTCCCGAGGCAGAGCCGCCCGCCACTCTTACCAGGCTGAAGAATCCCCCCGCCCCCCAATCCTGCTTTCTCAGTGCCCGGGGTTCCGATTACCTGGTCGGTGCTGCCTCCATGCCGGGCCTGCTAGTGGTGCCTTCAGTTGCAGGGAGCCGGTTTTTAGTCAATCGGCGTCCTGGATCTTGAGTTAGAGGCGGCGGCTGCTACTGCTGCTGTTGGGTGCAGTAATGCCAGCTCACCTCTAAGGTGAAAATAAACGCGACGTCAGTGTTGTAAAAGCATGAGGAAGGCATGCATCCATGAGTCAGATGTGGAAGGCGGGGGTTGGGGGGGAGAAAACAAGCAACAAAAAATAGTTCTTTGCTTACTGACTTTCACAGGGATGGTTATGCTGACCCTGGGGGAAGAAGTCCCTTTTCCAAGTGTTTTGGGTGGTTCTTCTGAAGAGGCTGCCCCATAAATTGAACCCTTAGGTGGGGAGGTAGCAGTCACTTCTCTGTGGAAGGCTCCCTCAGGGCTGTTCTGCTGGGGGTGACCAAAGGGGAAGATGCATAGGACCAGAGCTACGAGTGATGGCACAACCCATTTTCTGTCTTTATGATAGCCTCCTTTTTCTCTTTGAAGCAGCAGAGTTCCAGGAAAGGGACAGGTAGCTCTTGTCAGAGGACTGAGTGCTGCTGGTTGGCCACCCATGGCAGCTATGGAACGTGCTCATAGATGTATCAGTACAAGTCACTGGAAATTGTGAGGATTAATGATTTGGTGGATTAGGACTCATTGGAAGCCCTTGAGTAGAAGCTGGTTTGGCACATGAGACCTCTGTGCTTCCATTCCTTCTCACCATGATAACACACAGTAGCAGAACAAAAAGTACAGTGAGATCTAGGGTATGAAGCAATGGAAGAGTCCACTGGCAATCCCATCTAAAGATAACAGTGACTGTAGTGTTCCAAGTAAAACCTTCAGTCACTGGATCATTCATCAATGAGTCCTCTAGATCAGAGCTTTCCAAACTTTTCATGTTGGTGACACACTTTTTAGACATGCATCATTTCGCGACACACTCTTACAGCAGGGCACAAGGCAGGCACTAGGACCTGCAAAGAATCCTGGCAGGGCAGGTTTGGAGGCAGCAAGGCACAAGGCAGGCACTAGGACCTGCGTGGAAGCCAGGAGGCAGCAGCAGCCGCGACACACCCAGACACTGCAGCCGACACACCAGCGTGTCCCGACACACAGTTTGGAAAGCTCTGCTCTAGATGGTTCTGGTTTGTGAGGCTTCTCATGGAGCTTTGGACCAAGGCAAGCCAAGGAGCTTCCTTTGGATACATATTTTGCTTGGTCATAAGTGCTGGAGGTAGGCAACAGTAACCCCGGATGCTTTGGACATATGTTCCCTGGCTGCATAGTTACCAGGAATTGTGAGAGCTGATGCTCTAAAACATTTGGAAGGTACCTGAATGCTTGTATCTGGCATAGCTAATTATTCAACACACCAGAAAGCTGTTCAGGTCATAGCAGAACACAGTCAAAGTTTTCTATCGCCAACATGCTCAGCATTCCAGTCTGTCATTTTTTAGCTTGGCAAGAGACAGGGAAGTTAGAGACTGCTGTGTGGGTGGGGAGAGACAGGGGGTGATTGTTATAGTCCTCTTGATTTAATTTATTTATTTAAAAATGTATATAGCCATCTATCTTAAATACATACAGTTGTAATCGAAATTATTCAACCCCCATTGCAAATCAGGTTTATTGTCAAAATTTACAGACTTTCAGCTGTTTGCAATGAACAAATCAAGCAAAAGCAATTGAACACAATGAATGCTTCAAGTGGTGTCCTCAAATTCAACTGAAAATGCAACTTATAATGACTTCTCCAGTCTCAAAATTATTCAACCCCCTGAATAGAATCCGTCACAACAGCACACATACAGTATGCAAAACAGGTGTTCTCTCAAGCACACCTGATTCAACTAATCAAGGGCCTCATTAGTTGCACCAGGTGTGCTTGAGCTGGAACACATGAAATGCCTGAACTGGCTAGGGCAGAGCTTTCCAAACTGTGTCGGGACACGTTAGTGTGTCAGCTGCAGTGTTGGGGGGTGTCGCGGCTGCTGCTGCCTTCTGGCTTCCACCCAGGTTCTAGTGCCTGCCTTGTGCCTTGCTGCCTCCAAACTAGTTGTGATTCCGCGCAGGTCCTAGTGCCTGCCTTGTGCCTTGCTGCCTCCAAACCTGCCATGCCAGGATTCCACGCAGGTCCTAGTGCCTGCCTTGTGCCTTGCTGCCTCCAAACCTGCCCTGCCAGGATTCCACGCAGGTCCTAGTGCCTGCCTTGTGCCTTGCTGCCTCCAAACCTGCCCTGCCAGGATTCCACGCAGGTCCTAGTGCCTTCCTTGTGCCTTGCTGCCTCCAAACCTTCTGTGATTCCGCGCAGGTCCTAGTGCCTGCCTTGTGCCCTGCAGTAAGAGTGTGTCGCGAAATGATGCCCTGCTGTAAGAGTGTGTCGCGAAATGATGCATGTCTAAAAAGTGTGTCACCAGCATGAAAAGTTTGGAAAGCTCTGGCTAGGGGTTTGTTGAGTGTCAGTTTTGACTGCATGTTAGAAATATGGCTGAGTCAAAAGAATGGTCCAAAAAGGTAAGAGAAGAGATCATCACCCTTCACAAACAAGGAACAAGATACAAAAAGATAGCAAAGGCACTGAATGTTCCCAGAGACACCACTGGAAGCATAGTTCACAAGTTCAGAGTTAAAGGAACAGTGGTTACACTACCTGGACGGGGCAGAAAAAGGAAGCTGTCAATGGCTGCAACCAGATTTCTGAGAAGGCAGGTTGAGAGAAACCCTCGAGTGACTGCAAAAGACCTGCAGCAAGACTTGGTGGCAACAGGCACCGAGGTTTCAGTGAGCACAGTAAGGCGTGTACTAAACACAGAAGGTTTCCATGCCAGAACTCCAAGACATACACCACTACTGACCCAAAAGCACAAGAACAGTCAGCTCCAATATGCTCAAAATCATATAAATAAGCCACAGAAGTTTTGAGATTCTGTTCTGTGGAGCGATGAAACAAAACTGGAACTTTTCGGCCCAATGGATCAGTGGTATGTCTGGAGGAAGAAGAATGAAGCATACGCTGAAAAGAACACTCTGCCTACAGTTAAGCATGGTGGTGGCTCAGTGATGCTCTGGGGCTGCTTTGCATCCTCTGGCACTGGAAACCTGCAGCGTGTGGAAGGCAAGATGGATTCATTGAGTATCAGGAAATCCTAGGAGAAAACATAATGCCGTCTGTAAGGAAGCTGAAGCTTGGGTGTCATTGGACCTTCCAGCAGGACAATGATCCCAAGCATACCTCAAATTCCACTAAGGCTTGGATGCAGAAGAAGTCCTGGAAGATTCTACAGTGACCATCACAGTCACCTGACTTGAACCCCATAGAAAATCTCTGGTGGGATTTGAAGAAGGCGGTTGCAGCACGCAAACCCAAGAATATTACTGAACTGGAGGCCATTGCTCATGAGGAATGGGCTAAGATTCCTCAGGAACGCTGCCAGAAGCTGGTGTCTGGCTATGCATCTCGTTTGCAGCAGGTCGTAACAGCAAAAGGGTGCTCTACTAAGTACTGAAGATGCTTGCCATGATGGGGTTGAATAATTTTGAGACTGGAGAAGTCATTATCAGTTGCATTTTCAGTTGAATTTGGGGAAACCACTTGAAGCATTTGTTGTGTTGAGCTATTTCAATTGCTTTTGTTTGATTTGTTCATTGCAAACAGCTGAAAGTCTGTAAATTTTGACAATAAACCTGATTTGCAATGGGGGTTGAATAATTTCGATTACAACTGTAACTCTGAGCGGCAATAAAGCAGCATTTTTCTTCAGTCATTTCTTATATCAAGAAAAGTCAACTTACTTTAAAATCCAAAGCGGTCGTCTTTGCACTGCTATGGCTAGATGCTAAGAGAGGTATGATGGGACCTCAGATCTGAAAGACAGCCTCCCTTTTCAGCCCCATTTACAGTGTATTGCATGAATCAGCAAACCATGGATAAGCAAACCATGTCTTGACATGATATGTGAACTGAATGAGTCTTTATTACAACTAAGAAGCCAGAGATTTGTAGCGGTGTTAAAGTCGTTAAGGAATGTACTGAAAGTGATGGCATATTGGTTACTGTTTCCTGTTGATAAGCTAAAGGAGTGAATACTTCTGTATTTAACTCTCTGGGCCAGAGCTTTCCAAACTGTGTGTCGGGACACGTTAGTGTGTCGGCTGCAGTGTCTGGGTGTGTCCCGGCTGCTGCTGCCTCCGAGCCCTGCCAGGATTCCGCGCAGGTCCTAGTGCCTGCCTTGTGCCTTGCTGCCTCCAAACCTGCCCTGCCAGGATTCCGCGCAGGTCCTAGTGCCTGCCTTGTGCCTTGCTGCCTCCAAACCTGCTGTGATTCCGCGCAGGTCTTAGTGCCTGCCTTGTGCCCTGCTGTAAGAGTGTGTCGCGAAATGATGCATGTCTAAAAAGTGTGTCACCAACATGAAAAGTTTGGAAAGCTGTGCTCCGGGTGGTAAGAATGGATACATTCCAATTATCAGTTATTGTAAGAAATGTAACAACAGTGCAGGGTGAGATGAAATTCCCCTTGCTTTCTATTTCTTTACAATACGTCTCTAGCATAAAAAGGTACTTTAAGCAACAGACTTAGTAGGGATAGCATGCATAGAATAATGCACGATACAAGGTAAGTAGTACTTGGCTTGTCAGTAGTACTTTTGAGAAGGATCTGGGTGTCCTGGTAGACCCACAGATGAAGCATGAGCTAGCAATGTGCTGCAGCTGCCAAAGAGCCAGTGTAATCTTGGGCTGCATCAACAGAGGTATAATGGTTTGTGGGAAGTGATAATTCCACTCTATACTGTTCTGGTCAGACCTCATCTGGAATACTGTGTCCAGCCTTAGTACAAAAAAAAATGTGGAGGAACCGGGAAGAGTGCAAAGAAAAGTGACAAAGGTGATGCGGGACTTTGATGATAAATCCTACGAAGAATAGTGAAGTCTAGACTGGTCTAAAGAAGAGAAGCTAATGATAGCAGCCTTCCAGTATCTCAAGAACTGTCACAGGGAAGATGGTGTAGATTTGTTCTTTGTTATGCCTGAAGATAGGGCAAGAACCAGCGAGTGAATGCTTTAGAGGGAGATCTAAACTCGAAATGAGATCTTTCCTGACCATGAGAGCTAGTAAGCAGTGGAACAGCCTGCCTCCTAGAGTTGGGGAGCTCCACCACTGGAGATTTTCAAGCAAAGCTCAGGCAGCCATTTGACAGGTACGGTCTGATGTTTCGTGTTGGACTAGAAGACCTCCAAGGTCTCGTCTAAGATTCTGTGAATAAACAATAGCTGCTTTCATGGGAGCAAAACAGGTTAGAATGGCAGTAATTTATAATGCAGTCCTGTCCCCAGTTTCATCTGCACCAGGGCAAACTGGACATACCATCAACTACTCAACTTGTGAAGTGTATAATGCATACATGAAACACAGGACCTCCATGGTTTACCACTGTGTTTTCACAGTATGAAAACATGAGATACTGTGGAGCTTCCAGAATTTTTGCGCACACTGCATGTTGGCAGTATCTGTCCCCTAGAGTAGTTGCCCATATAGTAAGATAGCTTTTGCTCTCAGAGATCCATGTTCCTATGGCTGAAACAGTTCAGAATTGATATTTCAACTAGAGGAATTTGCAAAATAGGCTGTGATCTTCATGAAAATTGGCTAAAGTCTGCATTTGATCCTTGGTCTGCAAGTTTCCCACTCCTGCCACAGAAACTTGCTTTTCTATTTAGTTTCTATAGTTTTTTTAAATTTTGGGGCTGTGTAAAAGTAGGTTCCTAAAATCCATCTTTTTACAGTTAGTGAAATTATAGCATCTGCTTTGCCAATTTGGACTTGTGGAGAGAGGGCAGCAAGGAGACAGATTTCTTGGATCTTCTGGGTGATGCGAAAAGAAAAATATTTTAAATCAATACTGACTTTAATTAAATTGCTAGTTTATGCGGGTGATTGAAGCAGGCACATCTAATATCAAATTACTAAGCATTATTAATCTAGAAGGTGTAGGGGTTATGCCTATTGCATCTTTAAACAATATTAATTCATTTTCAACCTGGAGTCACAGTCGTAGCTGAAGTTATTCATCCTACTCATCTGAAATTAGAGGGGTGGTTCTGTCAAATATTGGGTGACGGTAGGGCTGAAATTCAAAGGAATCCAGAAAAAGTTTTTAAATAATTATTTTATTCTATTCTGAGAAAATTTCATCCAGCTTTAAAAATTTAAGCTATGTGGCCTTGGAAATATCACTGTTTCAGCAGTTCTGCGGTATTTTCTCAGGGGTTTCTGCTCTGCAGCTTCAACTGCTCATCCCCCATGCATAAACCGGCTTGGAATGAAGTTGGTTTAAGAAAACCCTTCCTTGATTTCAGCCTCCTCTTTCGCTTTTGGCTGTGATGATGGCAGACAAACATTCTGTCTGAACCAGATTTACCAGAGCCTCCAGCTGGTAGATTCCCCTTCTTTATCTCTCCCTCCCAGTGCCTTTTTTCATGGTTTCATCAGTTAGCTTGTAAAAAACAAAAGACAGATCCTTTATTTCACTATTCCATCAATGAATTTGTTTTTTAAAAGCCCAGCTTTTCATTGTTCCACTGGATAATTTGTTTTAAAGAATGGTGTGGAGAGCAGTGCTTGGAGGGAAGGGATATTCCTGCCAGAGTGCGATCAAGCCAGTTGGAGTGAAGGCATTTGCTAGGAATTAAATGAGCAGCAGGCAAACCAGGCCACACTGCTTGTATTGACACCAATCAGAAAATACTACTTATAACCTACTGCAGAAACAGATTGGAGAAGGTTGCCCTCCTGGTGGGCTGGGAGCAGGCTGAGGACAATGCTGTGTTCCTGTCCTCAAGAAATAGTCAGTGGCCCACATCAGGCAATCTGGTTAGATGAATCAGTTCTAGAAATATAAGGCCAGGAGGACCCCATATTGCAGATCTGCTCTTTAAGGGAAGTGAAGCCCCCCTCAAAAGCTAGATCTGCCACCACCAAAGAACAATTCAGTCTTGCAGGAATTTAACGTGAGCTTGTTTTGACCCATCCAGACCCTCACTGCCTCTAGGCACCAGGTCAGGATTTCCACAGCAACCTTGCTGTGATGATGTATCAGGATACTAATGATACTTCATCCCAGAGTAATGGATGACCTTTCCCAGCAACTTTATATAGATGTGGAATAGTATGGTCAGAGCAGCCACTAGATCATCCACTCTTCCTCTGTACACACTGAAACCACTCACTAAGGAAGAAATGGTCCCACTGCAGAACAAGTCCTCCAATCTGCAATTCTCACAGAAGCACCAGGAGGATACAGTGATTTATGATATCAGATACCACAGAGATCCCTTCATCCCAAGAAAAGGCCATCTACCAGGATGACCAGTGCTGTTTCCATCCCAGGCCTGGGCTTAAAATCCAGTTGAAAATGATCCAGAAAATCCATTTCCTCCAGAACCCTCTAAAACTGAAGCTGTATCACCACCTCAATTTTTTCCCCAAAAAAAGGGAGGTTGGAGATTTCTCTAAGTTGGCTGAATTGAGAAATGGCAGGACCAGGTCTCTGAAGAGTTGACTAATGGCTAATGCATAGCCATCTCCCAAATCCAGGTACACACACCCCTCCCAGTTGCACAAATCAGCCAGACAGAACATGAATCCAGCTTGTAGGTGACAGAGAGGCACAATCTATTTTCCCAGTCCCGCTAGGGCTCCTGGCAGTAGGGGTGGAAGCCCTTCTCCTTTTATCCCATGGGGGGGGGCGCAACTTCCCTGCCATGTTTTTTTCACCCATGAGTCTCTTCCTCTCATCTAATGGCACAGAAACAGAGAGATCAGCAGCACAATCTTCTTGGTAGACCAACTTATTAAAGTGGGAGAGAAAGATAGCAATCTCAGCTACCAGCGGCCTTCTGGGTGTCTCTCTGGTCCTCTGTATCTCCAGTTTTTCCCTGCTGCGAGCCTTCTCCATCCACTTCCTTCTTTTGTTGGCCTGGATATGGACGACAGCATTCGCCAATCCTACTGGTTCTCCTCTCACAGCAGATTGACATAGAAGCCTTCCAGCCCTCCATAGCTCAATCCCACCAAGGCCAACCTCTTGCCATTGACTTTCCATGGAGCAGCTCCGCAATGGCGTCTACGGCTCCAAGGTCTCACACCAGATGAGGCCATGGCAATGCTGGAACTCTACCTCTCCATTGCTCTTCACTTGTCACCTTCACCACTTTTCAGTTTCCAGACACCTGTCCATCACACAGATCAGTCCTTCCTTCCACTGTCTCTTCTACTTACTTCCTTTCCTTTCCTTCCCTTCCCTTCCCTTCCTTTCCTTTCTCTTATCCAATGCTACCTCATTCTTCTCCAGCTATTCCCAGAGCCACATTTCTGTGGCCATGATCACCACTCACACCTCACTTCATCTACCACCCACCCACTATTCACAGATGTAAAACCTAGCCCTACCAAAAGCAAAATTAATCTAATCCCTCCTATACATACACACACTCATCTTAATGGTGTGTTGTCCCAAGTGCCATCTGGAATCCCCAGTATGTTCAACTCCCACCATTAGAAGAACCTATTTCTACCCTAACCTATCTCTACCCCCTTTAGACATAATCCAGAACTGCAGTGAAAGAAGTATGAGCTTAGAGAATAAAGTTACTAAAAGTCTACTAGTGAAGTACAGAACTTTTTCAGGGTCAAGGGCCACATTTTGCCTTGAACTTGGGTGTTGGGGATAGGATTCTAAGACTTAGCTGGTAGACTAGGACAAAAACTACATTTGATTGAATTGAATTTACATTGTAAAAAAGTTTGGAGATTTCTGCATTCATAAGGCATATGTGGCCCTGGTCTAATGATTTTCTTGAAAATAATGTTGAATGTAATTCTCATCAAGCTCATTTTTAAAAACGATACCATTAAAAAAACAACTAAATTCATAAGTAGCTAATGGTCATGATGGCCGCTATCAGAGGCAGCCACTGTGTTCACTCAACAGGCAGGACTGGAACCGCTAAGGCAAGCTCACAAGAAATCTAAGAACTTATAAATCATATTTATTAAAGAAAGCTAGGAAACCATAACCCAAGACATTTCAGCCACTGCTATAATTCAAGAACAAACCCTAGAGAAACACTGAGGAACTGAGGCGAGAGCGATTTGGGAGGTGTGGGTGGAAGGACAAGTCTCAGGGAAGCTGAGAGTCGTAGTAGCCCTAAGAAACTCCCCATCTGTCAGAGTGACACGTTTACGAGTATATATTTAGTTCCCGGGAAAGCAAGGAATGGCAGACTATAGATTGTTGTAAGATTAAAACAGCCTGTTTA
Organism: Charina bottae; assembly: GCA_023362775.1. Lineage (NCBI taxonomy): Eukaryota > Metazoa > Chordata > Lepidosauria > Squamata > Charinaidae > Charina > Charina bottae. The sequence continues at coordinate 202,903,100 of JALMGJ010000001.1, forward strand.
TAGCCAATTTTAAGCTATTTAATAAAAGTTCATTTAATTCTTTCTTTCTTTAAACATTAACAAAGTGACTCTGCTGTTCCATTTCTTCCCCACATTCTACCAGCTCAGAGAGAAAGAGAAGAGAAAAACAAAAGAATTCCCACACCAAGAAAAGGTTTGGTGATGGCAGCAAAAGCAGTATATCCTTTAGTGTTTACCCCTCGGTTCATGGGGCTATGCTTTATTTTGAAGAAAGAAAAATAAGAAAGGGGCCCCCACAACAATGAGGGTATGCCACAACGTGCATCTGTGGAGCAGCAAATTGATATGAATTAAGTGCTAATTCTACAATGAAAAAGGCAGCTTCTTTTGGTCATGCCAATCGTAAACCAGAAAATTTTGCAACTATCACAGTGGGTTAGTTACCTGTTTTCTCCTCTTGCTTGGAAACAAATATGGCTGGCTGCCTTTCTTTCTTTCTTTCTTTCTTTCTTTCTTTCTTTCTTTCTTTCTTTCTTTCTTTCTTTCTTTCTTTCTTTCTTTCTTTCGATATTTTTCCCCCTAGTGTTGCACACAGATAATCATATTTTGTAGAATCTTCTTCGGTATGGTAGAAGATGTCATTCTAAATTCACCAAGGATTTGTCTAAGCTGCTATTGTAAAGTTTTATAGCAATAGCAGTAATAAATGTGCCACTTCCCCTAATGATAGACTGTAGTCTGCAAAAAATGATACCATAATAATTGTGTTAGTCTTTAAACTGCCATGAGACATTTTGATATGTGTGGGGTCTTGTCTCATTCATTGTTCTTTCTTTGTTAAAAGCTATTTAACCAGGATGGAAAGATGTACTCTGATATTGCTTTTGAAGGCTTGCAGCAAAATGAACTCTTGCCAGCTTGTTCATAATGGTATCCACATTTTTTCTTACATTGAGAGTCTCTCCATATAGTAGCTTCCTAACACTGATGACCATTAGGTGAGCTGAACTTTAACTCCCATAATGGAGCCAGAATAGCCAAAGGTCATATTGGATCAGCATTATGAGAATTGGAGTTCAGTCCATTTGGAAGGCTCCAGCTTGGGGATGGATATCTCTATTGGAAAAAAATATATATAGTGCAGTTTTTCCACTGAGGAAGCAGAGATTATTACCTGGCTAGACTTTCAGGCCCCACTTATCTACTGTATTTTCCTGAGTTGCTGAGATGGAAGATTAGCAGAGCCACGGGGGGTGAAATTACAGGTGTGCTGCCTCTCTTGAAAAGCCTGTTCTGCTCCCAGGATTGGTTAGAATGTAAAACTCTGACCACAGACAACTTTAGCCGAGTAGCTGTAGGCATGCATAGTTTTGCAATAAGAACTTTCCATTCTTGCAGGTACAATTTCTTCCATAATGAGCCATTTACAAAATGGTCTTGTTCTCCCACTCGGTGATATAAGCCCAGAATCCTCACCTGTATCCTGGTAATGAAAATGTCATTTGTGCAACTGTAGAAAGTTTGCAAAATAAGACTTCTGGAGTACAAAACACTTTGTACCTGGTGAATCGAATGCAATTTGTGAGTCACCATCAAAGAGCTGTATGATCTCCTAAGAAGACAATAATCTTGAATCAGGAAGTTTCTTCTGAAGAATGTAGCTATTATTTAGCCTAGTCAGCCCAAACTGGTCATTTTATAGTAACTTGAATTCTATTGCTTCTTTCAATTCAGTATCTAGTTATCACAAGTTAAAAGTTGTGTGTAGATACCAGAAGTTGCTTTACCCAAGTCACACCATCAGTCCATCTTGCTTAATGCTGCAGAGGCTTCCAGAGATTTTGACCACTTTGATTGGACATACCATGATTTAACCTGGCAAAGCACTCATGAGCCTGTCTCCTACTCTACTTAGAATGTTAAAGTCTTGTTGCATTATGGTTCTCTTTCTGGGTTAACTGCCATACAGTTTCTTATGCTACAGCTAGCATGAAGGCCATTTAAAGGGTTACAAATAAAGTTCCTTTCCTTCAGGAGTCCCACACTTCTACACTTTGCACTGCCAAGCAAAAGAAGATACAGGTCTCAAGTAGAGTTTGGCAACATGCCTGAAAAAAAGATGCCACTGCTTTAAGGAATCGATTCATTAAAGTTAACGCAACTCTGAAAGCATTGACGTCACTGGAAAAGATGAGAGATGCTCCTCCATCTTGCGTAGCAATGTGGCAGGGCGCCACATCTATCCAATTGTGCTTCACCTTTCCTGTCCTCCACAGAGGGAGGGCAGACCTTGCCATTGGCCCTGAGCCTAGCTTGGCCAGGCAAGCCCTTAAGAAACAGCAACCCCAAATGTCCTTTCCCATCCCGTAGGGCAGTCTTGAGCACTCCATAAATGTTTATTGAGAATTTATCTTTTCCTGGGTGACTTTAGAAGCTGCCTGCCAGGTAAAAATTCAGTAGGAGGAGAGATTTATATCCTGCTGGTTTATATGCTTAACAATTTAGAGACAAAGAGGGAGCACCGATTGAACTTCTGCACCATCCATTATTATTTTCCTGATACTGCTTGTTTGTATTTGAGTAGCCCCTTAGGAGAATGTTAAGACACTTAACATTTTCATGCCTTTCTGTTTCTTGTGGGACCCAGGTTCTTTGACAGAGATTGATGGGATCAATGCCAAATAATCCCTGAAGAGTAACACGGGATACAGTCTTTTATCATCAATTATTGCTTATGAGAACTTCAACTTTAGTTGACTGAATTATTGGCTCTGCTACTGAGATGTTATGGAATGCTCACAGATATTTCAAGTACTAAGAAGACCAAGGATAGATCGATCAACGTGTTGTAACTAGGAAGAATTTCAGCAGAAAATGGATAAATTGCATCATCACAATGTTGACTTAAACTGTATGTCTGTATGTTTGAATATAAATACAGTATGGGATTAGTTTTGTATACAAGTAGGTCAACTTCTTGTGCTTAAGCAATGGAGGTTTGTGAAAAGAGAACAAATATAGAGAAGAATACAAATTGTAATGGAATGTCTAACAGAACTGGAAATATGGACGAAGGAGCAAAATCTTTACAGGAGGGAATTGGACCATTATAGAAAAAAAAAACCTTAGTCCGGGGAGGGAGAAAGAATAACTCTCTCTTGATTACGCTAGGTATAAGTTGATCTGGGGAATTGCTTTGACAAGCTTTCAAGATTCTGTTATTTTACCCTACTGGCAGTAAAGATCTTTTCAGAAATCCAGGTAGTTCTTGATCCTGAGTTTGCCAGACTTGCAGGGTTTGACAAACACACAGACCCTTACAGGACTTGACATATGTCTCTGCTTTAACATTCTAAGCATAATTTAATTTCATACAGCAAAATATATTGGATAATTGCTAGGATCATCATTTGCGCTTCATGTAATTTTATTTTATTGTTCATAGGAGTTGATTTTAAAATGAAGACTATAGAAGTGGATGGAATTAAGGTCCGAATACAGATCTGGTAAGTGATCCAGCTGTTATGTTTGTTATGGATTAATTGAGTGATCTTAAGCAAGTTACACATTTCAGCATAAAATGACAGTGACTGATCTAACTTAAAGGATAGTTAGAAAGTATCATATGCATGCAAGTGTAAAAAGCACTTTGCAAATCATGAGCTTTTTAAATGACTACTAGCAGTAAGGAATTAATATTCTGTGTTGAACACCTTCAAGTAAAGAGGTTCTATAAAACTCAGATATTCCTTGGCGGTAGGCATAGGTATCTGCAGTGGAGCAAGTGGTATCACACACATCATGACATCATTGTGCAGCTGATGTGCTGTATGTCACGATGCAACTGACACAAACCACATAATTCCCATTATTTCCACTATGGCTTCGTGACACAGTTGATATCATCATGCTTTTACTGGGTGTTTATGGTGAGAGCTCAGCTGCTACACCGTTGGTGTAGGGTTGGGAGATCAATTCTGTGGCAGAGGGTTGCAGAATAAGCCTGGGGCTGAAAGCCTGTGCTGGGTTGGGCCAGAGCCAAAGCTGATGGGGCAGACAGACCCTGCTGCACTTCTTCCCTGCCCACATCCTCTCCCTTCATCCCATCTGGGATGAGGGTTCTCCTCAGCTTCCCTCCTGCCTTCTCTTCTCACCATGCTCTGAGGGATGCAAGAGGAGATCTCCTGACCATGGGGCTGGGGGACTTTAATCCTTTGATCCCACAGTGGCCCCAGTTCAAACTGGGACTTGGCTGTGCCTTTTTCCTAATGCAAATTGAAGGTACTGACAACTTAAAGAGAAGAGGCAATGAGTAATGCCCTGTTAAAATGGAACGTGGATGCCTCATTGTTCATTTATGACACGAAAGGGGCATTTATTTTCTATGATTGTTTTTTATAGGAATAAATTTAAAGCTATCCAGCAGGGGGCAGCCACGTCACACATGCTTCTCAAACTGAAACCTGGTCTACCGTTTGTTCTCAGATGCATTGGCAGGGAAGTCACACCTTCTAAAAATATTAGTTGTGGCCAGTTTTGGGCCAGAGTCCAGATCAAATATAAGAAAGGCTGTAAAAGCAGAAAGGTAATCGGTATGCACCAGCTGTTTGGACTCTTCCAGTGCCCTTTACTGTCTTTATGCTGCTGTGCAAGTGAATGTGCGTGGCCTCTGCTGGTAGGATGAAGAAGGAATACAGTTGGAAATCATGCCTGATCTCTAATTTCACACAATTCAGAGAAAGAGGTGATGTAACAGGCAGTCCCGTCGGTTCACCTGTGGCAATTGCTGTTTGGTCCAGTTACCTATTTAACCAGTGTTACTTAAGACTCGCTAAAGTGTTGATTTACTTTATTTTCCTTCCCTGTCCCCTTCAATCTTCCTTCTTGTGTACAGTACTATACATGCAATGTAGGCAAGGACTTCCATGTTTAAATGTAGATATGTTAAGCACTTTTTATGATAGGGCAATAAGTGTACGTTTATCCATGTGGCCCTGTTAGGCAAAGTTGGAATGGCTCATGAATATAATTCGGATTGTATGACACTCAGTCCTTTGTGCTGCACACATCCATGAGCACTTTTTCCCATGGATGGGCAATGTGTGGTAAACAGGAGGCATTTAAAAGAGCCTATTCTTACAGTGCAATTTTGAAGCATGTTTACCCAGAAACATCAAGCCCTTGTTCCCTAATAAGTGTACGTAGAAGTGTCATCCTATTCTGAAATAAGCACCAAATGTATTTGACACAGTACGCAGAATGTTGGCATTGGCTGGTTGGTTTGTTAATGCTTTCATTTCAGTTCTTCTCCATCCCTCCTTAATGCCCCCATTAAATCATCATATCGTTTTTATACCTTTGTTTTTGTATTGTTTTTGTTTTTTATAGTGTTCATAAATTGCTGTGAGCCTTCCAGAGTCATGTATTTGAGATGAGTGGCTGTAGAAATTGAAATAAATAAATAAGATTCTGACCATTGATATTTGAAAATTAAAGCTTAGAATTACATCACCAGCATCTCAAACAGACTTAAAACCAGAGTGGTCAAACTATGCCTGTAGCTCATTACTTCTCTTTGCCTGAATTGTCCTTCAAGCTACTCTGGCAGTCTGCATATCCCTCCCCCTCTCTCCATTTGGTGGGGACAGCTGGCTCCTGGCCTCCCAGTGTGTTCCAGTCTTGGCCTGGATTGGGTCCCAGCTTGCTCAGTCCTTGGGCCAGCACCATTGCCCCTCTATAGGTACTTATAGTACCCTTCTCTCTGCTTTGCAAGCCTATTGGTTTCTCAAGAACATTCGTCTTTTAGAATTTGAAAACTGAAAAAAGTTATGTAAAGCTGTATGCATACAGATTTTTCACCTTTGAGAAGAATTTGAGGTGGGTAGGACAGGATGCATTCATGAAGCTTTGTCCAGATAACATGCCTTCCATCTGGTGCTTCCTTTCAGTTTTCTCTCTCTCTTTGTTCCCTGGAGTTTTAAAACATACAATGGCATCTCTGAAACCAACCTTCTTCCACTACATTGCTTCCTTCAGTTATGGAACCGGTCGCCATTATCTCAGAGTTCCAGAAAAGAGCTCAGAGCATCTCTTTAATTTGGCCTTTAATAATGTGCCGCTACTAGGTTTATATGCAGTGCTTGAATGTTTTAATGCTTTTACTGCTGTTATAGATCTTTTCCTTTTTAATTCTTCTTGCATACCAGCTTGGAACAACATATAAATGCCATAAATAAAACAACATAATAAATTATTCCTAACTTTGCTGAGCTGCTGGGCTCTTGTTCCTGAAATCTGTGGGAAGTTTTGAGGTTGAGCTTTCTACCAGTAGAATGCTGGATTTGACCTCATACCATAAATTGCATTACCAATGAAAAGTGAGGTTTCCACTCTCCATAATAACATCTGCTTCTGTTCCAGGGATACTGCAGGTCAGGAGCGATACCAAACAATCACTAAACAGTACTACAGGCGTGCCCAGGTATAACACTTTTGGCTAAAAGTAGAGATGAAAATACAGTATTCTGTGGTAAAAAGAACTCTTGCAGTATTGCAGTGTAATTTCTCTGTTTATAATGTTTGCCAACATAAATCCAACCAGATTTTTTTGAAATGCAGGGGGATGACCTGATTGGATGATCTGGGGATTACTGTATCTCCTTATGAGAAATGCTGACAGTAGTCAGCTTTGGGATGAAGAAAAGATCCCAGGGTTAAACGTAGCAAATGGAATCAAGAGACAGGAAGATGATAGACAAGAGTCTATCGAGGTTGGGAGAAGCACTCACCCTTCATCTTGTTTGGTGAAAACTGTCCTCATAGAGGTGCGAACAGTATGGCTGCTTCCTCCCTTCCTGGCTGGACAGCTGTAGGAGCCTGTAGTTCTGGATCACCTGCGTGGAGCAAGGGATTGGATGTGATGGATTCCCAGGCTCCTTCCTGCTCCGTGATTCATTCCTCCAAAGGGAGAAAGAGACCTTTCTTCCCCGGGGCTTTGCACTGCTTGGGATGTGTTTATTGTTTATTTAAAACTTTTATATGGCTGCCCATCTTAAAACCAGAGTTGGGCAGCTCACAACCCAAGGAGAGAAACAAAATATGCAAGCAATAAAACAAAAGCTGTAAAAACCAGAAACAGAAAAACCTGTTTGGATTGGCACTACACCCCAGCGTTTACACTTTCATTGTGCAATTCTGAGACTCAGTTTCCCTTTGCTGGGGACTCCCCACTGCCTGCCTGCCTCCCAGCTCTGTGGTCTTCCCCCTCCCCTCCTGTGTGATGCCCCTGGAGTGCCAGGGTAGCCTCACAACAGGCTCCGGGGATTTCTCTAGCCAACCTGACTAGTTTTTATTTTTCCTCACTAGAAACTAACAGCATGTATAATTTTAGAATGTTAGGAGAAAGGCTGAGAGGGTCTGGGGAAGGTTTGGGAGATGGCCTTGAGAAATATGTATCAATGACCCTTTTGCTACCCTGTATAGTACCTAATAAGGGGCGTGGTGGCTCAGCGGGTAAGACGCCAGGCTTGTCGATCGGAAGATCGCAAGTTCGGAGGTTCGAATCCCTAGCCCCGCGTGACGGAGTGAGCTCCCGCACTAGCCCCAGCTCTTGCCAACCTAGCAATTCGAAAGCATGCAAATGCAAGTAGATTAATAGGTACCACTTCGGTGGGTAGGTAACAGCGTTCCACCGTGGAAGCGTCTTCGGACAACACTGGCTCTTCGGCTAACGAACGGAGATGAGCACCGGCCCCTAGAGTCGGACACGACTGCACAACTGTGCGGGGGGAACCTTTACCTTTTTTTTATAGTACCTAATGCTGTATACAGACAAGTATCTTCCTGCATTTCCATTCTAATGTATTGAAAGGACAGCCAGACAACATTAAGTGTGTGTGTGTGTTTGTGTGCGCGCGCATGCATGCAAGTCTTCAAGTCAGTGTTGACTCCTGACAACTGCTTGGACTAGTCCCTGCAGTTTTCTTGGCAAGATTTTCAGAAATGGTTTGCCCTTGCCTTCTTCCTAGGGCTGAGAGTGACTGGCCCAAGGTCACCCAGCTGGCTTTCTGCCTAAGGCAGGACTAGAACTCCCGGTCTCCCAGTTTCTAGTCTGGTGCCTTAACCACTGCACCAAACTGGCTCCATTACCATCTACATCCAATGCATCATTCCCCAAATGCTTTCTTGTGCTCCTTTCCTGGGAAGAATAATAGGGCGTGACCTGATAACAAATCTATTTCCCTCTGAGTAAAGGCCCCTTTTCCTTTTCACTTGTGTGATGCCCACATTTCTTTTGCTCCCTTACCTGGTTCTCTTTCCAGGGGATATTTTTGGTTTACGACATTAGCAGCGAGCGCTCATATCAGCACATAATGAAATGGGCCAGTGATGTGGACGAGGTAAGCAGAAGCATTTCCTTGCCGTTTGCAAATTTACTGGAGGAGGTTTGCTGAAGTGTCAGAGGGGATGCTGTGGCCCACTGGCTATCCTGCTTCTGCACAGAGGGATGTTCTGACTTGTCACTGAAGAAGCCTTGATCACCCTTAAAAGGCATACGAGGCATAGCTGGTAATACATTTTCCACTTTCCCTCAGGATTGGCCACATAATTCTCACCTGGTTGTACCAAATTAGTGAACTGTAGATGTTAACTTGGTATACCTTTTATATCCTGACCCCCCTTCACCGAAATAATTTGCTGCCTTCTGAGTGAATTTAAGGGAAAATTTAATCTGTTTGGGATGAAGGAAATGATACCTGGCGTGGGGCAGGGAATTAGATCTGGGAGCTCATGCTTTTGGCTAATTTTCTGGAGGCTCAATTATATTTTGGGTCTTTGAAGCCCATTCATTACAAGACAAGATGAAATGCTTATGGGATGAAGAATATATCAGATGGTGCTTTTTTAATCGTGAGAGATAAAAGTAACTGCTCCTGTGCTTATTCTCCTCTGTATGCAAAGCACAGGAATGGCAGTAAATAAAAACGAGCAATTCTTTTCAGCTCAGCTCTTACTCAGCTGTGCACATAGGAAAGGACTAAAGACTCTCGCCTCCTTTCCAGTATGCTCCAGATGGCGTCCAGAAGATCCTCATTGGGAATAAAGCAGATGAGGAGGAGAAGAGGCAAGTGGGCCGAGAGCAAGGCCTCCAGGTAAAAATCATCAATAGGTGGGTCCAATTACAGAAGCCAGATATTTATTGAGGTGATGGATTAGCTCCTCAACTGAGCTGCATTGGTCCGAGCAGCTCATGGCATTGAATGACATTCTATACCAAAGAACATCCGTCCCTCATGGAAAATTAGCATGGAAGGAATCTTTCCCCCACAGCCACCATGTGAAGTGTGTGTGTGTGTGTGTTATGTGTGACTGTCTTTTATGGAGAAGAATTAAATCTTGTGTCACCATACATACATATACACCCAAAGTTTATGTGGGTGAGAACTATGGAATAAAGGCAAGGGAAAGCAATTCAACATTATCAAGATACACAAGTCTGTGGAAATGAGATCAGGAACCTGCTACCTTTTCTTCTTCTTCTTTTTATAAAGAATTTTATTAAGTTTCAAGACGAGGATAAAAGCTAAGAAAAAACAAAAAACTACAAAAAAAAGAACGAAAAAGATGCGAAAACACAAGATTTTTTTTTTTGAAGATTACAGAAAGATGTGACTTCCGACTTTTAACAGCAAGGATATACAAAAATTTCCATCATCGATCTCTTACTCTATTAAACCAAAACCACATTATTTCTGTAAGTCATTTCACTTTAGCACATTATAAAAAGACGCCAGGCTTGTTGATCGGAAGATTGCAAGTTCGGAGGTTCGAATCCCTAGCCCTGCGTGCGGAGTGAGCTCCCGCACTCGCCCCAGCTCTTGCCAACCTAGCAATTCGAAAGCATGCAAATGCAAGTAGATTAATAGGTACCACTTTGGTGGGTAGGTAACAGCGTTCCGCGCGTGTCATGCGGCCACATGACCGTGGAAGCGTCTTCGGACAACGCTGGCTCTTTGGCTAACAAACGGAGATGAGCACCGGCCCCTAGAGTCGGACACGACTGCACAAATGTGCGGGGGGTACCTTTACCTTTTTTTTTACAGTTACTCCCCCCTCTTATATTAAAATAAAGAAAAAAAATTCATATAGACCCCCTAAACAACTTCCCCCCCAAAGATAACACTTATGTAATTATTCCCTTCCTACTACTATTCTATACATTTCTGTCTACTATAATAAGAATCAAACTAAAAAGCACATAAATTGTCTGACATTATACTTAATAGTACAACAGTTTTAATAATCTTAATCTTAATAAACCCAAGAAACAAAAACAATTCAAAACAGTGGCCTTAAATCAAATCCTTAAAACCATCCAAATAAACATTTTTATACCCTAATAATCTTAATCCAAATAATTAAAAGCAAATAACATCAGTCAACCCCTTAAAGCAATCCAGATAAACATTATTTAACCCTTATCCCACTTCAAAATAAACCAGAGCATTTACATATCCCCACAATGTGCACAGAGCTTTTCTCTTGAAAAAATCAAACAGCCCAACTGCCCCCCTCAAAAATTCCAGCTTCTCTTCAAAAAACCGCCCACATATAATGACCCCTTCTTTTTCATGGCATTCCACCAGAAAGTCAATTTCACTTATTGCTTGCAGATCTCTCTCTCCATTAAATTTCTCCAACTCCACTATCCGATCTTCATCCAGCATCTCAATAGAAATCCCGATCTCACGCTTAGAATAAACATTTCTATCACTGTTGAATTCCTCAGTTTCATCCACCACATCCCCAAGCAGATGACACATTTTAAACCTCATGTTTTCCAAGATGTCCTGAATAGCTTGCATAAAAGCTTGGTAGAAGTCAGAAAAAATCTGTTTAAAATCTTCCATGTCTCACACAGTAGATTATGGCGCCACCTAGGAGCTTAACCAGCAAAAGTCAAAGATATGGAAAAGTTCCAGAATGTATTTACACAAGCGAGAGTGAGATAGGGAGATAGTTCCCAAGGGAAAGTAGAAACAGAAAGCTGAAGGTTCAAATCAGACGATTCAATGTGTAGGAAAATGCTAATATCTTCAAATTTAGTACAAAAATAATAACAGGAAGACAATTGTTTACTCTCAATCCTCCTCTATATTTGGAAGGAAAACGAAGTCCAAAACTTAAAAAAGAATTTTTTAAAAAGTAATCCCAAAAATAACAATAAGCACCAAGAGAGCCAGCTTCTCCTCATTGTAGAAAGCCTCTCTTAGGTTATGCATACTTTAAAAAAAACATAAATTTAGTGATTTACAAATGGGGTGGCCAGTCTTAGTGTCCCTTTAAGGCTACAGCGCGGCTTGGGAAATGATGACAGCCCGGCCTCCTAGCTAGCTTTTACCAGTTGAACGCGAAATGCTGTTTGCAATCTTCTGGCTGCAAGCAGCCATCCGGAGGACAGATGGGGTGATTCCAGGTGTTCTCCTTTATCCGGATAATGTTTCTGGGCTTCAGGAAAACCTGCCTGAGCCCAAAAAAATTGCCACGTTGTCAGCTCCACTCGCTAAGCCTGCGGGCAGAGCTGCTCAGTCTGCCATGGTCCCCATGGGAAGTTGAACCTACTACCTTTTCTATATAGATCTACATATTTTATTTTGTGTCTGGATCACTGTTTTATTAAAGATGAATTGAGGTCTGTATCTGGGACCTTAGTCCATCAGTTTTCCAGCTCTACATTAATGACATACGAGCTATAGGACAATATATGGTTCTAACATTACTCTTCTTGCCTTCTACAAGTAGCTTTCTTAGACTTGGAGGTGAAATAGGGGTGGAAAGGTGGACTTGAAGAGGATAGTAGAACAATGTACTAGCCATCACTGGGTTTATATGTCAGCCATTACTACTTTGTCTTCCAGCTAGCTAAGGAGTATGGCATGGATTTCTATGAAACAAGTGCCTGTACCAACTTGAACATCAAGGAGGTAAGAATCTTGGGGATGGAATAACCCAGGTGAGTAGAGCTTCCAGGTCAGTTGTCATCTTTGCAATCCAGTCTGATACAAAGTTTTCCAGGTCACTGAAATTTAATGGACACCCATACAACACTGTCTTCCACTTATAACTGTCTCCTTCCTTCCTTCCTTCCTTCCTTCCTTCCTTCCTTCCTTCCTTCCTTCCTTCCTCTGTTGAGGAGGAAAAGACAGAATACATGTATTTTGATTAATAGAGCTGGGAATTCAGTAGAAAATCCTTGGGCTCATCTATAACTCTGTACTCCAAGCAGCCACGTGGGAGAAAAAACAAATTACATTATACTGTTGTATTAAAATAATGTTTTATGAAAGTGAAGCTTATCCAATGTGTTGAATATAAGTAATTAACAATTGCTTTGTACTGCTGGAATGAGTTTCTGGTTTGATATAATGGAATACCCAATTTTCACTGAAACTCACCTAAAGCAGCCTTTTGAATACAGCATACCAAAATGCAGCCTCATGATCAGGAAGAATTTATCATGATGTTTATAGCAGGTAGGACATCCTTTTTTGTGCATCACTGTGCAAAGCTGTTTAATACAACTCTGGTTATATTACCCGCCACCCGCCCTGAGTCCTGGTGTGCTGCCTCATTGTGGCAGGGTGATGTTCCTGGGAGGAATGAGTGAGGAATGCCGGGAGTGTATGCCAAGAGTATATATTCCCAGCAGGGTCATCCAAGGCATGAAGATCATCCCAGCTGCCTAGCGTGTAGGCACCTTTATTGGGCAAGGGCAATATAGGAAGATGTTGGAGACGGATGAACACTTTGGTGACAATGGCAAAGGCATTGTTTTGTATTGCATGTGACAAGGCAATGATAAATCATTCTTGTATTTTATCAAGAAAACCACATGGACAGACAATATAAAGTGACTGAAGAGATAGTACTGGATGATGGCCCCTCAGATCAAATGACCCTCAATGTACTACTGAGAAAGAAATGAGGGTCATTCCAAGTACTAATGTTATTTATAATGTGGCTAGATTAAAGCCTTTGGGACATCTAGTTATTTATGTTGCCATACAGAAAAAGAAAATCCGAAGCTGCAAAGACATAATGAGAGTAGGAGCATGGAATGTAAGAAGCATGAACATGGGAAATTTCACTCAACACAGTGAAAGATGAAATGAAACGACTACTAATTGACATCTTAGGCATCAGTGAATTGAGATGGATTGGGATAGCACACTTTCAGTCAGAAGAACACACTGTTTACTACTCAGAACACAAAAAAGTTCTGAAAGAAGGAACTGCAAAGGTATAGCAAGAGCAGTACTTGGCTACAATCCAATCAATGACTGAATAATATCAATTACGTTTCATGGACAACCCTTTAATAGGACGATCACACAAGTTTATACTCCAACCACTGATGCAGAAGAACAGGAGGTTGATGGGTTTTATTATCAAGTTCAATTTGAAATTAACAGAACATGCAAGCAAGATGTGCTATTTGTGATTAGAGACTGAAATGCCAAAGTTGGAAATATTAAGGAGAAAAATGTAGTTGGATTATATAGTTTAGGAAACCAAAATGAAGCACAAGAATGATTTATCAATTTCTGCTACTCAAATTATTTCTTCATGGCTAACAATGTCTTCAGACACCTAAAAAACATCTGTATACATGGACATCATCAGATGGAGTATATACAAATCAAATTGTTTATATTAGTGCTAAAAAGAAGTGGAGGAACTCAATTATATCATCAAAGGCATGGCCAGGTGCTGACCAGAATAGATCACAAACTGTTCATGTGCAAGTTCCAAATTAAGCTAAAGAACAAAACCAACCAGTTTCCACATTAAGAACTTGAGCATATTCCCACCATTTACAAGGAGAACATCAGGAATTGCTATGAAATCCTGAACCTCATTGATAGAGAACCAGAATGTGCAATGAACTTAAATAAGTTGTTAAAAATAAATGTGAAAAGAGACTGCCAAGGATGAAGAAACAGAAGAAAGCAAACTGAATGTCAGAACAAACCGTGGAAATTGCAAAGAAGAGAAACCAAAACCAAGAAAAATAAAAATCTCAGGAAGGAACTTAACAGAATTTCAGAGAGCTGTTAAAAGAGACAAGTAGCAGCATCATAACATCTGTAAAGACATCAAAGATGGAAACAGACGTGGAAAAACAAAATCTTCTAAGAGATCTCTGAACTCAGGGAGGTTCCAACCTCAAATTGGTATAATAAAGGATGCAAATGGACATAGTAACTGATTCAAAGAAGATCAAACAAAGATGGAAGGAGTATACTGAAATACTGTACAGTAGAGATGTCAACATCCAAGATACCTTAGAAGATATTCCCTCCTTACAAGAACCTCTAGTACTAGACGATGAGGTTAGATCAGCACTCAGATAATTACCAAGTCAGAAGGGTACAGGAACTGATGAAACATCCCACAGAAATATGTCAAGCAACAGGAGAAGAATCAGTAAAAATTCTAACCAAGCTATGCCAGCAAATCTGGGGAATGTTACAGTGGTCAACAGATTGGAAGAGGTCAATTTGCATTCCAGTTCCAAAAAATGAGACTTAATAGAGTGTGCAAACTATCATACAATTTCCTTAATTTCACATGCTGGCAAAATAATGCTTAGGATCATGCAATGCAGATTAGAGCCCTTCATAGAAAAAGAGATGCAAGGGATCTGCAAGCTCAAGTAATAAAAGTCAAGGAGCACAGTGAAAAAGGGGACTAACATTAAACATAAAGAAGACCAAACTAATGACAACAGTACAACAACCCTTAGAATTGACAATGAAGATATTGAAGTGGTAGATAACTTTTGCCTTTTAGGATCAACCATCAATAGTAAAGGAACAATCAGTCAAGAAATACGCCACAGACCAGCACTTGGCAGAGTAGCCATGAAGGCCTTGGAAAAGATACTGAGATGACATGATATGTCTATAGCTACAAGTATCAGAATAGTGCAAGGAGTGGTATTCTCTGTGACACTCTATCAAAGTGGAACTTGGACTGTGAAGAAGTATGATAGAAAGAATATTAACACTTTTGAAAGTTGGTATTGGAGAAAACTCCTGAGAATACTGTAAACAGCCAAAAAAACAAACAAATAGATCATTCAACAAATTAACCCAGAGTTCTCACTCCAGACATAAATAACCAGGTTCAAACTATCATACTTCAGACATGTTATGCAAAGACCTAGCTCTCTGGAGAAGGCTCTAATACTGAGAAAGATAGAAGGAAAGAGATGAAGAGGACAACCAGCAGCAAAGTGGATTGACTCACTTACAGTGGTGATGGATGCACCATTGGAAGACCTGAAGGACCAGGTTAGGGACAGGTTATCATGGAGAAAATCTATCTATGTGGTTGCTAAGAGTTGACATCGAGTTGATGGCACATAATCAATCAATCAATGGTTAGAGACACATATCTCACTAAGCCATAATATCCTTTGGGGGCAGGGGTAGTTTTAGTGTATGGTTTGAATTTGGCCACTGTGGCTTGTAAACTATGGTTCATAGCTTAGCATTTTATGTGAATCCAGCCAATAGTTGCTGATTCAGTAAAGAATAAATAAGCAGACCATGGCATAGCACAGCCTGTGAAACAGATCTGTATATGGGGGTGGTGGGAAATAGAGTAAAACTGATATATAGATAAGGCATGACTAAGCCCTTTATTTCATGAGAAATACTGTGTAATTTTCTCACTAAATCAGCTGGAATCAAAAAGTGTTAATAATGCAAGAAATGAAAAGAAGCTCTACTTAACCAGCTGATAATATAGTCCATATCTCTCACTGTACCATGTTTTTTAAAATAATGCGATGCTCACTTCCCCCAGAAAAGGCTTAGATAGAAGCTCTGGCTCTGGATCTTGAAAGGACAATGTCAACGGATGATTTCTGATCATGCTACAGGTCTCTTCTAAATCTAGATCCTATTGAAAGAAAAACCCTCACCAGTAGCAAATCAAACATTCCCAAGCAAGGAAACTACACAGTTTTCAAACATAGCAATATGAAAAAGGTATACTTTTAAGTATGTTTGAGTTGTCTAAAATAGGTGCTCAGGTAGGTGACCTAGTGCTTGTATAGCTTAAGTAGCAAATTCATTTAATTCTAAACCCCCACAGTCACCCAGATCGCAGGGATCATAATTATCTTGGTTGCTCCTCTTTTTCAGTCTTTCACTCGTCTGACAGAGCTGGTCCTGCAGGCTCACAAGAAGGAACTGGAAGGACTCCGCACTTATGCAGCTGATGAACTGAATCTGGTCGAGTTGGAAGAAGAAGCAAGCAAGCCGGAGGGCTCAGAGCATTCTCCCAAGGCCTGCTGGTGTTGAAGGCCTCCCAGTGTCCTTTTCCCCACGCCCCCAGTGCAGGTAGAAAAGCTGCCACTTAGAGAGGGCTGACTCGCTGTCCTCTGTCCCTCTTGTCTTTGGTTGCCAGTCTGCCCGCCATCTGCCCTGGTGGATCCTCTTTGCATTTCCTGGTGTTTTTCCTTGATTGGTGGTTTCTGTTGCCCCAAAGCTCCCTGGATCCAAATACCTTCAGATGGCTCACAATATGCAGAACATGACCCTGCTATCTTCATGGAAGAGCTGTGGTTAGCAATCATGGCTGAGGCTTGTCCAATAATCCATCTGACTCCAGATGCTCTGAAGCCTTGCCTGTTTCTGTGGATAGCCTGCTTGAGGCTAGGCCTGTTCCCTAAGAGTGGGAGAAGGAGTCTCTCTGTTCCATTCACTGTCTTCCAGGCCCATCCTCTATAGCAGGCCCGTAGATGGCTTTTTAGTCTTTTCCCCCACATGCCTGGCCATCTCATTTCTGGATCTGTCCTAATGCTTGTGCAGCATTGTGCTCGGGCCTGGGGCTTTCCAGCTGCCTTAGCTGCAGCTTTCTCATTCATACTGGGTTTCCTGAAATTCATCTCAGCAGAAAACAAAACAATTGACCTCTTGTTCTGTTCAATTGCAGCGCTGGGAGTAAGAAGAATCTATCTCTAAAGAAAAGGGGCCATATGGTTAAATTTGCACCTCCAGCTGTTATGAGAGAAGAAAGTTTGCCTCTTCCCAGTCTAGATTTCCATTCTAGAATACTTTAGAGCCCTGTGTTATAGGGCAACCAGGAAAGAGCCTTTCCTGTGATTTGCTCCAAAACTTATAGGAAGCTTTCCATCCTGTGTATTTTGGGAGGAGGAGGATCTCGGTCAATCAGGTGCCCACCTAAGTTAATCTCTCTGGACCAGTGGAAGCAGAAATTCCACTCTCTGTGGCATGTGTCCAGACCTGGCTTTGGCAGACTCCTTTAAATGATTTCCCCACTATCTGCTGGAGCTCTAATCAAGGAACAGATACTGTAATCCGTGCATCAGACCTTCATCATTTCTTGCTGCCAAGGTCCAACTTGTAAGAAGTTGTTCCAGACCCATTTATGTCCTCTCTTTAGAATTTTCTCTGCCAGCTCCTGAAATGTAATCCAATACATCTCAGAGGGCAGGGAGGATTTTTGCCATGTGCTGCTAACATGCTCAGTTAAACAGACTAAAACCAGCCTCTCTGCATGTTGCACCAGCATCCTCCTCTTGTCTTGGCATTGACTTGCTTGATGGGGGAAGCCTAACACATTCAGTGGCATGCCTGGTACTCTATATGCCTGCCTGTTCCAGGGTAACAGCTCCTTGCGTGCCAAAACCACGGGGCTGCTAAGATACCTCTCTTCTATATGTACTAGAAATGGACCACAACTGCTCATCCATAAAGAGCAGTTGTTTACTGGAGGCTTTGGGGTGATATGGAATGATAGTTTGGGGATTGTTCTTTACTTGGCCTTTAGTGGATGGTTTTGCCAACGCCATTCAGTCCATTGCAAATGGCTATTGCGGCATTTGCTGCTAGTTAAACTGTCCCTTTCTAACAAAGGCTGGATGACAAATAGATCTATATTCCTTTACTCTTTTCCTTCTTCTATATATTGGAATTGACTGTTTCACTCAAGCAAGGAAAGGGGGAAAACAGTATCAAGTAGTGAAAGACAGGAACAATGAGAATGCCATAGAGTGGAAATAATGCTGGTGACATGATGTAAGTCAATAACAAGGAACTTGTGGTCCTCTAGATGTTACTGAATGAGAGTTCCAAGCATCCCTGTTTGTGCCAGCTGAGGTTACTGGGACAGTTCAGCACCTGGAGGGTCATAAGTCCCCCTCTCCAATCTAAATGTTTTGCCCTGAAAGCAGAGGGCCTTGAAGCTCTGGAAATGCTCTCTTTTACAAGTGTGTTATTTCCAAATAGCTAGTTTGACCTCTTTCCTTGGGTTGGATGGATTTGAACTGGTACCAAGCCATTACAATAAGTGGAAACACTGGTGTTCTACCCAACAGTGCCTGTTACTGGCAGAGGGACTCTTGTGCTACAGATTACCGAGGGAGGCTACAAGATTGATCGTTGCTGCTGTTGTTGTCACAGGGGAACCACTTCTTGCCAGAACTAGTTTGATACTAGAGAAATTATAGACACAGACATACACATAGCTATTAATTTATTGTAGGTTGATTAGGACCCAAAGTATGTTGTAAAGGTCAGATTACAGTGAAGATGGTCTGAGAACCTAGAAGTCTGTCAAGGGAGAGGAAAAAGGAAAAGACTGAAGAAAATGGGACAGACTGAAGAAAAAAGGATTGTTTTTATTTTAATGTATCTTTTTCAAAGCCCAAACGTTATTGGGCCACTTCTTTGGAGCATTATTTGCTCTTAGTTGCTTTTGTCTGTATAATGAGTTTCAAAAGTTAAATGAAGGCTGAAGGCCAGTTCCTATGTGCTCACTGCCCAAGGCCTGATGACTTCCTTCCCCTGACCAATTCTTTCCTGCTTTGATGGTGAACAGGTTTATCTTTGGTGAGTACAATTAGCAGTTTTTAAAGACTGCTTCTAAACCTCTACTATGGAAGGGTTGTGTGGGATGAGATATGTTACAGCATCCATTTACCACATGCTCAGGACAGTTAGAGATGGGAATAAAGCAAAGCAAAAAACCAGATAGTGGCTACTGAAATATGTGAAGCAGTTCCTGGTTCTTTAAAACTTGCAATATGCTGCTTTCAAGAAGGCCTGCCTGAAATTATGAAGGAGAGGTATGTCACTGAAGGGATTGGGCAGCACTTCAAATTGCCAAAGCTTTCAAGACCCAAGTCCTACAAGCCCACGTGGAAAGATATAAAAGCACTGGTCCTTGGGGAGATCCATGGAATGTCCCCAGTAGCTGTTCCTGCCTGTTGCAGTTTAGCATCGTGTTGATCTACTTGCTCTCTTTAGGAGCTGAGAACATAGCTGCTGATGCTGCTACCAATGCACAAAATTGACCCCACATTAAATTCTGTGTGTTCAGAAAGTGAGACAAGACAAGAAAAGGAGCAGATGATGCTTTTGGCCCATTGATGGAGGTATATGTGTTCTCATTACCTAGACCAGCAAGAGCTCTTTCTAGCATTTAGCTACTTGAGAGTTGTTGGTGAATCTTCTAGTTTGCAACCCTGAGCAAAATAAGTCATGTTTTTAGCATCTGGGCAGGAGTAGGTAACCAGATGTCACTTGATGGGAGTACAAAGCCCATCAGCCCTAGCCAGCATGGTTGCCAAACCCTGGTCTGGAAGATTGCATTCTGAGTTGCTGATGACTTATTGAAAGCAAATGTCTCTCACTCAATATCAGTATTTTTGGGGCAGATTAGAATGGTGCTCCCTTGAGGCCACAAAAGTGGGTTTCAGGCCAGTATCTGGGAAGGGAAATGAGTGGATCCTGACAATGTAATGCTATCCAGTATTCTGAGGCTCCTCCTGTCCTGCAAGTCATGGGCCACAGCAACTTCTCTGTGTGTAGCAGAAAGAGTTGCACATAATTTGTCACGGGATCCAGCCAAACGTTCAACTTTCTGAATCCTCTGCTGTGTCTGTACTTTGTGAACTTTGCACTCTGACTGGGTTTCCTTGTATAACCTGTCATTGTAATTCATTACTTTAAACAACAAATTAACAAAACATTTACAAATAAAGATTCTCAAAGTGGTTGAGGGCTCTTGTATTTCCTTACCAGCTAATTAATCCAGTATATGCTTATGAGAACTTCACTTAGGGCAGGGTGTGTTGCGTCAAGGGCTGTACTTCATCTTTAAGTTGTATGCTAAGTCTATGTTCCCTAAAGTAGTGGGGAGGGCTGAACAAAACCTAATTCACTTAACATTTAACTAAAAGTAAAGCATGATTTTACTTTTAGTTAAATATAACTAAGTGAATTAGGTTTTGTTCAGCCCTCCCCACTAACAGCGTTCCACA
Source organism: Charina bottae (assembly GCA_023362775.1). NCBI lineage: Eukaryota > Metazoa > Chordata > Lepidosauria > Squamata > Charinaidae > Charina > Charina bottae. The sequence goes on from JALMGJ010000001.1 coordinate 202,923,420, forward strand.
CGCATCATGCCGGCCACATGACCGCGGAAGCATCTTCGGACAACGCTGGCTCTTCGGCTAACAAACGGAGATGAGCACCGGCCCCTAGAGTCGGACACGACTGCACAAATGTGCGGGGATACCTTTACCTTTACTTAAACTATGATTACTCTCATAATTTATCTAGTCATTTCCCATTTCTGTTCCATTAAAGGCTGCAACCTTCTGGAGGCCACTAGGAGTGGGATTCAGCCCTGGGAGTTCTGACTTGAAGCATAGCGAGATCAAGCTGGAAATCTTTCCCATCCTAGAAAAACGATGCATAGCACCAATTTTGTTTAATTCATACTACAAGTGGGTTCCTTGACCTAACAGATGAACCAAAACAGAAAACTCCATTTGGAAGCAGGGAAGCCAGCCTCATGCATCAGTACAATCAAAACAGCACAACCAACATTGTTCAGGAGCCCACAAGAATTATAGCCTATTGTTCAAATGTGTGACCACCTATGATTGAAAGTGTTCTGGATTAAGATGGCTGTTTCCAGCATGGTGGTATAAAAAGAATAAATTGTAGAGAGAAATATAATATTCTCACCATTTAAACTAAGCCTGCCAGAAGTTTGAATGACTAAAATCAATGACATCCACCCTTGGATCATGTCCGTACCTCACGTTCTGCACATGTGACTATAGTACAGTTACAGTCTGTACAGTAAGATATTTGTCACTCATCACCTTGGGTGACTGCCTTCTCTTAGTTGAGTTAAAGTAAGATCCAGATTGATTCATAGCTAGGTACATGCCAAAAAAATTGGGAGTTTCATCCTAGGAGAGGGGAAGGCTACTGTCTCAACTATTACATTTATTCCAGCAGAAATTTTTAAATCTGGGTTATTGCTTATGGTTTGGCAAAGCAGGCCATTATGCTTTGTTCAACAAACCACTATTAAAGCAAACAGTAACTTAGCACAATATGTGAACTCAGTCAATAACAGTTGTGGATGTAACTACTTGGTGTTTGGACAAAATGGTCCTTTGTCCTCATGTTCTCAGAATGCTTTTGCTTGGCACTGGTGGAACTTGCATTAATACAAGTTTGCTTTCCTCCCTTTTTAGAAAATCATATCTGATTACTGTGCTCTGGTTACATGTATTACCTCTCCCTGCTTAAGGTCTCTGGGAATCTGATCCTACAGTTAATAATTCAGTGCATGTTCTTGTGCCAGAAGCAGAAAGGCTTTCACTAACTGGCTAGAAAAGAGGATGTGTCATTTTTCTTTTCAAATGATGTGTTGCGACTCTCAGAACAGGGCAAGTCTCAGTCAATTTGGGGAAGGTCACTATCCATTTTCATTGATTCAAAATATATAAAAATGAATTGTATATGGAATATATTTAGAAATCTTTCATAAGAATGTAGCAACAGATGCAAGCAAATATTTTAATCTTTTTTCACTAAAACATAAGACTTTGTTAATAGAATACAAAATAAACAGACATCTGTCATAAATGGTTTATAAGCTCAATAGCTGCATCTGTATGGCTAGTAATTGTCAACACCTATCAAAATACGACTACCAGTCAAGTGGCTGGATGGCCTTGCAGGAGATTGATTTGTTGTCCATATCAAAGGCATGTTTTGTCATAAAAACTTAGAGAAGCTGTTTTTTCTCTTATATTTTCAGTCATATGGGACATGCAAGTTCTTTATTCCTATTTGTGGATGAACAAGGGTGGAGGGGGGCAAGGGATGTGATTAATTGTATCATCAACTGCAGGAAGGCCAACAAAAGTGTGACTTACGAAACACTTAATAGATATTTTTCAAGTGTTTCCAATGGGATGGTTCACCAGAACAACCTCAGAAATGACTCCCAAATACATTCATAAGAAGAGATGTTCACACCAGGGAGTAGGCTTGCTTCAGAATCCACGCTCTCTTTGGCGACCACAAAATGTCCAGCATTCTGGATTTCTATCATCCCAGGTCTAATCAGTGCCCTCAGAAGCAATGCTCCCCACTCAACCACTGTTTCTTTTCTGTTCATGGTCTCAAGTAGTATCTTATGAGAATGTTGAAATTCAAGTTACCACCCGTTCAGCCAAAGGTACAACTAGGATAGAACTACTAGCTGTATATCCACACAGTAATATACACAACTTTAATAAGTCAGCAAAGGTTTTTTCTTGCCTTCCACTTTTCTTCAGAGGCTCTCTGAAAAACTAAAGATGCCAGGCATGGCTTCATTCTCTGCAAAGCCCCTAGACGCAAAGGAAAAAAAGTTGCTGCAACTCATGGACTCTGCTTATCTCTTAGAGTGAGTGTCTTTGTCTTAAGCAGCATGAATTATTGAGGACTGGCCAAAGTATCACAACGGCTTAGATTGCAGGCTTGCAATGGAACTCGCTTGTTTTTGTCCCCAATCAGGAAAGAGCTAGATCAGTAACCAGGAGGGGCTCCGCTTTCTGCACCTCACCCTAGGAAGAAAGGCCTCTTGGTGCAACCAAGCACATGAGTACACAGAAGGGCATTTGAAGCAGTCAACTGGATCTGCAAGCGGCTCACACCGTTCCCCTCTCGGTGCGCTTGGTCTACACAGCCATGACTCCCATAGCCAAATCCTTCTACGATCTCAGTGCCACTGACCTCCAAGGGGAGAAAGTGGACTTCAACAATTTCAGGGGAAGAGTGGTTTTGATAGAGAATGTGGCTTCCCTCTGAGCCACCACAGTGAGGGACTACACCCAGATGAATCAGCTGCAGAGCAAATACCCTCGACGGCTGGTTGTACTGGGTTTTCCTTGCAATCAGTTTGGCTATCAGGTAAGCACCTTAATTCAATCTGGGTTCATGATTTTTTGTGGCAATAGGTAGTTCTTTCTTCTGCAACCGCAAAATTGGTTTCTCTTCCATCATGAAATCATTGTTCCTCCTTGAGTCCTTAAATGCTTAGAAACCAGGATTTTTATCCTATACCCACTAACGTGGGAGCTGGGAAGGGTGGGGCATATATAGGAGGATCAGATAGCACATGCATTCTATAATTGATCATTTCTCCTTGCTGAGATGTTACTCATCTGAAAGAGTCAAAGTGGTGGACAGAGAATGATGTTTAATACATTGTTCAGCCCTGCAAGATTCTTACAAGAGAGCAACAAGATGCTCCAAAAACATATTTAAATGTAAAGTTCATAAATCAAGCAGATTATGTGCTGCCTATTTAGGAAAGAGCATCTTCTTTTACACAAATGTGGTGTTTTGTTAACATACATTATTTTTCCTTGTTTCTGAAGGGGGAGTCTCTGTTAAGACCAAAGAAAGTGCTATTTAACATGTGTATTATTTAACTAAGACCAAAATTCTACTTTTGGTTAACCATATTCCTCCAAACATCACCCTTGAACCAAATGATCTCAGGCAGCCTTCTCTAATCTTAGGTCCATGAAATGTGGTTGATTTCAATTCCCATGTTGGGTTGAACTTATGGGAGTCCAGCACTCTGAGGGACTTGGGAAAAGCTGCTATAAGGGAAAAGATAGAGGGAATTAATTCAGAGTCATCAGTTTAAAACCTTGGATAAATATGGCCAATTCAAATAATGAGAAGAAAAAGAATTATTAGATATTTGATCATTGATGGGATAAGAGAGAAAAGGAAATCTAATTTATATCAACAACAAATCTTTCTGTGCTTGCAACTGTTCTTGTTTCCATCATATCAATAACCAATTTGTTTGCTGTGTTTTGTCCCTTAAACTTCTCACACCTCTCTCTCTCTCTCTCTCTTTTTTTTGGATCTCACCAACTCCATCCAACCACAACTTTCTTGGCCTTCCCATTTCTCTCAACCCATTCACTTTTCCGTCTTGTATTTGTTTTGCAATTTAGTCCTTATTCTCTTTATATGACCAAACCATGTTAAGATACTTCTTTCATATTGGTCATTCACTTTTGAATTCAATCCTCATTAATTCATCACCCTATCTGATATGTTTTAACACAAACACTTCTTAAACATCCTATTCCACTTCATTTATATTTCTTCTGACATACCTAACTCTCATTCCATATAATAAAGTAGGCAAAAGCATGCTCTTCTTTCAGCATTAATCACAATAGACCACATGTTACCTGATACCTTTCTAGCAGCATTTGCAGATCTTAATGTTTCTCCATTTTCCCGGCTTTAGTATATGGTCTATCAAGGTACACAGGTACACCTACTGCCTGTAGTTTTTCACAGTGTGCATATAGTTTGCTACTGTTCACTCTATTTTCTCTGTCAAACATAACTATCTTGTCTTTGACACATTAATTTTCCTTGTGTTAATCTATCTAATATTCACTGCAAATCATTCAAATTCTAAGCCAGCAATGCAGAATTGTCTGCATCCAAAAGTACACATACAAGTAGTCCTCGCTTAGCAACCACTCGTTCACCTACTGTTCAAAGTTACAACAGTGCTGAATGAATGGTAGTTATGGCTGGTCCTTGAAGATACAGCTGTTGCAGCGCCCCTGTGGTCACGTGATCAAAATTCAGGTGCTTGGCAGCCCACCCACAATTACGACTGCAGGGGCACTTTAACTCTTCCCACCCGCCTATCTTCCCCCCATCTCTGGACTTTTGGCTGCACTGCTCTCCACCACTGCTTACCCCTGCCACCCCCCACTGCCCCCAGCTGACCTTCCTCCTCCCGCTGCTGCTGAGGTGCACCCGGCCAAAAGGGCAGAGATGGGGGAAGATAGGTGGGGGGGAGTTGAAGCGGAGGCAAGCGTGGCAGGGCAGCAGAAGTGTGAGGTCCTCCCCTAATGACCTCAACCGGGACTAGCAGAACTGCCATTGCTAAGCGGTGCAGCCACATGATGTTTTGCCTAACAACCGCTTTGCTTAGTGACAGAAATTCCGGTCCCAATTAGGGTTGTTAAGTGAGGACTACCTGTATATTCATATTCCATAATGTCACAAGCATTCCTTATGCATTTGTTACAGTGTCACAACGTCAATTGTCCATAAATACATTAAACAAGCAAGGGGTATCATATATCCTTGTCTTACAGAGTGAACCATTCACTAATCATACAATTTATTCTCACACATGCTTTACTTTCATCGTATGCTGCTCTTGTTGCATTCAACTGCATATTTTTGCAAATCATTGCATAGTTCAAGCCTATTCACTTTATCATATACAGTACTTTCTCTAAATGAACAAAGATGTATACATTACTCAGTGACCTCTCTAAGAGCAAAAATCAGATTTGCATGCACTCCCTGTGGTGTAAAGGCATATTCAGCAAGCTCTTGCTCAACTCACATAACCTCAGAACATTTGGCAGCCCAAAATTGTAGGTATTTACTAGAAACCTAACAAACTGAAAAGTTTAAAAGATACATAATTGATGATCAATAACTTAAAGCTTCGTATCATAAATTGAGTACTGAAAATCTTATGCTAGGTAAGGAATGTATTGTTGAGGGATTCAAAACATTTCATTTCAAAAGGATTTGCAGTTGATGAAAAGTTGCCATAGGAGACTTTTCTTAGAGCAACAGTAAATATTTGGATGTTTCTGGATCATTTTCAGTTGCTTAATAAAACCAAAATACTGTTTGTTAAAAACATATACATCTTGCCGGGTGTTCTTTTCCACCAAGAAGAAATCAGGTAATGAAAACAATGCTTCACAGCTCTTGTTAGATTAGGCCAGAATCCATTTGGGAATCTGAACCTAGCAGGAAAAAAAGCCTCTATGAAGATCTCTATTGTCAGTCACAATAGATGCTCTGAAAGGCTTGTTTTTATCTCTTTCTTTCTGTTGGGATAAAGTTTGCTCCTTTGTTGACAATATGCAAGCATGCTGCCTGGGGAATTCTGGGAGTTGAAATCCACATATCTTAAAGTTGCCCATCAGCAAGGGATGTTTGCAGGGTAGATAAAAAAAGTCAAGATGGTGGCCACCATGGTGCAATTGAAGCTCCACCTGTTTCTTATGTACACCCTCATGTCTTTTTTGACCATACCCCTTGGACACATCTGCCCACGAGAGAGAATCTAGAACAGTGTTTCTCAATCTTGGCAACTCCTTCCTGATTACAGTAAAAGCCACTGGCCTAAGTATTTGTGGCCTGTAGTAAAATACTCTTGCCCCACATTTCCAGTTGTGAGCATTCATGAGTAGTGCAATATTCCCAATGTGCCGAATGAAAATATTTATTTTAAAATCCCACTTTCTCACTTTAGTTCCTTTATGGCATTATATCTTACCTTTCCACTGAAAGCTCAAGGCAGCATACTTGGGGAGGTAGGTGAATGGAGATATCACCTCTCATTTTATTCCCACAACTGCCCAGGAAGTAGGTTGAGAGTTAGTGACTGCTCTATTCACCAGGGGAGATCCATGGCTGAGTGGGGCCTTGAATCTGGGTCTTTAACTATACTACCCTGTAGTACATCTTTTGTGTACTTATCAATTTCTCTACCTTGAGTAATTGAGATTACTCATCCCCATGCCTAATTTTAAGGAGTTTCTCCTGGACTGTTGTGCATCTCATCTCTCCTTGCTCCTGTGGGAAAGAATCTTGACACACTTCATGCTTTTTGAGCAGTCTTCCCTGACCTGATGTCTCTGAGTGTATTGCACCTCAGTTGTTGTACTCCTTTCCCAGAGCTGAAGTTCAATGTCTCTGAAGCACCCCAGGGTAAGGAAACTTGTATCTGAGGATAGAATCAGTACAAGGTACACCTAACTCTCTACATCAGAGCTTTCCAAACTGTGTGTCGGGACATGTTAGTGTGTCGGCTGCAGTGTCTGGGTGTGTCACGGCGGCTGCTGCCTCTGAGCCCTGCCAGGATTCTGCGCAGGTCCTAGTGCCTGCCTTGTGCCTTGATGCCTCCAAACCTGCCCTGCCAGGACTCCGCGCAGGTCCTAGTGGCTGCCTTGGGCCCTGCTGCCTCCAAACCTGCTGTGATTCCGCGCAGGTCCAAGTGCCTGCCTTGTGCCCTGCTGTAAGAGTGTGTCGCGAAATGATGCATGTCTAAAAAGTGTGTCACCAACATGAAAAGTTTGGAAAGCTCTGCTCTACATTGACACCATTGAGACAAGCAAGGGAGAGGCCAAATTTGCCTCCTATGCAGAAAGTTCTGGTTCTCATCCCATTCTACTTCCTCCCAAACAGGAGAACTGCACAAATGAAGAGATCCTCCATAGCTTGAAATATGTGAGGCCTGGGTCTGGGTTTGAACCCAACTTTACTCTTTGCCAGAAGTGTGAGGTGAATGGCAAGAACACCCACTCTGTCTTTGCCTACCTGAAGGACAAACTCCCTTACCCAGATGACAATCCTTCCTGCTTCATGATGGAGCCAAAGTTCATCCTATGGAGCCCAGTGCATCGCTACGACATTTCCTGGAACTTTGAGAAGTTCCTGGTAGGACCTGAAGGAGAACCTTTCAAGCGCTACAGCCCCAAGTTCCTCACCAGCAGCATTGAGCCTGATATCCAGCGCCTCCTGAAGCTTGCCAAATAAGAAAAAAGCAGAATCCCCAACATTACTTAAGTATCCTTTACACAGGTCAGAAAAATGACTAGGAATTCCCTGCACTGTAATCAGAAATTTCTTCTTTCTGTCTCCTGGTGTAACCACTCAAAGAAACAGCCATGCTCAATTCCCTCCCTCTCTCTCTCTGAATGTTTGAGGTACTTCATCCTAGCAGAGGCAACATCAGACTTCTACTGAGTGACAGTCTCCTCTAAAAGCTTGGAGGAGGAGGCTTGAAAAGTGTAAAAGTGCTGATTCCTTGGCTCTCTCCTTTGCTGGGTACTGTTTGTTTTACAAGTCAAATAAATGAGTTGAAGAACTCCTTTCTCCTCTGTTTATTTTTAAACCAAGCTGCCATTAATAACATCCACTCTGAAAAACTTGTTTTTGAAAAAAAATCACATCTCCACTTCCCATGTTTGCCTTCAGATGTCCCAGCTTCTCCTTGGTTCCTCAGATTATGATGGCATTTCTTAAAAGCAGTTCACATAATGCCAGGACTCACGGATAGCCATTTAATATTCTTATCCTTCCACAGCATAAGGGCTGCAGGGGATAATGGTTTTTGTTACAGACTGAGAGAGGAGGGTTTAACCTTCTGATGGAGCCCTTCTTCCAAAGGTTTTCTGTTTTATTTGTTTTTTGTTTTAATCTTATAACTGGCTGCTACTGGTCAGGCTCAACTGGCTTAGTCAACTAGATTGTTCTTAGCCTGTTTCCAAGGTCCTCTCCAGCCCAACTCCAGGAAGTACAGAAACAGAAGTGCTCTGGATTCACAGTACTGTAAATGTTCTGTCCAAAGCCTAGAAATACAACACGTTAAGCAAATCCTGAATATGCAAGAGATACAGTAGTAGCAGCCTTTCTGATCAAGCAAGTTCTAATAAGAAATTCTCTTTTAAAACAACGTATCCAAGTCTTTATTTATTTTACAAATTTGTATACCACCAAATCTCTGGACTCCAAGCAGCTTACATTAAAAAAACCCAATAAAAATAACACAGTAATGAAGAGTTTAATTGGAAAATGGGAAGAATAGGAAGGACACGTGATAACCACAGAATTCCTATTAAAATCAGTAGAGTAAATCTAGCAAAGCCTTGTTACATACATATTACATACTTAAACAAGATCTTTGATTTCAGAATACCTGCAGAGTTAATTGCAGAGAGGTTGGTTTGAAAGACAGTCTCCTGATTAAAAGTCATTACAAGGAGCTGTTCTTTTTCTCTCCTTTCTAAAGTGTTAGTCACAAGTTTTATTGAAAGTAAAGGAAAAACTAGCCTCTCTAGGAGACTGTTGTTTGACCTAATCAAGCAATATACTCCACCATGTCTGATATCATACTGTAGATCTAGCCAGCATATCAAAAATTGCCTACTAGTTTCCCCCCTTCTCAATAACCCTACAGTTGAATGATAAGGGCACAAACTAGTTTTTATCAGTATCTTCAGGTGAACCTATTTTAGGAAATGGAAGAGGCACACACTATGAGATGGTTCAAATACAGTGGGGCAAAAAAGTATTTAGTCAGCCACCAATTGTGCAAGTTCTCCCACTTAAAAAAATGAGAGAGGCCTGTAATTGACATCATAGGTAGACCTCAACTATGAGAGACAAAATGAGAAAACAAATCCAGACAATCACATTGTCTGATTTGGAAAGAATTTATTTGCAAATTATGGTGGAAAATAAGTATTTGGTCACCTACAAACAAGCAAGATTTCTGGCTCTCACAGACCTGTAACTTCTTCTTTAAGAGGCTCCTCTGTCCTCCACTCATTACCTGTATGAATGGCACCTGTTTGAACTTGTTATCAGTATAAAAGACACCTGTCCACAACCTCAAACAGTCACACTCCAAACTCCACTATGGTGAAGACCAAAGAGCTGTCGAAGGACACCAGAAACAAAATTGTAGACCTGTACCAGGCTGGGAAGACTGAATCTGCAATAGGCAAGCAGCTTGGTGTGAAGAAATCAACTGTGGGAGCAATAATTAGAAAATGGAAGACATACAAGACCACTGATAATCTCCCTCGATCTGGGGCTCCACGCAAGATCTCACCCCGTGGGGTCAAAATGATCACAAGAACAGTGAGCAAAAATCCCAGAACCACACGGGGGGACCTAGTGAATGACCTGCAGAGAGCTGGGACCAACGTAACAAAGGCTACCATCAGTAACACACTACGCCGCCAGGGACTCAGATTCTGCAGTGCCAGACGTGTCCCCCTGCTTAAGCCAGTACATGTCCGGGCCCATCTGAAGTTTGCTAGAGAGCATTTGGATGATCCAGAAGAGGATTGGGAGAATGTCATATGGTCAGATGAAACCAAAGTAGAACCGTTTGGTAGAAACACAACTCGTTGTGTTTGGAGGAGAGAGAATGCTGAGTTGCATCCAAAGAACACCATACCTACTGTGAAGCATGGGGGTGGCAACATCATGCGTTGGGGCTGTTTCTCTGCAAAGGGACCAGGACGACTGTTCCATGTACAGGAAAGAATGAATGGGGCCATGTATCGTGAGATTTTGAGGGCAAACCTCCTTCCATCAGCAAGGGCATTGAAGATGAAACGTGGCTGGGTCTTTCAGCATGACAATGATCCCAAACACACCGCCTGGGCAACGAAGGAGTGGCTTTGTAAGAAGCATTTCAAGGTCCTGGAGTGGCCTAGCCAGTCTCCAGATCTCAACCCCATAGAAAACCTTTGGAGGGAATTGAAAGTCCGTGTTGCCCAGCGACAGCCCCAAAACATCACTGCTCTAGAGGAGATCTGCATGGAGGAATGGGCCAACATACCAGCAACAGTGTGTGCCAACCTTGTGAAGACTTACAGAAAACGTTTGACCTCTGTCATTGCCAACAAAGGATATATAACAAAGTATTGAGATGAACTTTTGATATTGACTAAATACTTATTTTCCACCATAATTTGCAAATAAATTCTTTCCGAATCAGACAATGTGATTGTCCGGATTTGTTTTCTCATTTTGTCTCTCATAGTTGAGGTCTACCTATGATGTCAATTACAGGACTCTCTCATCTTTTTAAGTGGGAGAACTTGCACAATTGGTGGCTGACTAAATACTTTTTTGCCCCACTGTACATAGGGTCTCCAGTGTATTCTCTCTTAGTACCTGCCAAGGAATTTCTTCATCTTTTATATTCTTGACTTTTCACCAAAAGCCATGTTAACCTATGGTTAAAAAAAAAAGGGGGGAAGCATTGTTTGTAGCTAATTTAATAGCATAGTACTACAGTACATGTCTACTCAGAAGTCCCACCAAATTCAATAGAACTTACTCCTAGGTAACTTTGGGAATCCATGGTCTAAACCAGTGCTTTCCAAACTGCTGCCGTTGGCGACACACCAATGGCGGTGGCGCGGGGGCACGCACGGCGGCAGGGTCGTGCACGGTGGCGGCCTTGTGTGTGCCGCTGCCATTGTCTCTGCCACCGCTGCTGTGCGCCCCCGCCCCGCCGCCATGCATGCCCCTGCCGCCGCTTTCAGGTTGTGTTGCGACACATTAAACTGTGTTGCGACACACTAAAGTGTCGCGACACAGTTTGGAAAGCTCTGGTCTAAACCATTTTCATCATCTATATATAAGAAAGACAAACTATTGCTGTATAAACACACAGAGGCACACACACTCACGTAAACATTCACGAGCCTTAATTTAATCAAAACACTCTTTCACATAATTTACAGAGGACCCATATTTAACTGAGGATGGGGGTGGAGAAACTGCCCCTATCCAAGATTTGGATTTGAGAATAGCTGTGCAGGTTTCATGAATTCTACAGGCAGATGGAATGTCTGCAGATACCATCCTCTTGCCATCTACCTGTGGATGATGCAGTATACTCTGCTGGTGGCATTCGATCCAATATGTGTACGAAGACTTAAAATGCATGTAAATATTTGAACAGAAGAATCACTCCTCAGGCTGCCAGGTAACAAGGGGCACCACAAGACTATTATGGGAATTGCTATACAATTAGGGAGAGCATGTTTTCTGGTAATGTTTTTTTCTCTTCAGGGCATGCCAGCTGACAAACAGGAACCACATTAGGTATTCTTGCGCAGACTTTCTCTAGAGAGATTTCCAGCTTAATTCAGCCAATCCCTGACTCTTAAGCCAGGAGAGCCTAAATGCAGCCTGAGCGGTATTTCAGTACACTCCAATCTCTTAAGTGTGAAATACATTTCAGAGGTTCAGTTTGGAATGCAAAGAGAAAGAACAATGGAATCAAATGGAAATATTCCCAAATATGGAATAATGTTCTTATCCTGTTTTATCCTGCAGGTAATTTTCTATATTTATATGCCATAGAGAGCAAGTCCAGCTTTTGCAGACTGGCTTATCTGTTCTACATTAAAAGCATGGCCCACAGTAAATGTTAGTTCCATTCTAGCTCTGCCACCATCACCTTGGGAGTACTGTTATCTAAAGGGGTAAAATATGGACAGCGTAAGCCAGTATTTCTCAACCTCAACAACTTTAAGATGTGTGGACTTCAACTACCAGAATTCTCCAGCCAGCATGCTGGCTGGGGAAATCTGGGAATAGAAGTCCACTCATCTTAAACTTGCTGAGGTTGAGAAACACTGGTGTAAGCCATCCTCCCAAAATGGAAGAGATACAGTGAATAGCTGGCAGGTCTTAATTCCTGAATGCATCCCTTCTGATGTTGAATCCAGAGATTTCAGTAGTCTTTGTACACTCTGGAATAGCAAGAGAAGCAGGAGGCGGCAAACCAAGTCTCTTCACAGATTTTGATTTGCTGCCAGAAACATTTCCCTTAAGTACTGGGTGTAAAATGTAAAAACAAAAACAAATGTGTGCCTAATGGTTTTAAGCAGGTGGTCAGGTCCTGGGGGGCTTCCTTTTAGCTTTAAAAAAAATAAACCCATTACCCTCATTAACTATTCCATTTTGTCCAACCTTCCAGGAATTGAGATCAATACAGTTTTAAGGTAACAGGCCCAAGAAATTATCACTAAGCAACATTAGGAAGGAGCAGGAAAAGCAATCTGTGATTCTGCCTAAGAGCTGCTAGTCTTCTAAGGCTTAGAGACAATGGACACAACTGGTTTCAGTCACATTTATTTTAGGACAAAGAAACATATGCTGAATGCTCTCCTGACAAAAATTAGAATCACCTTTGTTTAGCAATGACTACCTTATGCTCACTATCTTACATAACAAAAAGGCTTAATTTCACAGCAAATGTCTACATACCCACTAATATTTTTTGGGCATTTCAGTAATTTGGATAACAGATTTAGGTCAAATTGTGATAAATAATGTAACTAGAACTGCCTTACAAGATCTACTGTACTTCCCAAAGTGACAGTCCTAGTATTTATTCCCCGTGTCTGGCAATTACAGAATTACTCCTTCCATTGACTTACCATGCCAACTGGCCTTCAGTGTCTCATATTCTATGCTCATAAATAACTAGCTTGGCAAGATGATCTGTGTTAATTTTAGTCTTGTGGTTAAAGATCAGTATCTACTTCTTTGGGCAGGAAAAGTAATTACGACACTGTCATCAAAATCTTTGGTAAAAGAGAGTCATCTCAATCCACATCTCATCAGAGCAGTTTGGCCATGCAACTTACAGCAAGGGCAGACACCACTATGGGATCAGTACAATCTTTCTGAAAGGCCTAATTTCCACAGAGAGTAATGTTTCTAGAATCCATTAGCAGACACCAGGTCCCTTTCTAATTTTGCATATGAGAACTGAAGCTTACATTTGCTGATGGCAGTTTAAGGTAATTTGCATTCAATAACGGTTCAGTGGCTAAAGATTTATGGCCCTTGACTGAGTTTCTTAAAGACAAAACTTCAGTTTAATTAGTCTCACATCAGATGCTCTCCCTACTTAATTTCACAGTGAAATCCTAATTGAAGTAGGCCATGCACCACAGGCTGGCATTACAAATGAACCACAGAAGGGTGCTGGGCTGAATCAAATACAGTTCTGTGAAAAAGCGCTTACCCTTTTTTAGATTTTCTGAATTGATGTGTATCCTTCCCATTGAAATTAATGAGGGTCCTACTGATAAAGGGAATCTGAGCAAACAAGTACTGTAATGCCAACTTTATGAGCTTGTTTCCTTTATTTCATAAGCAATCACCCAAAATATGTGTCAATATGAAACATAATTGCCCCCTTAGACTCAGGAACTGGTTGCACCACCTTTAGCATGTCAGGGGGCAAGTATCCCATCTTTGCAGAAGCATATGAAAAGCTCGGCCTCTCGATTAACATTAAAAAAACCAAAGTGCTTTACCAGCAAGTTCGAACCAATCCCTCCGCAGCGCCATCAATCCAGCTTAAAGGTGTGTCACTAGAAAATGTCGACCACTTTTCTTATCTCGGCAGCCATCTATCTACAAAAGCCGACATCGACACTGAAATCCAGCATAGCCTGAGCTCTGCGAGTGTAGCTTTCTCCCGAATGAAGCGTAGAGTGTTTGAGGATCGGGACATTCGCAGGGAGACCAAAATGCTTGTTTACAAAGCCATTGTACTACCAACCCTTCTGTACGCCTGTGAAACATGGACCCTCTACAAACGCCACCTCCAACTTCTTGAAAGATTCCATCAACACTGCCTCCGAAAAATTCTGCAAATTACTTGGGAAGATAGGCGGACTAATGTTAGCGTATTAGAAGAAGCGAAACCACCAGCATTGAAACAATGATCATCCAACATCAACTTCGCTGGACCGGCCATGTTGTTCGAATGCCTGACCATCGTCTTCCAAATCAGCTACTTTACTCCCAACTTAAGAATGGAAAACGGAATATTGGTGGACAGCAAAAGAGATTCAGACACTCTCTCAAAGCTAATTTAAAAAAATGTAATATCAGCATTGAGAACTGGGAAGCCCTAACTCATGAGCGTTTCAATTGGAGGTCAGCCTTTATTAATGGCGCTATGGACTTTGAAGAAGCACGAGTACAGGGTGAAAGGGAGAAAAGAGCTAAAAGGAAGGCATGTCAGGCAAACCCTCATCATGACCGTCTCCCACCCGGAAACCTATGCCTTCACTGTGCGAGGTTGTGCGGATCCAGAATTGGCCTTTATAGCCACTTACGGATCCACTGTTAAAATTTTACCTTTGGAAGACAATCTTACTCGGCTATGAGTGATCGCCAATGATGATCAATGAATGATGATGATCCCATAGTCTGGGATGTTCACATCACTGCAGTCATTTCAATTAGAATCAGCAGGATTTCTTCATCTGTCCATTCTCTAATGAACGTGAAGCTATATGATTCTCCTATGAGTCAACCATGCCTTGTGGAAGGCTTGAAGGAAAATGGGGTCTTCTTTCACTTGCAGGGATATTTGGGGCACAGAAACAGCTGAGAAACACCTGCTATTTCTATCCTTCTCTAAAGCTTTCTGGGAGATCTTGCCTCTTCCTCCAAGTTCTACATGGCTCTTGATGGCTTAAGGAAAAGGCTTTTCCCCCCCTAACACACAGAAAACTTCACAATAACAATAAGCATTTCTCATACTTTTTTTGGGTCTCCTGCAAATCAGAATTCTTTCCTTTTTAGAGAGTCCTCTATCAAACAAGGAGAGCTGGAGGCAGAAGTAGGTATTGCAGTGGTATAGAAACAGTCACAAAAAGGTCCTCCTGTTTTGGTCCTTTCCAAAGTTTTCTGCAAAACACAGCATCCCCTATGATGCCAATAACATTGATCAGAGCAGTTTTCTACTGACTTGTAGAAAACATTAAAGAGAAAACATCAAAGAAGACCAAAAGCAGCAAGCAGCTTCTCTGCCTTTTCTAACATTTTATGACGCTTTCAGCAAATGAAACTTTTTTTTCTCTTCCTTTTGCTTGCTTAGAACAGACTTCACTTCTGATGATGGCAAACCAAGCTGCTATTTTCTGACCCCTTATCACTTGACTTCCCACATGGATTGAACAGAGTGTGCATTTGTGTTGTGTAAATGTCATATTCCATGAGTTCCTGTCACTTGGTACATGATACAATGGCTGAGAAAAATCAAAACACTTCAGAACAATGGAGTCATCAGCTGAGGATCATCGGGCAAGACACTGATAGAATCTTCCGCCCTGCCGCAGAGCATGCACAGCATGGTATATTCCTGGAATGAGAGACAAGTTATATTTATACTGGGTGAGTGAGAATAGAAGCTTGCTTTATTTGCTGCAGAGATATATTAATTTGTATTAACCAAGAAGTCAATGCACCTGTAACAATAGCCACCGTTCAAGTAAATCTAGCTTATGTAGTTAAACCCTACAAGTGAAATCTTCAAGTTTTTAAGATATATGATGTGCTTATCCATCCTTTTCTTTAATGTGATGAAACAGTTAGCTTTCTTCAACCTGAGGCCTTCCAGACATGCTAGACCACAGCTCCCAGAATTTCCAATAACCATGCTGGCTGAGAATTTTGAAACCTAGTCCACCAAGCTGAAGAAAACCAACTTAGAGAAGGCAGAGTTACCTGATGTTATATCTGTCCAAACTACTTGCTTCTGAGGGGTGATCCTTGGGTTCATCTTATGAAAAAACACGGTGAACTCTAGCTGTTCACCTGCAAAGAACTATACATATTTTGTTTTCATACCATTTAAGTGGAATGAAACAGAAGCTATGGAATCACAGATCCTACAACCTAAGGTTTCTCTTTGAAAGAAAAAAAACTTGTAATTACAAATATAACTTTAAAAAAAGTGAATAACACCAGGCAAAGGGAGGGAGGGGGGAAGATGCATCTTCGTCCTGCCTTCCAGAAATAAATTAAACAGACTAATGAATGTGTCTATTTGGTTAATTAATAATAAAAATGGAGTGAATTCAGTTTTTCTTGACACAATTCTGTTTTTTTTTTCTATCACAAAAATACTATATATAGATAGTACTGTATTTGCTCAGGTTAATACTGGATAAACTGCAGGTATTGAAATGTGATTCTTCACATGACACAATGGCTGCATTAGCTACTTTCAATGGACAGCCTATGGGGTCACATGATACCTGTCCAATCCATTTCTCCATCTCTTCCCCTGTGATCAAAAAGGGAAATAAATAAAATGGTGGATGACTGAAGCCTAGTGCTCTGTTTCTTTTCCAATAAATTAGTGTTTTGTGACTGGCAACATTACTTTGGCCACCTAATGCGAAGAGAGGACTCACTGGAAAAGACCCTGATGCTGGGAAAGACTGAAGGCAAAAGGAGAAGGGGACGGCAGGGGTGGAGATGGTTAGATAGCATCACCGATGTAATGAACATGAATTTGAGTACACTCCGGGAGACAGTGGAGGACAGGAAGGCTTGGCGTGCTATGGTCCATGAGGTCACGAAGAGTCGGACACGACTAAACGACTGAACAACAACAACAACAACAACAGACTGGCAACATCCAGCACAGCAATCTTCTGTGAGAGTATTCTTAACATGCTATTGACATTCCAAACAGGCCACAGGTCCAAAAAGTTTGAGGACATCTAGTTTAGCATTTTGTGTGCAGCTTTCATCTAAGAGAATGTAGGACTCAAAAGACGCATCAGGAGATATATGTCTAGTCTAAATGCTTGTACTAAGGAACACACAGCTCTGAGTCTGATCACTTCTTTAAAATCTAAGCTTTCAGTGTGAATAGCTGTGAATGAAAGTGCTATTCTAACTCTTAGATGTTTCTCAGTCATTTAGGTTGATATGTGTATCAAGCAGGCGAACAGGTCTTCTACTTTACTCCTTTTCAAGCAAGTCTAAGTTCTAATCACATGCTTAGAATTTTGGACTATCTTTGCTCTAATGCCCATAAACCTGAGTTAGTAAGTATTATTCATTATTTATAGCAGCTCCTTAACCTGCTACCTTCCAGATAAGTTTGATGATAAGTCTCAGTATTCCCAACCTGCATGTCCAGGAGTTGTAGTTGTATACATTTGACAGTATTCAACAGGTTGGAGAAAACTGCTTTAAAAATACAGTCATGTGTCAAATGTTTTTAATTACCAGCCACTTACCAACACCTTAAAAGATATGGTGGGTATGACATGAGATTGCTATCAAATATAAAAGCCCTCTATCTCCCCCTGTTGTTCACAAGGAGCAGCTGAAACTACCACTTTGCAATAATTGTGCCAAAATCTGAATGGCAGGATTTTGATTGAAAATCAATATAATTGATTTTAGAAGCAATATAATTAAATTTCATTTATTTTAATAAAATAATTTAAAAAATTAAATTTATATGCCGCCCAACTCCCAGAGACTCTGGACAGTTTACAAATTGTTTAAAACATTAAACGAAGAAAAACAACAAGAAACAAAAAGAAGGGTAAAGATTGAAGAATGACAATTAAATTTATATGCCGCCCAACTCCCAGAGACTCTGGACAGTTTACAAATTGTTTAGAACATTAAACGAAGAAAAACAACAAGAAACAAAAAGAAGGGTAAAGATTGAAGAATGACAAAACTGGATGGGAACAAAGGAACAGAACCCAAGTTAAAAGGAATCTTGGTCATCCTTGCCGAAGAGGCAAGTCTTCAAGGTCCTTTGAAACACCGGTAGGGTGGGGACTGTTCAGATCTCAGGGGGAACCTCATTCCAGAGGGCAGGCACTGTACAGAGGTGGTGTGCTTCTGGGGTCCTGATAGATGGCATTGTTTAATTGAAGGAACCTGGAGTGGGCCAACCCTTCCAGATTGACTTGGCTGGGCAGATACTATGGGAGGCAGAGGGTCCTTCAAGTAACCAGGCCCTAAACCATGTAGGGTTTTACAGGTAATGACCAGTACCTTGAATTGCACCCAGAAGCAAACTGGCAACCAGTGCAGTCCACGAAGCAGAGATATTACATGAAACTGCTGAGTGAGGTCATCAGCCAGTTTGGGGTTCGGTATCAACAATATGCAGATAATACCCAATTATATTAATCAACCCCAGGCTGGCCAAGCGAGGCAGTTATGGTCCTGTCCAAGTGCCTGGGGGCTGTGCAGGCCTGGATGGAAAGGCTTCACCTCAATCCTACCAAGACCGAGTGGCTGTGGATATTAGAGCCTCCCAAGGATTTTCCATCTATACTCTTGATGAAGTAGCACTTCCTCATTTAAGAGTGATGCGCAATCTGGGGGTCCTCTGTCTAATGCACCAGTTGTGCCCCTTCTTGGATATGGCGGTCCTTCAGACAATCACTCATGCCCTAGTCACCTCAAGGCTTGACTACTGCAATATGCTCTACATGAGGCTGCCTTTGAAAACCAGTGATTGGCATGCTCCAGTATGCAAACATGACACCCCTGCTTCGCAAGCTGCACTGGTTGCCAGTATGCTTCTAGGTACAATTCAAGATGCTGGTCATCACCGATAAAGCCTATGTGGCATAGGTAAAGGTACCCCCCGCACATTTGTGCAGTCGTGTCCGACTCTAGGGGCCGGTGCTCATCTCCGTTTGTTAGCCGAAGAGCCAGCATTGTCCGAAGACGCTTCCACGGTCATGTGGCCGCATGACACGCGCGGAACGCTGTTACCTACCCACCGAAGTGGTGCCTATTAATCTACTTGCATTTGCATGCTTTCGAATTGCTAGGTTGGCAAGAGCTGGAGCTAGTGCGGGAGCTCACTCCGCATGCAGGGCTAGGGATTCGAACCTCCGAACTTGCGATCTTCCGATCGACAAGCCTGGCATCTTACCCGCTGAGGACTAGGTTATTCGAGGGTCCACCTATTTCCTATGGTTTCTGCCCGGATGATATGTGCCAGCCAAGTTGGCATGCTCAGGGTTCCTTTAATCAATAGTGCCATCTATCAGGACCCAGGAGGCAAATCTATGTGGAACCCTCCTGTTGGCATTTTGTAAGGACTTAAAGACCTGGTTGTTCTCCCAGGCCTTGGGTTAAGATGGATGGAACCCCTTGTTGGATGTGTTTTGTCTATGTTTTTGTACAGAGTGACCAGATCCCATCTTGTTTTGTTTTGCATTGTGTTTTTATGGTTTATTATATTCTCAGTTGCCCAAAGTCAGTTTGGAATTAGGCAGCACCTAAACGGAATTAATAAATAAATAATAGTTTACATAACTAACCCAACTGGCTGAGTTTGTACAACATAACCACTAATTAACCACATAGACTGGATTCACGGAACATACTAAACTAATGTGTGGTCCACTAGTTAACAGGGTCATATGAAAACACACTGAATTACATGCTATAAATAGTGCAGCTATTTGATTATCAAGACTTCGTGACCCTCAATAAGACAAAAAAAGTTGAAGTAAATTAAAAGGTAAACAAATTCAATGGTTGATCAATGAACGACTCTTATACCTGGTAATCGTCCACTACACCAAAAGTATATTCGTGCCTGGCTATCACATGATGACAATTCTTACATACATCTGAAAAGAAAACCAAGCGATTTAGGAAAACAGAATAGGCTTTAAGCTTACCCTATGCTCTGAAATTGTAAAACAAATCAAATTGCTTATTTCAGTAAATCTGCACTGATTATAGAGAAACCAAAGGATAATGCCTGCAATGAGGATAGAGCTATTGTGGAAGATACTGAAAATAAATGGAGGAGTGCAGCCAGAAGAGAACGGTAAAGAATTGTTTTCTCAAAAACCAGATAGAAAGGAAAGTGAGCAAATGATTTCTCTCTGTCAGCAGCCAGAGTTACAAATACATTTGATCCTGCAGTTATATTTATAGTGACTGAATTCATACTTGACTCTAAGCAATGGGTTTTTACCAGGATCTCCTGAATAAGGCACAATGGGTGGGCTCACACTTGATATTATGTGCTTAGAAATTGAAAGGCTCACATAACAAGTTAAGCCAAAAGCAAACAAGCCGCGTGATGGGTTAATGGATGTGTGAACCCAGCCTCAGTGAATTAATAAATCCATCAATGGCAAGAATTGGATTAAAACAATTTTCCTTGAGTGAAACTTCCTACCCTACTAGATCTTCATTCTCTTCCATCAATCAGCGGTCCCCAACCTTTTTGGCACCAGGGACGTCATGGAAGACAATTTTTCCACGGACCGGGGGTGTGTGTGTTTGCAGGCGGGAGCCAATTGTGCGCACCGGGGGCAGGGTAATTGCGCGCACCGGGAGGCGGGGTTTGCAGGTGGGAGCCCCACGGCCCACTTCCTAACAGGCCGCAGCCCACAGATTGGGGACCCCCGTTCTATATGCTACCAAATTTGCTTTTGAGAGTTCCCCTATACTCTAAAATAGTGTGGCATGTGACACACTGTGAGAGGAAGAATAAATTCATTTATTCCCTTATGCCTATATTGCTAGCAGACAGGTATCACTGGACATAACCCAGTATCCTGAAGTGCATTATTTAGGTAACTGTTACAACAGTTCACTACCATTTTATTTTTATAATGGGAATGAAATGCATGCACATATATCTCACACATAAAAGCATGTCTGGACACATTTAACTTTCAACAATAAACCAGATATCTGGAGACAAGCTCTTAATGTCCATACAATCAAAAGAAGAGTCGGGCCATCTTACGATCATAAGTGATAATTTCCTCTCCATCCTCTTCTTCTGTTGCTTTGTTCACAATCATCACAAAATCCCGTGTTTTGCATTCAGCACAACCAACATAATTCATCAAATAGGATCCGTTCTCCAAGCAAGTGTTACCCTAAAAGATTCAAAGGTGGGAAAATATTTTAATATAGCCAGCTTGAGCCAAATTTACAAATTACTTGAGAGTTTTACACTCAGAACTTCCCACATTTTTTAAAAGCAACCAAGAGAGTGATTTTTAAAAGCAACCAAGAGAGTCAACCAAGATGACTTCTCTCTGTCAGCAGCCAGAGTTACAAATACATTTGATCCTGCAGTTATATTTATAGTTACTGAACTCATACTTGACTCTAAGCAATGGGTTTTTACCAGGATCTCCTGAATAAGGCACAATGGGATATCACATAGAAGCTAACTAATTATTCCCACAGTGGTTATTTTATTCTACATATGAGTAATCCTGGCAGATTACCCCAAAACCTAATTTCTATCCAAACATACAGTACCTTCGTGACACACACTTTGGAAAGCTCTGGTCTAACATAGTTGAAAGTGCTGGCAATTAAAGGCCTGTACCCTCTTGGCAGAAAATGGGAGTCCACTACAACTGGTAGCCAACACAGTACGATTCCACCTTAAAAAGCTCAGTTCTCCCCATAGAATAGATCTATTCTACCTGGAGAGTTCCACTTTAGGAATCCCTTTAACCACAGCAGGGCCCAATGAGAAAAAACTTCGCAAAAAAATATATATGAGGGGGCAGCCTGGTGCTGCGCGTGGAAAACAAGGGCGAAAAGTAGAAAAAGGATTCATAAGCTTCTTTGGCCCTGGGGGGAAATCCCAAAATGAAAAAAGCCGGGGAATATATTTATTAGTGTTGCACCTTGCACACTCTTCAGTGACATTTTGGCTGGCCTTAATTAAAGACATTACTGAGCGCGGAAGAAATTAATGCTGCCTGCAGACCCCTCCTTTGGATCCCATCTACCCCCAGGTAAGGACTGGCAAGGGGGCAAACTTCACAGGACGCCAAGCAAAAGGGAGAGCAGCGACAAAAGGAAGGGAACGTGGCTGCGCTCCCTTCCCGGGCCCGACAGAAAGTCCGCCCCCACTTACCCGAGGCGGGTACTCCGTCTTCACGCAACCCCCACACATGCTGACTTCAAACCTCCTTCCCGAATCTGTGCGTCCCCGTGACGTCGCTCTCCACGCGAGAGAGCAAGGAAGGAAAACAAACGAGATTTCTTCGACTCCGTTCCAAGTTCCTCCTCTGAAAGGAGGCGGGTTGGCCAGCGGGGGAGGAGTCTGTGCTGAGGGTGTAGCTTATCGGCTGGAGAGATTGAGTTTGTGCTGAGCCTTGCAGGTACATACAGTTGAACCGAGAAAAAGATCGCTTATTTCCCCAAGCTTTGTGGGTTGGAGCGACGGAGCCGCAAATGCACTTCGAATATTTGTTTTCTCAAGCTTGCAGGGCTGCTACTGTTTATCGAATGTGGATCCTACTTTTAAAGAGTCTTAGGCACTTTTTACTTCGCTCGTAAAAAAATTTATGAGATGACTAACCTAGAGATTTATAGCGTCCTCCAGTCATCACCTCTGGTGATGTATTATTAATGTGCATCAGCTTTATACCGCCACAGAGGCTTCGGGAGGATGCTTTGAATCGCCAAAGGGAATCATCTATGGACAGGAATCAGCGTCAGGGCGCGTTTCTCCTTTCTATCCCCTTCAGTATAATTGGAAAGTAAACCACTTCTAAAAAACCTTGCCAAGAAAACTGCAGGGACTTTTTCAGGAAGTCTCTGAGAATCGGACACGATTGAACGGATTAAAAAAAAGCAAAGGTAAAGGTTCCCCTGCACAGTCTGTCCGTCCTCGGTCATCTGGCTGGCATGATGCCAGCAGGACGCTGTTACCTTCCCACTGAAGTGGTACCTATTAATCTACTTGCATTTGCATGCTTTCAAATTGCTAGGTTGGCAAGAGCTGGGGCGACTGCGAGGCTAGAACCTCAGAACTTGTGACCTTCGGACCGACAAGCCTGGTGTCTTACCCGCTGAGCCATCACGGCCCCTGGAATTTGGAAAGTAAAGGAGCTTAATCCACAGGCTTCTACTGCTGCATCTAAGTCTCACTAGACCATAGCTTTCCGAACTGTGTGTCGGGACACGTTAGTGTGTCGGCTGCAGTGTCTGGGTGTGTCGGGCTGCTGCTGCCTCCAAACCTGCCCTGCCAGGATTCCATGCAGGTCCTAGTGCCTGCCTTGTGCCCTGCTGTAAGAGTGTGTCGCGAAATGATGCATGTCTAAAAAGTGTGTCACCAACATGAAAAGTTTGGAAAGCTCTGCACTGCAGTATTTAAACAACAGGGAGGTGTGCCGAAATCCGTCTGGAAACTCTTGAAGTAAAATTTACAAGAAAAATTACAAGAAAAAGCAAAGATCGGATGGGTCCTTAAAGCCATCTGGTGAAGCGGATTATAGTAAATATCCATGAAAGACGAGCGCTGCCTTTCTCAACCGGGACCTTTCCAGAGATGTATTAGCTCGGAAGCTCAATCCCACGCAAAAGGGATGACTGGTTGGTGCTAGAATCACTTGCATATGTCCAGTTCTAGTCCCACCTTAGGCACAAAGCCAGCTGGGTGACCTTGGGCCAGTCGCTCTTTCTCAGCCCTAGGAAGGAGGCAGTGGCAAACCATTTCTGAAATCTTGCCAAGAAAACTTCAGGGACTAGTCCAGGCAGTTGCCAGGAGTCAAAACTGACTCGAAGGCACCCCTCCCACCCCCAAAGTGATACAAATGCTAAAAGTGCTAAAAATGAAATGTATTCATTTCAGTAACCATGAAATAAATGCTTAATAAGATTCATTTATTTATAAACTATTTTGACTTATATAAAATATGTCTTCCTGGAAGATTTACTTTTCTCTCTTATTTCCTGCCTTTAATCTTTGCTCACTACTTCTCATTCTTTTTTTCTTTTTTCTTTGCTTTGGATAATATTGCTTACCCCAAAAGGAAAAAAAGCATAATGGGCAAAGAAGTACTCTCTGTTAATGAGTTCTGGACATATGCATTGTTGTCCACAAATTATCAATATCTGCATGCAAGTAATCCTACTCAATTTAAATTAATATAGATTTAAATACATAGGATGTATGTATGATGGAAAAGTTTTTAAAAAGGATTACAATTAAAT
Source organism: Charina bottae (assembly GCA_023362775.1). Lineage (NCBI taxonomy): Eukaryota > Metazoa > Chordata > Lepidosauria > Squamata > Charinaidae > Charina > Charina bottae. The sequence goes on from JALMGJ010000001.1 coordinate 202,947,730, forward strand.
GCATAAGGATTATAACCGAAAGTAAAAAAAATGTTCTGAAAAATATATCACTTCTTTGACTGTAGATAATGTTCAGGAATGCAAAAGGCTTAGTCAGCAAACACACACACCCGCCGCCTATTGCTTCCTTTTGCTGAAACTTTCTCTCCTTTTACCTCTGTAGATTTAGTTCTGGTATTGGAGCTTGGTGGGGTGGGGTGGGGTGGGGTGGGGTGAGCAGATGGGAAAGGACTGGAACTTTCCACAGGGAAAATCTGGTGGATGGGCAATGGAACAGCACATGTTAAGAGGTGACTCCACTACAGTACTATTATATAAAATTATTCCATCCTCAGGCTCTGAAGGGGCGTGGTGGCTCAGTGGGTAAGACGCCAGGCTTGTTGATCGGAAGATCGCAAGTTCGGAGGTTCAAATCCCTAGCCCTGCGTGCGGAGTGAGCTCCCGCACTAGCTCCAGCTCTTGCCAACCTAGCAATTCGAAAGCATGCAAATGCAAGTAGATTAATAGGTACCACTTTGGTGGGTAGGTAACAGCGTTCCGCGCGTGTCATGCAGCCACATGACCGTGGAAGTGTCTTCGGACAACGCTGGCTCTTCGGCTAACAAACGGAGATGAGCACCGGCCCCTAGAGTCGGACACGACTGCACAAATGTGCGGGGGCTACCTTTACCTTTTTAAGGCTCTGATCCTCATCTGTGTAATAACCACTTAAAATCAAAACATAATGCTAAGGGTAACAGCTTGACCACCTGTAGGAACATTATACAGATCTGTGTAAAGCTGCATTCTTTATTTTCACTTAGTTGTCAACTGCACATTAAATACTTTTAGTTTAGTTCAGTCTTTACTAAAAGAGCAGTCCTATACATTTCAATTTAGAAACATACTCATTTGTGTGAGGCTTCTTCCCACATAAGATACCTAGATATGGAGGAATATAATCCAATTTTAAGTATGCTTACTTGAGATAAGTCCCTTTTTTGTTAAATGGAATGTATCTATTAGTAGCCTCTGTAGCCTAAATTTAATTATAGAAGAGAAGAAAAATATGAGCAGAGCACCCACCTACCCTTTCCTTACATGAAAATGACTGTGCTTCCTTAAGGCTGGGCATATTATTTTAAGTCATTCAATACCAGTGTTATCAAACATATTACCAAAAGACCCTGAACTAAAAACCATTTTAAGCATTCTGGCATTTGTGCTGTGAACCCAAGTTTATATGGAGGAGGAGAAGACATCAATATTAACAATGAATTCTGAATCCCTAGTTACTGGATTCAGCAGCAAACCATTAAGTCAGTGCTTTCCAAACTGCCGCCGTTGGCGACACACCAACGGCGGCAGCGGCGTGGGGGGGGGGCGCGGGGTGGTGGTGGTGTGCATGGCGGCAGCAGCGGCGGCCTCGCTAAAACATGGAAGCGCTGATGGTGCGCCGCTGCCGCCGTGCACACTGCCACCGCCGCGTGCGCCCGTGCCGCCGCTTCGCGACACACTAAACTGTGTGTCGCGACACACTAAAGTGTTGCAACACAGTTTGGAAAGCTATGCATTAAGCTGTAGTTTGAAGTTAATATTTGGAATAGTGTCTAAAGGTGATGTAGCTTTCTCTCTCAGTATTGACAAGCAGTCAAGATTAACTTCCCACACAGTTTCGAATTAGACCAAAATATAAATGTTGTAATTAAACATTGCAGCTAATAATAATAACAACTACCCACTGGATTCAGCCATATGACATTTTAAGCCATAAACTATTAACAAAAAGTAGATTGAGGAGAAAGTAGAAATATCTGTTGTAAGGAAAGCAAGCGTACATTTCTGCTAGCAAACATGGATCAGATGTCAGTATTTTTAACTACAGTGGGAATCATTATGGAAAAAAAACTTGCACAATTCTCTACAATTATTATTTTTAATAACAACTCTGGTAATGCTCATATCATCAATCACCTTTAGGAGTTTTTTTATGAGAATCAGCAAGTAAGTGGATAACAATGATCTGGTAAACAATATTTATTTGGACTTTCAAAAATCTATTGACAAAGCCCTTGCAAAAGGCTTTTGACAAAGCTCTGAGCAAATCCAATAGGCATCATGAAAGAAGAGATTAACACTTACTAAAGCAGAGCTTTCCAAACTTTTCATGTTGGTGACACACTTTTAGACATGCAACATTTCGCGACACACTCTTACAGCAGGGCATCATTTTGCGACACATTCTTACAGCAGGGCACAAGGCAGGCACTTCGACCTGCACGGAATCACAGCAGGTTTGGAGGCAGCAAGGCACAAGGTAGGCACTAGGACCTGCGCGGAATCCTGGGAGGGCTCGGAGGCAGCAGCAGCCACGACACACCCAGACACTGCAGCCGACACACTAACGTGTCCCGACACACAGTTTGGAAAGCTCTGTACTAAAGAAAAGAGGAAAGCTGGAACAAAGGGACAGTTCTTTTAATAGAGACTCATGAACAGTGATGTCGACCAAACATATAGACTGGGATTGTTTGTTTTCAAATGCCCTGGAGTTGGCCCAGTTTGTCTATGACATTCAGTAGTTGTTTAGGTTGATTAAAGCAGGAAAAAATGAACAGAGCTTCAAAAGGTCTCTTAAAACTGGGACAATTAGCACTCAAATGGCAAAGATAGTTCATATGGAATACAATCCTACCTGCAGCTTTCACCAACATTCTTGCGCCTGCATTTTGAACCCAATGCAGTTTCTGAAGGCTATTCCAAGTAGCCCCAAGCACATTGCAATAATCCAATCTAGATGTACTAAGGCAGAGCTTTCCAAACTTTTCATGTTGGTGACACACTTTTTACACATGCATCATTTTGCGACACACTCTTACAGCAGGGCATAATTTCACGACACACTCTTACAGCAGGGCACAAGGCAGGCGCTAGGACCTGCGTGGAGATGACAGAGGGAGGCAGGATTCAGCAGTGAGCTGGGGCGGCAAGGTGGTCTCGGAGGCGGCGGTCAGCAGAGAAGGTGCAGGACAACCCGTTCCTCTGCCGGCCGTCTTTTTATTCTTTATTCTTCCCGCCGTTTTTGGGCGGGCTCCAATCGGGCTGCTTTCCGCTGGGCGCACTTTTCCGCCCTTCTTTCTCTGGCGCTGATAGGCAGAGGTGACTGCTCCCCTTCTTCGATTTTCGCACCCAAACTGTCTCCCGCGTGACACACCTAAACACTCCAGCCGACACACTAGTGTGTCCCGACACACAGTTTGGAAAGCTCTGTACTAAGGCAAGCATCCAGGTCTGAGCCAACAGGTACAAAATTGGATCCAGAAATACTTCTATGCTTGATTCTTCAGAGGGAATTTGAAGAATTCCCCTTCCCAAAACAGACTGAAATCCTATTTTTATTTTTATTTTTTTATTATTCAAATTTATTCCCCGCCCATCTCCCATGCAAGGGACTCTTTTTCAAATCTATCTGCTTGCTTGGCAGGCATACCACTGTCCTGCCTGGATAATGTTATTACTTCTCATCCAATTCAGAGTACAGTACATATCAGATTCCCTATTGGTAGATGAAAAAGCGAAATAGAGCTCTGTATCATCTGTATTTATTGATTGATTTATACCTCACCTTGGTAAAATAATACCAAAGACATCTCACATGCCAATATGAGTATATGAAGGACAACATATCCCAAATCTGATAAGGCTTCTGAGCAGTTCTTTGGTATTGAATAACTTGAGAGGTAACATTGAATCCCAAGTAATATTTTAAATATCCAAATAACACTTTGGAATGTAAAGGAGTAACCCTGGCCCAGGTGAAGTTTTGACCAGAAATGTATAAAGATCACCTCCCACTATCTTGGCACAGTATGATGCATTCTAGAACAGCATGGGTTTTACCATATAGTACATCTGGAGGGCAGCAGTTTGGGGAAATTTGTTTTAGAGTTTTCCTCCTCTGAATAGTTATCCTGAGAGTGTGGATTAAAAAATCTTGTATCTGAGTAAACACTGTTTATGCCTTTTATATCTTACATGAAGCATTTTGAGTTCAATTATCACCCTAAGAATTGACCTTAAAAATAAATAGGAGACTGAAATCGTTATTGATTTCTAGCAGTATCTCTTTTGCAGGTAAGAACTTTCTTCAAATGAATGAGGTTTGCCGGTTCAGGAAAAAGAATAGAGTTCTTGTAAATACTGGACCTGCTGCAGTCAGGATCTGGAAGCAGACTCATTTTTCCTTTCCCGGAAAGCTGTCCCTGCCAGCAGCTTCGCGCTGAATAAACTACTCCCCGCCCCCCCTCTCCCGTCTCCCTTCACTGTGGAGATTTCGCCCAGTAATAGTCTCCAGTGCTCCGAACAGTTTTCCTCTGCAGAAAAGCCAGTACAGTATGCCTGCAGCAGTCAGTTCATATGCCTACGATGAGGTTATCCTCTACTTCTTTGCTTTGCATTTAGGCGCCTAAGCAGAATGGATTTTTAAACGATGATGATCCCCTCCCCTTCAAATGGAGGGGGAGGGCGGTCTAGCAAATGAGAGCGCAGTTTCAGGACATCGAGGAAGGCCGAAGTACAACTTGCTGCCGGTGACGAGGGGCGCCGCCGCGCGGTTTAAATCAGAGGCGTCAGATATTTCCTTTGCGAGAGAAAAAGCGGGAAATAAACAGCGAAATCCTTGCTAGTTGTCGTCTAGCCAGGAGAGCGGGTGGGTGAAGCCGGGACAAGGGCAGTCCTGTCACAGGGCGGTTTGTTTCCGAAACACGGGGCTATTTGCGGAGGCTCGCACGAGCCGTCCGGAAGACGCGGGAATTCGAACCCCTCCGCCAGCCCCTCATTGCAGCACGAGGGTTGGCGGGCGCTTCAGGCGCGCGGGCCACGGGGCGGCCGGCCACGTTCCCGTCAGCCGCTGAGTGGCGCTTGTTGGTGTGTGAGGCGGGCGTCAAGCCCTGCCACCCTCCCTCTAGTCCGGACAGCCGAGGAGGCTCCCGCCACGCCAGAGCAGCCGTCGGCGTGGTTTCAGAGTCTCACGTCCTACCACAGTCCTCCTGCTGCCTCAGTGAGAGAGGAAGCTCTGTGTTGCCGTGGGGGGGGGGGGGGCACAGCCTTCCCTTTCGCCACCCCAGCTCCCCCTTTTTATTCAGGGCCGTGGCTCCCGCAGCGTGGCTTTTTGCCTGGGGATTGGAGCGTTTACTCCCGGCAAGGGCTTGAGAAGATCCGGCGCCGCTTTCTTGCTTTAAGCTGGGTGTGGCCCGGTTGTTGCCTCTCGGCTGCTGGGCATCGTTAGCAGCAGGTAGCGGCGGTGGCGGTTGCTGCGCCGGGCATCGCCAGGTGCCGCTGCTGGCGCTGGCCTGGGGGGGCCGCTGTGCTGCATTGCAGGGCAGGCGCTTCCTCCTCCTCCTCCTCCTCCTCCTCCTCCTCCTCCACCTCCTCTCTCCCTCCCCCTCCCCCGGAGGGACACGGCTATCTGGGCCGGGCAGCCGAGCTGTCCCTGAGCAGGAATGTCCCTGCTTGCCGAGATAATGTTATTTATATCGCCGGCTGGAAGGGCGGTTCCGCTCAGCTCTCCCAGGACCACCCCGGCCCTCCTGGGGCTCCGTCTCGCCGCTGCCCTGCGCTCTGTGCTGCCTCTCTCCTCGCTACTCTAGACAGGTGAGTTCGCGAAACCTGACCCAGAAAGGAGCGCGGCTGGACACCTGCGAGAGGGAGTCTTTCAGGTGGCAGCGCTGCCTTGGCGGGGTGGAGAGCTGGCTTTTCTGAGACTCCTGTTCTGGTGGCGCAGGCATCCCTCTCGCTCCCCGGCAGGCTGGGGCAGCCTATTTATAGCACCGCGCTTGCGTTATAGGAGAAACACGGAGGGGTAGGTAAGATTGTTCGTTCTGGATTGTCCCTTCTAAGGCAGCAGCCATGGTCTCGGCCCACGAAAAAGGAGTTGGAAGATTCTCGGCTGCCTACTGATTACGTTTGAGGGAAAGGCTAGAGAGAGTTGGGGTTGAAAAGAAGGCAAAGTTATGAGTTTGTGTGAATCTGCCTCTTGCAAGACCAAGGGACCGTCCCGGCACATTTCTGGACCATCTGGAAGTGAGTTCTCAGAAGAGACCACTAAGATAATTGTCTATTAGTTATCCTTTTCTAAACTCCTGTCTGCCCCTCATTGTCCAGATACTGCATTAGTGGATGGTAAGGTATATAACAATCAATTATACTTGCAAAGCAGCTTGCCTGCTTAAATCCATCCTGTGCTCCTGCTTTTTTTAAAAAAAAGAAAGACAAAACCCAGCATCTTGGTCTTGTGGTATGTTCACCTTTAACAAATATATTCTGTCAGAAAGCTCTGTTGTTTTTCCTACTATCCCCTCTTGGATTTATCTTTAATGCAGTTGCTCCTGGAGACTCATTAGACGGGGGAGTTGTGGCAGGTTAATATCACACTTTGTGTCGGTGTATCTATATCTTTCCAAATCTGGAAAGAAGGTATGTAGATGATGCAATCTTGTCTTCTGTTGTCTATTTGTAGTATTTCATTCATGGTCTTCAGCAGTGGAATGTCTCATATCATTGGGCAAAATCTAGTTATTGTCAAGACCACATGAAAGAAATGTGTGGATAATTTTTTGGTCTGATACAAGTGAATGGTGAGAACTTTGTGTTATTCAGCTGATGCAAACCCAGAGTTTTGTACTATGACCATAAGTTCATTTGCCAGTTGCTTTTGGAAAAAGTACACTTACACATGAGATAGGGACACAGAACCTCCTGTATTGCTATATTAATAGTTACATAACAATTAATATGAACCTGTTTCAGTATCCCTGCCTGGATTTTTTTTTTGGTGTGTGCACATGGTCAGATTCCTTTTCTGTACAGTATATTGAAATTATTTACTGAATGTGGCAAACTTAATGCTTTGTTTACTAGATTTCTGATTCATTGTGTTAATTTGTCTTTACCATAAGAATATCTACAGTAAACAAACTGAAACTTCACATTACTCCCTCTTTCCTTCTGAATACTTAAAGTGGCAGGATGATTACTTTAGAAATCATATTCTAGGATAAAAGCATAAGAAATACTGTATTTTAGTGAATTAACTTTGATTTATAATGTTTTATTTTCATTTAAAATTTGCATATATGGTCTATAAAATGGATTTAAGAAGGTAGGTGTAACTGTTCCATTCTGAAGTTTAAAATACTATCTTTAATTGTTATCTGCATAGTTTATTTTAATGTGCTGGAGCCCTTCAGAAGTTTTAAACTATAATACCCATCATTATCCATTCTTACTTAGAATGGGATTTGTAATCCAGTTGATCTGCAGGTCACTGAATTGGGGAAAATCGAGATAGATATGTTATTTTTCTCTAAAGGATTTTGGGTTTTTCTTACAATACCTCCAATATGCAGAAGAGTAGAACCTTGAAATGGAGGAGTAATGGACAGAAAAATGGACTTATTTGGCTTGCTGGGTAATCTGCCTGTACAGGTTTCTCTGTTAAAATGTATTGGTGTGACAGATATAGCCAATATTATTATAAAACTAAATTGATGTTGATGCTGAGGAATTCCATCAGTTTACTATATTGCATGATCTTGCATTTTTTATTTAATACTATAATCATACCCTACACTGGGATATTTATTGAAAGTAGATGGGATCTAAGCTAAGTACAGTATGATACATTTCATGGGCATTTCAAGAATTTTCAGTTCAACACCTATAAGGAACTGTAGATGCAGAAGAAGTATGTCTCCTAGCTTTAGCTGCCCCTATTTATAATTCACATAGAAATAATGGTCCAGCGCAGAAGTTCATTTTCTTCATATTTATTCATTACCTGTCAACAGGACCATAAATAATTATTCTTTCAAAAGATTTAAACTGAATTTTTTTTTCGATTTAGTCAAACTAGACTGAAGGTGTAAAGACTTATCTAAAGCATGTTTCTTCTCAATATATTAAGAAGAAGAGGACAGAAATGGAAGCATAGATATGAGATTTTTTTTTAGAAGTCTTGCCTTGCTAGCCAAAATATTATTTAGCTTTAACAGTAGATTGCCTGTTAGATTGTGCTTTTGTTACATTCCAGCCTCTCTCTGATAGCAACCAACTATATATAATATTCCTAAAATATCCTATTCTCAGTTCTTTTGCTTTGTTCTTTGATGTAGTGTGTCTGCAGCAGATTTAAAATTTACTGACAGTGCCTGAACCATCTAGCTCTTCTAAGCTCTGTCTACAGTAAACACCAAGATCTGCTTCTAATCCCATCTATCTTGATACTGTCTACACAAGCTACATGAAAATTAGTTTAGTGATTTTCATTCATATTTTCTGTTCATTGATCGAGCTGGATAAAATACTGCTCTTATAATCAGAGAGTCTGACTCACAATTACTCTGTGCGATATGGGATACTGTGTTAAGAAACATGCAAAACTGTGTTATAGAGTTAGATAGTTGGTCCATCTAACCCAGTTATTGTCAACAATGACTTTCAGGACAGACATTTTTCCAGATCTATCAGAAAATGCCTGGGGTAAGAATGGATTGTCACATTGATAATGAGGCTTGTAGGCTGTTTTGTAAACCATATTCAGGTGCAAGCAGGTCAACTTTCTTGGAAAGGGCAGAAGAAAGAAAGAAGCTAACTGCTTTAAAATGCCTACATATAAGGTTTACATTTGAAAACAAAAGTACTTACTGGACTTTTATGTATCACCTTAACTTTTTTCTTATCCTTCTTAACCACAACTTAGAAATAACTTATATTATTTTATCATATTTAATAAGTTAAATATGTTTCTAAGGATTCCCTTACAAACTTTGCTCAGACTGAAGAAGCTTCTTGGATAAGGAGCGAAACGTTTCCACTGAGAAAATAGAAATCCAGTTGACATGATTCAAGCTACAGATAAATCCATAAAGGATAGTATTCTTTTGTGAAAACAGAAGATAGTTAGCATGCAATCTAATCCAGTATATTTCATGCATACTTATGATTGTATTTATTCTACTTTATATGAAAACTTGAAGATACATTTCTAAAACCAGGATATTTAAAGATATGCATTTCCTTTCTTTTGATTTTGTTAGGAGTAAATTTGTATTTCATTAATTGGGAAAATGTTCACATTTCTTGGCATAATATAATAGCTTTCAATGAATATAATATTTTATTGAAATATTCTAAATGCTGTTTTTCATATTTAGCATAGTAAGTTCACTAATTAGAAAGTAACCTTGTTACATGGATGGATTCTGAAGATTTGGCAATTAGTAAGTCTAACTCTAGGAAGTAATACATAAGCCAGACCTGAGTGATCTGGACCTTAATTTTATTGACAGTGCTATTGTTTTCACAGGTGGCCTTTCCTTTCCTTTCCTTTCCTTTCCTTTCCTTTCCTTTCCTTTCCTTTCCTTTCCTTTCCTTTCCTTTCGAATTTCTATTACCATTTCATATGGAATGCATCACTTATGAAAATTATTGATAAAAGAAAGAAACAGGAAGGTCACTTTTCTCAAAAGTTCATTCTAGTCCAGCATTCTCCATGATGATTGAGAACTTTGGGAACTGAACTTCTCCAGAATTTTGGATTGTACCCAGGTTGAGGAAAACTGTTTTACAGTCTTGGAGAGTGCAATATTCAGTTGAAGAACCACATGTAGAAAAAATAATTTAATCTGCTCAGGTTATTATTTTTTCTTCTACTCTTAAAAGTGGGCTTTAGACTGGCTCAAATCTTTATTTTTGCAGACTTGATCCAATATTTAAATCTTGTGTGCAATGTTTTGTGGACTACGAAGTGTGAGCTGTATTTTTCTGAAAATGTGAAATCTGTATTGGCTAAAATGAACAAACAAATACCAACCCTTGTTTTTAAACAAAAGTGTACAGGAATTGTATGCTTATATTGTTGCTTTGTTTAAAGATCAAATTCTTCACTGGATATAAGCATTTGGCATTATAAAATAAAATGGAAGCTCCACTACAGGCAGCAATAGCTAAAGCAGAGAGGGAAAACAATAGTTAATGGAGAGAAGGCATCTCAGAGGTTTCATGCATTAAGCTTAAAGATCTGAAATCTTAATGCACCTAAACACCTTCCTACAATTGCAAACCTTGACAATGATATGGTCCTTGTTCATACGACCATCCCTTCTCCATCCAGCATAAGATCTCAGTGTTACAGCAGACTTCCAGTGTGGTATAAAGTTAAGGTGTTGGACATGGACAGGAGACTCAAATTTAAGCCCCAGCTTGCCCATAGACCTCACTAGTTTACTTTGGTCTAAGTCTATCTCATACCATTATTTCTAGGATAAAATAGAGGAGCTTTCAGAGGAAAAGTAGAATATAAATGAAAATAATTTTTTAAAGAAAATGAAAAAACCCTGAAGCCATATTGTGAGAAAACAAGAAGCTATTGATTATTCACTGTATTCTTTAACCAATTGTCCAATTTAATGCTGGCCAGATCAGCAGATTAAATACTCTACTATATTTCATCTTAATAAAGAAAGCATATTGAGTATATAATATACAGCATAATGAGTATTTTTAACAAAATACAAAGGCTGTTTCTAATCGAGACTTACTCTATATTGTATAATTGTGCTACTTCATTCACAGAATTTTATAGAAGGCCCGATGACAATTTTCCATCTATATCCCTTCAATTTTTTCCTTATTTTTCTGTTTTCTGTTTTTATTTTGTATATATAGTGTTATTATTTACATAAAAAAGGCAGAAGAATTAGAGACCAAATTGCCAATATCTGCTGGATAATGGAGAAAGCCAGGGAGTTTCAGAAAAACATCTATTTCTGTTTTATTGACTATTCTAAAGCCTTTGACTGTGTGGATCATAACAAATTGTGGCAAGTTCTTGGTGGTATGGGGATACCAAGTCATCTTGTCTGCCTCCTGAGGAATCTGTATAACGACCAAGTAGCAACGGTAAGAAGAGACCATGGAACAACGGACTGGTTTAAGATTTGGAAAGGAGTACGGCAGGGTTGTATATTCTCACCCTACCTATTCAACCTGTACGCAGAACACATCATGCAACGTGCTAGGCTTGATGAATCTAGGGCTGGAGTTAAAATTGTTGGAAGAAACATTAACAATCTCAGATATGCAGATGATACCACTTTGATGGCTGAAAGCGAAGAGGAACTGAGGAGCCTTATGACGAAGGTGAAAGAAGAAAGTGCAAAAGCTGGGTTGCAGTTAACCCTCAAAAAAACCAAGATTATGGCAACCAGCTTGATTGATATCTAGCAAATAGAGGGAGAAAAAGTGGAGGCAGTGACAGACTTTGTATTTCTAGGCGCAAAGATTACTGCAGATGCTGACTGCAGCCAGGAAATCAGAAGACGTCTACTTCTTGGGAGGAGAGCAATGACAAATCTCGATAAAATTGTTAAGAGCAGAGACATCATAGTCCGCATAGTTAAAGCAATGGTATTCCCTGTAGTAACCTATGGCTGCGAGAGCTGGAGCATAAGGAAGGCTGAGCGAAGGAAGATAGATGCTTTTGAACTGTGGTGTTGGAGGAAAATTCTGAGAGTGCCTTGGACTGCAAGAAGATCAAACCAGTCCATACTCCAGGAAATCAAGCCAGACTGCTCACTTGAGGGAATGATATTAAAGGCAAAACTGAAGTACTTTGGCCACATAATGAGAAGACAGGATACCCTGGAGAAGATGCTGATGCTAGGGAAAGTGGAAGGCAAAAGGAAGAGGGGCCGACCAAGGGCAAGATGGATGGATGATATTCTGGAGGTGACGGACTCAACCGTGGGGGAGCTGGGGATGGCGACGGCTGACAGGAAGCTCTGGCGTGGGCTGTTCCATGAAGTCACAAAGAGTTGGAAGCGACTGAATGAATAAACAAGAACAAAATAAATAATATAAGCAGATTAACTGTTCAGTTAAGTATTATTGAATTGGACTGAGTTAGGGATTGCATGGACAAATGCTTGACTTCTTCATCTGTCTGAAGTAATAATTTGGAGGCAAGTTATCACTTTAGTCACAACCATTCCCTTTATCTGCATGTACAGTATGTATATATTAATAGTAAAATTCAAACATTGCAATGCTTATTGCAAATGCAGTGGTTGGATTTAATAAAACACGTAAAAAGAGACCAAGTTGATATTATTTCTTTAAAGTATATTTTTCTTTAAAAATATTATAAGATAGGGACTTCCGGTGCAGGAGAATGGCGAGCGGACGTGTGGTTTCACAGCTCATCTAAATTTTCAATCATTAACTTCTAAACGAAGATAAGCAAGCCTGTCGTGCGGAGTCTTTCTGACAAGCACATCGCAGCAGGAATGCTAAAAGAAGAGTAATCCTGTAAAGAAGAAACCAGCGGCTTCTAGACAGTGGCGGGGAAACAAGCGGCTGCCACTTTTGCTTTCTGCATTGGTCTTCAAGCTCACAGTGAAAGTAGCGAAAGCAGCTGGGAAGCTGGATACACGCTTATCTCGTTAGATGCCTAAGTTGCTTAGGCTGCGCTGCCGCTTTTCCTGCGCTGAATTTTGGGATCTACGACTACCTTAAGGAGAAGAAAATTTACTTTACTGTCTAACAGAAAACTAAATATTTGAGGAGACTCTGAACCTAAACGGAACTTGGAAATATAAGATATATATTTAATTATTTAAGACGCCATTTCTGCTTTGTAAGGCTCTCTATTTTTCCCATTGGTGAATTATATTCTTCGTTACTGATATTATATATATATATATATATATATATATATATATATATATATACACACATACATACACACATACACATACACATACACATACACATACACATACACACACACTTGTACCTATATTACCATATTATTTAAGCTATAGTATGCATATATTTTTTAGTTGAAATAGATAAGTTGTTAAGTTAGTGGTATTATTAGTATAAGTTATTGTTATAAGACTAAACTTAAATATTAATTAAGGATGAATACCAAAAAAGTTCAAAGAAGGAAATCTGACTCGGAGGATAACAGAGGGGACTGGATGAAATCTCTTTTTGAAGAATTCACTAAAAAAGCCATACAAAGTATAACTTCTAATGTGACCACTTTATTAGAAGAAAAAATTAAAGGTTTTGAAAATAGCTTAGACAAAAAATTAGATAGCATGGAGCAGAAGTTTCAAACAGAAATTAAAGGAGTAAAAGAAAGAGTACAGAAAATGGAAAAACAAAATGAGGAAGAATTAGATAAGCTTACTTTACTAGAAATTAAACAAAAGGAAAAATGTATAAGAATAAGAGGGATTATAGAAGGGAGAGAATTAGAAATGAAAAATATTGTAACAAAAATGTTGGCAAATCTGATTGATTGGGATCCTGAGCAGTTAGAGGAAGAAACTGAAGGGATATATAGGGTGAATTCGAAATATGCCAGGGAACATAATCTGCCTACAGATATGGTAATGGAGTTCAGCAGAAAGAAACTTAGAGACATGATAATTCAGACTGCTTACAATAAAGAAATAGAAATTGAAGGTAAAACCATTAAAATATTTAAGGAGATTCCAAATACAATATTAAGAAAAAGAAAGGATTACTTTTTCCTAACCGAAATTTTGAAGAAAAATAAGATCATGTATAGATGGGAGACCTTGGAAGGGGTTTTGTTTAATTATAAAGAACAGAGATATAAATTGAATTCGATAGAAACAGCGAAAGATTTTCTTAGGAAACTGGAAAGGGATAACCAACAAATGAGAGGCAACAACGGTAAAAAAGAAGGGACAAAAGAAAACTTTAGAATAGATCCCCAAGCCTCCAGTTCCAAAGATCTGAGCAGCCATTCAAATAATGAATAACTTAAAATGCTTATCATGGAACATCAATGGGCTAAATGCCCCTACAAAAAGAAAAAAAATCTTTCATACGGTTAGTAAATTAAATCCAGATGTTGTATGTCTCCAGGAAACTCATATTAGATCCATAGATGTTAAATTACTCATAAATAAAAAATTAGGTTTAGACTTCATATCTGCAAATGAAGGGGAAAAAAATGGAGTGGTTTGTTACATAAAACCCTTTCTAAAACCAAGATTACTATTAACAGACCCCAGAGGAAGATTTATTGCCATTGAAATTGAAATACAAAATTTAAAAGTAATTTTGGTTGGAGTATATGTTCCAAATGATAAACAATTTTTTTTTTTAAAAAAAACCTTATTTAATTCTTTAGCAGATATACCCAACAAAAATTGGCTCATAATGGGGGATTATAATGGAGTGACAACACCTACACTTGATAGAAAATCTGACAAGCCAATTAAGCAAAATCAGGGAAAATTACCAGAGGAATTTTTTGAACTTGCAAACAATTTAGATTTGATAGATGCACGGAGATACAAAATGGGGAATGCTAAAGAATTTACATTCTTTTCGGATAGACACAAATCATTCTCCAGAATAGATATGATCTGGCTTTCTAAAAATTTAATAAACAAAATAAAGGATATAAAAATATTGGCCAAAACCTTTTCAGACCATAATGCGGTCCAATTAGATCTAAAAATTACATCCAAAGTATATAGATGGAGACTAAATGAAACTATACTAAGAAATAAACAACATCTAGAAGATAGTAAAAAAAAATTAAAAGAATTTTTTGAGATAAATTTGAATGATGAAGTAAACATTAATAAAATTTGGGACGCAGGTAAGGCCTATATTAGGGGTCATTTTGAGTCTCTGGGCAACCACATTAGAAAATTAAAACAACAAAAATTCCTACAAATCTGTGATCAAATCAAAACAAAAGAAAATGAACTTCAAAGTAACCCCAATGATAAAAATATTAAAAATCAAATAAAAATGTTACAAAAGCAATTGGAACTCCAAACAACAGATGAAATAGAAAAGAATTTAAGATATGTAAGACAGACACTTTCAATACGCCAATAAAACAGGGAAATGGTTAGCCTACAAATTAAGAAAGGAGGCGAATAAAAAGATTATTAATAAAAGAAAAGAAAATGGAGAAGAAATTACTGACAATCTTGGTATTAGAAAGGCGTTCTATGACTTTTATAATAAATTATATCAAAAGCAACAACTAGCACAGGATGAATGTAAAACTTATTTACAGAAATGTAAAATGGACAAAATCTCTCAAATGCAAAGAGAGATCTTGAACGAACCAATTACAAATCAAGAAATAATAGAAGCCATAAAAAAACTAAAACCAGGCAAAACACCAGGACTGGACGGTTTCACGGCATCATATTATAAACACTTTCAGGAATTTCTTATAATGCCGTTCAACATGCTCCTAAATTCAATAATGGAAGGCAACACAATACCTGATTCATGGATAGATGCAAATATTATTTTAATACCCAAGGAAGACCAAGATTCAACCCTATGTAAAAATTACAGACCAATCTCTCTCCTAAATACAGATTATAAAATATTTACCACTATTCTGGCTAATAGACTAAAAAGAGTTTTACAGGATACGATAAATTTGGACCAAAGTGGTTTTCTACCAAAAAGACATATAAAAGATAATATAAGAACTGTTTTAAACATAATTGAATATGCAAAAAATCATAATGACAAACAAATTACCTTATTATTTTTAGATGCAGAAAAAGCATTTGACAATTTAAATTGGGAATTTTTGATTAAAACACTAACAAGTTTAGATATTCTAAACTTAGCAAACTAAGCAAATTTATCAATGCTATTCAAGCAATCTATACAAATCAAAAAGCCAGGATAGTGGTAAATAATGACACAACCCAAAATTGCAATATAGGTAAGGGCACTAGACAAGGTTGCCCAATATCTCCTCTTCTATTCATTCTGGTTTTGGAAGTTCTTTTAGAAAATATCAGGAAAGATAGTCAGATTGAAGGAATAAAAATAAAACAGGAAAATTACAAGCTTAGGGCATTTGCGGACGATATTGTTATTATCTTACAAAACCCGAATAATTCATTAAGTCACTTACTAAAAATGATACAGGAGTTTGGAGAGCTTGCTGGATTTAAAATAAACAACCAAAAAACTAAGATGATAAATTTAAACATGTCAGCAAATGATATCCAGACTATGGAATTGGCCACAAGATTTAAAAATGTTAAAAAAATAAGATATTTAGGAATTGAAATTACATCAAAAAATTCAGACCTATTCAAAAATAATTATACAAAAATTTGGAACGAGATACGACAAGATTTACATAAATGGACAAAGCTCCAAATTTCTCTCCTTGGTAGGATTTCCACAATTAAAATTAATATACTCCCTAGAATACTGTTCCTATTCCAAACAGTTCCAATAATAATTACGGAGAAAACATTTCTCAGCTGGCAAAAAGATCTCGCCAAATTCATCTGGCAAGGGAAGAAACCCAGAATTAAATACAAATATTTACAAGATACTAAAGAAAACGGAGGATTTGGCTTACCAGATTTAAGATTATATTACGAAGCAAGTGTACTGGTTTGGATGAGAGATTGGATAAAATTAGATAATAGAAAAGTATTGAATTTAGAGGGGTACAATCTCAGATTTGGATGGCACGGCTACCTTTGGTATGGTAAAATAAAAGCAAATTTGGCATTTACGCATCATCCAATCAGGAAATCCATTTTAAAAACTTGGGAGAAATACAAGAAATTGATAGTACCAATTCTACCATTGTGGACCTCTCCACATGAAGCATTTGCACTGCAAGGTATCACAACTAGGAATAAATGGTTAAATTATAAAGACTTGTTGTTTTTTGAGGGTTCGAACTATAAACTTAAATCAAGGGAGGATTTAGAAAACGAGGGCCACTCATGCAATTGGTATATGTACTTACAAATAAAAGCGCAATTTAAGATCGACTCTAAAAACTTTAAATTTAAAAACGGCTATGCCAATTGGGACAATATATTGTGGAATGAGGAGGATCACCTAATTGCAAAAACTTACAAAATGTTAATCCAAAATAAAACCTCCAAATTACCAATAAAAAACTCTATAATTAAATGGGAACAAAATGTGGGGCATAGCTTTCAAAGTGAGAAGTGGGAGAAAGTATGGGCAAAAGATTTGAAATTTACTTTAAATTACAATATGAGAGAAAACTTTTTCAAAATGATGTATACATGGTACCTCACCCCCAATTTATTGGCAAAAATGAATCCTGTCATGGATTCCAGCTAATGCAAGGAGATCTAAGAATATTTCTAAGCTAGAAAGAGTTCTGGAAGGAAAAATGGCTGGGGGGGGTGGAATCCAAAGCAAAAATAGAAAGACTCTTAGCTGGCTACAGTCAATGTTTGGAAGCTGTTTTTCAGAGAAAGGAGGTTTTACAAAGTACTGACTGAAAGGGTGTATAAATTTCTGAACCTGCCATATTCACTGCTTTCTTATTTTATATCTGTAGACAACTGCATATAATAGTAAATATGCATTTAAATTTCCAGAAGCATGTGTTTAACTTTCTATCATGTAGAGCAGGGGTCTGCAACCTGTGGTCCGCGGCCCATTGGTGGTCCGCAGGCAGCGTGTGCATGTGTGTGCGGCGAGGCTTTTCACCTCCCTGCCGCTCAGTGCAGCATTTTTTGCAGGCGGCAGCCAATCGGACGGACGGGGGCAGGGTTTGCAGGCCTTCCGCTCTGTGCAGTGTTTTTTTCCTGGCACTGAGGGCATTTTCGGGGTCCCCAGAGCCTGCCCTTTCAAAGGGGCACCCTGGCGGGGCATGGGGTGGACTTTTCCTCCCCCCCCCACTTTTGCTTCCCGTGGTTTTTTCGGCCTCTACTAGGTAGCTCCGGTGCGCCTCCGCTTCCCCACTGCACAGCTGACCGGTGTGGAGATTTTTCCACCACGGGGTGCCCCCCCGTCACTTTTTGCGGTGATCCGAGGCTGTGGAAAATCTCTGTGCTGATCAGCTGTGCAGTGGGGAAGCGGAGGCATGCCGGAGCTACCCGGTAGGGGCCGAAAAAACCACGGGGAGCAAAAGTGGGGGGGAGGAAAAGTCCTCTCCACGACCTGCCGGGGTGCCCCTTCGAAAGGGCAGGCTCCGGGGACCCCGAAAATGCCTTCGGTGCCAGGAAAAAACGCATGGAGCGGCAGGCCTGCAAACCCTGCCCCCGTCCATTTGATTGGCTGCCACCTGAAAACCCTGCCCCGTCTGCCTGATTGGCTGCTGCCCACAAACCCCGCCCCCCGGTCCTTGAAAAAATTTTTCTGAGGGAAGTGGTCCCTGGTGCCAAAAAGGTTGCCAACCGCTGATGTAGAGATTATGTCAGCATCTGTTCATTTAGGGCAGGGTTTTCCAAACTTTGTGTTGCGACACAATACTGTGTCACCTAGGGGCCCCAAGTGTGTCGCGTGACAACCCGGAAGCGCTGATGAAAATGCCATTTTATTTATTTTTCATCATGATGAAAAGGCCATCAGCAATTCCGGGTTCCAGGACACCGCTGCTGCTGCTGCCCCTTCGAAAGGGCAGGCTCCGGGGACCCCAAAAATGCCCTCGGTTCTGGCAGGGAGGCAAAAATCCTCACCGCGCATGCGCACGCTGCCGGACTTCCCAGCGCACAGCTGATCGGCATGGAGAATTTCCACCCCGCCCCCCCCGCGCCGATCAGCTGTGCAGCAGGGAAGCAGCCCGGCAGCGTGCACGTGCGGCGAGGCTTTTCACCTCCCTGCCGGAACCGAGGGCATTTTCGGGGTCCCCGGAGCCTGCCCTTTTGAAGGGGCTGCGGCAGTGGTGGCATGCCACCGCTCCCGCGGCGGCAACCCAGAAGCACTGCCGCCGGCGCTTCCTGGTTTTTGCACGCCGCAGCAACGGCGGTGCTTCCGGGTTTTTGTGTGCCGGCCATTGGTGTGTCGCCAATGGCAAAAGTTTGGAAAGCCCTGATTTAGGGATTCATTGAAATATTACATTTCATCAGGGGTGCCGAAACATTTGCATGCCACTACAGAATGTTTATCTTCATGACACATTGCATTCAGAAATATTAATAGAGTGTAATGAAGCAACTGGGCTCATTTCTTTTTCTTGCCCCTTTTTTGTGATCATAGAACTTTCAAAGATTGCATCACTGAAGTTTGCCAAAATTCAATCATTTGGGGGAATAAAAGTAAACATTTAAAAAGATGTGTTGAACCTCTGATGGGCTTAATATACCTATTAAATAAAATCTCCCTAAAATGAAGGGTCAAAAATTCCACCCTCCTTCCCACAGTGTCATTCCCTGGCTACTCCTGTTGAACAATAAGGTCCTAGTTACAGAAAGATGTTGTGGTCTGGTCCTAGGCCAAATGCTCTAGTTCAAAATTCAATTCTTCCATGAATGGCCTTAGTTCACTTATGCAGTGGGGTCAGATGTAATGCAGAAAACCTTTGTGGCATCAGAGTTCAAGTTTATTCATATATATGAGCAATTGGACTGCTCATTTAGCTTCAACAGCCAATTCTGCAGGATCAAAGACCAGGAGCCACATCACAAAATATTGAGTTCCTACCCTTTAATGTCATCCATGGTTTCTTACCCCGTTAAAAGTGTACATACTGTATATTTATTTATTTTTATTTATTTATTTAATCAAATTTATATAACCGCCCATCTCCCCCAACGGGGAACTCTGGGCGGTTTACAATAAAATAGTTAAAACAGAATATAAAACATCAATATACAGTATATAAAAATAATAAATAATTATAAATCCAGAAGGACGATGGAATTAAAACGAAGGACATTATAAAGTTAAGGAGTTAGCCACCCCTATGAGGAACTATCCTTTCCTCCTTTAAATGTATGTATATGAGCATACATTTAAATTAAGTGATTTATATAATCAGATTACCATAGGTTAAACATTTTGTAGAGATATTGTGTAGTAAATGGGGATCATACGCGCTGAATAAACAGTTTGATCTCTGAAGTTCCCTGTTTGGCTCTATTAACAGTGTAACAAGTCCACATTTTTTTAAAAGTCTGTTAATTAATCATCAGTATGTAACAGTGCCTACTAATATCTAGAAGTGAAAAAAATAGTATTACAAAAGGATTTTATACTTGATATAAAAGCTGTAGAGTATAGAAAACTCATTCTCTCTTCTGAGGGGTGCTAGATGGAATTGCTAATACTCTCTTCTTATAGTTGAAATAAATTCATCCCATCCCTTTCCTCTTGATATGACTTAGGCAACATTTCAGTAGCTTATTCATCTCTTATCTTCATTTATTGCTTACATTACAGAAAAAATATATTGAGTTTTCTCTAATTTTCCAGATTCACTTAAATGGAAAATACAGAGCTCTGTATAATTTTCTAATTGATATCTTACTGATCCTCTAAATGGGTAATTTTTTAAACTCATTGTTTCATTTTTATACAATCAGAGATCACATTAATCTCCTTAGCTATATCATTGCATTGGAAAATCACGTACAATTATTTGTGAACCATAAAATCAGTTAAATAGCTAATTTTATCTAGTGCAACCTACTTTATTCTGGCTTCTTTGTGGATCTGCTGTAATACAACTCTGTAATTCTACCAGGCCTTTTGGTTTTTTGCTTACACAAACATTTTCTCAAGGTCAAGATTGTTACTCTACAAGTAGTTTTTTCAACATGTTTGTAGCACAAACCCTGATACATTGTAGCAGTGCTCTGCAAAACATCTTTCTGTTAGCATCTAGATTTTCTCCTTTGGCTCTTAGCTTTTTATCAATGTAAAATATTTAACAGTTAACAGTTGCACAAATAGTTTTAAGTTTTTAAAATTCATTTTATTTTTATGGCTATAATTTACAAAAAAGAAAATCTTATATGTAGATTAAAGACAAACAAACAAAAGAACCCACTCACCTTCAAAAATAGTTTTGAGTTACAGTATATTTTTAAGCGTAGAAATTTAATTCCATCCAAATGTTTAAAATAAAAATAAAAATAAATGAACAATAGCAAACTAACTAAAATTGAAGCGGAATTATGCTTTGGGACATATGGTCTTGGGGTACAATTTAATTAAATAATTTTAGTTATTATGTTTAAAAATGGAAGTTAATTATGAAACATTAAATTGTAGTATTTCTGCATTTCTATCTTGTTGGCGTATGCTTTTATAATGAAAATGTGTGCCTTATGGGTCAGTACTATTAACATTTTAAATGCCTAGCAATGCTCCTACAAATTGTAATAGAGTAGGTTTTGAGTATGGATCTATTGTGTCAGGCAAACTCTTACATTACCTGTTGGCTTTAGTGAAGGCTGCTGCCTCTAGTGCAGTGTTTCTCAACCTTGGCAACTTTTAAGACATGTGGATCTCAACTCCCAGAATTCCCCAGCCAGCTATGCTGGGAGTTGAGGTCCACACATCTTAAAGTTGCCAAGGTTGAGAAACACTGCTCTAGGGAAAAGCTCATGCCTCCCCAAGAAGCCACATCCTTTGGTCACATACAGACATTTGTAATCTAGCAGCCACTTGTTTTGCCATCACAGAAAAACCTGTTAATTTTCTCCCTTGCACACCTCTGCATTAGAGGAAAGCACTTTCCAGGGTGTTTCTCCCATATTTTGTCTTTCTAGTAGAAAGGCTGATTCCCTATATGACTTCTACCTCTGGAAAGCTGTTTGCAAAACCGCACATGATGCAATTAATACAGGTGATATTAACCTTAAAGTAGTTTGCCGGTACACCAGAGAGCAGCATAGCATGGCTCAGTGTATGTGGATCTTAGAGATAAATGAACTAGAAACTGAAGTTTACTAGTTACTGGGTATCTTCAAGACCTTTTACTCCCATGTAGAATCTGCCCACCCAATAGCAGGATGTGTGTGTTGTGAGTCCCTACCCACCGCTAGGTGGAACAGATGTGAACAGGAAAGTGAGCATCCTCTTTAGTGGCTCTGTTTGGTTGGAACTGCTTGCCTCCTGACGTGAGGGTGGCACTTTCCCTGGGGATGTTCAGAAAAGGTGTCAAAATAATGTTTTCCACAGAGGCTTTAGAGCTTGAATAAAGGATACATTGATTTATGATGAATTTTTCCCCAGTAGCTGAGAGGAGGTGCTTAGAGTCATCCGATTGAGATGACATATACTTCTAAGTCAGAGGTGGGGAACCTTTTTTCTGCCAAGGTCCATTTGGATATTTATAACCGGGGACCAGGGTGGGAGGGGGGCGGGGTTTCTGGGATTTCCGTGGACCAGGGGCCGGAGTTTGCGGGCGGGAGCCAATCACAAGCACTGGGGGGCGGGGTTTGCGGGTGGGAGCCAATTGTGTGGAAGGGGTGGGGTTTGCGGGCGGGAGCCCTGCGGGCCTTAGGTGGGAGCCCCACGGGCCTTATACGGCCTGCGGGCCTGATGTTGCCCACCCCTGTTCTAAGTAATACATGAATAAATAATAAAAGGTTTTGGATGTGTAATATAAAACAAGAAAGATGGCAGCTCTGAACTTTTTGAGAGGGTTATATATGAAAAGGGAGATTTCCAATGCTGTGTGTGTGTGTGTGTGTGTGTGTGTGTGTGTGTGTGTGTGTGTGAGAGAGAGAGAGAGAGAGAGAGAGAGAGAGAGAGAGAGAGAGAGAGAGAGATTTATATAACTATAATCTATTTTTAGTATAAGATGTATCTGGAGCATTGACACCAGACCCTCCAGTCTACGTGCCTTTTTGGGATGCACTGAATGTAGTTTAGAATTACAGTGTCCACTTTGGAGTTGGTTTGCTCCTGAGTTTTTTTTTTTTTAATTGGCAATTCCCAGAGCCCAATGTTTGTTTTGCCCAGTTCTAATACAGCTCAATGGGTATTGTCTGCTGAATTAGTGTTCTCCTTGGCTTTATTCTGCCATCGAGCAATTCCTTTGCAGTAAGTGATGAGTTTATATTGGCCATTTCCTCACATAGAGTATTTATATCTTATAACCTCTGCTGGGTGATAAGGCCAACCTTGTTTGAGCATAGATGGATAGAGGGCCTCCAGGAAATACTAAGAACATAAGGTAGATTGGGATGTAAAAAACAAACCCTAAAGCAAGCAATGGCAAATGGCTCTATATTGCTATCAAGGAAACTACTTGAGTAAGTTCATGATGTTACCAGTTTTAATATTCAGGTTGAAGGAGATTTACCTTAAAGTGTAACTCAGCCAGTGTCGGAACAATGTAAAGCCTGAGACAGTATAAATCATTGGTCATAGTCAGGAAAAATACAGTTTTTTAAATTAAAGCTTTATTAATATTTTTCAAAATATAATTAAAATACAAAATACAGAATTTAGAACAGATAGAATACAGATCTAAAAAGAAACAAGTAAAACTAAAACAGTGCAAGAACAGATAGAAAAGTATAAAAGACAGGGGACTTCCGACATTCTTCCTCACAGATATAAAAGCATATAAAAAAGTTGATCTCTTACTCTTAATTAAAATTTAAAAAACATAATTTCGCTAAAATCAAACCATTTAATCGTCAAAACCCAAAATCAAAACTTCATTTTTTCTGTTAAAAGCAAATAGTCCAAAAGTGGCTTCCAAGTAGAAACAAATCCAGTTACAGTATTTTCTCTTATAAATGCTGACAGTTTAGCCATTTCCACCAGCTCCATTAATTTAATCATCCAGTCCTCCATTGAAGGGATTTGTAAGTCCTTCCATCTTTGAGCATGTAAGAGTCTGTCTGCTGTTATCATATGTATGGAAAAATACAATTTTTTAACAATCCAGTGCAGTGAGGAGTGCTCTGAGCTCTACATTGGAGAAACCAAACAACCTTTGTACAGGAGGATGGCCCAACACAGGAGGAGCAACACCACAGGACCAGAGTCAGCAGTTTACCTTCATCTAAAGGAAAAAGGACACTCATTTGAGGACATTAATGTTCACATTTTAGACAGGGAAGATAAGTGGTTTGAAAGAGGGGTCAAGGAATCCATTTATGCCAACTTGGAAAATCCTTCTTTGAATAGAGGTGGGGGCCTCAGGCACAATCTTTCCCCTATTTTCCTTCCTGCTTTGTCTTCTGTGCCTAGGAAGATTAAGACCATTTTGCAATCTCAACAACAGCAAGGTAATCTTAACGATCCTCCTTTGGATGATAAAGGGACTTAGAAATAAACATCTCAAATAACCATGACCTAGCCTCAGGTGCAAGGTCACACAGCCACCCTAGAAACATATTTAAGGATTCCCTTACAAACTTTGCTCAAGACTGAAGAAGCTTCTTGGATAAGGAGCAAAACATTTCCACTGAGAAAATAGAAATCCAGTTGACATGATTCAAGCTACAGACAATTCCACCTGGATGACTGAGAACCTTCATCAACATATTTAGTGAGAACTTTTCTGGCTCGAGAGTTCAATGTAATAAAATTACAAATACTGAAATAATTGCCTTGTTTTTATCTGAAAAGAAAAGGAGGGACTATGCTAGAGTCTTCAATTAGAAGTCTGTACAAATTTAATCTCCCCATTTTTGCCTAGGGCCATACTGAAGATAATTGAGTCTGTCATGATCCTTGATTGCCCAGCTCAGTTCCTATTGAGAACTCTGGTTACTGATCTTTTCCCATGGAGCAGAGCAGTTATTCATGCCTGATATAAAAGATTAATGAAATTTATATTTGCAGATTGTTTGTTTCACTAAATCTGTTCCGAAGTTGGTACATCTTACTTGGGTTGTAATACCTAAATAATGTTTACCCTGGCATATTCACTTGAATCTAGGATTGCTTGTTTCTTTCTTTTGCTTATAAAGCTGTTATTATTTTTAAAATGTGTAAAAGATACATTCTCTTTAGAGGACCATAGATGCTCCATTATTTATCTTTATCATTGGCTGTTTAAAAACACACCTGCCTTGTATAGGAAGGTTATGTGTGCACAAAGAATTGGCAGTTTCCAAACAAAAGAATTCCTAGATTACAAATGGTATAATGCCAAGTAATAAAAGACAAAATAGCACTTTGGTGAATGTCTACTTTTATCTTGGTTTCCAAGAATTTATGAATTTTAGACACAACAAGCTGTTGTCCCGTTACTATCGTTAACTTGACAGTTGTGCCAGTTACTATAATAGTTATGCTAATCTTAATGTAATAGCAAAATCCACATGGATGCACAATGACCATACTGCATGTTAAACCAGCATCTTCTGTGATTTGTCTTCAGTGATATGTCTCCTGAAGATCTTCCTGTCTTGGAATTTCCAAAAATAGTAACGAAGGAGAAAAACATGATTGAGAAGTAATATATTTGAGAATATTCATAGAAGAACAAAATCATGGAGTTGGAAAGGACATTTAGTTCATCATTGCAGGTATCCAAATTAAAACATTCCAGACAGATAGCTGCCTAGCTTTTTCTTGACAATATCCAACGAAAGAGAGTCCACCACCTCTCTTGGTAATTGGTTCCATTGTCAAATATTCTTACTGAGGAAATTGCTAAAATTCAATCAAAATTTGCCTTCCTGTAACTTAAAACCATTATTCTGTGCCCTGCATTCTGGAACAAAAAAGAACAGAATTTGACCTTATTTTGTGTGACATCTATCTGTTCAGTGCTGTTATATCCCCCTCAGTTGCCTTTTCTCATCCAGCTCCTTCAAAATGTCTTCATAGGTCTGTTCATGTTCGTTGCCTTTCTCTGAACCTGTTCCAGTGTCTTTGAATGCTTAAAGTGTGGTGCCCAGAACAACATTTCACAGATGAAAGAGCTTAAATATATTCTGGACTCTTCATGGATGGAATTGGTGAAAATGATTGGGATAGCATATTGCATGGTTACCTGAGATTTCTTTGTGAACTCTGACTCTGAGGAAATTGATAGGATCATATGTAGGATGAATTTGGACACTTGTGGGCTTGACTAATGTTCCATCTGGCTTCTAACTGAACCCCTGCAAGTGGAGGTGCTGCTGTGTAGAAACCATTTGGCACTCCTGGAGAAGCAGCCGCGGGAGGCCCGCCGGGTGCACCCTTCCGCCCCATCAATCCCCCCACCCCGCTGTTTGGCGTCCTCTCCCCCCGCTAACCCGAGCCCTGCGGTGGCCGGGGGAGCCAAGCCAGGCTCCGTTCCGGCGGGGGGGCGACTGTAGCGACCGGAGGCGGCCAAGGGGAGAGCAGGCGGCTCTTCGCCCTCAGCACGCCGCTGGGCCCCGCTGCACCCCCGCCTGGCTCGGCTTCCCCCGGCTGCCGCAGGGCTCGAGTTAGCGGGGGGAGAGGACGCCGAACGGCGGGGTGGGGGGGATTGATGGGGCGGAAGGGTGCACCCGGCGGGCCTCCCGTGGCCGCTTCTCCAGGAGCGCCAAGGCGGGTTGCTCGCGTCCCGGGCCCGCGCCCTTGCCCAGCGCCTGGATGCCTCGGCCAGCCAGCGCGCCAGCCGCTCCGGCAAAAACTCTGGCGCCGCCATTGCTCGCCGGCTGGACCCTCCTCCCCAAAGGTGGCGCTCCGCAGGCCCCGCTTTCCAGGGCCGTTCCTGCCACATCCTTTCAGCCTCTGACGCCGAACGGTGGGGTGGGGGGATTGATGGGGCGGGAGGGTGCGCCGTCGAGGCCTCCTTGGGAGGAAAGCGGGGAAGCCCCGCGGCCCCTCGAAGGGATCCACCGGGGATCACGCGCCTCTTCTCGCTGGGGCCCTCCGAGCAGTCGCTGCCTCCGGGTCGCGGGGATTCTGGCATGGGCACCCGCCGGACATGGGGAGAGAGGCCGGGAACGGACGGATGTGGCGGTAGGTGCAGGAGCGGGACTCCTCGCCTCGCCCCTGCGCGACCGCCCGGCTTTGCCTGGCCTCAACGCCCAAACGTGGCGAGGGAGAAGGGAAGAGGCTCGGGAGCGCCCAAGTGCCAGACGGGCAGCTCCGCCCGCGCGCCTCGCCCAGACATGCCGCCAGCAGCAGCTCCCAAGGCACGCCGGTCCCTCCTCCGTCGAAGGGAGCGGCAGAGAGCCCCGCGGGCTGTGCGCGAGGTGTGGGCGGCTGCGGGTGGCCCTGGCCTTGGAGAGCGAGAGCGCGTAAGAGCGTAAGAGTTTGGGGGCGTGATCCAATCGCGTGGAAGGAGCGGGGGTGAGTTCAGCTGCGGAAGAGCCACACACAAGGGGCCAAAGAGCCGCATGTGGCTCGCGAGCCGCCATTTCCGACCCTTGTCCTAGACTCACAGCTACTGGCATATAGGCAGGAGGCTGGGGCTGGGAATTTTGACTGGTGTCCTAACTATGGCCTTTTCTAGAGCATAATGCCCTGGCAGTGTTTATCCCTGCCCTCATCACCTCTTGGATTGACTACTGCAGTGTGCTTTGGGACTGCCTTTGAAGACTACCTGGAAGCTGCAGTTGGTACAGAATGCAACAGCTTGTCTACTGGTTTATGAGAACTGCTAGTGTCATGTAACATCAGTTTTATGGCATGGCATTGGGTTCCACTAGGCCAGAGCTTTCCAAACTTTTCATGTTGGTGACGCACTTTTTAGACATGCATCATTTCGCGACACACTATTACAGCAGGGCATCATTTCGTGACACACACTTACATCAGGGCACAAGGCAGGCACTAGGACCTGCGCAGAATCACAGCAGGTTTGGAGGCAGCAAGGAACAAGGCAGGCACTAGGACCTGCGTGGAATCCTGGCAGGGCTCGGAGGCAGCAGCAGCCGTGACACACCCAGACACTGCAGCTGACACACTAACGTGCCCCGGCACACAGTTTGGAAAGCTCTGTACTAGGCTTTTGAGGAAAGTGACGGTTTTAACATAAAGCTTTTTATGGCTTTTGGTTAGGTATTTATCTGCTTCAGGTAGAAGTGACCCATTCAGTTTGTTAGGTCCAAAGGGGCATGTTGAGAGTTCTCCCCACAAGAGAGATAAGACGGGGAGCTAGAGTACATTATTTTTCAAGCCCCCCCCCCCCAACCTCTATGGAGCACCTTGCTGGGGAGAACAAGATGAAGCCCTTAAGTTTTCAAGAGGGCAGAAGTCAACAGAGCTCTTCTGATAGAGCTTTTGACTTTTGAAGAATGTTGTGGTAACTTTAACACCTGGATTTGTGCACTGTTTTATTATGTTTAGATTTATATGGTTATAAACTACTGTCAGTAATATAGAAATGCTTTAAATAGATAATAAATAAATGTATTTAAATTCAGACACAAATAGGCAGGATCCTTGTGAGGATTCTTCATACCTACTGTATATGGAGCTGAATAAGCATCTTTCAATTACATTTCCATTAGTTAGTTAGCCCTTAATTTTGCTCAGTATATTTTAAACCTCCACTTAGACTATGAAAGAGGAAGAAATCAATATATAGTAGTCTCTTAAAGACCTACAAATAAGGAAAGAAAAGTACAGTATATTTGTATTGCTGAATTAATCAACTCACTTCTTATATTAAAAGCTGGCTATCAGACTCTATACAAAATGAAAAGTTTAATAATATATTTTGGGACATAAAAAGGGGGAGAGAATGGATAAGATGGATGGACAGGGACAGGGACAAACTGCAGTTCTGTCCTTGGAAAAGATACAAGTTACTTCACACACAGGCTAGGCTGCAAACATTTGTCAGTATGGTCATAATTGATTTGCATTTACTATCCAAATTTTAATTTATTTTCAACAAGAAAATCTAATGAATTGAAGGAGCTGCACTGATAAAACTTTCCTGAGTCTTTTGTTGTTGGATCATTCCCTTTTGTCTGTGCTACATAATATTTTTCCTTTTGCTATGCAGTAAACTTAAGAATACACTGCATGAACTGGTATAACATATTTTTATAGTGTCCTGTCAGATATACAAACTAATTTCTCATGGTGTTTGTTAAGTGTTATTTGAAACATAATAATAATAATAATAATAATAATAATAATAATGATGATGATGATAATACCAAAACATTTTCAAAGACAATTCTTAACTGAATGATATTGTTTTGAAAAATAAGGGGGAGAAGCGAATAGATCTATTTGATTTGCCTAGTTTTCCAGCAAACTCCTATTTAAAAGACAAACCAGGCAGATAAGACTCCACTGAGCATCAAAAACTGCATCAGTGTTTTTTAATTTGTAATTAGCAGGTACAGAGCCCTCAATCTATATAAGAATCATCATTCTGGCCTCTTGAAAATGCTGGTCTCTTTATTCTTGCCTTATGTATTGTTGTTCCAGGCAATCTATTAGGAACTGAGCAGGAAAAGAAAAACCATGCCTCCGTGAGTATATGCAGAAGGGTTAGAAGTGGGCAACCTGCCAAAACCCTGGCCTAGCTCTAGAAATTACTGGACAAAGTTCTGTGCATCCTTAGCATCCATTAGTTTAGAGAAATACCCACAGATGATTTCTCTAAAGCAGTGTTTCTCAACCTTAGCCATTTTAAGATCTGTGGACTTCAATTCTGGGAGTTGAAGTCCACACATCTTAAAATGGCTAAGGTTGAGAAACACTGCTCTAAAGAATTGCAGTTGAAGAAAAACCCAATCTTTTTTTTTTAAATGTACATAATTTATCAGTCCATTTATCTTCAAACTGCATCCTTTTATGTTTGGTCTCTACAGAAAAATGGACAAGAACCTTTAAAATATTAAGTCAGTGTCCTTGCCATCACATTGTTTCATGTAGAGCTGAAGGACAAGACAAGGCTGGCGCATTGTACACCTGCTAACTTGACAGTAAGAGTTACAAAATTAAATTTATGAATACAGCATAGGATTTTGAATGTCTGCAGATGACTTCAGGCATTCTCCAAATGAGAACTGCTTAAAAACAAAAAATTCAACACACACACACACACACACACACACATTTCCTGTGTTCTGTTTTTTCTAGAAATAACTCTACTTGGATTTTGTGGTGTTGTTTATTTGTTCAGTCGCTTCCGACTCTTCGTGACTTCATGGACCAGCCCACGCCAGAGCTTCCTGTCGGCCGTCACCATCCCTAGCTCCCCCATGGTCGAGTCCGTCACCTCCAGAATATCATCCATCCATCTTGCCCTTGGTCGGCCCCTCTTCCTTTGGCCTTCCACTTTCCCTAACATCAGCATCTTCTCCAGGGTATCCTGTCTTCTCATTATGTGGCCAAAGTACTTCAGTTTTGCTTTTAATATCATTCCCTCAAGTGATCAGTCTGGCTTTATTTCCTGGAGTATGGACTGGTTTGATCTTCTTGCAGTCCAAGGCACTCTCAGAATTTTCCTCCAACACCACAGTTCAAAAGCATCTATCTTCCTTCGCTCAGCCTTTCTTATGGTCCAGCTCTCGCAGCCATAGGTTACTACGGGGAATACCATTGCTTTGACTATGCGGATCTTTGTTGTCAGTGTGATGTCTCTGCTCTTAACTATTTTATCAAGATTTGTCATGCTCTCCTCCCAAAAAGTAGACATCTTCTGATTTCCTGGCTGCAGTCAGCATCTGCAGTAATCTTTGCGCCTAGAAATACAAAGTCTGTCACTGCCTCCACTTTTTCTCCCTCTATTTGCCAGTCATCAATCAAGCTCGTTGCCATAATCTTGGTTTTTTTGAGGTTTAACTGCAACCCAGCTTTTGCACTTTCTTCTTTCACCTTCATCATAAGGCTCCTCAGTTCCTCCTCGCTTTCAGCCATCAAAGTGGTATCATCTGCATATCTGAGATTGTTAATGTTTCTTCCAGCAATTTTAACTCCAGCCTTGGATTCATCAAGTCCAGCACGTCGCATGATGTGTTCTGCGTACAGGTTGAATAGGTAGGGTGAGAGTATACAGCCCTGTCGTACTCCTTTCCCAATGTATCTTACCCTTCCACGCAATTGGATCCCGCCCCCAAACCCCACTCCCTTCCGCGCGATTGGCTCCCGCCCGCAAACCCCGCCCCCTTCCACGCGATTGGCCCCCGCCCGCAAACCCCGCCCCCTGGCTCTCGAGCATTTCAAAATGTGCATGAGCATGTCAAAATGGCTCCCGGCATAAAAAGTTTGCCGACCCCTGACCTAGTGCAATAATAAGGATTCTGTTCTGGAAGTATAAAGCTTGTTAAGTTAGTACTTAGCAAAGATCTATATTGATCAGAAGATGGATGAGATGCATAAACAGTTAATTCTTTAACTGTCTTTGTTAAGCACTTAACTGTAGCCCATTGTTGCTTGTTTTTTTTTTTAAATGGAGCATATGTGGACATTTATCCTCGAAGATATCCTTTTAGTGGTGTCCCATCAGCAAGGTAGACAGACTCAGTTACAGAGGCGATGAGTGCACCATTGGGAGACAGGAAAGAACAGGTTAGGGATAGATCGTCTTGGAAAAGATCTATCTGTGGTTGCTAGGAGTCAAAATGACTTGATGGCACATAATCAGTCATTTCCAAATACAGTGATATATCTATGCCCACATTAATAGAAAAGAAAATCTGCTATCAACTGTTCCATTTGCTCAATAAAACCTTTATCTTTTAGGAAAAATGCATTTAAGAACCATTTTAAAAAAGGGTTTTTCCCCCAAACAAAGCAATAATCTGAGATAGTTCTGTGATCCCAATTTCTTCAGAACAGTGAAAAGGACTGTCAATTCTAGAGGGATCAACAAAATAAGTAGCTCTCTCTAGAAAGAAAAAAGTGTGATGAGATTTAAGACTTACTGTTGTGAGAGATTGAAGCAGCTATGTGTGGACCAAGCAAGCTATCACAAGAAGTATGCTGTTTTCATCATGCATGAGGTGGAAAAATGATCAAGGCTTATTAAACCGATCAGTTGCTATCCATTTCTGCTTATCTACATGGAGATGGTAGAAGAGGTCAAAGACTAAAGAGAATAATAAGTGATTATAATATCCTATGTAAGGAGAAGGAGCTGGAAGCTTAAGTAGGAGTTTCACCCATCTTTCCCATTTATGATCAAAGGACAGGATGGGAAAGCAAGATCCTGGAAGTAAAGAACTATCTAAGAGGGGTTGTCAAAACGATCTGGATTCCTAGACCACATGGCCTGAATCTCTAGTATAAGGAACCTTTTAGCAGAGATGGGCTGCATCTCATAAGGGCAGGGAAAAGGATGAGGTTCTATATTGTCCTGAAGAATCTTAACAGTCTTAATAAACCAATTACAAATGTGCCCACTTTTTTTTTTTAGTGTCAGAAGCACCAAGGCGCTTTTGTAGTGAAAGGATTTGCCGGTGACATCACTGTTGCCCGGGGACGCCCAAGGAGGCTCCTTTCATGTCCCTGTGATTTTTCCCACTGAAGAATGTGGTACCTGTTTATCTACTTGCATTTGCATGCTTTTGAACTGCTAGGTTGGCAGAAGCTGGGAGAAAATGCTGGGAGCTCACTCCAGCACGCTGCTCGTGATCTTGGGATTCGAACTGCGGAGCTGTCAGCTTTACAGCCTTAATGGCCTCTGACTCAGCGTCTTAACCACTTGAGCCACCGCGGTCCCAATATGCCCACTGACTTCTCACAATCTTCCAGTTGAAAAGTTCTGTTCTCAGACGTATCCTGTCTGATATTTATAGTGTCCACAGTTTATTGCTTTCATATCCTATCTCACTGCAAGGATAATGGCCATCATCTTTCTCAGTAAATTTGTAATGGGGGAAGATGATGGCAGATAATTCTTGTGCACATCCAGACAAATAACAAAGCCCTCTCCAGTACAAAAAACAAAGCAATATCCTGTATAAAGCATTTATTTATTTTCTTAGTTACTTAGTTAGCTTATATCAATCATGAATTGATTCTGACTGGCTTACATTCCTACCATGTATAAACAAAGATAAAATACAAAAATAACCAACAATAAACAGTATAGATTATAAAATATTCCTATGCTAAGAAATCATAACTCTATATAAAAATATATTCTTAAACAAGAGGAAACCCTCTTATATCATTTCCCCCTCAAATAGCCAGGTTATAATAGCCTTCCTGAGTCCCAATAATGTTGAGGTAACTAGGGGAATTCTGTTCCAAAAGGGACCCCACGATTACTTAAATGATTATCAGGAAGAAAATATTCTAGTACGTTCAAGAGAGTGCCAATACTTGTCTGACAAAATGGAATTCATAACATTTTCATCAGATAATTGCTAATTACATTGCCAATTTTCCTTTTTGTGTGCTTCATTCCTTATCTTTGACCCCTATTCAGAGCCATTTCTTAAAATAGTTTTGTAACCCAATTTCCAAAATACTGTAGTTTGTTGTACAGACAGAATATGATTCTGAACTTATGAATCTCCTTTAAGTCATTAATGAGTTGTCTAAATCAGTACAGGTAGTCCTCACTTACTGACTGCCTCGTGCAGCAACCATTCCAAGTTACGACAGTGCTAAAAAAATAACCTTGTGGTCAATCCTCCCATTTACAACCATCACAGCATCCTGCTGTCATGTGATCACTATTCGTATACCTTGCAACTGGTGCACATTTTCACTGGCGACAAGCAGAGTTAATACGGAAGGCAGAAGTAAAATTGTAAGTTGCGGTGACATGATTTTTTTCACTTAGTGATCGCAGCGCTTCGCTTAACAACCAAAGGGAAAATAAGCTTGTAAGCCCAGTCATAGTCACGTGATTTTCCACTTAGCGACCAAGTTGACGGTCCCAGTTGTGGTTGCTAAGCGAGGACTACCTGTATTGCTTATTCCATTTGACAGGATTTCCAATGTACCAGGCAGAGATCATCCACAGCTTTTGTTTTTCGAGGACCTTGGGCCCTTGCTGTCTGCATGCAAAAGAGTGTGTTTTACCACTGAACTGTTTCCCTATCCCAAAGGTTCTAATCTCTTATACCCACAGGAGCTATTTGGGTTGTCTGGGATTTGAATCTATGTCTTTCTATATCTAAAGTGAGAATCATACTCACTAGATTAAGGGAACACGTTTTTGAAAAACAGAAGCCTGAGGCATCCTTTGGAAGAGGTAGAAAACTAGTTGTGGATTTTTTTTTAATCCCAAGCATTTGTTTAAAAAGCTGTGTGCATATGTGTATCGTCTGATAATCTTTAAATTAAGCAAAAAGTGTGGTCCTACTTTGTAGTCAAAAACCTCATAATAGAACAGAAAAATTCAGAGGTCCTCTTAGAGAAGACTTCTGGACAAAGTATCACAATACTGTTAAAGAAGCTTAAAATCTTACAATACTTCCCATAAGCATATTTTGAGAAAAAAATGTTCAAAAGAAAACCTGTATATGGGCTTTTCATAAATTTATTCCTTAAAAAAGCAATTCTTACATTAGAGAAGTTCTGTCATCACAAGCTAACAAGAAATATAATAAGCACTTAAGCTGTTGTCTATAAGTAATTGCAAATAACACTTGTATTCAATCATGATCTTTCTTAAACTTGTGTGCCTCATTGTATCATGGCTGCTTCTCAAATTACTGTTGTCCTATATGGAGGCATTTTGCTCTTTGTCTGCTCTCTGCAGACCATGCACTGCCGGTTTTCATAGCTTCACTCTTCTTCTGCGGATGGGGTGCAACACTGAAATTGGAATCAGTGCTATATAAATAGCAAAGGTATTTGCTTTTAAATTCCACCATTTTAAATTTAGGTTTGCAGAGCTTAATCTGAAGCTGCAGAATCAAATTCTAGTTAAGTTGAATCAAATGTAAAATAAGCCAAGTTCATGCATTATCGGAACATGTGCTTGCTGGCTTCCTTCTTTTTCAATGCAATAATATTTATGTAATATGATTAAAAATTATGAAGATTCTATTATTTAGAAAGCTTAAGTATTAAAAATAAGAAGGAAAAAGTAAAAATTCTATAAATATTA
Organism: Charina bottae; assembly: GCA_023362775.1. Taxonomy (NCBI): domain Eukaryota; kingdom Metazoa; phylum Chordata; class Lepidosauria; order Squamata; family Charinaidae; genus Charina; species Charina bottae. The sequence continues at coordinate 202,982,453 of JALMGJ010000001.1, forward strand.
ATAGCATTTAGGATGTTGATATTGCAAGCATAAAATTATTTAACTTTTCATCCAAAATTGAGTGAACATAAAAAAAAGAACTGCAATTTCATATTAAAGTAGTAGCTATGTGATAGTAGTGTCAGTCTGAAACTAATTACTTATTTTTTATTTATTTATATTTCAAATTTAGTCACCACCCATCTCACTCACAGAGCAACTCTAATTACTTAACATTAAAATCTCCATTGTATTATTAGTTTGTGTGTATGTGTGTGTGTGTGTTGATAAAAGGAAAAAAGAGATAGATGAAGCAAATTTAACAAAAATTAAAATATCTGAAAAGTAAGAACGTGTGGTTTCTTATGAATGTTAAACGTTTAATTAAGTTTAAAACAGCTTTTTGCAAGCCTAACCTTATGTATATCTCCCTCTATAAACCTATATTAGTCTTTCATATACATTCTATTACTGGTACTTTCTATTACCATCTCACCTTTTCCTAGGGATTTTTGGTTGATACAGCCTATAACTAAATGCCCTAATGTCTCCATGCTGCCTCCAACTTGCCAAACAAATTATTGTAGCTGGGGGAAAAAACAGAACAAAGTGTGATTGCATGACGTTAAGGTTCCAGACAAGCACAGTAGGTGGAGTTGTACAGTACGAAGCCTTTATTTTCTTGCAGAAAAAGTCATAAATATTATCTTACAATTCCCATGCCTTTTAGAGAATACATACATTCATAAGAGCTTTTAGTTTTCTCTTTATCTGCACTTGGATTACTATTAGGATTCTTCTTCATAAGTATACATTTATTATTTGCACTATACATTTTATCTTGCTTAATCATGATACAACTGCTTCACAGTTTCTGATTAAGAATGTCGTAGGTTTTATGTGTACTAGACTGTGAGATATTGTTGATGAGAAATCATATTGACCAACAGATAAAAGATTCTTTGTAGTATGACCTGTCCTTTTCATGCCAGTGCAATAGGAAGGAGCTGTAATGACCTGAGCTTAGCATAGCTTTCTGTGGGACTTGCATGGATGTTATGAAGCTGAACTGATTCCTGCTTCAGAGGAAACCCTATGAAGACATGTTTGCAGGACTTTCTCTGGAGTATCCTATGAGTGGGAACTCCCACCTCCTGATGGCAAGGTGCTATAGAACCCCCTCCCCACCCATTTTTCAGGAGCACTTGAGTAGAGCAGTCGTTGCTTGGTTGGTTGGTTGCAAATGGAAATATGAGGGGAATAATACTGTACAGAGCATTAATTTTTCTCCTCACCATTGAACAACATAATGGCCTATCAATCTTCTCCTTTCCTTATCACTCAAACTCCAGGAATCAGCAGTAAGGATACCTTTGCAATGGTGCAAAGTTGCAGCACAAGGTTAGAGTAAAGGCCAGTGTCTGTGCAGAAGTGCCCTGTTGATTAACCTACTATGAAGTGAGGTCTCCTTTAACTTCTCAATTGATTTTTTTTAAATTTAGAACCTTTTCATTCATCAATAAGTTTAGGGGGAAAAACTAACTGGAAAAAAAATCCAGTTGTTAAAATAAGACTACATCCACACAGTTTCCTCGCCCTCCAGCAACCCTCTGGTTCCTGACCTCTGGGCCTGCTGCTCATTCTTGTTTTGCCTGTGCTTGAGCCCGGACTCTTCTTTTAAAAAATGGATGAACAGTTTTTTGCTCAACTGCATGGTGAGTCAGTACTCCCAGCCTCTTCTACCAATAATTTGTACTGCTCACCAAATACAGCACTGGGGTTTTGCTGGACCCACGTTTAACTATCCTGTCACTGCACAGGCCTGGACACAGAGTTCCACATATAACTACTCTCCTTCCAGCTGTATCAGTCCATATGCATTGGCCAGGCACTGCTCACATCTGCCTTAACAACGCATGGGTAGGTACCTGAAGCTGCTTCAGTTAGAGTATTGGCAGGTCAACCCTATAGGTTGTGTGGGTTGTTGGCACATTTGGAAAAAATTACAAAAAGTTGAAAAGCGCTCAGTATTCCAATTGACTGTGGCCGTGTGTGAGGTGGCTGACACCAGCTGGAGCTAATCAAATGCCAATCATGTGCCTTGCTCTGATGCATAATACCCTTGTACAGTCAGCTGCACAGAATATAATAATAATAACTTCTGAGTGCACAACGGAGGGCACAACATAGGGGCAGCAAAATTTAGGGTGGGTTGGGTTCCTGCCAGCTCCAGCATAGGACAACAAATGGGCTACCTGGCTATGTGAATTTGTCCTAAAAGTGGCATTTCATAATTCAGAGCTACAAAGGACAGATTAATAACAAAGATTTAGGTTGCCATTCCATAGATAAAGTCCAAACTAAATTAGTTGAATTTAGACCTCCCTTAAATGAATTGGACAGTTAATCATACCTATGTTTTTTGTAATGATTTCAGAGGAATTTAAGTACAACTAACTGAATTTGGATACCATCCATTTTATTTATTTATAATTCAAATTTATCACTGCCCATCTCCCCCAACAGGGGACTCTGGGCTGTTTACAACAATTTTCCTGGAAATAGTTTGTATTTAACAGAATGAGACTTTTTTTTCAGAATAGGAAGATACAGAATTGTTTTGTTCATATCAGTTCACAGCATGTTTTAGTGATGGTATATTTTCCAATGTTAAACCTTTTAAAAGAAGGTATCAAATTAGTACTTAAAGATATCAGTATAGTGTTGTATTTCCTTATTTAAATATCTATATTACTGATAATTTCAGTTTTTTGTTGAAAATAAGTTTGTCTAAACTGTTTTCCAGATAGCAGATATTTCATTAGATTACAAAACCAAAAACATTAATTCTTGGTCAAAGGTTTTATAAAATAAATTATTTTTATTAATTTTTATAATGTTATATAGCTATTCAAGTATAGAAAAATAATTTATGGACTTTTTCTGAATCATTACTGTAACAGTCTTGTGTGGGAATTGTTCTGCTGATCCTGTATTCCAAGCCTCTTGTCATCTCTTGTACTCTTTCATATCAGATTCTGCCAAACACCTTTTCATGCACATTTAAATTAATCCCTCTGAAGTTTTTGCAGTCAATCTTACTATCTTTCCCTTTGTATACAGGAATCATCATGGCATTCTTGCAGTCATCAGGCACATATTTAACACACACACAGATAAATAAAATCACATGGTCACTCCATAAACAAACTACATCCATATTTTAATATTTCTCCAATTACACCTTGTACACCTTTAGCCTTACCATTTATCAATATTCTCACAGCATTTATTATTTTCTTTTCATTATTTTTTCTTGGGCACTAACATTTCTACTAGGGCTACCATAGCTGAGCTGCAAAAATCAGAAGATTATTAGTTAGTAGTCCTAAGTTTAGCAGTCATCTCAGTTCTGCACTTTGACCTATTACTATCATTCCCATAAAATGCATTTAAGCAATCCTTTCAATATTCCCTTACTTTAATCAAGTGATTTGGTTCAGCTCATTTTTCAGATATAGAAAGCAACACCAATGCTTGAAAAATATATTTAGCATTGGCAGTGGTAAGAGAAATGTCTCCACTAGAAGAAATGACCCAAATTTTAAACTATCTTCAGGTCTCAGATTAGTTTTTTTCCAATAACTTTTATTACATTTCATTAGCTGTACACGCTGTAATGCCCTTAAATTGGACCCCTTGATCCAATGGGATTGGCTTAATTTGCAATGGTAAAATAGGTCTACTAAGCTGTGTTGCTGGTGGTGGTCTTATGGCTGACCATACTCTTACCCTTTTAATATGAGAAATGGCTCTCATGAAACAAAGCCCTTAACTACTGAATTACTAATTTTAGTATGAGAAATGGCTATCACAGGGGGAAAAACCCATATATGCCATATTAATTCTCTTGAAGTGTTAGAATGGCACACTAACCATTGAATGACATCGCTGTGCTGAATAGGATCCGGGAAAGAAGTGCAAGTCCTTGATCTCTTTCACTGAAACCTATAGCTCCTCCTGGGGGTGGTTAATACCATAATGTCCTCCCTTTTCTTTGAAATCAATTTGCCAAATTTGGATTTTTTTTTTATATTATGCTAATTAAATTGTAATTTTATATTTGTATTTTAAACTTGATTTTATTGTAAACCGCCCAGAGTCCCCTGTTGGAGGAGATGGGCGGTCATATAAATTAAATAAATAAATAATAAATAATAGACCAGCCTTTCTCAACCTTTTGACCCTGGAGGAACCCTTGAAATATTTTTCAGGCCTCGGGGAACCCCTGCACAGTCAGGCTCAAATACAGGCCAGAAGTTAGAAAATTATGATATTTGTTTCATGTGTAGGCCTGTATATATGCATTAACAGTGTTCTTAAACTAAAAATAATGAAATTTATCTCTTTAATGTGAAGTTGCCTGAATATTTGAAATAATTTTTTACATAAATTGTGATCTCCCAGGGAACCCCTAATGACCTCTCGCGGAACCCTAGGCTGCCACAGAACCCTGGTTGAGAAACCCTGCTATAGGCTAATGATTTTGACTATATTTTTATTTATTTATTTAATTTATATGACCGCCCATCTCCCCTCATGGGGAACTCTGGGCGGTTCACAATAAATAAGTTAAAATAGAATCTAAAAATATATAAAAACCACAATAGTACAATACAATAAGTAATTATAAAATCCAGATGGACGAAGGCATTCATTAAAAGAAGGACATTAAAATTAGGGGATTAGCCACCCCCATGAGGAACTATCCCTTCCTCCTTCCCATGCCAGGTGGCAGAACCAGGTCTTCAGCTCTTTCCTAAAGGTCGGGAGGGAGGAAATCTGTCTCAACTCTGGGGGCAAGATGTTCCATAGAGTGGGTGCTGTCACAGAGAAGGCCCGCCTCCTAGACCCCATCAGATGGCATTCTCTAATTGATGGGGTTCGTAGCAGGCCCTCTCTGAATGACCGGGTGGGGCGGGTCGATAACATGGGGATAAGACGGTCCCTCAGGTATTCTGTTCCCATGCCATGTAGGGCTTTAAAGGTGATAACCAACACCTTGAATTGTACCTGGAAGCAAACCGGCACCCAGTGCAGCTCGCGGAGCAACGGTGTTACACGTGCAGATCTTGGCGCACCCAAAACTGCCCGCGCGGCCGCATTCTGCACTAGCTGAAGCTTCCGGATAGTCTTCAAGGGTAGCCCCATGTAGAGCGCATTGCAATAATCTACATGGGAGATGACGAGAGCATGAGTGACTGTACGGAGGGCGTCGCGCTCCAGTAATGGGCGTAACTGGCGCACTAACCGAAGTTGTGCAAAAGCTCTCCTAGCCACGACTGCCACCTGCTCTTCGAGCAGGAGTCGTGAGTCTAGAAGAACCCCCAGATTACGCACCGGTTCCGAACGGGGTAGTGCTACCCCATCGAGAACTAAAGATGATAATTTCCCGGAAGATGCTAAGCCATCAATCCATAGCCACTCGGTCTTACCAGGGTTCAACTGAAGCCTGTTGTTCCTCATCCAGGACCTCACAGCCACCAGGCACTAGCCACCAGGCCCCACTATAGCCCCCAGACTATATGATGCTCTAGCACTGGTTATTTAAGCATATTTGTCAAGCTATATAGAGAAATAACCATAATTTTAGAAGGGGAAGGTTGTAGTGTTTTAAGGACAGGGATAGAAGTACCGTATTTTCCGGCGTATAAGACGACTTTTTAACCCAGGAAAATCATCTCAAAAGTCGGGGGTCATCTTATACGCCGGGTGTCGTCTTATACGCCGGAAAATAGTACTCGCCGTATAAGACCTCTCCTGGCCAAGTGCAGCCGCTCGCCGGAGGACGAGCGCGGGAGAAACGCGGGGAGGGGGGAGCAAGCTCCGTTCCCTCGGAGCAGCCTTGGGAAGGGAGGGGGCAAAACGCAGTGGCTCCACGACGGGCTCCAAAGTCGCCCACAACGCTCAACGGGCGCCTCGCTTCGCTTCGCTTCGCCTCGCCTTCCCTTCCCCTCCCAGCCGCACTTTAAATGGAGCGGGGGCCCAGAAACTCCCCGCGTTTCTCCCGCGCTCGTCCTCCTGCTCTTCCCTGGGGGCTCTGTTCCGGTGAGCGGCTGCATTTGGCCAGGATTGTATGAGGCTATGGTTTCCAGGTTAAGGGTCTGTGTGTCTGTCTGTGTGTGTGTGTGTGTGTGAAGAGAGGATAGATCAGTTCTCCCTTGAAGCTGTTAGTAGGATAAGGACTATTGAATTAAAATGAAAGGAAAGGAGATTCAAGCTGAATATTAGACAGAATTCCCTGATGGAAATAGCTATTGGACAACGCTGGCTCTTCGGCTAACAAACTGAGATGAGCACCGGCCCCTAGAGTCGGACACAACTGCACAAATGTGCGGGGGGGAACCTTTACCTTTTAATGGAACCAAATATTTAGAACAATGGTGGATTCCTCCTTGCTGGAGATTATCAAATGGGAGCTTAATGGTTACCTGTCACCAATCCTCGCAGCAAAACCCCATCCTAGTCCAATTTCCTTCCAACTCATGCATTCTATGATTCTTGGATTTGGGAGAGTATTTTTATGGATTTCCTCAGGTTTGGTTTGGTTTGATTTTTTTGTAAAAAATATGTTAAATTTTGGGAGGTTTAAACCTTCCTCAGTCTTAAAAAGATTCTAGATGGTACCCAGAGAGCAACACCAATAACCCAATAAATAATAAAGAAATACTATAAATCCGCCATTACATTAAAAATTAACGATTGTACATCTACACATATTCCACATCTGATTGATAATTTTCTCTCTCCCTGGAACAGGCGATAGAGTATAAGCTGGCTTTATATGGCCTGTCTCCATTATTTTTAAATTATTTTTTTTCCGGCGTATATCCCAAACTCTATATTTTAAATGGAAAAGTTGGGGGTCGTCTTATACGCCCAGTCGTCTTATACGCCGGAAAATACGGTAGCTTGCTTCCCAGAGGACTCACTGCTATTCTCATTCTTTAAAAACATACACAAAAACATAAAGGCTGAAAAAAAAATCACCCCAATCTCATCATCACATCATTAGATGTCATACAGGCTTGAAAGCCATAATTCCACTGCAACCTGAGATATTTTTATTAAACTAACTCTCAATAGGTTAACCATTCTCTTTATCTGCTGTTTCTTTCCTATAAAATGCTTTTGCTGTTGAGACCCATAAAGGCATGTTCGGGCACAGTCTGGGTTTATATCTATTTCATATTCTCAATATGGCAAGCTGCCTTTTTCTTGATAACCTTTTTCAGAAATGGGATGGGAAAATCCAAGAATTCCTTTAATTGTACAGATCTTTCAGCTCAAGGAAGGGGTTCTTCTGTAGAGATAACTACTTTGTGCAGGTGGGAATGCATCCACCCAACAAGGAAGCATTATCTCTTTTGTTATTAATTCATTTATAATATTTATTTATATTATTTATTTATTTATTCTATCCCGCCTTTATTACTTTTATAAATAACTCAAGGTGGCGAACATTCCTAATACTCCTTCCTCCTCCTATTTTCCCCACAACAACAACCCTGTGAGGTGAGTTGGGCTGAGAGAGAGTGACTGGCCCAAGGTCACCCAGCCGGCTTTCATGCCTAAGGCGGGACTAGAACTCTCAGTCTCCTGGTTTCTAGCCTGCTGCCTTACCCACTAGACCAAACTGGCTCTCTCTCTATATATATTTATCCCACCTTTATTAGTTTTGTAAATAACTCGAGGTGGGGAACATACCTAATACTCCTTCCTCCTCCTATTTTCCCCACAAAAACAACCCTGTCAGGTGAGTTGGGCTGAAGCCACCCATCTCCCAAAATGTGACTCTGGGTGGCATACAATAAGAAACAAACCATAAAATAAACAATACTAAAAACATTCTACAATTAAAAACATCCATCAGTATTTACTATTAACAGATTAGCAGAGAGGATTTGATGTTATAGGCAATGCAGCCTATAATTATGCAATCAATCCCATAGGGCAAGGGTCAAGTAAACAAGTAAACTTTGTCCATTCTTGAGATTTTCAAGCTGAAAAAATAAAATATCAGGACAAATAGTTGCTGAGTTCACATACCTAACCATAGGAACCAAAACTGAGGTGAATCTAATTGATTTATCCCCAAACAATGTTAAATGCCCACAGTGAACCACAGGCATTCAAAACTTTGGAAAATAAACTAAAGAAAAAAATCATTTTGGCTCTCAATTGAAGTCCCAGCTATCAAACTGAACTGACCCACTCTCTGAAGCACTGAAACAGGTTTCCAAAGCAAATTTTTAAAGCTTGTACATGGCCTGATATATAGTATCCTCTTGCAGATATTTTAAAATACTTTAGCACTAATCTGTTTCCTGTTCAGCTTGTTTCTCTGTCTTCATTATGAGATTATAAGGCAGCTGTGAGTTTTATATTGCATATCTTAGCAGGATCATATATTTTATTGTTAACTGAAGGAGAATAAATGTGAAAACTGATTTTAATGCTCATACTGGGAGATATTTAATGGTTTCTGTTTGCTCTCAAAATGTATTGATAAAAAAGACTTCAGGTGCCAACATACTAACATGATTGTGTTGATAGTTGTCAGAGATTAGAAGAGTTTAACTTCCAAGAATGTATGCCAACTATTTAAAATAAGTGCTGCAGAATTCAGTGCTTCAGGGATGTTGAGCTAATGCAAGTTTTGCTAAACATCTGTCAAAACAAAAACGGTGCTCAAAAGTATATATTCATAACTTGTGTTTTCCTGATGTTACTGGCAAGGCAGCAACACTGATACTCATTTGAAATTTAAGTGAAATCATTAGCATTAACTTGTTAGTAAATGTGCGCAGAATTGTGGCCAAGAAAAGAAAAGCAAGCTTCTATATTCTGTGCCTGTTCTTCTGGGAAGCAGCTTGTCTCCCTACCTAACGTGCATTCCCAAGTCATTAGACAAAATAACTCTAAATCTTGGCCCTCGATCAAGCAGAGACTCATCTGAAAGTGCTGGTAGAGCTGTAGCTTAAATATTATATTAAAATTTGTTTAGCATATAAAACGTTATGGGTACATTAACATATTACTACAAAGCTAATATAGGTTAGAATTAGGTTGCATATATGAGGATTTTTTAAACAGTATTTTGTAATGTGTTACTTCTTGTTCTCTCATTCATCAGGAGACAGATTAAAGTTATTTGGCTGAAGATTTGTCCTCAATTTGTTTCTTGTTCTCTGTGCCAGGAGTCATGGGATTATGGACTGAATACATTTTATACAAAAAATAAAATTGATTTCACAGTCCCCTGTTTTCTTCCAAGACATTTATGAAATAGACATATTTCCCCCATTAGTAGAAACTGTGAAGTTGATAGGTGTGGGTCCAGAGATCTTTGTGTAGTCTGTGGTCTATTAGCCAGGAGGGCAAATGGTATCTATCACAGAAGAGAGTGAAAGTAGGCACTCTTTTCCACTCATATTTTGATGATCTGCATGCCCGATTGGTCCTTCCCATTGCTTTGGCACAGCTGCATTTTGCCAGTTTGTAAAAGCGTAAAAGATAAATTGTGTGTACTGAAATTGTGCCATGGAGAACAAAAAAGGCATTATGATGATTTTTTTTCTGACAGCACAGAATGGTAGTGAAGAGCTCATTTTGTTTAGTAAAATTAGTGGAAAGATGGCCTTGAACTTTCCTTATAATGAAGTGGTCACTAACCAAACTTGGTGGAATCTACAAATAAAAAGCAGAAGAGGCATTGCTGATTTTCTTATTCTATACTGTAAAATAAATGATCTTTAATGGAACTAATTAAGCCATTGGACTAAGCTAGTTGCCACTGTGCTTCCTATTTTATTGAAACTCACTCACTCTTTCAACATAACTAAATCATTTACACTATGTTTTGCTTTTTGCGATCCTTTTGACATTTATCCCAATTTCAATTTAAATTGCAGGGGAGCAATCATGATGTTTCTGCAAAACTCCTTCTCACTGTAACTGTCTGTATCTTTTTAATTATTTATCATGCCATAAGAATAAGAAAGGGGCGTGGTGGCTCAGCGGGTAAGAGCCCAGGCTTGTCGATCAGGATTGCAAGTTTAGAGGTTCGAATCCCTAGCCCTGCGTGCGGAGTGAGCTCCCGCACTAGCTCCAGCTCTTGCCAACCTAGCAATTCAAAAGCATGCAAATGCAAGTAGATGAATAGGTACCACTTCGGTGGGAAGGTAACAGTGTTCCGCGTGTGTCATGCGGCCACATGATCACGGAAGTGTCTTCGGACAACGCTGGCTCTTCGGCTAACAAACGGAGATGAGCACCGGCCCCTGGAGTCGGACACGACTGCACAAATGTGTGAGGGGAACCTTTACCTTTTTTTTTTAAGAATAAGAATTGGGATTTTAATGTAGTAGATCAGAGCTTTCCAAACTGTGTGTCGTGACACACTAGTGTGTCGCCTGGAGTGTTTAGGTGTGTTGCGTGGGAGACAGTTTGGGCGCAAAAATCAAAGAAGGGGAGCAGTCACCTCCGTCTATCAGCGCCAGAGAAACAAGGGCGGAAAAGCATGCCCAACAGAAAGCAGCCCAATTGGAGCCAGCCTGAAAACGGCGGGAACAAAAAAGGATAAAAGGGTGGCTGGCACACGAACAAATCCTGCCCCGTCGCTGCCACCTGAATCCAGTTCCATCACCTACTCTCCGCCGTCACCGCTTGGATCCTGCCCCATTGTTCCATTGCCGTCGCCCGAACCTTGCTCCGTCGCCTCTTCTCTGCCGCCACCGCTTGAATCCTGATCCGCTGCCGCTCCTTCGCCGCCGTTGAACCCTGCTTTCTGCTCCTGACCTTCCACCGCTGCTGGTCCTCTTCGTGCCGATCCTTCCTTACCATTGTCGCCCGTGAATTGCCTCTCCCTTCCTCCTTCGCCCGGACGCCTGCTTCCTGACAGCCCCCCCCCAACGCCTGGCCGTTCATTGGTGATCCCACCCATTGAGTCCTGCCTTGCCATTCTCCCTCCATCGTGACCATGTCTGCCTCTGCCTTTTTCCCCACTCTCCTGCCTGCAATAGGGGTGTGTAAGTCTGTGCCTTGTTTTGCCTTGTCTTGCCTTGCCTTGCCTAGTGAACTTTTAATCTGCCTCTTCCTCCCACTCTCCTGTCCCCATACATTTCGCTATTACAATTTATGTATGTGTCTGTATCTCTGATAATAATAATAAAAATAAATAATAATAAAAATAAAAATAAAAATAAATAATGATAAATAATAATAATAATAATAATAATATCATCATCATCATCATCATCTCCGGTTTGCTGGTAAAACTGAATTACTGTGTCGCGAAATGATGCATGTCTAAAAAGTGTGTCACCAACATGAAAAGTTTGGAAAGCTCTGTAGTAGATGATAGAAAATTACCCCTAAATCATGGTGATTTAGCCAAGTTACCATGTTGCAGTTTGAACTACTGTGCTGAATTGTTATCAGGATACTATGAAAGGCATTACAATTATTCAAGACTCTGCACACTAAAAGGTGTTATGGAAACTGATAGTGACTCCCAGTTGCTGCCCATGTTCTACAGATATATGCCAGGGGTTCAAGAGAAAACTTGATCCTCTTAGAGCTGTTTTGAAATGACAGCTGTTTGTAGATAGTTTTAGCATACACTTGCTATCTATATCTTTCAAATGAATTGCACTGGCATGCACGTTTTCCCCACCCTCTCTATCATGCCAGCCTGTGGAAGGAGGGAGGGACACAGAGAGAAATAGGCAGTTACCATTCATTGTTACTGCTTTAATGCAGGCATAAAATTATGGAATTTCCTGCATGAAGACTACCACAAAATCTTATCTACCTGGGGCCAAGGAAATTCACGGTAAGCAACTTTTATGGGTAATTCTTTTTTTTTTGTGCTTAGAGAAATAGTTGGCCAATGATACAGTAGCAGTTTTGAATGCTAGAACACCATTCCTATTCAGTGGAAGTGTTAACATCAGACTTGCATGTAGTTTTGAAATACTTTGCTTCAGGTAGCACTCTATTACTTTCAGCATGGTATCAGTATTTAAAATCCTATCCTGCTGAAAGGAAGAGTTAGATTAACCTGATGAGAGTGCATTTCTCTCACACACAGACAACTAGTCATGAGATTTTTCTTTTTAAAGCAAGTGGTAAGATTTCTACTGTTTAATTTGTCTCCAGCTTTGTAATGAAGTCAGAGAAGTCTGCAAACTGAAAACTGGTGGAACTGAACAAAGTATGGTTGGAATCTATTGTAGGATTGCCCGCTTATGTCTCTCTGTATTATGGTGTGTCCAGTTCACAGTGGGAGTATAACAGCTGCATTTCATGGTACTGTAGCACACATTCCACTGGAAAGATGGCTTAGCCAGAAAAGCACATGGCATATGCACTATAAAAAAATTAATGGATATCCAAAGTGAATATATTAGCCTTTCCATGGAGAGGCCTTTCCCACCATGAAAAGACCACATGCTTTGTATTTTCTGCAGTAGAATGTGAGAATTTAGTAGGTAGCTATACGTTTATCATTTAGTGACCAATTGATTATTCCAGTGAAGGGTGAAATGTAAGAAATAATGTGTAGGGGTAATAGAGGAGAGGAAAATATATACACATGCATTTATGTGCTAATTATAAAAGAAAGGTGGAAAACCTGAACTTTCCAGGTGAAGAACTAACACTCCTAGCAGCCAAGTTAGTATTTCCAATAGTGAGAAATGCTGGAAACTGTAGTTCAGTAGCAAATAAAGGACTGCAGGTAAGATTTCCATCCATGTACTGTATACAAACTTCAATAGAACAGAACTAAGTACATTTATAATACTGATTGCTTTCCTCAGTGATTCCCCCAGCAGTACAAGAGTTTCTGTCTCTGTACCCCATTTCTTTTTTGATAATCAGCTATGAAGGAAAACTAATCCCCCCACTGCCAGATGTGTTTGCAGGTGGAGGCTTAAGTGGTGCAGGGAGAAAAGCATTTTATCCTGAATGCAGAAGTACATCCTTCTTAGGGAAACAGTTTTGGAAATAATCTGGTTTAATTAATCCTGTACAGCACATCTCCATGTGGGTTGTGTTGTACTTCAACACTTTGTGTGCGTGTTGCAGTGAATCAGCTAGTCAAGAAGCACTATCAATGCCTGCACATGGAAGTAGGTAGGTGGGTGGGGTTAGAGGAAAAGCCAAACCAGACACAAAAAAAACCCCAGATAATTCAACTGCTAACTGCAAGGGACTACGCCTTACTTGGGTGCGGTTCAGTTCAGCAAAGGCATCTTCGTCAGACTTAAAGGATAAGAGAATCTCCCTCCCCCCACTCCCCCCCCCCAATTGGGGGAACTTGAAAACAGGAATCAATTATCACATCCAATTTTCATCCTTCCCTCTTTATTTCAAAAATCTTGATGGGTCAAAATGGACAAAGAGATGATCTCTGAAGTTATGGAACTTTCTTAAAAACGGTCTCCAGCCTAAGAGTTTTGTGTTCGTGTATTTAATATTTTATGATTCCTAAAGGGGTCTACATTTTATGCTTCTTAAAGATGTCTACATACAATATACAGTATTATAATATGCTTAAAACCAAGCATGAACTCTCTTTGGATGAGACAGTGACATTTTACTCCCCACGGTGTCTTATCAATGTCTGCCATCACAAATATATGCGTTTTTCTAATACAGAGACAACAGGATATATGTTCATAAGCAAATATGAATTTATAAGGATACTGTGAGGTAGGCCACACTTTCCTAAACATGTGCCTCCTGGATGAGTTAAACCAGTTTTCTAGCTAGCATGATTTTTAGTCCTGAGGATTATGGGACTTGAAGGTCAACTCATTTAAAGATGGCCAGGTTGGGGAAGACTGGAGGCTATACAATCTACTCATGTACCGATCCATATCCCTGTCCCCATATAGAGCTCAGGAGATTTCTTTGGGTCTTTAGCAAAAGCTGGATATGCATGGAACTGAATTGTCCAACTCTTGTGTCAATTAAAAAGCCAGTTCCAACCTTGCCTAAGTAATTTTTACAATATAAAAATGAAATGGGGTTATCCCCATGAATCAATAAAACTGAAGTATGAACAGGAAAAAAAAACATGGAAACAAGACAATTCTCCTGCCTTAAACTTTGAGGAAAGACAATTTAATCCTGATATTTTATTTGTGCGTCTTATTTTATGCTGTAGCAGAAAAAAAAATGTATATTGCAGGTTTGTATTCAGAAACCCTTTAAGATAGATCACTATATTTCTATTTATAAATAGGGAATTAAGAATAATCATTTGCCCAAGTTTAAGAGTCTATAAGAGTGATGGAACATGAATTGCGCTCTTTCCCTTCATGGATCTTTATGTGAGTTCAGTCACTGTCTTTAATCCTAGCTAACACCATCATACATTGCAGGGTTATAAAGAATGTTGTTTGGCCCAACATCCCAGATTGTGCTACCTGCCAAAAGCTGATATATTTCTTAGCTTATCTAATTTTCTTACTTTGCCATCAGTGTCGCTGAGGCCCTGAGCATAATTTCTTACTGGATTCTAAGAGATTGGATGAGGTTGTACAGGTACCTGTTTTATCTACATTCCATCCTAGCTCACTTCCTGCTCAGAGCAGTAGTAACTCTGTGACCAGGAAAGCAATTCTAGTACACAAAAATATCCACAGATGACAGGAATGTTGGAGCTGGGGTAGTATTATTAGAACAGTGCGTAGCATGGTATTCGGAGCAGACTATGCTTTCTAGAAAGCTTCATGCCCAGGCCAAAGGCACAGGAATGTTTAAATGGGGGAAGATATAGGGAATAAATATTGGGGTGGGGGGGAATTGAGGGGGAGGTAAATAAGAGAATTAGGAAAAGGTATGTGCACTTGGATGATAAAGATGTCCACTCCAAATAAAATATTATTTATGGCAGCGGTCCCCAACCTTTTTGGCACCAGGGACCGGTCGTGGAAGAAAATTTTTCCACGGACTGGGGGGGGTTTGTAGGTGGGAGCCAATCGCGTTCACTGGGGGGCGGGGTTTGCAGGCAGGAGCCAATCACGTGCACCAGGGGGCAGGGTTTGCAGGTGGGAGCCAATCGTGTGCACCAGGGGGCGGGGTTTGCAGGCAGGAGCCAATTGTGCGCACCGGGAGCAGGGTAATTGCGCGCACCAGGGGGCGGGGTTTGCAGGCGGGAGCCCCGCGGCCCAATTCCTAACACCGCAGCCCACTAGCGGGCCGTGGCCTACAGGTTGGGGACCCCTGATTTATGGCATAACATAATAAATATGTTCAGCAGTACATTTTTGACTTGAATTGTGCACACAGTCCATTTGGTGAGATAAATCTGTACTATATAGAAAACTGACAGAGGTGGAAGGCAGAACTCAACATTACAGAAAAATTCCCTATCTAATTGCTGGTCGATAGGGATAATCTTGCAAAAATGTCATGCCTGTCTAGACAATTTTTATATTCATAGATCTGTGTATCACTTGTTATTTCTGGGCTATTTTCTAACATGGGAGGTAATAGAGAAGGTAAAAGGCTGTGATTAATCTAGCATCTAGGGAAATAAGAGAAATGTATCATTTCCCTTCCCATTAGAAGGTGTCCCAGGCCACTGAAATAATTATTTCTCTAATACCTGTAATTGGCACTCTCATAGGAAGTCAGGGACTTAGTTTAAGTAGATAAGATACTTTATTGCGGACACAAACAACCTTAGTTATTGCAAAGGTTAAGAATCTGGTTCAATATAGATGTACTCCCCAGGTTTAAATCCTGAGTTTTTTTTTCTCCCCGTCTATTTCTCATGCTGGATGATTGGTTGCACCTGGCCCATGTTTACAAAACGGTCCTGTCTGGTCCCAGGCTCCTTTCCAAGGTCAGCCCTCATACCAGCTATGTTTCAAAGCTAGAATGCTTGAAATGATATTGTGTGCCTGGGTTAAAATAACCTTGTGACATTAGTAACCATCTCCTTTCTTCCTTCCGCATCTACTTGCATGTTTACAACTCCAATGCTATGAGCTTAGATGGAGGTGCTGAGCTTTTTCAAATGGTTTTTAACAATCAAGCAGTACCACCTCAGATTGTTTGAAGGGGTTCTGATCAAAACTATCATGATAATTAAACTTGAAGCAGCAATAATACTTACAGTATATAGAACCAAAGGCTTCAGGTCCTCTTCTCCTTACCTGAAAAATAAACAGATTGGACAGGTTGATTAATAAGCCAATTATCCAGCTGCACTTCTATCTGGCCTTAGACCTGGACATAGCAGTGGAAACAACCTTGATGGCCCTGATTAGTATATGTATGGCTTGGCTCATGACTCTTCAGATACTTGATCTCCCACACTCCACAATTAACTGACAGCAAAACCTACCATGGTTAGATAAAGGCCCTCCGAACAGTCACTCATGCCCTTGTCATCTCCCGCATAGACTACTGTAATGCGCTCTACATGGGGCTACCCCTGAAGAGTATCCGGAAGCTTCAGCTGGTACAGAATGCGGCGGCGCGAGCAGTTACGGGTGCCATAAGATCGGCACATGTAACACCACTGCTACGCGAGCTGCATTGGTTGCCAGTTTGCTTCCGGGTCCAATTCAAGGTGTTGGTGATTACCTTTAAAGCCCTATATGGCATAGGACCAGGGTACCTGAGGGACCGTCTCGTCCCGATAACGTCAGCCCGCCCCACCCGTGCGTGCAGAGAGGGCATGCTTCGGACCCCCTCAACAAGAGAACTCCATCTAGCGGGGTCCAGGAGGCGTGCTTTCTCTGCGACAGCCCCCGCCTTATGGAACATCTTGCCCCCGGAGGTGAGACTGGCCCCTTCACTCCTGGCCTTTCGGAAGGCCCTTAAGACCTGGCTCTGCCGCCTGGCCTGGGACAACGGAGGTGGTAGTGCCTCCTGGGGTTGGCTGGCCCCGTAGCAATAAGACCTATGCTACGGTTTCCAATCCATCTGGGATTCTATTCTATTTTATTTTATTTTATATTTTATTTATTTTTATACATTTTCTATTTGTATGGTTTTAAATGTTTTAAATTTTTTAGGTCTTGATTATTGTAACCCGCCCAGAGTCCCTTGTATGGGAGATGGGCGGGGAATAAATTAAATAAATAAATAAAATAAATAAAAAATAAAAGCTTTATTGCAAACTAGAAGAAGCCATGTTTACTATAGAATACAAGAATAGGTCCTTTTGTGATAATAGACTCTTTGCCGCTCTTTTCACATATTAGAATGTGGAGGGCTTCTCCACTCTGTTTACATAATGGTTTTGCCTACTTTGATGTTCTTTGCTTCTCGCTTTGCCAGCTTCAACCCTCACATCAGCTCTCCATTTTCTTCTTCCCTTCCTTTCTTGGACCTGGTGGTGCCAGGAACATCTCCTTGCGTCCACCCGCTAGACATGGGAAAGAAGAACTTGTGTCCTTTCCATTTCTATATTTTGTAAGCAGGAGCTGACAGAGTTTCCCCCGCTTTCAAATATCTTACCCTTCTCTTCTGCCTGGAGATTTCATTTCTTTTTTGGTTGAAATCAGAGAAGTTTCCCTCTTTCCAGATTTTCTTCCCCACCTATTCCTAACACCAGACAATTGGAAGTGAGGAAATGTCCCTCTCTTCATTTTCTTCATTTGCAACTTTCCCCAGTCGCAAACTCTCAGTCTCAGCTTCTGGTAGGCAGTTTCTATTTCTTATTTGTCATAAATAAATATTTCCCAAATCATTACCCTTCCTCTTTAGAATCAGAACTGTCAGCAGGTGCCTGGTCCAGAATACAAAGCCAGTTAGGTGTTTGGGGCTTGTGAGGGTATGGCAAATGGAACTGTCAAAGGATGTGGTGTATATAAATGACAGCTGGTATTTTGCATGATTTCTCCGAGTCTGAGTTTCCCATCTAATCAATCAAATATTCCAGTCTGCCCCTTCTATGCTGAAAGTCCAAAATATGGTCCACCTCCTTCCCCACTGTGATGAAAGTGGTGGTAGGACAGTTTGCAGGGGGACAGTTCAGAACCAGGAAGCAATTGTGGAAAGCAGTGCATTTTGAGTGTGGCTGGAAGTTGCAGATGAAAGGTGTCAGTATTGAACTGTGCAAATACTGGAAATAGTGCAGTGAACTTTACATCAAACTTCTTAGATGCCAAATGGAGGGGAGGCATCCGATAGAAAGCTGGATGTGTTTTCCAACAGCAATGTAGAGGATTTTCTGGCAATGATAGCTAGTGGAGAGCTTGTAGAAGACCTTAGTATGTATGTATGTATGTATGTATGTATGTATGTGATTTATCACCACCCAACTCCCTCAAAGGGACTCTGAGCCACTTGCAGTTACTGGAGAAAATAGAAGGTACCTGGAATGGGGAAGAGCCAGGAAGCATTTGGCAGAAGGCATTGATGGTAGCTATAAGTGGCCTGAAATGGTGACATCTGAGTAGAGGCATGAACTGAGTTATTATAAGCAAACTCAGCCAGTTGTCTTACTGGTAGTTTACATAGCAACAAAGATATTACCCTAAGGTGGCATTTATCTTCTCCATTTCCACATCCGACTGTGGATGATGACCAGAGGACAGGTGGAGCTTAGCATCCAATAGTTGAAATAGAGCCTTCCAAAAATATGCCATGAACTATGTATCTCTATCAGAAATTAAATGTTTGGACAGGCTGTGGTTCCGGAAGACTTGTCAAATAAATAGATGAGTATTCTCAGGAGGCCACAGCAGGGAATAAAATGAACTACCTTAGAAAAAAGGTCAGCTACTACCAGAATGGCGACTCAGGCCTTGGTACATGGAATATCAGTAGTAAAGTTCAAGGAAACTGTGTCCGGAAGTCCCCTTGGGGAGCAGGGAAATCGGTAGTCTAGCTGGCTTGGCGGTGAGAGGTTTGGCATGGTGACTAAATGACAGGAAGAAACATAGGCCTTGATATCCATCCTAACACATGGCTATCAAAAGTCATGGTAGATGGAAATGGTAGTTCTAAAATGTCCTAGTGGGCAGATGCCACAACAGAGCTGTAAGACCTCTTCTCTCACAGTGTTCTCTAAATCAGGCAGCAATCAGCTCTAATAATAGTTTGGTGTATTCTGTGAGGTCACGTGATCATATTTGGCACAGAATTTTTCTTGGTCTTCTCCATTAGGGAGGGGATAGGCGGGGTATAAATAAGATAAATAAATAACACATCTCAAAATTAACCACTTGAATTATTGTATGTATCCCATGCCATAATAACAATTCTTACCATGAACATGCTGATTAAGAATGTTGTTCAATAGAAATCACTGGGTGCTAAGTGGATAGTGGCAAGTGGAAATCTCATTTTTAGGTATAGAATTGTGTGTGTGTGTGTGTGTGTGTGCATGCAAATGTATGTACACATATACTCTCATAACTGCCTATATAAGCCAGATGAATAAAATGTGGCATAGGAAAACAGTTGTGGTACAGAACAGGAGAAAAAAACAAAGATTTTGGAGAACAAGATGGCTATGATTGGAATAATAAGCAGCAAGAAGAAACATACTCAGTATTTTTAAAGAAATAAACTATAGGAGGGGTTGGCTTCTTTACCTATTCCCATTATTTTTGTGCATTTGTTTAATATACAGATAAGATGAAGAAAACTAGCGCTACCAGATCTGGACCAGGTAGCAGCAAGTTTGAGTATACTGCATTCTTACCATCTAGTGGTTGTGTGGATTTTTGCAGCTTGGAAGGAAAATTTCCTTAGGGAAATTAAATTTCAAAAGTTAATTAAAAAGATAATTATTTCTCATAGTCCCATGTAGAATACACCTTGTCTGGGGAATAATTGAAAAATGTAGGTACTCAAGAAGGATTTTATAGTTTCTTGGTCCTGTCATTAATGATCATTGAGCAGATCAGCACTTGCTAAATTGGATGAGATATTAATCCGTTATAAGCAGAGTCTTAAACTTTTAGCTTTAATTTCAAGTTTAGGTCTGGTGGGACAATTTCTGGCAGCATCTGTAACAATCTGAGATGATATCAAAACAACGACTCATGAATGATATTATGTAAACACTCCAATTATGTGCTTGCATCACAACATGTAAGTCATGGCAATTGTATGATCATCACACACATGACATTTGTTCCTTGTGGATACCCATTATAAGATCAAATCAATTAAATGTGTGTTGCTATGAAGGCATCAGCTGGAAGGATCTTAGAAAAAAAGAGCATTCCACAAAACTTGAAGCAAATATATCTCACTGAAGTAAAAAATCATTTTTACTTTATGCTTAGAAAATATTGGTTTCCATATAAATTAGATAAACTGAATTGGGTCATCTGATCTTGACAGAAATGATGAAAATGACGTAATTTCTGTGGTCCGCTTTCTCTTAGTATACAGGTAGTCCTTGTTTAACAACCACTCATTCAGTGACCATTCAAAGTTACAATGGCACTGAACGAGTGGTACTTATGACTGGTCCTTGAGGTTCTGGCTGTCCCAGCACCCCCACAGTCATGTGATAGTGATCTGGGCACTTGGCAACCAACTCACACTTACAGTGGTTGCAGCGTCCCATGGTCACGTGATTGCCATTTGCAACCATCCCTGCTTTTCCACAAGCAAAGTCAATGGGGAAGCCAGCAGAGAAGGTTGTAAGTGGCTCCGGTAAGTTGCTCACACCCTCCCCCAGCCAGCAGCAGCCACTTACCTGCCTGTCGGCCTGCTTGCAAGCTGCCTGGGACTCACTTAACAACCTGTGATCCTCGCTTAATGAGGCAACGGGGAGTACCAGGATTGCCATTGCTAAGTGATGCGGTCACGTGATGTCGCACTTTATGACCATATTGCCTAGCAATGGAAATTCTGGTCCCAATTATCGTTGTTAATATGTTTGTAATTAACCCAGAAGAAATGGTAGTACTGAAGGGAAAAGAAATAAACCATTATCAAATAGCTGTGTTGTTTTACTCTGCTATTTTTAAAACCTTTGTTGTAGAGAAAGCTTGGCATAAAAATACATGACAGAATTTATGAAAGTATTGGGAAGAGGAAACTAGGTACTTTTTGGGTGTAAATATTAGACATTCTTTTACTGAAAGTATTGTGTAGATTGTGGTAAGGCAAAACCAGCTCACATGCAGCTTTGCAGGCTGTGGAGATGGTTGGAGCCCTGTATGTGTCCTCTTTAATAACAGTATCCACTGTGAGAGAGGCAACAACTGCCCTGTCAGGTACATGGTATGAGAAAAAGGGGGAGATACTTTGCCATCTAGCTATTTGCCTGTCTCCTCACCCACCTGCTGCTTTGGGGATACAGTTCTCCTTGGAGGACCAGGACTGCCTGAAAATCTGCTCCAGCTGAAGCCCCTCTGCAGGAGGCTTCACCAGCTCCTGGAGAAGTGCTGCCCTGAGGTGTCAGAGTCATCGCTATAGAGACAACTTCAAGGGGGAGAAATGGCCCTTTGGGAAGTTTTGAAGTGGCCCTTATAGAGCCAAGCTGCTGTCCTAGAAAGGAGAGAAACGGGGGCGTTAATCTGCTGCTTTTATTGCTGCGTGGTCTTATTAGATGTGCCAGGGAGGTGGGGGAAAATAAGGAATGAAGGGAGTAAATATTAAGATGCCAACTGACAGAGGGAAGCGTAGTGGGAAGCTGCAACCGTTTTCCCACTTTCCTGGGCTCTGCAGGAAAAAGAAGAGCAGGTATCTGGTTAGTTTTCCTTGCTCCCTCCCTCCCTTCCACCAAATAAGTCAAAGTGACAAAGAAGATGAGTGCTGCAACCTGAAAGTCCTCCTTTTTATTGCTACCAGTTGCTAGTAAGAGCATTATTCAGGATTTAATCCTGGTTGAAAGGGCTGACCTGGCATGTATCATGAAAACTTGGTTGAGAAAACATGGGGAGTTTGTAACTTCAGGCACTGACTTCTTGGCTACTTTGTAATATGACAGGCTAGGGTTGGAAGCTGGAGAGGTGGCATAGCCGTGGTTTATAGAAATTCCATCTTAGTGACCAGAAGGTCCATCTGAAAATGTCCATTTTAAAAGTTGGCTGCTGAGTTTAGATTGCTGGGGCAGTCTAGGGATAGTGTTAGTGTACAATCCATTCTGCTGCAAAACTGTCTCCCTTGTGGAGTTATATAGGGTGATTTTTAGTATGGCAGTGCAGTTCCTTAAGACTTCTTATTTCTGGGAGTTTTCAGCACCATGTAGAGGTTACCCAGATAGGTGTGGCTGAAGAATTCCACATATGGAAGAATCTGCCCCAGTTTGCATCTGGTCCTGTGTGTGCAGCAGAGCAGATGCTGGATTTGGTATTCTGTCCTAGACAGCATATTAAAAATCAGAGACATCACCTTGCCGACAAAGGTCCGTATAATTAAAGCTATGGTTTTCCCAGTAGTAATGTATGGCTGTGAGAGTTGGACCATAAGGAAGGCTGAGCGCCGAAGAATTGATGCTTTCGAACTGTGGTGCTGGAGAAGACTCTTGAGAGTCCCTTGGACTGCAAGGAGGTCAAACCAGTCAATCCTAAAGGAAATCAACCCTGACTGCTCATTGGAAGGACAGATGCTGAAGCTGAAGCTCAAATACTTTGGCCACCTAATGTGAAGAGAGGACTCACTGGAAAAGACCCTGATGCTGGGAAAGACTGAAGGCAAAAGGAGAAGGGGACGGCAGAGGATGAGATGGTTAGATAGCATCACCGATGTAATGAACATGAATTTGAGTAAACTCTGGGAGACAGTGGAGGACAGGAAGGCCTGGTGTGCTATGGTCCATGAGGTCATGAAGAGTCGGACACGACTAAACAACTGAACAACAATAGCTAGAGATGGTGTTTTGAGAATGCAGGATCCCTCTCTAACTCTGTTGTCCTAGACTGATCACTTTCTGGTCAGTTTTATATGGAGGGTGGAGGTGCTACAAACTTCTGCAGGGGTAGAGGGGGTTAACTGATTTGACCTAGACACATGATCAACCAAGATGATTTCTTGAATGTATTTGAGGAATTTCTGCTTACTAATACTCTTGAAGCCCTGGCCAATCTGTGGAACACCAAAATGAACCAGGCAATTGACATTATTGCTCCTAAGTGCCATCCTCCCTCTAGTAGGGATAAATCAGCACTTAGTTTACCACGGAGCTTTTTGTTGCTGCTGCTTTATTGTAACTTCAAGGTTTTTACTGATGAGTATATTTTACATTAAAATGCTATTATCTGGACCTGTAACTTTTTAAAAAGTGTAACTTTTTGTCGATACAGTTAGATTGTTTGCATCTTGATTTCTTTACATCTGCAGTCCCTTTAGTAACATGTTGGAAAATATTGGAGGGGGAGCAGGGTTGACTTATTTTACCATTGTGATTTATTCCATTTCTGGATATACTTTCTATACAATTTATATTTTTTTAGCTTTCGGAAAGCTTCATATAACAGTATGATAAGTAATCCTATGATAAGAATAATCTTCCTGTAACCACACATGCTGGTCACAGTTAACTCTGATGCATTCAAATGTCCTGATGAGGGCTGCTACAATTCTCTAAGCAAGAGTTAGCATATGTGTGTGTGAGAGAGAGAATCATACCTTGCAGCTAGTTTAAAATATTTGGGTGGTTTTTGTCATGGAGTGGCTGTGAAAGTCATAGGACATTTTTTTATTGGAGCAGTAACATTGGTTTATATTCCTTCAGGAGACTTTTGATGATAGCTGAAATTGGAGAAGCAGTAAAACTCTCAGAACATGACATCAGCAACTGATTTTGATCACTTGGAGATTCAGCCACAGTATAGTCGAATCAATGCTCGATGGGAAGCCTCTGATGATGAGTTGGACAATGACAACAGTTCTGCCAGGCTGTTTGAGAGATCCCGGATCAAAGCTCTAGCAGGTAAATGTACTGCATTTGCAAACAGAGACATTTATTGATAGGTTGATCCCAAACTTTCTCTCTTTCTGAGGCAAGAATACATGCAACTGTGAACCTTCCCTTCTCTTCCTTTCCTTTGTTTCTCTAACAGCTGTCTGAGAGCTCCATTTTCATAGAATAAGGTCATACAATGTGTGGCTTCTAAGCCTAACAAAATCCATCTGCCTTCTGTTGCAGCTTACTAGCTACTGGAATACCCTTCACCTGTTTTTATACTTCCAGATAGCCAGGAAAAATTAGAGGTTTTTCAAAATCTTGATGTTTACTCTATATGCCTGATAATCAGAATTTGGCTTACTGGGTAATATTGCATGGACCTATCTTGAGGCTTCAATGTCTTATTTGGTGGGGGCGGGGGTGGTGTCACTAGATCCTTAGTAATTGAAAATCACAGGACAGTGGTAGAACATCACAATATTTACAATTTAGTAGTAACACCACATATCCTCAGTTCTAGACATTTATTAGTATCCCCTTCCTTATCAATTCTGCCTGTTGCTGCAATGACACTTTTTTCTTCAGAGAGAGCTTGAAAGAGAGAGTTTGCATGTACATACATAAAGTGCCAGCCAGACATTATGGGGGCAATGCTGGTGGAAGTCAGATATCATGTCAGTCTATCAGCACAAATCAAGATAGCAAAGGAGGACAGTAGTCGGTGACTGGATGAGAAAGTGGATATATGTCACAACCAAATACGGCCATGGGAGCTGGACACATCTCAGCCCTTGATGGTGTTGTCACCTTTGTCACCACTGAAGTCTAGAAATCATTTATTTATTTATTTATTATTATTCAAATTTATTCCCCGCCCATCTCCCATGCAAGGGACTCTGGGCGGGTTACAATAAATAAAAATTTAAAAACTATACAAAATATCTAAAAACACAAACAAAACATAATAAAATAAAATCCAGGATGGGCTTGGACCCGCAGAATAGATAGTAGAGCTATGGGGCCAGCCAACCCCAGGAGGCACTACCACCTCCGTTGTCCCAGGCCAGGTGGCAGTGCCAGGTCTTAAGGGCCTTCCGAAAGGCCAGGAGGGAGGGGGCCAGTCTCACCTCCGGGGGCAGAATATTCCACAAGGCGGGCGCTATCGCAGAGAAGGCACGCCTCCTGGACCCCGCTAGATGGAATTGTCTTGTTGAGGGGGTCCGAAGCATGCCCTCCCTGCATGTACGGGTGGGTCGGGTCGACGTTATCGGGACGAGACGGTCCCTCAGGTACCCTGGTCCTATGCCATGTAGGGCTTTAAAGGTAATCACCAACACCTTGAATTGGACCCGGAAGCAAACTGGCACCCAATGCAGCTCGCGTAGCAGAGGTGTTACATGTGCCGATCTTCTGGCACTCATAACTGCTCGCGCCGCCGCATTCTGCACCAGCTGAAGCTTCCGGATACTCTTCAAGGGTAGCCCCATGTAGAGCGCATTACAATAGTCTATACGGGAGATGACAAGGGCGTGAGTGACTGTTCGGAGGGCCTCCCGATCCAGGAAAGGGCGTAACTGGCGCACAACTCGCAGCTGTGCAAAGGCCCTCCTGGCCACGACTGCCACCTGCTCTTCGAGCAGGAGTCGCGAGTCCAGGAGGACCCCCAGATTCCGCACTGGATCCGAGTGGGGTAGTGCAACCCCCCCCAGAACCAAAGATGACAACTTCCCGGATCCAGGGGGGCCATCAATCCACAGCCACTCCGTCTTACCAGGGTTCAGTTGAAGCCTGTTGTTCCCCATCCAGACCCCCACAGCCTCCAGGCACTGAGATAAGGCATTGACCGCATCACTTACTTCACCCGGGACGGAGATGTATAACTGGGTATCATCAGCATATTGGTGATACCTCATCCCGTGGTGACGGATGATCTCGCCCAGTGGCTTCATGTAGATGTTAAATAGGAGTGGAGAAAGAACCGACCCCTGCGGCACCCCACAAGTCAGGGGTCGCGGGTCAGCTCTCTCCTCCCCTATCAACACTGACTGGGAACGGCCCTGGAGAAAGGAGGCGAACCAGCGCAAAACCACGCCTCCCGCCCCCAACTCCTCGAGCCGCCCCAAAAGTATACCGTGGTCGACGGTATCGAAAGCCGCTGAGAGATCTAAGAGAGCAAGGATGGACGCACTCCCTCCATCCCGCTCTCGCCAGAGATCATCCATAAGTGCGACCAATGCGGTCTCCGTCCCATATCCCGGCCTGAAACCTGACTGGAAGGGGTCCAGATAATCCGTTTCATCCAGAATCCTCTGGAGTTGCAACGCCACCACCTTCTCAACCACCTTTCCTAAAAAGGGAAGGTGGGAGACTGGGCGAAAATTGCCCAGGATTGTAGGGTCCAGGGAAGGTTTCTTGAGGAGGGGGTGCACCAGCGCCTCCTTAAAGGCAGCCGGGAACACCCCCTCATTCAAGGACGAATTAATCATTGCCTAGACCCAGCCACATGTCACCTCACTAGTTGATTTCACCAGCCAGGAGGGACATGGGTCAAGCTGGCATGTGGTGGCGTTTACAATCCGGAGGATCCTGTCTACTTCATCAGGCGCAACAGGATCAAACTGTTCCCAGATAACGTGGTAAGTACGAGCCCCTGGCATCTCCCCAGATCTTGTCTCATGCTTGGAGTCCAACTTGGAATGAATCTGAGCGATTTTGTCCTGCAGATGCTCAGAAAACTCTTCCGAACGGCCCTGTAAGTGGGTCTCCCCCTGCTCCCGACCCAAAAGTGATCTTGTAATCTTGAAAAGGGCTGTCGGGCGGCATTCTGCGGACGCAATAAGAGAGGAGAAATATTCACGTTTCGCCGCTCTTACCGCCACAAGGTAGGCCTTAACTGCGGCTCTAGCTTGTGTTCGGTCAGATTCAGTCTTCGTCTTTCTCCAGCGGCGATCATGCATACAGTAAGGCTTGTGTCAAGAGAAGATGGAAAACTCCATCAGATCAGATCAGCTAAACGCAAAGTTAGGTAAATTCAGTGAATGGCAGGGGATGAGACAAAGACAGTATCATGAGGAACTGACCTTAAAGAACAACTAGCGAGGCATCTTCAAGTGTCTTTTAGGGGGAAGTGTGGATGTACTGATTTCAAATTTAGGATTCTTGGGTACTCTAGCCCTGTGAAGTGGCTGAGAAGCTTTAATAAATTATTCTCAGCAGCTTCACCCTCTGCCTTGGTTTGGTGACAATCAGTATAATTAAAATAGTACAACTAATAATAAAACAATAGAACAGCAACTTAATTAGAAATTAAAACTTTAAAATCTTCTGGAGTCTTTTCCAGCACCACAGTTCGAAAGCATCAATTCTTCGGCGCTCAGCCTTCCTTATGGTCCAACTCTCATAGCCATACATTACTACTGGGAAAACCATAGCTTTAATTATACGGACCTTTGTCAGCAAGGTGATGTCTCTGCTTTTTAATATGCTGTCTAGGTTTGCCATAGCTTTCCTCCCAAGGAGCAAGCATCTTTTAATTTCATGGCTGCAGTCACCGTCTGTGGTGATCTTGGAGCCCAAGAAAATAAAATCTGTCACTGCTTCCATTTCTTCCCCTTCTATTTGCCAGGAAGTGATGGGACCAGATGCCATGATCTGGGTTTTTTTAATGTTGAGTTTCAAGCCAGCTTGTGTGTAGATTTAAATTGTCCAGTTCCAGTTTAAAATCTAGCAGCCGTACTCTAGACTAAAAATGTATTTATACAACATGCTTAAGCTGGTTAAATAAATATCTAGCACATACATTCACAACATGTTAAGATTGATCATGTTAATCTACACTAGCTTTGTGTGTTTTTTAGTTTATTGTGGAAATCCAACACACTCAATTAGTTTATTATTTAGTGCATTGAATGAAAATAGAAATTGGTTAACTCAGTAACTTGGTTTAGTTTAAACACAGCCTAAATGAATCGTCTGGATTGGTTTTAAAGGAATCCTGACATATAGGAACATGGCAGTAATCATAATCTGATAAAAGATGCTCCAAACTGCAGAAGCTTCTTGAGTTTCTAAAGACAAGATAGATGAGTGCTTATCCCCAAACTGAATACAACCCTGAATTAGATTTTAAAAAAAGGGAATAGAATTGGGTGGCATATTAGTGACATCTCAATCCAAATCTCTACATAACTCAGTCCAGTAGTTTTATCTACCTAAACTTATATAAATTTCAAATAGCATGTAGGTGAATGGATAAATGTCAGGAGAATGAGCAATAATCTCCCATTAGCACACTTGGTGCAGAAACATTGAAAAACAGTGTTTCTGACAATCTCCGTCTAAGACAACCTCTTCAGAGAGATACAATAATTGATGACTTTGAAAATTGATTTTGAAAATCACTTTCATCAAATGTATCACTTGAGTACTTTCTTTAAGAAGGGAATGTTAGATCCTTATCTCTGATTTTCTAGGTACAGGTTTCATCATGAGAAATCAAATGAGTTTAATTAGACTTCTACTTTCTCTTGATTCAATTGGACACCTCTTTCTTGTCAGAAATAATGAGCTAAAAAGGGTGATTGTGTTTTGAGGAAGCAGTGATCATCATAAAAACATAAATTTGTAATGTCTGTAGGTTGAGTCATGGCAACTGGATTTCTTTCTTTTGGTTGAAACATTTCACTGCTAATTTTGCTGATTTCTTCTAATTAAGAAATCCAGTTGCCATGACTCAACCTACAGACAATTCCACCTGGATGACTGAGAATCTTCATCGACATATACATTTGTAATGTACAAAATGTAAATTAAGATTCCTGATGAATGGATAAGCCACTGTGTCTTTAGCTAATTACTGAGAGGTCTGCTCTAACTTCAGTAATAAAGAAAATTCTACAGTAAGCTTCTTTCTCTCTACTGAAGGCTTGATTCTGCCATGTAA
The DNA here is from genome assembly GCA_023362775.1 of Charina bottae. Classification (NCBI taxonomy): domain Eukaryota; kingdom Metazoa; phylum Chordata; class Lepidosauria; order Squamata; family Charinaidae; genus Charina; species Charina bottae. The sequence goes on from JALMGJ010000001.1 coordinate 203,011,282, forward strand.
TTCAAGTCAGAACCTTTAACAAAATCTGAAATAGTAACTGAAAAACGCTGAGGCTATGCTATGAAAATATTACTCATTTCCTCAGTTCCCCTTTGTATTACAACTCAGCAGTTTGACTAAATAGCTCTTTAAGCTTTATGGAGCCTGAAGTTTATGAAAATAAAGGAGACATTTACTACAACTGGAAGCAACACTAGCCCTGTGCACTTTTCCCCTGTAGGGTAAATAAGCAATAAACTAGTAGCAGTCTTTTCTTAGAATGACCTGGGAAACACATTGGGACAAAGGGAAAGGGTTCTGAGAAGGTTAGAACATTCTGGAGAAAAACCAAGAGTATAGTTAACTGCAAACATGGATCATATTTATAGATATATTTATCAGGGAGGTGAAATTGGTTGCAGCTCTCTGTACAATGCAGTGAACCTCTTTGCCATGACATATTGTATAAAATGACCCTGACAAAACCTGGATTCTTAAATATTGTTTGGAATGGCTGTATCCAAGATCTGTTGGCTCAGATTGGCTGTTCCAGAGCCTATATGATCTTCCATGACCATGAGGACAAACCCAATGGATAGTTTATTGAGTAAGAGACTGGAATTTCCTGTATCTCCTAGTTCACAGCCAAGAGGACACCAGGGCTTTCTTATGCCACAGACCTATCACTGTTCAGATAGATTCAAACAGTGCTCTACTACGGTTAACTCGTCTTTGTAACTATTGTTGCTATTTTGGTTAATTTGGAACATGACATGAGTATTTTATAAAGTTGGAAGGCTTGATACTCAGACTGGCACATTGCAAGATGGTTCTCAGAAGCTGACTTTATTTTGACAGCTGTCTTCTCTTCAGATGGGAGAGCTAACAGGATCACCATATTTTCTCTCTCCTTTATGTGCGTTTCCTTCTTCCATTCCTTATTTTAAGCATGGGAGAATAGGAGATGAGGGAAAGTGCTAGTATAGTTTAAATTACAGTGGTATAATTAGATAAGCTGCATGATGTTAGCTGATTCCTGTACAAGAAAATGTAATTAACACAGGAGTGACTATATGTTATGAGCACACTGCTCTTCTCTAAAATCCTCAGTACAGATCCAGTAATGGATGTTCTGTGTAACTAAATTACAAGAAGATGCAATAGTGAAGAAATTGGATTTAAGAATATATTTAATTAGGTCTTATTCTCACTGCAAAAGATAACTTGTGTAAAGGCCAGCAGGCATGAAGTACTCCTTTCCTGATCAGGAAGAGAAGTACCCTAATATTTATCATACCGTGCTTGACCAATCTGAGGTTTCATATTCCTTGGCCATCACAGAAGCCAGTGTTGCATATCTATTTCTTTTCTGCACTTATATAGGGCCTGAGCTGTAAGTAGACATTATCTTAAGTAGTCCCAGCCTCATATTCCTGATTCAGACTCTGGAATCTATGACACAAATTAATTAGTGGTAAATATTTTCCTTGCTTATAGTTCTACTGTTTTAACAGAGCTCTGAAAATATATATGAGGATGTGAGCACATTGGCTACCATTAATTGAAATACTAAGGACTAATTCAACTGTTGATGAACAACACATATCAGGAAGCCACTGCTGCAAATCATGTGTGTATTTCTCATTCCAGTGTTGTAAAATCATTCTTTCATTCAACCACCTTGTCTGAAAAATCCACAGTTCTTGATATCTTTTTAGATTCCAAATACAGTAGATATAGACAAAAAGGCTATATTCATGTTTAATATTCAGCAATTATACAGGATGCAAATGTCATCCCACAACACAACAATAATAGGACAAGACCAAACTATATGAGCTAAAGTTCCATACCCCCAAGCCACCCCATAAACGACAAGGCAGTTGCAACAGACCCTTTTTTAATATTCTTTAAAGTGTTAGATTTACATGAGGACATTCTTTTTGTTGTAGTAATCTTATATTCGGAAGCTTCAGCTGGTCCGGAATGCAGCTGCACGAGTAGTCATGGGTGCTATAAGATCAGCACATGTAACACCGCTGCTCCGTGAGCTGCATTGGGTACCAGTTTGCTTCCAGGTCCAATTCAAGGTGTTGGTTATCACCTTTAAAGCCCTACATGGCATGGGACCTGAGTACCTGAGGGACCGTCTCATCCCGGTTACATCTACCCGCCCCACCCAGTCATGCAGGGAGGGCATGCTTTGGACCCCATCAACAAAAGAATTCCATCTAGCAGGGTCCAGGAGGAGTGCCTTCTCTGTGATAGCACCCGCCCTATGGAATATCTTGCCCCTGGAGGTGAGGCGGGCACCCTCGCTCCTGGCCTTCAGGAAGTCTTTCAAGACCTGGTTCTGCCGCCTTGCTTGGAACGAAGGAAATAATAGTTCCTCCTGGGGGTGGTTAGCTTAGTAATATCCTCCTTTTAAGAACATACCATCACTTGGATTTTTTTAAAAATTTATTTTATAGTAGATTTTATATGTATAGGTTTTTAACTTTTTATAATATGATTGTAAACCGCCCAGAGTCTACCATGGTAGAGATGGGCGGTGATAAATCCAAATAATAATAATAATAATAATAATAATAATAATAATAATAATAATAATTTTAAGATCATAGGAAATTAATTTCATGTTGTTTAAAGCAACCTTCCATTGATTCATCAGGACAGGACATTCAAATTCATTATACCAGAGGTCACATAAATAACTGATATTAATTTTATCAGTCTCCTATAAAAAGGGTAATAGAATATAATAATTTATTAAATTTATATGCCACCCAGAGTCACTGGGAGTAGGCAGCATGCAATTTAATACATCATCATCATCATCATCATCTAGGTCTGAAACAAATTATTTTCTGTGCCAAACATACTTGACGAATGTGAGTAGAATTCAAGAGGAAGAGAGATCTTCTCACTCCTAGCACACCTGATTTTAAAATATTGCAATGTTTTAATATTTAAAACAATGATAAGCGTAATATTTTGCCTCTTGGCTAGGTAACAGTACAGCTCCTTCCTAACAGTGCAATAGTGCCATAGGGATCACTCTCTCTGGCACTTACTCTGATGCTCAAAATTCCACTCTCCTCCTTCATCAAGCACAGGAAGGCTGGTGTTCTGGAGAAGACCAGAAGACTCTTCGTATGTGGAGATACTTGTTTTTTCCCCCCAGAAACTGGAGTGAATCATGATCTGGAAACACCATGCTTCTATCATAATCCTGCACATGACACAGGAATCCTGTATAAAGTGCCCTCAGTCTGCAAACTATTTAGTCTAAGTAAAAGTGTTGACAATTGGTGTTGACTGTGGGGGGAAAAAGGCAAGAAACCGCTGCTCAGAATTCAGTTCTTTTGCATCCCAACCTCTGCACACATGAGGAATATTAGCACCTGTTCTGGCTACGTCTCATTGCTCATTAGACACCCAGAAGTACATGTAGGGGTCAGTGGCAGGGCAGTCAACTTCACATCTGTCCAAGCCCCATAAGCTCTCTGTGTGTCTGTAGCACCATAGGCTAAGAAGGAGTTGTGTGGGAGTGTTAAGTACAGATTTTAACAAAACTCTTTTATGGCTTTTGATATCTTCTCTGATGTAGCGCAAACAGTTCACCTTTCTCTGAAGACCTAGAAACTGATTAGCCTTTTTAAAAAAGTGTTAATATTTTAAAAATGCCAGTTTTTCCACCAGAAACAGAAACAGAACTGAAACAGAAATTTTACAGAATTTACACAGTTCTTTAGTTTTCATATGAATGAATGTACTGATTAAGAAATTCTTTTTTTCTAATTTCAGATGAGCGGGAAGCTGTGCAAAAGAAAACTTTTACAAAATGGGTGAACTCTCACCTGGCACGTGTAACTTGTCACATCTCTGATCTTTATATGGACCTCAGAGATGGACGGATGCTAATCAAATTGCTGGAGGTGCTTTCTGGAGAGTTACTGGTAATGTTTTTCTTATTTCCCCACATCTCTAGAGTGTGTAAGGCAAGTCAACTGTCATCCTAATATTGAAAGGAAATATTTGAAATATTATCACTGTCAAATATCTAGGAATCCTTATTTATTATTTATTTATTTATTTATCACATTTGTATAGCCGCTCATCTCCATGGCCTTCCTCAGTGTATGTCAGGGTTTCTCAACCAGGGTTCCATGGAACCCTAGGGTACCATGAGAGGTCACTAGGGGTTCCCTGGGAGATCACAATTTCTTTAAAAAATTATTTCAAATTTGGGCAACTTCACATTAAAGAAGTAAGTTTCATTCTTTATTTTCAATTTAAGAACACTGTTAATGCATATATACAGGCCTACAAATGAAACGAATATAATAATTTTGTAACTTCTGGCCTATATTTGAGCCTGAATGTGCAGGGGTTCCCCGAGGCCTGAAAAATATTTCAAGGGTTCCTCCAGGGTCAAAAGGCTGAGAAAAGCTGGTCTATATCATAGGGCACTTCCAAGAAGGCTTTTTTTCCAGAACCAACTCCAGATCTATGGGTTTCAAACTCAAGTTGATGTTTTCTGCCTCCACTGCAATCAGAGTAATGCTGGTGTGTTTCTTTGTGGTGCTGCAGCTCTGTGGATTTGAGATTTTCCCATTGATAAGAAATCTTGACACTCACTGCTTATGGTCAGCCATTACCCTCTTGTAAACCTTCAAGTACTGTGGTGTCATGCCAAGACACTATTATCTTTAAAATGCAACACCTTGGTAGCTTTGCAGCTCCCCCTCAGCAACCACCCCATTTCACACAAAAAGATGTGTGGATGGGAGAGGGAAAAACAAAATATATCTTTTCTCTTTTATATGGGTTCGAGCCAGGGGATTTTTGTGGTTCCAGGATGGTAGTAGCTTAGGGCAGAGTACCTACCCATATTTTGCACTCTCCTATTGGTTAGCTCAAGGAGCATTTCTTCTCAGTGCTTCAAGCTGTTTTGAGGCCAACAGCTGTGAAAACAATATCATATCAACTTCTCAGCAGCAGGGTGAATGCCTATAGATAACAAAATTGCTGTTTCAATGTAGAGAATATGTACATCTTCATAGCATGTGACGTTGGGAAGCCATATCCAGTATTTGTAAAGTCATTCTAAGGCCCCATGTGCATAGTATATTTAACTGGGTCTTCCTTGGCCAATAGACTTAGGTAAGTAAACCTGAGCAGGTTATGTTTAGCCCCAAAGAGCCCTGAGGAGAGTTTCTTTCAGTCAGCTATATGGTATGAACTTGGCCTCATGAAAGTTGTTCTTCAGCAGCCGTTATTTGCATTGTTCTTTATTCTCTTCTTCTAGCGCATAGCACATTTTATTCTAACTATGGAAGCATAGTATGTTGTATCTTGGTTCTGAGAACAGAGTCCCATGAAAGTGAGCTACATCTGGCCCTCTAGTTACAGGATATATTTAGTAGTTAGGGAGGTTAGTAGACAACCTTGCAAAGTATAAATGAAAGCTCTGTGCTCTCATACTGGGTTTTGGTTTTATATGGAATTGGAAGCCTTGTATTTTCTTTTGCCAGCAAAGAATCTATACCATTGAGGAAATCCTGCTATTATTGTGAGAATTAGAACCTGTTCTCCAAAAGAGGGTAGATTCAACTTGTGTGCCCTCAGTTCAGAGAATGGGGTAGCTAAACATATTGATATGTTTCGTGTGCTAATACAAAGTTCCCTCACTTCACTCCGCAGCCCAAACCTACCAAAGGTCGCATGCGAATCCACTGTTTGGAGAATGTGGACAAAGCCCTGCAGTTCCTCAAGGAGCAGCGTGTACATTTGGAAAACATGGGGTCTCATGACATTGTTGATGGCAACCATCGCCTGGTGCTGGGCCTCATCTGGACAATTATCCTGCGCTTCCAAGTGAGTCTTCCCAGAATCCATGGGAAAAAAGATCATTAGTAGAAAACTAAGTCTATAATATGGAATTTTCAGATCCACACTTCCTTATCAGCTATTGAGAGTTGATTATTCTTCCCAATCTCACCAAAGTTAAAGACTGATGAAGCTGAGGCTTCATTGTCTGTTAAAGTATATATACTATTATTGCAAATTCCTGAACAAAAAAAAAGGCAGGCACAAGGCAGGCACTAGGACCTGCGCGGAATCACAGCAGGTTTGGAGGCAGCAAGGCACAAGGCAGGCACTAGGACCTGCGCGGAATCACAGCAGGTTTGGAGGCAGCAAGGCACAAGGCAGGCACTAGGACCTGAGTGGAATCCTGGCAGGGCAGGTTTGGAGGCAGCAAGGCACAAGGCAGGCACTAGGACCTGCGTGGAATCCTGGCAGGGCAGGTTTGGAGGCAGCAAGGCACAAGGCAGGCACTAGGACCTGCATGGAATTTATTTATTTTATTTATTTATTATTCAAATTTATTCCCCGCCCATCTCCCATGCAAGGGACTCTGGGCGGGTTACAATAAATAAATAATAAATAAATAAATAAATAAATAAATAAATAAATAAATAACAATAAATCCTGGCAGGGCTCTGAGGCAGCAGCAGCAGCGACACACCCAGACCCTGCAGCCAACACACTAACGTGTCGCGACACACCGTTTGGAAAGTTCTGCTATATATGAACAACATTGCAGATTATTTTTATGTGGTGCAGTTGTTATAAAATAATTTCTACCCAATTTGTCTTTTCCAGTGGTTGGAGGATGCTGATTTTTTTTATGGCAAAATTATTAGTTTAATTGAAAAAACAGTTTATTGGATTTTTGAAATAAATAAATAATACAGATTATCATATAGTTAATTTTGTCTATTACAGTAATCCTTTGAAGGATTCAGGACTCTACCTTGAAGTAGTTCTGCCAAATTATAGTGGGCTTCTTCCAGATTGTAATATTTGAGGATGACACCCATATGTGACTTGTGTTTTATTCAAAAGAGATTGTTTATTTACATCTCAAAATGGTTCAATAGAAGAACAATCATAACCATTTTACAATGCACATTCAGCAATTTGGACAGGGTGTTTGGAAATGTTGTAATAATAAAAATAAAAAAAGCAATCTGTAGTATATAATAGTTTTAAAATAGCACAGAATAAATGTTGTGGAGACTATTATATACAAAAAGAGTTCAGGTTTTATCCAAGGCTACAAGGGTGAGGAACATGGCTGTTCTCCCATTGAAACTGTAAAAGCCAGGAATAATTTAGAACTTCCTCTAGCACTGATTAGAAGACTGAGATCCTTTGTAAAACAGAGAAACAAGAATTAAGAAAATAAGGGATAATTCTATATATCAGAGCTTTCCAAACTTTTCATGTTGGTGACACACTTTTTAGACATGCAGGGGAAATTAAACAAGTAATTTTTACCTTGCTTCAGTCAGACTTTCTACAAATCATTTGTAGTAAGATATTTATCAGGTTATGGGTGTGAAGGTAAGAGCTGAACAAATAAACGTATGCACAAAATAAGCATCTGAAATGGCAGTCGCTGTGGAATCTTTTTCTTTTAATTTAGATCCAGGATATCATTGTTCAGACTCAAGAAGGCCGGGAAACCCGTTCAGCAAAGGATGCATTGTTACTCTGGTGTCAAATGAAAACTTCAGGGTATGATATAGCTATTGTTTTATCTCACTAAACACATTTTTGGTTTAACTTGTTGGTTAAACCTACAGTATCAGCTAAGCAAATACTGAATACTAAGCAAATCTACACAGACTGTGTGAAAATTGTCCAGGTTTCCATTCAGTTCATATCAGTGATAGTGCGAAACCATTAAACTATCCAAATAAATCACAAGGACAGAGCTGTCTGGGGCAAGGACAGAAAGCTGTGCTAAAATGTTTCCTGTACAGAATCCAAGTACTGTGTTTTCCTTGTGTCTCTTTTTGGAGCCTTGTTTGATTTGCGATGTTTTTAAGGAAATTGTTTTTTGACTTTTTGTTTGAGATAGGCTGAAAATATTTAAATACTCTGCCAATATCACAGTCTTGATGGAAGTGTTAGTGGTAGAGAGGAAGAGAGCAAAGAATCAAGATAGCGTGTATTCTCCTGTTCATCAAGAAGTCATTGTGCATGCTGACATCCTGTTTCAGGTGTTATGGATGGGATCATGTGTCAAATGTGATAATACTTGCAGAACTCACAATAGAGCTCAGCAGAGTTTTAAAAAATTACAAGAGAGTGCAAAACACAATCCAACCGCAATATGAGGAGACTTGGTTGCTAGAGCAGTCCTTTTGATCATCATTTGTGGGGGAGGGGTGTACTTTTTTTTCTAATAATAATACTATTCTGTGTTCAGCCTTCTCCAACCTAATGTTCCAGATAAATCAGACCTATGACTCAGAATTCCCAGTTAGCATATGGCCAGAGAAAGTTACTGTTTATCATCTGCATATTGTGGGCTGAGTGAAATCACAGAGTTGTTAAAGGAATGAACTGAAATGGACAGAAGGGTTACATTTAGCAAATTCCAATTGTGATAGAATGTAAACCTGGGCCTGGGAATGGGGAAGGGATGAACAAACTGTTAAGCAAGGAGAAGGTTCGGAAAACATTACTCAATCCTGGGAAAGAAAAAAACAAGCGAAAGAAGTCAAGTAACCCTGATCTGATTTTGTTTGGTATGCTGGCTGGGAAATTCTGGGAGTTGAAGTCCACACATCTTAAAATGGCCAAAGTTGAGAAACACTGCCCTACAACAATAAGAAGCATTCCTGAAACCTCAGTGGCTCCTGTTTCCTGATTGTGCCTTCCTCAAAAGGGTTGACACCGTAGAGCTTGGACATTGAGCACTTGAGAAGTTTCTCCCATCTCAGATATTGAACATGCCACTGTCAGTAGCAGGGCTATTAGTGTAAACCAGCACTACCTGGCATCCTTGAGATAGTTTTTTACATTCCATCACATTTCTCCTGAGCTTTGTTTAGCATAGGAGAGACTGACTTCCCACCATACTCCCTGCCTCCCAATTTACATTTCACATTCATGCCGTGGGCTCTGGAAAATGTTTGTGACTTGTAACTGGTGAAGACAAAGCTAAGGAAAAACTATTTCAGTAGGCTGAGAATGGCTTGAAAGTCTAGTGAGTTATGATGTGATAAGCCTCACAAACTATTTTCAGCACTAATACTGATTAAATACTGTAAATTGACCCTTTTAAAACTAGTATATTCTCATTTTAGTAATGGGAAATGAGGCACAGAGATACTATGGACATTTCCCCCTAAAACAAAACTGTATGTATGTGATTTATATTGAAAGCTAGGCTTCCATGAGGCCTATTTTGCCTCAAATATCTGCTGAACACTTAAATGTAATACGTTTATTTCAAGTCCCAGGCTTATTCCTCTTCTTCTTCTACAACAGTGGAAACCTAGTTCAAGTCCTTAATTTGTTTTAAACAAATGAATGAGGTGAGCTACTCTTCCCATTCATTCCATTGTAAAGTGGATAAAAGTTGGATTTAGAATGGATAGAAATATCCTGTGTACTTTAGGTAACCCAACTTTGCCAAGCCTGAATGATTATTTATCCACCCTAGCCAAATATTCACTCTTCCAATGGAGGAAAATCTGTGTTTCCAAATACCAATTAGAATCGAAATTATACCTAATTAGATTATCATTTTGTAGCTCTCGTTTTATGGTTAAAATTATCTTTTTTGTGTCCCTCTTTTTTTATCTTTGTAACACAGCTATCCCCATGTTAATGTCACCAACTTCACCTCCAGCTGGAAGGATGGCTTGGCTTTTAATGCTCTTATTCACAAGCACAGGTAAGGATCGTCTACAAAGATCTAAAGCAATTTAATTGTTTTTGCTGATATGTCTAGGTTTGACTAATAACATGAGTGCACATCCACACACTCGCTACAGAGGCCTATTATCCACCATCTGTCCTGTATGAATTTTGTCTCCTTACTTCCATGGTCAGGTACAAACCTGACTAGTATCACCCTCTCCATTTCTGCTGCTCAGAAATGAGTAGCATTGCTTACGTAGCCAAAATTGCACCATGCTCACCCAAAAAGGAAGTATTGGCAGACCCAAGGTTTGAGGACGTACAAAATAGGGAGTGGGGAAGGAGGACAAAATAGTCTGTGTGCTGTGTGGTAACAGGCTGATTGACTGCAGGAGAAGGGCGCAGAAAACCTTGGATGAAGTGGTATGGAGGCATGGCTGGAACACTGATCAAGAGCACTCCATATACAATAATTTCAAATTCTTTTTTATAGCAGAGCTAGCCTCACATACTATATTATTTTTTCCCCCCTTCATTTCTAGGCCTGACCTAATTGACTTTGAGAAATTGAAACACTCAAATGCCAGGCACAATTTGGAACATGCTTTCAGTGTAGCAGAACGGCAACTTGGTATCACGCAACTTCTTGATCCAGAAGGTGAGTGCACTTGGCTCAATCACTCCCTTTTTAAATTGAGAATTGAGCTGACAGGGCAGAATTGAGAATTATACAGAATAATGGTGGCAGAAGCTAAGCAATAGGTGCAAAATATTTGCCTGTCAAAGTTCATGAAGCCGTTCAATTCAGTCTATAATATAATTCAGTTGCTTATATAATTATGCAATGGTGTATTCTCAAGCTGTCAGGAAACTCCTATATAAGCCCTCTGAAATGAATGAGAATGAGTCACTTCAGACCTCTTCTTCAAACAGGCATTTATTTTATTTACACGGAGTATAAGCCATTACAATCAAATCAACTCTGAGCAATGTACAGTTCTCCAAGTCTGTAACTTGGGTTAAAAACAGGCAAGACAAATAGACAAGATAAATATAACATTTTCAATAACATGCTAAAAAACAAAACTAAAATCTGTAAATCACAATATAAGCAACTCATTGTTCAGAGCAGAGCTTTCCAAACTGTGTGTCGGGACACGTTAGTGTGTCGGCTGCAGTGTCTGGGTGTGTCGCGGCTGCTGCTGCTTCCAAACCTGCCCTGCCAGGATTCCATGCAGGTCCTAGTGCCTGCCTTGTGCCCTGCTGTAAGAGTGTGTCGTGAAATGATGCCCTGCTATAAGAGTTTGTCGCGAAATGATGTATGTCTAAAAAGTGTGTCACCAACATGAAAAGTTTGGAAAGCTCTGGTTCAGAGGAATAGTCACAGCAACCCTGCCCCTGCATTCTTTGTTATAATGTTTAATAGTTGATAGTTTTAATTATGGTACTTTTATAAATTATTTTTGTCAGAATTGCTTTTAATTTTGCTTGATCTATTTTTTTATTTATAAGCTGCCTTGAATTTGATTTTATCATAGAAAGGTGAGATTCAGTATCTAAATAAATATCTCAAATGCTGTGCATAGTCATAAATCAACTATGTTGTATATGATATAGAATTTTTGTTGGTAGAATTCATTCTTTCAGTTGCTTTCCATAAATGCGTTTTTGTAAAACATCCCATGTCATCATCTTTTCCCCTTCATTCTTTTTGCTTAACATGGAAAATACATTGATTTTTAAAAACACCTTGTCATGTTTAACACTCCTTCTGGCCAATAAAGCTGATCCTAGTTACTTTGTTTTTGAAAATGTTGAAAAGGAAATTTGGCCTATTATGAGAAGAATATCAGAGTGTTGGCTCCGATTCCTCACTGCTGGGTGAGCAACATGATGCCTGCAGGCACAGCTGTATCCGCAGACACTCCCACACTTCCTCTGGCACTCAGCAGGCCCCTTCCACCCCACCTGGTTTCTTTATCTTGGAAGGCTGGAAATCAACAGAGCTCTGGCTCCCAGAAATCTGCCCTCCTTCACTCCCTACATGTATTGAATCTCCACTTGGGCCTAGAACATCCTTCTAAAAGGGGAGAGCATGGAATAGCTCAGAGCTTGACCTTTGTTGTTTCTGCTCAGCCTTCCATTTCTATCAGACTAAAATAAAAGCACAAAAAATTACTGGCAGGTGTGGTGGCAAGGAAATCAATTTGTTGGGGGGAGAAAGGAGAGAAGGAAGGGGCTGGAAAGTCCACTCAGCAGAGGAGTGGAAGAATGAGGAGAATAGAAAGGAAAGCTGAAGCTGGGAAAGCTAGCCCAGGGAGAGAAGCCAATGAGAAACAACCTTTGAGAAGGGGAGAACTGTGTGAGTGGCATGGGTTTGCATAATAAAGGAATTAGGGTTGCAGTTGCAGAGTATGTCTGAGTGATATGGTTGGGGAGAGAGGCTGTGTTTGAAAAATGAAAAAGGTATGTTTTTGTATTTTGGCAATGAAGGATGGGGCTTTTTGCATTGTGGGACATCAGGAAGGCTTTGTGTGTTTGAAGGAAACGATTTTGAAGATCTTCCTATCTGGAGAAATAACTTTGGTGATATTGATTTTCAAATAATTTATTTAATTTTAATTTAGGGATAATTTATGAAAGTTGTCCTGCCCTTCTCTGTCTGAAATGAGCTTTCTGTTAGAGCAAGAGACTGGATTCAAAGGACTGTCCTGATGCAGCAGTAAATATTGTGATTGCCCACCCCTTAGCTGCTATTTTTTACCCCTCCATAGCAGTCATTGCTGTGAGTTGACACATTATACTAAGCCAGAATCTGGTTTGTTTAGTTTTATAATTATATATTATTAAGTCATTCTAATTTGTAAGCCATGATTTATGGTTTAGTGTGTTGTGTGGACTCTGCATATTGTAGTTTATTCAGTACACCATGGTTAAGCACACCATGTCTTCCCACAATAATGTGACTCCAGCCATTTTTATGGGTACAACCATGGTTGTACCCATATACTTTCTCAAAAATCCAGCTGTATTCACATACTCAAAAAGATTGACAATCCTTCAACACTGCATGGCTGAACTTCCCAATTCATTTTAATAGAGGGATTTAATCTACAGCTTTATTGATTTATGGGTATAAAGGGGAAAACTCTTAGGGTGGAAAAAACTCTCATATTGGATTTATCTACACATGTAAGTAATTATTAGATTAGGAAGATAGAGTTTGCACCTAGCAGTTAAATAGCTAATTTATGATCAGGCATACTTTTCTCTAATCCTGTATTCACTGATAGCTAACCTCTGATCCAGTTTTGATGACAATCCTGCCCTTGAACATTAAAAACATTTACTTTGAGTATGTGCAGATTGCTGCTTCCTCACCATTGAGGAACAATACCAACCCCCAACAACTAATGTAGTATGTTCTAGTCAATATATATAATGTTTGTGTTTCACAAGTTTCACCTACCAGGTCTGTTTAATAAGCTCATTCCTGGTATTCAGTAATGTATGTTACTATACTGTTAGCTCTTTTTTAAAAAAAAATCTTTGCCATAGATTCACCTTAGTTGATAATGTAATCATTTGCACTTTTTTTGTTTGTTTATCAGGGACAGGAGTGCTCTGTATATTATTCTCCAATAAATAAATAATATTCATCCCGGAAAACAAGTTTTTATTAGCCTAGCTATACTCCCATGCCCTGTTGTTTTTGTACTTGAAATTAGCAAGGTATCCTATAGTGAATACTTAGATTGTGACTTTTTTTTAAAAATCCGTTTAATCATGTCCGATTCTCAGCGACTGCCTGAACAAGTCCCTGCAGTTTTCTTGGCAAAGTTTTTTCAGAAGTAGTTTGCCATTGCCTGCTTCCTAGGGCTGAGAGAGAGTGACTGGCCCAAAGTCACCCAGCCGGCTTTCATGCCTAAGGCAGGAATATAACTCACGGTCTCACGGTTTCTAGCCTGATGCCTTAACCACTCTACAAAATGGGAAATGTGTTTTAGACCCAACTCTTATCTGCTGTCAGGTTCTGCTTTCAAACAAATAATTTTCTCTTGGAAATCTATTTGCTGCTTAGATGTTTTTACGGAGAATCCAGATGAGAAATCCATTATCACTTATGTGGTTGCTTTCTATCACTACTTCTCCAAAATGAAGGTGCTTGCTGTGGAAGGGAAAAGAGTTGGAAAGGTAAGAACACAGTCATATAACTCTTGAGGAAGTCATTTTTAACATTTTAGAATTGTTTCATAACATTCCTTCTGTCATCTCATCTAAGCAAAGGTGGGCGATGAGGAAATATTAGCAGGCTAGAAATTCATGGCTGTTTTTATCCCATGCCTATTTTTCATGATACACTTACACACTGCATTGTTTTGAAAAACCATGTAACATTTATTATTTTATAATAATATTATAATGTTATAATATATAATTATATATAATATATAATATAATTATATATTATATATAATATAATTATATATTATATGTAATGTTATTATAATAACATGAGCTTATTAAACAGACCTGGTATAATAACATTTATTAGAAACCTGGTCAGTAGTAGAGCTGTGACTATTATCTCTGGTCAGGTCAGTATAGCCCTTATTTAGAGAATTAGCCGCCACCTTTCACTGTTCTCAATCTCTATAAGCCAGGTTGCATGTAGTGCTATGGACTTCATTGGTTCCTGTTCAGCCATATGCCAGCAAGAGGCTGAAGCAATTGAGTCTGCAGGGTTAGAAGGTGGTTGACCCATGCTTTGGGGAATTATAGGGGATACCGCAATTGAACTAGAGGGATACCACATAAGGGAAGGCTGCTTTATGGAGTGTGTGCATATGTGTGTGTATAAATAAATATACAAATGTGTGAACTGGAGAATGGAATATGGGCATGATCATTCTTGTCCAAACACTCAACATTTGATGAGATGCTAACAGTATGAAAGCTGTCACAGATTTCCTTTTAGAGCCATAACGCTGGTTCTTCTTAATCTGACTTGACACCCACTGCATGGCCCACAGAATTTTTAATGTGGTGAAGTCAGACTTGTTGACATTGTAGAAAATTTCCATCTGCAGGATCTGGAAGTTCATAAAGGTCTTAACATATTTTCAGTAGCGGCAGCAGGTGCCAAGTGAGCCGCAGTATGAATTGTTGGTTTTTTTCCCCCTCAGGTAATGGACCATGCAATGGAGACTGAGAAGATGATTGATAAATACAGTGGATTGGCTTCAGACCTGCTGATGTGGATAGGACAGACCATTACCAATCTCAACAGTCGCAAGTTTGCTAATTCTCTGGCAGGCGTGCAGCAGCAACTCCAGTACTTCAGTACATACCGCATAGTGGAAAAACCACCCAAGTAAGCACCTTCAACTGGAAGGAAGTGTTTTTGCTGATGTTTACCTTCTTTTAAGAGAAGGAGAGAAAGATACTTAAACTGTGCCTATCTGCTTTATGACTCATTTGGCTGTGATCTGAGGCTTTCAGAAGTGTTGAAGATTAGCAGCTGATGATGATGATGACGATGATATGAATAAGAATGAGGAGACAGCTTGAAGGAGAAAAAGATATTTGTGCAGGCCTGCAGTCTTTTGTCTTGTTTCAAAATGGATGAATTTGGTGAATGCTGATATTTGCACAGTCACCTGATTTAATATTTTAAAATGATGAAAGGGAAAAGTCTTTCCCATTCCCTCCAAAGATGTTAAGTAACAATTTGTGAACCAAATGATGCCCAGCGTTAGTTTCTTCCAGAAAGTAAAATGGGTAGAAGGGTATGGCTTCAGAAATAGAACCTTTAGGATGTGGACTACATTACACAGAGTGCAATCTGAAATATGTTTACGTAACAGTCAACTCCAGTGAATATCTTAAGAGCTGATTCTGAGTAAACAGTGGAATTGCCCCAAGTATCCCTGAATTTGTGCCACCCACCTGGATTAGCAGCAATCAGGAATTCTCACAGCAAATGTGCAAGTGGCAGATCTTAGGCATACTAATGCATCAATGCCCGTTACTGCTCAAAGCTCCCATTTAGCAGTGTTTCAAATCAAACATTGCTCTGACAGTGGATCTGCTTTCACAAACTAGTTCTGTTAATAGTGCTTTTGACAAAAACAGTGGCAGTACTCTTATCTCTGCATTTCTTCACACTGAACAGAAGAAGGATGCTCTACTGTCTAATAACTTCCCACATAGTTGCATCTCATGAGAGAGGAAGCTGGGTACTATTTCTAACAGAGCTGACTGAAAAGGGGGTTGCCAAAAAAAATCCATTTGGGTGGCTAAAGGCAAAGGAAAGCAGATGTACTTGTCCTTCTTGTGTGAAAAGAAGAAATTGTTGTGAGAAGAAGAACATGTTGACAAATGCAGATTTTTTGAATGCTTAATGATACTGTTTTTCCAAGATTCCTCCTCCTGCAAACTATGAAAGGTACAGTTAGAGGCTTTTCTGTACCACACATTAACTATTTAAGTGTGGAACAGGAAGCATGATTTAATCACTGCTGTACTCCCTTTCCTACTAAAGAACTGATTAGAAGATCTGCCTGAGTTATCAGTAGGTTTGGATGTCAGCTGATGGCTGTAAAGGGATTGAATTCCAGAATTTTAAAGCCATCTTTCTTAGTTCTTTCCTTAATATTGTATAAATTGCAATAGTCACCTTAAACTCCAATTATTCCACTGAAAAGATATTTCATGCATAGCATTTCTTTTTAATTATTCAGTTGAGAGCCTGATTCAGAATAATATATTTCAGTGATAGTGTGGCATGCATTACATCTCTGTTCTTTGAGATCTTCTGTACTCAAAGGATGCTTTCTTATATTTGTGTGTTCTAGATTTCAAGAGAAGGGGAACTTAGAAGTTCTGCTGTTTACCATCCAGTCCAGAATGCGAGCAAACAATCAGAAAGTGTATACTCCTCATGAAGGAAAACTAGTATCTGACATCAACAGGGTATCTAAGATAGAGCCTTTTAACAGAAGATGTGGTAGATCAAGAAATCTGTCAGTGGAGCTTTCTTCTCTCTCTTTTAATTCTCGGTTGGGTGGTTGGGAAAGGGCCATAGTGGGAGAGCATTTGTTTACATGTAAAAGATTACAGGTTCAGTCTTGAATTTCATGTAGCAGGCCAAGAAAAGTTCTGATTTGTGTCATGGGGTCCTGTTGCCCATCAGAGCATAATGAGCTACAGAGATACATCCTCATACATCTGTATGATTTGGTTTAATAATACTGAAGAACTAAAAGAGTACAAACGCCACACTCTTAATTGTGTTCTAATTTCATTCTGCATTATCATGTAATGTCATTGTAGCAAAACTGTAAACGGCAGATTGGGAAAGGTATTGTACAGTTAGGTAGCTAACCTGGAAAAATGAGAGTTAAATAGATTTACACTTATGTAACAGCTACAGAAATTTCTGCAGCTTATTTAGAGTATATTCTTATTTGCACAGGCCTGGGAGAAGTTGGAAAAGGCAGAGCATGAACGGGAACTAGCACTGAGAAATGAGCTTATTAGGCAGGAGAAGCTGGAGCAGCTTGCCCGACGCTTTGATCGCAAGGCGGCAATGCGAGAGACCTGGCTTAGTGAAAATCAGCGCCTTGTTGCCCAGGTAATAAAGAAATATCTGGGACTTTGCTGGATGCGTAATTATACTGTCTGCAAAACCTTCTGCACATAATGCATTTAATCCATGTGTTTTGATATTTGGTAACTTGGTAATAAATAATTACTTTAAAACTGTTTTTTTTTATGGAAACACAAAATGTGACTGGAGCTTGTCATCTTGGGGAATAGTATTTCTTACATTCAGAACAGTTTGAGCCATGCAGGAATTTTGTGTACATATGAGCAAATATCTCCCATCAAGTAGTATGTACACGTAATAAGTATTACCTTCATTAGGAGACCCCAAGCAGCAAAAATCTAATATATAAAGTGAAATCATTTTTCACAAGCTCTGGGTTTTTGCAACAGGTTTTCTGGTTGAGGATTAGCAGGGGAGAGTTTGGTGGAAGTTAGATGAAGGATAAATTCAGAAATTTAAGATTTTAGAGAGTTGTGGCATGGTACACTAATGTAACTCAAGGTGATCAAATTACATTAGCAGTACATCCATGGCTTTGTGAGTTCCATGTGAGATGCATTTATGATAGATTCATCAAAATATCACAAATCCTTTGTTCTTTGAAAATGGCCTGCTTTCCTAGTGTGAATGTATATTGCCATTTTTTTTTCAGATCATGTGTTGTCCTGAAAATAGAATGAATTACCAAATGCTTCATAATTACAATTCTAACGAGCAGATATTTATTGGATAAAAGTATTGACCTGCACATGGTGCAGTTTTGTGGTTCAGTACTTCTCCATACAGGAGCAGGAGCATCATTTGCTGTCCAAGGGGTTTAAAGGTCAGGTCATGGAGTTGTTTGCTTCAATGCAGCTTTACAAAGTGAAGTGGTGCCCTGCTTCTTTTCTGTGTTGCAGCACTGCCTCGATCCTATATTTGGAGTCAAGGTGGCTCTGCAAAGAAGTATCCTTTGCCCACACTTATATTATTTCAGCCTACCATAATAGGTCAGTTACAAACAAGAAGTTAAACAGCCATTAAAGACCCACATATTTGTACCAAAAGCTGTGCTGTGTTACTTTATGCATGCATTCCACTCTGTGGTGTTCACTGTGAGAGACAATAGGCAGTGAAGATATTGCTGACAAAACTATGTTTACTTGGGGCAGGATAACTTTGGAAATGATTTGCCAGCTGTGGAGGCAGCAAAGAAGAAGCATGAAGCCATTGAAACTGACACAGCTGCCTATAAGGAACGGGTACAGGCCATAGAGGAGGTGGCCAAGGAACTGGAGGTAGAGAATTACCATGACATCAAGCGCATCAATGCTCGGAAGAACAGTATCCTGCGACTATGGGAGTACCTCTTGGAACTGCTACAAGCACGGCGCCAGAGGCTGGAGATGAATCTGACACTGCAGCAGCTGTTTCAGGACATGCTGCATAGCATTGACTGGATAGATGAGATGAAAGTAAGGAAGGGCCTGGGTAGGAGTTTGTGGATTGCTGGAGATAAATTGGAAAATGGGGATGGAGGCCCAAGTGCTGCATTATAACACTGGTTTAATTTATTGATACATTTAAGGAATCTTACCATGCTCCTTAAAGTCTGATAAAATACACATGATGAAAAACAACACCCCAGACTGATAAATGACCAACTTCTGCAGCATTGATTGTGCTAGCCAGTTCCTTAAAAATATATTGATTGACATCTTACAAGCCGTTTAGAAAGCTAATTTGAAATTCCTCTTGGCTAAGGCATCTTCATCAAACTGGTACTCACCACCTGTGTGGGAATACAATTTCCATTGTTTCAAGAGAGCAGGCCTCCATTTCTCCATCCAAATTGTCTTCCCAAGTGTCTTCTCCAACAGGATTCAGAATACTGTATTATAAGCATAGGAAGAGACAACTGTGTGCATGTAAAATAACTTTAATCTTTCCATGAATGGCTTTTCTTAAACACGGGCTGTTCCTGCTTCTTTGTTCAGGATCATCTTAAGCTGCTATTCTAAAAGAAAAAAGGGTCAAGTCTCAATTCCATGCTTAGTTGTTTAAGAGAAAGGGAGATGCAGTTTCATTTTGTATTTCTCCAGGAAAAACTTTCATCTCCTGAAACTGGGAAGCATCTGTTGGAAGCAGAAGACTTGCTTCAGAAGCACAAGTTGATGGAGGCTGACATGGCTATTCAGGCAGAGAAGATTCATGCTGTCAATGCAGCTGCCCTTAAATTTGCCAATGGAGAAGGTAAGTGTTTGCCAAATTGCTAAGAATGAGCGAATCATTGGTGTTTACATCTATATAAAAGAGGATGGGATGAGGAAGAACAGCCTATATCTGGAAAGTTTTTGTTCTTAGTAGTTGTTTGAAGTGATTCACATTCATTACTTGGTCAGTTCTGTTACTGAGTGAATGAGTTCCTAGCTGTGTAATCCATTACATTCAACTAGGACCTCTCTTGGTTGTAAACTTCAGAACTGCAGGGTGATGGATATATGCTTTAGAACTATGGCTGGTTGTCTATTGGCTTCTAGTTGCTTGAACTGTGGACACAAGGAGTGAATGATGTAACTTGAATGATACTGGGAAGCTTTCCATAGTGTTGCTTAGTGTGGTAATTGCCAGTTTTTGCTAATTTCTTCTACAATCTCATTTTTCCCCCCCAGGAATGTCCTCCTATATAGAGAATATGCCATATTCTCAGTATGGCGTTTATGAATAAAGTAATTATTCATCTAGTGGGTTATTGTGGTTGGATATGCTTGAATTTGCTAGTATTCTTGACTTTTAGAGTGCTTGTGGCATCACTGATAAGGAGAGACATTAGCTCCCCGCTCTCCCATGCTTTTGCTGTTAATTAACTAAGAAAGAAAGAAAGAAAAAAAAGCCTTTACTTGTTATGTTTAATTATTAGAAACTAAACATTCCTCTGGTATATCTTTAAGCTGGGAATTTTCATGTATCCTTAAATGTTTATATTCAGTAGCAATTACCAGAAAAGCTGCCATTCTTTTTAAATAAGCACACCACCATTTCTGAAGTATTTCCTATTTTATTCTTTGGTGGGTTTGCATTGTTCCTCTTCAAAATTGCAAGTCATGAATTCCCTGATTTTAAAACCAACAAAAATGGCAGAGTTGTTATGAGGTAATTCCCATTTATTATGTGAATTGTACCCCAACATTTAAACCATAAGATTGTTGATGTAAAGGAAAATGTATTCTGTATTACAGCTAGTCGTAATTTTTGCCCACACACCTTGTGCAGGTTATCATCCATGTGATCCCAAAGTGATTCGTGATCGTGTGAACCTCCTGGAACTATACTACCAAGAACTGATTGCTTTAGCTGCAAAAAGGAAAGCTCGTCTTGACCAATCCAAGCGCCAGTGGAAGTTCTTTTGGGAACTGGATGAAGCTGAAAGTTGGATCAGGGAGAAAGAACAGATCTATTCTTCCCTGGACTATGGGAAAGACCTCACCAGTATCCTCATTCTACAGAGGAAACACAAAGCTTTTGAAGATGAGCTACGTGGCCTAGGGGCCCACCTGAAGCAGACCATCAAAGAGGGAGAAAACATGATCGCTGAGAAGCATTTTGGAGCATCAAAAATCTGCAGTAGGATTGAGGAAGTGAAAGCTCTCTGGGCCCAGTTGCAGGAATTGGCAGCTTTCCGCAAGAAGAATTTACAGGATGCAGGCAGCTTTTTCCAGTTCCAGGTAGACGCAGATGACTTGATGGCCTGGCTCCAAGATGCTAATCGGCTGGTATCCAGTGATGATGTGGGACATGATGAATATTCCACGCTATCCCTGGTTAAAAAGCACAGAGATCTCTTGGATGAGGTAGCAAACAATAAGAAAATTATGGACAACCTGAATAGGCAAGCACAGAGCTTCCCTGCTGAATTCCGGGATGTTCCTGGATTTGAGAACAGACTCAAGGCTATCCAGACAATGTACAATGAGGTGGTATCTTTAGCAGATCTGCGCAGGCAGAAGCTACAGGATGCTTTGGATCTCTATACTATATTAAGTGAGACTGATGCATGTGAACTTTGGATGAGTGAGAAAGAGAAATGGCTGGAGCATATGGAGATTCCTGATACCTTGGAAGATCTGGATGTTGTACAACATAGGTAAAAAATATCATTTGTTTAATTGGGTTCTCTTTATCTAGTTTTGTGTGGAGAACAGATCATGTTTTAGGTCATATTTATGCAGAAATATTGAAAATTCAAAATGTTTCACAAACTTTTAAGAAACACTGTATGTGTAAGCCCAGTTTAACATACCTGGGACACAAGTATTTTTCAGTCTAAGGCTACAACAGTGTCTGTGTTCACCAGCCAAAACCAGGTATGGTACCATAAGCATTCAGAGCTTAAATAAAGACACCTGACTTGATTCCTTAAGCATAAACACAGACCTTCTTTCACAGAAATATAAATAGAATCCTAAATTCAAAAATAATTAAGTAGAAGTATGGTCCATGAGGTCACGAAGAGTCGGACACGACTAAACGACTGAACAACAACAACAACAAAGAGATTTTCCCCAACTTCTTGGGTGTTGTGAATAGTGAGTGAGTCAAGGTGAGCAGCAGTGAAGCACAAGCTCTGTATGTTGATTCAGCATCCCCAAGCACTATTATAGCTTTTTTTAAGAAGACACTTAGTTTCAGCTGTGGAACCCATCATATCTTGATCCAATGCAATGATTTGCTATTGGATGTGTCAAAGAATCCTTTTTAGGAACAGATTTACATATGATCTTGCAATTGTTGGTATGTATCGATGAACACAAATTGCAGCTAAAATTGAAAGAGAGATAAATTGGTTATTTATGAATGAATGGTCAAGTCAGTTTATTCAGGGCACTTACAGATTAATTAGTAAGGGCTACTTTATATACTATAAAATCCATGTTGAATAAATTATGAACTATTATATTATCTGAGATGAAAGTAGTATGGATTTGTTTTTACTATGGTAGCCAGAATGCCCAATGTGCTTATGTAGCAAAAATCACACACAATTTTCATCTGCATAGAGTTTCCCACTACTGACAACAATGAAGTGATTTCCTTGATAGGAAATGTAAAATGACACTAAAAAGATAACAGTGAAGAACTGAGAATCATTCAAGAAGCCTGAACCAGCCCAAAGCAGCTGGTCTATCTTTCCATATCAAGAAACAGACTCCTAAGCCTGTTACATGTACACACATCAGGACATATCTTTGCAGTCAAGGACATGAAAAAATATTTTTCAGGTGCTGCTTCTATGCTTGGATTCTCTTCCTTCTAGAGACAATCTAGCTGTTGTGCATGAGACATCATCATCATCATTACTACATACAGGTAGTCCTCAATAACGGTAATTAAGATCGGAATTTCCATCACTAAGTGACGTAGTCGTAAAGTGCAACATCATGTGACCATGCTGCTTAGCGACGAAAATTCCGGCATTTTCCATTGCCATCATTAAGCAAATCACCACAGATTGTTAAGTGAGGACTTTACATCGTCACCATTTGCGACCTCCTGCTGGCTTCCCCATTGACTTTGCTTGTAGGAAGCCGGCAAAGAAGGTCGCAAATGTCTGTAGCTTGAATCATGTCAACTGGATTTCTATTTTCTCAGTGGAAATGTTTCGCTCCTTATCCAAGGAGCTTCTTCAGTCTGAGCAAAGTTAGTAAGGGAATCCTAAATATGTTTCTAGGTAGCTGTGTGACCTTACAGCTGGGGCTAGGTCATGGTTATATTGAGATGTTAAGACCATTTCACAAGCTCAACAGCAGCATGGTGATCTTAACGATCCTCCTTTAGATGATAAAAGGACTTAAAATAACATCTCAATATAACCATGACCTAGCCCCAGCTGTAAGGTCACACAGCTACCTAGAAACATATTTAGGATTCCCTTACTAACTTTGCTCAGACTGAAGAAGCTCCTTGGATAAGGAGCGAAACGTTTCCACTGAGAAAATAGAAATCCAGTTGACATGATTCAAGCTACAGACAATTCCACCTGGATGACTGAGAACCTTCATAGACAAGGTCGCAAATGGTGATCTTGTGACCACAGGATGCTGCAACGTTGTAATTGTGAACCGGGCACCAACTGCCTGATCGTGATTACGTGACTGTGGGGTCGCTGCAACCAACATAAGTGTGAGGACCAGTTGTAAGTACTACTTGTTTAGCACCATTGTAAGTTTGAACGGTCACTGAATGGGTGGTTGTTAAGCAAGGACCACCTTTATTACTAACTTCAAGTTGGATTCATGTAACTGGGACCCTGGATGGTATTTCTTACAAGCTTTTTATGTGGTGGGTTTGGTTTCAAAAGGCATTCATTCAAAGTGTTTTCTCACAGGTTTGATATTTTGGAGCAGGAAATAAACAGCCTGGCTTCTCAGATTGAAGGGGTCAATCGAGCTGCTAGTGGCCTAATAGAAAGTGGCCATCCACGCAGTGGGCAAGTGAGGCAGTGCCAAGAACATCTGAATGCCAGGTAATAGTTTCTCCTTTTTATCTCCAACTGTTTCTCCACAGTTGTTTACCTATAGTTTCCATGTATTGCTATGAATACGCAAGGACAAAAAGTCGGTTTATCTTCACACCGTTAGGCAAACAAGGCAGTCTGAGGGAATGCCACTTGTTCACCTACATTGATGCATTGATGGCCATTCCCTCTCCCCATTCCCCTTCCCCCATACAATGCATTGCTTCTGAAGTTGGATTCCTGGAAAAGAGAAGGAAAGGGAGTAGGTAAAATAGGTATCCCTGTGGTGAAACCAGACTTACTTTGTTAGAAGTGGTCTATTTTCCTCTATGCTTATTTTGAGATAAATATAGTTCAACATTTCATTGCTACTACTCTGAGTTCATCCACTGAGTTTATCTCCTCTCTTTCTGGTTCTTCTCCTGCTTAGTATCTAGATAGTTTAGTATGTTATTTGCTCTTGTATTCTTTTTCTGCTCTAAACTTCCACCTGTTTGTCACCAAAGTGGTGGTGTGAATTGTAAAAGTATACATTTTTTTTAAAAAGGTACATGAAGAATAAGTTAAAGAAGGGAATTTATTTCATCACAACAATGCTTATTTTGCTTTGTGTCCTAGGTGGAAGGTCTTCCAGGAAATGGTGGCTCAAAGGCGAAAAGCTGTTGACTTTGCTCTTAGCCTCCACAATTATTGTGTTGATTGTGAGGAGACAAGGAAATGGATTCTGAAAAAAACCAAAGTCATTGAATCTACACAAGACCTTGGTAAAAACCTGGCAGGCATGATTGCCATGCAGAGGAAATTATATGGCATTGAACGTGACCTAGCAGCCATTCAAGCCAGGCTTGCAGTCCTGCAGCAGGAGGCACATCGGCTGGCTGAAGAGCAGCCTGACCTAGCTGATGATATCTACAGTCGACTAACAGCTGTCTCTGGAGTCTGGCTGGACCTCCAAAATACTTTGCAGAGCCAGGAGGCTTCCCTTGGAGAGGCCAGCAAGTTGCACAAGTTTTTGCAAGACCTAGATGACTTCCAAGCATGGCTCTTCAAGGCACAAAAAGCTGTTGCTTCAGAAGAGGTGCCCAACTCCCTGGTGGAAGCTGAGCATCTCCTGCAGCATCATGCTGCAATTAAGGAAGAGATTGATCAACACAAGGATGTTTACAGCAATGTTAAGATGATAGGAGATAGAGTGACTCAGGGCCAGACAGATACGGAGTATCAGCAACTGGAGCAGCGGCTACAGGGCATGGAGACAGGCTGGAATGCCTTATGTAAAATGTGGGATAGCAGGGAGAAATTCCTCAACCAGTGTCTTGGCTTCCAGGAATTTTTTAAAGATGCAAAACAAGCAGAAATTATTCTTACCAATCAGGTAATGTGTTTTAACGTAGTGTCACAAGATTGAATCCTGGTGCTTGAGTATTGTGAGTGGCAGGTTGTGCAGTAATGGGAAATCACATTTGCAGACTGGCTAATATACATGCATGTGTAGAGCCTATAGTATGGACTTTTATGTCCTCTAAGCATATCAAATGGCCCAAGAAAGAAGGTTTCCCTGCCCATTCTGTGTCAGCTACGTAATAGGTTGGGTTTTTTTGCACATCTTGAGAAATAGTGCAGAAACAGAGTATGTTTATGCCTGCTGAAAGCCAGAAGCTATGTTTAGCAGCTGGCACACCCAACCATTTAATCACTCTTAGCCTATTTCAAGTCTATAGCTACCATGCATATGATTCATCATGTTAACTTTAATATGGAGACTCCATGAACTAAAATCAGCTTTATATGCAGTATAAAGCATGTAGTAATGATATCAGTATTTTTTAACTGCCTATGTTGTATTCTCATTTACATGTTTTTCCCCGTAACATCTGGTTTAGGAATATACACTAGCCCACACTGAGCCACCAGACACCTTGGAAGCATCAGAAGCTGTTATACGAAAATTTAAAGATTTCCTTGCTAATATGGAAGCTAATGAAGAAAAGATTACTGTCTTGATAGATACTGGGAGCAAGCTTGCTGCTGATGGACATATTTACTCTGATAAAATTATGGAAAAAGTTCAGCTGATTCAAGAAAGGTAATGTCAGTGTGAGAATTCAATGAATTCAGACCTATAGTTTACAAGTGAGAAAACTGAATCTGAAATTGCAAGCCACTATTGTGGAGGAAGTAGGAAACCATTTTTCTTTAGTAATAACATTATTTTGCCATTTCTAGATACAAGACAAATGTCACAAAATCACAAGAGGCATTTGTCTTACTGAAGGAAAATAATGACCTGCAGAATTTCCTACAAAATTGCCAAGAGGTAAGAATTTTGAATTTTGAAATAGCTACTACTGCTAATCTAGGATGAATCTGTGATTGTCCTGTTTTTCTCCCAAGAGTGGCTACAGCTTTGGATGATGCCAGTGGTAAATGATTTTATTCTGTTTTCATCTCATACTTGCTGAGTAGCCCTTTCTTCTAAACAAACTTTTCATCATTGGTTAAATTAATTAATTTAAATAAATCATACTGTCTGTTACTTCGATGAAAGAAAAAGATGGCTGGAAAATAAAGCATCAGCTTTCAAGCCCTACCATTTCCTTTTTTCTCCTCCCTTCCCAATTCCTCCCCCTCCCCCCGCAAGACTTTGTGCTCATATGAAACCCAAAAATCATCTGGAGAAAGGGAAGGTAATGAATACTGTAGGTTAGCTGGGTCCTGCATTTCCCTTTCTAGCAAAACCTGCCATTGGCCAAGCTTTTTAAAGAAAATCTAAAACTTATTTTAAAAAGCAGGAGCAGCAACTGAAGCCCATTCAGCAGTCTGTTAGAACTACTGAAATGGAGCAGAGCTGCAAAGTTCATGTACAGAAAAAGAATATTGTTTAAAAACAGAGCCCATGAGCATATTAGAGAGATCCAGGTTAATCTTACACCCTTAGCCCACCCAAGCATAAAGAAAGACGCGCTTAGACATGGCAGGTACGAAAAGTAAGTACAAAAGAGTCCTTACGTATATTCATTGCAGGTACAGCATTTTCGGCAGATAAATGATGTTCCATTTCTTCTTCCTGTTCCCTAAACTTTATACCTCTTGCCCTGCTTGCTGCAAGAGATGCGTGTAAAAAGGGGGGAAAATCTCCTAGGCCCATCCATGGCCTAGGTTGGAGCAGCACACAGCCATGTGCTTGCTCCCAGTCCAAGGAGGAGAGAGAAAGAGGAAGTGGGAGTGGCCACAAACAGCTTCCTCAAAAAGCATGGGGAGCTTGCATCCTAGAGCAGCCATCCATATGCTGATGAGGCATGCTGGATTTGCCAGAATCTCCAACAGCAACAAGTTGGAAAGGACAATAAGGGAGTGTCTGGGAATATCTGTAAGAGACCACAGATTTCTATTTTCAGCAAAATGCTACAGGAGCCTGAAACATCTCCTGTTTTCATACTTTTTAAATTTAATGCTGTTTTATTGATAGCTTACCACCTGGATTGAAGAAAAGATGCTTACTGCTCAAGACATATCATATGACGAAGCACGGAATTTGCACAGCAAATGGCTGAAGCATCAGGCTTTTATGGCGGAACTTGCTTCCAACCAAGGGTTGCTAGAAAAGCTGGATGAGGTACGTGGCTTTTTCCCCACCCCCAGAATTGCATGAGCATGGTCTTCCTTCCCACTCCCACTTCTTAATATTTTTGTGCCTCCTCATGTTTGTAGAATTTTTGAGAAAGGGTTGGAGATAGCTACCCTTTTTATTTACTCATTTTTATTTTAACCATGTATATATTTTACAGTTCTTGTAACTCCTCCTATCTACAAACGCTGAGCCGTATACAACAGAGGCAAAGAAAAACATGTAATGATTACTAACTCTGCCATAATGGCTTTCATTAAACAATTATCTCTGGTTAAAAATACCGTGGAAAATTGTCAATGAATGGTAAATGGTTTAAAAATCCTTGGAAGTTGATGTGACATCAAAATCACCAAGCTGATTTCACAGCCAAGTGGAATGTTACACTGAAGTTTGTGAAGTTTTTTTATGCCATGCTATTCTTAAAAAATCATTTGTGTAGTGTAATACTGTATAAGAACTGTAATACATACCACTAACTTCACATAATGGCAAATTGGGAAGCTAAAGCACTGCTTCATATTTGCACATTTGAAGTTGTGGTCAAGCCAACTGTCTGACAAAATATATAGTGTGCCTCTTTAATATGTACTGTATATGTGAAAACATATTTGTAGCATTCATACGTCACATTTTCTTTGCACATGCAAAAGTAAAGCTTACAGGAATTTTGTGCATGTATGTCTTTAGACCAGACAAGATAAGAGGTTACTGTGTTACAATCATCCAGTTTTTTTTCCTCTTAAAACATGATGTGGGATTACTATTTGAAACAGGAACAATGGGGAAGTAGGGACTTCCTTACTGTACACTGTTCAGTTAAGCAGTAGATGCTTTATAATAGGATTTTCCCACTTCCCCCGCAGCCCAGATGGAAACCATTTGAGAAGAATGGGTTAAGCCACCTGTCTCTTTCCCCCACCCTAAAACTGGGCAGCTTCTCATAAAACAAGCGGGATGTTTTGATGCATTTAGTTACATGGTGTAGAACAGCTTTAGCAACAGAACGTGCTACATCAATTTTCTGCTCCCTCCTCCCCAGTGAGGGGAAATACTTGTAGTTTCAAGAGATTTTATCAGAGGCATGTCGATTAGAATCACGATGGGAGATATCTCCATGGGCTTTTCCCCACACGCTCAGCAATGTGCCTTGCTCCTGTGTTCCACTTTTTAAAAACCACTGCTCCTGGTGTTCCTCGTCCCACACCTTCAAGATCAGGCCATGAGGGTGGGACTGTGGCCATCAGGCGGGGGAAGCATAGAGGGACGGGGAGGGGGAAAGTAAGAGGAGCAAGGAGAGCAAAGGATCCCTGCCTAACCTTTCAGGATTTTTCTCCTCTCCAGCAAGGCTTCATGCTTGCTGGACAGGAGAAACGCCCAACTGCTTTTTCTCCTCCTCCTCAACAGGCCTTACAAGGCAGCAGAGATTACTGAGCCTAAAAAAAAAAAAATTGGTTGCTAGATAGAGAGGTTCTGTGCTCTTTGGCAGCCAGGGCGGAAAAGGTTGCAGAGGCACAGTCTCTTCCATTGTTGAACAGCTCTTAACACTAGGATTTTTTTCCCGGTATCCAACCTAAATCCAATTCCTTGTAATTTAAACACACTGGTTTTTGTCCTGTCTTCTGTAACAATTCTGAAAAATCCTGTCTCACGAGAGCTCTTGGAAATACTGCAGATTTCTCTTCCCCATCTAAATATATCCAAATTTTCCAACAGTTCCTTGTAAGATTTTCCTTCCAAATATCTGATCAATGTCCAGTTCGTCAATGTCCTTCCTAAAATGAGGAATGGCAATTTCTTTTGATTTTAACACTATACTTCTGTTGATGCAACAGACTGAATTTTGCTTTTTTTCAGTGACATCATACCTGCATTGATATTTTCCTTCAGCTTGATGCAAAACCATTGAGTTTTACTCACGGGGTATAATTGTTTAGCCAGCTCTCTATCCCTCTAATGGTAGCATCCAGTCCACATTTTGCTGTCTTCTCTAGTGGACTCTTTTGGAATACTTACCATTTTAAATGCTTTACTGAAGTCAAGATACATTATGTCCACTGCTGGTCAACTAAACTGGTCAGTCTACCGAAAAAGGAAATCCTGCCAAGCAATGCATTCTTTTCTAAATACTCACAAACTGACTGCTTAATAATTCATTACAGAATTTTGCCCAATATTGATGCATCAAAGTAGGTGAGCTGTAATTATCCAGATCCACTTTGTCCCCCTTTTTTGAAGAAAATAACAACATTTGCCCCTCTCCAATTCTTTGGCACTATGCCCATCTTGTACAATTTCTCAAAGATCACAGAAAGGGGCTCCAAGATGACATCTGCAAACTCCTTTTCTCAGATATAATTAATCTGGTCCTGGAGATTTAAACTTGTTCATGGAAACCAGGTGCTCCCTAACCATCTCTTAACTTATGGTTGCCACTCCCTCTTTTTGTCAATTGTTTTGCTTACATCCATTTGAAACACGCTTCCCTTTTAGGAGACTACCAAACCAAGATCTGCCATCTCTCCATCCCATATTATTATCATACTACCCTTTCCTAACATAGGCCCACCCCTTTCTTTTTCTACTGACATAGCTAAAGAAGCTCTTTTGTGGCTTTTAGCTTCCCTTAAGTCCCCCTTGTGCAGTAGCCTGCATTTCTTTCTGGTGGTTTTATTTATTTATTTATTTCTCACATTTATATGGCTGCCCATCTCACACAAGGTGACTCTGGGCAGCATATAACAATGAGGTAAAAACAGTGAATAAATAAAAACAATCAATATAAAAAGATAAAATGATTATTAAAAAAATATCACAAAATTATAAAATCACAAAATTATAAAATATACCAGCCCCGCAGAGAGAGCGAGAATGTCAGTCATAGTGGAGCCATCTAACAATGTCTCCCATTCCCAAAGAGCCCCAGGCCTGACAACATAACCAGGACTTGAGGGACTTCCTAAATCAGGGCTTTCCAAACTTTTGCCATTGGCAACACACCAACAGCCGGCGCGCAAAAACCCAGAAGCGCTGCCACCGCTGCGGCACGCAAAAACCCGACACACTTGGGGTGTCACGCGACACACTTGGGGCCCCTAGGCGAGACAGTATTGTGTCGCGACACACAGTTTGGAAAGCCCTGTCCTAAATGATAGCAGGGCTAATTTCAGGGGGGAGAATGTTTCACAAGGATGGAGCCACAGCAGAGAAGGCCTGCCTCCTGGGACCCATTAAATTTGGTAGTATACTTACATAAGTAGTGCCCTGCTGGATCGGACCCCTCGCTTATCTGGTCCAGCAATCTGTTCTTACAGTGGCCAACCAATTCAACAAGGAAACACACTAGTCTCCCAGCAGATGGTCTTCAGAGGCAGTCACACTGCCATCAAAGCTAAAAGCCATGAATCCCCATGAGATTCCCTCCTTGGTGACCGTACCCATCTTCCATTTCCTATACATATCCCTTTTAACTTATAGCTCAGTTGAAAGCTCCCTATGCATCCACAGTGATTTCCTAAGCTGCCCATTTTTTCTTCTGATTGAAATGGTGTGAAATTGTACTTTCAGTATCTTATTTTTTTAGAACTTCTCCACACTCTTGTGTTCCCTCTGACCTGAACATGGGACAGGATATTTCTCTAAGCTGGTTGAAATTGGTGTTCCTGAAATCTAATATGCATGTATAACTATGCTTCAATATATTTTTCTGTAGTATCTTGAACCCCAAGATGACATGGTCATTTCCTCCTAAAATTCCCATTGTTTTACTTCTTCAACCAGCTCTCCCCGATTAGTGAGAACTGATCTAGGAGAGCCAATCCCTTTGTCTCTTCTTCAGTCTTATGGAAAATATTCTTCATGAATGTCAAGTGAGAGTTGGCTGGAATCTGGGACCACAGAAAGGACCTTCATCCAGCCTTCAATTCACTGTCAGCAATAGTTTATTTATTTATTTGTTTGTTTGTTTATTTAATTTCTATCACCGCCCATCTTCCCCCCCAAAGGGGGAACTCTGGGCTGTTTACAATATACAAATAGCTGTGTTCCCTAACCACTATAAACACAGCGTTGCTAATTGGCTAGAGAGCACTATTCTAACTGTGTGTTCCTTATCCTATATTTTTATGAAAGAGAAAGAGAGAATAAATTATATTTTTCCTCTTCTGTATTCTTTCCCCCCCCCCCAGGAAGGACAACAGTTGGCAAAACAAAAGCCCCAGTATGAAGATGTTGTGTTCCAGAAGCTAGAGAATCTGCACCAACTTTGGGACATGCTGCAGGCAACCACAGAGGAAAAGGCACAGCACCTGTTTGACGCTAACCGCTCTGACCTCTATGCACAGAGCTACGCTGACCTTAGTGCATGGATCAGCGAGACAGAGGAGCAGTTAAAATCTGATGTCCAGGGGAAAGATCTCACAAGTGTCAACATCCTTCTAAAGAACTTAAAAGTAAGTCCTCCTGAAGTCCCCATCTCTCTTTAACTCAATAGCATGTAGTCAGGCATTCTCAGGACACATCTGGCTTTTTCTCTCAGAGAGGGTTTATATGAAGTGGTGAATAATAGTTATAGGGTAGATATCTGCTGTACTTTGGATCTGAAGCTGTTGTGGAATTTAGAAAAAGATTAAGCTTTTTAAAGAAGGCATTGACAGGTGCACTGTGTGTGCCCACACCCACTCTGAAGCACCTTTTTGGTTTCAGATCTGAAGTGCAGCATATCCCAACTGTAGTGGAAAAATGACATAAGCAATATACATTAATGTGGAAACAAATGAGCAGGAATTGTTCCTCCTCCTGGGTTCTCCCCAAAATTCTTTATCAATATTTCTTAGTGTTAAACTTCCTTGTTTTATGCAATCCATATTATTTCCCCACAACCAAATACTTCTATTGTGATAATTTAATAATTTCTGAGCTTTTAACCATCAGTTTTCTGTAAATGGGAAATATTCCTTTTCTTGAACTGTGCATCAGTTGAAATTCAGAGTACTTCGTAAAATACGATTACACAAATATCTATTGCAATGCAATATTTTTACTTGCTGGATTAATTTATTAGATTAAGGGAGGCCAACTTCCAAGCCTACAACTCAGCCTCCTGATTGTCTAGAATGCTGCAGGAGACTGAAGATGTAGGAATGCTGGAGAAAGGAACATGGCCAAATGTTGTGGTCCACTTTATGGGGAGGTTAAGGATGAGAATGGAAATGGGAGATAACTCTGAGAGGAAGACTTTTATTATTCACCCTTGAACCAGTCCCAAACTTCCAGAAAAGATCTGAAATTTAGCCACTGGAATGCCTGGGAGCCAGTTTACTAACTATGGTAGTAAATTGCTGTAATCCCCAGCCTCTTTCTCAAATCACCCCTAAATAACCTGAAAGCAACATTTGCAGTCTGTTGTTCAAGTTTTGTCTAGATGGGAACAGGAGTGATATCTAACCCCATGTAATGACTGAGGGATGGAGTTAAGAATATACATCTCAACAAGACAATAAAATGTGAAGATCTCTCATTTCAGCATCTGGATGAGCAAGTCAGCTTGCGGAAGAAAGAGATGGAAGGGTTGCTTTCTCAGGCCCCTCCAGTCAAGAGAGACATGGATGAAGTGGACAGCAAGCATAAGATAATTGAAAGGCGATTTCAGGACCTTCTAGAGCCATTGGGTAGGAAGAGGAAAGAGCTGGTGATGGCCAAGGCTGGATATCAATTGGACCGGGATTTGGCAGACGAATTGGTGAGTGATGGCTAAATGTGCCATTAGAAACACTCAACTCTCCCTTAGTTACTGTTCTTATTTGTGCAATTTAAAGGGCAGATATCAGAAGATGGGGCACATGAATAAGTTGTTTCAGATGTTAGGAAAATTGTGTAAGAATTTGTCTTTCATCCTCTCTTGTATACATGTTTGACATTTCGGCATGTTACCTTAGTCTTTCTTCTGTAATGCAGCTTTGGGTGCAAGAACGACTCCCTCTTGCTCAGTCCACTGACCACGGCACAAATCTTTTGTCAGTCCAGCTACTTACAAAGAAAAACCAGGTGAGCCATCATCTCTGCATGTTTTTCTCACTTAATCCCTATTATTTAATATCAACTCACCAGATTGGATTTTGCATTTATTTATATTGTGTTAATAATTTGTAATTTTATATTTATATTTTAACCTTGGTTTTATTGTAAACCACCCAGAGTCCCCCATTGGGGGAGTTGGGCGGTCATATAAATTTAAATAATAAATAAATAAAATAAATAAATTCCACTCTTTAACAGAGCAACTGAACTTTTGTTGACAGCTATGAACATTCAAAAACATACTTGTGTCTGTATGGTAATTGTTAACGAACAGGGGAGCAAAGCTTTCTGTCTAAAGGTCTTTCTCCATACACAACTAACTGTGATCTAAACATCTCCTAGCATCTTTACATTGCTGTGTGCCATATTTATCTTCATCTCATCTTCAGTCCATGCATGAGGCAGTTTTAAATTGTTCTTATATGTAACGGGGTTAAACTAGTGTTTTTCCCTTAAGCTGACAGCATCCAATAGCAGCTGCAAACATGTCAGGTCTGAGGTGCACAACCTCTAAGGCCTGGAAACTTGCCATCTTTTTTCATTCTCCATCAGGAGCCCCATAATATAGCTTAATAAAAGGGACAACTCGCTTCTGATCTTACTCATTCAGCTCTTTAAAAATGCGCTGCTCTTTGCTTAGACCCTGCAGAAAGAAATTACTGGTCATGCCCCCCGCATCGAGGAAGTCCTTGACAGAGGGGAGAGCATGTTGGCTAGAGCTGATGGGGATGGGGACTTCAGAGACACTGAAGAATGTCTCAAGCAGTTGAAGGTTTCCTGGAGCACCTTACAGGAGGAAACCTTGAAGAGGTTGCGGCGCCTAGAAGAAGCCAGTGAGGCTCAGCGATACTATTTAGATGCTGGAGAAGCAGAGGCCTGGATAAGTGAACAGGAGCTTTATATAGGAACAGATGAGAAGCCAAAGGTAAGAGCACCTCCCATGCTAATGAAGTAATACTTGCCAGGTGGAACACTATTCCCAAGGTGTTGGCTTTCTAGGAAAATGGACACCCTAGCAGTGTTGGTTGAGCAGTAGACCGGTTCATCACTGGGAACAGTTAAGATATATCTTATTCTATTGGAGCTCTTTTTTTTAACTTGGGAAAAGCTCCAGGGAAGAGACAGTTTCATTAGTTATCCTTTCTCTCTTCTTTTATCTCACTAACGGCAAAAGAAACATGACTGGAATCCAGTATGATATTGTATGTCCTTCGGTGTGCATCTATGCAGGTGTCTATATTGTATGATATTGTATTGTATGTTTATAAGAAGCTGCTTCAAATCCTGGGCAGCAGTTTTAAAAAGCCATGTGTGAAAGAGAAAGAAAATTTGTTTCTCTCTTCTCCTCTTTCTCATACACACAGTATTGAAAAATATATGTGAATACCCATGTGCTGGTATCGAGAGTCCATGGATCTGTAGTTTAATTCCCTATGCAAAAGAAGGTGGAGCACCATAACCTAGTAGTGACAGGAAATGCCCCATCTTCCTTCAGAATGGAGGTGATAGAATGTTTTCAACAGCGCTGATTCCATTTTCCTGTGCATGACCTATCCTTTGTTTGTGATAAGAACTACTTACCTAAGTGGCATCAGGAATGCATACAATTTTTGGGAAGAAGGGGTAGAATTTTCATGAATTATCTTATACTATTAAACCTGATTTAGAAGCAAGTCCACTGAAGCTTACTCCCAGGTAAATTTATAAATTATGTACCTTTTGGGCACTTTCCACACATCTCCTGGCTTCATCTCTTACATCCTCAGCAGCAGTTCTGCGCTGTCATGTTGGTTCCTGCACTGCTGTGTCCTATTGTCCCATGGAACAGGGCAGCATTCTTTCCAGCTGGCCAATGAGAGGGTGTAAAAAATGTCAGAGGGCCTTGGTTGCAAGAAGTAGGGGAGAAATCTTGTGAGCCGAGAGTTCTTGTCAATGAGAAAAGGAAAATCAGCTATAAGACTGTTTTAGCCTATGTAACCTAAGCCTATTGATGGGGGCCATGTGGAAAGGGGGTCAGTCTTTCTTGGCCTTGTTGCTACTTGGAATGGGCCCAGGATTTTCATGACTCTGAAGATCTTCTCAATAGATTCAGTTATTTACTATCTCAGGATGAAGAGAGTGGCATTGTGATGCTGAAGAGACACCTTCGTCAGCAGCGATCCATCGAAGAATATGGAAAAAACATCAAGCAGCTGGCCAGTCGGGCTCAGAAACTGCTATCTGCTGGCCACCCGGAAGGGTGAGTACATTTGATAAAAGTAGCTCTAAAACCTTTGGGATATAGTAGCCAGGAGAATCCCAAGCCATTGCATATTATTGGGCTGTGCTGCCTTTCCTTAGCAGGTGACGTGTCTCCAAAACTTTCTCTTTGTGATTTTTCAGAGAAGATATCATCCGATTGCAGGGGCAAGTAGATAAGCAATATGCAGGGTTGAAAGACCTGGCTGACGAACGCAGACGTAAAGTAGAACTTGCATATCACCTGTTCAAACTGAAGCGAGAAGTCGATGATCTGGAGCAGTGGATTGCAGAGAGAGATTTAATTGCATCATCCCCGGAGATGGGGCAAGACCTCGACCATGCCACTGTGAGCAAGCACCGTGAGAATGTCCATTGGCCAGTCCACTGTGGCCATGTTTCTTCATCTTCTTTTATTTTGAGGTGTAGACCATAGGTTACAAGTGGTGCAGCTTGGCTCTACACAATGTCCTGCAATAGCTT
The DNA here is from genome assembly GCA_023362775.1 of Charina bottae. Lineage (NCBI taxonomy): Eukaryota > Metazoa > Chordata > Lepidosauria > Squamata > Charinaidae > Charina > Charina bottae. The sequence continues at coordinate 203,047,519 of JALMGJ010000001.1, forward strand.
GACAGAAAATTGCTGACAGGTGCATTAAAATTCACCTATATTTTAGTAGTTGGAAATATATATATTACTCTTGGAGAAAGTAAAGATCACAAGCTGTTTCTAGAAGGACTAATGTTTCTTGAAGCAAAAGCAAGGAAGAGTTCTGCTGTGTGATGAAGTAAACAACAACAAACCCTTTTTGCCATAATAATTTTATAGATCTTTAAGACATTACAGAACCCCATTTTTTGTTAGAAAGAGGAGTGCCTGTTATAAATCCTAGGCAGAGCTAATTTATGGTACTAGACTTCTGCTGATACTCTGAAATCTATAAATGAGTCACACTTGTAGCACCACCACTATTTCTTTATATTCATTATGCTTCTTCTCTTCAAAGAAAGTAAAAGAGACAGGAGATAGGAGTATGAGTCAAGAAGAACATGGTTCCATTAGTTTTAATAATTGTATAGAAGAAATGTTGGTAGGTTTGGCTTTACTGTTTCCTGGTGACAGATGCTCTGTGGGTCATGGCTAGGTAAGGGACAGACCCAGAAGGTTATGGAATATCTTAAAATCATATACACATATGTGCAAAGGTGAAACCATATTAAGTATCTACCTATAGGATCCAGTAAGCATTGCATTGGCAACGTGATCAGCAGTTAGTGGGGTTGTAAGAGGCAACTGTGGTTTAACCAGTGGTCATTAGGCATAGGTTTCCCCCCAGCAGTGATGGGCAAATCATAGGCTGACCATATGTCCCGCTTTGAACGGGACAGTCCCATTTTTTAAACATTTCCGGACCGTCCCGTCATTTTAATATAAAAGTCAATTTTGTCCCGTTTTTTTAAAAACTGTCAGGAACTAGCCTGTCCCTGCCGCCAGCCGGAACCGAGAGCCGGAAGTACCTGGAGTGGCGCGAAAGAGCCAGAGCAGCTGTTTGGAGGGAACCCGGAAGAGGAATCGCCTCTGCCTATCAGCGCGCAGCAAAGGAGGTGGGAGAGGCGGGCCGAGCAGTGCGATAGGTGGAGGCGATTCCTCTTCTGGGTTCCCTCCAAACAGCTGCTCTGGCTCTTTCGCGCCGCTCCAGCTACTTCCGGCTTTCAGTTCCTCTTGTCCCGTTTTTGTCTCAAGGAAATATGGTCATCCTAGCAAATCAGCAATAGAAATTAAAACCTAGATGACTTAGTGACACAGAGTTGTGAAAGTGTTAGTATGGATATTGTCTTCCTCTGATCTATTTATCTCCCATCTCTTGTTGGCTCTTATTAATAGTTCCTGGCAGATCTTACATGCTGCAGCACAAAACATATTAACCTGATATATAAGCCTGGCTTGGGACGACGGAGGTGGTAGTGCCTCTTGGGGTTGGTTGGCCCCGTAGGATTGTGATCTAGACTACGGCTTCTAACCATCTTGGATTTTAATTATTCTTTTATTTGTTGCTGTTTAGTAATTTTTGTATAGATTTTAAAGTTTTATATGCTGTAAACTTCCCAGAGTCCCCTGTTCGGGGAAATGGGCAGGGATGGATGGATGGATGGATGGATGGATGGATGGATAAATAAATAAATATTACAAAAGGATTATAGTCTGAGAGTAATAAGCAGACATAGGCTCAAACTGTATGACCTCGAAACCTTTTTTGAGTAGAACAAGATAAGAGCCTTTCAGATATATAATGTGTGTGTATGTATGTATGTATGTATGTATGTATGTATATATATATATATATATATATATATATAGAGAGAGAGAGAGAGAGAGAGAGAGAGAGAGAGAGATCTGATGAAGTATATGATGAAGAACATGTTCAGTAGACTTAAATTCCCCAGCTTGCAAAGGCATAAATATTCCAGGTACGGGATCTTTGCTCCAAAACAGCTGAAGGGAGGGCATTGTACCATGCAAGAGTAAAGACCCTTCTATGTTTGGACACTTTTAATTGCTCAAGATATACCACACAGATACTATTATTTATCTGAGGCTGTCAATAGTAAGGAGATTTGGAACCCTACTTAGATCATCCTGGTGCTTTGTGTGCAATATTTGCTGCTTTAGCTCAGAAATGGCCCGATCAATTCCCAGGGACAGCAAATAGGAGGGAGAGAGCCCTAGAGAACCTAATTTCACCACCAGGAATTGCTTTCAAGCAGATTGGAATCCATCCTCCAAAGATGGATGGTCTTGACCTGGAGGGAAAAAAGAGATGTGGCTGGTGATTTAGTATAGACATTTGTCCTTTAGGGTCCACTTCCACCACATCAGCCTGTAGACACAGACTAGCATTTGTGAGACAGCAGGAGACCTTGAATATCAGACTTAAACATTTTAATTTAAAATTTAACTTGGACTTGCTCCAGCCGGCCCAAGCCTGAGTATGGGCCTAGCTGTGCACCATAGGGCATCTGTGCCAGTGTTCCTGTTTTAAGTAATTTGAAGGCAACAAGTATAGGACCACCCCTTTTGCTTGCAAGAATTGACAGATGGCAGAAGTACTCCTTTGAACACTTTGGGTTGGGCAGTATAGGAAGATAACACTTCCTACTTACTGGAAATATGAAAAACCACCCCCAAATATTTAAAGAAAGTTATCTGCTCAATTGAGTGTTTGTCAATATGCCAGGCATGACTCTTGGCTCTCCTGGAAAAACTCATGATTTTAGTCTTTTAATAGTTGAATTCCTTCTTGTAGAATTACATAATGGCCCTCAGCACTCTTCTGAGACCTAAAGGAGTCCTGGATCATATAGCCACATCATCTACATATAATAGAGAAAGAAACAAATGTCTCTTAATTTGGAAGGATGAAAGTCAAAATGTGTTAGGTAACTGCCCAGTCATTTATGCAGAAATTAAACAATTATAGGGCTAGAATACACTCCTGATTACTTCCCTTTTTTGTTAGTACAGCAGATTTTAAAAGACTTTTGTTGGGGTGTCTCTCCTCCCTTATTTTGAAAATGAGGACTATAATTGTAAGCCCCCAATCCCTAGAGCAGTGCTTTCCAAAGTGCCGCCATTGGCGATACACCAACGGCGGCAGTGGCGGCGGCACGTGGGGGGGCGCGTCCGCGGCAGCGGCCTCACTAAAATGCGGAAGCACGCTTTGTGACACACTAAACTGTGTGTTGCGACACACTAAAGTGTCACGACACACAGTTTAGAAAGCTATGCCCTAGAGGTACAACAATGCTTGTTTATAAACAACAAAGCCAAGATAGGTGCCCACCAGTCTGGATTATTATTCCTAATTAATTCAGGAGGTATTAAATCATTGCCTGAGCCTTCCCTGATCAGAGTCAGATAATTAACCTCAGCAACCATTTCTGCAAGCCAAACCTCTATAAATTCTCTATGGCAGAGCTTTCCAAACTGTGTGTCGCGACACAAAAGAGTGTCGCCACACACAGCGTGGTGTGTTGCCACACCACCCGGAAGCGGCGGCACACACGTGCACGGTGGCAGCGGCAGCGGCGTGGGATCAGTGCTTCCACGTTTTAGCGGAGGCTGCCGCCGCTGCCGCCACCACCATGCATGCGCACGCTGCCTCACGCGCCGCTGCCGTGTGCGTGCGCGCCGCAGCCGTGTGCGCACCGCCGCTGCCGCCGCCGCTAATATCTCACCAGGGGCGGCACTTTGGAAAGCCCTGCTCTATGGAATAACAAGGGCTTTTTTGATTCACTGCATCATCATTGTGAAGTTTTCTAAACTGTCTCTCCCAGGTCTTGTGAAATAGCTATTCATAAGGAGTGGATGATTTTCAGTGTAGTCCACTGTGATGCACCAAAATAAAACTGAGTTCTTATTTCTTACTTTTTGCACAAGACTTACCCAAGTATCTTCATGGTGGTACTTTGTTTACCTTTGAGAAGCCTATAAAGCTGCTTTTGCTTAAAAAGATCCTGTACTGACATTTGTCCTTGTGTTAGCTTTATGAACCTTATAACTCACTGCCAAAGGGGTATTCCTATTCAGTGGCCAAACATTTAATAAGGAAAAGTGAATATAGAGCCTGAGATGCCTACTGACTGGATGTTGTAGATTTGGTACGCTATTGAAGGGTCAGAGAAAATTAGGGCTACAGTTGCCTAATCAAGTTATGTAAAAAGAAAATAGCCAATCCTTAACAAGAAGAAGTGGGAAAGAAGTGGGAAGCAGCATTTTAAAGTGACTCCCATGTTTAAATTTGGGGTTAAAAGTAGCTCTAATACGTGAAAAAGCCAAAGGCAAAAATTATCCCAAATTGTTTGGTTGAAGGGTGAAAGGTATTGAAAGTATTTGAAGAGTTAGGATGGTCATGTTAATTCTGGTTTTGGTTCTTGACTAGCTGCTGAGGGAAAAGTTCCGTGACTTCGCCCGGGAAACAGGAAACCTGGGGCAGGAGTGGGTGAACAACGTCACTCACAGAACTGATCAGCTGATTGATATCCACCCAGAAGCTGCCACGATTGCTGAGTGGAGGGATGGTCTGAATGAAAGCTGGGCTGACCTGCTAGAGCTGATTGACACCAGAATGCAGTTGTTGACGGCCTCCTATGACCTGCACAAGTTCTTTTATGATGGTAGTGAGATCCAGGTCCTTATTGAAGAGAAGCACAAGGAGCTGCCTGAGGAGTTAGGCCGAGATGTCAACACAGCAGAGTCCTTCCACAGGATGCACAAAGCCTTTGAGCGAGATATTCACCTGTTGGGAGTGCAGGTAACCGCTTAGCTTCTTAAAAACATGTGGAACAGTCTGGCAGCCTCCTCTCTCATTTTATGACTGGGGTGATTCACGCTAATTTACTATGAGCGTGTGAGATCTAACCAGAAGGCAAATTAAACAGAAGGAACAGTCTGTGTGGATTTACTCAACCTAACTGAGACTACTTGCCCTTGGAAAGACTTTTAGCATATGAAGTTAGATTTTGCCAGATGCTTTTGAAACCAATACCAGAAGAAATTATTCTCCTTAATTAGGAGAATTACAGAACCCACATCAGATTTTTTTCAACTTTTTCATTATCGAGTGAAAAAGGTCAGATGCATTCCCATTTTAATGTCAGGGAACTGGGCTTGAGAAAGTTGGATTCCCAGCCTTAGCTTGTTACGGGGTATACGTCCCCATGATTCCTAGCCTCAGTAAAAAGTGTTCTCCGCTCTGGCAGGTTCAACATTTTCAGGAGGTGGCAGCACGCCTGTTGGCAGCCTATGCTGGAGAAAAGGCCATGGCCATCCAGAAGCAAGAACAGGAGGTGGTGAAAGCTTGGAAGGCCTTGTTGGAGGCTTGTGAGGGGCGGCGGGCTCAATTAGTTGATACAGCCGAGAAGTTCCGCTTCTTCAGTATGGTCCGGGACCTTATGTCCTGGATGGAGAGTGTGATCCGGCAGATTGACACCCAGGAGAAGCCCAGGTGAGCCCCTTCTTTTGTTCCCTTTTTGCCCAGTCCCTGGAAAAACCTAATGGGTCGGTGGGACCCTCAAGAATACTTCTCAGATTATACTCCCAAGTGTGTTGCGCACTGCAACTGCAAGACAGTCTGGCTGGAAGTCACTTCTCAAATGCAAGATGTTGCAAGAATTTCAGAATGCATTATGCATTGCTTGTTTCCCCATTAAGAATTGTTTGTTCTTAATTTAAGGGATGTATCATCTGTGGAACTGTTGATGAAATACCATCAGGACATAAAGTCTGAGATAGCCACTAGGGATAAAAGTTTCACTGCTTGCATTGATCTTGGAAAAGCATTACTGCAGCGCAAGCACCATGCTGCAGCTGAGGTGAGTGTTCTCCATAACAGGCTTTGCAACAGATTTAAGCATAAGGTTTGTTCTGAATATGCCTATTGCTTGCTTGCTGAAAATGAGATAATTCTTTCCTCATTCTTGATTCTCAGTTTTATGCCTGTGCAGTTCCTGTCTTTCAATCACATATTTAGCAATCATATTCCATTCAGAACTCTGTTCACAGGAAGGATAGGTGGAGTTGTATCAGATTATTGTGCAAATTCACATGCCATTCACACTACATGGTTGAGCAAATCCCAGATATTTGGCAGGCCTCATCGGTGTATTTATATTGATTATGATGTTTTCTCCATTGCTCAAAAGAGTGTTGGGCCCCAGCATTTTAATTCCACTAAGCTTTGTTTCCAAGTTAATTGACTCACAAGGAATGGGATGAGCCTATCACCTATTGATTTCTCTGGGCTGGTGCTGTGCCTGCCCGCTCCCCTGGTGTCTAGGACACTCTCCTCTGGACTCACCTGTTTGTTTTCAGGGGGGGGGAGCAGAAAATGGCTACTGGCTGCTATACTACAACCAGTTGCCATGCAGCTGATCAGCAAGGAGAGGGATCTGCACAGTAAAAGTGTGGTCTTCCAGTGGGTTTTGAGAGAGTCAGCTCTCCTGCTTTATTGGCAGCCTCCCTTCCTTACCCTGACAATCAGCTATCTGGCAGTTGCTTGGAGTGCAGGTTTTGTGTTGATCCGTCCGTTGGGGGACTAGGCGGCCCAGTCATCCTGCAAATCAGGTACTGGGTGGTCAGAGGTGATCTGTGTGGTGGGAGGTGATCTGTAAAGCAGGATATGCTTTACTACTTGTACCCTTACCCCTCTGATCAGCCCTGCAGAGCTTCTACCAGATTGGGAGGGTGTTATACATTGCTAAATCTGTGCCATTGGTCAAAACCATCCACTGATGTAATTGGTTTCCCACCAGCTGGTGACACTGAGAAAGGCAGCAAAGACCAGAATCTTTAACCAATAGCTTTGCTTAATACGACCTACACACGCTAAATCAGGACATTACCATACAGTGGCTATAGAGCAGTGGCTATAGAGGCAGGACAGAGATTGGCCATGGGGACAGCCAATTTTCTGCTGGCTAGGATGGATGGAGAGCATCTGAGCCATGGGAAAAGGAGCTCATGTGATGAGAATAAATTGAAATGAATTTGAGTTTTCCTCAGCTCCCATGCTCCCCCATTTGGTTCCTCTCATGTAGGTTTAAGAAGAACTTTGATAGGTTTAATTTCACTTTCCCCAAATCATGATTTATTACAATATCTGCTTAGTTTAACAAAATTCTTACTAGCCTTTCCCAGTAACTTTAAATTGATATTGAGGATGCTCCAATTTAGAGGTGATGTTACAGGGAAAAAGAATCAAGGTGGTACTCTTGTATGGCCTTAGTTGCCAGCTAAAAGAGAGGCATATCTTTTGATTTGTTAGTGATAAACGCTAGCAATGCTGGTTGAGCTCCAAACTCACCTTAAGGATGGGAAAAGGGGTGGCTCTCTTGTGCTGTATGCCTGAAACTCAAACTCATGAGGGAGCAAAAGAACCAAGTCTAAGTTTAGACATCAGATTGTCCACTTTGGAGGATATAATTTAAAGGATGCAAATGGGCAGGCTTCCCCCCACACGTTATTCTCTCAGCCAGCCCTAAGAGTGGAAATACAGTAAACCTGCTCAGTGAGAAAGTATTTGGAAGGCATTGCGGAAAGGCTTGAACAGATGAGAAAGTTCGGTATTTTTACTTTGTCTCTTAAAGGGAGCTTAAATGGAGCAGCACGCTTTCCAAAAATAGGGTTGCTGCTGATACACAGTTTACACCTTAGTTTTTCACTCTTTTTTGTTCATGCTTTTGATCATACCTTGTACTTTAATTGATCTGAGTATCACAGGAAAAAAATTCTACATAATGGCTGTATTATGTGACAACTGAATTAGGTAAAGGTAAAGGTACCCCCCGCACATTTGTGCAGTCATGTCCGACTCTAGGGGCCAGTGCTCATCTCCGTTTCTTAGCCGAAGAGCCAGCGTTGTCCGAAGACGCTTCCATGGTCATGTGGCCGGCATGACGCGCACGGAACGCTGTTACCTTCCCACCGAAGTGGTACCTATTAATCTACTTGCATTTGCATGCTTTCGAATTGCTAGGTTGGCAAGAGCTGGAGCTAGTGCGGGAGCTCACTCCGCACGCAGGGCTAGGGATTTGAACCTCCGAACTTGCGATCTTCCAATCAACAAGCCTAGCGTCTTACCCGCTGAGCCACCACGCCCCTGACAACTGAATTAGTCTCTGATATATTTCACACTATCTGGGCACAATCCTCTGCAAAGTAAAATGCAGTGGACTTAAGTGTTCTTATAACATTGTCATGAATTAACCAAATGGGGCTTTCCTTTTTCAAAAGGAGAAGCAAAAGTAAATGAAAGCAAGTAAGATGAAATGTAGAAAGCAGAGTCTGTCAATCAGACTTCCAGACAAAAATGCATAATTTTCCTCCTTTTCTTTTTAGATAAAAGAGAAGTTGCTACAGCTGACAGAGAAGAGGAGGGAGATGATGGAAAAGTGGGACAGACGCTGGGACTGGCTTCGCTTGTGTGAGTCCTGCACAAAGTGGCTTATCTCTTTGTACTGGCTATAAACTGTTCTATGCAAGTGGAATTCTCTCCCTATAGAAGTGAAAATTCAAGTCCTTTAATGGTTCTAGGTAAGGGGGATTTATCTTCTCCTTTATCTGAAGGCCCTGCATGCATGTAATATCCCCTTTTGCTTGCTTGTTTGCTTGTTGTTTTCCCTGCAACAGTGCTAGAGGTGTGCCAGTTTTCCAGAGATGCTTCAGTGGCTGAGGCTTGGCTCATTGCCCAGGAACCCTATCTGTTCAGCGGTGATTATGGGCAAACTGTGGAAGGCGTAGAGAAACTGTTGAGAAGGCACGAAGCATTTGAGAAATCCACAGCAACATGGGAGGAACGTTTTGCTGCACTAGAACGCCTCACAACAGTAAGTAGTCCATGAGAGGAAGCTCTCTTTATTCTTGGAGGTCCTTTGCCTTTGGGACTGTAGGGTGGATCAGAAGAATGGATACAGCCGCTCTAATTATTCCAGCTTGCTGGAAGTCGCAGAACGGGAAGCTCGGGGGTAGAATTGTTGGGGATTAATATGAAACTTAACATGGCTTGATGGCACCGGTGAGTGGGAAGGTGTTTTAACCCAGGCAGGGAGAGTGAGCCTTTTGTTGTTTATTCATTCAGTTGCTTCCGACTCTTCGTGACTTCATGGACCAGCCCATGCCAGAGCTTCCTGTCGGCCATCCCCAGCTCCCCCACGGTCGAGTCTGTCACCTCCAGAATATCATCCATCCATCTTGCCCTTGGTCGGCCCCTCTTCCTTTGGCCTTCCACTTTCCCCAGCATCAGCATCTTCTCCAGGGTATCCTGTCTTCTCATTATGTGGCCAAAGTACTTCAGTTTTGCCTTTAATATCATTCCCTCAAGTGAGCAGTCTGGCTTTATTTCCTGGAGTATGGCCTGGTTTGATCTTCTTGCAGTCCAAGGCACTCTCAGTGAGCCTATATTATATTATATAGTGAGCCTATATATATATTATTATTATTTTTGTTTTTTTTAAAGCAAACTTTATTTATTTCAAAATATAATTACATATAAAGGAAATTTAGATAATAAAATACATATTACATAGTAAAGGTAAAGGTAAAGGTTCCCCCCGCACATTTGTGCAGTCGTGTCCGACTCTAGGGGCCGGTGCTCATCTCCGTTTGTTAGCCGAAGAGCCAGTGTTGTCCGAAGACGCTTCCGCGGTCATGTGGCCGGCATGACGCATGTGGAACACTGTTACCTTCCCACCGAAGTGGTACCTATTCATCTACTTGCATTTGCATGCTTTCGAATTGCTAGGTTGGCAAGAGCTGGAGCTAGTGCAGGAGCTCACTCCGCACGCAGGGCTAGGGATTCGAACCTCCGAACTTGCAATCTTCCGATCAACAAGCCTGGCGTCTTACCCGCTGAGCCACCACGCCCCTTACATACAATATAGTAAATACACCAAAGTACAACAAAAACAAAACAAAAAAACACAACATAGAGAAAAAGAAAAAAACCCCACAGTTATAAAGAAAAACAATATATAAATACACAGACAGAGAGAGGGGAAAAAAACAAAGTGAAATCAAAATAAAATTAATAAAAAATGACTTCCGGCTATCTCAATTATAGATATACCTATATTTATGATAATAAAATATCTTACCATTGATTTATCCATATTCCCATTACTTCTATCTAGCAAACTCACTCTTATGTAAAACCCATAATCATAGCTTCATCTTTTTCTGTCATTAGCAGATAATCTAAAAATGGTTGCCATAGATCTGTAAATTTAGAAATAGTTTTATCCCTTATCAATTCTGTTAATTTCATCATTTGTGCCAAGTCCATTAATTTTATTATCCATTCTTCTACTGTTGGTATTTGTGGTTCCTTCCATCGTTGCGCGTAAAGTATTCTTGCAGCCGTAGTCATGTGTAGAAGCAAATTTCCGTACTTTTTCTCTAACTCTTCATCTATTAAACCTAGTAAAAACAATTCTGTTTTTTTTGTTATATTTACTTTAAGAGTTTTCTGAATAACATTACATATCTGTTCCCAAATTGTTTTTGCTTTTTCATACGTCCACCATAAGTGATAGAAGGTTCCTACTCCCTGTGAGCATTTCCAACATATATTCGTTACATTTTTAAACATTTTCGATAATTTATTGGATGTTAAATACCATCTCTACATCATTTTGTAAAAATTTTCCTTTAAATTATAACTCAACGTAAATTTTAAACCTTTTGTCCAAATTTTTCCCATTGATGCATCATAATGTTATATCCAAAATTACTAGCCCACTTTACCATACAGTCCTTAACTTGTTCATCCTCCAAATTCATTTGTAGTAACATCTTATACATTTTAGTAATAATATGTTCATTGTTCATACAGAGTTGTTTCTCAAAATAAGTTGTTTCATTTACAAATCTATAGTTCTTTTTATCCAGCTTAAAACGCTTGAATAATTACATATAACTAAACCAGTGACATAAATAACCTTCTGTCTCTAATTTTTCTCTTGTCTTAAACATAGGCTTACCTTCTTCAAAAATTAATAAATCTTTATACGATGGCTGTTGTGGGTCTTCCGGGCTGTGTGGCCGTGTTCTGGAAGTTGTGGTTCCTAATGTTTCGCCAGCATCTGTGGCCAGCATCTTCAGAGGGCAGGAGCACAGACAGAAGCGAAATCTCTGTGCCCAGGTAGAGTGGCAATGTTTTGTTTTCTATTTACATTGCCACTCTACCTGGGCACAGAGATTTCACTTCTGTCTGTGCTCCTGCCCTCTGAAGATGCTGGCGAAACGTTAGGAACCACAACTTCCAGAACACAGCCACACAGCCCGGAAGACCCACAACAGCCATCGAACTCCGGCCGTGAAAGCCTTCGACAATACATTAAATCTTTATACCTTAGCCATTTTATTTCTCCAACACTTTCTCGTCTTGCAGATGCCTCCTGTGGTGATATCCATAAAGGTACATTATATGCCAATCTAGTTTTATATTTCTCCCAAATCCTTAATATAGCTTTCCTAATATAGTGATTATTAAATTCCTTATTCATCTTAACTTTGTTGTACCATAAATAGGCATGCCATCCAAATCTTAGCTCATGCCCTTCAAGTCCTAACAATTTTTTATTTTCTAAAGTAATCCAATCTTCCATCCACATGAAACAACATGCCTCAAAATACAGTTTTAAATCTGGCAACCCCAAACCTCCTCGTTCCTTAGCATCCTGTAACAATTTATATCTAATTCTTGGTTTTTTACCTTGCCAAATAAACTTTGAGATATCTTTTTGCCATCGTTTGAATACTGTGTCAGTTGACAAAATCGGAATTGTCTGGAAAAGGAATAACATCCTAGGCAATACATTCATCTTAATAACAGAAATCCTTCCCAAAAGAGACCAACGTAATTTTCCCCATCTTATCAGGTCTTTTTTAACCTCATTCCAAATTTTATTATAATTATTTCTAAACAGTGCACTATTTTTAGTTGACAAGATCACTCCCAGATATTTAATCTTTTTTTCTTTTTTAAAACCCGTCTTTCTCACCAACAATTTTTGATTGTTCACTGTCATATTTTTAATTAACATTTTCGTCTTCTGTTTATTTACTTTAAAGCCCGCTAAGGATCCATAATCTTTCATTTTTTTCATCAAGTATTCGGCTGAATCCAAGGGGTCTTGTAGTATTAAAACTAGGTCATCAGCAAATACCCTTAACTTAAAGACCTCGTTTAATTTTTAAACCTTTTATTTGTTCATCACCTCTAAGATATCTATTAAAAACCTCTAGAACTAAAATAAACAACAAAGGTGATAGAGGACATCCTTGCCTTGTTCCTTTTTCTATCCTACATGCTTCATTCAGTTCTTCATTTACAATGATATTAGCCCTTTGGGTCGTGTAAATTGATTTAATTCCCTCTATAAATGATTCTCCAAATTCCATGCTTTCCAAAACTTTAAACATAAAAATCCAATTTAAATTATCAAAAGCTTTCTCTGCATCCAGAAAAATAAGTGCTATCTGACACTCATTATGGTATTGTAAATATTCTTTGATATCTAACATGGTTCTTACATTATCTTTTAATTGCCTTTTAGGCAGAAATCCACATTGATCATGATGAATAATTTCCTGTAAGATTATTTTCATCCTTTCTGCTAACACCGATGCAAATATTTTATAATCATTATTTAATAAAAATATTCGTCTATAGTTCCTAATCAATCAGGGGTCCTGTCCTTTTTTTGGTATGAGTGCAATGTTTGCTTCTCTCCATGTATCTGGCATTGCTGAACCCAGCAAAATCGAATTCATCAATTCTTTAAAGGGTAAAAGAATCTGGTCAATAAAACATTTGTAATACCTTGCTGATATTCCATCAGGTCCTGGTGTTTTTCCTATCTTAACTTTCTTTATAACTTCTACTATTTCAGAGGTAGTTATAGGACTATTTAGTATTAATTTCTGTGTTTGTGAGAGCTTTGGTAACTTGTTTTTTTAAATATTCATCAATCTTCTCCAGTGAAATCTCCTGTTTTTCATATAAATTAGAAAAAAAATTATAAAATGCTTTTTAATTTTTTTTATTATCCACTATTTCTACACTACCCTCTTGAATTTTAGTAATCATTTCTTCTCTCTTTCTTTCCTTAATTTATATGCTAACCACCTTCCTGGTTTCTTAGCAAATTCAAAATATCTCTGTTTGGCATATTTTAGTTTCATTTCAGTATCTTTTACCATTAACATTGAAACTTGCTGATGTAGTAATTTAAGCTGATAAACAATATTATTATCAGATGGCTTTTTCTGTAATTCCTTTTCTTTTACTCTAATCTGATCTAAAACTATTTGTAATTTTTGTTAAAAAAATTCTTTATATTTCTGTTATGGTAGATAAAATGTCCTCTCATAACTGCTTTACTAGTGTCCCAAACATTTTTTTATCTATTTCATTATCTAAATTAATCTCAAAAAATTATTTTAATTTCCTTTTACAATCCTCCACAACCTCTTCTTTCTTCAAAATCGCTTCGTTCAATCTCCATCTGAAGGTTCTAGATATTTTCTTTATTACCATACTCACAGGATTATGATCAGAGAATGTTCTTGGCAGAATATCCACTTTAGAAATTTTATTCACTAAATCTATTGAGACCCATATCATATCAATTCTTGAAAATGATTTATATCTTTCCGAATAAAAGGTATAATCTTTTGCCATTCCATTTTTATGTCTCCAAGAGTCTACTAGTGCCAATTTTTCCGTTAAATCAAAAAAATATTTTCGTAATTTCCCTTGTTTAATTTTAATTTGCTTCTCAGATACACTATCCACCAATGGTACAGTAACTCCATTCCAATCACCCATCAAACACCAGCTTGAATATAAGTCTGATAATTCATCCAAAAGTTTCATATAAAACTTACTTTTATCATCATTCGGTGCATATATTCCCACTATAATCATTTTTAATCCATTTATATCTACTTCAATTGCTATATATCTACCTTGATCATCTGCAAATAACAAACATGGTTTCAAATGAGATTTAACATACAGTCAGGACCAGAAATATTGGAACAAGGATAACTGTTTTGGCAGTTGGCCTCTGTACACCACCACATTGAACTTGAAAGGAAACACACCCAGATGGGAGCGAAGTCAGGACTTTCAGCAGTAATCCAAGCGGTTTGACAAAAGTGGGGCACTAACCATTCAGGAAGTACAGCCAGTGGCATACACACACACCCATTGTTGGTGGCTCATAAGTAATGGAACGAATGGCTGACAAGCAGCTGCATGGCCAGATGTGGCCTGTTTCCTGGGTACCCCATGACCAATCAAGCAGATAAAAGGCCTGGAGGTAGTTCTGAGTGTTACATTTGCATTTGGTAGCTGTTCACTGGAACTCCCAACATGAGGTCCAAAGAGGTGTCCATGCGAGTGAAGGAGGCCATCATTAGGCTGAGGAAACAAAATAAACCCATCAGAGAGATAGCAAAAACATTGGGAGTGGCCAGTACAACAGTTTGGAACATCCTGAAAAATAAGGAATTAACTGGCAAGCTCAGCAACAGCAAAAGGCCTGAAAGACCACGGAAGACAACTAAAGTGGATGACCGCAGAATTCTGCTCATGGTGAAGAGGAACCCTTTCACAACATCTAGCCAGGTCAAGAACGCTCTTGAGGAGGTAGGCATGTCATTGTCAACATCTACAGTCAAGAGACGGTTTTATGAATGTAAATACAGAGGCTCCACAACAAGGTGCAAACCACTGGTAATGCTCAAGAACAGAAAGGCCAGATTAGACTTTGCCAGCAAACACCTAAAAAAGCCTGCCCAGTTCTGGAATAAGATTCTTTGGACTGATGAAACCAAGATTAACTTGCACCAGAATGATGGGAAGAGAAAAGAATGGAGAAGGAAAGGAACAGCTCATGATCCAAAGCATACCACATCATCTGTCAAACATGGTGGAGGCAGAGTTATGGCATGGGCATGTATGGCTGCCAATGGAACTGGGTCACTGGTGTTTATTGATGACCTGACTGCTGATAAAAGCAGCAGGATGAATTCTGAAGTGTATAGGGCTATACTTTCTGCTCATATTCAGCCAAATGCTGCCAAACTGATAGGACGCCGCTTCATATTGCAGATGGATAATGACCCAAAACATACAGCAAAAGCTACCCAAGAGTTTCTCAAGGCAAAGAAGTGGGATGTTCTTCAATGGCCAAGTCAGTCACCTGATCTCAACCCAATAGAGCATGCTTTTCACTTACTGAAGACAAGACTGAAGGCAGAAAGACCCACAAGCAAGCAGCAGCTGAAGGCAGCTGCAGTAAATGCCTGGCAAAGCATCTCGAGGGAGGAAACTCAGCATTTGGTCATGTCCATGGGTTCCAGACTTCAGGCAGTCATTGACGGCAAAGGATTTTCATCCAGGTATTAAAGGCGATCCTTATGTTTGTAATGATGTTGGTTTGTTCCATTACTTATGAGCCACCAACAATGGGTGTGTGTGTATGCCACTGGCTGTACTTCCTGAATGGTTAGTGCCCCACTTTTGTCAAACCGCTTGGATTACTGCTGAAAGTCCTGACTTCGCTCCCATCTGGGTGTGTTTCCTTTCAAGTTCAATGTGGTGGTGTACAGAGGCCAACTGCCAAAACAGTTATCCTTGTTCCAATATTTCTGGTCCTGACTGTATATTACAATTACATTAGTTTTCTTTGTAGCTGAAACAAATTCTTGCCCCAAATTCTTATTTACTAAATATTTTATATCTTTTTTCTTTATATGCATTTCCTGTAAGCAAATCACATCATATTTTAATTTTTTTAAATAATGAAAATCTTTTTTCCTTTTTTGTGGAGCATTTGCACCATTTATTTTCCAAGTGAGGCACTTTAAGTCTATATTCATGCAAGTGATTCCTCAGAATCTTTAGCAGTAGAGTCCATTTCCTCTCTGTATGTTACCCCTTTCTTTCTATTACTTCCACCTGTGTCTTGTTCCAAATCCATTCTATGTCTCAATAAAAATTCTTTAGCTTTAGGAATTGAAGTCAGTTTGAAACTGACTTGAAAGTATAGGCAACACACAATTGAAATAGAGGACCTAATAATACATTTTTAAAGCTTAACTTGTCCTTCCTTAGTAAAATTAATGATAGTCACTAGGGAAGACTCTACAATAGAAAGCAAGGGAGTTGGTAGGGTGGGATTGAGGGGGCAAATATAGGGAAAGTAAAAGAAGAGTGGGCAACAGGGGTGAAAATGAGACCACAGGAGCAATATCAGACCCTACATGGGAAATGCCTACTCTCTTACAAGCTGCTATAAGGAGTCTGTGTCTTTTTAACCTGCTGAAGATAAGTTTGTTTTTCACCCAGCTTGAACTACTAAGGAAGAGAAAAATCTCAGAGGAGACTTCACAGCACAAAGTAGCTAGGACTACGGACCTGGACTTTGAGTTAGAGCCAGAAGGTGAGATGAGGTAAGTTTCTTAGATACAAGTTGCACTTTAATAAGCTGCTTTTTCATAATTAGTAATAAGATTTTAAAATTATAGTACGTAGCGTTTTTTACAAATCATACCACAGATTTTCTACCTATCCCTAATAAATATAACCCTCCTATACTGTACATTTGGAGCCATTATTGTTCCCAAAAGTTAAAACACACACACAATGTGGGTTTTGAAAATGCATCAAAATAATTGACTTTCTTCAGTCCATTCTTGCGGATCTTTTTCCTCTAGTCTGAAAAAACTGGGCAAATAAAGCTGAAATACAGTCTGTTTAAACCAGGTTCTACCCTAATATCCATTCCCTTCTCCCAAAAGTATATTTTGAACAGATAGAAGGGAGATCTATTCAATCTGATCTTCTCTATGATACTGTTTTTGAATGGAAGGAAAGACTTAGATTCTCTCTTCTGTAATTATGAGAATTATCCTATTTTCCAATGTCCTGATTTTTTAAAAAAGTAATTATTTGGACAATTGCTTTATTTTAAAATGAGTTCCAGTGTTCATTACATAAATAAATGTTTATATTACTCTTTTTTTCCTTTCTGTAATTTTGCTCATAGATTTGACTGAGTTGCAGATCTGTAAGATCTATAAATGTATATAATACATTTTATGTATTTATTATAAAATAGTTGCATATTTATATAAATATAAATATGCAACTATAAATGTTTCTGAGATAACTACAGGTGCATACTCCATGGATCTACTTTATTATGCTAGACTTATATAATAAGTTTATGCTAGACTTATATTATAAGGGAGAAAAGAGCTAAAAGGAAGGCACGTCAGGCAAACCCTCATCATGACCGTCTCCCACCCGGAAACCTATGCCCTCATTGTGGGAGGTTGTGCGGATCCAGAATTGGCCTTTATAGCCACTTACGGATCCACCGTTAAAATTTTACCTTTGGAAGACAATCTTACTCGGCTACGAGTGATCGCCAATGATGATGAGACTTATATGGACTTTTTAATTATGTCTTATTGACAGTAGGCATGAACATTTTGAAAATAAAATATCTTTATCAAAAAAAGAAACAAAGTCAATTATATCCTTGTTTCGGTTTTACTATTTACTGGAATATGCTTTTGTTTACTGTAGGCCTATTGAAAAGGATGAGAAGAAGGCAGAACTAAGTTTAGAAGATGCCCTTTCCCATGCTGCAGAAGATTCATCACTGGTCAGTTACCAGCTTTAGTTTATCTTTCCTAGAAAACTCAGCAGCTTAATGCAGCATTTCATATTTATGTTGTACTAGACAACTCTTGACCCATTGGGTCATCATTTCAGAGATATTTCCTTACCAGATTCCTCAATGCCTTCAACAATGGCAGAGCTTCTAATGTACTGGAAAAGTTCTTAAAAATTTAGGGAGAGATGTATCTCCTTGAAAGTAGCCAATGTTGAACTGTATAGACCAGCCAAACATCAGGAGTTGACCACAGGAAATGTTTTATGACATTTTGTATTATGACATAAAATTTTTAATGATAATTTTTATGTCATAAAATGTTTTATAAAATTTGCCAAATTTCTATACCACAGGATTTTGGATGCATTCTGTAAGTTAGCCCATTTGAGGTACCTTGGTTCAAAAATTGTTGCCCTACAATGTACCGTTTTGCCCAGTTAAAAGTTACAAAGTACAGTATCAAACAGACACAAGAGTTTTTGTAGTATATAGATTGTTTTACCATCTGCACTTTTGAAATGGTAAAATGCCAATGTGTCTCCTGTTTGAGCAAGAATTGATACTTTAAATGTACTTCACAGTGATCTTAGTTTACTTGAGGGCAAAACACCTATCAGCAGAGAAATCCAAAGGGGACAAAAACGGGAGAACCTATGACAGCAGAATAATCACTTCTGGGCTCACGCTAGGCTGGGCTCATGCTGATAAGACAGAAGGTATGGGAGGCATTCTTTTCTTCCTTTTTTGGGGGGGCAGGTAGGTGGTGGTGGTTCAGCTTTTAAAATAAAGTTTATTTTTTAAAAATATTGCCGCCTAGTATAGTTTTTCTCCTCATCTAAGAATATGTTAAAGAGAATGGGAGGACTGTGATCCTGTCTCACTGAGTCTATACCCCAAACCTTTCTTTTTGCCTTCTGCACTAGGGGCATATGAGTAGTCAAGGCTGGGAGGAGGCCACCTAGGAGATGAAAGGCACAGGGGGTCCTGCCACTCCTTGCCCTGCACCTTCAACCAAAGGCAGGGCCCACACAGTAGCAGCAGCTGTAGCCCAGGAGTGGTGCAAAAGGCAGGAAGGGTGGGGGGAGGAAGGATCCATTGCTGGGGCAGCTAGACCTCCTCCTCCACTCCCAGGGCAGCAGCTGCCTCCGTCAGCACCTGACTGGGGCTGCTACCAGCCTTTTCTTCCTTCTCCAAGCAGTGAGAGCTCTGCAAGTGGGGTGAGGAGAGGCCAGTCCAAGTGGTGGAGGTGGCGCCTCCAAGGCCCTGGCACGTTCCCTGGCACCTGCTGCTGGCAGCACTCTTTCTTGTGTCATGAGCCTCTGTGGCAGCAGGGCAGAAGCTGTTGTGTCACCATTCTTTTTTTTCCGCCCACCCTCAGTTGCCAGAGCCTTGGGGGGTTCTGGCACCTGAGCTCTCTCGTGGGGGCGGGGTTTTTTGAGAAGTTGGCCTTGGGCCCCAGAGGGCTCTACTTACGTCTGCAGCGTTGTGCAGAAACGGATTCCGAGGTTGGAGATCCCACTCTGCAAGCAAATATGCTGCGCTACATTATGAGGCCTTTCCTAGCTATAGCACTACAGTAGTTAGTCGCCTTTCCCAACTACTGAGTTACAGAACTCTTCACTCATCTTTGAACCGGCAGAAAACTCTACCAGCATGAAATTTGCAGCCCCCATTGCCACTCCCTATCCTGATTCTGTTGTTTCTGTGTCAAGTCATTTGACTTCCCTCTAAGATACAAAAGCCTAACAGATTTTATACACCTTGAGGCTGGCTGCCTTTGGACAGTGACAAAGTAAGGGAGGAACTAGTACTTTATCACCAGTATATCTGAGGATGACTTAAGCCTGTCTCACTCACGGCCGAGGAAGAGATTAAAGCAGTGCCATGGTGACATGGCAGAAAGAAGAGGTTGCTAGAGCCTGTTTCTACAGTGGTTAATGGAGGTGGGGAGAGGCCCGTTGTGCCTGGTATACCTTAGAGACCATTGGATTTCTGCCTTAGTCCACTGGTGGTTCATATTATTATTTTAAAACCTATCCTGCAATCTTTTATAATCTGAAAGGTCATTTATTTGAAATTCTTAAATGTCTGCATTTGCTGTCATCCTTTTGGGCCCTTGTGTTGGTACAGTTTTTATATGATTACCTTTTGTGTAGTTAGAATCTTTAATAAGAAATTGTGTTGTTTATAATAATTATAAGTTTATATCCTTTGGTCCTTTTTATAAGTTGAGAGGGAAAATCCCATTAATTGAAGAATTTTTGAACCAATGGAAGACTCTGCTAAAGGAAGAGAGGGATGTGATTCTTCTGTATGCACTCATACTACCTTCCGTACTATTCTGGAGTTTCTCTCAGGAGCATATCTTCTGGGGGTCCCAGGGAGCTGCTGGGAAGAGGGAAGAAAAGACAAATATCTCCCCTTTTCTTCTGGTATCCACTGGTTCAGTTGGAAAGGCACAATTGCATTTAATTGATACTGTTTTGCTGAGAAGGAAAAAAATGACATTTTCAACTGCCCAAGTCTGAACATTTAGTATCTATATAAAACCATACATTATGATATGTATAGAATTAGAGTACTTGTTGTCTGACATATCTTTCAGACTCATTTGCAGTGGTATTCTGGAGAGACCTGCTGTATTATCAGCTATGAATGTCAAAATCCTTAATCAGCAGTTTAAAAGGATATCTGTCACATTTATACCTGTAGATAAAGGAATAATATCTGGTAGTTATTAGGAACTTACTTGTGGAAATCAACAGTTTAAACCATCAAAAGAAGAATATATCCATTCTTAATTTAATCAATGATCACTTTCTTTAGAGTAATTCTCGAGAGACTTTCCTCTTTGCAGGCCTGATCCTGAGCTGTATATGCAGCCCAAGAAGCTTTGGCTTCCAAGTGATTTTATTTAGCCCAGCCGTATCAAATGAATGAATGCAGAGATATTCACCACCTGATCTTCCTGCTGTTCCCGTGAAGTTTTCCTGTTTCCTTCCCACAGTTTTGAAGGCTTTATGGATCACGAATTGAAACTTTAATTGGAAAATCACTTGCAACCAGAAGAAAGAGGGTTTATTTTTTATACATTTGGAAAACCATTTGTAAAAGATTATCTGTAGTGTATAACGACTTTGAATCAAATCAAATACCCCATCAAGATATTTTATAATTATTATTTTTTTACTTGCTTTCTCTCCTTTCTAAACCTTCTTGAGCAATCAAGATAGACTTTATGAGTTCTCAACATGGAAATCTTAAAAGATACTCAGGAGTTTATAGTAACAGACATTTTTCAGAGACCGTGACTTAATCTTAAGCCACTTCTCAAAGCCTGGTACCCTTTTAAACCACTTTTTTCCTAGAAGGCGAGCAGGGGGGATATGGGATATGGGGATACTAGTATGTTCTCATGCTAGTAGTTAATGTGAAGACCATTATTACTCGGGGGGGGGGGGGGCTCTGTTTCAGGACCTCTGTGCCACTGCTTCCCAGCTCACCATTCTGTTCTGGCCTGTCCGAGACAGCCCAGGTCTGCTCAAGGCCAAACCAAATGTCTGACTATAAAGTAGAGAATGAGGTCTAACTGAGGTCATCGGAAAGACTGTAAAGATGACATCTGCATGCTTCAAAGGCTTTTTGTCAAATGGAGGATTTGTTTCCCCAGCTTCACTTGTAGTATCAGAGCCAGAATGGAGAAAAAATTACAGGGCACAGTGACGTGGCCTGGGAACGGGGGTAGTTTCATTTCAATACCCTATCAGTTAGTTATAAATGTCTCTCCTTCCCTATTTTGTACTGAACCATCACAGCTCACATGAGTGAGAGGTTGCCAGAATCCAACACTGCAAAACCTGAAGAGCTCTTGGATAGGGAAATATTAGATCATGCCAATATCCATGAAGTCTGTTTCACTGTAGCATGGAAAAAGAAATGGCTGTTCTTGTGGGAAAAAAACATTAACAAGTTCTATGATTTCCTTTTCCTATAGCAGTTTATGCAACATGGTAGTAGAAGAAAGTCAGCAGCACATTAAGACAGGAAAATTAAGGAGCATCATCTGATCATTTCATCTTGTAGTCAGAGCTCCCATACATCTAAATGAATTGTACAAATCCTATTTTGAGGATTATACTTGCTATGCTTTCATTTTGTTTAAAATGAAAGCATAGCACGTATGATTGAAAAATAATTATTAATTGAAATGAAATTTTATTTTAAATCAGAACCATAATGTGGAAAATGAATTGGGCTAAATTAATTGAAGAGGAATTATTATAACTGGTTTGGGATGTTCTAGGGGTGGTGTTAAATTAGTTTAGTAATCTATTTGTATGATACACTAATTGGATTGTCTTCTATGAAACCTAACTTCCAGTAATTATTAATAGATGTAAATATATATATATATATACACACACACACACACACACACACACACACACACACATACACACATCTAAATGTATCTATAGAAACTTCACACAATTGTGTGTCTTGTAGGGCTATTGTGTCTCTTGAAAATACAATGGAATAGTTTGTTGAAAAGGACAGGATCCTCAGATCTCCAGAAATACACAGAATTTATTCTATAGCTGGAAGAGGAGAAGAAAGTCAGAGGATGGAATTCATAGCTAATGCCATTTCCTCGCTAAGGATGTACAGTAGCCAGTCATCACTGTGGCCATGTAAAATATGTTTTCATTACTGTCTTGTTGACACAAGGATGATTGGATGACACTTTAAGACACTATAAATGTCTAGCAAAGAAATAGCCTAACACTACCATCTTTGCTAGATGTTTACTGAGTGATCTTGGTTATATTGCTAGTTTCTTTCTTGGAAAAAATGCACTATTTTTATGCTTCCATATGGGAGGGCGAAAATCCTCAAGAAAAAGGGTGATCTGATCATGCCATTTCTATAAAATATCTGGAAAAACATCCAGAATATTGTTTTTATCCAGAATATTGCCATTTGTTTTACAGACACACTCCTACTCACATCAGAATGGATGAATTGTTGAAATTATTTCTGCTATACTGGAGGCATCTCAAGCCTCTGGAAGTTCTTCTGTTTCAAATCTAAAAGATTCTGCATATGTATTTTGGGAGTGCTCCTGTCAGCAATCCTGACAGTGTGCTCCCTATACATGGTTGCTTTTCATAGATGTGGCCAATGGAGGAGCACTACTGCATATAAATGAGCATTTTAGCATGATGGGGAGCACCACAGCTCAGCTGCATCAAATAAGATCAGAATTATGCAGGCAAAGTTTCCACATGCAACACCAAAAAAATGCAAGTGATAAATATTACATTGTTTTTCACGCAAAGTCACAGTGTTGACATTTTTGAAGACATTATTTAGCCATGAATATCTCCATCCTGTATTTATGAAGGCACCCACTTCATCTACATTCTATATTTATTCTAAGAAAATGGTGCATCTGAGTAGTTTAAAACTTTTTGCAATCGTCTTACACTTCCGCTGGGAAGCACAGGTCATCTCTCTGTGAGGAACAGCTCTTCATTTTATACACTGGACCTCCAGGCTGAAGGTCCCAGGTGCTATCACTCAAAGGGCACTACGCAGCAATCCCATCTTTCCCTTAATAGGTTCCCTCTACTATGTTAAAAAAAAAAAGCAGCAGCAGCAGCAGTGGACAAACACTGGAGGCTTCCAAACAGAAGATGGTGATGTCTGGACTGCTGTAAAATTCTGTGAATCAGACAAAGCATGAATAAAATTCATAATAAAGGTTTCAACTGGAGGCCTTACTTTCCACAACAGTGTGATCATTGATACATTTTCTTATTTGTGCAAGGTACACAAACATCAGCTCACCTACAAAAAGGATTTGTTGCCTTTTTCTCTGTTTTGCTGTCTTATGCCACCTTTGCAGTGTCCAACAAAATTTCACAAACTTTAGGAAAGATTGTATGCCTTCTGTTAAGCCAAGGGGTGGACAACCCACAGTTCATGGGTTGCATGCATTTCCCATTACTCCCATTTATGTCCTCCTAACACGAATTTAAGAGGCAAATTATAAAACTTAATAAAAAGAATGGAATTAAAATAAGACAAAACTAAAATAGGTTAAAAGCTTGGTGGAGAAAGGTACATTTTTGCCATTTTTCTAAACACCGGGACAGTGGAAAGTAAGTGTACCTCCTTAGCTTGGGGCCACATAGGAGAAGATATGCTCCCATATGCCAGATATGGGGCATCTTCAAAAAGGCCTCTCTTGCTGATCTAAGTAACACGACAGGTTTAGAGCAAGGGAAGTGGTTCCTCTGAAAGTCAGGTCTACACCATTTAGGGTTTTAAAGGTTAAACCGGGACCTAAATTATGTCTAATAAGCAATTGGAAGCTACTGCAGATCTTTCAGAACAGGCTTCATATGGTCCTGTACCCTGTACTCAGCTGCCTAGATACTACATTTTGCACCAGTTGCATGTACAGCATGTTGCGCTAGCGAAGATGGCATGGATAACCATTGCAAAGTGCAACTAGCTCAAGAATAATCACAGCTGGCACGCACTAGTCATAGTTGGGCAAATGTGCTTCTTGTCATCACCATCACCTGCAAATCTAGTGATACTGTAGCTGGGAATCGAGGAGTACTCCCAAACTGCACACCTGCTCTTTGGGGAAATGGCAACCCCTCAAAAACAGGTTTCACCTCAGTCTCCAAGTCTAACCACATCAGAGATCTCTGACTAGCTCAGGAAGAGAAACTGTTGAGTTACAGAGTGGACATTACACTAACAGTATTCCTACCCTGTCCTGGCCATTCAGACGGAGCAGCAAACATTCTAAATTGGCAGATTGTCAGATGGAGCTGCTCTTTGTGGGATGGAGTTCCTATTGCCATGTCTCTCCAGCCCTAGGCTGCTGCATCACAGACAGAGCTGAAAGAAACTAATTCCCCCTCTTCTCTCAGCCAGATCTCTGCAAGGTCAGTATTTTCATCCAGAATTAAATCCTGGATAGATGTTTTGTCAGCAATTGACTTGGTATTAAAAAGCAAGACCTTTTGGTTGAAGGGCTTAACCTTCACCATCGTCTTGACTTCCTTTTCTGAAAGGGAGGGCAGCCAGCCAACAATTAACCTGCCCTCATTTACCTGCACTACACCCAGTTGCAATCTCCCATCATCTCTCTCCCTGCCAGTTACTACTACAATAATATTTGCTCCCAGAACAAGTTCCATTCCCCATTGTCCTCATAATAAAAACGTAAAGGTTCCCTCTGCACGTTTATGCAGTCGTGTCCGACTCTAGGGGCTGGTGCTCATCTCCGTTTGTTAGTCGAAGAGCCAGCATTGTCGGCTTCCACGGTCATGTGGCCAGCATGATGCACACGGAACGCTGTTACCTACCCACCGAAGTGGTACCTATTCATCTACTTGCATTTGCATGCTTTCAAATTGCTGGGTTGGCAAGAGCTGGGGCTAGTGCGGGAGCTCACTCCGTCACGCGGAGCTAGGGATTCGAACCTCCGAACTTGCGATCGACAAGCCTGGCGACTTACCCGCTGAGCCACCACACCCCTGATCCTCATAATACCAAGCCATAATTTAGTAAGACCTGCAGTATATTGCAACTGATCCGCCCTATTAGAATACCAACTCTACCCCAATACTTGGATGTGAAAACAACAAGGTGGACCACCTTATTACTCCAGGGCAGTATTCTTTTTACACTTGGGAAGTAGATTGTATCATCTTTCAATAGAGGCATTCTACCTGGGCAAGTCTTTATCAGTCTGATCCTGTAGAGAGCTGGCAGGGACAGCTGTTGTCTTTGTAGCTCTTCTTTCAAAGGGTACTGATGTAGTTTCTGGAAGCTGGGAATGTTGCCTATTCTTCTGCAAGCTTTTATACGTCTCACTGCTAATTGTTTGTGCTCAGACTTCATCTGTTTCTTTCACTACTTACTTGTTCCTCTTTAGTCATTATAATGCTCTTTTACACAACTTGCTTATGAAATCCTGGGACTTTCCTTTGCATTCTTTTGTCTCCAGCTATATTTCATTCTGTTCAGCCCTTCAAAGTAACATTTATTTGTCCATTTTCCTTTTCTTACTTAGTTCTCTAGAGTGTCTTTAACAGACATCTGGAACACTATCACTAAGGCATTATCTCTTTCTCCATTTAAGATTTCTTATCATCCAGCTTTTCTTTTCTGCAGAATGCCCCTAAGCTTCAAAGATCATGAGCCTTCTCCTAGTTCTGTCCCATAGGCTTTTTGGCCTGTCTTGAACTTTGGTCTCTGAAAAGCTTATCACTTACTTCTTTTATGTTGTCCGTTTGAACCATAGTTCTGCCTCTGCTGTAACATTTCTCTTGCTGAGACATCTTAAATTATACACATCTGTGGAATTACCTGTCCCATCAAATACTTTCTGTGGCTTCTTTCTCCATCTGCTTCCAGCCTGACAATGTTATGGTTGTTAACTTGGTCACCAGAGATAACATTTGTAGCAACTGGGTTTGATGAGACTCACTATGAAGTATATTAGATTTGTGACAGACCACAAAAAGAGCAAGTGTAGGCCATGTTCTACATGCTGTAAAGTTAATCACAAAAATATTTTTTATGAAGTATGGTCATGCCATCCTTTCCTTGATTCATTGCTATACTCCCAAGCAAGCCAGTTGTAACACAATAAGAAAACCAGAGACACAGAAGAGATAGCTAGAATGAACAGCTGTGATTTTATAATCTAACAGCTTAGCTTAGTCGGTATCTTCTGCCACAGTAGTAGAAAATAATGCACTGAGAAATCCTGGGCAGCCAATGGATGACAACACAGAAGAATTGTATCCTAAAGAGGATGAGAGAGAAACTCTGAAAGCATTTTGCCAGGGAATACCTTTTGGGCAAATTGTTTTATCCAACAATTTAAATTTTTTAACATCATTGTCTTTCATGGTATGTATGTGGGTGTGTTTTCCCTGTTGTATATCAGTAAAATACGTGTTTTCCTAGGAATCACATGAAATAGTGAGGAAGCAAGAAACTGCCTGCTAAAAGGATTCATGTTATTCTGAAAACAGGGTTTGAGTCTGCTGTGAGAGGCTTATTAAGGAATATACAATGCCTGTATGCCTCTGAAAATATTTAACTTTGGAGTCTGTGTACCATGGAGTTTATCCTTAATTATGCCAAAGTTTCAGGATATACCATGTGCAGATATTCATGCACACATACACAGACAGGATTTGCTGTGTCAACAGAGAGTTGATGTTTTCATGCTTACAGGAGAATTAAAGTAATGGTTACCTTGTAAATGCCTGTCTCCTCAAGGCATTAGAATTGGCTAACCAGATCTTTACGCTATACAAAGAGACTTTAACGAACAACCCACTTTTTCCTTCCTTATAAAATGAAGTGTCTAATTTAGGGCTGGGGCTTGAATGTTAGAGTTTGAACCAAAAGTAGCTCCAAAGTCAAAGTCATCAGCTTTGATTCATATAATGGCTTTGGATAAGCAGCTTTATTTTCACCATCTGTATAATGATTTATCATCTGGATGGTAGTTTACCTGAAGCCTACTTATAAAAAACAAGATATCAAAATATAAAGTTATAAGGCACCACACCTTTTAGCTATTTTCTCAGAACAGTTCACAGGTTATGAATTCCTCCCTGCGCAATAAAAACAAGTAACACATCTAGCTGGTTAATTGAGCCCAAAGCAAGATGTGATTTCCTTTGGAGGAAGCCTCTGAGAGTCAAATTGATTGTGGCAGAGCAGAAATGCAGTAAATAAATAAAACTGACATTTTCTTTGGCACAACACAAAAGCCCATTTTGACTTATGGAGTTTACTTGTTGGATCTGGAAGATAAACTCTGTTGAGCACATTTTCCATATCCTGAATCTCTCTTAATACACTTCTTCGTTTGATCTTATTCTTAAATGTTATTAGCCCCATGTAACTCTTCCATGCCATAACATTAAAAGACGAAAGAAATCCAGTCAGAAAAGAAATGAAACAGTCATCTAAAAGCAATGGAGGCTATCACAACAACACAATGATTTATAAATACCACAAATATAAAAACCACTTAAGCACAATATAGCAGCAGAAATATAGAGAGGATTAAAGACATCAGACAATAGCTATCTTTGACTGCTACTGGAAGAATCATGAAGACAGACTCATGAGGTGTCTCGGAGAGGATATTCCATAGTTGGGGTGGGCTATGTAGGGGAGAGAGACAGCAATGGAAAGGACCACTGAGCACAGATTTTCTGTATATTGTGTGTGCAGTATAGAGTCATATATAGGCAAGTACAGTTGTATTCAACTATAATCCTATATATGCTTACCTGAATGTAAGCCCTATTGAATTAAATGAGACATATTTTACACAAATATTATGCTTGCTAATCAACATAGGAAGCAAGGTCAAGATTGGCTTTGGGCCTTGGTGAGCACCTTTTCTTAATAACAGATGAAATGCATGCCTTTATCCATAGTCTCACTATGGCTTTGTACATAATACATGTATTGTGGGTTCATCAATCTGATATCACAAAGATGCACCTGCTTTCCTATTTTTCATTAGGGTTCCAAATATGCATCTGATATCATGATCCTGTCCATATACAGTATCTCAAGCTTAGGCTGTTTAAGCTTATACCCATGTAAGGTTTATAAACACCGAACTTCCCCTCTACAACATCATTTTACGTAGCAATCCTTCCTCTTCAATCTCTGATGTCCCAATAAAGTCATCCTTTATTGGAGCGGTCAACTACCAGGGGTCCCCAACCTGTGGGCTGCGGGGCTCCTGCCTGCAAACCCTGCCCCCCAGTGCGCGTGATTGGCTTCCACCTGCAAACCCTGCCCCCTGGTGCGCGTGATTGGCTCCTGTCTGCAAACCCCACCCCCCGGTGCATGCGATTGGCTCCCATCTGCAAACCCCGCCCCCCAGTGCGTGTGATTGGCTCCGGCCTGCAAACCCTGCCCCTCCGGTCCGTGGAAAAATTGTCTTCCACGACTGGTCCCTGGTGCCAAAAAGGTTGGGTACCCCTGAACTATACATCTTGATCTGCATTTTGTCAGTTACTCCCAATGTTTGACACAAAAGCAATATATTTGATACAGATAGAGTTAAGTCTTGTAGGCTTCAGCAGAGCATGCTTTTTTTTTAAACTTGCCTGTATCTATGTGAAAGGATTTTTTTTTTAAATCCTGCATAGGGCTCTCATAGTAGTTTCCAACACGATAAGTTTAAAGCAAATTTTAAAGCAAACTGTAACCAAAAGGCACACTATATATCAGCGCTAGAACCAGTATCTTGCATCAGTGTAACTTTCATGCTTTCTGCAAAAGATCCTGAGAATTGTTCTTGGGTGAAGGGTGCAGAGAAGCTTTTTCAGAGATCCTGAATCAGTGCTCCCCTAGTAGCGTTTCCAGGGAACGGGGAGACTATTAAACCAACTCTAAAGGTCTAACCGTATATTGTAGACATACTTGGCTGGCACTTACTGTGCGCTGCTTAATGCATTTCCTGTTAATGTTTAACAAAAAAAAAAAACAGACGATGGGATATAAACATTTCCTTTGCACTTATGTTAGTTTATGCCCTGTCACTTGGAGAGAAATACTAAACACGACACAATTTCTTATATTTCTTTACCAAATAAAGATAAGACAATGACGGACATGGTTCTAGAGCTACAAGTTACAAACAATTAACAACCAGGGATTAGTACATTAATCCAGTTGCCTGGCTTTAACCAACATGGTGATCCATAATTTACCTATATTTGCTAAGTGCACATAACTCCTTGAGCTATCCACTAGCTCACCATAGTTTAGCTTGGTGGTATGGATGTTCCTTATCATAGTCTTCACTAAAACATTTTTTTAACCAATAGCAAGCAGAGTAGAGTCTGGGCCATCAAGAATTCTCTCTCTATTTTTGCTAGATACTGAACCTATTTTGTCCCAGCATTACCATGAGTTTAGGAAGCCAGGTGTTTGAACTAGCCTAAAATGGTTAAGTTCCATTCCCATTGGTTTTATAGACTTTATAACTATCTTAGAACAACTGGAATTTGGGGATCCAAAGAACTGGGATAGCATTTCTGATCCGTACAATTAACCTCTAGTCAGAAAAAAACGTGGTGCAGATTGCATGGATTGTATGACTTTGCAATGTAGGTAGTGCAATCACATGATTGTGCCTTCAGAACAACCAGTGAAGAGAATTAGCATATGAGGTCTCTCACCAAACTTTTGCTCAGCTTTTATGTGCAGGATCTTTTTTTTCCTACATGCAAGCGATGGCGGTCTAGTTATAGAATATAGAACTTTAATCTGTCTTTCAGAGTTTCAGCTGTATTTACCTGAGAAGGAAATGACCATGCATTTAACACCCTGGAAAAAATGTCAGTCCAAGATAAAAAAAGTATCAAATGAATTAATTAGATTAACTGCCTATAAAATAAGGTATCACATTTGTAACATTCACTGATCAGCTAGCTGCACATAGCATGCTCTTTCATGTAAACAAACCACTTTTTGTTTTCACACAAAAACACTCAAATGTACAAATGTATGCCTCCATCCTTCCAGCAGAAGCAAACAAACAAACCACAGAAAGCTGATGGGGACATGGGCAGGTAACCTCATCAGGCAAACAGCCCCTCCTAGTTGGCAGCTAATCTTCAGGCTAATCTGCAAAGGCAACCACACTTTGTAGCAACTGATCTCCACATCCCTGGCCCCAGTGTGAAGTTGCTGTAACCCCCTCAAATTCACAGATAACTGCTGCGGGGGCGGCGGGGGGGGGGGGAAACAATCACTATCTTCTATGGCATCACATAAAGCCACACTCCAGAAAAGCCCACCGAACAACTGGGTGGGGGAGCATAGCAACCAAAGCAGTTCTGTCAGAGCAGCTGTGCATGAGCTGCAGGGGTCTGCAGGAGATGGCTCTCCTGCTTTAGCATGCATGACCTTGTTTCAGAGGAGTTAAGCATGCAGAAGCCCACCAGTCAGCTGTTCAGTTGGCTGCAGGGAGCTGCTGCATGCAGCGATACCAGCTGCTGTGCCCAGCTCTTTCCATGAGAGGAAAGAACAAAAATGGCAGCAGAGCATTGTGTCTTGGACACAAGGAGAGGAGATATGCTGCACCAACCTGAAGGGACCAATAGGTACCAGCCGTTCCCATCCTAGGGGTTACCTGATTGATCAGATTTTACAAATCTTCAAGCTACTGGAGGCTGCTGATGGCTTAACATCAGTATATCTAAGAGGAACCTAAGTCTCTCTCGCTCATGGGCCAGAATGAGATGAAGACAGTGTCCTGGGGACATAGGAACATACCTAAGCAACCTCTTTGTTCTGCTATGACATTGAGGTGCAAATGGGGACCCAACCTTACAGCAACAATGCTGCTGTATGGAGGAGCTGCAAGCTTGCCTCCTCAAGCACAGTAAGACTTCTCACATTACTCAAGGACTGCAAGAAAGAACTGAGCATGCTTTGGTTTTCATGGTATCTGGAAAAAAAATGAGAAAAAGCCTTGTAGTACTAAAGAAGTGCTTCAGGAATGGAGTACATGTTAAGCTCTTCTACCCTA
Organism: Charina bottae; assembly: GCA_023362775.1. Taxonomy (NCBI): domain Eukaryota; kingdom Metazoa; phylum Chordata; class Lepidosauria; order Squamata; family Charinaidae; genus Charina; species Charina bottae. Next base: position 203,078,752 of record JALMGJ010000001.1, read on the forward strand.
ACGTAAAATCCAGCATATTGTAGTCCAGTATCCTAAGGAGAGAGCAATCCTAAACAATTCTCATTTTTGGACTAATTTTCCATATGCATGGAGTTTGGGCAAAGGAGGGAACTTTCCAAAATATGTCTATCCTTTGCTCTCTGAGGAGGAGTGCTGTCATCTCAACCTATTTTGGATAACGTGAAGAATTAGCTTCTTCAGTGGAATGGCACAGACCTTCCCTGACCCCGAATCCCAGCACCATACTGTACTGCTCCTGCTTTTACTTCAACGTTCTCTCATCTTCATGTTTACAGCAGGTGCAAGAAGATGAGACAGGTCATGAAATAGCACCGGAAGAGCTGTCTGAAGACAAACTGCCTGAGATAGAGTTCAACATGGACACCGAAGAAACTTCCATGAAGGAATCTCTTTTTAAGGTGGTCCAGACCCCTGTGAGTGAGATTGATGAGACAGCGACCCTTCCAGCACAGATGGATAGATCTCACAGTGTACAACTTGAGGGTTATCTGGGACGGAAGCATGACCTAGAGGCACCTAACAAGAGGGCTTCAAACAGGTACAAATAATGGTTGTGTGGCTTCTGATCTGTTTTCAAACCACATATTGGAAGAACTTCCATATTGCTCTCTCTCTGACCTCTTGCTGTTTTCTGCAGAAAGTGCCAGCTCCTATGAATTCACAGCAGTTTAGGACAAAGGATAAATATTTATAAGTCACAGCACCAATATCATTAAATTTGCAGATGGGAATATATCTGAGAAGCTTGAGTTGTAGGAGAGATCAGTAGCTGTGTAGGAACAGAAACACCCATGTTTCCTGATTGCTTTAGAAAAAAACAGTAGTTAAAAGAGTATGATATGGATGAGATTTGCCCCACTATGACTTTGTGGATTAAGGCAGCTGCACTGAAGAAGTTTAGTGGTGCCAGAATTCCGTAGGTCACAGCTGCCAACCAGAAAGGCAAGGTATAGGCATCTTTGCATTGGGAAGCAATTTCAGAAGATGAGGTACCTCCCATAAACCCATACAACATCTAGATTTACCAACTGAACATACTGCTGTGTCATAGTTGAGAGATGGCAGTGAAGGATTGGAAAATGCCATTGCATTTTTGCTATGTCATCAGAAAGTAAAGCCACAGGCTGTAATTTTTTTTAAAATGTTAAAACCTGTTAAGCATATTAACCCCACCAAAATGTTCTGAAAGCCAAAATGCTTAACTGTATGGCTGCTTAGATTCAGCTTCACTCCTCACCATCATTCAACGTCTCACAAAGGTTATTGATATTATTGATCTTCCTGAGCACTAAATGGGGCAATTTATATCACAGAATCTGTCTGTGTATTGTTCTGTCATGGCCTTTCTTTTCCCCCAAATGCAGTTATGATTTACAATCTCTTCTGCCAGCAAATATAAAAGGTTCTGTTTATTTTTCAGCTGAGATGTAGAATGTTTAATTACTGTACATATATTTATCCTCCTTTACTCAAACTTAAATACTGCATACAAGAAGTGAGTTTTTCTTTCCATAAATATAGCATTTTAAAAATAGAACTTTTACTCTCACATTTATTGTTCATAGCTAATCATTCAGGTTTTTTTCTGCTGAGAAATGTGTTTAAAAATGGCTTATATTAAGCATATGGTCTTCATTTTACCAAGCTGTGAGAGGTAACAGGGCAATGATACATCATTGTTTTCTCTAGATGAGAAGTGCTGGTGACTTATGATGCACCAGCATGTCTTGGATTTGTTTTGTTTACAAACATACAGATAGATTATAAGCAAAATTATTCTTTTATAGCTGGCAGAAAACCACTAAATTTGTATCAGATTCTCAGAAAGCATTATCTGCAACTCTTCAGCTGCTCCTCCAAGTTCTCTTTCAATTTCACTTAACTCTACCCAGAAACACGATGGGCCTTTCCCCACTTGCAGCTAATTATGGCATAAACATCTTTTTTCTCCAATGTCCCCATGATCTTCATCTCATCCTCAACCCATGAGGCTTAAAATTGTACTGGTGTTAAAGTAACATTTCCCCACCTTATTTGGACATCACTGAAGGGCAACCTCAAGATATGTACAATCTGTCAGATTTTCTCACCCATTGCCTTAGAGCAGTGCTTTCCAAACTGTGTGTCGCAACACAACCCGGAAGTGGCGATGGCGTGTTGCCGCTGGCATGCATGGCAGCGGCGGCGATGGCAGCAGTGCACCATCAGCGCTTCTGGGTTTTACCGCAAAACACAAGGCCGCCACCGCGCATGCCCCCCACTGCTGCCGCTGTTGGTGTGTCACCAACGGCGGGAGTTTGGAAAGCACTGCCTTAGAGGGCAATTAGATAGCTATAGTGACTCGAAACAGAGGCAGCAAAGGCAGGATAGGGATTGGCAATGGGATAACACTTTTTGCTGAATCAAGGGTGGGTGGAGGCCTTTTCAGTTCAGCAGTAGGTAAAGTCTATCTCTCTCCTAAATCCAAATTTTGACAAACTGGTGAAATTAAGTGGTTTGTTTGTAACTTTTGCCAGAGGGAATCACGCTGACCAATATCTGTAGGTGTCAAGGCTTCATCTCAGGCTTTCTGGAGAAAAAATAATTACAAAGATATACTGAATACAGCCTACTTTCCAGTGCCTGTCAGTCTGCAGGCTGACTAACAATACATATCCCTGGCTCAGTTACAATACACATCTCTACAAATACAAATGGCTTTCTGTCATGTAGCTTGAATCATGTCAACTGGATTTCTATTTTCTCAGTGGAAACGTTTCGCTCCTTATCCAAGAAGCTTCTTCAGTCTGTCTTCTTCTTCTGTCATGTACAGAGATATCCCTGTCCATCTGCCTGCTGGAGATAATAAAAGTTTGGTCTTTTTAAAACAAAGGGCAGAAGTCTATGGACTGAGGCTGGAAAAGAGGGTTTACCATCTCTCTAACAGCCTCTGTTCAAAGTGGAATTTCCAGGAATCTGGGGAAAGTTCAGATAATTAAAGCAGGCAAAACATCTTTTTAGGAGCCTTTTCTTTCTGTACAAATAGAGAAAATGTTTAGCCAGGAACTGGCATTAGGTTTTAATTTCTGTTTTCTGTGTAGCTCTTAAATCTCATTGTCCTGTGCTCTGATTTCTATATATAAATTAGCGAGCTGGTATAATTATAGCCATTATTCCATATTTCAGACTGGGTTCAAATATTACAACTTTTCTTTATAATATAATTATGATCTATAATAATATTTGAACACTCTGTCTGTCTGTCTGTCTGTCTGTCTCTAGTATCTCTCCAGAGAGAATGTTTTATTTGTAGCAGATCATTACCATCTTTGGTCTGACTACAGCATTGGATTTTCTTTTATATTTTTTTTCTCTTTTTAATTAAATTTCCAGCTATATTGTGATTTGGGCAGGTCTGTACTTTATCTTCTCTCACACTGAATGTTTGCATTTTAATACTTAAAATTACAAAAATATTTTTACATTTTACATGATCATTTTTTAAAATAAAGTTTGATTTTGCTTATCTCCTTTGAGAGTGGTCTGTCTCGCAGAGGTGAGAAGAACAGCTGAATGCTCTAGTCACCACTCCCCTGTGCCATTTGGCCAAGAGCTGACATTGTAGAAATTATTTCAACTTTTACATGTTGACCTTTTAATTGCCCAAAAGGGTTAGGCGGTTGATGCCAGGTGAGTTGCCCTTTAGAAAATAGTTGGTGGCAGCAGAAACTACCAACCCACTACCCAGAAGCAGGAGGTGGAGTTAGACTGTGAAGACCCAGAGGCAGGGTTTCTCAACCTCAGCAACCTTAAGAGACGTGGACTTCAACCCGCAGAATTCCCCAGCCAGGGCTGTTGGGAGAGAAGGTTTGAAACCTGCAGGCTTCTACCCTAACAGATTCAGCCATCAGCTACAAAAGGCCATAAAGGTTGTTTTGTTAGACTCATTGATCAGTCTGCATAAATAATCTCAAATGTTGGCCAAGCTGATAATAATCTGTTTATTTAATAGACAACATTTTTAAAAATAAATAAGCAGGTCTGGATACTTTCCATAATGCTTTTCTCAGAACTATTCAGAGTTTTAATAGAAAACTAAGATCAACCCCACTGCTTTATTTAGAAAATCAGCTGGGAAAGAATAAAACAAATGTATCTATTTGACTTCTGGGTATAGACAAGTGGGAATCATGTCGTGCAAACCTGCCCCATGTTTCATCAGAAGTCAGTCCAGTTGGAGGCAATGAAGCTTATTCCCTGCTGACCTTAAAGCTGGTTCCCCCATGATAAGGCATGTTCCTTACTTTGTGCTAGGTCCTGGAATACATTATACTGTGTGCTCAGGAACAGTGAGTTGACCTTCTATAAGGATGCCAAGAGCTTGGCTTTAGGCGTGCCTTACCATGGAGAGGAGCCTTTCCAGCTGAAGAATGCCCTCTGTGAAGTAGCTGCAGATTACAAGAAGAAGAAACATGTCTTCAAGTTGAGGTAAGGTAGTCTGTCTCTAAAAGCACCCATGAGCATGAACCGACATAAAGCTAAACTCAGAGGTACACTACCTTTTCCACACTTAACTTAAAAGCGTGCAAGGGATTGCTTTCCAGCAACCAAAGACTAGGATTAAGAGCAGATAAGGCCAGACCAAAATAATTGATTTAGGTCAAATTGAGTGAAATTTAATTAATATAATTTCCCTTGTATTTTATTTTTGTGTCACATTAATGCTTATATTTTGTCAGCCAATTTTCGGGCCTGCATTCAAAGATTGGGGGTGGAGTCACAGATACCCCTGGGTGTCACCACTAGCTTTTTAGCAATACATTCATTTTGTTCCTTGTGAATAAAAAAAGAGTTTATTGGGGAGAAGATACTATTTCCACTATGCAGGTAGATGCCTTTGAATTAAAGTTATTCTGACAGTCCTGATTTCTGGAGAATGTTTACTCATAAGCAATAAAACATAAGTGTTGTGCTAAAAGAAAGAAAGATTTCATTGCAACTGACCAAAGGCCTGTCTAGTCCAAGGTTCTGTTCCCCACATGGGCAATTAGAAGCTGGATAGGAGGATAACAATTTTTTTTCTGCTGATCAGATCATACTGGGTATTTCCTTCAATCCTGGAAGCAGCATCTGACCATAATGTCTGGTAGACAGTCATAACCTTAAGCTCCATTCATATGTCTAACCCCATTTTAAATCCATTTAAATTAATTATCATACATCATATGGTAGCAGATTCCATAGCATATGTGATATATCAAGAACTTCCTCTTGGCTATCCTATATCTTCCACCATTGGCTTTACTGGATTGTTTTTGTTCTTATAAGAACAAAACATTCTCCTTGTTTGTTTTCTCTGTAACAATGCATACTTCCATTTTCATTAATTAAAAAATACCCAGATGTTATAATCTTTCCCTGCAGAGTTGCAACCAGATAATCCTGATTGTCTTTTCCTGCACATTTTTCAACTCATAAATATTTGTTATGGGGTGCCATGATCAGAATTATATACAGTATTCCAAATCTGGTCACTCCATAGATGTATAAAAAGGGGTTAATGATATGCAAATGTTATTTTTTAATCCCTTTCTCAAAGATCCCAACATCTCCTTTTCACCCTGGGGCCAACATCTTCCACAAGTTCCCTTTTTCCTCTACCCTCATCAGCCTTTATATCAAATGTGGGCATTTCGCACCATTTTGGGTCCTTTTACCCTTGCTTATGCTGAGCTGCGTTAGCCATTTTATTTCCTGCTCAGCCATTTTGGAAAGATTGTTCTGCTGCATTTGGCCCACGTAATGCTGCTGCTGCTGCTGCCGCCACACTTTGTACGTTGTATACAGCTTTGCCAGAAGCAGCAGCTCTCTTGAGGAGAGACAAAGGATTGGGGCTGCCTTTAAAACCGGGGAGACTGAACTAGATAGTGTATATTTTGGTACCTTCCAAGACCCTAAAGCTTTGATTGTTAACCTGTGTGGTATTGTATATTTATATTCTCCGACCCACAAGCTGTCCCTTGAAGTGCAAAAATCACGTGACCCCCAAAAGATGTATCCTGTAGTATTTTCAGATTCTTATCTTTTGCAGACTCAACAATGGGAGTGAATGGCTCTTCCATGGCAAAGATGAGGTAAGTGTTTGAATATTTTTATCAGATATTGAAATGTGCACTGTTTAGCATAAGGGTCATCACTGTCACTTTGCTACTCAAATGCTTTGGCGTGCCTAAACAATTAACACCGAGAGTGTCAAAGCCAGTCGGACACACTTACTTGAATAGGAAGGAGCCAAAATAGGTTTACATCTTCTTCTGAAAGAAAAAAAGAGACTTCTGAACGATTGGAGCTGGTTACCAAGGAACAGCTCTGGAGAAGAGAGCACTCACATGAGCGGTGTTGCTTTTTGAGGACACTGTGTTAGGTCTGTTACTGTGCCTGCTTTCTTCCCACAGGCTCCTCCTTTACATTGGTAAATAAACAGGTGATAGCAAACATGGCCAACCCTCCAGTGCTCCCTCCTCACTGAAGCTTTGGGTAATAGAGAATGAATGCATTCATTTACTTCTAATATGCTTAGCCTACTTTTCTACTTAAAGCACACTCGGACGGCTTCTTCAAATTCTGTGGAGCTGCACCAGCACAGGAAGAACATAAATTCGCGTAGATTTATAAAAATGCCACTTTGGAGCTTGATTTCCAGTAAAAGGGAAGCAGGAAGAATGTCTCTCTTCAGGCAGAGATTCAAGAGCAGGTTAAGGGAGCAGATGTTTTAATATCTAAATGCAGACACTCACTCAGAAGTAGGTGGTCTGAAGTAGGATTTCAAGGGGACTCACTCCTAGGTAAGTGTGCGTGGGATTGCCCTGTGCGTTATATAGTCATCCTCATTGCATCTAGTTCCTTGGCTAATTTGTTCAATTTGAAAGCAAAGTTTTGCTTTCCTTCATTTCAGCTATTCCAGCCCATTAGGGGGACATTAACAACTTTACAATGCGTTTGGACTGTTTGTGAGGAAATTATTGGAATCACTGTATTAAATACAAATTCCTAATTTCTTATTCTGAAGTACAATTTTGGTTCTTCAGGTGGCAGCACTTTTGCTGGTTACAGCATCTTGCGACTGAAACGGGTGAGCCTGGTTTTTGGCTTATTTGAGTTGTTTTTTGTTTTTGTTCTGTCCCTGTTCAACAGGATGAGATGCACACCTGGCTGCTGGGATTCAGCACAGCAATAATTGACTCCCAAAGCATTAAATCCAAGGCTCAGAGTCTCCCTCTGCCTCCCATCACCACCACAGATGTGAGCCTGACCAAGAAGGATAAAGAGAAGAGATTCAGCTTCTTTCCCAAAAAGAAGTAGCCACTTGCTCCAGTCAGATGCCTATGTGCTAAGGTGCATAGTGAAAATCTGCATGCACGGGTCTCCTTGGGCACTCCTGGCACCACCCAGCACTGTTCCCCACACAGATCTCACTTCCTTTTCGTTTTTCACCACATCTCCCCAGATGGCATGAAGCCAATGTTTCAGGGAAGAAAGCAGCTCCTTGCTTCAGGACAAGCAATGTTCTCCAAAGCAGAGCTGGGAGAGGCATATTCTTGGATGGCTGACTGAGATGGTAAAATTCAGCAACGCTGGCTGACCAAATGGACCTCTCTCCAGAAAAGTGCTATTTAACAGAACGATGCCGTGTGGATTTTCAGGAACGTTACGGAGAAAAGGAGTGGAAAAAGAGAGCCAGCAAGTCAAAACGACAACGAAAAAAGTGTGCAGTCTTGAAGCAGTTTCCCTTTGTTTGTATCTCCAGATCACTACCAAAAGCTCAGGTTCCTGTAAGCTGATTTCTCCATCTCCAGTTGGCATAGAATCATCACATAGAATTTAGAAATGATAGTTGAATAATTCTCTCTCTCTCTCTCTCTCTCGGAAGAACAAAGGCAGCGTGCCTTCATCCAGCTCCTGGCTTATTTCGGCACTCATGCTAGATTGTCAGGAGGCGGTTTCAGGCAGCCAAATGGAGAGCTGTGGAGAGCTGCAATCTAAGTACACACATTCATGTCATAAAGCACAGTATTCTTTCAGCCCAAGGGTTCAGTCTACCCCCAATAAACTGCAGGCAAAAGCCCTGATGGTTATAGTGGATCCGGAGTACAACCAGAAAATGAAAAGAAATTATCTATATTCAAACTTATGCACTACATTGTTTGGAATTGAGATGTTTGTAGAAACACAGGAAATAAATCATATTCACTTTCTACACTACATGATGAGCACAATCCAGCTAATATAACTTCTCCCACTAGCCAGATTGAGAGCGCTCAGTGGGCCTGACTTGCAACCAACTTTTGCCGGATTTTGCTCCATGTTACTTAGTGAGGTTTTTATTAATCCCATTCTTGATGGCGAAGTACACACACTTTGCCACTAGAGTGCAGGTGCCATGCCTGCCCACAAGCTCTCTAAAAACATCTGTCCTGTATTGGCTCAGCTCGCCAGAAGCAAGTGGCTCTTCTGTTGTTCCCTTGTGGAACATGTTGTGCTGAGCATGCGCTTGCCCCAGCTTCTCTCTTCTGCAGCGATGTCTGTTGTGGTGCGTTTGTGAATGGCTCTTTAGAATATACACTCCTGGCCCTCCTTTATGAAGTGTCACAAGCCCCCGACTGGAGGCGCGGATTCAGTGCAAAGGGCAAAGAGCATCTCAGCTGAATTGCTTATTGGAACACCTTGGAGACCCAACTGCATATGAGATGAAGAGTCCTGTGGGACTTGGCAGTGGCCTCTTGCCAAGTATGCTAGCTATTGTTGATGGGGATTTCAGTTCTTATAAAGCCAGGCTTCCATTCTTCAATTCTCTCTTCAACATCCAACCCCTAGGGCTCATTAAACTTAATATTTTTGGTTTGGGATGACATTATACCATTCTAAAAGTGCCTTAACCTAGGGGCATCTCATAATTATCGCTCTTGGAGTGAGCAAATTCAATAAGCATCATGCGCAGAAAATTTTTCTTACTTGAAAGGATGCTGTAAGTCAAGACACTACTGGGAGTTTTACAGCTAAAAAAGGTGCTCTTTGCTCAATATAAATTGCAGTGAGTGTGGATAGAGGTCCTAAGAACCAAGGTTTTAGATTCTTCTGTTCGTTTTGTTGCATCTCAAAAGGCTGTGCTCTTCCAAATTGCCTGGATTGTAATGGGTAGGCGATATACTCTTTTACTAACGCAACAGGCAGCTCCATACTACATCATTTGACATGTTAGTGCAACTAATTTTAAAAAAGTAGTACTATAATGATCTGCGTTGTAGATTTTCCTTCCCAAAACTATTCTGAAGCATCACTGCCAACTTTCTCCCAGTGTATGTTTAAGAGTAGGAGGCACAGAAAGTTATTAACTTATGATATGAGGGCTACCTAACATTGTGTAAGGCCTCATAAAAGACCAAACTGGAGTTTGGGTTTGTGGGTCAAATAAACAAGTCACTGTGAGCAAATGGGCTCATTAGATTGGGCAGTGTTATTTGTGGTTTGGCCCCTTCTGGCCAAGTAGGTTTCAAGTCTGCTTATTCCCAGTCACTTCTGGATTAAGAGCACCTTTGATCTTAATCCATATCAGGGCACAGGAAGAAGGGGTTCTTCTCTGTTCTTCCAATCTATGCTTATAGGAAAAAAGGTATACTAATCAGCACACTTTTATTAGAGCACAGATCAAGTTAAGCCAAAGAAAGGAGGCATGAGGTAGTAATTTCACTAGAGTTTTTTCTACCTTGTGTAAAGCTGCTCTTAGGCAACAGGAAAGGAGTACTATGGATTCAGCAGATTTGTTTTTACATTCAAAGTATCGTAAAGCACATGAAAATTGGCATGTGCTCAGCGGATTCTTTTGCAAAAGCCACCAGAACAGTTTTTATTGAACATTTTGTTTAAATGCATTTTTGTTGTACATTTTAGCACTCAGTGGGAACGTGTATATCAAGCCCCTCTCTTGCTTTCTTGGAGGACATTTTCACCTGTCACTCCCGAGTTTAAACTTGTAGTACACTGCCCATTTTCAGATCACTGAAATAAAAACACGACTAAAATACTCTTTGAAGCTATTCCTGCTTAATGAGGACCACTGCCCTGCACTGTACTACCTTAGAGAAAGTGGCTGTATTCCTTAGGTGCATTTTCTTCCATCCCGTTTCTTTAATCTGTCATCAACTGGGCTCCTGGACCCATCTCAGCTTGTAGGCATTGGGTAGAGTTGACTGTCTCTCACAGCAATGTGCTCTTACCTATTACAGACCAAAAGCGTTGGCATCATCCCATAGGATCCATTTGCTGCCTGGCGACTCGCAGCCTAATCCCGTCTGGGCTCTTCCCTCTTCCTTAAACTGCTCTCCACAATCCCACTTACGCAGGTCAGCGCATGTTAGAAGGGAACGTCACGTGACCAGGCCCAGAACACACACGCTTCAGAGCGTCAAGTGCTGAAGTAGCCCAAGGCCTCCCCTACAGAATCGGGGGGGGGGGGGGGGGGGAGGGTTAATCCTCTTCTCACAGCTAGGCATCACGTTCTGCCTGCTTCCAATGTGCTTCCACTGTCCAGAGAAAAGAGCTAAAGCTTCAGAATGTGCTTCAGAAGCAATTTAACATTTTTTTTCCTAATAAATGAACAAATAAGCTTTTCCTGGCTCTGTAATTTTTGGTGTGTGTGTGTAATTTCTCTTCCTAAACCATTACGGGAGAAGTTCCTACTGGAGTCAGTTAAGCCGCATGCTTAAGTGACCCACTATTTCAGTTTAAATATAAAGGAAAGGATACTGACATGCCTTACAAAGTTGAGATGTTTTGTGCTACATGAATGTCATAGTGCTTTCTGTGGTGAAGATATACCTTCAGTGTAAAGGTTCAGTGTTTTCTACAGGTGATAGAAAACCCACTGACACACTCAGGATCATGTCATCCCCTTCAGAATCTTTTGTGGTTCCATCAACTCAGGGTACGGTGCTATCATAGTAGGCATCGGTTGCGCTGCATCTCTCAAGCAGCATTTGGCCTTGGCCAAAGTAGTCTAACTGCACCTTAGATTCCTCTGATACTGAGAAGGGCATTCCAAGGGCTAAAAGACTGGTTAGATTTCCAAGGGCAGAGAAGTCTGTGCTTTGAGAGAGAGACAGACAACCTTGCTTCCACCACCAGGTTGCAAGAGACCCACAACCAGTGCTCCTCAAACAACGGTGCTCCAATGACAAAGGGGAAAAAAAAGTGGTGTTCTGGCAGAGGCTGTGGATCTGTAGGATGCAAACTGCCAACCTGCCTTGGAAATGGGAGGAAAACATGTCAGTCCTGGAGTGGGTACCATTTATTTCCTTCATGTTGGAATGGGAAGGGAACTTTTTACCCCGTAGGATTTCTTGGCTCAAAAGGTATTTTAATGCAAGACAAATTATGCTAGGAAGATGGGCTAAAGTGAAGTAATATGTAATTTGTGAAGTAATATATTCAAGTAATATGACTTGAAATGTCCTAGAACCCCAATGGATTAATACACCAGTGTCAGTCCTTGGTACTGCTGGTCTTGGAGAGGTCACTGACTTCAGGAGTTGCCAGTCAACTTTGTAGCATTTTTCTGCATAGGAAATGTGGTACAAGAATCAGTTATTGCAACCTTCCCCAATTATATCCCTCCCCCAACAGTGAAGAGGTCAAAGCTGTATTCGCTGGTCAAAAGTGGTTATTGCACAGTGCGCACAGATTCAAATATGTACACGAACGGTATTAGGTTGCATGTTCTCAGGCTGGGAGGCCTGGAATCAACCAAAGCCATAGTAAAATTACATTCTTTTAAAAACAAGGACTTAGAATAATAACTTAATTTTCCTAGGAGACTGAGCAATGTTCATCTTGCTCTGGCTTGATAAAGCAAGAATTCCCAAATATGCCTGTTCCTGAAGGGAGGGACATGCCCAAAGGGTGATTGATCTGTATTGTCTCTGCTCTGACTGGAAGCTCCCTGATTTTTCTAGATGTATTAAGAGTTCTGCCCAATAATGCTGCCAGGTAGAGTGTCAGCAGCAAGTCAGATCCAGGTTCAAGTCCACAGATGCTTAAAGAGAGCATGGGGAAAAAAAGCAATCCTCAGCTTCTTGAAGGCAGTTGCAACTTCCCAGAAATTTCAAGCATGATGAGGAACAACAGGCAAAGAGGGTTCTGAGTGGTAATCCATGAAAAAGAGACGGGGCTGTGAGAACTTAAAGGCATGGGAGCAAGAGATGCAGGTGTTCAGCTGGTAGAATTAAGGGTCTGAAATTTCTCCCTTAGGTTTTTTACCAGGTTGTGCTGGCTCCCAGCTGTTTTCTCCCACCACACTTCCTGAACATTATCCTCATGCCTGTGATATTCCTCCGAGTCCTGATAAGACTTGTACTGCTCCACCAACGCTTTGAGAGAAAGCTTCTCCTGGGCTGAAGGGGAGTGAATCCGTGGTTCTCTTTCATCGGCTTTATTAGTCCCCTTGGGCAACTTCTCCATGACAATCACGTGCTGGTTGTTCTCCAAAGGGGCCTCTGCTGTGACACACAATTCCTTTTGAGTGTCACAAACAAGCTCCTGGGGGATGGAATCGAGAGAGGCCTTTCTCCTGCAGCTCTGTTTCTCCCACTGCTGGCTTTTTACATCTGTTTTGGCAAGCCCCTTTGAGTTCTGGAATCCTGCCTGCATCTTACCACCATCTACCATTTTCTCAGGTGCTGAGCAGCTTCTGTTGACTAGTGTGGGTCTGCACTTCTCAACCGCCACCTGACAGGAATACCTGGACCTCAGCTCCCGCACGTCGGGCCAGTTGAACTTCTCAGTCAGGATGGGGCTGAGGGGACTGTGGGAGGGGGTGCAGGTGCTGGTGGGGGAGGATAGTTGGGGGCTGATGGAGCTGGAGCTGAAAGAGAAGCGCTTGGGTGACTTCTGACATGTTGAGGAAGAGGAAAGCAGGCCCAGTGAGCTGGCCTCCTGAAGCATAATTTGTTCATAGCTGGGGAGAGACAAGGTAGACTTCTTTTGGCCTAAGCAAAAAAAAGAGAGGAAAGAATAAGAATAAGGCAGTGTTGGGGCAGGCAGGAGAGGGGAACTTGTTGAACCAACCCACTGGATGGAATTGGGAAGCTCATTCTTTCTCCCACAATCTAACACTTTTGCCTAGTTAACGGCAACTCTGCACCCGCAAATCACATATTTACAGGAAGAGATGAAAATGAGAACCTGTGGCTCTATAACCTTGGATGTCAAGAGTGCCAATGTGCTGGTTATAATATCCCAAACATTCAAGACAGAAAAATCCCTCTTCTCACCCCTCTGGGACCTCTCTTGGTTCTATTTCAAAAACCGAAATGGAACTCAGAAACTTAGCCTTACTTGGTTTCCTCTGAAAACCTAATAATTTGTTTCTATCTAAAGTAGGAAAACTTGATGCTATTCCAGTTACATCAATTAAGGGAACGGGGAATGACAAAAGCGGAATGGATACTTAGCCAACATCTCTAATTCATCTAACAGAGATCTATTAGAAGCTACTGAAAACAGAATCAGAATAACACATACTAATGGTGGGAATTAGATTTCAAGTAGTTCTTTCTTCTTTGCGCCTTGAGAAGGAATCTTAAGATGAACAGTCTGGATTATCTCCATTGATCACTGAGATACAGGACACATACAGTATCCATACCTTTGTAAGACCATCCTGCACAAAGTTAGGACATGTGACATTATGGGGAGTAGATGGCAGATGGCTGTTGAACAGAGCTGAGAAAAAATGCTTTTGTGACAAAACAATAGCCCAGAAATTTAATCTGAAGGTGAGAATCTGAAAAACTCTTCTAAGATCACTCCTTGAATCCATGGAACAGCTACAGAAGAGGGGTTCCTCTGACTAGGTCTACTGAGGACTAGAGGAATTCCTCTTCCCTCTGACTCACCCAAGAGGGAATTGGGCTGATGGTTGGTCACAACTGAGACAAGCAAATTAGTGCTTGCAGGGTGAGATGGGAATTAGGGAAGACTTGCAGAATCACCATCATATGATGAAAAGGAGGATTCTGGGAAGTCACTGCAAGAAGAGGGAGGAGACCTGTGTTCCCCACCAGAAGAGAAGAATTAGAGCCCTGCCTGAGCAACATCTCCAGGAAGTAGAAACAGATCCTTCTCTCTTATCTATCAACCCAAAGAGGGGGACAATGATAATGGAAATACATAAGCAACAAAGGAAGTAACAAAGTAAGTAGAATTTATCTCAGGAAAGGCACTAGAGAACTTATCTGAGAGCATTGCCAGACCAGCTTCCAAATTTTACCTGGCAAAAATTGACTATGGGGAGCTTTCTTCGCTTAGATAAGGTCATTTTAACTTACTTCTTATTCCTCATATTAAAAAAAAATCACAGATCTATTGAACATGCAATTAATTTGGGAATTGTCATGGCCACATTTGTCAATACTAATTTCTCAATGAAACAAAAGCAGCAAGATGGCAAACTTTATGAGTTCTCACAAGATGGACCACCAACCTAAGTCTCAAAGTAAAAAAAAGTATGCTTCTCCAGACTTAGGTTGGTGGTCCATCTTGTGAGAACTCCAAAAAGCGGTGCGCCATTAGACAGTGAACTATAATTTAAACCTCTTCTTCCTTCCTCAGCTAGATAACATAACTCTAGGCCCTGCAAAGAGAACTTGGCATCACATTCTCTTCCTAGAGCTGGTAAACACACCATTCTCCATATCTTTCCAAGAGAGAGGAAATCTAAAGTAAAGGTAAAGGTTTTCCCCTGCACAGTCGTGTCCGACTCTAGAGGCCGGTGCTCATCTCCGTTTCTTAGCCGAAGAGCCAGCATTGTCCGGAGATGCTTCCGCGGTCATGTGGCCGGCGTGACAAGCATGGAATGCTGTTACCTTCCCACCGAAGTGGTACCTATCTATCTATGTATTGTCGAAGGCTTTCACGGCTGGAGTTCAATGGCGGTTGTGGGTCTTCCGGGCTGTGTGGCCGTGTTCTGGAAGTTGTGGTTCCTAACGTTTCGCCAGCATCTGTGGCCAGCATCTTCAGAGGGCAGGAGCACAGATAGAAGCAAAATCTCTGTGATTTTGCTTCTATCTGTGCTCCTGCCCTCTGAAGATGCTGGCCACAGATGCTGGCGAAACGTTAGGAACCACAACTTCCAGAACACGGCCACACAGCCCGGAAGACCCACAACCACCTATCTATCTACTTGCATCAGCATGCTTTCGAATTGCTAGGTTGGCAAGAGCTGGGGCGAGTGTGGGAGATCACTCTGTCACGCGGGGCTAGGGTCTTGAACCACCCACCTTCCGATCGTCAAGCCTGGCGTCTTAACCACTGAGCCATCGCGCCCCCTTAAAGGAAATCTAGCCACTGTTAAATATGTTTTAGTCCATGAGTAGGTAATCTTGTGCCTGTAGATATTTGGAGAACTTCCATTATCTCTTTCCATGCACCATGCTTGTCTGGACTGATGGGAGTTGATCCAAAACATCTAGAGGGCACCAGATTGTCTACTTCTGAATTAAACTCTTCCAGATTGGATGCCATAATGCACTCTTATGGGGATTTTAAACAATATTTAGAAGCTTCATTTTAGCACACAACACGGGTACCAAAGATGTTTCTAGTGTTTTGTTTTTCAGATCATTCACTGCAGTTTTGTTTAATCACTGGCTACAATTCCTTTCTGGGCTCAGTTCAAGGTGGTATACATTATGCACAAAACTTGAAATGAGCCATTCCAAATCCATGTCCACTAAGCTAATTAATTAAAACTTCCAGAATTTTAAGCAAGCTGCTGGCTGGGAATTCAGGAAGTTATTGTCCTACATGGTTTGAGACCAGCATATTGAAAGGACTGGTTCTCCCTCATGAATCTATTCTCCTGCTGCATCATCAGAGACCTTGCTCCTCATTCTGCGGCCAGCAAAGGGACATCTCCATGGAATGCTGAGCTGGACCTCCTCAAATGTGGCATCTTAGCTCATTAATTCCCTTCTCACAGACTTGACTTTTAAATAGGCTATTCGTCTGACCTATGTGGTGGCTCCTAGCTGAGCTTGGCTGATCTCAAAAAGCTAAGCAGGGTTGGATTTGGTTAGCATTTAGGTGGGAAACCACCATGACATCCTGGGGCTGCAACATACCTTTGTCTCTCTTAACTGCTCCCTGTTGGCCAGTCAAGGTATTTCTCTGCATCTCCTCCTCTACTTCAGCAAGCCGCCTGGGCATTGTTGGTTTTTTGCTCTTGATTCGAAGGCTGTATTGGCGGGCCAGCTGGTAGACTTTGTTCTTCACCTTCTCTGTCAGCTCAGCCTCAGTTAGATGAGCCAGCCGCATTATATGAGGGTGCATCTGAGGGAAATTCTGATCTCGATCACAACTCCCTAACTCTTGTGCTACTTTCCAGGGTAATCTGGATGGCACAGTCTGCTCCACAGGGGACTTGTTCTCAGGAGAGGGCACCACTGGCTCCTCCTCCACTATGTCCCGAAGATCCTCATCCTCCAGGATAAGAAGTGGCTCATGAAGATCAAAGCCATTCTCCTGATTTCTGAGCCTGTCTTTCAAATAAGACCCAGTCTGGCAGAGGGAAATGCCCCCATTTGCTTTGCGCCCCCTACAGTCTTCAGTCCTCCTGCTCCAGTGCTTGCTCCTTGGTTGCTCCATCTCCTCCCAGACTTTAATCATCTCACTAGGTGACCTGAACTCTGCTTCAGTGATAGGCACTGGATTTTCCTCACTGGCTGTCTCCAAGCGGGGAGAGTGGGGTGCAACAGCAGGCCTATTTGAAAGCACCAAGGATCCTGTCCGGCCTGCTACACTACTGTCCAAGGGGCCCGGTCTATTCCTCTTCAGCATCTCCTGGCCAGGCTCTGACTGGGGAAGACTGTTTATCCGGAAAACAGAATTTCTCACCAGCCCTTTGGGGATGAAGGAGAGACTCTCTCTCCGCCTGACACTGAAGTTGGCATCCTGATGCTCAGCATAAACATAGTAACTCTTGATCTTGTCCAGCAGCAGCCGGTCCTGCTGGGACAGCATCGACTCCTTCCGTCGACAAGAAGCATGGTCGGGCTCAACCAGACCAGGCCACGTGGCACTGCTGCAAGCACTGACAGGTTCAGCCGAGGACTCTTGCAGGAGGCTGCAACTCTGGGAGTCCACAGTAGTGCCGTTGTTGCAAAACACGGCCTTTTCGCCCCCATCCAAGCTCAGAATGCTGTTGCTCCGGCTGGCCATCTTCGGTGTGAGGTAGCCCTTCCCTTCCTCATGAACCAAGCTGTTGCGACGGGAGAGGCTGCTGGCAAAGCGCTCTGCAATAATACTGGCCTGATCTAGCACAGAAAAGGGGAGGATGCTGCTGGACCTGGGTGCATGACCATCCTCCTCTTCCTCCTCCTCCTCACTGCTCAGTGGCTTCAGCTCTTCTACATTTTCAGCAGACTCCAGGCTATCTGAACCTTGGTCCAGGAGTCCATGGTGATCTTCTAGATCTGGTTGCAGAGGACTCTCTTCTAGACACTCTTCTGTATGGGAAGAAATGTCTAACACCTTGTCAAGCTCAATGGGTGATTGAACCTGGGAACACATCAAAGAGAACAGATGAAGAGAGAGGGGATCTTGATGATGATGATGATGATTTCCCTGCAGTTTTCTTGGCAAGATTTTCCCAAGTGGTTTGCCATTGCCTGCTTCCTAGGACTGAGAGAGTGTAACTGGCCCAAGACCACCCAGCTGGCTTTGTGTCTAAGACAGGACTAGAACTCACAGTCTTCTGGTTTCTAGTCTGTTGCCTTAACCACTACACCAAACTGGCTCTCTCACTGATTATTACCTGAATTAAAATGATTGCAATGACAACTGAATACTTAGCTATTAGGCAACTATATAAAGGTTTTCCCCTGCACAGTCGTGTCCGACTCTAGGGGCCGGTGCTCATCTCTGTTTCTTAGCCGAAGAGCCAGCGCTGTCCGAAGACGCTTCCACGGTCATGTGGCCGGCATGACGCGTGGCAACTCTTTTAAAGCTCAGGGCTGTTATTTAGATACAGAACTTTCAGGCTAGAAATGTACTTATCTACAACTTGGTTCATCTGAATATATAAATGTCAATCATGTTATATGCTGCATCCCTTGGGTCCAACACAAATTGCCCACTAGATGGATATGGTGCTGTACATAATGCAAATGATAGAAATAGTTATAAGGCTGGGCTTTGATCAGAGCTGCATTATCTGCCAGCATTTGCTTACCTTTGGCACAGATGATACAGTCTCCACAATCCTGTTTCTCTCTCTGATGCTGGAAGAGAGGTCTTGTTTGAGTCCTTCCTGTGTCTTGTGGCCCTTGCCCTGAACCAAAATAGCAATGATCTTGTTAGAGGGCTGACTGGGTGGTTTTGAGAACAGAATCATTGTGTTTGTGCTAGACAATCAGACAAGAGCAGCCAAATATCCCCATTCATTATCTATTATCATTCTGGTGCAACTTAGCCTTATTCATATCCCCATGTATACAGTTGAAAGAAATGAGTGTACTCCAGCTACTGATGCATTCAAGAATGATCAAAAGTTTCTAAACAGACCCAAGACTAATATTCCAGCCATTGGACATAGCAGTAAGACAAGCAAATAGTAGGAGAAGACGCATGTCAGTGGCATGTCAGTTGACTTGCTGCCCAGGCACAAAATAGTTTGTAGCCAGCCATTCATTCAAGACCAGCCTTTATTCTCTCTTGTAGCCAGATTTAAATCCTACAACATTTAGATACTGCACATCTCAATGCTTTTTTTTAATCTGCAGGCTGATCAATGGTTTGTAAGATATGCATTCAGTACTGAATCCAAGGAAGGGTCCAAAAGTATATGGAATAGGACTTGGCAAGGGGACCACTTAAAGATGAACTTTATCTCATTAGTAAGTGACTAATGTAGCAGAACCTTCCTGGCACACGGAAAAAAACTGTAGAAAATGGACTTTCAACAGCGACAAAGAAAATAAGACCCAGCAAGTCTCTTTTGTTATCAAGCCACAAATCCAGTTAGACGGTGTGAGAGAGCGTAAAGTGCCATGTCAATTGGTAGCAACACTTAATAATTAAGAGCCCTACATGCAAGTGCTTCCCTTTTAGAGAAATCCTTCAGGGCCTAGTTGGACTATACCAACCCTGGCCCGGATCCAATTAATTAGATTATTTCAGGAAAAGCAGCCTAAGCCATGCACCAAGCCAACATGCACAAGGGAGACGCAGCGGGGATTGAACAGGCACCTCACCGTGCTGCCCCAGGAGAAAAGCAAAGTGTTGGCCCGATAGTGCCAGCAATGGAGGACTGCCATCAAGGAGCTTGCAAAGTCTGACACCTGCTCCATTCCTACCAGCCTCTCCTCCTCCTCCTCCTCTTCTTCCTCCTCCTCTTCCTCCGCTTCATTCTCTTCCTCGAGCCCTGTCTCCTTCTCGCTGCCATCACTTTCAGCCAGCTCTTCTGGAGATTCCTGAGGAAGGGTCTGCTGATCCTCCTCTTGGGGTAAGCTGCTGGGGATCTGTGGGGGTTCCCCAAACTCCAGAAGGGCTCCATCACTATCTGCATGCTATGGGGAGTGGGGGTAAGCAAGGGTGCCCTTTAGAAAGGTCTTAGCAAGGGGATGCCAGTGAAACCAGGACTTCTCTTCCCTTCTTCTCAATGGTTCTACTTCTTCAAGAGCTACAGCATGTGGCTTAGGGCAAGGGTGAGCGCCCTTCCACTGGCAGTTGGATTAAGCTTTAAGAAGCATTTTTAAGGGATTGAGGGCTCACTGCAAGGCACCCATTAATTTTAATTCTTTTAAGGGGAGGTGTTTTCCCACATTTCCAAAATTTCAGAATCTTACCTTTAGTCCTACTGAAGATTTGCAGCACATGAAAAGAGAGGGAAGAGGCGGCAGTTAAACAAAAGGTAGGGTTTCATTTCCTTGCTCAGTTATGCATCCGGCATCCAGGCCTACTGCTTGATCCCCGTTTCCCTTCTCCGTTTTGCCCCCCCCCCCCCGCACAGAACCAGAAGACACGAACAACAAGCAGCTCTTATGTACAAACATATATTTATTTTTATGCAGTTGCATAGGCACATCACTGTAGTCACTTTGATCATTAGAGAGAGGCTCATCATTAGAGAGAGAGAAAAAATGGCAAATGAGTGATTCTGTAAAGAAGGGCAGGCAGCCCACAGGCTGTGCCTGATTCCACCATCTGTTTATAGCTAATACAATACCCTCAGACAGTGTTGCCAAAATTTGGAAGCAGAAACACTAATTTTGAACTGTGCAATTTCCTTCTCTCCTTTCTGTTAAATAAGGGCAAAACCCATTTTGTCTCTCCAATCCTCCCAGCACACCCGGCCCCTCTCCCCCGGAAAAGTCAGGCTGAAAATCCAGGCCCACCCATCCCTCCCCACATCATGATGTTTCTGGCCATGCCCTCCTCCAACCTTTAGAGGTCAAGCAATCCTTCAGAATTAAAGCAGAACTATGAAAAACAGCAATTCTGGGACAAAATTCTAGAGAAACCACCTACTTAATTGCTTTTCCTAGCAATAGAGAAATGGCTTGTATTTACAAGTTCTGGAGAAGAAAGGAGAGGCAATATTCCCTCACCTGTGTCGCTCAGTTGCTTGAGGATCTGTTTTGTTGGCTCTGTGATAAAAGCAACATTTCCAAGATCAGTCCCTGAAATGAAGCTCTGTCGAGCACAGGAACACCCAAAACATTTCAGAGGAAGAAAGCACCGGCACCAGCCTTAGCCCACAAGGCAACAACCTCAAGCGCCCAAGTGGAGAACCACACCAGCTTCCTGCAGGTGGCAGGGAACATGCCTCTCAGACAACACCACCAACTGTGTCCTCTTCATTTGTGCTATTCAAAGCCACCAGCACCAAATAAACCAAAGGGCAGGTGGTCAAGATGTTCTTGGATTTTAGAACTCTTAATGCAACGTAGGGCTTATGTGCTATGTGAGCACGTTCACACACTCAAAAATAACAGCTTCAAGCAACACACTCCTATCCCACAGTCAGAATACCTAATGCAAAACAACGGGCTCTTCCCCACAACCCTGGCTCCTGCCTGTGAGACAGGAGGGAAGTGGAAAACCACCGTCCTAACAGTGGCCCCTTTCCCATACCCCAAAAATGAGGCTGCCAAAGCTGCTGCCCTCCTATGAAGGCAGGGGTTGTGGGTTTTGCTGCTGCTGTGGGGCAACAAAGAGCAAGGAAGGGGACCCTTCTCTGCTCTGCTGCCTGCCCCTTTCCTCCACAGCCACAAGCTAGGATCCCTCCCCGCCCCTCACTAGATGATCCTTATACCCTCTCTGCCATGCTTGCTAGAAAGCACCACTGCTGCCTCTGGATCTAGCAAGCATCTACGTTACTGGTAGGAATACTGACCTTGTGGAGAACCTTCCACAAGATGAGCATTCCACCTGGAGAGAGGAGAGGAGAGGACAGGAGAGGCGAGGAGAGGCCTTTGGTTCTGTTCTCTCTGGCAGCCAAAGCGCAATGCCCATGGAGATCCAGAACCCCATGGCCAGGTATTCGTGCAATGGGGCAATTGGAGCCCTGCAGGTCATCAACTTCAATATCCACATACAGGAGGGCTTGTTCCATTTTCCAATGGGAAATACTAGTTTCCTGCCAGATCACTTTGATCCAGCTGCAACTGGCCCTTGGATGAAGGCTGGCTCCAATGTGAAGATACCGTATAACCTCAAGCACTGGTACCCAGGCCATCACAGAATCAGGGCAAGGGAGCTCTGTGGATGATCCCATAGTAAGGTTACCCTCATCATTCCTTGTACTGGGGGATTCATTCTTCTGGATAAAAGACCCACGTTTCTAAAAGGATTTCATTTTTTTCTGGCAAGGCCTGAGAGAACGAAAGGCTAAAACATTGGGCAGCAATCTCATGCATTACTTCCTTAGCTGCTCAAAGCCCTGTTTGGCTTCTTTGGGCTCCTGATACATTAAGAAACGTTTCCTTTATCTCTTTAAAAGCCAAAAGAACTAGAATCGCTCATTAAAAAAGAAAAAAGGAAAAGAGAAAGCTGGAATTCTCAGTGTTCGGTTCTGTATGGGACACTTCATTTGCAGTGAGGTACTGTGGATACATAACCCTCTGTGTAGGAACCACCTTCACCAGCTGGTGGGGACCGAGAGGCATGTTCAGCCATGAATATGCCCACAAACTGCTCTAGGGAAATGTTGGACCCAGCTCAGAAGCTTTCCAGTCATTTGCTTTCCATTCCACCACACCTGACTGCAGACCCACTTGCCAAACTAAATGGAGCTCGCACCCGATTTTCTGCGACCTTTAAGACCTGCTGCAGCTGTGGAGCTGTGGAGTCCATCTAAGAGCTTCTCAGCACTGTTTTTGCCATAGTAAGGTTCTATGAATGGGACATAAGATACCCTGTTAGCACCAGTGGTTTTAGCTGAAACAGCCCCCAAATTAGGAGGAGCTTTAAGGCTTGCCAAGTACTCAACAGAGGATTGACATCCCGGCTATGCTCTCTTTCCTCCTGTGCAACGCTTGCTTTCCACCAAGTGAAAGATATAAAAAGGAGCTCCCATTGATCGGAATCTCACCAGAGAACAATATGGGAAGCGTAGATTGCTTGTGCATTTCTTTTCCAAACAGTTGGTTTGGCTTTAATTTTTATCTAGAATTGTTTTTGCACAATAAACCCATTGAAACTCTCAGTGTGGTGGATAATCAAGATTTTAACAGTCCTATCCACACATTAAGTTCCTGCGTGATTAGACGTGAGAGACAGAAGGAATGGGTCCACATTTTCTGGCTTTATCCCTGCATTCCCTGCTGGCTCTTCAACCCTGCCATCCATATATTTGAAGATGAGTTCTCATATGGGGAGTTTGACATGCACATGTAGGTGCCCCACATGATTTAGAACCTACATGCTCAGGTTGGGGTGGAACCAGAATCAACAGGAAGCATCTGCAAGTGTTTCAATAAAAACCCAACAACTACCATTGCTGCTCATAGATCTTAAACTTCTCTTCCAGACTGAATATGGAGACAAGGCAAAGTAACAGGTTCCTGTGGATACGGTTTTATGCAGATGTAATGGCTGAACAGGGCTTGTAACTCTTAAAACAATCCATGTTAAGCCCCCCTCAATGTTCTAGAGATATGATAAACAACAATTATCTAGCCTAAATAATCTCATGATTGGAAATATTCTGCTCCCTCTCCTGTGTGGTGCTGAACTGCAAGGGCCAGCATCCTTCACCACTGGTGCAGCCATCAAGGATTAAAATCTATGCATAAGACCTTTCCACTCTTTAACAGAGCACAGAAAACCCAGCTTGGCTTACACACATCTTTGGGTCAGGTAAAGAAGCTGAGTAGGCCTAAATGGAATTTAGATACTCATGCATATTTAAACAGAAATTACAACATCCAAAAGTCAGTTAGTAAAACAGAACCAGCTTGGCCAGTCTTGTACTAACTTGCAGATTTTCCAAGACACTAAGCTCTGGAGCAATTCAGAGAGGATAAGGGCCCAGTAACTTAACTTAGCAGCTACTTCGGTCATATCCCAACCCCCCAATGGAGCTTAAAGGGCACTAGCCCAAGCATCCCATTTCCAAAAAATGAGGCAACTTACTAGCAGGACCCCTCCATTTCTGGCTAGCTCTGTTACGGATATGACCTGCAGCTTCCCAGGTCAGTTCACCACTTCCTGACATTTTCTGAATCACCATCTTCCTAAGGAAAGTAATCAGCCCTGCTTCAAAAGCCTCCCCTTTCTGTTTTCCACTTATGTTCAATTTGGATATTAGTTTTGCAGAACAAACCAATCAAAACAGGAATAAGAGTCTAATTCTTCACAATGTTGGAAAATACAAGTTGCCAAATTACAGTCCCTGTTTTTAGAGGTGGAAGAGAGACTGCTCAGGGAACTAGATTATCCTTCATTTCAGGTATTGTGCAGACAAATATTGAGTCATCTTGATTTAAACATTCTAATTCCAAATTTTAATAAGAAATCCCTAGACAGCACTAATAATACACCACCCACATCATATGCAAAGGACTTCTGACCATTCCAATTCCCAGCTGACTGCAGGAACGCCTTTTGGACAAGGCACTGCTGGACAAGGCAAACCGTAAGCTGACAGACCATAAAGATTTCTGGGGGGCTCTCAGGCTCATGCCTGTTGCCACCACTGAAGCTCATCTGCACGCTGTCTCTAGGTCTTTCCTCCCTCCTTCCTCTTCTTTGGTCCAAAATTTCACTTTGCAACAAATAGTTTTAGTAACCTCATCTCTACTGCTAAATCATGTGCCTCTGAAACTGAGGTGATAAGAGCATTCTGTCACCAAGGGAAAATTCCCATAGCACTGTCCAAACTAAACAAACCCATACTCCTCAGCTGCTCTGT
The DNA here is from genome assembly GCA_023362775.1 of Charina bottae. Lineage (NCBI taxonomy): Eukaryota > Metazoa > Chordata > Lepidosauria > Squamata > Charinaidae > Charina > Charina bottae. The sequence continues at coordinate 203,103,218 of JALMGJ010000001.1, forward strand.
ATGTGAGATGTGCCAGAGGTCACTGGATCTTGGCAGAAGAAATGTGCCTGTCAGCTGTACTGGGCTCTAGAGCAAAACATAAATGCCTAATAACGTCCCAACCCAAAACAGGCTGCTGGAGGATCCACCGGTGGAAATAAGAAGTTCTAATCTAACCCTTCCAGGGATCCTTGTACAACCGTCTTCTCATCCAATGCTGCTTGGCAGAGAGTCCTCAGCAGCAGGGACTGCAACGTTCGCCCCCTGGACACAGCAGCAACAATGTCTTCCCTATAATACTGCTTAACCCCATACCCACCCCCCATACAATTTACCTGATTGTCGGCGTCCTGGCCGAATCCATTGAAGAATGTCTTCAGGCTGTTGGCATGATAAGGACTTCTTCAAGCGCTCAGGACTGTATTTGAAGTGAGGAGGATCTGCAAGGAGGAGATGGGTGTTTGTGAAAACAGGTCAACTCATCCTGTTACGTGTGACCAGACTGCAGAACACGTAAGGGAAAGGCAATCTGATACCGTCTGGGTCCTACAAATACTGCCAGCCCGTGTTACCTCCTGGTTTACAGGAACCAAACAAGCACCATCTTACTCACTTACAATCCACTTAATATTTGCATCATACAAAGAAGCCAAGATGGTGACAAAGACTTACAGAACTTGGAGCAGCTATAAGGGATGATGGTTCCAAATTGTGTTTATTATTGCTTTTTCCATCCTGTAAAATTCCCCCAAACAGATGAAATAATCTAACCCTTAATACTGAACTTAACCTCTCCAGGTGGAGTGTTGTAACATATTTACTGGCTGCTTGTACTAATAACATAACAGACAGGAAGAATGAAGCAGGAAACAGACATCTGAGACAAGAGGGGAAACTTACAGAATGAGTCCATTTCCAAGATGGCTTCTTTGGCCTAAAGGAAAGGTAGAATTGCTTTAGTAGTTGAGGTAAACAAATAAAGGAAAAAAGCTATAATACTGAAATAAGAATATTCCAACCCCTTTGTCACCACCAAAGAAGAGACAGGGAAGCAGAGAGAAGGAGGTATTTCTCTCCACCTTATTTTCCTGTGCAGAAAACGCCAAAAACAAATTCCCCTGCTCCAGGCATTAACCTCTACTGCAGTTGGATATAGACAGCCAGTCCCAGCATAAGCACCAACATCCACCCAGATATTCCACATCCCTTTTAGAAGACCTCTTAGATTTGGAAAATATTATTGAGCTTTCAGAGATTTGTCAAGACAGGGAATGTACTCTAATACAGGGCTTTCCAAAGGTTTTCCCGCGGCGACACACCAACCGGTGTTGGTGTGTCGCCGCAGGAAAACCCGGAAGTGCGGCAGCGCGCAAAAACCCGGAAGCGCTGCTGCTGCTTTCGGGTTTTGCGCACTGCAGTTGCTGTGTCGCTGCGGGAAAACCCGGAAGCGCTGATGATGATCAGCGCTTCCGGGTTGTGTGGCAACACACCAGACTGTGTGTGGCGACACACTTTTGTGTCGCGACACACAGTTTGGAAAGCTCTGCTCTAATAGAATCCAGGGAAGAACTTTACAAGATGACCAAGATGTCTCCAGGAGGGCTGGGGATCTCACAGCTCTCTTGGGGAGGCTGACTTTCAATTCCCAACAGCCCCAGCCAGCATGGCAATGATTTCCCTAGGTGCCTACTTCCCTCCTCCAACCACAAATTCTTGGCATATAGCTCTGACCAAGTCTGAGAACAGGCTTTTCCCAGCATGGTGTCCTCCGGGCGGTCAGACTACAAATCCCAAGGGCCATGCAGACTAGGGACTGTGGTAGCTTTAGAGCAGGACATCTAGGGAATCATGCTTTAGAGAATGGCCAAAGTGCTCCATGGAATTTCTGGTACCCATTCTGCAAGATCACTGGGGAGAAGGGAGGACAATACCCACTCACTTTCTGAGGGACTATGGCATGGTGATTTTCTAAGATCAGACGCTTGAGGTGGTGAGTCCATACCCGCTTCTCCTCCACTGATTTGGCCTGTTAACAAAAGTACACTCCATGAGTTTGGAAGGCAGCTGTACACACGTGATCCTGCTGTAGCTCAGCCTTCTGAATCTTCCTACTCTTTGCTGTTATTGCTCCAAGGCATGCACTCTTTCTGCATCTGCTAATTATTACCAACCCTACCTTCTCCAGCATTTAATAATTCAAATTTCTCAATGTGCTCTCATCACATGATCTGCATCCCACCCCCAAGTTGGTCTAATTGCTTACCTTACACCTCCTTCTTTCCAACACAATCTGATCCCTGCATTTGCCACACGGAAGCTCATAACTACTTATTTCCCCCAGTCCTTCTGCTGGTTTTCCCAATCCCTCAATTATCTGCCAGCATTGCTACAAGCAGGTTGTCCAGCCCGAGTTTCAAATCCCCCACCACTGACAACCACCTCCCATCCACTGACAGTGGATCCACTGTCATCCACTGATCTCACCTGAATGTTATACTGCTGCTTGCTGTGCTTGTAGTGGGTGATAGTGAAGCAAAGTGAGTCCCGCGTGCTCTCAATCAGCATCAGAGAGGAACACTGCAGGGCCAGACAAGAGATGTCACTTCAGCCGCAGCAATACATACATACATACATACATACATACATACATACAATAAATATATATATATATATATATATATATACACACACACACACACACACACACACACACACTGTATATATATATGTGTGTGTGAGTGTGTGTGTGTGTGTGTGTGTGTGTGAGAGAGAGAGAGAGAGAGAGAGATGCATGTATGTATATAAACAGGGAGCAAACCCCGTACTCACTAGCACTGATTATTACCTAGTCGGTTAATGAAAACAACTAGTAACCTTGTCAGGTAATGAAACGCCTGCAAGCAAACAACCAAGCTCAGAGAGCACCAAGGACCCCACAATTAATACTATCATGTTACCTCTCTGTGTATCACTTGAGGAATACAAGAGGAGAGAAGCTCCCCTCCAGTGAATAACTCCTTGAAGTGACACTAAGGCCATCTTCCTTTCATTGAGCCAAAACAGTCCATGGCCAGGTTTGCATTGCAATGTTTGTACAAATTTTTAAAAAGCTCTTGTGGTCTGTTCTGTGCCTTTGGAATGGCATGGAACTGTCAGTGCAGAAAAAGAAAGGAAAGTCCTTTGGATCAAAAGAGAGTTTGCACTATGGCTGGGAATAATCTCTGCACTGCATTCAGGCAGTTTGTGTTGTACTGAACTTAATACATAAGCCAAGAACATCCAAACAAGAGGGAAGGGGGCTCTTCTTTGGCTAGGAGGAAATAACAGTAACATACTTAACTAGGCCCATTTAATTAAGATCAGTCTGGAACAGCTACTACCTTTTAGCTTTGCCTTCCCCATCGTTAATGCAAATTAAACTAGAGACACACGAATACATATCATTTTTCCAAGGACAACATTTTTATAAGAAGTCCCTTTCAAGCAAGTATGAGTTTTGAAAAGCCTCTTTTTATGCCTCTGGCTTTCTAGATGGGGAAAGAGTTGCATGTGGTGGAAAAGGCAGCTTTGGAGAGAGGAAATAAAAAATCCAGGCAGACATGTTTGTCCTGGGGGCCTCTATAGGTGATTATAAATGCACATCAACTTCAGGAAGAAAATTTTAGTCAACAAAGAACGTCAGCCTTTTAATCTGTTCTTGCCTCTACTCTCTCCTCTTGATGGCCAAGATATCAAATCCCCAATCCCATTTTAAAAGATAGAAGAAACAAATAGTAGGCAAACACCTATTTCTTATACAATAGAGAAGCATGAAGAGTACCCCACTTACTGGAATGTGGCTTTTGAATATGTAGTGATCGCCTCGTTTCTTTGTTATCAACAAGGTTCTGTCCAAAAGGAAGAACATTCTCTCGTTCTTGACACGATGTACGCGGAATGTGCCTTCTAGGACTAGCTCACCATAAGTTGTCAGGTCTGGGCCCTTCCAGTTAATAAGTAATGACTGGATTTCCTGCAAGGTCAAGGGAAAGTTTAGTGTTTTCATATCTTAGCCCTCTGCTACATGTTGATTTTCCAGATGTACTGGGAAGTGTGGCCAGAGGAAAATAAGATCCAATACAACTGGACGATGGCAGGCTGGAAAAACCTGCAAGTCTATCAAGAGCCATTTCAAGGAATTCAGAGAAAATATTTAGGTGTTTTTTTATAAATTGCTTGAACCTTATAGCAATTTGATACATTAAAAAAAATACAGGGACAATATATTTCTTCAATACTTGGGGAATATATGGTCCAAAATGTATACAATATTTTTATTGGGCAAACATTTATATTATTCCAATCTGCCATACAGCCCAAAGAATTATGCAAAGACCCAGCTCTCTGGAAAAGGCTCTCATGCTGGGAAAGGTGGAAGGAAAGAGAAGAGAGAGGTTGATGGTCTCAGTTACAGTGGCGATGAGTGCACCCTTGGGAGACTTGAAAGACCAGGCTAGGGACAGATTGTCCTGGAGAAAATCTATCTATGTGGTCGCTAGGAGTCGAAAAGGCCTTGATGGCACATAATCAATCAATAAATCAATTAGCAATACGGAAATCTTCTGAAACTTTTGGCTTTGCTACTACAGGTAGTCCTTGGTTAATGACCATATGTTCAGCAACCATTTGAAGTTACAACGGCACTGAATGAGACTTACTGTCCTGTCCCAGCCCAATCACACACAATACACCAGGGAGGCAGTTGTAAAACTTTACTAAGAAACTTGTGAGGTAAACTTGTGAGGTAAACTTTGCTGAGAAACTTGTGAGGTAAACTTGTGAGGTAATGAACAGGCGGCAAGGGAGTGTGAGCGCAAATGCACACACTCTACAAAAACAAGCCCCAAAAGTCTCACGAGCTTGCCTTAAGGGAGTTCCACGTTCAAAACATGATTAGTCAAGCGAGTCTAAGAGTCAAGAGTCAGGGCACAAGGTTCTCCAATCAAGAGTCCAGGCACATGGAGTCTGGTAAGCAGACGGTTGTCCCCAACGAATGGTCTGGGCTTGCGGCTCCCTTTTTATAGAGGCAGGCCTGGGGGGGGGGAGCTTATTTAGGAGGGCGGGGCTGCTTTCTCGCGCATAGCCTCACCGACCTCCGCTGTTCCTCTCTCCTTTCCGCTCTCCTTTCTCGAGCACTGGGAGGGGGCGGCAGCTCTGAGTCTTCGTCCTCACTAATCAGTGGCGCCTGTGCCTGCTGCTCACTGACCAGCTCCGCCTCCTCCGACTGCTCAGGCGGCCGTTTATCTAGAGCTGTCTGCTCGCCCTCCAACTCTACGTCAGAGGCTGTCCGTCCGTCTGTCCTCGTCATCTGACTCTGACTCCAAGCCCGAACCCCCCATGGACTCTGAGCCCAAGCCCCCCATGACACTTACGACCGGTCCTTGAAGTTGCAGCTTTGCAGCACCCCAGTCACATGATCACTCTTTTTAAATTTTATTGAATTTTAAATATACAAAGCTAAAAGTTAAGAATGAAACGGAAATAGAAATACAAATTAAAAGAAAAAGAAAAGAAAAGTGCAGTAAAGGAAAAAAAGAAAGAAAAACACAAACAAAGAAATTGGATAACCTCCGATCCAACTATGGTCATAAGAATAAAATAGATAGTTTGTTTTTACATGCTGGTTATTCATATGACATTCATATACTTTTCTTGTCTATTATATACTATTTATATATAATCTAATCATCAAATCCCCATATTAGTTTTACTCGTCCTGCTTTTTGCAAATAGTCCATCAATGATTTCCACTCTTTAAGAAAGTAACAATTTGAATTGTCATATGATCACGATTCAGTCACTTGGCAACTGGCCCGCAATTACGACAGTCACAGCATCCTGTGGTCATGTGATCTCTATTTGCAACCTTCACTGCCAGCTTCCAACAAGCAAAGTCAATGGGGAAGCTGGCAGGAGGTCGCAAATCATGTGACGTTGCGCTTAACAACCATGCGGGATTCGCTTAACAACTGCAACTGCTGTCATAAGTAGGCGTGGTCACGTGACATCACGCTTTATGACCGCATCGCTTAGCGATGGAGTTCCCATCATGGAAACAATTCAGCTGAACTCCAAGATTGGAAGACATCCAGGTGACATACAGTATGTGACTCAGCGCCCCCCCCCCCATTGACATGACAACATCATTTCAACAAGGTATCATTTGGAAATAATTTTGCTCCCCCATCTCTTTAACTCTAGGAAGTTCAACCATCAATGATGGCAACTTTTTTTTTTTTAAAGAATAGCCTCTTTCTTTCTAATCAGTGTTTAATTTCTGAACTGTGTCATAGAAAGCTCCTTTACACCCGGTCAGATGATTGGGCTATCTAGCTCAGGATGCAAGCAGCTCTCAAGGGATTTTATAGCAGCATCTTTCCCAGCTCTGCCTGGAGATGCTGGAGATTAAATATAGGACCTTTTGCATACAAAAGAGGGATTCTAACAATTCCCAGTGAGCTATGGTCACCCTGCTTTTTTTTCTAAATAATGAAAGTAATGATGGCCCAGACCAAATCACTTCTTGAGTTCTTCAAAAAGCATGCCTAAGGGTTCTGTAGCGCCATCCTCATCTTGAGGCCCACTCCTTGTTTATGCACTTTACAAAACCATGACTAGCCAAAGACAGAGATGAAAACCTAGTGTCACCTCACACATGGGCTAGCAGAATTTTAATGAGTAGCAAAATTTAAATCCAGCAGAGTTATGGTATTATTACATTTCCCAGCAGACTGCTCCCTGACATTAATGCTAAGGATGGGTGGAGTTCTCACTAGGATGTCTGCAACTGTCTGCATATTCTGAGTAGAGCTTGGAATACTGAGATGTGCTGAAGGGAAATTCAGGATGCAAATATGGAAAGAGAAAGGAAGTGTGAGAAAAGAGATACTGCACTTGATCTCTGAGGGCAGGGGTTTTCAGACTGCAGAAAGCTGGAAAAAACTCTGGAACCTCTGATCAAGAGGCAAAGCTCTAGTGATAGAAAAGTGGCTGCATTTGAGTGACTTTTTTCCCCCCATTTGTCTTTCATGGAACCCCGTCAAGTTCTCGCAGAACACTAGGGCTCCACGGTACACAGGTTGTTCCATGCTATTCAGAGGCTTTTTGTTGGCTTTGAATTTATATTCATTTTTAGTACCAGGGTCAGTCCGAGAACTTGCTAAGCATCAAAGTGCAGCTGAGACGTAGCAATAAAGCAGTGTTTTCTAAAGTGCCGCCGTTGGTGACACACCAACGGCGGCGTGGGCGTGCACGGTGGCGGGGCGAGCGCGTGCACGCCCCCGCTGCCGCTTCCGGGTTGTGTGGCGACACACCAGACTCTGTGTTGCGACACACTAAAGTGTCGCGACACACAGTTTGGAAAGCTGTGCAATAAAGCTTCCCTCATCTTCGTGTAATGGCTATCTCGTCCACATCAGGAACCAAACCAACGCGTCTGCGATCCAATGTAAGATAACAAGCACTGGGGTGGTATCACCTTTACTTACTTTCTTTGCTTAGACCTTTAGGGTATGTATTGTTATGTTTCTGAAGAGGAAAAAATAGATGAACACAACTCAGAGAGCTAAGTTTCATAAGAGAAGCCTTTCTATGTCTTTAGTAGCTGAGTCAAAAAGAGAACTGTCAACAGATCCATCTTTTATCAACGCTATGAAAATTCCTTCTGCGGTGACAATTGAAAAGGATAGAAGGGAAAAGCAGGTAGCTGGATATGCGTGGTTATAAAATTAATGGGGACTCTACACCCTCTGAAATTATATGGCATACCATTTAATATTTGTATCTATACCATGTGAAATTAGAAGACTGGCATTCACAGCAGGGTAAGTCCTTTGCACACCTCTAGAAGTTTGGGAGGGACAATGCAACACAATGAAAATATTCCCTGAATGGGCATAGTTCTGTGCTCAGAACAGCAAAACACTAAAAAGCGTTTTACCACAAAGTGACAGGATTGAAATATAAAATAGTGAAGCACAAAAAAATCCCAGAATATGCATATTTAAACCGCTGAGCTGTAGACTGCCAATTGGAAGGTCGGCAGTTCGAATCCCTGCGCAACGAGGTGAGCTCTCGTTGCTAGTCCCAGCTCCTGTCAACCCAACAGTTCGAAAGCTTAGCAAGTAGATAAATGGGTACCACCTTAAGTAGGGAAATTTGCTGGTGTCCTGTCGGGAGTCGGTTCCACCGGAGGAAAAAAGATTGGAGGAAAGATCGAATGGCGGCGGTTACGACGGACCCGGAAGTAACCTCTACAAGGACGTCAGCAGCCGGCTCAAGGCATCTTGGGGTATGTAGTCCGGAGCCTTAGAAGAGTCAGTTCCCTTACCCCTTCCCCTTACGCGCGCGGTTAATGCACTATATTTGATGAATTGTATAATTGGAAAAATGTATGTGTATGGAAGCCGCCTAGAGTCCTCCGTTAGGGAGGGGATAGGCAGGGTATAAATATCAGTATAAATAAATAAAATAAATTTAACCATCTGGCAAAATATGTATTATAAGTGGACTGGAAAAGTATTAAAAATTAAACAAAGTAAGAGAATATAATGAGCAATTTTTCTATAAAACAAAAACAAAAACATTCTTCCCAAAAACAATTCCCGACTTTAAAAAAATGGAGAAAAGATAGCAAACAGACAGCTGCCTGTGTTTTCTTCAAGTCAGTTTCATTCTACAATACTGTTCATGCTCTTTTAAATCACTTGAGTTATTTTTTATAATTTTTATTGAAGAAGTTCTTCAACAGAATTAAAAACAGTACAAATTTTGAATTAAAGAAGAAAAGTAATGAGAAAGTGAGAAATATAGAAAAAAAAAGAAAAGGAAAAGAAAGATTCTAAAGAAGCAGCTTCTGATCTTCTTGACCGCAGTTATACAGTAGATGCATTTATATTTTACCCTCTCTCGCTAAGGTTACATCATATCGTGAACATTTGAGTTTCTTTAGAACTGTGCGAGGTGCTTTCACCTGAGTTTTCAGAGAGCTGAACATACTTGGCCCTACCACACTGATATTACTGCAGTAAGCTATCTATCATCTATGTTTGAGAATAAAAACAGATCATGCCCAGGATAGCTCTTTTCTAATTACCTGCAGCCGCACGGCATGCTCATGCTTCCGCTTCATGTCATTGATGTACCAAGCCACACAGGTCATGGTGGCAATTGCTTCTTCCACCACTTCATAGCCGTCTCCTTCTCTGTCAAAGTGCTTTGCTATCTCCTAGGAGAAAACCATACCAAAAAATGTTAGCCTGGAGCGTTATGGCTTCCCATGAAGAACTTTGAATAGATCCTGATTAATTTTCTGGAAAGCAAATCAACCCTGGTGATCAATGGGGTAAAAGATGTTACAGCCAGATTGCCTTCACATCTGGAAAACAGGTAAGGAATTCTTAGCTTTGAATACACATGCACACCTACCATTCTAAGTAGGTTCACCTAAGTTTGATTCCAATGAGAAACCAATCCCTTCTTTATTTATATTCTTTATACAATCAAATCTGTACTGCCCACTTTTAACACCTCAAGGTGATTTATAAGAATAAAAATAAAATAAGTAATAAAATAAAATAAATATAAATATAGAATAAAATAGGATACAATAATCACAAACCAACCAAAAGAATACTACAGGTCCACCATTAGCACCAAAAGCTCTTTGGTACCAGATGGTCTTGACTGCTTTGCATAAGGCAAACAGGTGGAGGCAAGGTATTTCATAATAATACAGGCTGCCACCAAGAAGGTACTCCTCCAAGCTCCATGCCTTTCACCTTGCATGGGATGGGAAGCCTCAACAGTCCTTCTCAAGGTGAACTCACAAGGCCAGAGGAAAGAGACAGTCCTGTAAAGGATGACCATGCAGAGCTTTATAGATTAAGACCAGCATTTTGAATTGAGTCCAGAAAGCTCTTGGTAACCAGAAATGTCATCAGAAGATAGGTGTTACACAACTAAACCTATTTTTCCCTGTAAGTAGCTGGCCAAGTGCGGTTTGGACCATTTTCAAGCCTCATGTAAAGTATGTTCCAGAATTCCAACCAAAAGGTAATGAGGGTGTGAATCAGAGTTCTCTATATTATAGAAATTAATTCTACATGCCCCCATGTGTGTACCACGTCAACAAAGACTTCTTTAAGGGAGAAATGGCCTTTCCTGGAACACAGTACTATACAGGTTGCTGTTGCTGTTTTAGGAAAAATAAGCAGATTGCATTTCACAATCTTTAAAAAAAAAAGTCAAAACAGATTCCAAAGCTACAGAGTCAGATAAAATAAGTAACCTGTTGTGAAAATCTGTATTACCTGGAGGAGCAGGTGATATTTGAGAATGCGCTGGACAGGCTTGAGAAGGTAGGAGCCGAGGGGCAAGGAGTGCCTGATTTGCTCCTGTCTCTCACGGAAGAATTTGGCCAACTGTTTGTTCCTCATGCATTCGGTCAGAGCTGCCACGGAGCTGGAAAGTTAAAGCCAGGACACAATGAATGGCATCCAAGGAGACAATTGCCTACATTCTCTCAAGGATGCAGTGACATATCTGCTCAAAGACCCTAGCAAAGGACTGCAATAAAGGGGCTCAAACAATGAGCCAGAAGACGGCCAGTGGCAGTCAAATTGCGCCCTGTTGCCCTCCCCTTAATGCCTCATCTTGAATGTGTATTTTCCCAGGACAGGCAGCTGCCACGCCAACCCAGAAAAAGGCACAGCTTCTTGGATCAACAAGTGCACATCCCTACAAACTTACAAAATCAGCCACCCCTGCAAAGCTCTACAGAATGAATCTTGAACCACTTCTGGCCTGGTCTAACAATTATTAACAAGTCCCTGTGCATTTCCAGCACTGCATAAGTATTAGTCTTGGGGCGATCTTTTGCAACTGAGCAAAATTAACTTCCAGCTCAGCTGCTGCTCAAGAGAAAATGCCACAAAGACAGTATTGCAGTATTTCCACTAGAGCTGCGGGGTTGGCAGATTCCCATTGGGGGAACTCCTACTTCAACCTGGCTCTGAATCAGAGCACTTGGGTACTGTTTTCCTGTTCTTTCCAGTAGAGCTGGAAATGGTGCTGCTGTTTCCACACTGAGTGGCTGTTTTTCCCCCTTGCCACAAAACGAACATGGTAGGTCAAGGATGAGGACTGGGCTGTTGGATGGGGTGCCACGTTTTGCACTCCCCCTCTGATCAGTCAAAATACAGTATGTGCTGGACAATTTACAAGATTTCTCAGCAGTGAGATACTTGTGCAATGATACAAGTGTGATTCTGAGTATTTGTGGGCAAAGAGTGGCTATGTGGAAATGCCAAATGTATCAGAAGCTGAAGGATGAGGCCCATGGTTCCCAAACTGTGCACCACAGTGCCCCAGGATGCCCCAGCGAACTTGCAGGTGCACTGTAGAATATTTTAAATTTTCCAAGGAAAGACAGCGATACTTGACATCCCTGTTGAGCATCGCACAAACTACTAGCCTAGTATCACGGTGTTTCCCTTGAGAATTTGAAATATCCCATCCCGTGTGAGTTTACTGTTTCTGCTAAGCCATGGTGCAAGTTTGGGAACTGTGGGGTACCATGAAAAAATTACTGAGAAATTAAGGGCGCTGCGAACCAAGAAAGTTGGGGAACCTCTGGATGATGGAAGAGATTAAAAAAGCTGAAGAGGATTTTCAGAATAGGAGGGGTTTTTGTTATTTGCCTACTTCTTTTCCTATTCACATGACCAAAAGCAGCATCATTTATAAAGTCCTCACCTAGCCAGGCTCTGGGTACCATCACGTGATCTTGCCCAAAGGTGTGGGTGCCTTCCCTAACCCAATTGCCCATAATCTCGGGAACCTAAGTAAAACAGCTGAAATTACTTAATTTTAACTTATCTACAGGAACATCCTGATGCCTCTTGGCATTGCATTGCTGACCCCAAAACAGGCTGGAAAATTTGTAGCTCTAAGTGCAGGATTTGAGACATTTTGTCACCGAATATGAATTAAATATACTGTATACATGCACAATATACCTTTGCCCGATATACAGACTATTCTTAGCAAATGACCCAGAAGCATCTTACAGTATATGAAAAAAAGATTCAGTTAATAGGGAGAATGAGCTGTCCTTGCCCTCATGAAATCACATCTCCTTTTTGCATTGCAAGGGACACTCACTTTGGATAGTTATTGCAGTACTGAGTATAGATGTTAAAGTCTTGGCTCTGTTGGGAAAAGAGAGGGAAGATCAGTAAGGTATGTTCAATTCATCCCATTCCCTGATGTCAATCATTCAGCAAAAGCCTCTGCCAGATATCCAGCACAGATGCAAACACCAACCTCACTGGGTACATTTTTGGGGCTAACCCCCGTTCTCTTTGAATTTTTTTCAGCCCCCAGGCTGCAACTCATCCTCTTGATCACCCAGCAGAGCTCACAGTGTTTGGTGATTTTAAGGAAGGCTTTTAAGAATGAGAAAGGGGATCTGGTACTTCCAGCCCCATCCTTCTCTTCCTGTTTCTTAGCCAAAAATCATGTTCCTAAAATGGAGCCGTGATGCCATCTCTTCCCAGTGGCATAATGCCAGGCTGCTTCAGGGCCCGTGGACTGTCCACTCCTGCTTTAATGGAAGCAACCCAGTTAAGGGTGACAAAGCATTCACTCGGAGAAGGGCTTGCTGAACCACCCAACTATAAACCGTCAGAGATAAGCATAATGCAACATCAGTTCTATCTCCTTACCCTGTGCACAAAACACTGTGCCACAGCAACAGGGTCATTGTGGCAGCTATCCAGGTCCTGCAGTAGTTCACTGCACAGAAATCGAAAGAGAACGAATAATTATCAGCCAACTCAAGATAAAAAATTTGCATGTTATAGAAACCGAAAGCACACCCTCTCTCTCTTTCACACACACACACACACACACACACACACACACACAGAGCAAACAGGTACATGCTGGAGACAAACTTCAAAACAACCCTTAATTCACTCCAATTTCAGAATTAAATGCAGAGCAGCAGATCATGCAAAGGATTTGGGCCCAGTACCCACCTGCACAGGGAAAGCCTGTCCACCACTGTCAAAGGAACTAAAAACACAAGGCAGATGTTATATAGAAAGAGGGGACACACTGGCTAAACAACCACCTGGTTCTCCTGTCTTACTCAGCAGCCACCTGTATAGTCACGCTTGTTAACACTAATGACTTCAGGATCCCAAACTGAGAATACTGTATTTCCCCAATGTACTAAGTGTCTCATAGACACAAAGCGATGAGGCAATTTCTACCCCAAGGGACTTACAAGTTTAAGAAGACAAGACACAGGAGAGGAAGTAGATTTGCAAAGTTGGCAAGGAACTGAACCAAAAACACCCAGTAGCAAATTGGACTTAACCTGCCCTTGCTCCTTCTGCTCCTTATATATTACTCACACAAAGAGGACTGTTACTTCTCTGCTCCAGGAGTTCCAAGTCAATCATGGCAGGAGGATGCTGTTTGCTGCTAAACCACTCTCTTAGCCATAGTAAGACTGTGAGGTCCATGTCAGAGGCCTGGTTCACACATAATACCAAGCCATAACAGGCCTTGTTTTCAGTTTCACCATTATATGCAAAGCAGGCCACTATGGCTTATTCAACAAACCATGACTACAAAAATTCTGTTGCAGCATTCTATACAAACCAAACCAATGTTTTGAAAACAGATTCCCAGGGTGGGTGTGTTAGGGGTGGAATACCTAGCTTGGCTTTTACTTCCAATAAGATAAGGTAAAAGGGGGCATCATCTCTCTTTTGCATGGATTTATCAGAATGGTACTGTGTGTACTCTCCAACCTTTTACCCAGGATCCATTTAATATCACAACAGTCCGATTACCCAAAAATCTTAAGTTTGTGATAAGGATATATGGGAGAAGGTAGTCTTTCGGGTAATCTGATCCCAAGACATTTAAGGCTTTAAAGTTAATTCATATTGGGAATATCTTTTTAAAAATCGTAACAAGACAACTTATAGCTATGTGGACAAAGAAAAATTAGGGAAGGGACAAGAAATAAGGAGGACTAGGACCTAGACATACTGACAGGCCTAGGCCTCTCCATGCTCATTATCAAACACTGGGCTTAGGGCACCCTTGTGTTTCTTGGTTAGCCAAAAGGGGAAGCCATTTTCCTTCCTTGGTCCTTGCTTTTTAAGTCTGGTGGAAGTGAGGAAAATAAGTTGGTGGCAGCAAGTACTAGCTGAGGGCAATAATTGTTGCATCACCTTAGTTGGGTGGGTCAAAGTGGTGGTACAGAGCTTTACAGGGATAATTTAAAGAAAGCTTCTTCCTACCATACTTTATTCTTTAGAGAGGACTGAACCTGCATAGGGGAATTGTGTAAAATGAGCAACAACTGATATGACAGTGAAGCTCTAAGGACCATGTGTTATACTCACCTGTTCAGCTCATAGATGTCTTCAATGTTCCCAAAGAGTGCGCTGACTTGTTCTGGCCGCAACAACAGCTCCTGAGTGTCTATGATCTTCCCCAAGTAATTCTGCCAAGTCACATTATGCCATGAGCATAACCATGTAGCCAGTAAGCAAGAAAACAGGGCAGACCAACACCATGAGTTCTAACCATCAAAATGTGGGAGTTGTGGGGATGGTACCCTACTCAATGCCTTGAGGAGACATCCTATCTTCCATTGACTATAGCTCCCATTGGACACTCTTTGGTGCTTGCACCCTACCCAAACAATATCCATCAAGAAGCCATTTCCTTTTTACATAGCATCCCCAGCCAATTAGCACCAAAATCACTGGGACAACTTCAGCCAATCATGTGGATTCCGACCCACGATGCATCACTTTCACATAATTTGACATGACAGGGAAAAGGTCTTCCATGAATCTGTGTGGAAAAATGGCCAGCACACTGTGTGGAAAAGGGGCAGTGAAATTCCTGGCTGAGAGGAAGGTATAAAGGCGCTATTCCAGAAACACAGTGAGAGCCCCTTTGAAATGAAAGCTGCTTGAAGGTCTACAGCTCTTCCAGCTTCCAGTCTAGACCACCAGGGTCCCCCTTGGCTAGAGGAAGACTTCAAGTGGCAAAACTGGATGATGGGAGGACCTTATGACATATACAGAGTAGCAGTGAAGGCATGTATTCAGCATGACAGGCATGTCAGTCGCACTAACCTCTATGATGCTTCGTAAATCCTGCACATACATGCGTTCCGATTCCACAATCTCCAAGACAACACACTCCTGATAGCTTAGTTTGGAATGAGAGGCAGCAGAAGAAATGGAAGGGTTCCTCAGGCCTCTCCAGGGCCCTGAGGAGGCATTGTTGTTGGCATTGTTCAGCACTCCAGTCTTCAGAAGGGGAGAAGCATCAGCAGGTGTTTGCGCCATGTTATTCCAGTCATCCAAAACATGGGAAGCATTGATTAAAGTGGCAGGCAACTGCCTCATTGAATATTCTGAGACGCTCATGCTCGGAGCAGTAGAGATTGGGACTCTCTCATCTCTGCCAGGATATGGAGTAACCAAGAACCTGGAGTTTTCTGAGGGAAGAAAAAGCTTATTTAAAAATTGTGTAATGTTCATCTGAATTGTTCAAGGTGCCATAGATACATAACTAGGGAGCCAAACATGAGACATTTTCATTTTCTTGCTGTCAATGTGCATTGGTGACCTCTAGGTTGGAGTTCTCCATCTATATTGGAGGCAACAGTAAACACCAAGCCAATGGGAAAAAAGGAGGTTGCCTGCTCTGCTGGCTTCCTACACAAGCACAAACCCTAAGAGTGCTTGAAACTACTATTGCCACATGCATGAGAAATACTAGTTAGTCTGAACTAGCACAAATAATTTATCATGAAATGATCTAGCCTACTGTTAAAGATAGCTGGACATGGAAAGATACATGTATCATTTCTGATGGCATCAAACTGTTTATTAAACAATTCCTTTCCTTATCACCATCTGACCCGGGGAGGGGGGGGGAACAAAATGATACAAATCCATCTGAACAATACCCAGATGTATTAAAACATGTTTACCATCACAATCATACACGGCCTTTGTCGGAATGGAAATTATTGAATTGTGTTGGTCTTTGATCATAAATATCTCACATGAAGCAGCAGTGAGAGACAGGATTGCCAACATAGTCTCAGAACCCAAAAGCAAGCCATAAGTAAAACCTACTTGGAGCCTTTTCTGATCCCAATCCCCTTTTAACATTTCCTTCCTCAGCCATGTGCTGGATTACAACTCCCCCATCTCCAGCCATTCTGGGAAAAGTTCTTCACCTTAAATGGAACTCAGCATTCCACAACCCAAATACATCTTCTCCACAATACCGGTGCATGTCCTGTCGTGCCTTGTGATCTCCACCAAACCCTAAGGAGTTCAGCAGGAAGACAAACAAGTGGCAACAGGCCTGTGCTGTGTAGGAACCATGTACAATCAGCTGCCATCACTTTCATCTCTCTCTCTCCAGTTTCCTTCCCATTTCCATAAGAACACTTTCTCTGCCTCAAAACCAACATGTCAAAATCCTTCTGGGCCTTTGATACGGAAACCACCTCTGCTTTCTTAGAGAAAAACCCATCTTGTCCTCACCCAACACTTTAACAATCCCCAGTGGAAGCCTCTCCACAGTATTCGTCTCTTCGCAGATCAGCATCGTTCAGCGTCTCAGCCAGACACTGCAGATGGTAAATGAACATGGAGCAACCTATGAATCCCGAATAGTCAATGAAGGTATGGCGCCTCTTGATGTCACTCTTCCACACCACTCCTCTAGATAAGCGCCACACCTCAAAACTGGCACACTATTCCCCACTAAGGACTTTGACCAAGACACCCATTTCCTCCTCCCCCTCCAGATACAGGAAGGAGAGAAAAAGGCTCAGCTGTTCTGGTCTGAAAATGTCCAGAAATACTGTCATGTGTTACCAAGCCATTTAAATAGCACCTACGCTAATTATGGATTTCCCCCATCTCTCAAGTGGCCTAGGAGCCATGGGGTATATTTGCATGAAGCCATTCATCACAAGTCAAATCCCAAGTGACTCCCCAGGAACTCTTAGAAGATGTTTTTTTTTAAAGTCTCCTAAAATTTAATTGTATATTCTCCATGCTTAATTAACTTAATTACTCATTTTGATTTATCCAAAAATAGATGTGCAAATATATCAATTATTTGCTACTAAATGCCAAAGATATACAACAAAATCTGTTTTAATCTGTTTATGAAACATTATAAAAGGAAAATGAAACAGATAATAACGATTTTTGGCAGGCTTGAATAAAAAGTGTATTCACTACTAGAGACTCAACTGGAAAAGGATGTCTCTCTCTAAAAAGAAGATCATGTTTTCTTGATTTTTTTTAAACAAGGGGACTTTGAATCCTCAAAGCTTGTTTGATTTCCCATCATTCCACAGTGTGCCAATCTGCACAAAGATCTCTTGCAAAGGCAGGCTATTTGCAGCAATGTCCAGTCCTAATCACTGTGTCTGGAAAAGTTCATGCACAGGTCACTGGCAAGGAAAGAATTTCACACACTTCTAGAAGCAGCTAAGATTCTTATGTGTATGTCTAAAAATGGCTTTCCTAACATATTACCCTTTGGATACAACTGGACTGCAACACCCAGAATTCCCAAGACTAATCACAACAAACTTGAAGGACACCAGGTTAAGGAAGGTTGTTTTAGAAAGTAAAGAGAAAAATTGGCAAATGTGTTTGCATGCATGTGTGACGTGCTGGGGCACTAGTGAAGCGTTCATGGAACTTACTGACATCCAAACTCAATATTGTGTGATTTAACCTTTAACCCCAACTTGTCAGCCTAATATGCAGCATGCCCTCTGTCTCAAAAATGAGGGTCTTAGGCAGGTCTGACTCACACTAAAATTTGGGGTTATAAGGGTATTCATTAGATCTGATCAGGAGTAACTGGGTCCTTCCTTCCAAAAAAACAGCAGCAACCAAGGATCTCCTCCTGCTACTGAGAAGAAATGAGCATTCATATATGCAAGGCATAAATATAACAAGAATGATCCTTACAGTGATGTACAAATTCTAGCACAATAGTCAGAAACCCTAAAACTTGACAGTGCCTAAAACTTGACGGTGCCGGGAAAAGCAGCAACAAGCCAGGACAGCACTAGCAGAGATGGAGAAGATGATAAAATAAAATGGTGCAGACTCCTGGTGGCAGCAAAGCACAGAAACTGCTTCTGAACAAGCTTGCTAGGGCTTCCCTGTTAAAGTGTTGTTTGCTGAAGAGCAAGGGTGAACTGGGATAAAGCTGGCAGTGGGCTAACTGAGGGAGTGCGTTTGGCAGACTAAGCAGAAACATGCAGCCACTTAATGAGAAAAACAGAATTCAAGAGTCTATCAAAATCTATCATGGCTTCCGAAAGCGAAAGGATCCAGTGAGGGGAGCTTTGAGATAAACAGGGCATCAAAAGGTATGTAGGGGAGGAAGGAACTGCCTTTCCTGAATGCTAGGATTTGCTTTTGCCAAGCACTGCCCTTTGAAGGGATAAATTATATTTCCCTTGAACCTCTGCAAAGTCTTCTTCAACATTACCCAAACAAGCAGGGGTTGCACAATTTCTGCACTTAGCCTTTCAGTAGCACGCAGGTCACCAGATACAAAGTTAGGCAAGGCCAGGATAAAAACTAAATAGAATTTAATTAAATTTCAAGTTTAATTAAAATTAATGTAATAATACCCTACGTATTGTGTACTTTTCCCATTCTGTTACATTAAGTATTACAATTCAACAGTAACTTAACCAATTAACCAATTGACCAGATTTTCCCTGGTTGTAGTTTTAGTTATATCAAGTACTTAACATGTAACAGCCAAGTTTTCTCTCCCTCTACAATCACATGGGCCAGAAATGGGCTTTCTATTTTCATTCCAGTTTGCATTCAGTAATAATACAACTTATTAGGTAATCAGAATGAATTAGGTAATCAGAATGAATTTCAAAACATAATTCTTTTTACATCAACCAGCACAGCCCGAACATTTCAGGTACGTCAGAAGAAAAACCACGATTATAATATTATGTACAGCTCCGGGTATTTCAACTGAAAAAGGACACCTTAAAGCAGAGCTTTCCAAACTTTTAATGTTGGTGACACACTTTTTAGACATGCATCATTTCGCGACACACTCTTACAGCAAGGCACAAGGCAGGCACTAGGACCTGTGCGGAATCCTGGCAGGGCTCAGAGGCAGCAGCAACCGCGACACACCCAGACACTGCAGCCGACACACTAATGTGTCCCGACACACAGTTTGGAAAGCTCTGCCTTAAAGAAATGGTTTCAAATGGTGGTGTATGTGTAGCATAGGTGGGACTCAAAACTAATCTAGGTGGGATGCAGGGCAGGTTCCTGAAACTTCGTTTAAGGCTTTAGAACTTAGCATAAATGATATAGTCACTGCATGCCTATAAATAAATGCATGTCATGACTTCACACAGTCTTCCAGAAAACTAAATTCTCAAAACAAAACAAAGCAGTCTGACTTTCTACCACACCTTGCCCGTGAACTTTCACTAACATCTGATTCCATAGAATCGATGAGTTGAACTAAACAATAAAAATCGTCATCTTGCAAACATTTATTTCACTTTTGGGTTTCACTTTTACCCATGTGATAAAAAAAACCCCAGGAGGTAAGCAGCCCATATTTATGGGCCTTTCTCTATCAATTGATTCTTGGTTCACGGGAATCATATGCTCTCTGGAGAAGCTCAAGAACCCTGTGAAATGTTTAGATTAGGAGTGGGCACCAGTGTGCCTCTGGGAGTCACCCCCTGCAACCACAAGATGCCCTGTGTGGTTTTATTGATTGGCCACCTAGGAACACTGCGAATCAAAGAGCTGGCCCCCAGCTGTCGGTCATCCTAATTCCACGACACTGAGATCATGCCTACACAGCCATTGGCCTCACCCCCCTTACTCTCGGCAGCAGTTTCACACCACCATGTGAGCATCCCACATCCCATGCTCCACTCTTTTCTTCCATGGAACTGGTAACATTCTCCCCAGGTGGCCAATAGGAACGTGCTGAAACTGATTGCATCCCACTCTCATTCTTCATTTGCTCCATCTGCTTTTTGCGGGAAGGAAAAAAAGGAGGAAAATTAAACCAGTCACTATGTAAGAGGAGGAGTGAAGCCTCCTCAGAGCAACTGGGAAGTGTGGAGGAGTGGTGTCAAGGAGCCATGGCTTCTTGGCTACAGGAACAGGTGAGGAAACGTTGGGGGGAGCCCCCGCCAATAGGAAAACCCCCATACAAACACCAGTTCTAGAGGATTAAAAAATATATTTTGCAGTGTTTCCTCTGGAGCAGGAGCTGAACCACAGAAAATGGGCTTAGCTTCCCAAAACCCAGGCAGCACTGCCATGTGGAAGAAGCCCAAGAGACATTCTTAGAAAATAAAGATGGCCAGGGCCAGAAGCTGTCCTTCACTCTGAAATGCTCTTGGCTGCCCCTCATTCCCCACCCAGAAAGATATCTGCCTGATAAGGAAACTGCTGGAGTGTGACAGTAAACCAAGCAAGGAAACGAGTTATTGCTGTACAGCAATGGAAATTAGACGTGATGTAACTCAATGGGAAAAAGGAGGAAACAGAGTATCTTAGGGAGGCTGCAAACCGGAAGAAGGGGAAAAAAAAGTAGGATTGATTGGGCGTGGGTGGATGGATAAGAAAGTGAAAAGGAGTGACTGGGGTGAATGGATCTTGCACGCTAAACATATTACGTAAGAAAGACAAAGTTTCAGGGTTGATCTTGAGTGACAGCGGTTAAAATGAATGGACTCATAACCCACGTCTCCACTGCATTTTTGCTGGCTGCACCAGTCTGCCTTCTATAAAACAGGGGTCTGTGACTAGCTGCACCCCAGCCCAGCAGCCATTTTCTGATGGTGTTCCTGGTTGCCTCCTTTAAAGAACCAGCCGCTTTTGCTTAAGCTTGGAGGCAGGACCTTTTCCTCCCACCCTTAAAAGCCTCTCCTTTTCTTTCCTTTCCTTTCCTGAAAAGAATACAGATTATGAAGAAGGTGTAAAGAAGAGATAACAAGAAGAAAGGGTAGAGGGCAGAGCTGTAATATATTTAAAGGTATCTAATATATTAATGTATATACTTAGAAATTATACAATACATTGTATAATGTATAATATTGTTGTATGTATTGTAGTGTTGCATGTTGTATTGTATTAACGTTGATGTATGTCTATGTAAATAAAAATTAAAAAAAAAAGCCTCTCCTGAACGAGAACTTCTTGAAGCATTCATTTGAAAGTGATCCATGCTTTTTATGTTTAGAAATTTATTCCAAATTAAAGGCAGCCAGGAGATGTTGGGCTTGGGTAAGGCTGTGGTTTTCAGGGAATACTCTGCAAATTCTAAATTCATTCTCTGGATTCGTTTTGACTGTCTGACTTTGAAATGGCTGCAAAGGTAAGCCTTGCATGATTTTGGAATACGCTACAATTCTGGTTATGGATGTCCTAATCTAGGGGGTCACTGGTGGTTGCCAGGGAAACATTTGCTCTGTTTTGCCCCCTCCCCCTTCCAAAGCATGAATCCGTCACTTCTACTACAGTCCGCTCTTTGTACAAACATCTATTATCAGCAAGCTTTGTTTTTCAACTGGCTTGTTCCAAGACTAAGAATAAGCAAAAACACTTTGCCAGTATGCTGTCCTGCCTCCTAATAAATCTGCATAGCAATACATTGTAAGTCAAGCTGTATTCAGTTGCTCTCTAGCAATTAAGGTACTGAACTAAGACTGGAAAGACCTCAGCCTGGAAGCTGAGTGGGTGATGTTGGGCCAGTCCTCAATTCTTGGCCTAATTTACTTCACAAAGTTGTTGTAAGAAACATCAGAATAGAGAGTGCTGTGCATGTCATTTGGAGCTCCTGGAAAAAAGGCAGGATATAACTCAAACCGTTTACTTCCATGTAAAGCGGGCATGAGAATGCCACCGGGCACTTCAGAATGCTTGAATAGTTATTTGTACAACTTTGGGGAGGCTCAAAGGAGTACCAGCAAATCATTAGGTGAGAAAAAGAGCTGCTGGAATCGCACGGCTTTGTCAGACAGCATTCTGGGAAAACTCCAACAACACATTTTAAAAACTACAGTGCAGTGGCCTGGCCCAACTCCACTGGCATTAGCAGGGCTCACCCAATAAGGAGCAGCATCCCATTGCAGTGGGCATAGGGTTGGACAGGAGCAGCACGGACATTGTTTTTCGGGCTTCTTAGCACATTCAAGTTACTCTTAACTTAGTGGAGCCTAACAACCATTTTTTCTTTCTGCAGCTCATGCATTAGTGCAGAGCTTTCCAAACTGTGTGTCGGGACACGTTAGTGTGTCGGCTGCTCTGTCTGGGTGTGTCGCGACTGCTGTTGCCTCCGAGCCCTGCCAGGATTCCGCGCAGGTCCTAGTGCCTGCCTTGTGCCTTGCTGCCTCCAAACCTGCCCTGCCAGGTTTCCGTGCAGGTCCTAGTGCCTGCCTTGTGCCTTACTGCCTCCAAACCTGCTGTGATTCTGCGCAGGTCCTAGTGCCTGCCTTGTGCCCTGCTGTAAGAGAGTGTCGCAAAATGATGCCCTGCTCTAAGAGTGTGTCGCAAAATGATGCATGTCTAAAAAGTGTGTCACCAACATGAAAAGTTTGGAAAGCTCTGCATTAGATTATGTAGAACTCCAGAGTCTTACCTATTAAACCAAGTTACATATAAATAATGATTCCAGCACATGAACATAGTGGCAGAAATGGCCAGGTTTTCATAGTAGTATACAAAGAAAAGTGGCATGATTGGGTGACAAGCAGCAAAAGAACAAACGAGAGGGAATAAAGGCTAATGCCAGTGACAGGACAAATACTAACAAGAAGTCAAGGCTCTAGAAGATGAGCTTATCTTTTTTAAATAAAGGCTGTGTTGGGATATACCATAACTCTATTTTTTATACAGAGGATACTTTAAAACGGTATGAGTTACACTGAAAAGAGAGCGATTCAGCAGAGTATCAAAAGTATATCCATGGACTTAGTGCCAATAAGTAATTCTTGATGACAATTTTTCCCCCCAAGCCGTCCACTGTATCACCAAACATAATACTGAAATTGCTTGCTAAGGTAACATCTCAGCTACTTGTTACGGATATCTGGTTTTCTAATTATGCACCTTCCAATTTAAAACTCCACATCAACCAACTGCAGTAATCAGCAGCTATCACTAATTGAACACTTATGAAGGTTCTCCGCCATTGCCCTCGTGAGGAAGACAGACTCAAAATATTTTACCTTGTGACTCTGTCCTCAAAGTCCTTCAACACAACAGAAATACATAATAAAAAGGCTTGGTTCCCACGTGGCGCTAAGCTATGATGTGGTTTGCTGGTAACAGTTTCTATCCATTCTAACTTAAGGCAGGGGTTAGTTAACTTTTTCAGGCCCAGGGCACCCTTGTGCCGTATCCTGGGTGCCCCTATCCCCAAAGCACCTGAAATTCTGTAATACAAATTCCTTAATACCTTCTTGTCCTCGTTCAGAGGTTTTGCATTGTCATCTCATTATTTCTGCAGCATTTCATCTACTTTGAATTAAAGTGGGGGGAGGCCATGGGTGCCGTTTTGGTGATGACAGGTACCCTGGTGGCCAGAGGTCCCATATTGCCAACTCCTATTTTATCCTTAATGGCAAACCAGGTCACTATCGCCTGTGGTCTGAATAAATGGATAAATATATCTTAAGTTAGTGTGATGTTCAAATAAGGCCAGAGAAAAGGCTAACACATTAAACCAGGAATCCCTAACATTTGGGAGTCAGTGGGCATATTTGTATTTTGGAGATGATGATGATAAGGATGATGATGAAATAAATTTATATCCTGCCTTTTTTCAGAGTAGCCTCACTCTAGAGCCTTCCTGGTTATTTCCCCTTAGGTTAGGTAGAGTGGCTTTAGTCTGGCAAGATTCTGTCTGTACGGTGTGAGCAAATAAAGAACTGAAGTTTAGCTGGATTGATTCCTTGTCCTTCTTGGGCTGGGCCTGACAGTTGACCTGAGAGAAAGAGAGAGACCGGCTCAAAGTTATCCAGTGAGCACCCATGGCTGGAGGTGGGGTGGGATGGGATGGGATGGAACCTCCCCAGGGTCAGTATAACACTTTATCCTCTATAACACACCAAATGGGATATGGACGCTGGCTAATCTCCAAGGGAGATGACTGGTGCTCCTGAGCACCACATTGTGGAACCATTAATTAAATGAACGTTGGGCTCTATAATAAAATAGTACAGTACAAAGTAACACTTTACCAGCATCACTTGTTTTATCTCTGGGTTTTTTTTAATCCTTTTCTTTAGAAACCATTCATTCACTGGGCTAATAACCTTCCTTTCCAACCAGAACTCAAAGCAACATACATGGCATCCTCCCCTCCCTTCCGTACCACACTCCTATAAAGTAGATCGGACTGACAACGACCAGCTCAAAGGCACCCAGGGAACTTGTGAATTTCTATGGATGAGGGTGGGTATCTGTGTGATGATATCATTAGGGAAATGACATAATCAGCTATTCAATGACATTATCTCACAATGACATAAATCCCTGCAATGCCCTACTCTCCGTTTCAACAGACTTTCCTCAAAAATGGTCATTCCCTCCCTACATTTAACATCCTGTTAAACTGAGGTTCCACTGTTATCTGATTTTGTCCTCCATTAATATATGTGAATAACTCTTAATTCTATCTCTGGGGCCATTTTAAGTATCTCCCCAGTGTGAATCAAGAAGAATTCTGGCCAGACCAGAGAAAAAGCAGAGTAGGGGAAATGTGGCTTTTAGAATTCTTTCTAACCCCTTCATAATAGATCCCTTCTAGATCCCTTGCTGGAAAATATGGAGAAAGGCTTAGAATGGAACAGTAGGCCACTGCCCACTTGCCTCCCCCATACAGATGCAGGAGTCCCTCCTAGGTTTTTTTTCTCCACAGCACCTCACTAAATCCAGCCCATTTTCAACCTTGGCTTTTCTTTTGCCGGCTTCTCCTTTCACACCAAATGTGGTCCAGTTCTGTTCAGTTTGGGGAAAGTTATCCTGCTGACAAGACAGGTAGACAACACATTCCTGAGCCCCTTTACATGATTCCTTTCCACTGGGATGGAAAGAATGGAAAGGCAACCACCTCACTCCATTTTCTAATCTGGCTGGGACCAATTTGCAGAGCTTAGAAAGTATGCATCCTTCTTCTCCACCACCCTAGGACTGCTCTATCTGAAACAGTTTTATGTAAAGATCTGAAACAGAAACTGGTCAATTCATTTTTCCAAACCCAAGCCACTGTCACCATTTGAAATTTCATTTTTAAAAGGAAATTAATCCATCATGATTTGTCTTGTGGCTCTATTTTACAATAGTTTAAAGACTTTGAAAAACTATGTGTTGAATGTCTATCAAAGAAATCAAGTCAGCAGCAAAATAGGCATCTTAATAGCCAGAATTTATTACACAGTAGTATTATACTAATAAGTACAGTCAGAGCTGCTGTTAATGGAGTAACGTATCTAACTGGCAGCTTTAATTCTATCCTGCATTTTGGGAAACTGAGATGGCGTTCCAAATACTGAAGCACATTTTTGTCAAAAAATGGAAGTTGCATTTGAGAAATCAAGTCTAGAGTTTGCAGATGTTAGGGGATTCATAAGAACCATAGCATATGATGCTTGAGCTGCCATCAGGAGGAATAGCAGTATAAAAATAAAATAATATAAGCTCCCCATCTCTCTCATCTGGACATCCAACAGTCTGGCTGACCCTTACCAGACCACAATTACCACAAAATCATTCCCACACCCCTGTACAAGTATGAGCATTTGCCTGGTTATTTTGTGACACTATGATAAAACTAGAACACAATGAGATTTGAATCAAATGGACCCAGAAACAAACTCTTGCTTTAAAGATGCAGAGGGCAAGTGATCAGGTCTACTGGAAGACAGACTCTCTCAGAACCTGAATCAAATCTGAATTAGACTGTTTCTGGACTAGAAAGGATTTCTTACAGTCATGGCTTACACCAAAATTGCTTTAAATGGATTTTCATTTGTTTGAATGAAATATTATCTGAATCAAAGATTGCTTTAAAGAAACTATACTGGGTTTTTCTATCCATTCAACAGAATTTGCAAAAATAAAAGTTAGCATTTTCTTTCAGTTCACAAAAAGGTTTAATAAATAAATACACTGAAGAAATACTCTATTTCTTGAAGTCTGAAAAGTGAAGATAATGCAGATAATTAGAATTAAAATAAGCAGTTGAGGCATCCAGCGGAAGCCATGACGACAAATGTCATGATATTACACAAATGATGCAAATTATATAATTGGTGTCATTGACACAATGACATCATGACACAAGTGATGTCACTTGTCCCCGTGTGGATTCCTATGATCAGCAGTTAAAATCATCACATCTTTGTAGCATTCTTATTTGACCATGGAGAAATTGTTATAGAACTTATATTGGTTAGAACAGTTTAGAATTAAGAAAACTAGCATACGAGTAATGTTAAAAAGACTTTACATTACTATTGCTTAAATATATTTAATTTTGTACGATGATTGTGATATTCTTAGATAGCTTCACTGTAATGTAATACACTGATGCAGAGAAAGAAGTTTTATGTTAACATAACATAGACAAGTGAGATTTGTTCTTGCTTTAGTAACTTCAAAAGTTAGCACTAGCTTTGATTAGTTTTGCTGTTTCAATAATCAATATATATTATCTCACATAATTCATTTTTGGTATATTGTTATATTGCATAATTATTTTTATTTATTATATTTATTTTTAACAAGGTTTCTGAGAATCCAGGTAAAAAGTGCATTCTGACCTAGCCAACCCAATAAGGTGGTCTTTAGTGCCAAGAACAGAACATTTGGAACGGGAAATGTTAATTATTGATAGTAGGGTTCAGATGCAAAAGCCATCAAGAAAACTAGGATCAAAGAAATTTGTAAAAGTTGGCTGAACAAGCCATCAATACAGGGTGAGTTTTATTTTATTTATTTTTTAAAAAAATATCCCACCTTTATTATTTTTATAAATAACTCAAGGCAGCAAACATACCTAACACTCCTTCCTCCTCCTATTTTCCCCACAACCACCACCACCCTGTGAGGTGAGTTGGGCTGCGAGAGAGTGACTGGCCCAAGGTCACCCAGTCGGCTTTCATGCCTAAGGCAGGACTAGAACTCACGGTACGTATCCAACAGCTAATGATAAATCACAGTGCCAACAGCAGGCATAGCATCAGAAGAGTAGTGACCACTAAGAGAAGGAAGCTTTATAGAAATGCTACCAAAGACAATAGGGAAACACCTTCTTGGAAGCTAGGGAACAAATTACTTAATTCCTTGGACTATGGACTATGTTATCGGACTCTTCAGAGATGATGCAAAACCATTCTGTTCTCTTTTCTTCCTTAGCTAAAGGAAAGTTAAGAAAGGAAAGCAGCGTATATTTTTATCATACTGTCAGTTTTTATTACTGTATACTGTAATCATTATGAAATGTAGGAATCAGTTTATATGTTTCCACTACTTATTTATTTATTTATATTTCTAACTTATATCACCGCCCATCTCCCCCCATTTCCAGAGGGGACTCTGGGCGGTTTACACAAAGCCAGCAATTAAAACATATAAAAACTTATAAAATACAATACATAATGTATCTCTATATAAATTAATTAAATATATAAGACCCAAGAGGCTCTGATGTTAAGTTTAAAAGAACTCTAGGGAGCAAGTCTGTGGCTTGAATCATGTCAACTGGATTTCTATTTTCTTAGTGGAAACGTTTCACTCCTTATCCAAGGAGCTTCTTCAGTCTGAGTAAAGTTAGTAAGGGACTTAGAAACAAACATCTCAAAAATAACCATGACCTAGCCCCAGGTGCAAGGTCACACAGCCAGCCTAGAAACATATTTAAGGATTCCCTTACTAACTTTACTCAGACTGAAGAAGCTCCTTGGATAAGGAGTGAAACGTTTCCACTAAGAAAATAGAAATCCAGTTGACATGATTCAAGCCACAGACTGTTCCACCTGGATGACTGAGAACCTTCATAGACATCTAGGGAGCAAGCCAACCCCAAGAGGAGCTATTACTCCCCCCATCCCAAGCGAGGTGGCAGAGCCAGGTCTTCAGTTGTTTCCGGAAGGTCATAAGTGTGGGGGCTTGCCTCACCTCCAGGGGCAGAATATTCCAGAGGGCGGGTGCCACTGCCGAGAAGGCCCGCCTCCTGGCCCCCGTCAGATGGAATTCTCTTGTAGACGGGGTCCGTAGCAAGCCCTCTCTCCATAACCGGGTGGGGCGGGTCGATGCTCTGGGGATGAGGCGGTCCTTTAGGTAACCTGGTCCCATGCCATGTAGGGCTTTAAAGGTAACAACCAACAACTTGAATTGGACCCGGAAGCAAACTGGTAACCAATGCAGCTCGCGCAGCAGAGGTGTCACATGTGCTGATCTTGGGGCACCCATAACTGCGCGCGGAGCTGCATTCTGGACCAGTTGAAGCTTCCGGATACTCTTCAAGGGTAGCCCCACGTACAGTGCATTGCAATAGTCTATATGGGAGATGACCAGGGCATGAGTGACTGTACGGAGGGCGTCTCAGTCCAGGAAAGGGCGTAGCTGGCGCACAACTCCAAGTTGTACAAATGCCCTTCTGGCCACGACTGCCACCTGCTCTTCAAGCAGGAGTCGTGAGTCCAGAAGGACACCCAGGTTCCGCACTGTGTCTGAACGGGGTAGTGCCACCCCGTCCAGATCTAAAGATGACAACTCCCTAGATCTCGAGGCACCATCAATCCACAGACACTCCGTCTTACCAGGGTTCAGCTGAAGCCTGTTGTTCCCCATCCAGGCCCCCACAGCCTTCAAACACTGAGAAAAGGCAGCCACTGCATCACTTAGCTCACCCGGGATGGAGATATATAGTTGAGTATCATCAGCATATTGATGATACCTCATCCCGTGTTGGTGGATGATCTCACCCAGCGGTTTCATGTAGATATTAAATAGGAGAGGGGAGAGAACCGAACCCTGCGGCACCCCACAAAGTAAGGGCCGAGGGTCGGACCTCTCATCTCCTATTACCACCGATTGGGATCGGCCCTGGAGGAAGGAGGTGAACCAGCGTAAAACCATGCCGCCCACCCCCAACCCCCTAAGCCGTACCAAAAGGATACCATGGTCGATGGTATCGAAAGCCGCTGAGAGGTCAGGAAGAGCCAGGATGGATGCACTGCCTCCATCCCGCACCCGCCAGAGATCATGGGGGGAGATGGGCGGTGATATAAGTTAGAAATATAAATAAATAAATCATCAGTAAGTGCGACCAATGCAGTTTCTACCCCATATCCCGGCCTGAATCCTGACTGGAAGGGGTCTAGATAATCCGTATCATCCAGAATCCTCTGGAGCTGTAATGCCACCACTTTCTCAACCACCTTCCCCAAAAAGGGGAGGTGGGAGACAGGACGAAAATTGTCCAGCACTATAGGGTCCAGCGATGGCTTCTTGAGGAGGGGGTGCACCAGCGTCTCCTTAAAAGCCGCCGGGAACACTCCCTCTCCCAAGGATGTAATAACCATCGCATGGACCCAGCCACATGTCACCTCACTGGCTGCTTTCACCAGCCAGGAGGGGCATGGGTCAAGATGACAAGTAGTGGCCCTTACAGTCCGGAGGATCCTGTCCACTTCCTCAGGCCCAAAAGGATCAAACCGTTCCCAGATAACCGGGCATGGACGTTCCCTCGGCATCTCCCCAGACCAAGGGTCGGAATTGGCGGCTCGCGAGCCAGATCTGGCTCTTTGGCCTCCTGACGCTGGCTCTTTTTCCATCTTTGCCGACCGACATCAGAAAGCCGGTCTCCGGAAGCGGCGCGAACCCTGGAGAAGACGCTGAGACAGAGACGCTGATTGGTGGAGGCTCAGAAGGAAGGGCGCCCCCACCAATCAGCGTCCCTGTTTCTTCTCCAGGAGAAGAACCCTGGAGAAGAAACGGAGACGCTGATTGGTGGCAGCGCCCTTCCTTCTGAGCCTCCACCAATCAGCGTCCCTGTTTCTTCTACAGGAGAAGAACCCTGGAGAAGAAACGGAGATGCTGATTGGTGGCAGCGCCCTTCCTTCTGAGCCTCCACCAATCAGCGTCCCTGTTTCTTCTACAGGAGAAGAACCCTGGAGAAGAAACGGAGATGCTGATTGGTGGCAGCGCCCTTCCTTCTGAGCCTCCACCAATCAGCGCGCGCCAAAGCGCCCCCTTCCACGCGATTGGCTCCCGCCCGCAAACCCCGCCCCCTGGCTCTCGAGCACTTCAAAATGTGCACGAGCATACCAAAATGGCTCTCGGCTCAAAAAGTTTGCCGACCCTTGCCCCAGACCATGCATCACGCTTGGAGTCCAACTTAGAACGTGATTTACTTATCAGTGATTTGTCATCAAGTTGTGAGCCTTGCAATAAATGTTAAAGTGCATCAAAAAGGAAAACCAAAACCCAGCTTTCAAAGAATAATTATGTTAAGGTTACCCTTCTTACAGGGAAGGTAGGTCCAATGGAACAAAATCAAGATTCAGATCTATCACATCTTCACAACTCTATATTGGAAGAAGCAACAACCAGCTGAAAATATTGGATGTGGCTATGGGGTGGCTTCCATGGCATTTGCTGGACCCTAAGAAATGGCTGCACAGCCAATCTTTTAGGAATCCTTACCACAGCATGACCTCAACCGTGGAAAAGCTTCTTTTTTTTTTAAGGTTCCCCCCGCACATTTCTGCAGTCATGTCCGACTCTAGGGGCCGGTGCTCATCTCCGTTTGTTAGCCGAAGAGCCAGCGCTGTCCGAAGACACTTCCACGGTCATGTGGCCGCATGACACGCGCAAAACGCTGTTAACTACCAACCGAAGTGGTACCTATTCATCTACTTGCATTTGCATGCTTTCGAATTGCTAGGTTGTCAAGAGCTGGAGCTAGTGTGGGAGCTCACTCCGTCATGCAGGGCTAGGGATTCGAACCTCCAAACTTGCGATCTTCCAATCGACAAGCCTGGCGTCTTACCCGCTGAGCCACCACGCCCCAGAAAACCGGCCCAGAAAAGCTATACACTATCATTTTCTGGTACTCATAAAAAAGTATATTGAGGGTAACATCAATACAGATTATTTAAATGTTCAAGTTTCTACTAGATCTACTTATTCAACCCTGAGGTGCTATAACCTAATCATAGCAATTCCAAAATTTTTGTTTGTTGTTGTTGTTGTTCAGTCGTTTAGTCGTGTCCGACTCTTCGTGACCTCATGGACCATAGCACGCCAGGCCTTCCTGTCCTCCACTGTCTCTCGGAGTTTACTCAAATTCATGTTCATTACATCGGTGATGCTATCTAACCATCTCATCCTCTGCTGTCCCCTTCTCCTTTTGCCTTCAGTCTTTCCCAGCATCAGGGTCTTTTCCAGTGAGTCCTCTCTTCGCATTAGGTGGCCAAAGTATTTGAGCTTCAGCTTCAGCATCTGTCCTTCCAATGAGCAGTCAGGGTTGATTTCCTTTAGGATTGACTGGTTTGACCTCCTTGCAGTCCAAGGGACTCTCAAGAGTCTTCTGCAGCACCACAGTTCGAAAGCGTCAATTCTTCGGCGCTCAGCCTTCCTTATGGTCCAACTCTCACAGCCATACATTACTACTGGGAAAACCATAGCTTTAATTATACGGACCTTTGTCGGCAAGGTGATGTCTCTGCTTTTTAATATGCTGTCTAGGTTTGCCATAGCTTTCCTCCCAAGGAGCAAGCGTCTTTTAATTTCATGGCTGCAGTCACCGTCTGCGGTGATCTTGGAGCCCAAGAAAATAAAATCTGTCACTGCTTCCATTTCTTCCCCTTCTATTTGCCAGGAAGTGATGGGACCAGATGCCATGATCTGAGTTTTTTTAATGTTGAGTTTCAAGCCAGCTTTTGCACTCTCCTCTTTCACCCTCATCAAGAGGCTCTTTAGTTCCTCTTCACTTTCTGCCATTAGGGTGGTATCGTCTGCATATCTGAGGTTGTTGATATTTCTCCGGGCAACCTTAACTCTGGCTTGTGATTCATCCAGCCCAGCATTTCTCATGATGTACTCTGCATATAAGTTAAATAAGCAGGGTGATAATATACAGCCTTGTCGTACTCCTTTCCCAATTTTGAACCAGTCGGTTGTTCCATGTCCGGTTCTAACTGTTGCTTCTTGACCCGCATACAGGTTTCTCAGGAGACAGGTAAGGTGGTCTGGTACTCCCATCTCTTTAAGAATTTGCCACAGTTTGTTGTGATCCACACAATCAAAGGCTTTAGCGTAGTCAATGAAGCAGATGTTTTTCTGGAACTCTCTTGCTTTTTCCATGATCCAGCAAATGTTGGCCATCTGATCTCTAGTTCCTCTGCCTCTTCGAAACCCAGCTTGCACTTCTGGTAGTTCTCGGTTCACATACTGCTGAAGCCTAGCTTGTAGGATTTTGAGCATAACCTTGCTAGCATGTGAAATGAGCGCAATCGTACGGTAGTTTGAACATTCTTTGGCATTGCCTTTCTTTGGAATTGGAACGTAAACTGACCTTTTCCAATCCTGTGGCCACTGTTGAGTTTTCCAAATTTGTTGGCATATTGAGTGCAGCACTTTAACAGCATCATCTTTTAGGATTTTAAATAGCTCAGCTGGGATACTGTCTTCTCCACTAGCTTTGTTGTTAGTAATGCTTCCTAAGGCCCACTTGACTTCACGCTCTAGGATGTCTGGCTCAAGGTCAGTGACCACACCATCGTATTTATCAGGGATATTAAGATCTTTGTTGTATAGTTCTTCTGTGTATTCTTGCCACCTCTTCTTAATCTCTTCTGCTTCTGTTAGGTCCCTGCCTTTTTTGTCCTTTATCATGCCCATATTTGCACAAAACGTTCCCTTGATATCTCCAATTTTCTTGAAGAGATCTCTAGTCTTCCCCATTCTATTGTTTTCCTCGATTTCTTTGCATTGTTCATTTAAGAAGGCCTTCTTATCTCTCCTTGCTATTCTCTGGAAATCTGCATTCAGTTGGTTATATCTTTCCCTTTCTCCCTTGCCTTTTGCTTCCCTTCTTTCCTCAGCTATTTGTAAAGCTTCATCAGTCAGCCACTTTGCTTTCTTGCATTTCTTCTTCTTTGGGATGGTTTTAGTTGCTGCCTCCTGTACAGTGTTATGAACCTCCATCCATAGTTCTTCAGGCACTCTGTCTACCAGATCTAATCCTTTAAATCTATTCCTCACCTCCACTGTATATTCATAAGGGGTATGATTTAGGTCATACCCGAGTGGTCTAGTGATTTTCTCTACGTTCTTCAATGTAAGCCTAAATGTAAGCTCATGATCTGAGCCACAGTCAGCTCCAGGTCTTGCTTTTGCTGATTATTTCAAAATACTAATATTTTAATAATAAATTTTAATAATTTAATAATTTAATAATAAAATTCCAAAATACTAATATAAAAAGAGGTCCATTAATCCATTGCCTTTTATCTACGCATCTGTTAATAATGATCATCAAAATTCCCATGGCCTTAAGTCTGCAAGTACCAACATCATGTTCTCCAGATATATAACATTTCCTAGCCACCCTGGCCCCTGCAGTGACAGCTGAAAGCCAACACATTTGGAGAGTAATACATTGGGGGGAAATTGATCAGGTTCCACTTCCTGTGGAGGTTCATAGACAAATTATAGTTGCAGCACCACCCTGTGGACAGAATGCCATCAGCAGGGCCTGAAGCGAATTCCACCAAGCTTTGGGTGGTTAAGAATTATGCAGGAAGTTATTCTTTGGGAGCTTTACTGCAAAGCTTTTGTGGTTACTAATGACACAACTGGCTGGTTGAACTCAAGTATTAGGAAGATACTTGAAATAGCATTGTAACTACTACAAGCATATATTTTTGGGTTACCCTTGCATTAAGCTAGAGGTAATGAACTTGTTTTGGCCTCAGGACTACACCGGTCACTGGACTGGGAAGGGCTGAAAATAGGGGACAGGATTAAAGGGCAACTTTGTTCAGGTACGAACATCAATCTGAAATCCTCCCAAAACTAGGGAAAAGCCCCTTTTGGAGTGGTTTTGGGCTTTCAAAGTGTGCACCTCCTAAGGCATAGCTTTCCAAACTGTGTGTCGGGACACATTAGTGTGTCTGCTGCAGTGTCTGGGTGTGTCACAGCTAATGCTGCCTCTGAGCCCTGCCAGGATTCCGTGCAGGTCCTAGTGCCTGCCTTGTGCCTGGCTGCCTCCAAACCTGCTGTGATTCCGCGCAGGTCCTAGTGCCTGCCTTGTGCCCTGCTGTAAGAGAGTGTCGCGAAATGATGCCCTGCTGTAAGAGTGTGTCACGAAATGATGCATGTCTAAAAAGTGTGTCATCAACATGAAAAGTTTGGAAAGCTCTGTCCTAAGGCATCCATTTTTCCCCTTAACCCCCCCCCAACCTACAAATCAGAACCAGACTGAACATTTTAGCTTTTACACAGAAAGAGCTTCAGAGGCTACAACTGGGGTGATGAGGCAGCATGAAGCCTAAAGCATTAAACCATGGCTTATTTAACCATGATTTGTTGAATAAACTACAATTCGCTCAGTTCACGCAATATATTAAGGCAAAGCTAAGCAAGCCAAATTACTGTATAGCACAGAGGTGCAAGAAGTGCAGTACAAAAGCTGTCCACAGTCACTAGCATGGCTTTTGTGACCCCCAAAGTAGGAAGGGCCAAATTGTCAGACCTTTTTTTGCATTTTGGGCAGGTCTGTAAGTCTGTAATGAGAGCCAGTTTGGTCTAGTGCAGAGCTTTCCAAACTGTGTGTCGGGACACGTTAGTGTGTCAGCTGCAGTGTCTGGGTGTGTCGCGGCTGCTGCTGCCTCCAAACCTGCTGTGATCCACGCAGGTCCTAGTGCCTGCCTTGTGCCTTGCTGCCTCCAAACCTGCTGTGATTCCGCACAGGTCCTAGTGCCTACCTTGTGCCCTGCTGTAAGAGTGTGTCGCAAAATGGTGCCCTGCTATAAGAGTGTGTCGCGAAATGGTGCCCTGCTGTAAGAGTGTGTCGCAAAATGATGCACGTCTAAAAACTGTGTCACCAACATGAAAAGTTTGGAAAGCTCTGGTCTAGTGGTTAAGGCAATGGGCTAGAAACCAGGAGACTGTGAGTTCTAGTCCCGCCTTAGGCATGAAAGCCGGCTGGGTGACTTTGGGCCGGTCGCTCTCTCTCAGCCCAACCCACCTCACAGGGTTCTTGTTGTGGGGAAAATAGGAGGAGGGAGGAGGATTAGGTATGTTCCCCGCCTTATTTATAAATATATATATACAGTATATATATATATAAAGGTGGGATAAAAAAATATTTTAAGAAAAGGGTACCAAAAGCCTTGGAGATCCTTAAGGCACCCAAAGACCCCCTTAAAACCTCAAAATGGCTCCTAAAGTAGGCTCTGGCCCTGCCTACTTTCGTAGGGCAGCCCTCAACATACCCCACAAAGCTTGGGGTGGGCCCAAAGTGGAGAGAGACTTTGAACCAACCCAGCCAATATCATATCCGTGGCAGCAGAAAGCAGGCACAGGACACCACCTTTTTCCATAGCACTAGCAAATAAAAGAGAGTATCAATGACTTTATAAATTGCCTATTGCTCACAGTGGTTTCAAGGTCCAAAGAAATTCAATAGGACAGGTTTTATCATGACTCTCACATGCAATATAAAATACAAAGTCCATCTTGGCACATTTGTAATCCAGCAGGAATGGCTACCATTCCTCATACATTTCAACTATTAATGGCTGTGTTTGGGAAAAAAGGGATTCTCTGAAACCATATGGAACAAACCTTATCCTTCAGTACCGAGATGATGCTATGTAGGATATTATATGTGCTGATAAAATGTATACAGCTAGTTCTTCCTGCTACTAATACAGCAGGACCTAAGGTTAGCTCCAGGATTACAAAAAATGTTGTGCATGGTTTTATCATGGCAAAACTTCTCTACCAAATTTTTCTGCGAATAAATTTTCTATTGCTGAAATTGTATTCTTCCATAAAATGAATTAATGGATACAGTAATAATTAGCTTATCTTTCATGGGATTGACTGTAAGTAGAATGCATGCAGATATATTAAGTACAAATGTGTAATATTTTGGCTATGCTCAATGTTAGCTATGCTAGTAGTTCTCAACAACTTCATTTCTTTCTTAAAATTTAGCTAGGTGAGACATGTTATTGTATTGTCACTTGAAAACACGAATATTCCAATAAAAATAATTCCCATATCATTGCATCAGTTTCTACATCACACTAAAGCCTAGTTTTGTTCAAGCATGTTTTGTTTAAATCACAGTTGGTTGGGTTTATACAACACGAAGCCAAAAAGAAAGCTACAAACTTAGTATAATCTATCAACCCAGCCTACTGTTGTTGTTTCATTTTTTTTCCTTATCAAAGTTTCATTTTAGCTAGCATAGGGAGAAAAAAAGCTTTTAAATAGCATAAAATTAACTTGGCACGCCTTATTCCAGTTTTGTAAATGTACATTAAATATACAACCTAAATTGAATCTCAGTTAAGACAAAATAACTGTCTGTACAATTTCCTGATATCAATTCACTCTATGTATATTTCATTTTGTTACCAATTTGGAAATTGGAATCAGGAATCTGTGTGGGTTTTGAATGCGAGGTCCCCATCTTATACAGTGAGGCACAAACTTTTGAATTCAGAATATAAGTAGTACTGTATAGCTATTACTACAACCTTCTTTTATATAACAAGGATGTGCTTTACATTTTACTACTATAATGTTAGGTTCACTATAATTAACCACCGGTATAATCACAGACACTTATTCTTGTAGTTTAGGCAAGAAACAGGAAAGTAAACATTGTTCAAACTAGAAAAAACTGCCTGCAAGGCTGCCATTAAAAATTTGTAGAGCTGAAATACCAAGGGTTCAATAATGACTCACAGGAAGAACGGACAAAAGTGGAATAACTTGGAATGTACCTTAAATCCTCTCTTCCGTGAATTGCACCGGCACACCTTATTTTACATCTAGACATGGAGCTTGCCTCCCAAACATCAATCAGCAGGAAAGTCATTATTTCAGGCAGCATGCAAGTGACCGCAGCCTTAGAAGACAGGCATTGTGGATGGTGGGGGAAGTTTCATAACGAACTTAGAAACCAGTTCTGCCAGTGCGGTGATTTTCCATTAAGAAGATTCTTGAGGGAATCAGAAATCAAAAATCAAGATTTATAAGAGGGCCAAAGGATTTTTAAGTTACTTAGGAAACTATTTTGATGGGTTCCATCCTGAAATTCCTTTGTTTTCCATTTCCTCCCTAAGACAGAAAAACAAACTTGGTGATAGTTCAAGAAGAACATCAGGGCACAAAAACCAAATGCAGAAACTCCAGGAGGCTCACTGAAAGACTTAAGTCTGAAAGGAGACCAGAAGAACCCGGCCACTGCCCACTCATCACCTGAGGATTATTTCAGCATTAAATGGGGACAAAAACAGATATTACTTCAATAAGCAGGTGCAGCCAATCGCAGCTCTTTTGCCAGCTGCACTTGCATGAATCAACAATGTGAAATCCATAACTCCATGAAATTTTAACTACAGAGCTTTAATTTTTTTAATTAAAAAATTAAATCCTGCCACAAAAGATGGGCAGCGTGTGTGTGTGATTGGTCTGTGATTGTCCTTCAGGGGGTATGTAACTTACATGTTCTCAAGAGCTGCTCTATGCCCCACAAGGGGAACTATATACGGATAGATAATGTGGGTGTGAACAACTATCTGGAAGCTGCACTTTGTTAAATTGGCCTGCAAGGGTCACAGAAGCTGTGGCTAGAGTAAGGCCAATGTTGGGGTGAGATGGGGGAATATTAGGAGGCAAAATGGGCTTCCCCCAACCTCCCCATGGGACAATTGACCTAATTTGGGGGGGGGGTAGGGAGGTTCACTTGGTGCAATAAGGGCCTGCTGCATAGAGTACTGTATTGTACAGGAGTTTTACCCCTAAAACGTGATTAAGTGGTAAATTAAAAATCCCTTTTCGTACTCTCACTGGATAATTTTACATGACCATTTACAGTACCGTGGCTGCTTAAAAACCAGCATCTCACTATGCAGATTAGGAATTACTACATCTCTCCTAACTCTACAAGGTTGCAACATATGCTTTACCA
Source organism: Charina bottae (assembly GCA_023362775.1). Taxonomy (NCBI): domain Eukaryota; kingdom Metazoa; phylum Chordata; class Lepidosauria; order Squamata; family Charinaidae; genus Charina; species Charina bottae. Next base: position 203,141,561 of record JALMGJ010000001.1, read on the forward strand.
CAGAGCTGAATGTTACAGGCAATCTATTTTTCACTTTATTTAGGCATCCTATGCAAATGTTATAAACGCTCACAATTGCCTACATTTTATCACTACTGAATACCAATGAACCAGCCAATAACCCCCATGATATTACATTCTTCTAGAAGGGCTCCAGAAGTTGCTTTTTATCATAAAAGCCCCCTTTGCCTCATTAGAGGGCTTTATAGGGAGTCAGAGAACACTCCTTCTGTAACCTTCTTGCGTTTCCTCACCATTTCTTCCACTTTTCCTTTTTCCCACAAAAAAGGAAAAGCAAGAATTGCTCCATATTCCCCTTTCTTTAACAGGAAAAAACAGAAAATAGCTGCACAATGTCTTTGTTCAACAACGCTACAAGTCATTCTTCTGGAAATACCCAAGGTATTTTCCTCAATGCCATTTCAAATGGTATACAGTTGTAGTAAGTCTCACCTCCTAAACTTCATCTTGTGAAGTCCTCACAGAAGAAAGGACACAACTGCTTCTACCACCTGGACTGCACTAGCAGTTTTCAGGGGACCAAGGACAAAGTCACAGCTTCCCTTTCTTGCAACAAGGCAAAGAACAGCGCAAGGCAGATGTTTTACCTGTTAATGGAATTATTAAACAGGGCTTCTCTTACCTGTAGTTTTCACCCCTTCTAACATTTGCCATAAGCATCAGGCTAATGTTTATCAAATCCCTGCCAGAACTGGATGGAACCAAACTCTATTTATTAAAAAAAAAAAAAAAAGGACAGGTGACGTTGGTTCCTGGTGAGGCTCCTGGCTGGCTTTGCTGCCTGTAGCTGATTCTATGGAACAAAGGAAAGCTCTCACACCTGTTGTATTTGTTGTCCTTTTCTGAGCAGCACACAAGCCAAGCTCTCCAGGAAGCAAAAATAAAGGTTCCCTAACCTTTATCCTCTTTCATATTAAAAAGGTGGCCAATTACCTTCTTGAATCTCCCAGATTTCCATCCTGGCAGCCTGTTTGGAGATAGGCTATCAAAGTATCACTGATGTTAGCATCTTACTACACTTCCCCTACAGAGGGGAAAGCTTGGTGCATGTTTCTGGCATACACTAAGTATGACTACCAATTAGGTCCCAGGTGTGATCTGAACTCACCAAAGACTTCTTCAACCAGGAAGCAACTGGGATATGGCTTGCCAAGATAGGGTGGCCAGATGTTAACGACACAGGACTCTGCAATTTTAGTAGTGATAGAGAAAAGAATTTCAGCAGGTGCCACTTGCATGCCAAACTACACCTGCTGCATTTCCCACTTCTCCATAGCTATGAAAGGTGCAGGAATCATCTTTTCTTTTACCTCTGGTCAGCTGAGGCCAAGAAGAGAAAAGAAGAGCACTGACAGGCTCAGACTGTATAATAGACTGACCATGACTCAAGGGATGATGATATGAACGACAACTTCCCATATGGTTGTGTGTACATTTTGGTACACTTTCCTTCTGTAAATGTTTTCTTGCATTCATCTATTAGTTGGAGAATAGATAAATTCTTCACCAGTGCTTAAGAAAATATATTTTTAATTTCTATCTTGCTATTCTTCTAATTATTTCAGGAGAACATACACGGGGTTCTACCAATCTGCATAGCAAACTTGTAAAGTAAATTAGGCTGAGAAATTATGATGTACCAAAGGCCAGCTTCATGGATTAATAAAAATCTGAACACAGCTTTCCTCAGCAGCCAAAGGTACTCTCTAGCCATTCTAACATAAAGACTTATATTAGTGCAGAAAATATATCAATACATAACCCATTTTATGGTTTTCTTTAATTGTATCCAAAATAATCCCAATCCCATGCTTCTGCACTCATAATCACAAATGCAAATTGGATTCTTTCTCAGTCTTAAAAACTGCACTAAAAAGTGGAAACTTCACTGAAGACTTGAAAAAAAAAGCAAAGGTATAACTGGCTATAAATAATTTTAGGCTGCAATTAAAAAATCAATCATTAGGAAGTTTATCCAACTGTATACAATGAGACTTACTTCTGAACTAATAGCATGAATTACACATCATAATAAGCCATAATTTATAAAATAAACCACAACTGGATGGTTCATGTAACTTGCTGGGTCACAATCATTTACAGACCATAATGGCTGGGGAAAGACATCTTCCTAAACCATGATAGGGTTTGCACAAGTATGTTGCATGAATCAGGACAATATGTTTAGGATTGCACTAAAAAGCTGGTTTGATATGTATTTACCTGGGAGTAAATCCCATTAAATTTAATAGGGCTTACTTCAAAGTAGACAAGTACAGCTTCACACACATTTAATCATGCATGATTTCACTCATATCCAGATTATTAGTTTAGAACCCTTTCCATTTCTTCACAAGACCTATTCAAATGGTTTGTTTAAATTTCATATTAATAAAGTCTTCTTAAGGTGAAAGAGTATCAGAAACAAGCCTAAAGTATTTTTTTAAATCCTAGTTCTTTGATGATTAAGCTAGCTTTACATTTCTATGCTCTCACACAGTAGCAACAGATCTTTCAAAGATCTAGAGTCCGAAACAAATATTTGTACTGGGATTCAAACTAAATATTTTTACTGATCCTTCAGTAGGCTGGGGCCTTGGGGAAGACTAGATATTGCGCATGTGGGTCCACAGACTTGGCCTCACTTACTGCCAGTTCAGGGTTATCTTTTCCAACTGCAAGCCACTTCAAACACATGATTTACTACCATGCCATGTTCAATACAATGGGGCTTAAACCTTAAGTCCTTAAAATACCACTAGGCTACAGCAGAGAACAAATGGCCTAAGGGAATCTTTAGAATCCTTTTCATGTCACCTTTAGGCACCACCTCTAGCAGGACATCTGAGCTCTTCCTGACCTGTGGGAATACACTGAGCAGATTAGCAACTCATCCACTATTACATTCAGCAGACACACTGCTTGGTTCCCAGAAAGTTACTCAATCTCTCCCTCCCTAACTGTGCACAATTCCATACACACATTCTTTCCTTTAAGTTTGCATCTAAATATATCAGGAAAGGATGCTTCACTTTTTTTCATTCCAGTTCCTCTTTTATTTCTAGGCAGTCAAAATCTGCAGATTTCAGTCTCTCTCTCATTTTGGAAACAACTAGCTAGATTAGATTTCATTTTACCCTAACAGCCGTTCTTAACCTTTGATTAACACATGTACACTCTTGACTGTCCTAGGGAGTTCAATGCTGAATACCTGGGGGAAGATCCCTAAAATGAGGGGTGGTGAGCCTCTTGTGGATTGCTTGATCAATGAGACCATGGTTGGTGGTTTTGTTTTTTCCCCCCTGACATTTCTTTTTGTACTGCATGGACTATATTATTTTAAATTTCACCCATTATATGCCACCCAGAGTTGCAGTGGAATAGAGCAGCTTATAAATTGAATAAAATAAACCATGTGAGGTAGATTCAGGAGAGAGAGAGAGATGCAAACGTCACCCGGTGGCTGTGCAAGGACTTGAACCTTTTCCAGTCCAACACCATACAATACTATGACACAGGTTCTCTTTCAGGACCCAGCCAACCTGATCACAACTAGCAACAGGAGGTAATAAAGATTCCTGTTTTTCCTATTTTCCCAACTTCTGCGGATTGTGATGCAAATAGAGAGACTACGCCCTCTCATTAGTTTGCAAAAAAGTCAAACCAATTACAGAATGAAAATCCTATTTGTTTTCTTCAAATGCTGCCAAAGCCAGAGTGATCTTTATGCTGAAGTTGTAATTTCATTTCTGCATCCACTTGAATGTAGAAGAATTTAAAATATTGAAAAAGTATATATTTTCTGTTGCTAATTTCTCATCTAGCCCATTCAAAATAAATTGCACTGTTTTCCTTTCCAGAATTTCTAGCTGTCTTTCTAGCAGATTTCTAAAAGCAAGTCAGCAGAAGACCCAACGCCTTCAGTTTATACTCCACACACCCAGAGGATGGAGAGAAGGGCAGAGGCTGGATTTCTCTGTTTTCTCTCTTTTGTTGTAATAGCCATTTGCTGTCCCAAGACTACATGTATATCAAATTAGAGCTTGTATCTGATTAATATGAAATGGGAACTCTGTTTATGCCAACCTTGAAAAGAACAGTTTTCATTCGAGTCAAACATATGTTACCTGGATATGTACAGGAGAAATTTATTAAAGCATTAATTACCTTGCATTAATTACCTAGCAAAGTTTTTTCCCCCCACCAAATCAAAGAGAAAATCCTGCAAAATCAAAATTGGAAGAAGCTAACAATCCTAAAACATAAGCCTAACTATCTAAAGGCCACCTTTCTTGTTATTAATCTGGGCATTGAAATCTGCACAAAAGGTCCTTTAAAAGATATTGCTGCCTGTGAGGCTATGTTTCAAGAAAAGGATTTCTCCAAAAGTGGAATGCAGTGTCCCCTTGGAATAACCATTAGTCCCCACTGTTTGTTTGTATATTTTTGATCTGGCCTTTAAATGACTATTTAATTTAATATTGTTTTTTTAATGTTTCCAAGTGATTTCATTGCTGGTTTCTATTATGTTATTGCAAAGCCTTGCCTTGCGAGGGGCAGACAGAAGGTGGTATAGAAATACACTATTAAGAAAAATAAAGCTGAAACTCGGCTAAAAAGGATTGTCCACCCAATAAACCACTTATCCTATGCAATTCAGAAGAACACAGAGCCATATATGAAGGCAAGAACTATCTCAAAAGCCACCTGTAGAACAAAGAACCTTTGCAGTAGAAACCAATCCATAAACTTCTGACACACACAGAAAAACAAACCATTCTAAGGGGTTTACTGCCCACTCTTTCCACCAGCTACATCAATGTCACCATATCTAACGTTCTTTGTACAGTACTCTTCTTATATACTCAAATAGTTCACCACTCGGATGGCAAATCTGGTACAGAAATTGCTAGTATCTTTTGTAATCACCAGGTTATTTCTAGTGTAGCATTAACAACTCTAAAATAAATAAAATATGGATAAAATACTATATGATGTTCTTTGCTTTTTAGTGAAAAATCAAAACATACTAGAAAATGGGGGGGGGGGGGGAGTTAGACATTTCAAATCCAAAATATATGTTAAATAAATTGAACTTTTCAGAAGATTAATATATCTAACTTATTTCATTTGATCTTAAACAGAGTCATTTTTAAAAGTTGGTTTGACTGACATGGAAAGACATCTTTGAAGGATATCAGCTGAGCAGAGAATCTTAAAAGTACCTGTTTCTTCAACAAGATAAAATTACAGAAATATACAATCTGTTCTAACAGGCAGAAAAGTTTTTAACTTTGTACTAAGACACATTGTAACATGCATCTTGATTCACTAATATACATGATTTTATTTTAAACACACCTTGTTCCTCTTGAACACTTATACACACCATGATTATTATTACTAATCTACAAGGAACATATGAGGATTCTTGCCTTAAAGCAAAAAGAGAAATTAAAAAACAAACATACCCCACCTAACTTGGTTTTCCCCACTTAATTCCTCCCAAAAAGGTTGGATCACAATGGTTGGAATTATCATCCTAAACCTCTAGAATCCCCTTGGTTGGAGAAAGCTGGTCTATCTATAATCCCATAAGAACTTAACAGAACACAATGTAACTTTTTTTTTTGGCAGAGACTGAACAGAAGGAAATGACTCCAAATTGCAAAAGCACAAAAATCCCTAATTGTGAAAATGTAATTTAATCTATAAAAGTAACCTGAAAGATAATTAAGTCAAAGATACAAGCAACAGACAACTTTGATCCAGATTATTAAAAGGGATTTCTCCCTACATTTAAAAAAAGTGCAGTTCAATATAGTTTGCTCACTACTCTGGCCTGCAAACAACACTTTTTTAATACAGTTCCTAATAGAATTACTGCATTGAATCACATAGTGGTACAGGCTGCATAAGAGGGTTGTGCACGTAAACGAGTACAGGAATCTTCAGTGCCTAACTTCCAATTTACCCATTCTAAAATGTAACGATAATTATCGTGAACCCTCTCAGAGATGCTCTCCATGAAGAAATGTAAAGCAGTGCATAAATACTCACTGAGTTTTATAGTAGAAAGACCAAAAGTTGTCTCTCCCAACCTAGGGTCCTTCAGCTGTAAACTCCAAGGTCCATAACTCCCAGCCAGAAAGAGCAAAGGCTAGGTCGGAGAAGACTGATCCGACAGTAGGATTAAAACAAGCAATTTCCAACCACTCATGTCCAAGACAAGCCTGCCAATCCTGATCTTTATAAAGAGCACCTGAGCTGGGTTTGCAAAGTGCTCTTGAGAGGCCCATAAACAAGTAAATTCAGAATATTTCAATAATTTAACGCACTTCTATTCCTCTTATTCCCAGTCAAACCAGCCTGCAGGGATTCATAAAATAAATCGTAAAACAGCCATGATAAAATCACAAATACTTTCCAAAAATATGGCATGCATTATAATAATTAAAGCCTCCACAAATAATAAACCCAGACAATGGAAATTGATAGTTCCAACCGTAAAATATTAATGTATTCTTCAAGGATGGGGGAAGGTTAGGATATAAAAACAAATGTTTAACTTAATGATTGGAGTTCCCAATTCACAACATACAGGTACAGGAGAAAATGTTCCATTAGGTAAGCAAAAAAGCAGGCTGTTGATGCTCCGACTACATAGATTTAAATCTAAATCCAACTTGGACTATGAATGATTGAACACACTACGTATCCTGGTACAGCTGCCAGGGAAAATAAGTCATAATTCACAATTACAACCATTCATTCTATATAACTGAACATGTAGCTTATAAAATCTGATATAGCTCCATCATTAAAAGTAGATGTTGGAAAGCTCACTTTCATTCTTTGCTGTTTTGGCCAATTCTTGTTCAGGACAAACTGCAACTCTGAGGTCTCCATTATATCATATGAGCTAAGTGAACAGATATCAGTCAGAATTTCCAGATATGGGCTACAAAAATCTAAATGGCCACTAGACAGCAGGAAAGAAATACAGAAAATTATATTTGCTGCTTTCTTAAGATCATCTGGATTTTTGCAGCCCAGAACTAGAAACCCTAATGGATGTACATCACAGATGCCTCTGTATAGCAGTGTTGTAGTAGAAGCATGCTCACGCTTGCAGACTGGTAACGCACACTGGGTGTGACTGTAGATTCAATGAGGCTTGTCTGCCAGGCAATTTTAAATGGCACAGCTGGTATTTTTGTGAGGCAGCTGCTTTCCAAAGCAAAATGAGCTCATCAGGAGTCACCCAATGGTTCTGCGAAGAGGAGCCGTTTCACACTGAAGGCCCACCTGCAGAGGACTAAAGCAAGCAACAGCTGGGCCAGACAGCTAACAAGCTGGTCATTACAACCCTAAGAAAATATAGACCTGAACCCCACCCCACCCATGTTGGCTGGGTGAAGCCATCATGTGGTTTTCTTTGTTTTGCCTTACAGTGCTGTGGGAATCTAACCACTATCGATTATAGTCTGATGGTCACTGTAAATTGCTGGCTCTTATTCAATAAACCTTGCCTAAAGCAAACTGTGTGAAGTCTGCCATTGTGTTATTTTGCTCCTCTAGTGAAGGCACACCAAGGATTTTCTCTGACTTCAGATTATCCACCTCCTCCTTGAATGGTCCAAGGCCATCCTCAGGCTCTGCGTATATTACGAACTTGTGTGGAATATAAAACAAGAAGCTAAGATTCATAAACTTTGCCCTTCTCTACAAATATGATCACTACACCACATTGAATTGTTCAGCCTATTGTCCAAATGGGGACTCCGGATTTGTTGCTTCAAGGCAAGCCAAGATTCCTTAAACCAAGAACTGCAATTTGTGATCCTGGCTTAGGGTGCAACAAACTATGGTTCAGACAACTTGTTATTTGTTTAGCAGTCATGTCAACAAAAAGGAGCAATGTGGGCGTGAATGGACTATGAAAACGTCCTGCAAACATGGGCCCTGGGATCTGAGAAAAATGACCATATGCACAGGGCAACTGTAGCTCACTTTTTAATAAAATCCTTTAGTGTGAAAAGGTGCTACCCGACTCCTCTGATTTTTGGTCACCATAGACTAACATGGCCTTTCCTCTACAATATGTGCCTGTGTGTGGGGGAGTGCATGTGTTTAAAGGCAAGCTTTTTTCTAATCTGCCAGTTTGCAGCAGGCTTCCATTATCAAGGATAAAATGGCTTCTGAATTGCTCATTTCCTTTTGACTATAACTTCCACCCCAGCACACCCATTTCTCCCTCCTTCCCTTTTACTACCCTGACTTTGCAAAGAAGGAAACAGTAAAAAGAAAGCAAGAAAGAGATTAAAAATAGAGTAACTTAGTTGATCGTGGCATGTGCTTTACCAAATGTGGTGGGGAAAGGAAGAGACCCCGAAGAACTACCTAAACTCCTGCAGCTGAAAATGCACTCCAGGCCCTTTCCTATAGCAGCTCATTCCCCCATTCCAACCAGAGCTGCTCAACAAGTGCCCGAGGAGAAAAGCAGCTGAATAGAAAAGTGTGATGGAGCAGCACATTTTAAATTAGAATGCAGCAGAGGTCAAAGTGTTATTCCCACAGCTGTAGCAGCAAGCACCACCAGCCTGTTTAGAATTCCAGCGTCAGCTCCCCACACACACCTACTCTACAAACCCTCTGCGTTAGCGCTCTTATTTTTGCTGAGTTAACCTCGCTAAATCCAGGCCATTCCTGGGGATTCAGTGCAGAGAGCTTGTGCTGTGAATGCATGCTTGTATCAAGCCCAAAAATAAGTCTTTAACCCATATAAGGGAGGCAGCTTTGCTGTATTTGTACAGGCTGGACAAATGTATTGCACGAAGAGCTAGATGTGCATCCTAGGAAGGGAAGATTGGCCTCTCTTGGAAAAGCAAAGACCTTTTGTGGTACTTATTTTAATATCTTGAGAAAATCACTACAGTATATTTAATAAATCTACCTTGACAAGCACATATGAGAATTAACTCTGATTCCTTATCTTCTTATGAGTCAACAGCTGGAAGGGAAACTCAGCTTGCCTATTATAGTAATCAGCTGGATTTCTGCAGTAGAGGTTAGCTTTGAACACAGGACACCTAGTTTTAATGCATACTGTCTCCAGGCAGCCTTAGGAAGCGACTCCTTTACAACTTAATCCCACAAGATTGATGCAAAAATAAAACATCTCAAAGTGTTTCATATACTGAGAAAACGGGATAGAACCAAGTTTGTCACTATTAAATGACCTGCCTTAAAATGTAAAAATAAATTATTTGTAGCTTTACAACAAACAAAATAACTTTTCCCCCTGGGTTTCCTGCAATCAGGGATGCCTCATTCCACAATTAAGACTTGTTTTTTTTTAAAGGTGAACCTACACTATTTGAATTTTTCTTTTGCATTTTAGCCCTGTTGGTGGTAGCACCAAGCTGATTTTGGCTGGTATTGAAAAAAGCAAAGCAGGTTAACCCTAACCTGATTAGTCTTTGGATGGGAAATCACCAGAAAAGTGCAGGCTATAGGCTAGATTGGGAGAAAATGCTAGTGACAAACCAGTTCCATGCTATTACACATGTCTGTGCATTCACTAGGGATTGAGTGCAACACTTTACATTGATCTTACTTTGCATTTTAATACATATTTATTTTGCTCCCCATTATCTTAAAGATCAGTTTCACAAGCTTACGTTAGAGAGCTTCATAACTAGATAAAGCAAAAATAATAGTTGTTATACTTTTTAATGAGATTGCTATGCCTGATGTTTTCAAAGCTGCATTTGATTTGAACTTTATTTAGCGTGTACAGGGGAAGACGACATCTCACAAGGACAATGTTTCTAAAAAGGCAGCTGAGCTTAACAGTTATGTCCCCTCACCTTTCTTTGATACCAAATACAACGTTGCTTCAAATCCCTTGTATTCAGCATTAAGAACAAAATCCAAAAAGGCTTCAGAAAATCAGATTAATAGTGTATTTTGTTTAATTACGTAGAAATATTGCATGGTTTAGGTCTAAAGATCAGGGTCGATAATAGCTTCTCCTTAGTTACAATACTCTGATTCATGTTATTGTTTTTCTCATTCTACAATTTGAGAATAAAATAAAAATAAACTTAAGTGGCCAAAGGCATGCTACAACCAAGTTTATGCATCATACCAAACTGATGTCAGATCTTGCTCTACCCAGTTTAGGCAGGAAACAGATAATCCCAGAAACAAGTTCCAGAAAGCTCCAATCAGTGATATTTATTAGCAAGGAAAGAGTTTGGGAACCAAACACATCCAAAAATCAAACAACCCATATTATAGTTTGTTGCATTGTGTGAACCCAGCCAATGGCTAATCTACATATTATACTAACCCATGCTTTACCTGACCATAAATGCTGATTATAATTTGCAAGCCACAGTAAGCCATAAATAATGGTTTACAACAAACCACAATGGTTGGGTTCACACATTGTGCTATACCAAAGCAAAGAAACCACATTATGACTTAATATAATCTATCAGCCCAGCAAATGTGTCCATAGCTCACCTGAATCTTGCCACTGCACTATTCTAAACTAAAACAGCCAATCAACATTTACAGGCTCTGCAAGTCTGTTGCCAAGTAATCATAAAACATATTTCATTGATAATGTAATCAAGTGATGACATACTTATTCAAGAACACTCAAGTGAAAGCCCCGAGACCATGTTCTGCGCTCTCTCAGCAAAGTAGGGTGTGGCCAACCATGAGGACAAAAGCTTGACTATATCTACTTGACCTCGGCTGATCTCAGAACCTAAATAGGGTCAAGTCAGGTCCAGTCTCTACTTAGATAGGATAGGAAATCCCTGGTTTGCAAAGTAGCCTGGGAAGCTAACTCCCCCCCCCAAAGCCAAGGGAAATAATTTCCATATTTCTGCCAAGAAAACTATGTGGACATATCTGTGAAGCCACCACTTAACCCAAAGGAGATTTATTAACTTTTTTAAATAATTTAATTCAGTATTGTTTAGTTTGCAAGCCTTTGATTACAAGCAGAAATTACTACCATGTCCCTGCATTTATACTCATCATTTTCAATTTGTTCCACACAATTCTTTTTCTTAAATTAGCATTTAAATGAGGAAAGCAACATTTACTGGACTGATTACATTTAATGAAGAATTCTGTATAACGCGGGAATAAATGTACATCTATGCTCTAATATTATGGGGCGTGATGATATTGATATTAATAATATGAAATAAAAATGATATCAATAATATCAATAAAATTGATATTAATAATATGGGGCGTGGTGGCTCAGCAGGTAAGACGCCAGGCTTGTCGATCGGAAGATCGCAAGTTCGGAGGTTCGAATCCCTAGCCCCACGTGACGGAGTGAGCTCCCGCACTAGCTCCAGCTCTTGCCAACCTAGCAATTCGAAAGCATGCAAATGCAAGTAGATGAATAGGTACCACTTCAGTGGGATGGTAACAGCGTTCCACGCGCGTCATGCCAGCCACATGACCGTGGAAGCATCTTCGGACAACGCTGGCTCTTCGGCTAACAAACGGAGATGAGCACCGGCCCCTAGAGTCGGACACGACTGCACAAATGTGCGGGGGGAACCTTTACCTTTACCTATGCTCTAATATAAGATTTTGATTTGGTTTATGCATATTGTTAAGCCATGGTTTAATCATTATTTGCTAAATAAAGCTGCAACTGTCTGGGTTCACAGTCATGCTAAGCTATAACTTTGGTTTATAAACCCCAACCACTGGATTCACAGGACATGCTGAGCCCCACGTATGTTTTACCTTAACTTGAAGTGAAAATCCATCTCTTCTCTACTTGCATGTCCTTAAAATAAATTCTTGCACTGAGAGGTGCTTTTAAACAGAAGCAACGCAGACTGGTTGATTCACAATGGGAACTGGTTTCCAGGCAGGCAAGAGGGGATTTCAGAGCCACTGGTCAGGGTGTTTCATAGCAGGGATTGCAAACACATGTCTGCACTGATCTAACATAACAACATTCCTGAACAGCAGGAGACAGAGAGCTACAATTTTCAGTTCTAAGCACCCCCTCCCTCACTAGCCAAACACAATCATTCCCTCCCTCCATAGTTCTTTACATTATCTTCAGGTTAGCAAACTATCATCAAGTTTCCCCTGGAGCCCAAACTTTAACCGCCTCTAGTTATTTCCTCTTGTTGTTTGAAACAGCCACTGCTACCGTTACTACACAGAATTAGTTCAGGTTAATTGATCTACAACACGGTTCCTATGCTTCTGATCACTATGAAGCCCTCCCTTCAGATGTATGGAGATTCTGGGAATTCTGGGAGTTGTGGTCCCAACTCAATCCGGAGGAAACCAAGTTGGGAACGGGGGGGGGGGGGAGCGGGTTTGAAAGAATCTAGCCAGCAATCCTATAGCAACTTTCAAGGGAGAAAATCCTTCTAGATTCAACAGATCTAAGGTTTGTCCATTATGGAAAGTCTAGGAAACATTAAAGAAACAAAAAAACCTCGCGGCATCTTACGAACAGATCTGCCAGGGCAGAGATGCTTTTCCCGCAGACCACAGTCCATGCCTCAGATACGTTAAGTGATATGTTCATTTTCATTTAAAGCGCCCACGCTTCTTTTCGGCAGCGCTTTAAATCAAAGCTATGGATAGACAAACGTTCCCTAACTAGAAATCAGGAAATTCAATACTTTTACGCGCTTTTGGTAAGGTTCCCCAGCTCAGTGCGGATGTGGGAGCAACAGCTGTCCAAAGAATTCTGAACGCGCGGAAAGTAACTTTGATTTCGAAACGGCGCACCAAATGCAACAGAGGAAAAAAAAATAGGTTCACGCCTCCCCTAACGGGTCATCAAGCGCGCGGAAAGGTAACAGCCCAAGGCGATTTCCGCGTGGGCTGGCAAAGGTCCTACGGAGACAAGCGATTTTGAATAATCCCTGGACAAGGCGGTGCCCCGGCGGCAAGGACACAGGGAAACACCTGCCCATGGACAAATGCGTTCGCTCGGGGATGCAGCGATGCCAAAAGAAAGGGGCGGCAGGAAGAAAGATGGAAGAAAATCCGCTCCATCGTAATAAAGAGACGCTCCTAATCCGGCTGCGGTGCAGCTAAGAGGGGGCAGGAAACTTTGACGGATCGAATCCGGACACAGCCGCGAGAGGGGCGGCTCCCCCGAATTCCTTTTGCAGAGAGAGGAAAAACTCACCCGATTTCCCAAAACGCGGCTGCAGCCGGCGGCCAGGTCAAAGCCCTCCGCCAGATCACGCGCCGAAAGCCCAGGCTGAAGTTAAACCGAGCCGCCAGGCAGGAAGCGCTCTCGACCGAAGATCGCTAGCAGGGAAGAGAGGAAGGGGAAAAAGGAGCAGGCGGGTCACCAACGCTCCGGGGAGGTGGAGACTCCGGGCCGCGAGGAGGGGCCGCGAGAGAAGCCAGCGAAGCAACTCCTGCCGGCGGGACAATTATTAACCCAGAGCTACCTGAGCCGCTGCGCGAAGTTCCTCACCTTCGCGTCAGAGTAGTTGGGGCGGGGCGCTCCCTCGCCGTAGCTCGAGGCCATACCGTCGCACCTCCCCGAAACTCTTCCTTCCCATCGCGACTTCAGAAGAACAATGAGAGCAGGAGCAGGAGCTGCATCACCTGCTGGAGATGCGATTTGCCAGTGACACACAGCATGAGTAACAGGGAGATGATGTTTTGTGTTAGATTCTTTTCCGCACCGGCGTGATGAGAATACTGGAGGTAGAACTCATGGTGGCTTGCTTCATTCTACGGTAATGACGTTTTTATCCGTTTTGCCTTCACTTATCTGTTTGGAGTAGTGGTTAGAGACCCTGAGTTCTAGTCCCACCTTAGGCACGAAGCCAGCTGGATGACCTTGGGCCAGTCACTCCCTCTCAGCCCTAGAAAGGAGGCAATGGCAAACCACTTCTGAAAAACCTGCCAAGAAAACTGCAAGGACTTGTCCAGGCAATCTCTGAGAATCTGACATGATTGAATGGATTAAAAAAAATCTGATACAAGTGGAGAAGCTACAAACTCCAAGTTAGGACTCAGTATAGGCTGAGCTCAATAATAAATCATCACCATCCTCATCCCTCTCCTCATCCTGTTCTTGTCCTAAGTTCTACACTGGACAAGTGGCAGTTTTGACTGTACCAGCCTATTAGCAGAGAGGAGACCCATGTCTGTCATGCTCTTATGTTCTTAAGTGCAAAAAGGCTTCCTAGCAGAGGATTACCACCCTCTTCTAAAGTAAAATACACAAGAGATCATCACCACGTTGAACAGTGCAGGATTCTAAACATTACTAAAATTCTTCCCAGTTGCTACATGGTACAAAGTAAAAAGCCACACATATCTGCCTATAATGGATATAATGGTTCTGTGAATATATTTCAGCAATACCGTGCCAGAATGTATTTGTATTAACTCCTCACATGAATATACTTGGTTTTAAGTAAAATTGCCTGTTACAGGTGAAAACTAACATTTTCATGATAATGGGATAACATACAGTATTTTGTACAGTAATTGAACAGTATTTCAGAACATTTCATGAAAAGGAGGTTTCATTTCTCCACTGAATGCAAGTCTCAAAAGTTAACAGTAAGTGGTCAGAGGTTCTTGAACATGTCATGGAAAAAAATCATGTCTTGTCACAAAATTGAGATGAATCTCTGTCCATTTGTTGTAAATCTGAAGAGCTCAATGAAGTGGAGAAATTTGGATTCCATTCAATAGACTTAAAATGTTGATCTAATTGCTTGAGCAAATAGGGTCATTATGCCAAGTGGCATCCCATTGTAAAATGTTTCCATTTTATGGCACACCCACTCAACATTATATGTATACTCAAATCAAGCAGTGGGCATGGCCAATATTCCTGGTCCTTTGGAGGAGGAGTGAGGTCAGGATGAGGGTTTAAGAGATAAATAGCCTCCCACTCCAAATTGGGCCTTTTTTTCAATTTGGGGGTACTGTGTTCTGCAACAAAATGGGTGCCTTAAGATTAACCTGTGCCATGCTTTAAACCCCACTACTACAAAGAAACCACAGGAGCCAAATACTTCAGCTGCACCTGTTCTGATAATGCTATTATTTTACCAGATAATGTTCCTGTGGTCATTGGAGACAACATTATTTTTAAAATGCAGCCTGTCACCACAAAAGATTGCCTCCCCTGCACTATGCCACAATGCATATGTAGTTGGGTTTTGAGGGGGAGGATCTGTATAAGCAGTGATTTATTTGGGGGCAACAAACACATGTTTTTATAATTATTTGTTGTTTATCACAAACTGATGCTTGTTTTAGTCGTGGCTTCTGATTATAGTGGAACCAATGTAATGGCTTATGCCTGGCTTATTTCTGGTGTGTTTTCATACTTTGTCCAAACCCAGAATACAGAAAATATACTGCATAATGAAATAATAAAATAACACACACACACACAAACATAAATAATATGGAGAAAATTATGCAGTCACTAAGAGTTGACAATGACATTATCATCATCATCATCATCATCATCATCATCATCATCATCATCATCATTTTATCCCACTTATTTTATATACTGTATATAACTGAAGGCAGTGAACATACCTAATACACCCACCTCCTATTTTGGCACATATATTCTCATATAGTCATCTGATTGATGTGATATCCAAACTCTGTGCATGATTTTAATTTTGGATTTCTGATTGATATCACATCAGAATTACTCCAGTAATTGAAATAAATAAAATATTGTTTTAAAGGAGAGAGGGAGGGAGGGAGGGTGTGGAAGAACAAAATTTTAAACTACTAAATCTCTTTAAATTAATTAATCTCTTTTAAATTAAATTTTAAAATTAAAACTTCAAATAATAATGTTGATTAAAAAAGGAGGTTTGCCTGAATAGAACTATCCAAGCTCACACGAGAAGCAGAAATTAGTCTAGAAAGAATATTCCTTCCCTAAAATGTCTGAGCATTTATATCACAATTGAAAATGCTGAGTTAAGCTCTTCTGCAGAAAATCAAAACCTCTATCACTTAGTACATTTTTATTCTCATTGCCAACTGCCATTTCTTTCACTTGTGTCTATAACTGTGTTTGGCTCCAAACTTAAAGTATAATAAATTTCAAAAATACAACTCCTTGTCAAACCAAGGACCAACCTTGTAATTATATAGTTGTAATTTACAACTTGTAATTGTATAGTTGTACTCCTAAACTTGATTGATAACTGGCAAATAGAGGGAGAAAGAGTGGAGGCAGTGACAGACTTTGTATTTCTAGGCGCAAAGATTACTGCAGACGCTGACTGCGGCCAGGAAATCAGAAGACGTCTACTTCTTGGGAGGAGAGCAATGACAAATCTTGATAAAATAGTTAAGAGCAGAGACATCACACTGACAACAAAGGTCCGCATAGTCAAAGCAATGGTATTCCCCGTAGTAACCTATGGCTGCGAGAATTGGACCATAAGGAAGGCTGAGCGAAGGAAGATAGATGCTTTTGAACTGTGGTGTTGGAGGAAAATTCTGAGAGTGCTTTGGACTGCAAGAAGATCAAACCAGTCCATACTCCAGGAAATAAAGCCAGACTGCTCACTTGAGGGAATGATATTAAAGGCAAAACTGAAGTACTTTGGCCACATAATGAGAAGACAGGATACCCTGGAGAAGATGCTGATGCTAGGGAAAGTGGAAGGCAAAAGGAAGGGGGGCCGACCAAGGGCAAGATGGATGGATGATATTCTGGAGGTGATGGACTCGACCATGGGGGAGCTGGGGATGGCGACGGCCAACAGGAAGCTCTGGCGTGTGCTGGTTCATGAAGTCACAAAGAGTCGGAAGCGACTGAACGAATAAACAATGAAGAACAACTCCCAAACACTTTGTAGATTATTATTCCCATCAGTAGTACCTGTTTATCATAATTTGATTCAGAGCATTTTGAATTTGGTGGGTATGATTCTATGCTGGTGTGTCTTAAACATTGCAACAACTCTTAGAGTTCAAATCTAGATTGCAAAAAATCAACACTATTTCCATAACAGGAAGGGAGGAGCTAAAGCTGTGGGGTCATTCCTGAGGACAGCTCTGCATAATAAGGAACTTGCCTGAACTTAGTTGTCATGTAAGAACAAAACAATTTCATCCATCCTTGCCCTCAGTAAGATTTCCAACGCTTCTATGGTAGCTTATGCTGAGATAAATGGCTCCCCATCCTAACCCCAAGATCTAGATGTAACCTTATATTTTGAATTAACAGGAGATTCAGACTTCCCATTATTTGTTTTGGGGTTTTTTTTGTTAGTTTGTTTACCCTACATACATTGTGTATCAACAGCTATTAGTCATTCTAGCTCAGCTTTGCAAATCTGGTGTCCTCCAAAAATTTTGATACTGCAGCTCTTCAGAATTTTCTGTCACTATAAGTAGTTTTTGATACTACAAATTACATTTGTGCTCCTTTTGCAGATTTCCAGAGGCTTTTGGCTGGGTAACACTATATGATAGGGACACAAAAGTTCTGTCATGGAAAATCTGACCTTAAAATGGCCTGTTCTGTGTTGGATCACTTTTGGAACATTTGGAATGGCTCTTTCTGTAGTCAGAATGGCCAATGATGGGATGTTTTACATACCCCTACTACAGGATTTGTGGTCAGATCCCTCACAGGACAAGAGATACAGTACCTTTAATCCATGCTTTGGATTTCTTTCCAAAGTTGCCTGATCTAAGGATAAACATTCTTCATTTCTACTTGCTCCAAAATTTTGTAGTTTTTAATAATTTGTGAGATCAGAGTTATAGAAATATTGAGAGATAAATGAACTGAAAAAACTTGCAGTAGAAAAATGCTGCTTTTATTTTAAAACAATGAAAACAGAAACTTAACTTTTCAACCTTCCCCAGCCGGAGGCAATTTGCCTCTCCGCACTCACCAAACATAGTAGAGAAGACAAAACAGAACGATAACAAAGACAAAAGGCAGATTTACAATTTAAAGCCTTTACAACAACTTGGCAGTACCTGAGTGGACAGGGCTTGACATGTGACCACTCACCTACGCAACCTAAATACTTATTTCGGAAGAACCAACAGGTAACTTTCTGATTGGCTAAACAACCAGACTCTGAGGCTCCAACAATTAACATTCCTGAGGGGGGAGCTAACATGAGCTCTCCTGAAGCCCACAGGAAAAAAACTTTCCGGCTTGACTTTTAAAAACTAGCTTTCCATATTCTTTCAAGATCATAAAAATATATACAACACAAAACGGGATACATGGAAGACATCAGTGTGGGGAAAATTGGCCTGAGCATTTCTACTAAACTAGAAGCCCCATTGAGATAAGTGAAAGAGTCCCCCGGTTGGGGGAGATGGGCAGTCATCGAAATATGAATAATAAATAAATAAATAAACTTCTGATTTAGCAACATTAAGATTTTGATGCATGAAACTGATAGAATATCATTGTGTTGAAGTTTAGGACTTTTCTAATCAATGTTTTATTGTAACAGCAATAAAAACACAATGAAACTATGTCAATTCTAATTGCCTGGGTTGGTCCGACCTCTTTGTGGTTAAATCACTGCTGTTTTAGTTAATTTCTGGGGTATAGCTATTTCTAGGCTTTATTCTCACCTTTAATTAAAACCATGAAAGTTGAATAAGCTATACTGTAACTAGGTATCACACTAGAGATTTTACGGATAACGTGAGAAAATTAAGAAGTGCTGAAATTTAGTCTGTGGATCTCACTACATGAATTACTGCCAGTAACAAGGTGAGGACATCACAGTGAAGGCAGAAAGAGTGGTCTAAGAGATTTTTATAGTGAAAAGGAAAGAACTGAAAATACAGGAGGAATGACATAAAGTAGACTGAGAATCATAGCTCCCCATCAGTTTGATACCAGGGTAGAAAGAATGTCTCTAAACTCCAGTTGAACTGAGGCTATGTTCCCAAAGTTGACTAAGAGTTGGAAGATATCTCTTGAACACAGACTATCAGGAGAGAAAGGCTGCAAACAGATCAAACTATGGGTCACTTTGATAGTTCAATCCATCTGTTAGATTGGAAAAATACTTAATTATTCCTGAAAAGCATACAGTCAGAGAAGGCGGTTAGGACCAGAGGGCAAGAGAGAAGCAGTGCAAAGCCTGCCTTTGCTCTTCCCAGGATATATGACATACGAGCAGGTCTGCTCAAAGCTTGTTCCCTTGAACCATTGTGGTATCTCTGTGCCAGCACAGGGCTTGTTCTAGTTCATGCAGAAGAAGCAGGCCTTGGCCAACCACCTGACTGGCACAATAATGCAGCTATTCTGCACAGGAAGACAGGGTGCTTTGTGTAGTCACAGCCGCCTAAGCGCTGTTCATGCAACCCTTCTGCCTGAAAAGAAGTATTGTTCAGCATGAACCACCCTTCAGCCTCTCCCCAACATCAGGGGGACAGAGCTATTCTCAGCAGCCAGAACAGCTCCATTCAGTCTTCCATATCTCCATCCCACAGCAGCTGATGATGGGCCTGCCCGCTTACAGTCCTGCAAGGGAAGACTTGACTCTGCAATATCCAGTGAATTCCAGTGTACCTTGTGATATATTTAAAGGCAGGTGGATGAAAGAATCTTTCTGGTAATGGTAGATTATTTGTGGAATGACTGAAGTTCATAGAATATGTGGGATGTAACATGGAGACCACCCAGTAGCACCTCAAACATAACTCTGAAATAGCTCCAAAGCAAAAGAGAGGAATCATAATGCCAAGATAAAGCCTAAATCATTTAGGAACCATGTTGCAGAATAACATAGTCTATGTAATTTGTTCTTTTTGAAAACACAACAAAATTGACACAATAGCAGCAGCATTATAGGACTGGTGAATGCAGACATTCAGACAGCTCTCTGCTGTCACAATTTTTTTTTAATTTAACCACCAATATTGCTATAATTCAGATTTCCCAATCATGTTTCTGAAATATATACATACAGTACATATACATATGTAATATGCAGTGCTGAGTTTATATAGCTGCTGAGTACAGTGGTCATATTCAAGAGATCTTAAAAATCTATTATGATGGCTGAATTCTTGGTTGCCCTCCTAGTCATGAGGCAGATATGACATTCTCCAGTTACAACCTAGTCAGAGAATCCACTGTCCTGTTTAAGACTGTTTCCTGATGGTTAAAACCCATGTACCCTTAGGTTTCTTGATCGAGATCAAGAAAAGGTGGCAAGAATATACGGAAGATCTTTATAGGAAGGATAATAATATCGGGGATAGATTTGATGGGGTGGTCAGTGAGTTAGAGCCAGACATCCTGAACAGTGAAGTTGAATGGGCCTTAAGAAGCATTGCTAATAACAAGGCAGCAGGAGACGATGGTATCCCAGCTGAACTGTTTAAAATCTTGCAAGATGATGCTGTCAAGGTGATGCATGCCATATGCCAGCAAATTTGGAAAACAAAAGAATGGCCATCAGATTGGAAAAAATCAACTTATATCCCCATACCAAAAAAGGGAAACACTAAGGAATGTTCAAACTATCGAACAGTGGCACTTATTTCACATGCCAGTAAGGTAATGCTCAAGATCCTGCAAGGTAGACTCCAGCAATTCATGGAGCGAGAATTGCCAGATGTACAAGCTGGGTTTAGAAAAGGCAGAGGAACTAGAGATCAAATTGCCAATATCCGCTGGATAATAGAGAAAGCCAGGGAGTTTCAGAAAAACATCTATTTCTGTTTTATTGACTATTCTAAAGCCTTTGACTGTGTGGATCATAACAAATTGTGGCAAGTTCTTGGTGGTATTAGGATCCAAGTCATCTTGTCTGCCTCCTGAGGAATCTGTACAACGACCAAGTAGCAACGGTAAGAACAGATCACGGAACAACGGACTGGTTTAAGATTGGGAAAGGAGTACGACAGGGCTGTATACTCTCACCCTACCTATTCAACCTGTATGCAGAACACATCATGCAACATGCTGGGCTTGATGAATCCAAGGCTGGAGTTAAAATCGCTGGAAGAAACATTAACAATCTCAGATATGCAGATGATATCACTTTGATGGCTGAAAGCGAGGAGGAGCTGAGGAGCCTTATGATGAAGGTGAAAGAAGAAAGTGCAAAAGCTGGGTTGCAGTTAAACCTCAAAGAAACCAAGATAATGGCAACCAGCTTGATTAATAACTGGCAAATAGAGGGAGAAAAAGTGGAGGCACTGACAAGACTTTGTATTTCTAGGCGCAAAGATTACTGCAGACGCTGACTGCAGCCAGGAAATCAGAAGATGTTTACTTCTTGGGAGGAGAGCAATGACAAATCTCGATAAAATAGTTAAGAGCAGAGACATCACACTGACAACAAAGGTCCACATAGTTAAAGCGATGGATTCCCTGTAGTAACCTATGGCTGCAAGAGCGGGACCATAAGGAAGGCTGAGCGAAGGAAGATAGATGCTTTTGAACTGTGGTGTTGGAGGAAAATTCTGAGTGCCTTGGACTGCAAGAAGATCAAACCAGTCCATACTCCAGGAAATAAAGCCAGACTGCTCACTTGAGGGAATGATATTAAAGGCAAAACTGAAGTACCTTGGCCACATAATGAGAAGACAGGATACCCTGGAGAAGATGCTGATGCTAGGGAAAGTGGAAGGCAAAAGGAAGAGGGGCCAACCAAGGGCAAGATGAATGGATGATATTCTGGAAGTGACGGACTCGACCTTAGGGGAGCTGGGGATGGCGACGGCCGACAGGAAGCTCTGGTGTGGGCTGGTCCATGAAGTCACGAAGAGTCGGAAGTGACTGAACTAATCAACAACAACAGAACCCTAATACAACAGTTTTAATAATTTTAATCTTAATAAACCCCAAAAAACAAAGCCAATTCAAAACAGTAAATCCAAATCTTTAAAGCAGGGTTTTCCAAAGTTTTCCCGCGGCGACAGACCAACCGCCGTTGGTGTGTTGCCGCGGGAAAACCTGGAAGTGCCGCCGTTGCGGCAGCGCGCAAAAACCTGGAAGCGCTGCTGCCACTTTCGGGTTTTTGTGCGCCGCCGTTGGTGTGTCACCGCGGGAAAACCCGGAAGCGCTGACGATGATCAGCGCTTCCGGGTTGTGTGGCGACACACCAGACTGTGTGTGGCGACACACTTTTGTGTCGCGACACACAGTTTGGAAAGCTCTGCTTTAAAGGTAAATAGTATCAATCAAATCCTTAAAGGAAACCAGATGAACATTTTTCAACCCTTATCCCACTTCGAAATAAACCAGAGCAGTTACATATCCCCACAATGTGCACAAAACTGTGCTCTTGAAAAAATCAAACAGCCCAACTGCCCCCTCAAAGATTCCAGGTTCTTTTCATGGCATTCCACCAGGAGATCAATTTTACTTAAGGCTTGCAGATCATTCTCTCCCTTAGATTTCTCCAACTCCATTATCCAATCTTCATCTAGCATCTCAATAAAAATCCAAATCTCAGTCTTAAAAAAGACTTTCTATCTCTCTTAAATTCCTCAATTTCATCCACCACATCCCCAACCTGATGGCACATTTTAGATGTCATATTTTCCACAATGTCCTGGATATCTTGCATCAGGAGCGCGGTGGCTCAGCAGGTTAAACCGCTGAGCCGGTAGTCTGCCAACCACAAGGTTGGCAGTTCGAAACCGCGGGGCGGGGTGAGCTCCCGCCACTAGCTCCAGCTTCTGCCCACCCAGCAGATCGAAAGCATATGCAAGTAGATAAATGGGTACCACTTCGTGGGTCAATTTGCCGGCGTCCAGCGGAGAGTCGTCCTCCTCGAACCGAAGAAGATCTGGGAACCCCGATAATGGCGGCGGAGAACGACGGATCCAAAATCAACAACTTCCTGGACGTCAGCAGCCGGCGCGAAGCGAGGCATCCTGGGACATGTAGTCCGATGCCTGCAGCTGAAGAGCCGGTTCCCTTACCTCCTTCCCATCGCGCGTGTAAAAACATTGTAATGATTGATTGTATAATATAGATATGAATTACATGTATGTAAGCCGCCTAGAGTCCTCCAGTAGGGAGGGGATAGGCGGGGTATAAATAAGATAAAATAAATAAATAAATAAATAAATAAATGAAGGTTTGATAAAAGTCAGAAGAAATCTGTTTAAAATCCCAGTGAAGGTCAGAAAAAATCTGTTTGAAATCCTCCATGTCTCACCCAGTAGATCATGGCGCCCCCTTGGAACTTAACCGTGAAAGTTGAAGATATGGAAGAGTTTCGGAGATAAAGTGAGGGTGAAATAGCAGACCATTCTCAAGGGAAAGTGAAAACAGAAAGTTGAAGGTTCAGATCAGCCTATTCAATGTGTAGGAAAATGCTAATATCTTCAAATTTAATACAAAAATAGTAACAGGAAGACAATTGTTTACTCTCAATCTTTGGAATTTCCTTTGGAAGGAAAACGAAATCCAAAACTTAAAAGAATTTTTTTAAAAAAAGTAATCCCAAAAATAACGATAAGCACTAAGAGAACCAGCTTCTCCTCACTGTAGAAAGCCTCTCTTGGGGTACATATACTTAAAAAAATACAAATTGGTGATTTAGAAATGGGGTGGCCGGTCTTAGTGTCCCTTTAAGGCTACAGCGTGGTTTGGAAATGGTGATGTCCCAGCCTCCCGGCTGCTCTTACCAGTCGAGCACGAAATGCTGTTTGCGATCTTCTGGCTGCAAGCAGCTGTCTGGAGGACAGAAGGGATGATTCCAAGTATTCTCCTTGATCCGGAGAAAGTTTCTGGGCTTCAGGAAAACCTGCCTGAGCCCGAAAAAAGTTACCATGTTGTCAGCTCTGCCCGCTGAACCAGCAGGCACAGCCGCTTAGTCCGCCATTCCCACCGGAACCCGACCTGGCAAAAAGATTAAAGAAAAGCTGATCCAAAGCATGCTTTTGAAATAAGAACAATTTTAGCTGCAGGAAACTTGCAACTTTACAAGGCATCACAATACTGTGGAGCAATACATATGTTGACTGCAAACATATCAAGATTTCAAGAATTTTAATTACAATGTTTCTGCAAGGCAGCCTTCTCAACCTGCTGCCTTCAAGTTGGACTATCTGTCAGAGTAATAACTGGTGAAGAAGGAGGGGGCTCGTTCCAGGGGGATAAACACATGCACAGTACTGAATCGCTTTGCTTTCCTCCCAAGAGGCTAAAGAAGGCCCCACCCTAGTTTCTTGGGCCTTTTCTCTGAGCATCACTAATTCATTTTAGTTTAGCTGAATTCTGTCTAGCAGAGTAGAATAAAACTCTAGAGCTTTTACACCAAGTCTCAGCGTGTTCCTTCACTCTAAGTCAGGACACTATCATCCCCAACCACTATTATTATATTTACAAAGCATCAAGTTAGGCAAGACTGATCTAGGGTATATTGCTAAGCAGAATTATACTTTTCTAAAACAGTAACAGGATAGTTCCATATACTGTGCTTTGCTTTGAAAGGATATCCATTGTGCCTTTGTGTGAAGAGTAACAACAGAGTTAAGGCAAGGCAAGCCCAGAGCTGAAATACAGAAATTTAACACAACATGTGGAACTTGAGAGAAAGTGTAAGCAACAGTTCAGGCCTCATTTCAGTTGTTTATTACTCTCTGAAACAAACTCCCAGAAATTTGAAGTAGAAATTTGCCACAGAGTTGCACAGGATTATTCAAATGTTATTCTACTTTCAGTTTGGAAGAATAAAATATGTAATGATGCTCTTACGTTCTTTTAATGTAATTTCATATGTCAGTATACTTTGTGAAAATATTTTTCTTTAAAAAAGTACAGTATTGGATTAAATAGAGTTCTTGGCTATAGGTCAAAAATATTGAAGTGAATAATGCCCTCTAGGGACGCAGCCTAGGATAATCCAATACTTGAAAATGAGGCAGTTGGAACCACTGTCAACTCATCCAAGATTATCAATGAATTGCCTTTAATTGGGCGACGGGACTTTCCATTTCAACATTCGTTCAAAGATATTTCATTTTTGCATATTAAACAGGTTGGACCGAGTTGTAAAACAACCATCACCCTTAGAATCTAAGAAAGCGTATCTAACAAACAATTGGCAAACCGACTGACGGTCCACTTCTCGCTTGCCTGGGGAGAAAAACGCCTCGCTCCACGTCTCCCAGGATGCACTGCGAAGGGCGCCTCCGTCCGCCGCGCGCCCTTCTTCCTATCCCGTGAGCCCTTGTGGCACCGCGCGCGGGAAGGGAAGATGGCGGCGGCTGTGGGACTGGCCGAGCGGGGCTACTTGGAGCTCGGCGGAGCGGAGCGCGCGGCGCGGCATGGCGTCCGCGAACTCGCGTTCAGCCTCCCAGGTGGCAAATACTGGCGGGGGCAGAGGGTGCGGAGTGCTGCGTGGGTGTCGTTCCTGTGACATGCATCATGCCCAGGAGCATCCATGCTGGCGCGCGGGGACTGATCCGCCTCCCTTGTCCATCTTTTGCAGGTGGTGGCGCGTCCCCCTCCGCCGTAAGGTATCCTGACAGCGCCGGAGGGTTTTGGTACCAAGAGAATGCACAGCTGGGCTCGGTGACCAGAAACCGCTTTATTCATTGGTGAGTGATCCGAGGAAGTCGACTGGTAGCTCACCTCCCGAGCAGACAAGTTGTCAGCAGCCGCCCGTTACTCCCGCTAGCGAGCCCTGAGCTAGGAAGATGCAGACCTGCTGCATTCTGTTCGGGTTGAGTTTCCACTTGGACACTGACATTGTTTGGTCCCTTCGGTCCTTATTTCTGGCTTAGAAGGAATGGTGAATTGGCCAGACACAGCTGATACTTGCTTAAAATCCCCAGTGGCTGCTTAAATTCAAGTTTGTTACAAGGAGTTATCCAAAGAAACTTGACATGTTTTGGGCAGGTACTACTTTCTTTGGTTCTTACCTGTTTCTCACTAAACCAAAATATGAGATTAGGAAATAGGAGGTGATCAGCTCACATTTAAATGAATGCTACATAACTCATCCCCCCTGTTGGTGGTCCCTGAATCTGGCAGCGTAACAGAAATTGAAGTTAGGAATCTAATGGTGACATAAAACCATACATCTCAAGCATTTGGTTCCTGTGCATGTGGCATTTAATTTGCATTTTAAAATGCCAGTAGGAACATTGTAAGAAGGCCTGCTTACAGTCCCCACAATATGTAGGATGAGGAGGCATAAATCAGGTGGCAGGTCTTCTCTTTTACAGTCTTAGTACATCAAATTCCTTGCCTCTGGAGGTTCAGGTTAGCAGCCCCTTCCCTCCCAGCATTTTATAAAGCTATTAAAATGACACTTTCCCAACATAGTTTTTACCTGCATAGAATTTTCTGGTGGTTATTTGGGATTTCTGTTAATTATATGTCTGCCTTTTGGTTTTTATTCTGTATGTATACACTCTTGTATGCTGCCTAGAGTGCAGATCGGAGAAGTTTAAAAAAAGCTTAAATAGTTTTGAATTTATCATCTCCATTGTACTTGTGGAGAAAAATGGAATTTTGAATAATTGATTATAAAATGAAATAACTTCCATGAAGACATTAGCAATTACTGTAATCAAGTAGTGAATGCCTCTTAGAAATCTAACTGGAAATTTTGCAGTAGAGTTGACTTTTTAGAAAAACAATTCCTGTATGGAAATTGCTGTCATAGCCAATATTGAGCTGAATTTATTAGCACAGAAGGCATGTTTTAGGTGTTTAATGAAGCAAGCTATAACAGAAAAAAGACCCTTCCCCATCTGTCCCCTGACTTTCTTATGAGATTAGTCAATAGGTACAGAATGTAAACATTAGGACAAGCTATCATTCTGTTTTCTCTGATCCTGTGAGATGGGAAAAAAGCAATAGCAGTTTGGAGTGAGTAGTAATTGTTTGCTTCCATCATCTCCCCTTAGGCCATGCTAGATAAACACATTAAAGAGCCAGTTTGGTCTAGTGGTTAAGGCAATGGGCTAGAAACCAGGAGACCGTGAGTTCTGGTCCCGCCTTAGGCATGAAAGCCGGCTGGGTGACCTTGGGCCAGTCACACACGCTCAGCCCAACTCACCTCACAGGGTTGTTGTGGGGGAAATAGGAGGAGGAAGGAGTATTAGGTATGTTCGCCGCCTTGAGTTATTTATTAAAAAAAGGCAGGATAGAAAATAAATAAATAAATAAAATGTATGTATGTGTATATATATATGTTTCCAGGCAATCTAGGCACATAGGTAATACAGCCCTTTAAAAGTGTCAATAAATCCACATCAGCCTACCAATCCAGTTAGAAGTAAACATGTATTAAGAAGAAGATTTAAATGAAATTGGAAAAGGAAAATAGCTGAAAATTATAAAAGGAAATACTGTAAGTAGTTGGTTTGGCTAGAAAATACTACGTACTGAAGTAAGATACTCCAACCCAGTAGACTTATTCAGCACTCCAATTCAAAAATATTTCATGCATTGGACTTAATTGATTCAGCCATGGACTCCAGGAATATAAAGGAGCAAATAGAAATGGAACCAAAAGACATTTTATAAGATTGTATGCTGTTCAGCTGGGACAGCTTTGGTTGACAGCTGCTTTCTGGCCAGTGGGCAACATACAACTAAGCAGGAGAAGGGCCATCAGTGGGCAATTAATGTAATTAGCTTACTTCAGTAAGAGTAAGCAGTCAAAGAGTTGGCAGCTTTCTTTATCATATGGATCTGCTTATGTGCAAAGGGATGCCAGCTGGGAAGTGAAAAAAGGAACAATCACTCAGCTAACTCAGAAACATAGCAGCCAGTCAGGACCAGGCACTGCCACACAAGCCAAGGGGGCTGGGGGATCAGTGAGTTGATCATATTGGTCCTGATGCAAAGATGCCAGGCACAGTGGATGTGTCTCCCCATATGCTAGATAAATCTAAAGGTTGTAAGGAGTTCCTTCTATAGCCAGATATTCTTCTTATTGGACTTAAGACACATGAGGGAGCTAGCTTGGTCAATAGAGCAATGGAATGCTTTGGTTTCAGAGGCAAAAAAGTGCTTCACAGTGTATGAAAGCTGTTTGCAACTCCTTAAACCAAACATCTTTTCCTGGGTTTATACAGCAGCCGTGGAGGGCAGCCATGTGATCCCAAGGGAAGTTGTAGCTGTTATGTACAGGTGCCACATGAGTGCCCCTGTGCATTCTGAAGCACCCTCAGAACCAAAGTGTTCCTCGGGTCTATTGATTAATGTCATGGCAACTCCAAATTCAATTATTGTAATATCCTGAGAGAATTTTTTCTGCTGGCTCAGTCCTCCTCTTCTTATAGCCCATTAAATAGAGGGCATTAATAAGGGATATACAGAGTCCTCCAGGAACACACAACTATACTGGGAACAACTCCACTTGTAGTTTTTTATTATTCAGGAATACTGCCTTGCTCCACTCCTAACAAGCAGGAAGCATGTCACAGTGTATCATTGATTTATGAGTGGCTTATTAAGAGAAAAACAAGACAGAGCTCCTTGTTTGCACATAAAGCTAAACAAAACAATTCATTTGGAATTGCTAGCTGCACCTACTGGCAGGAAAAGCCCAGAAGGGTGATTGAGCAGTATATGCCAGCTTAATATTTGTTCCCAAATATTGTTCCCAAGTAAGCAAAAATTCTGTACAACTCTGATTTATTGTGGTGTGTGAATACATTCTGGTTTTGATCTTGAGTTACTTATTTGTTCCTGAACTTTGTAGAAAGTCCTCCACACACAGAATAGTGGGATTGGTTGTTTACTATCAGTGTAAAGCTGCTATATGTATTTGTTTCTTTTTGCAGGGCAACCTCAGGCGGGACGTTAGAACTGGTAGAGGAATCCCTTGACATAAACCTTTTGAACAATGCTGTTCAGCTCAAATTTCAAAACTGTAATCTCTTACCGCAAGGAGTACATATCTTTGAGACCCAAAATCATGTTGTTATATTGGTTTCAACCAATCAGACAGTGCACAGATTGATGTTACCACATCCCGCTCGGATGTATAGAAGCGTAAGTAATCTGTTCTAATATTTCTATTTTAAAAAAAACACTTCCAAGGTTATTAAGTCAGAGACAAAATTATTTTAGTTGAAGTGAAAGTTCTTTCCCTGTATGTCACTTCAGCATTATAGTATTTTATATTAACTCCTGCTACATCCAAACAATGGTGCTTATTTGAAGAATCATATAAATTAAGCCCATTTTTTTAGTTGGATGGAGTGTATTTTATATGTAATAAAATTATTTACATATCTTCATACTGAAAGATATTCTGGGGATAAATCTGAACGGACTACAATACACTAGATAAAATGTTATGATGGTGAGGAAGCCCATTAATTAGTGCAGTGCTTTCCAAAGTCCCGCCATTGGTGACACACCAACGGCGGCAGTGGCGGCGCGGCGGCGTGCACGGTGGTGGCCTCGTATGTCGCACTAAAACCCGGAAGCACTGATGGCACGCTGCCGCCGCCGCCACACACACTACCGCCGCCGCTGCGCGTGCTACTGCAGGGGCGGCGGTGACGCACCATCAGCACTTCCGGGTTTTGTCGCGACACACTAATGTGTCGCGACACACAGTTTGGAAAGCTATGAATTAGTGAGAGAGCATGTACTTAGTGTATGTCAAACTCCAACTTCAGTCCCTGGTCTTTTCTGTCAGATCTTGGAATCATAATTTCTCCTGAGATTTTAGAGAGCTAGTGACTAGATTTGCACAAAGTGATAACTACCCATAGTTAGGTGTAATATGTGAAAACCCATATCATGGCTTAAATTGTGATTTAGGAGGCATGCCTTCACTACAGTTTATACCTTTGTTTTATTGTAATTTTACTTAACCCATCTATAGCTACATGCATAGTCTGAATCTGGGTGGGGAAATTAATATGTGATACTCTATAATTTCAAGCCCTCATATAGAAACAGGAATACCCCCCAAATATAAAAGGACACTTTTATTAAGAGAAAAAAACATAAGCAGTGTTAATGGACTAGGTGCCACAAAGGTTGGTGAGATACCAGGAGGAGTAGAACAAGAACTCTCAAAATATTTCAGGTGTAATTTGGTTTTCTGGGGAAAGGTTTCTGAATAAGCTTCTCAACATGACGTTGCTTAGTATGTCATAGAGGGACACTCGCTGTCAGCATAATGGGCTAGATATTATGAGAAAATTCTTTATCTGATCTTTTTCTTGTTTCAAGTTCTCAGATATTTTTCAATCATATTTTACACAACAGAAATATGAACAGAAAAGTCATTTTGCTATTTTTCTTCTTTGGTTTTATATTTGCTTGTTGATAATTTTACCCCTGGTCTTTTTTTAAATAGGAGCTGATAACAGAAAGTCAAATGCAGTCTGTTTTCACAGATATTGGAAAATTCCATTTTAGAGATCCATTGAACTACTGTGTGATCCCCACAGTTCCGGGGCTGTCACCTAACTCCACTGCTTCAGCAGCTTGGCTTACCAGTGATGGGGGATCTCTCTTTGCTCTGCCATCTGCTTCTGGTGGGATTTTTGTCCTTAACCTACCACCTTATGATGCTCATGGTAAGTGTATAAGATTATAGAAAGGCAGGAGATTCAGAGGATACCCAGCTATGCCAGAAAAAGGGCATCTTTTGGGATGTTGTAGTTGGCTATGCTCCCTGCAGCAGTTAATTTGCTGTCCTGCTCAGCATCATAAATATGATACAGACAATTTATTTCAAGTGACATTGCTCTCAGAAATTTAACCTTGTAGTGATCCTTACAGTTCTAACGCACAGAAGACAGGACGGAGTTCTCAGTTCAACAGAACTAGATTTTAAAAAGTGGTGGTGTAGCAAAGCAGTTCAGTTAAGAGAAGTAGAAGCGTTCGTTTGGAACTAATGCAGACTCCACTTTGCGGATATAATTTCCTAAATGCTAACCCTGCCACCTTCATTCTCTTCTGACGTTTTCCCTTGGTAGTCTTTTCTTTTAAATAGGAACCGTTTCAAGTACAAAGCTGAGCAAAATGCCCCATTTTGAGCTTGAAGCAGCTGTTCCGAAACACTCTCTTTTGGGCTTGAAATTCTTTCCAAATGCCCAGAATACTGTGTTTTGTATTCAAAACAGTTTTGTTCTTGAAAATGGAATGTTTCATGAAGTTTTGTGATTGAAACAGTTCAAAGTACAACATTGCAATTAATGCTGCTTTTAAATTAGAACTGGATTAGTTATGATTTTTTCTTCATTTTAAGAAATAAAGAATAACCTTGTTTTTGCTTAGACCACGAGCAGAATCTTATTATGTAAGTTCTAATTATCCACTATTAATAAATCAATTAGGTAATAAATTTGTTTTAAATGTCTTTTTATAGAATTCCCCAAAAAGTATCTATCTGGTTTAATTGCACCTTTATTATATTTGTCAGATTTAAACAAATTGCTAAAAATTATTTTCTTGTTTTTTAGAGATGCCTTCAACTTCATTTGTGGAGTTGAAACAGAGTTCAGTCATGCAGCGCTTGCTGACAGGTTGGATGCCAACTGCCATCAGGCTAGTATTATGATGATAAGCAGTTAAGGCGTATAATTAGAGTTTAATTAGAACTCTGAAAGCCTACACAGCAACAAATGGAATAATTGGAATTGGCTTTCGAATGAATGAACGAACATGAAGGGAAATATAGAACCTGGGTCTGGAGAGGGAAAGAATAGCAGAGAACTGAGGAAAAGTTGAAAAAATAAAGCAGAAGGAGAGATACTGAAGGTACCCAGTTGTACCGAAAAAGGGTACCTCTCACTTTTTGTAATTTGCTCTGTTCCCAAAAGCAATTACCGTATTTTCCGGCGTATAAGACGACTGGGCGTATAAGACGACCCCCAACTTTTCCATTTAAAATATAGAGTTTGGGATATACGCCGGAAAAAAAATAATTTAAAAATAATGGAGACAGGCCATATAAAGCCAGCTTATACTCTATCGCCTGTTCCAGGGAGAGAGAAAATTATCAATCAGATGTGGAATATGTGTAGATGTACAATCGTTAATTTTTAATGTAATGGTGGATTTATAGTATTTCTTTATTATTTATTGGGTTATTGGTGTTGCTCTCTGGGTACCATCTAGAATCTTTTTAAGACTGAGGAAGGTTTAAACCTCCCAAAATTTAACATATTTTTTACAAAAAAATCAAACCAAACCAAACCTGAGGAAATCCATAAAAATACTCTCCCAAATCCAAGAATCATAGAATGCATGAGTTGGAAGGAAATTGGACTAGGATGGGGTTTTGCTGCTAGGATTGGTGAGAGGTAACCATTCAGCTCCCATTTGATAATCTCCAGCAAGGAGGAATCCACCATTGTTCTAAATATTTGGTTCCATTAAAAGGTAAAGGTTCCCCCCCGCACATTTGTGCAGTCGTGTCCGACTCTAGGGGCCGGTGCTCATCTCCGTTTGTTAGCCGAAGAGCCAGCGTTGTCCGATAGCTATTTCCATCAGGGAATTCTGTCTAATATTCAGCTTGAATCTCCTTTCCTTTCATTTTAATCCAATAGTCCTTATCCTACTAACAGCTTCAAGGGAGAACTGATCTATCCTCTCTTCACACACACACACACAGACACACACACCCTTAACCTGGAAACCACAGCCTCATACAATCCTGGCCAAATGCAGCCGCTCACCGGAACAGAGCCCCCAGGGAAGAGCAGGAGGACGAGCGCGGGAGAAACGCGGGGAGTTTCTGGGCCCCCGCTCCATTT
Organism: Charina bottae; assembly: GCA_023362775.1. Lineage (NCBI taxonomy): Eukaryota > Metazoa > Chordata > Lepidosauria > Squamata > Charinaidae > Charina > Charina bottae. The sequence goes on from JALMGJ010000001.1 coordinate 203,174,321, forward strand.
AAAGCGCGGCTGGGAGGGGAAGGGAAGGCGAGGCGAAGCGAAGCGAGGCGCCCGTTGAGCGTTGTGGGCGACTTTGGAGCCCGTCATGGAGCCACTGCGTTTTGCCCCCTCCCTTCCCAAGGCTGCTCCGAGGGAACGGAGCTTGCTCCCCCCTCCCCGCGTTTCTCCCGCGCTCGTCCTCCTGCTCTTCCCTGGGGGCTGCGTTCCGGCGGGTGGCTGCACTTGGCCAGGAGAGGTCTTATTTATTTCCGGCGTATAAGACGACACCCGGCGTATAAGACGACCCCCGACTTTTGAGAAGATTTTCCTGGGTTAAAAAGTCGTCTTATACGCCGGAAAATACGGTAATTTCTTGTGCTTAAGAGAGGTTTTCACAAACAGAAAGTGGAGATGGCTATCTTTGCCTAACTTACAAGAAAGAGGAGTTGTGAGAATAATATTAGGCTGTATTGAAAAATGTGGCATGAAATTGTGATAAATTCCTGCTTGATTATTTTGGAGTTTAAACTTCTACAGTTTGCTGACTTGCCCTTGATGATTACTTTGAAATTTTATCATGTATGGCAAGTTATAATAATCTTTCTCCTGAAAGGAGAATTGCTGCAAAGAAAAAGCAGGTGCTTTACTTACAAACAGTGCTGCTTCACCTAAGCTCAACTAAAAATGCCCTCTTCAGTCAGTGCTCAACTAAAATATCAACAATTCATTTCTAATAGTGCAACCTTTCCTAATCTACCATGCTTACTAATGAAGTTCGATGGTGTTCCAATTAGTCATTATTATTTGCTAATAGAACAGTTATAATGATAGATATCATGGAAAAAGCTGTCATGCAGTTTCATTGCTTTCTCCTTCGTGCTTGCTTCTGTATTTATTATGTTTGTTTTTACAGAGGGGATCAAAATCCTTCAGATCTTCCTGTTAGCTTATCTGTCCACTGTCGTGAACATGACGCACTTCTCTTTGCACTCTATCAAGATCATAAACTTAGGATGTGGTCTTATAAAGTGAGTAATATTTCATTTTTGTTTGTTAATTAATTTTTAATATACTAACCAATTGGTAGTGATCAGAGTGGTTTGTGTCATGGGTGCCATCTTGACTTTTTGACCTACATTCCCCAATGGACACACCTGCTCTGACTGACCCCTCCCCCCGATGCACACACCTGCTCACCTCAGTCTCATGAGTTTGGACAAATACTCTTCCTGTTATGGTTGTGAGGGTTCCACATTATACCATTTGATACAGAGTGCAGTCATGTTCCTGTAGTGGTCATTAGTAGTTGCTGAGGGGGCATGGGAAAGAGACTTCTCTTCCCTTTACTGCACTATGGGAGGCTTTGTTGTGTTGACTGCGTTTTTGGACACTGTCCATTTATTGTGAACATGAATTAACAAACTTGAATGTTGGCAATTTTTAGCTTAGAAGTATTTTCTTAAAAACAGAAGCAGATATGTAAAGGGTGAAAATACACTGTAGTAGCTAAATACAGTGTACAGTGCCATCAAATCTATGATGAGCTGCGGAAGATTAAAGAAACAGAATAAATTGTCTATCCAGAGTCTCACAGTGCTGTATTTATAATTGTATTGAAATATGTTTGCTTTTTTTGTTTTACTCATCTAGCATCTTATCTTAACAGAATCAAATGTGCCTGATGGTGGCTGATATGTTGGAATTTGTTCCTGTAAATAAAGATCTGAGACTTACTGGTGGAAGTGGACACAAGTTACAGCTGGCATATTCTGAGTCATTGGGGCTTTATATTGGCGTATACTTGCATGCACCCAAACAAGGACAGGTAGTGGGAAACTTTGTATTTGGAGAATACTGGTTTGTGTTTTATTGAAAGTAAAATACTGTTTCTATGATAATTTATAATTTCACATTATTTGGCAAAGGCAGTTTACAGCAATATATACTTTGTTTTGGAAGCTGAGATAAAAAGCAAAGGTTAAAATGCTGATCATTTCAAATGTTTCCGGTTTTAAACATGGAGAATTAAATAACATTGATGCAGGTTAAAGATATATACAAATGAAGTATGTTTAGAGTGATATTGAAATGCATTGTATAGCACAAGTAAGAGCAATTACCCCTAAAGAAAAATAGTGTGGAAGAGTTTTATTGTGCAACTAATTTTAGATACAAAATTGTTATATACCTGTCTGAGGTTTCCGATTTGTGCTTCATTCCTTGGCTACTTCACGTCCTGTCAATATGCCCATACAGCGAGCCAAATACCCCTTTCTCTCTACAGGGAGAAGTGGCATAATTGCTGAGAACTGTTACGCACTCTATAATTGCTAGAATATTTGATTTACATGGCATGTATTCATCTTGATTTTCTAGAATAAAAGAAAGAAAGGGTAAGGATATGGTAAGAATTTATTTCATTTTTATTTGTACTAATTGCAGAATTTTTTTTTCTGCAGTTCTGTGTCTTCCAGTTGGTCAGCACAGAGAATCATCGCTATAGTCTTGATCACATATCATCACTGTTCACATCTCAGGTTGGAACTGCTAACATTTAGGTCAAAGAAGTCAAATGGGTTTCAGATAAAAATAAATACATGGGTCATGGGTAATCAAGATGAAAAGGCTTAATAGAACTATCTTATCTTCCCTCCTACATGAACATGGATAATGTGATGAGAAATAATATATATACAGTCCTTCTAGATTAAATCAGTAGATTCTGCATTGTTAACATAATACTGTTCTTAAAATTTATTTGTTGTTTTAATCCATTCATATTTTCATTTAGGAGACACTTGTTGATTTTGCTTTAACTACTTCTGAGATCTGGGCACTTTGGCATGATGATGAAAATCAAACTACTGTGAAAAACATCAATTTTGAGCAGTAAGTTTTATTCCTGTCAACTGTTAATTGGCTTAACAACTTTCTTTTATAAAAAAAAAACTTTAACATTGAATATTCTATTGAAAAGGTTTCAGAATAAATAAGTTTGTGTGCCAGAGTACTAGAAGATGATAACATAGAGCCAAACATTATTCTCCTCTGCACTTTTGAAGCTTTAGAATAGGATTAAAGGTAAAGGTTCCCCCCGCACATTTGTGCAGTCGTGGCCGGTGCTCATCTCCGTTTGTTAGCTGAAGAGCCAGCGTTGTCCGAAGACGCTTCTGTGGTCATGTGGCTGGCATGATGCGCGCGGAACGCTGTTACCTTCCCACCAAAGTGGTACCTATTCATCTACTTGCATTTGCATGCTTTCGCATTGCTAGGTTGGCAAGAGCTGGGGCTAGTGCGGGAGCTCACTCCGTCACACGGGGCTAGGGATTTGAACCTCCAAACTTGCGATCTTCCGATCAACAAGCCTGGCGTCTTACCCGCTGAGCCACCACTCCCCACATTATTAGATTATTATTATTATTATTAGATTATATTATTATTAGATTATTAGGATTAGAGTACATAACCCTGAAAAATTGTTCTCTACTACCTGAGCTTACAGTGGTCTCATTTCTAGGCAGGAAAAAGGATTTTCAAATAAAGCTTTAGGCTGAAGATACCCACCATTTCAATTTCTAACAATGTTTCTAAGATGTATGGGAGGCCCAATAGCATTGAGGATAGATATGTTTGAGATTAGGGTTTTGCTTTGCAACATGCTAAACCGCCTCTTTGGTTATTATTATTTTTTCTATTAAAAGGTTCTTAAATCAGCGAAAAACCTAGTGGGCACTAAGGGAATTGTTGGCTAGAGCATCATTGCCATGGTTGGGAACCTGGGGGCTGGCCCAAGAGTGTGCATGGTTGGATTAATAAAAAAACCTGACAGTGTACACCCACACAAGAAAATAGAATAATGATAGCATGGTGAAATGTGTGTGACAGCACACATTTTCTAGAATCTGTGATAGCACTGAATTGAAAAGGAAAGTGTGGGTGAAAGATGATGATTATTTAGAACATAGTCTTTTTTATTTGGAAGTAATGTTTGAGTGTGCGTTTGTGTCTGCGTCTGTGTGTTTATATACTAAAATCATCTAGTCTTGTTTTAGCAATGTTGCTGGTCAGTGGAACCAAGTTTCTGTTCAGCCCCTGCCAGCTGAAGAAGTGAATATTCGAGATGACCAGGACCCAAGGGTAAATAAACCCTATGAATTAACTAAGGATACTGTAGTGATGTATTTAACTTGCTTGTACTGTGTATGTATGTACAATATAATAGAAGCCCTTCAGTTTGAGCAATAAATTTGAATGCCAAATGTTGCACTGGAAACATGATTAACAAATAAATCTGGTTTCCACTACATTTCCTTTAGATATACAGTAAACTCTCGATTTAATAGACTATAGGTAGTCCTCGACTTACGATGGCAATTGGGACTGGAATTTCTGTCGCTAAGGGATGAGCAAATTAGTAAAGCAATTTAGGCGAGGCAACTTCCTACCGGCTTCCCACAACCAAAGTCAGTGGGGAAACTGGCAGGAAGTTGTAAGTCCCAGGCTGGCAGACAGGTAAGTGGCTGCTGCTGGGTGGGGGAGGGAGGAAGGGGGTGCGTGAGGCACGGGTTGGGGAGGGTGCACAAGGGGGAGGGTTGGGGACAGTGCAAGGGAGGCACAGCGAGGGTAAGGGAGAGTGTGTAGGAGTGCTTGAGCGGCTGGTGCAAGTGCAGAGGGGCTGGGGGAGGGTGCGCAGGTGGAGGAGATTTACCCCAGCAACTTGTGACCTTCCCTGCTGGCTTCCCTATTGACTTTCTTGGGAAGCTGGCAGGAGAGGTTGCAAATAGCAATCACGTGATCGCGGGGCGCTGCAACGGTTCATAAGTGCGAACCAGTTGCCAAGTGCCCTGATCGTGATCATGTGACCGCAAGGGTCTTAGGATGGCCGGAACTCCAAGGCCTGGTCGTAACCACCATTTGTTCAGCACCGTTGTAACTTTGAACGGTCTCTAAACAAATAGTCGTAGGTCGAGGACTATCTGTATTTGGAAAGAAGGAGCATTTGTTACTACCAAATATATGTTAAATTTGAAAATATTCACAGTGATTTACATCATTTGAAAAAGGAGGACATTACACAATCATGTAAATATAATGTAATTTAATGTAAATTTAAATGTCTCATCTGTCTACTTTGGACTCAGTAGACTTGTCTGTTATTTCAGGGGACTGTCCAGAAAGAAGTCTTGGCCATTGCATCCAATTTTTGCTAAATGGGGAAAATTTCCTTTAACGTCTGTTAAAATGAGATTTACTGTAGTTTATATTGCTGCTGATGCTCCAAGTGTCCAGATGTGTCTGGATGCAGAAGTTAATTAACCTATCTTAAGAAATAAACTGTGTAGTATTTTTTATATAATTTATTTCTTGTTCTATATGCACTAACTAGCCTTTTCTATCCTATCATTCTTTGCAAGTTTGAATTTCCAAAGTTGGATGAACAGTGCATTCATCCATGTTGTTCATTTTATCCATCTGCAGTGATTTGGTAACATGTATGGAGCTTTATGCATTTCATATGGTAAATACATACTAATAAAAAATTTGAGAGCCTGCTGAGCATCATGTCACTCACAGTTTTAATGTAAGGAAATAGCATCACAACTAATTATTTTAAAAATCATATAAATCTGTTGAATTGTTACCAATTATGATTATTCTTACAGGAAACATTTACAGAGGCTATCTTCCTGCCTGGCCAGTTCACAAATGCAGCTTTGCTTAAAGCTTTACAGGTGAGTAACAGTGTCATCATTTGTTGGGGAATTTGTGCTAACTAAGCAAAATTAAAAAGCCAATTAACACTTCTTTTGACACAAAATGGCAGTGTTGGATTCTAGCCAATTGGACATAATACTTTTCTGCCAGTTCATAATTCTTAATGATCTTCTGTTAGCAGTCATCTGAAAAGAGCATTCTCTTGGATAGCAATTGATAAGGCTAGATTTGGAGCATAAATCACAAAACTTTATTAAGTTGTAGGATCCTATCATACTGGGCAACAAATCACAATATGTAATACCAGTAGGTAGAAGCAGTTGTATATTTTTAAACTGGGTTTTCATTGCCCAGTTAAGTGTAGTACATCCTGTTTCATAATTTTAGAGAATCAAAATATTAGCTAATATTTGGAAAGTGAGCATGGTTAAATCTTGTTCCAGGTGAGTTGAGTAATTTCCCCTATAGTAAAGGTAAAGGTTCCCCCTGCACTTTTGTGCAGTCGTGTCCGACTCTAGGGGCCGGTGCTCATCTCCGTTTGTTAGCCGAAGAGCCAGCGTTGTCCGAAGATGCTTCCATGGTCATGTGGCCACATGACGCACGCGGAACGCTGTTACCTACCCACCGAAGTGGTACCTATTCATCTTGCATTTGCATGCTTTCGCATTGCTAGGTTGGCAAGAGCTGGAGCTAGTGCGGGAGCTCACTCCACACGCAGAGCTAGGGATTCGAACCTCCGAACTTGCGATCTTCCGATCGACAAGCCTGGCGTCTTACCCACTGAGCCACCACGCCCCCAATTTTCCCAATACAAGTTAATATATTCTCTCCAATTAGCTTTTAGTACATATACGTAAGTGGTGGGAATTGACTTCCTTATTCAACAGTGCCTGAAGAAATAGAATGTTCTTAAATGCTTTGTTCTCTGAAAAAAAAGCTGATACACATAAGAAGGCACTTGAATTAAAAATGGAAGGTTTTTGATCAGATGAGGAAGTTATATACTTGTAAAACAACATAATATAGAGAATGTAGGGAGGTACAATTAAAACAAATTTCAGTGTCAGTGCTCCATATGCAATTTACAGAATGAAAACTACTGTAGTGGAACAGGATTTGTTTGAAGAAAAGAAACTGCCTAATGGTCTAACATTTTGATCCCAGTGAGATAGGAAATCAGAATAAGGTCACTACAGAGTTTCAATAGTAATAGTAGAAGTACCAAATGATAGCTACATCCAAATAGGGAGAGTTTTATAACTTAAGATATGGCATGCTAATAATATGCAATGCTTGGAGCGGCAAGGGAGATATTAGAATGTTGATAATAAGGAAACATGAAAGAATGCACAAGGGCAGGAAACCATATTGTTCAGCTTCACACAGAGAAATAGATGATATCATGTGTAGACATTTGAAACTGATAGACAATACTCTGCATGATTGGAAGTGGAGCACAGTTCATACTACAGGTGCTTTAGTTATATTTTTTTATTTAATAATTTACGGTCCAAGACCAAATGCTATAGTAATATATCTGATTGTAAGCCACAAATGGTCTTGAGAGAAATACATCTAGTAAAAGGTCTTTATTAAGACCACAGTATAAGCATGGTTTCGAAAGTTTGGTGACACAGGAAGACTGACATTGTTATGTCAGATTTTGGAGGAAAGATAGATAGATGCAAGAAAATGTGATCTGCTCATGAGGTGGCATTTCATTTAAATAAGACAGATGTTAGCATGGCAAGGCTTCTTGATAATGGATCGGCTCCAAAGTCTGATGCGATCAAAACTTGGTTCAGTGCTTTTCTAAACCTTTTCCAATTAGTGGTTTGCCCTTTTTTGTGAAAGGTATCAATATGAAGTTGTGACTTTTAAGATTAAGGAGTGTAAAAATCTCTCTCTCTCTCTCTCTCTCTGTTTGTTTGTAGATATTTTCTCAAGAAGCTGAGAGACACAAAGACCTGTCATGGGATGAACTGAAAAAAGAAATTACTATAGCTTTAGAAGATGAGGTAAGATTAGATTTATTTCTGTTTTAAAGAATAATTTCAGTTGCATTTAACTTTTGGCTGCTTGTGGGGTGGGATGGGGGTAGTGGTTGCTCAGCCACATTTCTCCTCTAACCATTTTGTGACTGTGATCTGCAAACATTGTGACTATGTTCACACATGATGCTAAACATCTCTAACCATAGTTTTGGTGAACATTTCATAATGGTCTGGTATATATATAAAACTGAATGGATTGTTTCATACGTAATACTAAGCAAGAATTAAACAAACCAGATTATAGCTTAGTGTTATGTTTGAACCATCCAATTATTTTCAAGCCTCAACTTTTTCCCTAGTTTCTGCTTAGTATAAGAAATGATAGACTTGTAGGACTTTTGTTTTTTTTGGTTAAGAATCATTAGGACACTCTACTAAAGTTTGTTCTGGTTTGTGAAGTGCTAGCTGTAGCTGTTACTAGAAATGGCAATAGTCTAGGTTCACTGATTTCTTATATAATGAAGTCTTCCTTATGAGGATGAATTTAAGATTAATCGGTTAATGGTATTAAAATGCCAGGTGTCATTTGATAAAAAATAGGTAGCAAATTATCTTAATTCTCCCCCCTCCTCCCAGTTCCAGGGCAATGTGACAGAATATGAATTCTCACATGAAGAGTTCAGACAATTACAAATAGAATTCTGGTCAAAATTCTACGCTTACTGCCTGCAGTATCAGGAAGAACTTTCACGGCCACTTGCACTACTCTTGAATCACTGCACTAATATGGTGTGTCTACTGAAAAAGGTAAGAACCATGGTAAAGCATTGATGTTCGATAGGGTTATCAAGATCTCATACTTTACTGTGATATTGAAACAATACCTTTAAGTCTGCGGAAGTTCTACAAAATGCTTGCAAACCTACATTAATTTTGTAAACATTCATTTGACCTAAGAAAATAATTCCATGATCATACGTTTCTGATATTTTTTTCTTTACGGTCGACACGGTGGCCTTGCCTTTGCTTTTTACTTTATATTAGGCTTCCCCCCCCCAAATAAATGGGAGAATCCATGATTTTAAAAAGTGCCTGGAAATCATGGAAACTGTTCAAAGTTTATTTGATTGTTTTCCTCATAGCTCCAATTGTTTACTCTGATTTGCCACTAATATTTTCAAAACATATTTGAAGACTGAGAATATGAATAGCCATCATGACTGCGGGTATTTGCTTTGCAGTTTGCACAGATATATTTTATATTCATGGCTACATCTTATTTACCGGTACAATTTGAAATAAGGACAAACCATTGTTTTCTGCTGTTGGAAACTAAGCAGTGGGTTTGTTTTCTTCCCACAGGGTTACTTTTCTTTTCTTGTGCCGTGCTCCTTAGTGGATCATCTTTACCTCTTGCCTGATGAACAACTGATTAATGAAGTTGAAGGTGCTGGCTTGGATGGTAATAAAGAGATGGAGCTTACCATTTCTCTTAAGATGTTATTTCAGTTCCAACAAATTCCTAATTTCGGCAGGGTTGTGTTAATGGTTTCAGTGTCCCTCTATGTCTGTTATTTGTTGTGATTTTCAAAATTATAATATGAGTTTAGCTTTGCAGAAGAAGAAAAAATCCCATCCAACTCTCTTCTCTCCTCATTCCCCAAATTTGTTCTGAGAGAAGATTCTCCACATTGCTGTTAATTGTTTATGCTGTTTGTTACTTTTGTACTAACAAAAGGAAGGTTGAATGAGATATAAACTACACTTTAGAGAAATTTATGTAATAACTGAATAATATATCTTCAAAATCTCTCTTCTGATACTCTAATTCAGAGCTTTCCAAACTTTTCATGTTGGTGACACACTTTTTAGATATGCATCATTTCGCGACACCCTCTTACAGCAGGGCACAAGGCAGGCACTAGGACCTGCGCATAATCCTGGCAGGGCAGGTTTGGAGGCAGCCAGGCACAAGGCAGGCACTAGGATCTGCGTGGAATCCTGGCAGGGCTCGGAGGCAGCAGCAGCTGCCGCAACACACCCAGACACTGCAGCCGACACACTAACGTGTCCCGACACACAGTTTGGAAAGCTCTGCTCTAAATAAACATAATTTTTCCAGGAGTAGCAGAGCTGATCCCTGTAGTATACAAGCAATAAAGCTGTTATTCCTCTTGTCCTCCCTAATTACATCAGATATCTGCAAACTTGGAATGCAGATTGTCTACTTCTACAAGATCTTTGCCTGAGAAATAAACATTGCTATGGTTTCCTCATTGACCAAGCTTTTACATTAGCCATTTTACAGTATAGGATGTACAGGAAGACTTATACCTACAGTGACCTTTATGTCCTTTATTATAAAGGATTGTCCTTTTTTCAGAAAGCTGTCCTTTAGGTTTATTTAATGTAATTATTTTCTTGGTTTTGTTCTTGAATTTTCCTTTGTAAAGCAAAGATAGATAGATAGATAGATAGATAGATAGATAGATAGATAGATAGATAGATAGATCCTTATGAACCTCTTTCGGATTTGCCCCTTTTCAGGTTTGTCCTTTATTTTTTCCAATAGAATATGGTCACTGTACTTATACCCTACTTTGCCTTTTACCCGTGTTTCTGGAGCTACTGTTTGTTTCTGGGGTTACCTTTTCCTCATCCTGCTGCCAGGATCATCTGTTTTGGCAATTATTGTCTAGTTTAAACCAGGTAGATAGGACTTTTACAATCAGATCTAGATTTTTTCCCTCGGTCTTCAAAAGCTTAAAATATACTGTGCCTGAGCGCTTAGAAGCAGTTACCTCAGCCCTGTTTGCAAATGGACAATTGCAAGACTGGGTTGACATCTGTAAAATGTACTGTCTCTAAGATCATACACCACAGGACATTGAGATACGTATTTCATCTTATTTGAGGTTTTATGTTGACATAGCAAATGAAAGGAACTTTAGTATTTTGTGCCTTTTTAGAATGCACTACAAAAATGCTATTTTATTTTGGTTAAATTCTGAACCCAATCATCTTGTTGCAGAATCTGACTTTTCTCATGATCTTCTGAGTCTTCTTCAGTGCCTTCGATTAATTGGGGAATCAGTTTCTGTGGAAATGGCACTCACAATGGAAATGGCTTGCTTCCGTCTCCAGTCTCCAGAGAGAGCTGCAGAACAGATCCTTAAAGACTTGATTGCTAATGACACGTAAGCCTAGATTTTGAGCTACACATGCATATAAAGATTGATTTGCTCATTTCCTCTACAGCATTGAACTGATTAGATACATTTACATATCTCTCCTGAAGGTATTTACTCTGACCATGACCACCAATAGCTTAATTATGTCATGCTTGGACTATTGTAATACATTCAGTGGACTCGGAGCCTTGACCTGGACCACAATGCTATGGAGGATTTTGATCAGTCTGATTATAAAAGTCACACAGTACTACTCTTCCAACAATTGTTTAGCTGCTGGTCTTTTTCAGGGTGAACTCAAAATGCTGATTATGATCTGTATATCTATAGCGAAGCCAAAGAAGTCATCTTGGCTGCTCCTAGAATTGTTTGCCAAGGGAGGTCAGGCTTAGCATCTTTATTACTCTTTCACTAAAACAAGTTTGCCATTCAAACAAGTTGTTTTTTTTCTATTTATTTTATTACTGTTGTGTGCTTAATTGTACTTTAAAAGTTTTTTTGCACTTAAACAGTCTTGAATGCTCTTTGATGCCAGTGCAGGACATAGTAATTCTCTCAAACCCTTAGAACAGGGAATAATTATAATAACATCAACAACAACAACAACTCTGGGACTCCGGGAGGGAAGGCAGTTTTTGAGTAGTCAGAGGCTATAGCTGAACTTCCTGACTTTTTTAGAGGGACGCAGTAATGTCACAACAGCATTCTAAGGGGTGTAGTTGAAAAATATCAACCTTTTTTTGAAGTTTCTAGTTAAGTATGTCAAAGAGTAAGTTGTATATGTGGTAAAATAATAAGAGATGGGGCAAAGAATGAATGGGTGATGAATGAATGTGGGTTCAATGCAAAAGCGAGTGACCAATATGTTGAGGAGTTTGAGAATTAATGAAGATCAAATCACGAAACAAATGTATGAAGAAAGAGTGAATGGGTTGAGAAAAAGAGGAAAACAGAAAATTGTGATTGAATGGGATTAATAAATTCTCAAAGAGAAAGAGGCAAGAAGTTTACAAATGAAAAGAAACATTAATTGGTGTATGGACGTAGTGGAAGTAAGGATGTTTGCAAAGACAGAAAGGTATAGAGGGAGATAGTGAATGGTATTAGTGTCAACTTTATTTCTTTTACATCCTGCCTGCCTTTAATTTCTGTGGCTTACCACTTCTTATTCTTTTTCTGCACTTTTGTTATGTTGCCTGTCTTGAAAGGGAATTGTGTAATGGTCTTGTATGTAAGCTCTTGAAAGTTTTAAGGATAGGAATGGGAGAAAGAGCCACTGAGAGGCAAACTATTCCATTCCCACCATTAAATCTTGCTCAAAACCCCCAAATGGCTTGAAATTCCATAGAGAAATTTCAGCCATTTTGCTACTGAATTTCAGTGCCACAAGTGGGGTGCTGGGAAGCTGTAATATCCTGTTAGGAGGGGTAGTACAGTTTATGCCTTATGGCAAATATCCATTCATTATTATGCCTACTTACATCTTCCCAACGTCTTCTCCAGGCAGTTTTAACTCACCGTTTTGTTCCCACGAAAGTTGTTCTTCCTCTTTCATGGCTCTCTATTTTGAAGTTTACAAAGTAAAATGATTATAGGAACTCTTGTCACAAACTACTGCACCTTTGGCTCACTTGCAGTTACTGGTAATTTTCTAGTTGTGGAGGCAGACTGGAAAGAAGGAATGTACTGTACATTTCAGAATGTACAGCTAATTAAATAAAATAAATGTGATACCTTATTGGACTATTTTCCTTTCAGAAACCAGAGCCAGCCAAGTTGATGTCTCTTGCTGTAAAAAGTGATCTTCCAGTTTTTAGGTTCCATTTCTTCAGGCCTTAATCAGTTCTTGCCAGAGAACCCAAAGATTTGAGCTCTGCTTTTAAAAAAAGTTTTGAAGTTTGCCTTAGGCTCATGTTCGATCAGACCATTGAACCACTGGGTTTCTAGCACAATAGCATGCCAGTTTGGTTTATGGTACAGCGTTATATTAAACCTCTAGAATCCCTCAAGCTAGAAAGGTGCCACATAAATTCACAATTGAACTATAGGTACGGTGACCATATTTTCTTGGAAAAAATAAAGGGCAAACCTGAAAAGGGGGCAAATCTGAAAGAAGGTCATAAGGATAAAAAAAATTGTTTTATGTTTATAACTTTGCTTTACAAAGAAAATTCAAGAGCAAAACCAAGAAAATAAATAATCTAAAGGGCAGATCTCTGAAATAAAGGACTATCCTTTATAATAAAGGATGTATGGTACCTGTAACTATATGTTCTGTGTAGAATTATTCACCTGCACTTGACATACATGTCTTGACAGTCCTTACAGCAGGAACTAGTTTCAGAATAATGTGTCAAGGAAGTATCAGCCTATGAGACAGCAAGTTAAGAATTGTTGAGAGATTGTAATATACCACAAAATTTATGGTAAATTTCTCTATCTTACTTAGCTTTCCTAATCAGCCTATTTAAATTTTACTTATTTTTTTTCAGAGAAAATATGATGGAAGATATTCACAGCAAACTACAAGAAATCAAAAGTCCAGTCAATGCTATTGGGATGCTTATCCGGGAAATGGACTATGAAACAGATGTTGAAATGGATAGAGGATTCAGTCCTGGTGAGAGGAAAACAGCAATATTCTCCCCCTACCCCCCCCCCCCAACATTTTGATTAAGTAGAAGCAGCTTATGTTGATGCATTTTTTTGCCTCTTTCTACAGTTCAGCCCATAAACGTGCGCATGCATCTCTCACAACTTTATGGTAGTAGCACAACAGTAAATATGGTATGTCGGTGTGTGTACAAGATGTCCATGACACGCTTTTTTATTTGCCGGGACCTGTTGGTTTTACAGCAGCTCTTGCTACGGCTTGGAGATGCTGTGAGTATATCCTCAAACACTAGCATCCTTCTGAATCCTAAAATACCATATATATAAAAAAAATTAGGAGCACGATGCACATTTTGTGACAGAGGACAAGAAATAGATCAGTAATGGAAAATTTACCATTTTGCTGGATAAATATTGTCTTTGGCAAACAGGGAGCATAATGCGCATCAATCTGCTAATCAACTATTGTGTGGTGTCTCTGGCATTGGGCTTGAGTCTTAATGTTATTTCCAGATTTATATGTGATCACTGTTTCATTCTACAGGATACAAAATTAACCACAGTTTAATGTCTATTGACATATTTTAGGTACTTTTGGGAGGAGATCAGCTATTCCACACTCAGCGGAACTTACTGCATCGTACATCTGTTTTGATACTATCTTATTATGTGATAAGGTGGGCAAGTCAGCGTTTGGCATCAGATGTTCCTGTAGATGAGCTGTAAGTGTTTTATGTTTAGTATGTAAATATATAGGTACATAACAAAGTGTATAGAAGTGTCTATAAAACATATATTTAATTTTTCTCCTTTTGTATAAAATAAGCATTTTTTATTTTTATTTTTTTACAATAGGAAACAATTGGTCCAAAGTCTGCTTATTTCTTATCAGGGCTTCCTTCTATTGCTGCTGCTCTCTTCATAATTTCCTTAACAAAATATATATAGCTTTTTCATTTTCTTAGAGATTATGTTAGTTAAAATCAATGGTTTAGAATTACATTTCCATGGGGTTTTGTGAGGAGATGGAGGATGCTTGCCTGCTATTTAAAACAGTATATGTTTACTTTTAGAAGACAGACATTCTGAAGATTGCTTAATTGCTTATTAAGAGATAACATATTCTGTCTGTTCCAAAAGATAATTGATGTTATCCTGAATGTCATTTTCATATATTTCAGTATATAAAATTCTCAACTTGATAGCAAGGAATGAAGGCCCATCCACATTTGAAACTGTAAGACTTCATAAGGTCTTCATCATATCATTTTACAATGGTGGATTGAAGATTTTAAAATGGGAAAAACAAATTTGATGATGTCAAGAAAATATTTAATGTTCTTTTAGAAGGGATTAAGCTTCCATTTTTAAATATTGATAGAGTTTCATTTTCATATTAACCTATTTTTTAAAAGTTACTATTTGAAGATTTTCTTCATCCTAATTACAATATGATATACATTCTTTGCTTTTTGTTTCTTTAGTAGAGTTAGAAATATAAAGCTAAGTTTGATAAGTAAAAGAAATGGATCTTTCTTTAGGGAATCAAACCTACAGCATCTTTCTGTATTAAAGCTAACGGATTCCACAACAATAACACCACTCAAGCTGGGTAAGAAATGCTTATAGCTTTTGTCCTACTTTTAGTTTTTAAGTGTTCATTTTTGTCTCTAATTTTAAAGATTAATAGTAAAGATTTTTCCAATTGATTAATAATGTTATTAGATTGCTTAATCAGATACATTAAGAAATCACAAAATATTGCTCAGCTGCTAAAGCTGATGAGAGCCTTTAAACATTGCTCTAACCATATCTTAAGTACTGCATGGCTAAGTAATATTTAAATGACTGATTATCCACATAATTACATTAATGTAACATTAACTATGTGAGTTTTGATCTTGTAATCTAGCTATGGTCAGTGGCATTTTTGGGGTTCCTGGACATAAAATGAGGAGATACAGTGCAATTGTACTGTTAAAGCTAAGCAGGTTTGGATATGGATGGGAGACCATGTGGAAATCCAATTTACATCATCATCATCAGTTCCATTATAGAAGGAAACCAGATTATAAAATGTTCTTACTAACTGAAATATGCTTTAAAATGTGTACGTTTTCTACAATATTCTCATTAATGTGACATATTACTGCCTGTCATTTCTAAAATGTATTAATGGTACTATAGATAATAGTACTTATGGCAGTATAAACTTTTCAAAAATAAGGCCAGTATAAATCAAAACAAAATTCATAAAACAATCCACTAAGAATTCGGAAGGATGTGAGAAAACTGAGTCTGATTCAGATTGGTCTTTAGCTGTTAAAATATAAATTCCTTAAGGTACATATTCTGTGTTGAGGAAATAACAGATCTAAAAGTTGATACTGTATGCTAAAAAAAAAAAAATCGTCCCCCACATGGCTTCATCAGAAATGGAATACAGGTCTTACATGGAAAAGTAATTAAGTTGGAGGGTTGTTAGGTGACTAATAATATAATCTGAAAGTTATTGCTCTGTGGTCTTGATTTTTACAACATATAAAAATATTTTTTCTAGTGTCAAGCCCTCAAACAATTGTGGAGCTCTTCTTTCAGGAAGGAGCCCGGAAACACATAATATCTCAGCTCTTCCAGTCTAATGCAGCTTTGGATGAAACATGTTTGAGTTGGCCTCAAATGTTTTCTGCAATTTCCAGTTATCTCCTGCAGTTTCTGTATCCTTTCAGCATAGCGTTGACCTGAATAATGGAACATGGCTAGGCTTTTTTAAAATCAACTACTATAATAGACATGAACCTTCCATTGTTTTGCGTACATCTGTATGTATTAGGGGAAACAATCTGACCCATTTCAAGTCACCTACTGTAACTGTACTGCAAAGCATCCTTTGTAGAGATAGAAATGAATTCAGCTAAGAACCAGCCAGAAATAGATTAATTAGAATCAGTTATCAGTTCTTTTCCCCAGAAGAGAGTGTAGGATATAGCTGATTGTTGTTGTTTTTTTAATTAGTATTGGCTGCCTGTTGATTCGCTAGTCTTTCATTACGCTTTTTTTCTCCCCTCTCTTCTTCCTCTTGCATTTTTAATAGTACTGCTTCATTATTCATCAACATTTTTTATTCATTTTTGGAATGGTTCACTTTGCAAACTACACTGGCTTGCTCTGAATTTAAGTAAAGGGTCACTGTCTTGTCATAAGTTGAAGAAACCTACACTCCTTATGCTGTCCTCAGGTGGCCAAGTAATCCTAGCTTCCTCTTCCCAGAATGTTTGATGGGGGCTTGTCAGTATGCTCAATTGCAGGTGAGATCTCTACATGGAAGATCTTTTGTAATATTCCTTAAAGAAAATAATTAAGCAACACAACTGATGTAATCAATCACTAGTAAAATGCTGGAGTAAATATAATCAGTGAAAACTTCCTTCTCTTCCTTTCTGCTGACACCAGTTGTGTTCTACTTGCTGAAACTTGACTTTCAGAATGCATGACCTAATTTAGCTAGTTGGTAGCACTGGTAGCACGCATTTTTAATTGGATTTTAGTGAGAAATTATTCCTTAAATCCAATGAAAAGTAAGGGTTAACCTTTCTCTGTCTGATTGCTTTATTTGTCTATCAGGAATATATTCGTTTGCTGGAACCTTGGTGTCATGTGAATGTGGGATCATGTTGCTTTATGATGGGACGCTGCTATCTTGTTACAGGAGAAGAACACAAGGTAAAATTTTATTTCTTAGAGTCATGAAATGTTTAATTTTTTTTAAAGTACTAAGTTGCTAGGCAGTGTATTAAGGGTTTTATTTATTTATTAGTTAGTTAGTTAGTTAAATTTGTATCACCGCCCATCTCCTCCATACCTGGGGACTCTGGTGGCTCTTTATTTATTTATATATCATAACTATGATAGTTATATATCATAACTCTCATCCTTCAGAAGCTATTTTGAAAGAATTGGGACTATATAGGAATATAGAGGGCTGTGAAACACTATGTATGCATATGGTTTTGTGGACCATGTTCTGCTATAAGAAGTGACTTCTGGTAACAAACATATATGAGGTTGACTGAGTTTTAGAGCTAATTTTGTAATCGTTGGTAATACCTTGCCTGACTTCTGTTTTTCCTCCAGGCACTGGACTGTTTCTGTCAAGCAGCCTCAGAAGTTGGAAAAGAGGAGTTTTTAGACAGACTAATTAGATCTGAAGATGTGGAAATGGCTTCAACTCCACAGCTACAATACTATGATAAGGTATTTTTGTTACCAAGCAAAAGTAACATGGTCTCTTTGTCCTTGGAATTGCTGCATGTCTTTATAAACAAAGAGTGAAAGTAAAACATTAGTGTCCGAATGCCTTCTCCCTAGGTTTTGCGCCTCTTGGACACCATGGGTCTTCCTGAACTGATCATTCAGCTGGCTACTTTGGCAATCACAGAAACAGCTGATGATTGGAGAAGTCAGGTAAGAGGCTGAGATGCCTATTTGCCTCATACAGGGTTTGTTTATGCCATCCAACTAATTTTTGTAAGCGGCTCCAGGTTGTCATAACTACTGTATTTATATTGCAGGCCACCTTGAGGACTTGCATTTTTAAACACCATTTAGATTTAGGACATAACAGTCAAGCATATGAAGCTTTGACCCATAATCCAGATCCCAGCAGGTAATGTTACATCTCTTCCAGTCATAGCTATGAATTATTTATACATATTTTTTTGTATGTTTATAACAATAGCTGCTTATAAACCATGATCTTAAGAGTAGGTGCCTGTAGGAGAGAGCTGTTGAACCTTCACTTTCCTTTTTATTAGTTCTTATTACCAAAACAGTTGATTCTGTTTTGCAGAAGAAGGGAAAGTTTGGTTATTAATGGAGAAACAACTTAGTGTTAAAAATTAGCCTATAATTTTCGCTCTCCAGCATTAATGATTATTCATCATCCAGTGCACAAATGCCTCCTCTTGCCCCTTCTTTAAAGGAAACTGAGAAATATTTATTTAAAGGGTTGTTTAGATAGAAACATGTGATTGCTTTATCCCACCAATTACAGATTGTTATTCTGTGCTTTGACTGATGTATAACATCCCTTTTCATGAAAGGACTAGCTGTATGTAAAGGAAATCTGCTTAAATATCAGAAGGTGCTGTTGTGGTCAGAAT
Source organism: Charina bottae (assembly GCA_023362775.1). Taxonomy (NCBI): domain Eukaryota; kingdom Metazoa; phylum Chordata; class Lepidosauria; order Squamata; family Charinaidae; genus Charina; species Charina bottae. Next base: position 203,192,975 of record JALMGJ010000001.1, read on the forward strand.
TGTATTACTTTTGGTGTAATGCAGGTTTCTTCATCTGTGCCTATATTAGGCCTCTGTTGCTTATAGAGAGTTTGGTTGTAAGATAAATTTGTTTATGAGCCTTTTGCTTCAACTTAGTGCTTGAGAAAAAAAAACTTATTCCCTTCTAGGCAGCTGGATTGTTTACGACAGCTAGTAGTAGTTCTCTGTGAACGCTCCCAACTGCAGGATCTTGTGGAGTTCCCATATGTGAATCTTCATAATGAGGTACATTATCTATTCTCAGTAGTAGCAAGATAAAGTTATAGAAAGTCTTTGGCTATGTTTGATAAATATTATTTGTTTTACAGGTTGTGGGAATAATTGAATATCGTGCTCGGGCAGTAGATCTGATGACACATAATTACTATGAATTGCTATATGCTTTCCATATTTATCGCCATAATTACCGGAAAGGTATGGGAGATCATATATAGAAAAGTTGCCTCAGTTATTCATTTTTTAAAAAGTCTTTTTTTTCCTTTTTTTATTGTAGTTTTTTAAAAATATACAAAAATGAACAAAAACAGATTTTAACAAGCTAATATGTCCCTGTCCAAAAGATAATTTAATTAACTAAGTTATATTACCAAAACAAATAATAGAAGAACAAACAAAAAAACTTAAAATTGGCATACTACATTTATATCAATACCTATATTTCACATATATATTTAATAACTAGTGGAGTGTTTATTCATGTGGCATTTATTAGATACAGGTTTGCTGAACACAGTTGTGCAAAAGGACAGTTGCAGGTAGGTTTGTAAAGGAGAATTGGCAGGTGTGGATGGAGTTAGTAACTGCTGCTCCACAATTTTCCTTTGTAAGTGTCTGTCTCTGCATTTTCCTTATTTGTATTTACCTTTAATTGTAGGAAAGTATAGAATGTAAAAGAGCTGCACACGCGTCTCTGATTTGGTCAACAGTTCATGGAAGAATCTGAGACTATAAAGCTTTTGTAATGTTTGTGCTTGGATCAAACTTCTGAAACTCAGCAATGGCTTATTTATTTCTCCTTTTTCTGCCCCCACATAGTGGATAGCAGGGTTTGAACAACTTGACATTCTTTACAGGCTTTGGACCAACCCTGGTCAGTCCCAGCCATGATGGTCAGTGGCCGGGAAATGAAGAAATGTTTTGTCAGCCAGAAAAAACTTGTACTGTCAGATATTTCCTCAAGCTGTTTTGTCCCTTGATTTGCCTCAGTAGACCTTTTAGAATGTTCCCATTGCTTCCATGGATATTCTTGTCCACTGTTTCTACAAACTTAAGCCTAGATAAGCCTGTTTTGTTCTGTGGTCTGTTTATACCCAAGTCAAACAAAGGAAGACAAGTACACTGTTGGTGCTGTTTGCTATAGTCTACTCAAGTTCAAGGACTTGCTCGATAGCTAATAACTTGTAAGCTTATATTTATATCTTACACTGATTTCAGTGGAGCCTATTCTCAGCTCCCAGTATTTTTTACTGACTTTCCAGTTGTTCCCATTCTTTCCCAAGCACATTCTTTCCTTTGTTTCAGTTTATCCAGTGGTTTTGAGGTAGATAGGTTGTGGGCTCCATGTGGCCTCCAGGACAACATTTACAAACTCCCATCTCTCAAGAATGTGCCGTTGAATATCAGCTGTGCAATTTCAGTTAATTTTTCAGGGGTTTCCCTTTATGACATCCCACTTTCCCATTCCCACCCTTTACCTCTCTGTCCAGAAATGCACAAAGGGCCGAAATATTTTAATTGTGCCCCTCCTGGTGATGTTTCAGAATATCAGGCTTAGTTTGTGGCACCCAACCATTAAGAAGTTGTTGATCCCTGCCCCACAAACCATGAGAACAATTGCTTAACACTCAGTGTTCAATGTTTTTCACATTACATAGAAGAAAACGTGTGTGGCTGTTTCAAGTAACTCCATCATATTTAGTCTTTCACATGACTATGTGACCAGCTTTGGATGGATTTTTCCCCCCCCTTCACAAGCAAAGGAATAAGATACGCGGGATGAGTGCTCATGAAAATGCTCTATGCTAGTCAGCACTCGGTTGAGTAAGAAGAGAGAAACTGGGAAGAGGCCAGCATCTCAGCTAATTCAATACAAATTAAAAACGCATTTTTCTCTGAGTTTTTATTCATTCTCAACTAGGAGATGTGTGGAATTCTGCAGCCATGCCACTGACAAGGGAAAATATATAATAATCCAAAAAAATGTGGAAAGCACCAGATTGTCTACCTCTGACAGAGAACTTCTCTGTTTAATGGTATTGTTTGCCTGTAATATTAAACAGTGGCTTGGCATTAAAATATTAAATTGCAGGTTTATGGGGTATTTTCTTTTTCTCTCTCTCACATTTAGATCAATTAGCTCCTCTCTTATATTTGAACTGGAAAAGTATGGTTTGTGTTTGTCTCCTAAGATTACAATTAGAAACTCCATTTGAAGATAGTCACCTCTTGCAGTTACAAATATCTCCTGTTTTAATTCCTATTCTGTTAAAATGTGAAGGATTTAATTTGGGATAGATACTTTCTTTGTCTTACAGTTTTCAAGTTGGTTCTATTCTTCATCGTTACCATGATTTTTTTTTAATTTGAAAGTGATAGATATCAGGGATAGGAGAGTTATTGTTCTGATGTATGGGTCTGTTTCCTTCCTCAGCTGGAACAGTAATGTTTGAATATGGAATGCGCCTTGGCAGGGAAGTTCGCACTCTTCCTGGATTACAGAAACAAGCAAACTGTTACCTTGCAGCTATTAACTGTTTACGGCTGATTCGCCCTGAGTATGCATGGATAGTGCAACCAGCTTCTGGTGCTGTGGTAGGAAGCTCTTTCAAGATTTAATTTCACTAGTTTCTCTCTCTGAATAGGTCCTTGTTGCTGTGTACAAGCATATTTAAGATTCCAGCAACCTTGGTTGCTACTTTTGAGTCTCTGAGCAGTGTTATTTCATAATAAATCTTAGTAATAGAAGTGTAATACTCTGTCTACAAATACTATTTCATTGGAAATAGACCAATAGGTAACTGATACTGGAATATTCAAGGTAATATTCCTTTAGGCTAGCCAACAGTTTATTTACAAGATAAAACAGTTTTAATAGTACAAGATGATGATTTTAATGCTGAAGGCAGAAGAGAAAAATAATTCACTTCTACCTCTGTGACATACTTCATTCATGGTATTCATTGTGACCAAAGTTTAAACACTTTAGTGTCAATAACTACAATTCTATTACCAGGAAATAGCAAATTCTGGGGCCAGAATAAATTAAAATAAGCAAATTTGCATATTTCTAGTACATATTTTATTCATTTTTCATGATCCAGGTTTTCAGATAATTCAGTGATTTTGACTTAAGGGAATCAAAGAAGAATGTGGAATTAAGGATAAATAGACAGTAGGTGATGGCAAATAATATAATTTGGGATAACATGGTATGAAAATGTGTGTATGTGTATACATACCTGAAGCTCTTGGGCAACTGCTGATGTATTTTTGAGGCTTTAGTCCAGGGCTTTCCAAAGTTTTTCCCGCGGCGACACACCAACTGGCGTTGGTGTGTCGCCGCGGGAAAACCCGGAAGTGCGGCAGCACGCAAAAACCCGGAAGCGCTGCTCCCGCTTTTGGGTTTTGCACGCTGCAGTTGGTGTGTCGCCGCGGGAAAACCCGGAAGCGCTGATGATGATCAGCACTTCCGGGTTGTGTGGCGACACACCAGACTGTGTGTGGCGACACACTTTTGTGTCACGACACACAGTTTGGAAAGCTCTGCTTTAGTCAGTCACTGGTATGGCATGAAAATTGTTGCCTTTTTAGCCACAAGGAAGATAAGTGCAATGGATAGTGACTTGGTGAACTGAGAGTATAATTTTCCAGGTTTATGGAATGAAGTATATGAAATAATGGAAGAAATAAACTATTTTCATTATGCTTACTGAAGATGCTATAGAGATTGAAGGCTTAAGTTTAGAGCGCTTATTCTGTTTGATTCTAGTATGAACGTCCAGGAGCTTCCCCAAAGAGAAATCATGATGGAGAGTGTGCTGCTCCTCCAAGTGAGTGGTTTGCTATTTTACTGTGAGTAATTACTGCTTTAAATGCTCAGGGCTAGCTAGACAGACAGACATTTTACTTTTAAATTCTGCTTGCAAACTCTCTTAAGTTTATGTTTGCAATATATTTGCTTTCTGTCTTGCTTTTTTTCTGAGCTTCTGTATCTCATTTGCATCTTTTTCTTCTATATTCATAAGAACTTGTTTTTCCAAGCTAGCTAGGTTATCCCCTTGGTATATGGGTCAGTTATCTACATGGATCTATACCATACAATATTTATGCAGAAGTTCACATTTCCTTGATCTGTTGTAGGTAAGGAACAGGCAAAAGCTTTAGAAATTTAAGAACTGATCTAGGGAACTAAAGAGGTTTTGGATTTCAAGTTAAGAGAATTCCTGTGATTTTCAGAGTTGTTGTTATGTGGCTAATGGAAAAGGGGAAGATATGCCAGTGGCAGCTTCTCTTTTGCAACATGAATAAAAAGATGGTGTGAACAACATAACTTGTCATATTAAAAGCTTTTTCTAAACTCTTTAGAAACAAATTAATGAAATCATGATTTGAATACTGAATTTTATATTGTTCATGGTCTAAATTTTTAATATCAGGGTTTTGAATTTGTTATAATAATATTATTTGGTACAGCGGGAAGTCACATTGAAATCTTGGAGTTACAGGATTTGGAAAAAGAATGTATGTTGGCTCGCATAAGGTTAACTTTGGCACAACATGATCCAACAACAGCTGCTATTACAGGTAAGATTAGAATATATATTCATAGCCCTTCAGCAATAAAGAATTTAGTTTACATGGTGAGATATTGGTGGCCTGCAAAAATGTGCTGTTGAAACCTTTTTTTCTTTGGGTCTCTGTATAGCTGTTGTGTAATGTAAATCTATAGTCTTTGTGACGCACACAACACTACCCTTACAGTGTTGCTATGTATGCAGTGACAGTGGCTCTTATTAAATAGATTTCTGGCTCTTATATGCAAAGTGGGTATAAATCACTCAGATATGGTGTATTTAGTTCTGCATCTATAAGAGTTCAAAGCTGTAATAATTACATTTCTAAAAACATGCTGTTGGAATTGATAGCTACATGTTTATGTTTGCATACCACATTTGTTAATCAGCAGATTCATTATCTTCCCAGGAAACTCATCCCCCAAGGAGTTAGTTGCCCTGTTGGTGCAGGCTGGTCTCTTTGACACTGCTATTTCTCTCTGCCAGACTTACAAGCTTTCCTTAAGACCTGTGTTTGAGGGACTTACTTTCAAGTACGTAACAAATTATGGGGGTTATTTGTGAAGCATGAATGCTGCAACATGTTGGATGTTTCTTAACTTTTAAATGTATTATGTAAATTTGAAAGAGTTCCTCCTTTTTCAGTTATAAACCAACATTATAAATATTCTTTGCCTGTAATTTGAGCCCTGCCCAAGGGCTGGAAAGGAAGGAGATTGCAAAATGGAGGAAGAGAGTAGAATGTCATACTAAATTGCAACATGGTTTGTTTGGTTAATTATGTAGTGTATCCACTGTCAATTCAGTGGATATACTTCATATCCATAGATGTGTTTGTTGTCATTTGATGAAAAGATTATGGAGGTCCACAAGGATTCATTGCTTGGGTCATTGTTTTTGTATCATGTTGACAATGGCCGGGAATGGATCTGTGATTTTTTGCTGTGGAGTCCATTGGTGTCTATGAAAACTTTAATTACCATGTATGATAATGGGGTGTAGTGTGAAGATGAATTCAACTTATTGTTAATTTTGCTAGATCTGATATTTACAGTGATTTCAAGAAAAAGGAAAATGTGCATTGTGCTTTCTGCCTGTGTAGGAGGAATGACTAGGGGCAATGAAAAAAGAGGACTTGATTGATTGAATAGCAACCTCAATCATCCAAGCAACTCATATCTCATCACCACTCATCAAAATAGCAGATATTCTGAAAAAAGATTTAAAGTAGGGAGCCCTGCTACTAATGAAACCAATATTAAGTTCAAACCTGAGCGTTAAGAAAAATAAAATCTCTGTTCAGTTCCTTACTCAGCTAGCCCTGGATTTTGTACTGTTTCTCAGCATAATCAGCTTTATAACATGGAATGATCTAGGTCTGAGTTCCTTTGGCAAAAAGAAAGAATTCAACAATGATTTTTTTTTAAAAAAAATACTAGATTCATATAGCCTGCTTAATTGTATATGCTCTAGGTGTATTAAACTTCAGTTTGGAGGGGAAGCAGTTTTGGCAGAAGCATGGGACTGGCTTGCTGCAAATCAGTTCTCATCAGTTATCACAACCAAAGAGAACAGGTAAAGTTGTGTGTTCAAATGGTGATCTGATAAATTTGCATGAAAGTAACATTCTTGGTAATAAAATGTCGTTCCACTTAAGATTGTCCTGTATCACCCATAACTGAACAAACTCCATTTCCAGTAATGAAATGCTCTTTTCATACCACTTTTTATTCTCTAAATCTTATATCATTAAGTGCAAACCTTAACAAGGTTTGTTGTGGTGGTCCTTAGTTGCCAAAATTTATGTACAAAAGCTGAACAAATGATTTGGGGAAAGATAGTTCATCCTAACATGAATAGTCAAATGAAGCAGAAAAGAAAACTAGAAAGAAGGAATGTAACGATAGCAGAAGAGAGAGCCTTTCAAACAAAGTGGAGAAATTGTGCAGGAAGTACAGGAATAGCCAAGTCAGGTTACATGGATTTAGAACAAATCCAATTTAAATGGCACCAATTGTAATATTGTCTGCTATTTAAAGCAAAACAATAAGAGCACAGGAAAATATTGGAACCAGCAAAAAGTAAACTTAGGTGAGCCTTCCACGTATTATGACAAAAATGGCAGATGTACTAATAGAAGAACAAGTTCTCATTGGAACGGTTACATGTGGGAGGTGGGGAGATATCAGGGCTGTTTCCTCTGTTCTCGCAATTGATCCAGTCTTTACTCCTGGGTGATTCTGTGCCTAGCACGGCTTCACTTAATATTTAAAGATAGTCGGGCCTTATAAATGAATCATAATTGCTAAAGAGCATTTACAAAAATGTTGGTAGAAAAGTCGACCTCATAGTCGCATTCAGCAAGCAGTATGTGTTAAAGTCTAGAAAAGCGCAGAAATTGCATTAGTTGGGGAAGAGATGATAGCCAAAAACTTTGAGGAAAAGTGTGTGTGTGTGTGTGTGTGGGTACGCACCCGCATGCATGAGAGCATACTTAGAAAAAAGGGGAGAGAGCACTGATAGTATAATAAAGATATTCCAATTGTTTATTACAGTGCAACAGATGAAGCTTGGCGTCTCTTAGCCTCCTACCTGGACAAGTATAAGTCAGAGAACAGCCCATACCACCGTTGCGTAATCAATAAGTTGCTGTCTCATGGTGTTCCCTTACCTAACTGGCTTATCAACAGCTATAAAGTAAATACTTCAGTTTGTAGAAAATTAATTTGGGCCTGAGGATTCCAGTTAGCAATTAATGCAGAGTTAACAACTGTCAAGAATTAGTAATAAATTAGTAAATATGGTCTATTTGTAAGTAAACTACATGTTTTTCAGGTGATAAACAGAACAGGGGCTGGCTTTTTTTCAGTTAGTATAATGTGATATTAGTTAAATCAGTTATAGCTAGATACCTTACTGTAGAAATGCAAGGAGAAAACCAGATTTTGAATATACTGTAACAATATATTCAGAAATAGCATGGAGAAATGTTAACTTTTGATTTCGTATTGATGAATTAGACAAATGGGGATTCAATTCTCATTAGAAGAACTAGGCAAAGTCACTTTAAGCAGAATTGCCAGCTGTTAACCAGGAATGGTCTTTCCCTACAAGTGTTGTTTGCCCAAGCTTGGATCAGTTTGTCTACAGAGATTAGTATTTTTGATATTCTCTGGATTTACTTTTGCTTTGTTAGTCTGCTACTGGAATTAAATGTTTCAGGATTTCAACTATCTGTTCAGTAGCAGTAACAAATTAAAAAAGAGAGAAATGTCATCAGCATATTGATGGCAGGCACTCCAGCTCTCAATTCTTGGATGACCTTTCCTAATCCTCCTCCACATATTTATTTTATTTATTTATTTATTATTCAAATTTATTCCCCGCCCATCTCCCATGCAAGGGACTATATTAAATAACATTGGAAATAAAATCCATCAGAAGAACCTCAGTAGCTAAGAATAAGCCCAACACCACCAGACAGGAGGAGAGCCATAACAACATAAAGCTTCTTAACTTCATATTGATCAGTGGCCCAGAAGGATTTGTCTAATGTCAATTTGGTCTAGTGCATGGCTTTCCAAACTTTTCAGTTGGCGACACACCAACGGCGGCGGGTGAAAACCCGGAAGCGCCGCGGTGGCGGCGGTGGCCGAAAACCCGGAAGTGCGACGGCTAAGAGATGTAATAGAAATAATAGGGATAGATTCCTCATATAGCTTGTAGTGTAGGTGATCCATCCAAATGAAGAAAGCCAATTACATCTCAATAAGTAAGTTGCGCTTCTTTTTTTAAAATTCCAGCATTGGTTAAATAAAATAAATAAATTTGCAGATTTTTAAGATGGTGAAAATAGGAAGAAATGTGCAAATCTCAGAACAAGAAAACGAGAGGAAGATAGGTGGTTGGAGTGGGTGAGCAGGTTGTGGTGCCACATTTGAAGACATGGACTTTTGTGGCAGCAGCCACATAGGAAAGGCACTGGGAAGATCAGGGTGGTGTGGGGCAGGCCACTGCTGCTAGTGTCATTGGCTTTTTCCCTTCTCTATCCCATCAGTACCTCCACCAGAACACATGTTTTGGTATGAACTATCTGGAATTATCTGTTCCGCACATGGAACATTTTGGTGGTCCCTCGGTAAGGAGGGTATTGCTATGACAAACCTACCAATGGTAGTTGGTGTCTGCTGACTTCCACTTGTTTCTTTACAGAAGGTAGATGCTGCTGAACTTCTCCGACTCTATTTGAATTATGATCTCCTAGAAGAAGCTGTGGATTTGGTGCTGGAGTATGTGGATGCCTTACTTGGGAAAGGACATGATTACTTTGGAATTGAGGTATACGGGGTATTTCTTTTCATTAATTCCACAACATAAAATGGAATAAAGTGATTAAAAATAATTGAACAGTCCATAGTGAAAGCATGTTATCTTGTATCTGATTGCAGTAGAGCTTTTTAAAAATAACATCTGCCTGTTTGCTGGAATATGGATAAATTGAAATATAATCCAGGCAAGCTTGTGATCTTCTTGATTAGGGAGGAGAAAGATGGACAGGACTAGAAAACAGCCTTTGAAAAAACCAAGTTCACTTATGCCTCTGTCAGTGGAAGCAGTTTCTGCTGATGGAATGGGAGACAGTCAAATTCCCTTTATGTTATCAAAATCTGTAGAAGACCCCCAGACACAGAGTACATTGAAATAACATATTGACATAGTTTATGGGTATATTCAGTTGTACATGCACTCTTCTCTCTGAAACTTTGCAGCTAATAGTAGGTTGTTTATAGAGATTGTTTCATGTTTTTCATGACATCCGGCAAAAATCCATATACCTTAAAGAGAAAGATAATCTAAAATAATCCATGGTTTGTTTTAGGTTTGTTTCTCTTCTTAGTGATGGATGACATGAGAACTATGAAACAAATCCTTTAAAGTCCCTGCACTTGCCATTGGTGAGCTACAGGAGGAATGTGCTTCGGGCTAACCATGATCCATGGTGAGCTGATTGCTGGAGTGTACTCATACTCCCTGTACAGTCACAGTGGATTTGCCCTGCTATGTCCATCTGCTTTTATTGTGTTGTGGGTTTGTAAATCATTCTGTTTTATTAATAATGGAAATGTGCACTATAATTTTATTTTTGTTTAATATAGAATTTGGGGGGAGTATTTTATTTTTCTGTTTCAGTACAGAATTCAGTCCCTTTGAAATTTTGCTCAGCCCTGCTAATTTGATTGGTAAATGTTGTGAGTTTTTTCTTTTTTAGTTAAAGCTGAAGAACATTCAAAATCCCAGAGTCATTGGGAATTGGGCAGCATATAAATTTAATTAAGAATAATAATAATAATTTCACTTTCTTTATAGTTCCCATTATCAGCTACAACTCCAATTGTCTGGCTTCCATATTCTGCAATTGACCAGCTTCTTCAGGCGCTAGGAGAAAACACAGCTAATCATCATAACACAGTGGTATGTAAATCTACAAAAAGTAGAATTTGCCTATTAAATCAAAAAGGCTTTTATTTCAAACTGAATTTGCTGTTAAAACTGAATTAATAAATTAAAGGATATACAGTCAGGACCAGAAATATTGGAACAAGGATAACTGTTTTGGCAGTTGGCATCTGTACAACACCACATTGAAGTTGAAAGGAAACACACCCAGATGGGAGCGTTGAGTCAGGACTTTCAACTGTAATTCAAGGGGTTTGACAAAAGTGGGACACTAACCATTCAGGAAGTACAGCCAGTGGCATACACACATATCCAAAACAGTTATCCTTGTTCCAATATTTCTGGTCCTGACTGTACATTCAAATTACATACAATGAGTTGTAATGTAATCTGAATATACACAGGCTTTATGTGAATGGATTTTAGAGGAGCACTCTAAAATGAGCAGGGAATTGTTTTTAAATTGGTTTAATAACCTAGCTTATTCTGAAGCTACTACAACATTTTTCAGTTTAAATAAAATAGAGAATAATATTTACTTTAAATTTTCCCACTTTAATCCTGGCTCCTTATGCCAAAGGGGCTGAATTCTTGTGGAAAAGACTTGTGCATATTTCGAGAAAAAAGTCAAAATTGTCTGAACACAGTCATTATTGGACTAGATCAATATATGTGTGGAATTATTGTAGATAGGTAGGATTCATATGGATTTTATAACTATTTATTATACTGACTGTATAAATTGGTGTTTTATATTTTATATTTTATTTTAATCTATTTTATTGTAAACCGCCCAGAGTTCCCCGTTGGGGGAGATGGGCGGTTATATAAATTAATAATAATAATAATAATAATAATAATAATAATTCAGCTGCAGTAAAACATTTTCACATATATATTACAACTATGTCCATGCTGTGTTTCAGTTATTACCATTGCAGCTCATACACTTGCCCAGATATCCTACCAAATGTAGGTAGAAATTATCCTAGAAAGGTAGAATTATCCTCCAAATTATTGTTTTACTTTGGGAGAAACAGTATGCTTCATAAAAACTAGTTAGCTTACAGTTCTTCCTCTTGCCTCATGACCAAAGAATTTTATAACGCTTGTATCTTTACAAGTAGCCAGTTCCTGTGCCTTGGCCTTCTCCTTGTGGTGAGAAATTTTTTGAGTTTTAACTGCATTGTAAACTGCTGAGAATCAAAGAAAGATTCCATGCCTTTCACTTAGTATTTTTATATTATAACAGGTTTTTATTGTTATAAGTCATTTCAGGAGACAGTAGTGTCTGAGGAAAAGGAATAGAAGTGTAATACATAGAAGGCAACCCTATTTTTTTCATTCTTCATCTTTCCGATGTTCTTAAAAGGATTGTGCTGTTTTTCTCTTTCAGCTTTATCAGAAAGTGCGTGCCAAATTAGAAGTCTACCAAAACCAGGTTGATAAGGCAACTCGGAATCATCTTCTGTATTGTTGAAACTAGCGAACAATTTTGATCCAAGTGTGACCTCTCCAAATCACCTTGTGCCTGGAGGTCCTTGAGACAAAGTTACAAAAACTGTGCTTTAAACAGGGTTTCTCAGCCTTGGCAACTTTCAGGTATGTGGATTTCAACTCCCAGAATTCTCATCAAAGGCCAAGCTGCCTGCGAATTCTGGGATTTGAAGTCCACACACTTGGAAATTGCCATGGTTGGGAAATGCTGCTTTAAACTATTCTGCATAACTGGCATGAAGTATATGTAAAGCATTTGCTTTGCATGGACTGACTAGGATCATAGGGAGCCCTATGCACTGCTGGTGGTGCTATTATTATAAATTCTATTTTTTCATAATACTTAAAGCATTCCCTGTCAGGGGATGATGAGGTTTTTTTTAGTATGGGGATACTGAGTTAAATTAAGCTTCAGTCTGTGCTGAACTAGATATTCAGTAATTACCAGTAATGAAAAATTGTTTGTATATTGCATGTTGCTATAGTCTTTCTACTGAATTATTTTGTATGATCTCCTTTGTTCTGTGCCATGTATGGGCACTAACAATGGTCTTATTTATTGTGACAATTTTTGAATTACCTTTAATAAAATGAATTTTTATTTTAAATTTCCGGATTAAATTTTAATAACAAAATAAAATTTGAAATTTTGTATTGTTGAAGAAGAAAATACCTGTTTGCTTTGAAAGAAACTGATACAAAGTATGAACTAATATTCTCATGATGAAAGAAACAATAGAAAATAACCATTTAGCTGATCTCTTTGGAACTATGTTTTCTTTCCCATTTTGACATCTTTCAGGCAAAATAATTGCTGAATTTAATAGTTTTCCACACATTAAAATTTCTCATGCAGGATACTGGAGCTGAAATACTAGAAAAATCTAGTACCCTAACATAAGATGTACAACTTTTCAGAAAAATGGGTTCACTCAGAAGATAAAAGTGTTGAGTTTTATTTTATAGTATGCTAAATTCCCTAAAATAAAGCAATATTTTGATATTTTGATATTGTCCTTGGAATACCTCAATACTTACCATGAGTGTTTGTTCAGCATTCTGAGCAGATGCTTAAAGCAGCCTGCAGAATGGATTCAGCCATAATCTATAGAGCTTAGTTAAAATGTTGGTCCACTGTAGATATCACTATTACTCCTTGCAAATGCCAAGTTACTATGAATGCAAGTCAATGACTTTTGTGTTCATATCCCATATATTAATTTCAGTTTCAATCTCTTTTATGAGAGACTAACATGAGAAATTTGGTGGTGTATTGAAATCCAATTTTCACCTCACAAGAAAGGCACTATATTCAGTATTATATAATCTTTAGCCAAATAACTGTAATTGTTGGATTTGCTTCTTTTGATGGTAGAAACTGGAAGTGAGGCGGTAGATTAGTAAAATGTAATGCATTTCTTTCCTTCTACGTAGTTCTGAAGCATAGTTCCAGATACATTACTTTAAAAAGTTGTGTAAGTGGCAGCAATATTAACTGTCTATTCAGCGACCTTTGTTGGTTTGTTTATAGCTATCCACTTACAATTTATGACTTTGGGTAGAATACATCAATAAAAACCCAAAGAAAATAAAACTAATATAGCAAATAACCATTACATGCATAACTGAGGCTGGAAATAACAGACTCCCTCTCCTAACAGAAGCGCTCAATTACCGTCCTGGCCCAGTGCATGCATGGGGAAAGAGCCAGATCTACATATACTGCAAAAGGCTAATAGGGTGGGAGCATCCTGCACCTGGGGGGTCAGGTGGGGAGGAGCTTGTACCAAAGGGCAGGGCAGCAGTACAGAAGGCACATTTCCTAGGTCCCATTAAATGACATTGCCTCAGAGAGGGGACCTGGAGTATGCCTGCCTTGTGTGACCTAGTGGGATGGGCAGAAATATTATTTCCCAAGACATCACTTGAAACCCAGCTGTTGCTACATAAGTCATTTAAAACTAAGAAAATATAGAGTTGTTATGTGGAAGTAACTAACTCACATGATCCTAATACACAAAAAATCATAGCTGTGTTGGTCCATTACAAAAAAAAAAATTAAAATCTGTAATTGAATAATATGGTTAAACCAATCAAAATACGTAACTGCAAGTTTTCAAGTTCCCTAAGAATATCTTGAATTGTCTGCTAAGTGTAATCTGATAATGACACCACCACCACCATGTATTCAGTCTATAGTCCCCATTTTGAGTTTGATTTTGGGCTGCATGGCTAGAACTTTAGATTCTTCTCTATTTTTTGGATTTCTTTACTTCTTCCTGATCCTCTTTTTAAAACATCTTGGGCAATGAATAATTATGTAAAACTTGGAAGCTTGCACCCTTTTGTGTGCCACTATGTTGTTTTTAATAACACCCAATTCTCGATTACTCTAATGATTATACAGTAGGTGGACTCATCATTGTTCATATCATTAACTGTTGCTTGATTTTGTTTTCCTACCTTCTACAGTTTTTTAAAAATATCATGGGCTTGTGAATTAATCTTAAACATCAGCACCTTGTAAAACTTTGCTTTAAGCTATTAGTAAGATGGGGATACAGAATTCCATGCATTCTGCATTGTTACCACTTAGTGAGGTTTTCTTTAAAAAATATTGATCGGATAATTCTGGCTCCATTTAAAATATTATTCAGCATCTATTATTGAGGCGCAGGACCCAAGGTCCCAGAGTTGCATTTGGCCTTTGAAAACCTTGGATGCAACCTCCCTGAGGCTCCTTTAAAAGTTACCACAAACCTTTTTTTTTAATAATTGCAATTTATTTTTGTCCTAGTACAATCATGTTTTTATTCTGTCCTTGCCTGCTTTCTGGAGTTGTATCCCCATCTGTTATATTCAAATAGCACACCACAACAGGTCATGTGTTTTGACTGAAGTTGGCTGTTCCTGGGTAGAAAAGCCAAATCGGATAGGATCCTAGTACCATAGTGGTATCACATAGTATGTGAACCGAGAACTACCAGAAGTGCAAGCTGGGTTTCGAAGAGGCAGAGGAACTAGAGATCAGATTGCCAACATTCGCTGGATCATGGAAAAAGCAAGAGAGTTCCAGAAAAACATCTACTTCTGCTTCATTGACTACGCTAAAGCCTTTGATTGTGTGGATCACAACAAACTGTGGCAAAGTCTTAAAGAGATGGGAGTACCAGAACACCTTACCTGTCTCCTGAGGAACCTGTATGCGGGTCAAGAAGCAACAGTTAGAACCAGACATGGAACAACCGACTGGTTCAAAATTGGGAAAGGAGTACGACAAGGCTGTATATTATCACCGTGCTTATTTAACTTATATGCAGAATACATCATGAGAAATGCCGGGCTGGATGAATCACAAGCCGGAGTTAAGATTGCCGGGAGAAATATCAACAACCTCAGATATGCAGACGATACCACCCTGATGGCAGAAAGTGAAGAGGAACTAAAGAGCCTCTTGATGAGGGTGAAAGAGGAGAGTGCAAAAGCTGGCTTGAAACTCAACATTAAAAAAACTCAGATCATGGCATCTGGTCCCATCACTTCCTGGCAAATAGAAGGGGAAGAAATGGAAGCAGTGACAGATTTTATTTTCTTGGGCTCCAAGATCACCGCAGACGGTGACTGCAGCCATGAAATTAAAAGACGCTTGCTCCTTGGGAGGAAAGCTATGGCAAACCTAGACAGCATATTAAAAAGCAGAGACATCACCTTGCCGACAAAGGTCCGTATAGTTAAAGCTATGGTTTTCCCAGTAGTAATGTATGGCTGTGAGAGTTGGACCATAAGGAAGGCTGAGCGCCGAAGAATTGATGCTTTCGAACTGTGGTGCTGGAGAAGACTCTTAAGAGTCCCTTGGACTGCAATTCAGTCAATCCTAAAGGAAATCAACCCTGACTGCTCATTGGAAGGACAGATACTGAAGCTGAAGCTCAGATACTTTGGCCACCTAATGCGAAGAGAGGACTCACTGGAAAAGACCCTGATGCTGGGAAAGACTGAAGGCAAAAGGAGAAGGGGACGGCAGAGGATGAGATGGTTAGATAGCATCACCGATGTAATGAACATGAATTTGAGTAAACTCCGAGAGACAGTGGAGGACAGGAAGGCCTGGCGTGCTATGGTCCATGAGGTCACAAAGAGTCGGACATGACTAAACGACTGAACAACCACCACCACCATAGTGGGGAGTCCACTAATAACTGGTTGATGAAAATGTGCTAAGTGATGTGGGAGATCAATAACAAGCATGACAATTTTCTCTGGTTTTGTGGTAATTTGACCTGATTGAAAAATATTATTTCCAAGTCACAGTACTTTGTGTTGCTTCTTTTTTTTAGTCTAATCAGTGTGAAGAAACATGAACCTCTCCAAGCTGTTTCATATAAGGACAGTCTTCTGTTGCTGACAGTTTTGAATATTTACTGCTATTGAATATTTACTGCTAGCAAAAAAAGGAAGCAATGCAAGATTATTACCATGTGATGCTTTTTCTGCAAATAACTTACTGATAACTACCCAATTTTAGTAAAATATTGGCCAATACAACGTGTAAGTTAAAAGATTGTTGCGGTAATGCCTGCTTCGCTCAGGAAATCGTAGAATTTGCAAAAAACAGCTCTGAAAAAGCATCAGGCAACCAATTGTTTTATGAGGAGCGGGATTTAAACGCACCCATTTCGAAGCTAGGAAGTTTAGTGGGAAGCTTTGGGCTAATCGCACACGTACATTTTCCCCTATTGATAAGGCTTATTATGGGGAACAGGAACAATACGGGACCGGTGCAATTAATCACCCTGCGCAGTCCTGCGTTACCGTGCCCCTTTTGTTTGCGTGGAGATTTTCACTCTGGGAGAGGAGGCTGGAATCGTTCAACCGTACGCGCCATGCCCGCACTGCCTAGACGGGCGGAGAGTCCTAGCGGAAAGGATCCGCGTCCGGCCCTCTCCGGCGCCGGGCGGGCATCGCAGGCTCCGCCTCATCATCCCGACTCTCCTTGCGCCCCACCGCCGCCCCGCCTCCGCTGGCAGGCCCAGGCTCCGCTCGTATCGTCCCTCCTGGGCCTTCGCTCCGTCCAGAGCAGCGCGCCTTCGCCGCCTCTGATGGGGAAGAAGTCGCGGGCGGCGCCGGTGGGGCGGCGTCCGATCCTGCAGCTCTCGCCGCCGGGGCCTCGCGGGGGCCGGGAAGAAGCGGCGCCGGGGGACGGTGACTCGGCGTCAGAAGCGGGTAAGGGCGTCAGCGGAGTCTCCGGTGGCAGCCGCGCGGTGCGGCCTACGAGCTTGGGGTGGGGGGGGAGCGCTTCCCTGGCCGGCCGGCCCTGATGGAAGGGATTGCAGGTTGAGCTTCCCCCGCCTGCTCCGGTCCTTCCTCCCCGGCCCCTGTTCTGAGCGTAGGGCTGCGTCCTGCCTTGTGCCGCGCAGTAACGCTTCATCTCCAGACGACAACAATGGGCGCCTCCGTCGCTATTATTTTCCGAGGCGCTTCTGGAAGCTCAAGCGCGTTTCCCGTCTGAGCTCGCTCAGCCTCTCCCGGCGGTCGGCGAGAGGGCTCGCTTTCCCGATGAGAAACGTCCTTTGGGGAGAAGGTTACTTCTTCCACGTCTCCTAGTAAGGCTGTCAAACTTTCGAACAAGTCGAGGACACTCTCGTCCCCCTTCTGCCCGGGGGGATGATGTGGAAATAACACACGCCTGGAGAGGGTGGATGGTCTTGCAGTGATACTGGTCCAGAATTACCCCTGTGCGAATAATGATGGGGGCAATTGCTGGCAGTATCTTTTCTCAAATAAGTTTTGGGAAATCATTTAAACGCCGGGGATGGAGATTGTAGCTTGCTTTTCATACTTTGCACTTTTGGTTCTGAGGGAATTCCTAAAGCACCTTACAATGAAAGGGGGAAAAAAAACACCCCAAGATATTGTGCTAAAATCATATGAAACATTATATAGGTAGGTAGGTTGGTTGGTTCAGAGCCAGTTCCAATCAAACAGGACTCTGAGCATTAAAAAAAATTAACAAGGATAACAATAAGGTCAGTAATTAAAACCATGAGTTTCAGTATCCAAAAGTAATGGTTAAAGAGCCAGATTTTTACCTTTAACCAAAACGCAAGCAATTTGGTCTAGTGGTTAAGGCAACTGGCTAGAAACCAGGAGCCTGAGAGTTCTAGTCCCGCCTTAGGCATGAAAGCCGGCTGGGTGACCTTGGGCCAGTCTCTCTCTCTCAGCCCTAGGAAGGAGCCAATGGCAAACCAGGAGACTGAGAGTTCTAGTCCTGCCTTAGGCATGAAAGCCAGCTGGGTGACCTTGGGCCAGTCACACACACTCAGCCCAACTCACCTCACAGGGTGGTGGTTGTGGGGAAAATAGGAGGAGGAAGTAGTATTAGGTATGTTCACCGCCTTGAGTTATTTATAAAAATAATAAAGGCAGGATAGAAAATAAAAATAAAATAAAATAAATCCTTAAGGGAACCCCATGACTTGGTGCTGAGTGTGAAAAGCCCATATATATTTATGCACAATAGATCTGATCTATATCCAGAGTTAAAAATACATTATTCCCCGGCTGGGGCATTTTTCATATTTTGACTTTTGCAGCTGAGAAAAGCTGGCTTTGAAATAGTGGAGCAGTGAAACTAGTTGCTATTTTGAAATTTAAAAAGAAATTAAAACTAGATAAATTTTCCTGTGATTTTTGGAGTAGCACAATAATTGAAGACAATGGGTTGGATTTGAAATTGACTCTTCACAAAGTGAAATGTTTATTTCCATTGGTGGAGAGAACTAAGATATGTTTGAAGTTTGCTTGAAGGAAAGCAATGGAATAATTTATTAATGGTTCCTCCTTATCTCTGGGGTCCCTAAACTACCTCTCATGCAATTCTGGAGATTTTTCAGTGCTCTAGAGTAGTTTTGTGTGTGTGTGTGCACGCTTGCGCACGCTTTCAAATCAGTCTTGACTCCTGGTGACTGCCTGGACTAGTCCCTGCAGTTTTCTTGGCAACATTTTCACAAGTGGTTTGCATTGCCTTCTTAAGGCTGAGAGAGAGGGACTGGCCCAAAGTCACCCAGGTGGCTTCATGCGTAAGGCAGGACTAGAACTCATGGTCTCCCGATTTCTAATCTGGTGTCTTAACCACTACACCATAGCTTTCCAAACTGTGTGTCGCGACACTTTAGTGCACAGCTTTCCAAACTCTGTGTTGCGACACTTTAGTGTGTCGCAACACACAGTTTGGTGTGTCGCCACACAACCCGGAAGCGGCGTTGGGGGTGTGAATGCCGGCGGCGGCAGTGGCGCACCATCAGCACTTCCGTGTTTTAGCAGAGGCCGCTGCTGTGCGCACCGCCACCCCCCCCTCCGCGCCGCTGCTGCTGCTGTTGGTGTGTCGCCAACGGCGGCAGATTGGAAAGCACTGCTTTAGTGTGTCGCAACACACAGTTTAGTGTGTCGCGAAACAACCCGGAAGCAGTGGTGGGGGCATGCGCGGTGGCGGTGTGCACGGCGGCAGCGACGACGGCAGCGGTGCACCATCAGCGCTTCCGCATTTTAGCGAGGCCACTGCCGCCGCCGCGCACCCGCGCCGCTGCCGCTGCCACCGTTGGTGTGTCGCCAACGGCGGTAGTTTGGAAAGCACTGCACTACACCAATCTGGCAGGTTTTTTAAGGAAGGAAAAACAACAAAAGATTGTTCTCCCATTTCTTAGGCCATTGGAAGTGAATCACTCTATTCATCTCTGGAGTGAATATCTTTTATTATTAGCAATTTGTGAGAGATTATGGGGCTTGACAAAATTGTAGTCATTATCTAGGAGCTCTCTGCAGTACTCACACAATGACATGCTATACAGCTCTCAAAATACCAATGGGTGTACCTCACTATGGAAGAATGCTGTTTTCCTAGCAAAAAATACTGAAGTATAGGTGCTGTGATAAAGAGAAAAGGTGTCTGATGAAATGGAATAGTACTAGTTATACAGTATATTGCACTGTAAACTGATCTTCTAAGTTACTTAAAAATTATCAAAAAATATTTAAATGCTTTCTCCAAAAGTAATGTGCTGTCATTGTAAATGAGATAAAATAAGAAACGGCAGAAGTAGCTTTCAGTAAAAGCTGAATTATTATATACGGGTATGTCTCCTACATGAAGTATTCTATTAGATCCAGTGATTTTCTCTTCCTACTTATTTTGATTCAGGAGTATCGTACTTATGTATAGGTATGGTGACCATACATTTGTTATAAAGGAGAGTCCTTTATTTCAGAAAGCTGTCCTTTAGATTTATTTATTTTTCAAAAACCCACCTGTGTTCTTTATTTTGGTCATTTAACTTTTATTAGAATATGCATTTTTTAAAAGTTTTACTTGGTTTTGCTCTTGAATTTTCCTTTATAAAGCAAAGTTATCAACATAAACAATTTTTTTTATACTTGTGAACCTCTTTCAGATTTGCCTCTTTTTCAGGTTTGTCCCTTATTTTTTTCAAGAAAATATGGTCACTGTCCTTATAAGGTAATATAGCGTTAAAGGAAAATATTTTCTCTTAATAATGAATTCTAATACATTGTAAGTTCACACTATAGTATCTTGCTAATAATAACTTGTGTTGGGGTGATGCAAAAGGAAAAAGACGTTCCTTTGCTGCTTATGCCTTTAATTTTTACTTTCTTGAGTTATTTAGGCAGAATGTACTGTCTGTTCCCCCCCTGCTGCCAATACATGTTTTTATTTGTTTTTATAATGAGTTTATTCTTCTGAAGTGTTTATTGTTTATATTTACTTTTTCTAGATGAATTTGAAGTAACCGAAGAGGTCCCAAAAACAGCTTCAAACCCACCTCAGGCTAACATGCCTGTTGGTCCTGTAGCAATCAAACCAACAGGTACAATATTTCTCAGTTTCATTTATAATAGTGCCTGAAGCTATAGTTGTAAGGATCATGCTGTTTGCATACAACACATTTCTAAATGTGACTTATTTATACTTTTTGTCTTACATTTTTGCATTAGAATCATACAGGTAGTCCTTGATTTACGACCACTCGTTCAGTGACCATTCAAAATTATGATGGCACTGAACAAGGGGGACTTACGACAGGTCCGTGAAGTTGTGGCCATTGCAGTGTCCCCACGGTCACATGGTTGTGATGACCAGCTTGTGATTAAGTCGCAGCGAGCTGCGGTCATGTGATTACCATTTGTGACCTTCCCTGCCAGCTTCCAGCAAGGAAAATCAACGGGGAAGCTGGCAGGGAAGGTCGCAAGTTGCTGCTGCTGCTTTTTCTCCCGAAGAGCCAGCTGCGGAGCTCCTTGGCCTGCCAGCGCTCCCCAGTGCCCATCTACAGCCCTAGCCAGCCCACCTGCGCTCCTCAGCACCCGCCCGCGGCCCTTGACAGCCTGCCTGCACCCACACTCCCTAGCGCCCACGGCACTCCCCTACCCCGCACGGTTTCCATGTACACCCCCCCCATGCTCCTTGCCTGGGACTCCTGCCTCTTCCCACTTAACAACCCATGCAGTCCTAGGGTTATGACGGCAACTGGGACTGCTGGGATTGCAGTCGTTAAGCGATGCAGTCATATGACATCATGATTTACGACTGCATTGCTTAGCGACGGCAATCCCGGTCCCAATTGCCATCATAACCCAAGGACTACCTCTAAAGTGTTTTTTAAATTGTGGTTTGTATAAAGCAAGTTGGATTCAGGGTTTTTTCAGATTAAATACTGGAGTTATTTTTGTGAATTGATTAAAATGAATATTTGCCTTTGAAATAAAAAAAATTCTTCCTTTATATATGTTTGAAAAAGCCATTTTTAAAGATATATGTCTTCCATCAGATTTTTGAAAGCCAGGATAATATTAATGTGAACAGTATAGTTTGTCAAATCTGTATTTTATTTTACAATATTTATAACTTGCCCCAATCCCAAAAGACTCTGGATGGTATACAGCAACAACAAAAAAAGCATAATACCTAAATCTAAATCAAGGTCAAAACAAAAATTGAGCACAAAAGAAAAGCAAAGATAAAACCCTCAATAGACACCTACAGTATGTCCACTAGGACTGAAAAATTGTGTATAACACTGAAAGAGAGCTCCCAGAATTTCACACATGATGTGGTTCTTGGCATTGCCCAGCCATATCCCAAATTCTTGTTTGCTGTTGTAACAGATTTCATGTAACTTAGGTGACAAGATAGCATTTTCACTGTTTTGACATGAGGGCAACCACAGTGAAGCCATGAGTGGCATTACTCTCTACCCACAGTTATTTTATTTACAGTATGTGTTAGATTTATGTCTCACCTCCAGGAGTCAAGGTGGCTTTTATATGGGGATCTCCTTTCATTTTCCCCTCATAACGATAGCCTTTTGAGGTAGTTTGGGCTGAGAGAGAATGGCTGTCTCAAAGTCACCCTGTGGGTTTCCATGGCTGAGGGTGGTCTCCACAATCCTAGGTGAATATTAACTACAGTGCACTGACACGCTAAAGTCATAATGTAATTTGTATAGTTTTGGCTAAGCATGTTGGGTAAGCTCCACTGTTATTGTTTGTAAACCATGATTTTGGTTTAGGTGAGCCTAAATTCTGCCAAGGTTAAACAAATCATGGCTGAGGGTATGGGCCATTCTTTTGCAGACAACCTATAATTTCCATTTTATTTTAAATAAGGGGAAGAGGGCTTTTGTAAAGGAGGCATGGTTGGTAATTAGTGTTATTTCTGGAATAGGATTAAACTTGTTTTACCCTTTTTGGAGTCAAGGATTTAAAGTGCATTTTCACTTTTTTCCCCCCGTAAACACACAAAAACTCATGCTGTAGTTTTACTGCTAAATTTTGGAAATGCAGTTTTGGAAAATTACTGGGACTACAAAATCGGAGCTGTAAGGGCTTTGTGTAGTCCACCCCTGGCCTAGTATGATGCGTGCTAAGGAATTCAAAATATCTTCAGGATTCAGGCTTGGTAGAAAAAGTGTTTGCTATAGTAGTAAGAACTGGGTTTTTTGGGGTGATTTTGTAAATCAGTTATGAAAATGCTGGGGAGTTGTTTATAATACCTTGTCTGGCTTAGTATAAGAGTTTGTAAAATATTCAAACACCTGAATTTTCAGTTTGAATAATTATAATGTGTTGCTGTCATGGAATGTCAGAGATGATAATGTTGACTTTTATTTTAGGTGGTTTATGTTTGCTTGGTGCATATGCAGACAGCGATGAAGAAGACAGTGAGATGACCGAGAAAGCAGCACAATCTGCAGATGCAAATGGAAATAATTCAACAGACATCGACAGCACTCTGGCTAATTTTCTAGCGGTTAGTAGGAATGTTATTTTGATTCATTAATTGACTTAGTCCTTTGAACTAGTATAGAAAATTCAAGAAAAATCAAGAAAATTCACAGTAGTACTTTACAACTTTTAAAACAGACAAGAAAAGAGTGAAATTGTCTGAGGGATAATGTTTTTAAGAGCTGACCTAGTGAAGTTCAAGAGGGGCGTGGTGGCTCAGCGGGTAAGACGCTAGGCTTGTCGATCGGAAGATCGCAAGTTCGAATCCCTAGCCCTGCGTGCGGAGTGAGCTCCCGCACTTGCCCCAGCTCTTGCTAACCTAGCAATTCGAAAGCATGCAAATGCAAGTAGATGAATAGGTACCACTTCGGTGGGTAGGTAACAGCGTTCCGCGCGTGTCATGCGGCCACATGACCGTGGAAGCGTCTTCGGACAACGCTGGCTCTTTGGCTAACAAACGGAGATGAGCACCGGCCCCTAGAGTCGGACACGACTGCACAAATGTGTGGGGGGAACCTTTACCTTTTTAGTGAAGTTCAAATATTTCATGTAATGACTGAGCATTTTCTCTTCTAGATTGACACTAAATAAACACATGTTCTTAAAATAAGTCCTCTTCTCTCTTCTATTTTTTCAAGGAGATAGATGCAATTACAGCTCCTTCCCAACCTCCTGAGGCCACTGTGCCAACTACAGCTCCACCACCAACTCCTCCACGGCCAGAACCCAAGGAGTCAGCCACCAATCAGGTTTTGGTAACTGCAAATGGAACAGACCAGGTGGCTGCGTGGCAATATGACACTCAGTGCTCATTGGCAGGAGGTGAGCTCCTTGTAGCAAGTTGGTGGTTTATTCACAGATGATACATTGGAATGAGCCACCTAGGCCATTAGATCCGACGTCCTGTTCATTGCCCTTTCCTATGATTTAAGAATATTATTCTGTGACCTGCATTCTTGGATGATAAGGAAGAGGTCTTGGGCTTTATGTTTGTATTACTTGAGGAGAGCTGTCATGCTTCTGTCTACTCAATCATGTTTTCTGGGGACATAAGACAGTCGCTTTGGCAAGATGGGCGGTGAAGAAATGTGAGGAATGAATGAATAAATAAAAAATATTCAGGTGTCTCTATCTCGTCTTGTAAGAATTAGTTGCCAGTCCCCTGATAAACATTGCTCTTCTCTGTACACTTTCATCAGTTTGTCTGAATCCTTTAAAAGTGGAGTGCTCAGATCTGGACCCAGTACCTGAGGTGGGATCTGACTAATGTACTTTGCACAAGTTGGTAACTATAATTCCCACGCTTTGGAATATTCTGCCCCCGGAGGTGAGGCTGGCCCCTGCACTCCCGGCCGCCCGGAAGAATCTGAAGACCTGGTTTTGCCACCTTGCTTGGGAGGGGAAGGGTAATAGTGCGTCCTGGGGGTGGCTGGCGCCATAGTGTCCTCGTTGAAGAAGATCTAATTGCCACTTGGATTTTGTATTGTATTTATTCATTCCCTATTTGTATTGTTTGTTGATTGTGATTTTAAGCTTGTGTGGTTTTAATCGTTGATAGATTGTATACCGCCCAGAGTCCCCCTTTTGGTGGAGATGGGTGGTCATAGAAATACAATAAATAAATAAAACAATTTGATTGATGCAGCCTAAAATTGCATCTGCCTTTTTAGCAGCTATGTTACCCTGCTGATTCCTATTCAGCTTGTGATCATTTATAGTTCCAATATCATTTTTACATCTACTACTTCCAAGCCAGATATCCCCCCATCCTTTGCTTGTTTCTTTTCTTTCTTTTTCCTAAGGAAGAACTTTACATTTTTACTTTATTCAATTGCATCTTGTTATTTCCAACCTACTTTTCTAATTTATTGTTTTGGATTTTGTTTCTGTCTTCTGGATTATTGTCATCCCACCTCTTCATCCAAGTCAAAGAGTATTCAGATGAAATCTGCTGGTATATAAAGATTGATTAATTCCCGTGTCTTACTTGGTTTTTGATGTGAGGCTGAATACAAGGAGTTTTACTAGATTGTCTGGCCAGGCTTATAAAATCCAAAGATTATTAAAAGCAGTTGATGAATTTTGTCTTGGTTAAGAATTTGAGATTTACTTGGTTGGGGGCGGGATAGGGAGCAAATGCAATTGCAACCCCTGTCTAATGTGTATGGAGAAATGGGAAGATATTCAATGGCATAGTTTGTGTTTTTGCTGGTACAGCAAATAAGAAAGGGGAATGCTGCTCATTAATGTTTGTGTGGGTTGGTTTTTGTTTTTCCCACAGTGGGCGTGGAGATGGGAGACTGGCAGGAAGTTTGGGATGAAAACACAGGCTGCTATTATTACTGGAACATTCAAACAAATGAAGTTACTTGGGAACTACCTCAATATCTTGCAACACAAGTCCAGGGTCTCCAGCATTACCAACACAGGTAAAATTATACTTCAGAGGCTGACCTGGTTCTTTTTGAGCTTGCCTTTACTAAAACTGCTCTTCTGTTAGTTCTGTAACAGAGGCTGATGAAAACTACCAGGTGGCTGCAGATGTCAGTTCTCAGGGGAAAGGTGGAGGTGGTACCAGTAGTACAGTTGCTGTTCCCGCTGCTGGCAGTACTGGACGTAGGACAATTCTTTCAAAGCGTGAGCTGAGGAAGGTCAGTATCAACTTGAGTGAAACGTTTCCATGAAAAATGCCTGCTCTGTTTTATCGTTTTTTTCCCCCGAGACACTATATACATCTGATTTCTTTTTTCAGACCAAGAATGGATAGTTCACACTTTGGAGTACTTACTATTGTAGAAACTGTACTTGGATAAATTAGGTTGTTAAGAGTTTATAGCTAAATGTTATACAACAGGGGTTCTCAAACTCCGTGATACCGTGGCCATGATTAAAATGATAACATGAATTTGTGTGACCCCCAACTGAATAAAACAAGTGATTTCATTGGGGTAAGAGTTAAGCAATAAATAAATATATCACTTTTAATAGTAGTATGCATGTGTGTATCTTTCCGTGAAACACTGATAGAACCTTACAACGTCATAAAAAAGTAGTTTGGAAATCCTCCCCAAACCTCTCCTTTTTAACAGGAAGGCTGAGCTGCTTGCTTTTGCATATTTCTGAAATCTGGCTTTCATTTTAAAGCAGCCACTCTCATTCTCTAAAGTCAGGAGAAAAAAAGAGAAAAGGGTGTTTCCTCACCTTAAATCAACTTCTCTTAAACTGTTGTTTAAGGGCTGCAGCTTGCAGAAGATTGACAGGCTGCAAGTTGGTTTTGGCTCTCTGCAGTGCAGACCTACTGAGATAATGGTCACAGTCCATCTGCTCTTTCCCTTCCAGCTGGCTGCTTGTAAATATCTCCCCCCACCCCACTCTTCAATTCCCCCTCTCTCCTTCCTCACAGCCCTTCCTCCTCCACTATATTTCCCTCTGCAGAGTAAGCCTCAGATCAGATGGTCAGAACTTTGCATAGAAGCCTCATGTCCTCCAGGCATGATTATTTCTCCTGGGAAATACATGTTAAAAAAATTAACTTGACACAGTGGATATAAAAAGTCTACACACCCCTGTTAAAATGCCAGGTTTTTGAGATGTAAAAAAATCAGACCAAGATAAATCACTTCAGAATTTTTTCCACCTTTAATATAACATACAAGCTGTACAATTCAATTGAAAAACAAACTGAAATCTTTTAGGGCAAAAAAATAAAAATAAAAAACTGGAATAACGTGGTTAGTTGAAATACTTAAAACAATTAAAAATACAAAATAAATATACATGGCCGCCAAGTAAGCACTGCATGGATGTTAATATAGCCAAGAAACGGGGCCATTAACACGCTCGGGGGCCCAGGCCCGGGCACATAACCAGGTCTTCACAGCCTTACAAAAGGCCAACGGTCAGGCACGTCCTGATCTCTGAAGGGAGAATAATTCAGAGGGCAGGCGCTACGGCAGAGAAGGCACGCCTTCTAGTCCCCGCCAACCGACATTCCTTGGCTGATGGGACCCGTAGCATACCCAACCTACCAGACCAAATTGGACACGTAGAAACAACTGGGAGAAGACGGTCCCTTAGGTAACCCAGTTCCAAGCCATGAAGGGCTTTAAAGGTGACAACCAGGACCTTGAATTGCACCCAGAAGCACACCGGCAACCAATGCAGCTCACGTAGTAGTGGTGTTACATGTATCAAATATCCGACACCATTTACTACCCGTGCAGCTGCATTCTGCGTCAGTTGAAGCTTCCAAATGCTCTTCAAAGGCAGCCCCATTTAGAGCGCATTGCAGTAATCCACATGGGAGGTCACAAGGGCATGAGTGACTGTGAGAAAATTTTAATGGGTGTGTAGACTTTTATATCCACTGTATATTAAAACATTTTAAACGAACAACCAGTGGAGCTGGGACTCTTACGTTGCTTTACGTTCTACATCTGGTACCTTTTTTTAACAAACTGGTAAGCTTGTTTGGAAAGGTACTTTCTGACAATCCTCTGTCCATTTTCAGACGACCTCATGAGGATCACAACCCAGACTTTGAGAAATGATGGTATATAGAAACAGAAGGGATTTCATAATTCAGAGTAGTGCTTTGCATTTTAAAGTTTCTAGTCTAGTTTCCCCCATATTCTTATCTAAAAAGTCTCAGCAGGTCTAGGAAATAGGACTTTGGGACTCTGCAAAATCCCACTTCCCGGTCACTGAAAATTCTGAGCTGATATCTCTGGGCTTTGTGCCTTGTTAACTACTGACTATACATTTCCAAGTTTTCAATGGTTATGGTAAAGAGAACATGACACAAATTGACATAGAGATTCAGAATGTCACGATGCCAGAGAGCAGAGTGCCAGAGCAAAATACTGCAAGTGCAGTGTGTGATCTTTGTCTGAAATACTTGATTGGCTCATTACGTCAAGTATTCAAGTAGTTCTTAGAACGTGATTTGAATGTTTTGTCTGGCATAGTTGAAGAAGCTAACATTTCGATGCAAAATCTCATTAACTTCTCAGGAGGTGAATGAAGGCATCCAGGCACTATCAAGCAGTGAAGAAGAGAAAAAAGGAGTGGCTGCATCTCTACTGGCTCCTTTACTTCCTGAGGTAGTGAAGGAGGAAGAGGAGCGCTGGAGGCGGAAGGTTATATGTAAAGAGGAGGTAGAGCCGTCGATGGAAGAAGATGTAACAGCAGAACAAACGACAACCATTTCTGATCAGCAACTGGAAGGTGTTCGTGATACTGGGGAAGACCCTTCTCAGGAAGACCTGTGTAGTGTGGTGCAATCAGGAGAGAGTGCAGAGGAAGAAGAAGAGCAGGATACTCTGGAACTGGAGATGGTATTGGAGAGGAAGAAGGTGGGTTATATATTAAATAGGAATTATTTCCTAAGGTTGCTAGCTAGAGGAGGAGAAGAAAAGGGGGTATTTGCACAGACTGCAGTAGAGGAAGAGCTATAGTGTATATAACATCTTCCTTCCATTCTAATAAGGTAAATTCCTTGGATATTGGATAACTTGCTCTTGTGTTCTTTGGCATCTAAAAGAAATGTGTGTTGGATTTGGCCTCTAGGAGAAAAACGTTATCAGTCCTATCTTTTAAGATACAGACCTTTGGCAGTAAAAATGTCAAGAACCTATTTAAACCACAGTGACATTATGTAACTATTTCACAGTAAATGCATGGGGATGACACTGACATGATTGTGGACTGTTCTGTAACATCCGTTAAAGCCTTTTTCAGACATACTTCATTTTTAATGTATAGTATTCCTACCAGGGCGCGGTGGCTCAGCGGTTAAGACGCCAGGCTTGTTGATCGGAAGGTCGCAAGTTCGGAGGTTTGAATCCCTAGCCCCGCGTGACGGAGTGATCTCCTGCACTCGCCCCAGTTCTTTCCAACCTAGCAATTCGAAAACATGCAAATGCAAGTAGATGAATAGGTACCACTTCGGTGGGTAGGTAACAGTGTTCCGCATGCGTCATGCCGGCCACATGACCATGGAAGCATCTTTGGACAATGCTGGCTCTTCGGCTAACAAACGGAGATGAGCACCGGCCCCTAGAGTCGGACACGACTGTGCAGGGGAAACCTTTACCTTTACTTTTTATTCCTACCAGTTTTTTCACACTTAAAGCCTCGTACAACACCAACCCACCTACTCACCCTGTGTGATTGTCCCTTCCCTCTTGGCTTTTAGAAAAGAGCGAAAACCTAGTTATTCCATCAAGCCAGAGAAGCTGATCTATTATAATTGCCTCTTTCTCATGAGATTGAGTTTCTTTGTTACTGTTAATGTTTTATATGCGATCCTTGATTCCAGAGGAATGTTTTTAGTTATTTTTAATTTATTATATGTATTATCAATTGGGGAATCGTATGCCACTTAGAGTCAGCAGATTGGAGCAGCCTATAAACCCTGTAAATAAAGAAATAAAGTAGAATATAGAGTCAGGAGTTAGAGGGAGCTTGTGGCTAGCCAAATCCCTGGTTTGTGTAGAAAATCCAGTGCTATAAAATCTATGTTTGCAGACAATGCTTAAAAGACTTCCACTAAGAGAGAGGCCACCTCTGCTTTTGGTAGTTGGTTATGTTATGAAATTACTATTACAAAAAAAAGTTTCTCAGGGTTTAACCCAAATTAATCCTCTTATATCAAGCAACAGGAGACAAAGTTGCATAGTTGTCCCTGTTTGAAAGAAAAAAATCTGGTGTACAGAAAAAAAGGTGGCAATATATTAAATAAATTAAAAATAACGCTTTTAAAATAGTGCATGAGTGAGAAGAAAGAGAATTTTGGTGTGTTCAGTTGTGGTTAATTTGTTTTTGTGTGTGTGTGGATGTTCTGTTGTCTAAATAATTTCATATTTTCTGCTATTCAGAATTATTAATATACTATTATGTATATGTATTTTTCCTTTTATTTTATTTTTAGAATTTGTTATATACCACTTTGAGAGCCGTTTTTGTGCAAAAAAGTAATACATATTTTCTCTTATGAGAGGTTCTTGTTCTTTTATCAATTATCAACTTGATAATTAACTTGATAAGTGCTAGCCACGAAAGTTTTTCAATAAGGGCAGCATAGCTTCCAAAGAAGGCTTAGAGCAAAGGTGAAACTTTTACAAAGGTCTACTTAGGAGCAAGGGGAGAAATAGATGAATTTGTTTCTCCAATACTGAAATAATGTTTCATTTTTATAGGCAGAATTACGAGCTTTAGAAGAAGGTGATGGGAGTGTTTCAGGCTCCAGTCCACTTTCTGATGGAAGTCAGTCAGATTTAACACGGCGGTTGCTACCCAAGCAAGGGAAATGGAAGCTGTTTGGAGTTGCTAGCCCAGAATCTACAAGCCGAGGGTCTAGCAAGACAGGCCAAGATAGTCCTGAACCTGGAGAAACTGGTAAGATTCCTTTACTAAATGCTCTTTCCAGTTCTTTAGTCAAACCTGAGTTGCTTATGTCTTCCTGTCTACCTGTGCCAATTTATTGTAAAAGAAAGTTGGTTTAAGGGAAGATGGGGAATTCTTAAATTGGATGTAGGGAATACTTGTGGAAGGATAATAGCAGCAAGAACCCTCCCAGAAGATAGAGGAATGTCTGGCGGACAGAGATATGTGACATAAAGGCCCAAGCTCTCAGGAAGAGTTATACTTTGGGGCTCCAGAATAGATTCCAGGGCCTCATTGTTGATGTTGTTTGTGAAACCCTGAATAAAGAGCAGCTGCCAAAAGCCTTAGGAACTGAGATAGAAGACTCTACATGCTCTTCAAACAGAAGAATTCCTGCCTCTACTCTGAAGAGAAGCAAGTGATGGGTGATGGTGACTGGAGACTCCTTACTGAGAATGACTAAAGCAGCAATTGCAATTCATCAGCCAGACAGCCTATCAAGAGAAATTTGCTGCCTTCCCAGGGCACACATTCAGGATATGATGGGAAAAAAATCTCAAGATTCTTTAAGCCTGTTGACAAAATACCCCTTCCTGCTTCCTGCTGATCCATATAGGAACAAATCACATAAGCTGACATAACTTTGAAGACACTGTAAGGGACTATGAAGTGCTGGGCAGGACAGTGAAGAAGCTGGGGGACACAGGTGGTATTTTCTTTACTCCTTCCTGTTGAAGGATGTAGCCCAGGAAGACAAAGAAGAATACTGAAATGGTATGTGGGAATGACCTTGGGAGACAGGGGGAAGAGCCACAGCAAGGGGAACAGTCGGATAAGACTGTTAGGCAGAAGGAATGTGGGCGTGGGCAGACGTCTCAGAAGGGACCCTCCCTAGTTGCTTGGGCTGTAAAGGTGACAGGTGAGAAATGTACTTTCAGACTTGCAAGATTCTGTTAATGTAACCTTACAGTAAAGTGGAATTAGTTCATCTGGGTGTGCATCCTGTCTGGACCATCTCGCAAGGCTGACATCAATCTTGCAAGGGAGGGTCCCTTCTGAGGCGTTCTGGCTATGTCAGTAGTAAAAGGAAGAAAATGTAAGGTTAGTAATGGGTAACAGGGAGACGGCAGAGCCTCTCAACTCCTCTTACTCATTTTCCCCAAGGAAATGTGTGTTTAAATGGGCCTAAGCAGGGACAGACAGTTAACAACCGTGAAGCAACATGCAGATGTCATCTTGGAGCCCTTCTTTGTGATCTTTGAGGAATCATGGAGGATAGGCATAGTTCCAGAGGATTGGAGAAGGGCAAATGTTGTACAAAAAAGGGAAAAAAGAAGACCTGGTTAATTACAAATTAATCACCTTGACATTGGTACGAGGCAAAACTCGGACAGCTTATTAAATATTCAGTTTGTGAACATTTATTAAAAATGCATTGCAGGCTTTGGTACTAATCTCCTTTTTCCAACAATTTAGTTGACCAGGGGAATGCAGTGGACATACTGTAGCCTTGACTTCAGTAAAACATTTGACAAAATCTCCCAAGAGATTCTAGTAGAGAAAATAACGAAATGCGGCCTGTGCTATACTAATTTTAGATGGATACAGAGATGGTTAAAGAATAATATCCAATGAGTGTATATCAAACTGGAGAGAAATATCCAGTGACATACCTCAGGGCTCCATTCTAGGCCCTGGGCTCTTCAACATTTTTATAAATAACATAGAAGAAGGGTTAAAAATATGATTATCAAATTTTCAGACAGCACAAAGTTGAGGGAATAACAGCCACCTTGGAGAATACTATCAAGATCTTGATAGGCTGGAATAATAGACATAAACCAACAATATGGTTTTCCTCATGGACAAATATAAGATACTACATTTAGGGAGGAATAATGAAAGACATGAGTATAGAATAGGAGAGACTGTGTTGGGTAGTATATACAAAGAGGATCAGGACATGAGCCAACAGTACGATGCATCTGAAAAAAAAGTGCAGTTCTAAGCTATATCAACAGTGTTGTGTCAAGATCAACAGAATTCATTGTTCCATTCTTTTTGCATTGGACAGACTACATCTAGGATATTGCATCCAGTTCTATGCACCACATTTTAGGAAGGACATTGACAAATTGGAATGTGTCCAAAGGACAGCAACCAAGTTGATAAGGGGCCTGGAAGGAAAAACAGGAGGGATGGTTGGTGGTGTTGGGTATATTTAGCCTGGAGAAGAGAAGGCTTCAAGGAAACAAGATACTGTAGCTGTTTTCAAGTATCAAAAGGGTTGTTTGTGAGGCAGAATTGTTTAGTTCAGGGCTTTCCAAAGTTTTCCCACGGCGACACACCAACCGCTGTTGGTGTGTCGCCGCGGGAAAACCCGGAAGTGCCGCTGTTGCGGCAGCGTGCAAAAACCCGGAAGCGCTGCTGCCGCTTTCGGGTTTTTGCGCGCCGCCGTTGGTGTGTCGCCGTGGGAAAACCCGGAAGCGCTGATGATGATCAGCGCTTCCGGGTTGTGTGGCAACACACCAGAGTGTGTGTGGCGACACACTTTTGTGTCGCGACACACAGTTTGGAAAGCTCTGGTTTAGTTGTTCAAGAAGATAGGACAAGAAAGGGTTTAAATTACAAGGAAGTAATTTACATTCTGTGACTCTTATATTCTGTGATTCTATGACTGTAGAGCAGGGCTTTCCAAAGTTTTCCCGCGGCGACACACCAACCGCCGTTGGTGTGTCGTCACAGGAAAACCCGGAAGTGCCGCCGTTGCGGCAGCGCGCAAAACCCTGGAAGCGCTGCTTGTTGTATATATTTTATGATTCAGAAAGTGCCTGAAGGTCTAGTTTGCTTGACCAATCAGAAAGTTACCTGTTGGTCCTATTCCAAATAAGTAATGGGTGAGTGGTCACATGTCACACATTGTCCACTCAGGTACTGCCAAGTTGTAATTGTAAAAGGCTTTAAAATGTAAATCTTTTTTTTGTGTTTACTCCTGTGCGAGAACAACTATGTAGTCATTCATATGTTAAATAGCCATGTGCTTCTCTTCGGCTGAAGAAAGCAAGCTAAGTTCCTGTGTTCTTTGTTTTAAAATAAAAGCAGCATTTTTTCTACTGCAATTTTTTTAGTTCATTTATCTCTCAATATTTCTATAACTCTGATCTCACAAATTATTAAAAACTACAAAACTGCTGCCACTTTCGGTTTTTGTGCGCCGCCGTGGTTGCGGCGCTTTCGGATTTTCATGCGCCGCTGTTGGTGTGTCGCAGCGGGAAAACCCGGAAGCCATCAGCGCTTCCGGGTTTTGACGTGACACATCTGGGCCCCGCAGGCGACACACTTTTTTGTCGCGACACACAGTTTGGAAAGCTCTGCTGTAGAGAATGAGAGTAGAGGATAAGATATAAGGTATATAGCCACTACACTTATTTTCTGTTCAGGTGTGAAGGAAGAACCAGAAATGGCTGATGACAACTTGGGCCATGAACCAGACGTGGAAGAATTTCAAGACAAAGTGAAAACACAAGGGATTTTCAAGGTAGAAGATGAAGAGCAGGACTTAAAGGTATGTGAATTAAAATAGGCTTTTTTTTAGGCTAGACAGAATCATGTATTTGGGTATATGATGTGCAAATCTTGTTTTCCTAATGCACAAGATCATTCATGTTCAAGGCATATTAAACAAGAGTGATCTGACCTGACACAATACAAGTGTGATATAATTGATCATTTACTGTCTCAAATTAATCACAGAATAAATAAATAAATAAATAAGCAGGCAAGCAAGCCTATCTGAGTACTTGTAGCGATGTAGGAATAAAGGGTGAACTTTCTTTTAACCCCTCTGTCTTTTTGTGTGTGCGTGTGAATTTGCCATTAAGTCGTTGGTACTTAATCAAGTCTGGGTTGTTTTATCATAGAATACCTCTGAATCTTTTAAGTTTTAGTTATTCCTTAAGTATGCTTCTGGTAACACTTCTAGACATAACCTGTGCCACATCCAAAAAGGTTACAGGAATTTAGAAACAAATGGCATTTGACGTGTGAAGGCAATGCCTGTTCTGACAAGAAGTAGGTGGTCATATTATTAGTAACAGGAAGTATATATTAGTAATGAGAAACATATACTTACTATCTTTTTATTTAAGCATTGTAGCTTTTTGTGAGTGTTAGCACTGAATAATGAAATAACAGCTTTTTTGTGCAAAGTAAGTGAGAAAGTCTGCATTGGACATAATAATTACTGATTTATGCAAGTTTATAATTAGAGAAGATCTAAAATTATCCCACCAGGATAACATAAAAGTATATGGGCAATATGATTGTCCTTGTCAGGTGGGACAAGACACTTTTTGCATTTGGCTGTGATTGGTTGGATCAGCTCCTGTCCTCATTAGTCAGAAATTTTTTCAGCTGTGATTTACTGTTCAGATCACGCATCTTTGTATACTTCAGAGTCAGCATTGCAATAGTCTTTTATGTTATGATTAACCAACCAAAACTTGACCTCTTGCTTGCTTTACTTTTGGCAGTTTCAGATTGGAGAGCTGGCCAATATGTTGATAAGCAAGCTGGAGTTCTTGGGCATCAGTAGACAGTCGATCTCTAACTTCCACATGCTACTGTTGCAGACTGAGGTAACCAAGGTTTACCTTTTATTAAAAGGAAATGATGGAATATAGGAAGCCAAACACCTGAAAGGTCTGTGGTGTGATAAGAATTTAGGAAGTTCAAGTCCCGTGGCATGACTAGCAGTCTCTCTCTTCCCTTGTCCCTTCCTCCCCCATCAGCTGCTGGCTTTATTTAAGCCAATATTCTGTTTACAGCCATATTGGATGTTATGTAATCTTTATAATAAAATTAATGACAAGCTTTATCTTTACGGCTGCTTCCTGTTCTAAGGACTTAGCACTGTACAGAATTCTAGAGTTTAGCAGAGTAGAGCATGCGTGTGGCCAGTTGTCTGCACATTTTTCATTATTCCGTATGTTTCTTTACCTGTCTTTGACAGACTCGTATTGCAGATTGGCGGGAAGGTGCTCTCCAAGGAAACTACCTCAAACGCAAATTACAAGATGCAGCTGAACAGCTAAAACAGTATGAAATAAACGCCGCCCCTAAAGGCTGGTCCTGCCACTGGGACAGGTACGCACTCTTCTCCCCTTTTCACCTTTCACCTTTGACATCTCAGACATGATTTGTGATCATCACCACCTACCGACGTGCCGTCATCTATCTGGAGACTGAGAGCAGCTGCACTTAGCGGTGCTGAGCGGGCAAAGAGCCTCTGGCACATACAGATTTTGAGCCAGCCACAAAAATTGGAGAAATATAAAGTCTATGTTAAGTGTGTTGAAATGGATTTGATTCCGCGATTGGACAGAGCTGGTATTTAAACTCGAGTGTAAATGCGCTAAGGAGGGCGGGCTTGGGGGGTCGCGCATGCGAGAGCTCTGTGCACATTGCAGGATCTCAGGAACTCCGCTCCCAAGTAACGTCTGTGTCCTTATGGAAAGCTCACTGCCTGAGGATCTCAACGAAGAACAAGATAACTATCTCCTGCCAGCAGGTCAGACCAAACTATTTCTTCTTATTTTTGGCTTTCTTGATTATTTTTGTTTATTTGAAATCTTTGCTCTTTTGTTTTTCAGCTCCCAGATCCTCTCCCTCTCAGTAGCAATTCACTATGTCTGACACCAAGAGTATCATACATGGGACTGCAGCAGTCCATGGGAGCAGCCATCTTTCATAAATTGGGCTGTTTCTCTTTTGCTATTCTGGAAGGAAATGAATCCTGAGACTACCTAAAAGTCTATTTCCTCATGCAGCCTTTAATTGCATATCAGCCACAAGCGACTTGTTTCGCTAACCCTCTACTCTTGGAGTGGGGGGTCGGGGCTGTGATCACAGAGCCAGCACCACAAACAGTTTGGAGCAAGCTCATCTTGCAAATTCTTCCTCAAAGCTGTTTGTTGCCTTTGTGAACAGCAGTCCTCTTATAAGAGGTTCTTCCTGTGAGAGCACTCCGCTGTCGCGGGACAGGACCATATAATTGTGTCAGTGTGGGGGTGAAGAGAGTAAAGCCTTGTTTTCTTTCTTGTGATTTAGGGATCATAGGCGCTATTTCTATGTTAACGAGCAATCAGGCGAATCCCAGTGGGAGTTCCCAGATGGGGAGGAGGAGGAGGAAGGACAAATCCTAGAGAATAAAGCAGAAGCTCTTCCTAAACAAGCCGTGAAGGAGAAAACTGAGTCTGGTGAGGAATCTACTGATAATGCTACAGGTACAGGCCTGGAAGTTTTGCTGACAGAAAACTCATTTAGGAGAACATTTTTAGGCAAGGGACCGAGCATATTTAATGCAGAAGAGTAGTTGCTTAAGGGCAAGTATGCCTAAGTATTCATCTGTACAGTTGAGAGCTAAACTGAAATGGGAGTGCATTATCTGTAGTATTCCCTTGTATATAAACTAGGGATTTCATTGTGTATAGTTCATACATCATATATTTGCCATATCTCCATGTGAAGCCAAATTTCTTTCTGCTGGAATTCTTCCAGTTTAATTTTAGAGTTTGGGGACTGGTTATTTGAATGCTTATTAATATTGGAAGGGTTGCTTTCTCATTGTTTGTCTATAAGAAGCACATGTAAACGCAGGACATGCTCATGAAAAGGAAACTGGGCCAGAACATATAGTTGCTGGAAAAACCAAGAAAAATGGAATAGCAATTTATATCAAGTTACCAGCTTGGGAAGTATTGGATCAATTTAAAGACAAAGCAGGAAGCAGGTAAAATACCTCCATCTATGCCTCCATGTACACTCCAAATAAAAATAAAGAACGATTTTACAAAAGGTTTTTCCAAATGTTAATAGAATTGGAAGAAGATGAAATATTTGCCCTTGGAGAGATGAGTGGAGTGTTAGATTTGAATTTAGACAAATCGTCTCAAGGGACGAAAGGTAAAAAGCTTCCAGAAAAGGTGTTCCAATGAATTGGCATTGATAAGAGTCTGCAAAATCCAATAGAGATAGATTATACTTTCTACTCAGCAAGACATGAGTTGTACTCCAGAATTGATACGTATTGGGTCTCCAAGGTTCTAACACCATCCATTAAAGAAGTACAGATTCTCCCAATAATATATACAGATCACAATCCAATTCTAATAATACTGCGTTCTGGAGAAAAACTACCCTTCAAATGGAAGATGAAGGATAGATCGCTACTCCATGACAAGATTCTACAGAAATGCAAAGAGGAATTGAAAATTTTCTTCAAAATAAATAGAACACCAGGAATCTCCATTTGGGAAACAAGCAAAGCATGCATGAGGGGTCTTTTCATTAAATCAGCGGCTAAACAAAAAAGAGAACAGACAGAACAACTAGATGCCAAAATAAGAGAATTAGAACAACTGGATAGAACTGCCTAATGCATAATCCAAAAAGGCAACTGATGAAAGAATTGCAACAACAATTACATTTATTGGAAACGGGAGAACTACAGAAGAAGATTTTGTTGTTGTTTATTCGTTCAGTCGCTTCCGACTCTTCGTGACTTCATGGACCAGCCCACGCCAGAGCCTCCTGTCGGCCGTCACCATCCCCAGCTCCCCCATGGTTGAGTCCGTCACCTCCAGAATATCATCCATCCATCTTGCCCTTGGTCGGCCCCTCTTCCTTTTACCTTCCACTTTCCCCAGCATCAGCTTCTTCTCCAGGGTATCCTGTATTCTCATTATGTGGCCAAAGTACTTCAGTTTTGCCTTTAATATTCCCTCAAGTGAGCAGTCTGGCTTTATTTCCTGGAGTATGGACTGGTTTGATCTTCTTGCAGTCCAAGGCACACTCAGAATTTTCCTTCAACACCACAGTTCAAAAGCATCTATCTTCCTTCGCTCAGCCTTCCTTATGGTCCAGCTCTCACAGCCATAGGTTACTACGGGGAATACCATTGCTTTAACTATGCGGACCTTTGTTGTCAGTGTGATGTCTCTGCTCTTAACTATTTTATCGAGATTTGTCATTGCTCTCCTCCCAAGAAGTAAATGTCTTCTGATTTCCTGGCTTCAGTCAGCGTCTGCAGTAATCTTTTCACCTAGAAATACAAAGTCTGTCACTGCCTCCACTTTTTCTCCCTCTATTTGCCAGTTATCAATCAAGCTGGTTGCCATAATCTTGGTTTTTTTGAAGTTTAACTGCAACCCAGCTTTTGCACTTTCATCTTTGTCATAAGGCTCCACAGCTGCTCCTCACTTTCAGCCATCAAAGTGGTATCATCTGCATATCTGAGATCGTTAATGTTTCTTCCAGCGATTTTAAC
This sequence comes from Charina bottae, assembly GCA_023362775.1. Lineage (NCBI taxonomy): Eukaryota > Metazoa > Chordata > Lepidosauria > Squamata > Charinaidae > Charina > Charina bottae. The sequence goes on from JALMGJ010000001.1 coordinate 203,231,750, forward strand.
TCCAGCCTTGGATTCATCATGCCCAGCACATCGCATGATGTGTTCTGCGTACAAGTTGAATAGGTAGGGTGAGAGTATACAACCCTGCCGTACTTTACTTTACTTTACTTTACTTTACTTTACTTTACTTTACTTTACTTTACTTTACTTTACTTTTATATTTTTAATATTTATTTTATTTTTTGTTTTTTATTTATTTTATTACTTGCAATACTGAACAAAATAAATCCTGGAAAAAAGTTCAAAACCTGGGTTAAAAGTATTTATCAATGGCAAACAGCTAAGATTATGGCCAATGGAACACTTTCTGCAGAATTCAAATAAGTAAAGGCATTAGGCAAGGAGGCTCACTCTCTCCCCTATTATTTATCATCACTTTAGAAATACTGGTAGAAAAGGTTCATGATGACAAACAAATAAATACCTTGCCTCAAAATCCACAGAGAGGAATACAAGTTTAAGTATTATGCAAATGATACAGTAACTATCACAGAACCACAAAGTGCAATACAATAGTTGATGAAAATAATCCAAGGCTTATATGGATACAAAATCAATGTTAAAAAACAAAAAATAATTACAAGAAATAATTCGTATAATGACCCCAGTGGAACTGATGTAAATCCGTCACGGTCACGTGATGTTTCACTTAACGACTGCATCACTTAGTGGTGGAGTTACCTGTCCAAATTGTGGTCGTTAAATGAGGACTATCTGTAGGGTAAAATTCAAATTTTTACAAGACTCAGAAGATGGAGGTGGTCTTGCTCTTCCAAACTTCAAACTGCTATATATTATAGAGGAAGCTGTCTGTCATGGCTAACAGAATGGATAAAATCTCCAACAACATCAGTATTGGAAAGAACCAGCCTAGCTAATGGACTTCATAGATACAGTGGGGCGAAAAAGTATTTAGTCAGCCACCAATTGTGCAAGTTCTCCCACTTAAAAAGATGAGAGAGGCCTGTAATTGACATCATAGGTAGACCTCAACTATGAGAGACAAAATGAGAAAACAAATCCAGACAATCACATTGTCTGATTTGGAAATAATTTATTTGCAAATTATGGTGGAAAATAAGTATTTGGTCAGTATCAAAAGTTCATCTCAATACTTTGTTATATATCCTTTGTTGGCAATAACAGAGGTCAAACGTTTTCTGTAAGTCTTCACAAGGTTGGCACACACTGTTGCTGGTATGTTGGCCCATTCCTCCATGCAGATCTCCTCTAGAGCAGTGATGTTTTGGGGCTGTCGCTGGGCAACACGGACTTTCAACTCCCTCCAAAGGTTTTCTATGGGGTTGAGATCTGGAGACTGGCTAGGCCACTCCAGGACCTTGAAATGCTTCTTACGAAGCCACTCCTTCGTTGCCCGGGCGGTGTGTTTGGGATCATTGTCATGCTGAAAGACCCAGCCACGTTTCATCTTCAATGCCCTTGCTGATGGAAGGAGGTTTGCACTCAAAATCTCACAATACATGGCCCCATTCATTCTTTCCTGTACACAGATCAGTCGTCCTGGTCCCTTTGCAGAGAAACAGCCCCAAAGCATGATGTTGCCACCCCCATGCTTCACAGTAGGTATGGTGTTCTTTGGATGCAACTCAGCATTCTCTCTCCTCCAAACACGACGAGTTGTGTTTCTACCAAACAGTTCTACTTTGGTTTCATCTGACCATATGACATTCTCCCAATCCTCTCCTGGATCATCCAAATGCTCTCTAGCAAACTTCAGACGGGCCCGGACATGTACTGGCTTAAGCAGGGGGACACGTCTGGCACTGCAGGATCTGAGTCCCTGGCGGCGTAGTGTGTTACTGATGGTAGCCTTTGTTACGTTGGTCCCAGCTCTCTGCAGGTCATTCACTAGGTCCCCCCGTGTGGTTCTGGGATTTTTGCTCACCGTTCTTGTGATCATTTTGACCCCACGGGGTGAGATCTTGCGTGGAGCCCCAGATCGAGGGAGATTATCAGTGGTCTTGTATGTCTTCCATTTTCTAATTATTGCTCCCACAGTTGATTTCTTCACACCAAGCTGCTTGCCTATTGCAGATTCAGTCTTCCCAGCCTGGTGCAGGTCTACAATTTTGTTTCTGGTGTCCTTCGACAGCTCTTTGGTCTTCACCATAGTGGAGTTTGGAGTGTGACTGTTTGAGGTTGTGGACAGGTGTCTTTTATACTGATAACAAGTTCAAACAGGTGCCATTAATACAGGTAATGACTGGAGGACAGAGGTGCCTCTTAAAGAAGAAGTTACAGGTCTGTGAAAGCCAGAAATCTTGCTTGTTTGTAGGTGACCAAATACTTATTTTCCACCATAATTTGCAAATAAATTCTTTCCAAATCAGACAATGTGATTGTCTGGATTTGTTTTCTCATTTTGTCTCTCATAGTTGAGGTCTACCTATGATGTCAATTACAGGCCTCTCTCATCTTTTTAAGTGGGAGAACTTGCACAATTGGTGGCTGACTAAATACTTTTTCGCCCCACTGTATTTATGGTACAGGGACATGAAAGAGGACAAGCAGAGACAAAGTTTGATAAAAGTATGGAACCTTATGAGCAAAATAGTCCAGTAATTTCACCACTAGCATCTTTAAATGCTTTTTATGCTAGTAGTAAGAAAAGTGCAATTACATATGCAGATATGGTCCACTCAGATCCCATGAATAGATAAAGAAAGCAAGAAGTACTTGTGCCAAAACATACCATGGTTGATGTACCTACAATTCTTGGAAGAATAAAAACTGACCTCAAAAATGAGAGAGGACTTCTGAAAAAAAAGACAGTTTGAAGTGCTCATACAGAATCAAGATTACCTATTAGGGCATTTATATCAACTGTTAATTAGATATGACACGGAGACAGAACAAATAAAGATTGAACTATGAAATGCATGCAAAACATTAAAGAAACCGTCACAATGCAACAATAGAAAGAATTATGGAACAAATCTATAAAATTTATCCCAACTTATAACTTAAAAGAAAACTGGCATAAAATGTTTTATAGATGGTATACAACTCCATCAATAATTGCCAATACAGACAAATAATATAATAATAAATGCTGGAAATGGCATGAGACGAGGGACATTTTAAAAAAAAGGTAAAAAGTTTAGTTTTTTTTATTTTTAAAATGTAAAAAAATTCAAAAGTACTGGAAAGAAATACACAACACTATTCAGAGAATTTTAAAAATCAAATTTGAATTGAAATCACTTTTTTTTAACTAGGCATAATTCCCAGACATATTAATAAAAAATTACTAAGATATTTATTTATTTATTTATTTATTTATTTATTTAATTTCTCTAATATTCATAACCACAAGGATAAATATAGCACAACAGTGGAAAAAAGATACGTAACAGATGATATCAGACTGGGAATTTAAAACTTGGAGAATATGCAGTAATGGCAAAATTAATAACATATATTCATAACAGAAGTTTGACCAAATTTAAGCAAAAATGACTTCCTTGTATTACATATTACGCAGCAAGGCAATTTTAAACATTAGAGCAAGCGTGTCCAACCCACGGCCTGTGGGCCACATGCGGCCCTGAACAGCTAGTAATGCAGCCCCAAAATACCGTAGTCTTTTAACATTATTTTGCAATTTTTTTCATGACTCGATCACACGGTGCTCAAGCACGGACTGCATAGGTAGAAGCAACGGAACGCTATGTAGGGGAGGGGGCAGTACAGTGCTAATGCCATTGCTGGCCGCTACACACTTCAGCATGTGGCGACTTGGCGTTATATATAATATTTCAACCTACCTACATGTGTTCTGTGACAACAAGTGTTTATTGTTATTATTAAGTAGACATGTAAGTTTTCTTATTTGATTATTAAATTTTGCTTTGTTTATTTGCCTACCTAACAATTTACGATGGGCTTGTTGTGTTATTTCTTTTTAAAAAAATTATTCCTAAATAAATTTATTCCAGCATGGCTTCAACGTCGTTTCAACAGAAAACAGAACCCAAAAAAAGAAAAGAAAAGAAAAGAAAAGAAAAATCATGAAGAGTATTCAATGAAAAATGGACAGATGACTACTTTTTTGTCGAGACAAATACTAAGGCACTATACTTAATTTGTAGGGAAAATGTGTCAGTTGTCAAAGACTACAATTTGAAAAGGCATTATACGGAAAAACATGCTGCCAAATTCGAAGCGTATCAAGGAATTTGTCGTAAAGACAAATTAGCGGAACTGAAAAAAATCTTTCTCAACAATTTTTTTTTAAAGTCGTAACTCAAAAGGACTCTATTATAAAAGCTAGTTATTTCGTAGCAAATCTGATTGCAAAAAAATCAAAACCATTTACCGATGGTGAGTTTATTAAGCAATGTATGGAAAGCGTGGCAGATATAATTTGTCCTGATAAAAAAAGGGATTTTTCTAAAATCAGTTTGTCTCACCAGACTATAGCCAGGTGAATTGAAGAAATAGGAAAATCTATTGAAAGAGGTTTGAAGAGTAAAGCTGCTAATTTCAAATTTTATGCTTTGGTGATGGATGAAAGTACTAATGCTACAGATACGGCTCAACTTGCCATTTTTATTATCGGTATTGATAACGAATATAATGTCACTGAAGAAATGGCTTCTTTGGTGCCATTAAAAGACACAACTAAATCTCTTGATTTGTACGAAGCAGTAAAAATGACATTAAAGCGATTTTCTTTAACCGTTGCCAACATATCTGGTATATCTACTGATGGCGCCCCGGCGATGGTTGGTAAAAGTGAGGGACTTACAAAATGGATAGAAGACGATGCAAGTGCCGCCGGCAACTCATGTTTGATGAAGTATCACTGCATTCTAAATCAAGAAAATGTATGCGCGATTTGACTGCTCATTTAAATGAGTTAAACATGCATCTTCAAGGTGAAAACCAACTTATCACTGCAATGTTTCAAAACATAACAGCGTTATGGATTACAAATTACATTAAAAGATTACAAATTCATTAAAGTATGGCAAGCTCAAGTTATGGAAAATAATTTAATACATTTTAATACGTTGGCTAAAAACAGTCCTGTGAACAGCGAGAAATATGCAGTCTTGCTTTTCAGTTTGATACAGGAATTTGAGAACAGGTTTCAAGATTTCCAGAAAAATCATCAATTTTGGTATATTTTCGACTCCATTTTCAGTCGACATAGCTACATTATCTCTGAATTTTCAAATGGAATACATAGAGTTGCAATCAGACATTCAACTCAAAGAAAAATTTGATCATGTCTCTCTACTGGACTTTTATAAGACCTATCTTCCCAGAGAAAAATATCCCTCACTTCACAATCATGCCTTATTCATGACATCACTTTTTGGCAGCATGTACATTTGTGAGCATCTATTTTCAAGGATGAAGCACACGAAGAGTAAAATTAGAATTAAAATTTCTGACAAGCACCTTGAGAACTCACTGAGAATTGCAACCACTTTCATCGAACCAGACATTGATGCATTAGTTTCTCAAAAACAAGGTCAAATATCCCACTAGTTTTATGTTGCCCTCTTTTTTCAAATTTTATAATAAAAAATATAAAAAAATAAATGAAGTTTTATTATTTATATACATTAATTATATATTTTATGTGTGGCCCAAGATAATTCCTCTTCACTCAGTGTGGCCCAGAGAAGCCAAAAGGTTGGACACCCATGCATTAGAGTATGTTTTTAAGGGGAAAAAGAATTGACCAAAGAACTAAAATTAGAAATACATGAAAATTTTAAATGTTTACAAACATTGTATATCAGAATACAACAAAGGAGAAGTTAGAAACTAAATATTTATCTATAATGTTTTTAGTCGTTTTTCTTCTTTCTCCTTTTTTTTTAATGGTATCTTTAACAAAATAGTGGAGACTTTGGCACTCAGAGATTCAACAAGTTCTTTAAAATTGTTTTCCTTATTGTCAAAAATAACAATGTATTTTATCTTTGTGGTTAATTTTTCATCAACGATATATTGAGCACTAACTAGACAACTTCAGTAACTTATTTGTCCACTTGTCTATATTTTATCTCGGCATCAACTATTCTTTCTTTTTCTTTTCCTTCTTTTAAAAATAAAAGTAGTAGTAGTAGTTCTGGCGAAAGAAGCTCCATAAAACAGTAGAAGAAAGCAAATGAAATGCACAAGCAAACCAGTTAAAACTTTTATATGTGACTTTTTCTTTTAGGTACTGTTTGTAAAGAATCTCCTTCTAGTCAAGCTGGAGCTACTTCGCTTGTGCCTCTCAGTCCATTTTGGACTGTTCTTCAGCCCTCTGTCCCTGTACTGCAACCCCCTTTGCCCTTAGAAATGCCCCCTCCCCCGCCACCCCCGCCAGAATCTCCCCCGCCACCCCCGCCTCCTCCCCCGCCCCCTGGAGAAGATGGAGAAATACAGGAAGTAGAAATGGAAGATGAGGGAGATGAGGAGCCACCAGCACCAGGAACAGAAGAAGATGCTGTTCTGAAACCTCTCCTTCGACCAGCCGTTGCCAACAGCCAGGTGAGTCAGGGGTTTTGGGAGCATGGTCTTTGAATTATTGATGTCTTGTGGCAGCCCAGGTTCTCCACTGTGAAATGGTTTTGCCCTCTTTGTTGTCTGTAACGTATGGCCTTCCCAAGGCCTTTTGTAGCAGGAAGTGAATGCAAATGATTTTCGTCAGCTATCCAGATGTATGCCAAAATGAATTATATAAATGTTGCTGCATAATTCAAGAATTTTGAATTGGCAGTTTGTCCTGAAAAAGAATGCTATTTTTTTTCCTAAGAAATGATGATATGATACGAAAGTTGAAGGAAGACCTTAGGTCCATGCTACTCAGGGCTTAGGAGGAGCATCGTTTGTGTGTAAGGAGATGAGCTCAATTTTAATTGTTGTATGCGTTCAATGTATTTGTTTGTTTGTTTATGTTATAGTCCACCCATTGTTAAAAACAATCCTAAAGTAGGTTATGTTTAAAATTAATTTACAAAAAGTTAAAACAATTTAAATGTCTTAATAAGAGTAATCACTCTGAGTGAGATGGGCAGTGAATAAATTTGATCTATAAATAAATAAAATCCATCCCCTCCATATTTAAAATAATAAAACGGCTAAAACACAGTAGTACAGAACATAAATAAGAAAATGGTCTCTCCGTAACAAATCACTGGTACAAATAGCACTCCCAAGAGGGATTCCCATTAGGCCTTAATTGATGGGCAGGTACGAAAGTGAACAGCTGCTCCATAAAGTATCCAAGTATTAACTCATGATGCTTTGTATGTCATCTTGAACTTAGCACAATAGCAAGCTGGCAGCCATTACAGTCCCTTCAGAATTGGTGAACTATGGTTATACACAGATTGCTCCCGTTAGCAATTTAGCTACGGCATTTTGTTCTAGCTGCCGCTTCTACCCCATCCTCAAGGATAGCCCTGTAGACAACACACTGCAGTAATCCAGTAATAATACAAACATTTCTGTTTGTAATAGTTGAAAGTGACATATGGTGATGTATCTGTTGTTGCAGATAGCAGTCAGCTGCTTTTCAAAATTGGATTAAACTGCACAAGAATAACTGTAGTTGCTTGTTAAAGGGTTTGTATGATTCACAAGACTCAAACTGACTTCCTTCTCTCTGCTTCCAGGTCAACTCTGAGACCAGCATATCCACAACTCTTTCAGCTAAACCTTTAAAAAGAAAAGCTTCTGAAGTGAATGCTGGACTGGTGCAGCGTGCAGCAACTATTGGAAGTTGTCCGGTGCTTTATGGCCAGTCAGTAATAGGTGGAAGTGAGTTTCATTCCTCAGCTTCTGCTTTGCTTTTGATGACCGTGGGGGAGATGTTTGGACGTATCTCATGCTTTCTGCTATTATGTATTCAGGCCCACAGACCCATGGGGTGAGTTTACAATCAAGTTACCTTGGAGTACCACAGCCAGCAGTCATAGGCTATTCCGACTGTAGTGCCTCAGGGGGACTTCCTGCCAGCACCACACAGCCAGTTCCTTCACAAGGAGCTCCACCTGCCGATGCAGAACATCTGCCACCACCCCCACCTCCTCCTCCTCCTCCTCCTCTGTCACCACCTCCACATGTTCCCAAGTCATTACCTCTGGATAAATCAAAAAAACTTAGAAGAGGTAGCAAGGTTAGTGCATAAGTTTGAATTTTCTCTCATTGAATGTACCAACATGTAAATAGAAATGTGCATGATTTTACTAAGCTGATCTTACTGCTTTTCCATTGGGTAGCATTTAATATAGATAACTTGGCCGTTTATATTAGCATATGGGTTTATAGAAATATCCTGAGAAAATAGTTTTTAGGCATGAGAGCTAACGTCTCAGAGGCCTAATCTCAATCATCTTGGAGATACTAGCCTGGAGTTCAGAATTTCTGAACCACAATACGTTTGTTTGGTGTTTGAAACAAAACACATTTTCCTTTTTTGTGTGAATCTGTAATGTAGAATTAATTAGCTGGGTGTTGGGTAACCTCTTATATACTTGGACTGGATCAATTTTCAGTTTTTGATATCCATGGTTGTTGATAGGCTATGTTATCCAGTATTTAGAATGTTTCACCACCTTTCCTCTTGAGCGTTGCTCAACATGGCTTGTAACTTCCAGGCAGAAAGTTATTAAAGATCTTAGTCATCATGAACATAAGATGACTCTGAAGTAAAGCATGATGCCTCTTTGTTTATAGGGGGCAGTCACCAGACTTTTCTGAAAAGGCTGTCATTGGCTCTCTTGGCCATAAGCCTGTGTCCAGTGTCCAGGCTGAGGTGACTGATAGCTTATTTATTTATTTATTTATTTATTTATTATTTTCTATCCCGCCTTTATTATTTTTATAAATAACTCAAGGCAGCAAACATTATTATTATTATTATTATTATTTATTGAATTTATTCCCTGCCCATCTCCCATACAAGGGACTCTGGGCGGGTCACAACAATCAAAGTTAAAAACGATACAATAAAAGTCTAAAAAATACAATATAAATAGATAAAATACAAGATGAAGGACGTAGGGAACGTAGCATAGATAGTGTTGCTACGGGGCTAGCCAACCCCAGGAGGCACTACCGCCTCTATTGTCCCAGGCCAGGTGGCAGAGCCAGGTCTTAAGGGCCTTCCGAAAGGTCAGGAGGGAGGGGGCCAGTCTCACCTCCGGGGGCAAGATATTCCATAGGGCGGGCGCTATCGCAGAGAAGGCACGGTATACATACCTAATACTCCTTCCTCCTCCTATTTTCCCCACAACAACCACCCTGTGAGGTGAGTTGGGCTGAGAGAGAGTGACTGGCCCAAGGTCACCCAGCCGGCTTTCATGCCTAAGGCGGGACGAACTCTCAGTCTCCTGGTTTCTAGCCTGTTGCCTTAACCACTAGACCAAACTGGCTCTCTACAAACTGGCTTCCCAGTACAGGCCATCCTGGAGGAAGCAGATTATCTTGTTCCATTCAAAACTGGCTTCAGAGTAGGCCACAGAATAGAGACAATCCTGGTTGTCCTATAGATGACAGAGGGAGTTCTCTTTGACCCATCAATGGCTTTTGATACCATCCACCATGGTATTCTTCTGGATCATCTGGAATACTCTGGAGTTCATTTGAAAGTGGCAGGAAAGGGGAGTTGTCATAATCTCAGAAAAGATGTCCTGGGGGAATTCAAAGAGACACAGTACACACCTATCTTGAAAGCATTACACAGGCTACACTTAATTTCTGGATGAGAAATCAAGTTCTGATTATTTCCTTAAAAGCCATGAATGTGCAGAAAACAATGTTTCAGTCACAGAATATACAGTGTTCCTGAGAATGCTCTGAACTGGCTCTTCTGGGAGCCAGAGCATATCTGGAATGCTGTAAACCGCTTCCCGTTACAGTAGAATCATTTCTTGAAAACAGCTGCCCACAGGTATATTCTGAGAGAAAAAATGAGTTTTCTGAGAAACCCCAGAATACTTCGTGATTGGAATGCAATGTTTTGCATATAACTATTTTAAGTCCTAAATGACTTATGATATGATACACACAGAACATTGAGATCATCTGAAACAATTTGTTTGTTGTTGTGCAGGCTCATGATATAGAAATCAGTATTAAGTGTTTTCTGTAGCTACTGCAGACATGTGGAACCTTTCTTGCTGAACTAAGGAAATTGATTTCTCTGTTGGCTTGTAAAAAGGGATTGAAATATATATCATAACAATTGACAATTGTAAGCTTACTCAAAGTTAATTGTTAATGTACTTTAATATTGTTGCTTTTCACTTTTGTTTAACATTTTATCATAAACCTCCAAGAGACTTTGGAAGTTGACAGTATAAAAAAAGGCTAGTAAAAATAAATAAATAGTAAAACAGAAAGAGAAGCAGTTTGGTGTAGCAGTTAAAAACATCAGTCTAGAAACCAGAAGTCTGTGAGTTCTAGTCCTACGTTAGGCAGAAAGCTAGCTGGGTGATTTTGGACCAGTCACTCTCTTTTCAGCCCTAAGAAGGCAGTGGCAAACTACTTCCGAAAATGTGGCCAAGAATACCGCGGGGGCTTCTCCAGGCAGTCACCAGAAGTTGAGGCTGACCTGAAGGGAAGAAAGGAAAAAAATCAGAAAGCTATTGCCTTCTTCCATTTAGTACTCCCCTCCAGTATGATCTACTCCGGTATGAGATTCAAAGAAAAAACCTGGCAGCATATTAACTAGCTTTTTGTCTGTATGATAACAAAAGTTTTTTGTTATCAACTAGTAATTTAATATTTTGATTAGTAGACTTAAATGTTCTCGTCTTTGAGAAAAAAGAGTTTCCTATAAACCTGAGATCTAGGCAGCTCCCATCCTGATGGCATCCGTAGGGCCTTAAAAACCTGCCTCTTCTCCCAGGTTTTGGGCTAGGGTACTTGGAGGCCCTTCTTGCTCATGTGATATGCTGTTTTGGCTGGATCTGCCCTCTGTTTATTGCTATGTTTTTATCAGACTGTATATTTGTTGTTCTGTTTTTATGATACAAGCCTCCCAGAGTAGATTGGAGTTGGGCGACATCTAAGTAGAAATAAATAGTTTTGATGTTTGTGAATATTTTGTTACAGAGGAAAAAAAACAAGACAAAGATGCCATCTCTGGTAAAGAAGTGGCAGAGCATTCAGCGGGAATTGGATGAGGAGGAAAATTCCAGTTCCAGTGATGAAGATCGGGAAGTGATGTCACAGAAGCGAATAGAGGAATGGAAGCAGCAGCAGTTAATCAGGTATGTAGAAGCCTGCATGGTACCTCTGCCACCCAACTGCATGCACCCCAAAATATTTTGATTCTGATCAATTTTTCCTAATTTTGGGGCAGTTCATGTGGTAACAGCAAAAATGGATGATGATTGTGCATTTAAATTGCTTTCTAACATACTGTGTTATACAAGATACTGTATAATAAAAATTTTAATATGTACTATATACAAGAAAGGTTCATTACTTAGGACATGTTTTTTCATAGATTGGCACATGTTTAGAAAAATGTTCCTTCTGCTTTTAGATGATCTTATACTGTGTAGTTCCTCTTTTTTTAGACTGGTGTAATAAGGTTCCTTTCTATTCTTTTTACAGTGGTATGGCAGAAAGAAATGCAAATTTTGAGGCTTTGCCTGAAGACTGGAGAGCTCGACTCAAGAGGCGGAAAGCCACTTCAAACACATGAGCTTTTTTAAATCATACATGTACAGTTCAGAACCTTTTACTGTTGGATCTGTTGTAACTTTGAGGATACCTATTTCAGTTCAATTACCTGAGAGAGAATTTTGTTGGACTTGGGAATCTTTTGGAGATATACTTTGGCAAACAGGCCTGTGAAATGATGGTTAGGCTTGACCACTTCTGTGTTAAGCAGCTCCTAATCCCATTTCAGACAGCTGACATACCATTCTGTCCAGTTCCCTGGTGGAGCTGATACCAATAATTGATTGATGCACTTTGGCTGGTTCCATTTCCTACTCCACATTTCCACTCTTGCTTTCTCAAATACTGTTATGTGTCCAGCTGTACTTTGCCACTTGCATCACTTGAAAGATGCATGGTCTTCTCATATCAAACATAGCATTTCAGGATTTGAATCCCTTGGTTCATTCCTGATTTTTGGCAACACTTTGGGTTTGGCAGAATTACTCCTTTTCTCCCCCTGGGCATTCTCATTAATTGTATTAAAAATAATATCCCTTTCCTATTTTTGATGCTGTAACATCCTACTAGTTTAACTGGTGTGGCTAAAGCAAGATGGAAAATACATTGTATGTAGCTGCCATATTGAGCACTCTTTGAATTGAAGGGGGCTCACATGTTTTTACAGATGGATATTCAGAGGGAAGGAGCCAAGTGACTCATTTGTATAAGAAGCTGCTGGCTTGCTATTCTGAATGTAGCTGGCTAAACAACAGCTGAGTGGCCTGCATCGTCCTGGGTCAGTTGCAGTGCAGCACCCTCTTGTAAAGATAAGGTAGCACACCTCAATTTGTGTGTTACTCTGTGCTTATACCCTATCTCACTGGCCGCCACTTGATAGATGTATGCTAGAGGAGTGGGAAAAATTAAATTTCTCAGTACTTAATTCTTAAGCCCATGTCACTGAATTCCAGCAGAAGTTCTGTGTTTAAAGCCAGGCTGAATATTTATTCAACCTCTGAACGTCTGAGTTAATTCTCCCTTGTTTGGTTTTTAAAAATCTAAATCAAGTGATAATGATTTTCTGTAAAATGAAAGAAAAGACAGTTTATGGTTGAATGCCGTTTGTATTTCTCCAGTTTCTGGCTTTGTAAATTTGTACATACACATTAATAAAATCCTTTTTTATACTTCAGAACTGTTTTATGCTAGCTTGAGCCTATTGTCAATAGAAATGATACAATTACATAGCAGATACATGTATATACTTGGTATGAAAATCCTCTGTAAAATTGCCTTTCTATCTGCAGATATGCATACTCCAAGACAAGGATGGGCAGTACATATATCTGCATCAGTGTTAGATCTTTCAGTGATCTGCAGATTTAAAATAAATAGCACAACTGAACACCTAAGTGTTTTACCGGAACTGGCAACCAATGACTTCCCTAACCCCTGAAATTAAAAAAAAAAAAAGATAATCGGGAGATTCTCCAGAGAGCTGGGTCTTCGCATAATGTGTTCAAAGTAGGATAATTTGAGCCTGGTCATTTGTGCCTCGAGTGAGAATTCTGGGTTGATTTGCTCGATGAGCCATTTGTTTGTTTTCTTGGCTGCCCATGGTATTCTCAGGAGTCTTCCCCAACACCAAAGTGCAAAAGTGTTAGTACTTTTTCTATCCTGCTTCTTCACAGTCCAACTTTCACTTCCATAGAGTGTCACAGGGAATATCATGGTTTGCACTAATCTGATCTTTGTAGGTATAGATACATCACGGCATCTGAATATCTTTTCCAAGGCCTTCATGGCTGCTGCACCAAGTGCTAGTCTGTGGCATACTTCTTGACTGCTTATTCCTTTACTGCTGATAGTTGATCCTAAAAGACAGAAAAATCCTCAGCTCTTCCTCAGTAGCACGTTGAGTGCCATCCAACCTGAGGGGCCCATCTTCCGGCACTATATCATTAATCATTTTATATTTTCTATCCATGTGGTTTTCTTGGTTAAATACAGGAGCAGTTTACCCTTGCCTTCTCCTGTGCAGTATGAATTCATGCCTTTGCTGTTGTCATTAAAGTGATCATCTGCCTCCAGCATCTGCCTATATCGCTGCTGCCCGATATAGGTGTCTGCTTGCCTTAGCTGGGCAGCTGGGACCTTCATTCCTTGGGTGACCCTGCTGGGATTACATATTTTTGGTATACACTCCTTTGCTCATCTTTCCTAGGAAACCCCCTCCCCACCTCCTGCCATGATGAGACAGCATAACAGGACATGAGGGGGAAATGCTCAAAACAAGTAGATATTTAAATACAGTACCATACCATTATAACTTAGAATAAACTATTCTCTTTCCTTTTTCTCTAGTTATATTTTACTATTTTTAAATTTTTTTAAAAAGCGCCTTTGCAGCCCGGACTCTGTTCCTGGGAAAGTTAAGAGGTTCAAGGTAGCTCCGCCCTAGGGCCTCTCCCAGGCTATTTGCCCTTAGGTTAGTTAGGTAGCTTTAGTTTGGCAAGATTCTGTCTATATGGTGAGGACAATAAAGAACTAGAGTTGGAAAACATCGACTCAGCGTGGTTCTTGGCCTGGCCCTGACAGTATCTCAGATTTCCTCCAGGAGCTCAAGCACTGTACATAGCATTCTCACCTTTAATTTTTCCCCAGAACAACAATCCTGTGAGGTAGGTTCGACTAAGAGAGTGATTGGCTCTGAATCATGCAGTAAGTTTCCATGAAGAGCCAGTTTGGTCTAGTGGTTGAAGTGCTGGATTAGGAGCAGGAAAACCTGTTTTGGCCCTGCTGGGTGAGTTAGGTCAGCTCTTTCTATTGAGAAGTAGGTTGGTGCAGTTAAAGGCACTGAGCTACTCACTGGGAGACTGTGAGTTCTCCCTTAGGCATGAACCCAGCCAGGTGACTTTAGGCAAGTCACTCTCGGGCTTAGGAAGGAGGCAATAGCAAACCACTCCTGAAAATCTTGCCAAGAAAACCACAGGGACTTGCCCAGGCAGTCACCAGGAGTCAACAAAGGGACAACAGCAACAAAAGGTTCCATAGCTAAGGACAGTCTTGAACCTGGGTCACCCCAATCCTAATCCAATGCCTTAATCACTATAGCATGTTGTTATACACTACAACTTCTTAGTAATTCCCCCAAACCAGCTAGTTATAACTGCAGTTCATTAATTTTTTTGTACATACAAAATATTTTTGTATGAGCCTAATCTTATCAGGGGGTGTGGTGGCTCGGGTAAGATGCCAGGCTTGTCGATCTGAAGATCGCAAGTTTGGAGGTTCGAATCCCTAGTCCCGCGTGACGGAGTGAGCTCCCGCACTAGCCCCAGCTCTTGCCAACCTAGCAATTCGAAAGCATGCAAATGCAAGTAGATAAATAGGTACCACTTCGGTGGGTAGGTAACAGCGTTCTGCGTGCGTCATGCCGGCCACATGACCGTGGAAGCGTCTTCGGACAGCGCTGGCTCTTCAGCTAACAAATGGAGCACCGGCCCCTGGAGTCGGACACGACTGCACAAATGTGCGGGGGGAACCTTTACCTTAATCTTATACTTGTCCTGCTAGCTGTTGTTAACCAAATTCAAGGATAGAATAGTATGCAATTAAATTCCCATGTGGTAGTTCTTACTAACTTTGATAATACAGTATTTTAAATTTTATATGTAAAAAGGTTTAAATTTCCAAACTGAAAATGATTCACTCAAGAAGCAATTGTTTTGTCCTGCAAGATTTTATACTGTTTAATTGTATATTAAACTGTTACAAAGATAACCGCCCCAAAATAGATTAAATATGTATTTGGACTCTTGAATCTTGATCCTTAGCTGAATGGATGAATAAATGTAATATAGGTACTACTGCTGTATCTGATCACGCCCAAATAACATTATCAATTATTACAAGAAAAAGTCATGTCATTTTTTCCCTAGAAGGTATTAAATACCTACGTATTAAAGGATCTACTTTTTTATAAAACATGCAAGGGTTTTAAGAATCTTTTCTTATAAGTAGACGTTCCGGGCATTTATCGCTTGGAATGCCTTTATGACAGCATCTAATTACTGTTTACACTTCATGGAAAAAGAAAAATTAAGAAGCTAAACAAGAAAATTTGGGGGACTTAAGGAACTTTTGAGCACATATTTTTTTAATTATAATTTTTCCAATATTTCCATCTCTGAAATTATGTAACTGCTCTACCAGCTCATTTTAGTTTTCTTTGTATGTAGATCAGCAGAAAGAATCCTGGGCTGAAACCTGACTATAGGGTCCCAGTCTATGTTAATTCCGACGTTTCTCTCTCCGCCCAATTTTTATCCATTCAACTCGCTATTTCGTCTGAAAGCGTACATGGAAACAACGGCGAGGTTGATTGAGACCCACCCCATCATAATATCGATATCAACCTGAAAGCGTGCCGCCTGATATCAATAACGTTTAATGCAGACACGCAGTTGCAAGCAAGCACCGCTGAAACAACTTCGCACCCTTCCTTGCTATCATTAGTGATCACTCGTAGCCGATCTACGATACGATACGATATAACTCGTAGTTATACTTGGGAGACAGCAACACGAACGTGCCCAAAGAAAACGCAACCAGGCAGCTGGTGGGGAACACGCGGCCGCAGCCTCCCCTTTGTAAAAGCCACCGCAGGCTTGAGGGCGCCGCCGCGAGCCCGTCTCGGCGGACCAATGAGCAGCCACCTCCCCGCCCCCCGGGCGGCTTGGAATGGCTGGTCGCTAGGATACCGAGTTCGCTTCCAGAAGAACAAGAGAGAAAGGGGGTGGGTGTCACTGTCGGAGATGCCCGGGGGCTGGGAGAGGCGGGCGAGTGTTACCCTGAATGAAGCAAGCCCTCGCGGCGGTTACCTGGAGAGCCAGCAGGATCATCCTTCCTCCCTCCTGAGCCGGGGCGACTGTTGTACGTTGAGAATGCGCAGGAGCGACTTCCGCTGGCGGGGCTATGGGAGCCAGGGCGCGCGCGCACCCTTGGTACCCGGGACGAGTGTGTGTGGTTGTGAGGGTCCAAAGTTGTGGTCATAGAGGCAATGCTTCTTCGTGCTCCGGGTCAAAACTGTCGTGGTCTTGGCAGCAGGGACTGTCACATTCTTTTGAAATCCTTTTTAAGAAGGAACTTTCTTTCTGGCTCCTCCTTCTCCACCCTCTCCCTCCCCTGCCCCTCCTCTTGCCCCTGCCCCTTTTCCTTCTTCCCTTCACCCATATGATTCCTGCTTCACTTATTCCTGTCATTTTCACAACTCCAGCATCACCTTGTGCTTGACATAATCCATAGTACAGCAGGAGACTTGCAGAATAATTTGGTATTCCTTCTAAGCAAAAGACAAAGTCTTAACCTTCATGTATATCATTTTTTCTCCTATTCTCTGTAGGTGACATCAGATAACATCACTGCACTCAACATGTGTTCAGCAGACCCAGAACCTGAGAGTCAGGTTAGTACAAAATTCAGTTCAACTTTTTTAAGTGACTAGGTTTAAAGTCTCTCACTTTTAATTTCTGAGAGTAGTTGTTGGATGGGTGGTAAAACAAAAACTAGAGTCTCTGGGGGAGAGGGGCGATCTTTTAGATTTTTAGGAGAAATATGATGAACAGGCATAGTCTGGATTTTGGATGTGACTAGCAGGAAGCTCTTTCAAGATCAAACTTAAAATACTGCATATCCAGACATTTTTCCTTTGGTCTCAGCATTGCTACGCAACGGTAAATGAGTTTTAAGTATACATTTTGAAATGATCAGAAATCTAATTCTTTCCACAGCAGCTTAAAGACCCATATGAAAAGTTCATATATCAGCATCTCCAGTACTATGGTTATTTCAGAGGTAAGAACTCTGTTCCCAATCTGATGTTTCTGTTTTTATTACATCTGTAACATTCTATAGAAGGGTTTCTCAACCAGGGTCACTAGGAGTTCCCTGGGAGATCATGATTTATTTAAAAAATTGTTTCAAATTCAGGCAGCTTCACATTAAAGAGGTAAGTTTCATTCTTTAATTTCAGTTTAAGAACACAGAAAGGTGGTTCTATAGCAAGAGATACTGCCTTTGTCAACTTTTTGACCCTGGAGGAACCCTTGAAATATTTTTCAGGCCTTGGGGAAACCCTGCACATTCAGGCTCAAATATAGGCCAGAAATTACAAAATTATTATATTCATTTCATGTGTAGGCCTGTATATATGCACTAACAGTGTTCTTAAACTGAAAATAAAGAATGAAACTTACCTCTTTAATGAATTTGAAACAATTTTTTAAATAAATCGTGATCTCCCAGGGAACTCCTAGTGACCCTGGTTGAGAAACCCTTCTATAGAATGTTAAAAATAAAAATCAGGGATTGCTTGGTTTTATTGTTTGAACAGTAAGGAATCCTTAGTGCTTACTGTTACTTACAGTATCATGCAATAATTGCTTCATTCATGTAATTCTTTATGGAGTCCAGATGGCATTAAGCACTTTCAGACTTACAATTCCTACTGCAAAGGTGGACAACATGAGGCCCAAGGCTGCAATCCCTGAACCTCCTCTTTATGACCCTGGAACCTCCACAACTTCTGAGAACTGATGGCAAATTAAAATATAGTGTAACACTAAAAGAAACATATCACAGCGAAAAATCAGCTTGCCCTTGTCCATTGTCTGGAGACAGGCTTAAGTTGTCCTTAGCTGTGCTAGTATTAAAATAGTAATTTCCCCTTTATTCTGACACCATCCAAGGATAGCTTCAAGGTATATAAAATCTATTAGGCTTTGCCACCTATTACCATGGAGAGAGGTCAGACGACTAATAGCATTTGGAGACAGGATAGAGGCAAGACAGAGACTGGCAATGGGCACAGCAAATTTTGTGCTAGTGTAGTTTTCTGCCAACTCATGGATAGGTGGATAACACTTTAGGTTCCAATATGAATTTTTGTTGTTGTCTTTTAGTCAATTTAAAAAACTGTTGTGCTTGTAAAATGAGGAAAAACAGCAATAACACTTTAGTGCAGTACTACAGTTTAGTATAGGGGCGTGGTGGCTCAGCGGGTAAGACGCCAGGCTTGTCGATCGGAAGATCGCAAGTTCGGAGGTTCGAATCTCTAGCCCTGCGTGCGGAGTGAGCTCCCGCACTAGCCCCAGCTCTTGCCAACCTAGCAATTCGAAAGCATGCAAATGCAAGTAGATGAATAGTTACCACTTCGGTGGGTAGGTAACAGCATTCTGCGTGCGTCATGCCGGCTACATGACCGCGAAAGCGTCTTCGGACAACGCTGGCTCTTCGGCTAACAAACGGAAATGAGCACCGGCCCCTAGAGTCGGACACGACTGCACAAATGTGCGGGGGGAACCTTTACTTTTACAGTTTAGTATAATGGTTAAAGGCACTGGGTTAGAAATTTGGAGAGTTCTAGTCCTGCCATAGGCACAAAGTGACTAAGTGAGAGAGTTACTCCCTCTCACCCCTAGGAAGAAGGCACTGGCAAACCACTTCTGAAAACGTTGCCAAGAAAACTGCCTGGACTTGTCCAGGCAGTTGCCAGGAGTCAAGACTGACTTAGAGGCACACACACATACTACACAATATAAGACACTGTCCTTTTAATTCTGTCTTAGTCCTAACCACCCTGAAACAGTTCATCCTCTCTCAATGGACTTTAGGGACATAGGGAGGAGAACCATGGGCTTTTCATTCCCCTTTGACTCTCCCTAGGATGGTACCAGTGAAATTTAATAGAACATAGTTGACATTTGATTATCAAAAGTTCTTGTATTTTTTCTAAAATAAGGATTGAAATTGATTATTAAGCTTCCATTTTAAATCTCAAACCCCTTCCACCGAAAAACAAAAAATAGGTCAGAAATGTTCACCCTTACCTACCTGTGACAGCACCATATTACCAAACCCTCAGTGACCCTTGGAGGCCAAAACAGTTTTTTTTTTAAAGTGCAGCCTTCAGCTGAAAAAGTTGCCCACCCTTGAAATTGTTAATGCACATCAGATTAGACAGAGCAGTTGACCCTATGTATATACCAATTTCAAGGGTGGGCAACTTGCTATCATGTAGATGATATTGGACTATAACCTACATCAGACAAACAGACTTCTGTTTATGCACAGAGATTCCATCTGGCTTTCCCCACTAAGTGCTCTGCTCTGGAGGATTCCCCTAATCCTTCAGAATAGATTTGGGGCATATGATGGGCAATGTGGAACCTCCAGACAGCTGCAGTTGAATATAACACATTGGTAGTTGTGCCTGTGAGCCTGGAGTATAAATATGGTCTTGGTAATTTCTCAATGTATATCTCTTGAATCTTTAATGTCTATATCAGAGCTTTCCAAACTGTGTGTGGCGACACAAAAGTGTCGCCACACACAGTCTGGTGTGTCGCCACACAACCCGGAAGTGCTGATCATCATCAGCGCTTCCGGGTTTTCCCGCAGCGACACAACAACTGCAGCGCGCAAAACCTGAAAGCAGCAGCAGCGCTTCCGGGTTTTTGCGGGTTTTTGCGCGCTGCCGCACTTCCGGGTTTCCCTGCGGCGACACACCAACACCGGTTGGTGTGTTGCCGCGGGAAAAACTTTGGAAAGCCCTGGTCTATATAGTAATTCATTGTAGGTTTGTAGTAGTACTTTACTTTTGTTCAGGTTAATTATAAATAACTAATCTCATTAAATAATATTACAACATTTTTCTTCTTAGATGAGGACAATTTTCCTCACAAGCTTAGTTTTCCTCTTGAAAGCTGGGAGAGCTCATGCCATGTATTGTCACCAGACAACTTCTGCAAAAAAGATAGAAAAGAACCTGATTCAGATAAGGAACTACTCTGTAAGTAAACTGAATTGTTAACCTGTTGTGCAAGAGATATTGAAAATGGAAGAAAACTTTCACTGAGAATCTGCAAAGAAAGTAGTAGCATATTGCAAATGTTTTTTCATTGGCAGGTTCACTAGTGGTGGAGACTGCACTTCTGAAAAGTAAACAGCGTATGCTTGAAGAACTAGAAAGCCCTGGGACCTTGCACTTACGGGAACCTCGGAATCTTTTTCCTCTTCCTAGAGATAGAAATTCAAAATTAACCCCACTCTGGCCAATAGAGTGTGAAGTAATTGAGGATCGTATCTCCCACATTGGTAATCTGAGTCTTATGTTGGGGATAATGTATTTATTGCATGGATAGAATTTTGCTGCACGTGACTGCAAATCACTCCAGAAATAACTCTGCAAATTTAAGAGAACAAGGACGTGGATTTAGCCCTGCTGGGTCAGACCAAGGTCCATCTTAGTCCAGCATCTCACAATGGCCAACCAGATGCTTTAGGTGATCAAAAGTAGGAGATAGAGACATGCCCCTGTCCCGCCTTTGTTTCCCTACAACTAGTACTTGAAGGCAAGCTACCCCCAACCTGGAGGTAATATTGAGTATTCAAGACTAATAGTAATTAATAGACCCATCTTCCATTAATTTATCTGATCCCACTTTAAAGCCTATCCTGCTAGGGGCCATTACTACATCTTCTAGTAATCCAGAGCTTTCCAAACTGTGTGTCGCGACACAAAAGTGTGTCGCCACACACACTGGTGTGTCGCCACACAACCCGGAAGCGCTGATCATCATCAGCGCTTCCAGGTTTTCCCGCGGCGACACACCAACTGCAGCGCGCAAAACCCGAAAGCAGCAGCAGCGCTTCCGGGTTTTTGCGCGCTGCCGCAATGGCGGCACTTCCGGGTTTTCCCGCAGCGACACACCAATGGCGGTTGGTGTGTCGCCGCAGGAAAACTTTGGAAAGCCCTGTAGTAATCAATTCCACAAGTTAATTATGTGCTGTGTGAGGAAGTGTTTTCTGTTTGTAACCAGATGGCAATGCATAAGAGAACAGGCCCACTTTTCCTATGACTACTACGTTTACTCAACAATCTTTGATGAGAAATGTTGCTAAAGGCTTTTTAAAAATCCAAATATATAATATCAACAGGGTCAAATCCAAATATACCATGTTGACAGTCATTTTTATTCATGTGCCTGATGAAATTTTCGAAGAACTTAAGAAGGATGGTGAGATAGGATTAACTGTTTGGAAATCATGCTGATTTTCTTTCAGCAAGGCTTATTTCTTTATGCTTAATTAGCTTTTTAAATAGGTATTTAAAATTGTATTATCTGTATTTTCAATCTTTTTTCAGAATACTTTCATAGTCAAAATAAAAAAAATCCAGTTTATAGCTCTAAAATAAGAATATTCCCAATTTTTAATTTAAAACATAACATTAAACCTTTAGTTTGGTTACAGCAGGAGTTGGACCTTATAATTTCCTTGAAACTTTAGTGTGACTTCCAGAGCATCATCTTCATTTGGCACTGAATTTGCAGTCAAAATCTGTCTATCCTGTTTAGCACTTAAATTTGGTGGCAAACTACAGTATTGGATTTCAATAACAAACTGCTTTGAAACAGACTCTTAAGTATCTATTAAGCTTTCAAAAAGTTGAAATATCCAGAGCAGTATGTATTTTACACCTTTTCAGATTTTTAAAATACCTAGTTGATGACAAAATGGTTGAATAGGTACATAAGTGTTTTAGTATATTTAAGTCATTGGCTCAGAACAATTGATTTTCACTGAAAGAGGAAAATACATACAGTATATGAGCATCCTGTCTGCTGTGACTTGTTTGGCACTGCATCTGGACTTCTTGAAGGCATGTGCCCACTGCTGGAAGCAGAATATATTTTTTATTCAACCATATGAATAAGTGTAATTTAAAATAAATAAATAAATAAGCCCTGCCCATTTTTCACTTGTTGCCTCACCTACTTTCATTATTACAGGATTTGATTAAGGTGCCCATTTCATGCATTGTTTCTTCCAACAAATAAATCAGTATTAAAATCTGTTCTTCATATTATACTGCAAAGTGTCTTGGAAGAGGGAGCCAACCAGAGTAAAGAGAAAGTATTTAATTTTTAAATTAGGGATTCAAAATCACAATGAGAATAAGTGCATGTCATTATTTGCTTGTTTGTTAGAATGGGTTCCCCCTGAACCTGAACCATTTTATCAGCCAACTGGAAATGAATTTACACCAGAAGTAGTTGGAGAGAATTCTGGCACTGTTGTCTATTTCATAGATCCAGGTATTTGTATACATGGGATGATTCTACATTGCTAAAAAGATGCCTATTAGCTAAAGTCAGTGGCTGAGAACAGTGCAGGCTACATTCTGTAAAGGTTGAAAAATATCTTAATTTTAGTTTTGAAACCATCCATGTACATCTGTTTGAGTGTATGTATATGTCTACAAATGTTAGATTTGCATGTTGCTTGTTTTAGAATAACTGCTTGGTAGTTCAGTGTAATGATAATAAATTATAACTTTTTATCAATTATTGAATTCATCTTTAATTATTTACTGTAAGTTCATATACAGTTCTACATGAATTCCTTCACCTGTAGAAAATTAGTTATATAAAATCCTACATTAAATTGAGAGCATAAATAATCTATGCCTTATTAATTTGTTTACATATTGTAACATTTTGAAAATGATCATAGTTTGTTTTTTTCATAGTGGTTCTCAGCTTCACAACATCTAGCATAATACATACCTACAAGTCAAATAATGTATCAGCTGAAAGCTATGCTCCATATGCATTGCTTTCTCCTATACTTAAGGTTATCTTCCTTTATTTTTTAAAACAGCATATATTGATGCTTTAAATGCATGTATCAGTTCTAACAAAAGAATGAATGGAGAAATTGGCAGCCAGAGAGAATGATGGAAAATGAATAGAATTCAATAGAATAGAATGAATCTGTTGATAAAATCAGAAGAGAAACTTGGAAATGGGGAATTAGAAATTAAAAAGGCAAAACAGAGAAGAGTTAGCTGTGAATTAGAATTAAAAAGAGAAAAAGTAGTATAGATAACAGATTATGGGATACTAGAAAGGAAAGTAAATTATGCTGGATTATCAATTACATGTATGGTTTATTTTTTATCAAAATATGATTTGGCCTGGATATTAAATTCTGTGAATAAATATAAGTTGATTTACATTCTATCTTGGAAGATTCTAAGATAAGCATATTCTCAATAATGCATTATTGTATTGCATTAAGAATATAAAAGCTGAATCTTATTGCTGAGTATATATCAACAAATGATCTGGGGGATTATTAGGAGAACTGTCTGTAGACAGACTGAATTACTTATGTGTGATTTCTAAGTGTCAGAGGCTTGTTGAGGAGAGAATATCACTCCTATCCTCTCACAATTCATTAAACATATAAAAATGCTAAGAATGGTTCCAAAACTACTTTGGGAATTACAAGGAAAATGTATTGATATCATAATGAGTATTAACTTGCAGAACCAAGTTTTCAGAGTTTGACATTGGAAAGGATAAGGTAGATGTTATCTTTAGAGATGTGAGGGTTCAAAGACAGTGAAAGAAAAGCTATATCTTTACATATATCTGTACCTATCTGTCAATCTACCATCCTCATTAGCGTTCCTTCTAACAGTGAACTGAACCACTTGTGTGCCAGTCATTGTGTGAACAAAATGGATTATCCAAAAATGAAATGTTTTTTTACAAACTCAGGGAGTATGCAGTACCTTTAAGTTTCTCAGTTTAAAATAATAAATCACAAAGTTTGCTGTTATCTTGCATTATGTTAGCAATCAAATGATGTGAAGTGAGGGACGAAAAAATGTTAAGAGTGTAATTTGAGGGAAGAGGGAGGCAGGAAAAAAAAAGGGTTGAGTGGGACTTGGACTGCTTGAATTTAACTCCTCGCCCTACCTCAGATTCTTTACCAAAGATGCCAAAGTGCTTATCCATCAGCCTTTTCTTTCAAAGGTAAAAAAAGAGCACAAGGTGGAAAACTACCATAAAAATGTTTGTTGAAGGCAGAGTTATGCACCTCTTCACTATTCTGCTGTTCAACCATAGCCTCTCACAGTTGCTTTAAATCTGAATAATTTGTTTGGGGACTGTTACACACATTGCCTTGCATGTACTATCTAGTTTAATTCTTAGTCATTATTGAGGAAACTTAGAGGAGTACTGTACAGTGTTTTTAATTTTGCCCAGTTTTTAGAAAGTAGCAGAACCAAAGGGCAAACTGAAATCACCTGACTTATCTGCAGTCAGTTTTAATTGCTCTTTATCCATGGGAGATTAGTGTTTGTCAGTAATTTTAGTAATGGATTCCGCAGAACTGGTACACAGATCTAGTTGCTGAGACCAAATCTATGATGTTGACAGCCATTCCTCTTCTTCTGCAGCAACTGCAGGTACCTATTTTATCGGTTCACGAGTTGGAGGGTCAAGGCAACCTATCAAGTCAGCTGCGGTCAGCTTAAAAGATCCAGAAGACACCACATTGCTGTTTGAATCACGCTTTGAAAGTGGGAATCTCCAGAAGGCAGTCAGGGTGTGAGTAAGAAGAGTTGGGAATCATACAAGGCAGGAAACTCGGACCAGAAAAGGAGAACATTTTTTTTAATGAAGGGCAAGGATAATCAGTTGATAGGCATTATATGTTCTTGTGTTAACATCCACAGTGCTAAGATTATTGTGATTATTTATTTTTACAAATCGGGTGCCTGATAGAGATGCTTCACGTTTCAGATGCACTTTATTTTATCATCAGTTTTAATGTAAATTGATATATAATCAATTGTTCCAGATATTTTAATTTATACAGTTCTCTGCACAAATGTGAGGCACCTGATTAACTCTTCCATGACACTTTAAAACAATTCTTATAGCATCCTAAAAGCTAAATGTGTTCCTAGACAAATTTTTACTATGAAATAACCTTGTTTCTCAGAACTCATTTTCCATTTACAACCCTTCCTAGTTTTCCATAAAAAAAAATCTATTGAAGAGGGAAAGGTAAAAGGGCAAAAGATTTATATGATCTGAAGAGAACCAGAGGGAAAGGTGAACAAGCTACATAATATGTTTTGATTGATTATACTTGGAGCTTCTTATCTAGTCTGAAAGCACCCTAACAATTTTCCATGACATAACTTGCTCTTTAAGGTTCAAAAGATTCCTTGTTTTGCAAGTTTGTTACACCAGTCCTGTAGAATGTTCTTTAGTATATGCATTGTTTATACATTCAGCATTTACTCTTATTCCCAGCGTCCATAAAATAACACTAGTCTGCTGAGTTCCCAACATTTTTGTTGTTGTTGTTCAGTCGTTTAGTCGTGTCTGACTCTTCGTGACCTCATGGACCATAGCACGCCAGGCCTTCCTGTCCTCCACCGTCTCCCGGAGTTTACTCAAATTCATGTTCAGTACATCAGTGATGCTATCTAACCATCTCATCCTCTGCCGTCCCCTTCTCCTTTTGCCTTCAGTCTTTCCCAGCATCAGGGTCTTTTCCAGTGAGTCCTCTCTTCGCATTAGGTGGCCAAAGTATTTGAGCTTCAGCTTCAGTATCTGTCCTTCCAATGAGCAGTCAGGGTTGATTTCCTTTAGGATTGACTGATTTGACCTCCTTGCAGTCCAAGGGACTCTCAAGAGTCTTCTCCAGCACCACAGTTCGAAAGGGTCAATTCTTCGGCGCTCAGCCTTCCTTATGGTCCAACTCTCACAGCCATACATTACTACTGGGAAAACCATAGCTTTAACTATACGGACCTTTGTCGGCAAGGTGATGTCTCTGCTTTTTAATATGCTGTCTAGGTTTGCCATAGCTTTCCTCCCAAGGAGCAAGCGACTTTTAATTTCATGGCTGCAGTCACCGTCTGCGGTGATCTTGGAGCCCAAGAAAATAAAATCTGTCACTGCTTCCATTTCTTCCCCTTCTATTTGCCAGGAAGTGATGGGACCAGATGCCATGATCTGGGTTTTTTTAATGTTGAGTTTCAAGCCAGCTTTTGCACTCTCCTCTTTCACCCTCATCAAGAGGCTCTTTAGTTCCTCTTCACTTTCTGCCATTAGGGTGGTATCGTCTGCATATCTGAGGTTGTTGATATTTCTCCCGGCAATCTTAACTCCGGCTTGTGATTCATCCAGCCCGGCATTTCTCATGATGTACTCTGCATATAAGTTAAATAAGCAGGGTGATAATATACAGCCTTGTCGTACTCCTTTCCCAATTTTGAACCAGTCGGTTGTTCCATGTCCGGTTCTAACTGTTGCTTCTTGACCCACATACAGGTTTCTCAGGAGACAGGTAAGGTGGTCTGGTACTCCCATCTCTTTAAGACTTTGCCACAGTTTGTTGTGATCCACACAATCAAAGGCTTTAGCGTAGTCAATGAAGCAGAAGTAGATGTTTTTCTGGAACTCTCTTGCTTTTTCCATGACCCAGCGAATGTTGGCAATCTGATCTCTAGTTCCTCTGCCTCTTCGAAACCCAGCTTGCACTTCTGGTAGTTCTCGGTTCACATGCTGCTGAAGCCTAGCTTGTAGGATTTTGAGCATAACCTTGCTAGCATGTGAAATGAGCGCAATTGTACGGTAGTTTGAACATTCTTTGGCATTGCCCTTCTTTGGAATTGGAACGTAAACTGACCTTTTCCAATCCTGTGGCCACTGTTGAGTTTTCCAAATTTGTTGGCATATTGAGTGCAGCACTTTAACAGCATCATCTTTTAGGATTTTAAATAGCTCAGCTGGGATACTGTCTTCTCCGCTAGCTTTGTTGTTAGTAATGCTTCCTAAGGCCCACTTGACTTCACTCTCTAGGATGTCCAGCTCAAGGTCAGTGACCACACCATCGTATTTATCAGGGATATTAAGATCTTTCTTGTATAGTTATTCTGTGTATTCTTGCCACCTCTTCTTAATCTCTTCTGCTTCTGTTAGGTCCCTGCCTTTTTTGTCCTTTATCATGCCCATCTTTGCACAAAACGTTCCCTTGATATCTCCGATTTTCTTGAAGAGATCTCTAGTCTTCCCCATTCTATTGTTTTCCTCGATTTCTTTGCACTGTTCATTTAAGAAGGCCGCCTTATCTCTCCTTGCTGTTCTCTGGAAATCTGTATTCAGTTGGTTATATCTTTCCCTTTCTCCCTTGCCTTTTGCTTCCCTTCTTTCCTCAGCTATTTGTAAAGCCTCATCAGTCAGCCACTTTGCTTTCTTGCATTTCTTTTTCTTTGGGATGGTTTTAGTTGCTGCCTCCTGTACAATGTTACGAACCTCCATCCATAGTTCTTCAGGCACTCTGTCTACCAGATCTAATCCTTTAAATCTATTCCTCACCTCCACTGTATATTCATAAGGGATATGATTTAGGTCATACCTGAGTGGTCTAGTGGTTTTCCCTACGTTCTTCAATTTAAGCCTAAATTTTGCGATAAGAAGCTCATGATCTGAGCCACAGTCAGCTCCAGGTCTTGTTTTTACTGATTGTATAGAGCTTCTCCATCTTTGGCTGCAAAGTATATAATCAATCTGATTTCGGTATTGACCATCTGGTGATGTCCATGTGTAGAGTCGTCTCTTGTGTTGTTGGAAAAGAGTGTTTGCTATGACCAGCCTGTTCTCTTGACAAAACTCTATTAGCCTTTGCCCTGCTTCATTTTGTACTCCAAGGACAAACTTGCCTGTTATTCTGGTTATTTTTTGACTTCCTACTTTAGCATTCCAGTCCCCTATGATGAAAAGGACATCTTTTTTGGTGTTAGTTCTAGAAGGTGTTGTAGGTCTTCATAGAACCGGTCAACTTCAGCTTCTTTGGCATCAGTGGTTGGGGCATAGACTTGGATCACTGTGATGTTGAATGGTTTGCCTTGTATTCGAACTGAAAGCATTCTGTCGTTTTTGAGGTTGTACCCCAGTACTGCCTTTCCCACTCTTTTACTGACTATGAGAGCTACTACATTTCTTCTAAGGGATTCTTGCCCACAGTAGTATATATAATGGTCTCCTGAATTAAATTCGCCCATTCCTGTCCATTTTAGTTCGCTGATTCCCAAGATGTCGATGTTCAATCTTGTCATCTCATGTTTGACCACATCCAGCTTACCTTGATTCATAGATCTTACATTCCAGGTTCCTATGCAATATTGTTCTTTACAGCATCGGACTTTCCTTCCACTTCCAGACACATCCACAGCTGAGCGTCCTTTCGGCTTTGGCCCAGCCGCTTCACTCTTTCTGGAGCTACTCGGAATTGCCCTCCGCTCTTCCCCAGTAGCATTTTGGACACCTTCCGACCTGAGGGGCTCATCTTCCGGCGTCATATCTTTTAGCCTTTTGATACTGTCCATGGGTTTTCTTGGCAAGAATACTGGAGTGGTTTGCCATTCCCTCCTCCAGTGGACCACATTTTGTCAGAACTCTCCATCATGACCTGTTCTTCTTGACCTGACTTCATTGAGTTACACAACATTTTTTACCCAAGTGTAAAACATGCGGAAACATCTGAAGATATGTTATATTTTTATACTGAGTACTTACTAATAAGATTAATGTAGTGAGTGTAAGGATGAAAGTTGTAGGTATATTGCGAAGTTTACTGTTCTTGGATGCTTTGTTGATGCAATAGGAGCAAAATTTAATAGGCAGCAGTATTAACAGAAGGTATTAGAGATGCATTTTCCCCACAGTAAATCTGTGTAAATTGAAATGGCACATCAAAATTATGTTTTTAGTTCCAGTAAGCATTAGTTCTCCCCATTATACCATGTATGCATGGACTTTTTTTCCTCAATAAGACTCCAGTTCAGCTGTCCTTGCAACAAGCTCCACATTGAGTGGACTTCAACTCCCAAAATTCCCCAGCCAGCTATGCTGGTTGCCAAGGTTGAGAAACGCTGTTGTATAGCGTTGAGATTGGAGGGGCATGGAGAGGCATTATCCTCTCAGAGTTAGATCCACGAGTTTCAAGCGTGGCATCAACTGCAACCCAAAGACAGGGGTGTTGGAGGGGTTATTACTATCCAAGAGACTCTTGCAACTGCCAGAGGTGCTGCTCCAGAGATGACTGGATGTGAACTCCTGATTGTGAAGTTGGACTCTAGGGAGCAGCTGGGATTTCTGCTGTTGTACTGGCCTTCCTGCTGCACAGCAGTTTCCTTGCCTGAGCAGCTCAGTTCTGTGCCAGAGTTGGTGGTTGGGTCTCCCAGGCTTGTGGTGGTGGAGGACTTCAACCTGCCATCCCTGATAATCCTTGAAATATTTTGGAACTCAGTAGATTGATGAAACAAAAATTGAGCTGTTTGGCCACAACCACAAGGTATATTTGGAGAAGAATGGGTGAAGTAGGTGAAGAAAAAACACCCTGTCAACCATTCAGCATGGCTATTATGCTTTGCAGTTGTTTGGTATCCAGCACTATAGGAAATATTGAGAGATGAAAGGAATAATGAATTTGACTAAATATCAACATATCCCATGGGTAATGTCCCACAGTTGATGAAATCGGCTGAAAGCAGGCTGATTATTCCAGTAAGAAACAGTCTGAAACATATCTCCAAATCAACATGCTTGCAGGAAAGAAATCTTTGGAATGGTCTTTCCATTCCTCAGAGCTGAATATTATTGAAAATCCATGGGAAAACCTCAAACATGCAGTGCATGCAAGGAGTCCTGAGACTATTTCCGAGCTAGAAGAGATCTGCAAGGAAGAGTGGAGGGGGGAATCCAAAAGTGAGACAAGGAGGACTCTTATCTGGATATGGAAAACATTTTGAAGTTGTTCCTTCTGCCAACGGAGGTGTTAGAAAATATTGACCAACTTTCTTCACCTGCCATATTCACTCTTTAAAATTATCTGTAAACAATTGCACATAAATATTAAGTATTCAAATTTGCAGAAAGATGTAGAGGTTTTGTCAGCTTCTGTTCAGGATTTATTTAAATTCACAGTTTGACTAATGGTTCTTAAACTTTGCATGCAACTGTATATAGGTGGAATGTAAGTGGTGTTTTTACATGTGGACACTCCAAAAAGGCACTGCTTCCCCATCAGTTTTTTAGGGAAACCATTAGCACCACGTGATCTTTGCAGAGAGCCATTTAGCTGTCGCTGTGACATCTTAGCACTGTTCTAAGAATGTTCTTCTTACTTCTTTTCCACCTTACATATACATTTAACTCATCCCCTTCCTTGTTGAATGGAAGAAAATAAGGATGAATAATGTTTGCTAAGACTTCCTAAGCCACCTTGATTTCCAGATAAAGCACATCACCTAAATACTACAGACCACCAGCAAGACTTAAGGCACTCATTTCATCTCTTGAAACTCCATTTTCCCAAAATAGAACCTGGCCAAGGCCACATGTGCCACACAAACAACAAACCATATGCCACATTAACAAGTTGATGGAAAGTGCGTATCCCTGAACTTTTGCTAGATCTCTATTCACAGAGAGGAAGACCATAACAAAACTAATCGTTCTGCTTTATCTTTAAATAAGACTGTAGGACATGCGACAAAGTAGTTCTTCCTGGGTGAAGAGGCTGCTGCTGGCTTTTAATGCATCTTTGTTCTCCCTGCTGCATTTCAGAGGCGAATATGAATATGAACTCACTTTGCGGACGGATCTTTATACCAGCAAGCACACACAGTGGTACTACTTCAGAGTACAAAATACTAGGAAAGATGTAACCTATCGCTTCACAATTGTTAATCTGATGAAAGCCAAAAGCCTCTACAATATGGGGATGAAGCCTCTCCTGTATTCTCAGAAGGATGCTCAGTCGCAGGGCATTGGCTGGAGGAGGATGGGTAATGATATCAAGTATTACAAATACAACACCGAAAATAGTCAAACCCTCTATTGCCTCACGTGGACAGTGTGTTTTCCTTACAGCTGTGACACATGTTACTTTGCTCAATTCTATCCTTATACCTATTCAGATCTACAGCAGTATCTTTTGACTTTGGTAAGTAATCCACTCTATTCTCACTATTGCAAACTCCGCCCTCTGTGCAACAGTCTAGCTGGAAACACAGTATACCTGCTCACTATTACCAATCCATCCACAAGTGCCAGTGCTGCTGCTGCAAAAAAGGCTATTATACTAAGTGCTAGAGTCCATCCTGGGGAAACAAATGGTTCATGGGTGATGAGAGGATTTTTAGATTTTATCCTGAGTGATGCCCCTGATGCTCAGCTTCTTCGAGATCTCTTCATATTCAAAGTTGTGCCCATGCTGAACCCAGATGGAGTTATTGTGGGAAACTATCGCTGCTCATTGGCAGGAAGAGACTTGAACAGAAACTATAGGACAGAACTAAAGGAATCTTTCCCCTGCATTTGGTATACTCGGGCCATGATCAAGAGGTAAGTGACAGAGATTTATATGAAATTTCTGAAAGCAGCATACTAAGAACTGTATGTATGTATGTATGTATGTATGTATAGACACACATATAGACACACATACACATACATACCCACTGTGTGTGTGTGTGTATATATACATAAAACAGTTCTGCAAAGAATAATTTGCAATAATAGAAATACCAGATTTAGATTGCATGTGGGAGGCAGGCTGCTGGGATACATAAAGAAAAAGAAATCATTAATGGGATAAGTGGAAAAATATATACAGTATGCTGAAATATTATGGAATGGGTTTGAGAAAGTGCTGTGTGTACACAGAAAACTGCCCACAGTAGTTTTTCAATTTGGAACAATTTTCCAAGACAATTTTGTATGATGCACTGTAATGCTCTTGGATATTGACACTGGATATTGACATTATTCTTCATTTCCAGCACTGTGACCTGATGAACACTATTTTGCCAGGATTTCTCAGTAAATGCTTCTTTGAGTTTAGTAAGCTCATGCTTGTATCATCAATGATTGTAACCAGCTACTTGTCTTCTGCCATCTTCCTTCTTTTGCTTGCCTTTGATTTTTTTTCAAGCATCAAGTTTTCCAGTGCCTCTTGCCTTCTCATTATACTTTCCAAAATATTTAAGCTTTAGCTTCATTATTAGTGCTTCCAGTGAGCAGACTGATTTTACTATGTCTAATATTGAATTATTTGTTGTTCTTGCACTCCATGGTTGTCCCAACAACTTTTTTCCAGCACCACAATTCAAAGACATCAATTTTTCTTTGTTCAACCTTTCTGATGGCAGAGCTTTCATGGCCAATATATTACAACTGGGAAAACCATAGCCTTGGCAATAGGCAAGTTTGTTAGCAGTGTGATGTTTCTCTACCTTAATATTTTATATAGAGTTAGCATATTTCTCCCAGTAGCAGACATCTTTTTTTTTCATGGCTTCAGTCACCATCCCTAAGGATATCTGAGCCTAGAAAGATGAAGTATGTTACTACTTCTCTACCTATATCACATTAGGATGGCATTGTTTATTGACATAAGCTTAGCAGCAGACCAGCTTTTGCATTCTCTTCTTTCATCTTCATAAGATATTCCTTAAGTCTTCCTCACTTGTGCCATTAAAGTGGTATCATCTTGATATTGATACCAGTAATTTTAGAATTAATCATGATATAGCCTTCATAATAAATAAATAAATATGGTAAGAGTATATAACAGTGTTTCTCAGCCTTGGCCATTTTACCATGTGTGGACTCCAACTCCCAGAATTCCCCAGCCAGCTATGCCAATTCTGGGAGTTGGAGTCCAAACATCTTAAAATGGCCAAGGTTGAGAAACACTGGTATACAACCTTGGAGCACTCCTTTCTCAATTTAGAACCGTATAGCTGCTCTATATTCTTCTATTGCTTCTTGGATATCATACACATTTTTCAATAAGCAGGTGAAATGGCCTGGTACACCCATGTTTTTAAGGGCTATCCCCATTTTGTGTTTGGTCAGTTTTGACCAAAGTGCCAGAGAATCTTTCAGTGTTTTTTTCTTTTATTTCTTGTTTCTAAAGTCGTTCTTGTGCTTTCATTTTCTTGCTAGAAGTGTATTGGATTACAGCTATTGTGCCAGTTTTAGTAGGGAACCTAGAATCAGCCAGCCATTTATTCTAAATAACTACTATATCTAGCTAAAGGTGTATCAGTCAGTTAGGAATTCTGCCCCACAAGTGGGGGGAAGAAACAACACAGTATGGTTGTTTATATGGTTGTTTATATGAAATCAGACGTTCAGATGTTTCCTTGGATCTCGGTTTCTTCACTTGTGTCTTGTACCTCTTCTCCGAAAGAATCCTAGAGGAACGTGAAGTCCTGCTGTATTGTGATATCCATGGGCATAGTCGAAAGAACAATATCTTCATGTATGGCTGTAACAACAAATATGCACAAGATCAGTTACTTCACGAGCGAATCTTTCCTCTTATGATGAGCAAGAATATTCCTGATAAGGTGGGGCCTGGGTATATTTTATATGCAACCTATAATTCAACATGCTCGTTAATTCACTATAAATTCTCTAAATTTCACTGACACCATTTCATTCAGACTTCTTCTCATGATAGGAAAATACCTTTTCTTTCCAAAAAAATCTTATCACAATACCCAGAAATTTTGCTCGCTTAATTAAACTACATGTTCTGACTCGTACTTTTGTTATTGTGCCATTTTTAGTGTAATGAATGTAGAAGCATTTTTTTTTGATCTGGTGGTGAAATTTGAGGCTATTCGGAACAGAAACTTATTTATTCAATTTACCTACTTTTTCAATCCTTGTGGACTGTAGGTGGTTTACAGATATTGATTTTTCATACATTTTACAAATATTGCAAATTATTCAGTAGACAACAAAAATATTAATACAAACTTGTAAAAGTAAACAAACAACCTTTTTATTTAGAAGAAACCAGGTAAATTAATGCAGATCTTAAAAATAAAATTAAAGCTATACCTCTTATCAAAAAAGAAGCCATGCGTTTCACTGTTGTCAACACAGGAAATGCTTTTGAAGCAGTTATACGTTTATTACATGTTTGATCTAGTGGTGAAGGATCCAGGTTAGAAACCGGTTGATGGTAAGTTCTAGTCCTGCCTTAGCCGCGAAAGCCAGCTGAGTGACTTTGGGCCAGTCGCTCTCTCAGCCCACAACATCAGTCTCGGGCGACAAGCCAGTCGATCAATTCCTGTGGCAACTAATGGATCAATATTCAGTTCATCCGAAAAAGTGGACCCTGCATCTGCGGGAAAAACGCTAGGAAGAAAAAAAATGTTCCTCTAGGAAATAGAGATTGGTCCCTCTACCTTTCCTTTCTGTATATGTATACTTCTTTTCAAAAAGCAATGAACAGGATAAAGCAATGTTGAATATCACAAATTGCAAGTTGTAGTGATGTTTCCTCTCCCTTTTTGATTGTAAGATGGAATTAATTGAAAACAGTTTGTTTGGAAAATGTATATGGGCCTGAATGTTGACTGGAAAACAATTGCAGCTGAAGATCAGGCAGAATCTAAACATAAGGTGGTGGGGAAAGGAAGTGTGCACTTTGCCAGAAGCTGGATAATGAGGTGCTCCAGCTCAGAATGTGACATTATTTAGAGGCCATGTATAAATATTGTTTGAAGATGTTTATTTTTTAAAAAAATGTTTCTATATCTATATGCCCACTGCCAAATTTCATGTAGCCAATCAGAAGCAATGTTGGAGCATAACAAATAATATTCTGAAACACTGATTTGCTAGCCCAGAATTTCTATCTAGAATTGTATTTGATTTGACATTAAACTAATCCAAGCAGATCACAAGATGGTTTAACACTGTGTGCCAACAATCCCTAGAAGATACACAGTTTGTAATTTGAGAGAGAAATTATTTTTATATATTTTTATCCCGCCTTTTTTATATATAACTCAATATATACCGAATATACCTAATACTCCTGCCTCCTATTTCCCCCATCACAACGACCCTATGAGGTAAGTTGGGCTGAGAGAGAGTGACTGGCCCAAAGTCACCCAGCCGGCTTTCATGCCTAAGGCAGGCCTAGAACTCACTGTCTTCTGGTTTCTAGGCTGGCACCTTCACCACTACACCAAACTGGCTCTCAATCAACTGCATTTTAGAGTGTTTTTTTAAAAATGCATCTGATGGACTACTGAGTGTTAGTTATTTATTTGGCCTGATCCAACAATGCTTTAAAAAAGAAATATCTCTAATATTGTAATAATTATAACTTGAACAATTTGGATGTTCAGTTTTGTTTCAACAGCTGTAAATTTCAAGTTCAGAAGTGTAAAGAAGGAACTGGACGAGTTGTGATGTGGAGAATGGGAATACTGAATAGTTACACTATGGAATCTACATTCAGTGGATCAACTCTAGGCGAGTGTACATCTCTTTTCTATTTGAGGCAGTATATGTTAAAAAAGGCTAGAGATAATCCAGGCTGAGACAATGGGACATAGAGCTTTCTGTATGAAAAAAAGTACAGCTGCATTTATTCTTAGGAAGGTATTTTCAGAAACTTTAATGAGCAAACAATATAACAATACTTTACAGGATGAGATGTATAATAAGTTAGTATTGTTTACTAGGACTAATGAAAACATGAACTGAAAATTCAGTAAACAGCAAGATAAGAGAGCATATATAGTTTTATACTTAATATGGGATA
Organism: Charina bottae; assembly: GCA_023362775.1. Lineage (NCBI taxonomy): Eukaryota > Metazoa > Chordata > Lepidosauria > Squamata > Charinaidae > Charina > Charina bottae. The sequence continues at coordinate 203,267,912 of JALMGJ010000001.1, forward strand.
AACAAGTGTTTACTATCAAGACTATGTAGCCAGAAATCATATGGTCACTAAGAATACAACTTTTAACATTATTCAGTATGTAAATGTTCTCAAAAGAATGCAGGAAGTTATATATTAATGATATCACAATAAGTGCCCATAACTTTTATCACCTATGTCAAGGTGGCATTACATCTCACAAATAGCAAACTTTGATATGCAACCTTATAAGAAAAAGTAACTAAGTTTCAACAAGAAAGCAACTTTTGTTCATAACTGCAACTATGGTGATACAAACAGCTTACAAAACAAAAACAAATAAGAAATGAGCTTGCAGTACCCCCTAGTTTGGAGGAAGTCAGTAAAGCCACTAAACAAATGAAAAATAACAAAGCTAGTGGACCTGATGGGATTCCTGCTGAAGTCTTTAAAGAAGGCAGGCCTGAACTTACACAACAACTTCATAAGCTCATCGAAAAAATCTGGATGAGGGAGGAGATTCCAGCAGACTTTAGGGATGCCATAATTATCACTCTCTTTAAAAAGGGTGATAGAACAGACTGTGGAAACTATCGAGGCATCTCCCTTCTAGCCACAGCAGGCAAAATCCTGGCAAAGATCATCGCAAACCGTCTCCTATCTGTATCAGAAGACATCCTCCCTGAAACGCAAAATGGCTTCCGCCCTTCCAGGGGAACAGTGGATATGATCTTCACTGCACGACAGCTTCAAGAAAAATGCAAGGAGCAAAACCGCCCTCTGTACATGGCGTTTATTGATCTGACCAAGGCTTTTGATACTGTAAATCGTACTGCTCTCTGGACCATCCTTCTGAAAATAGGATGCCCTGATAAATTTGTGAACATCTTGCGGTTACTCCATGACGACATGATGGCAACAATCCTGAATAACAATGGCTCTCAAAGCGATCCATTTAAAGTGGAATCCGGCGTTAAACAGGGATGTGTTACTGCTCCAACCTTATTCGCTATCTTCATCGCTATGATTATACACCTTGTTGAAGAGAAACTTCCTACTGGTGTAGAAATTATATATCGAACAGATGGAAAGCTTTTTAATCTTAGTAGGCTGAAATCAAAAAATAAGGTAATTGCAACTTCTGTTATAGAACTTCAATATGCTGATGATATCGTAGTCTGTGCACACTCCGAGGAAGATCTTCAAACTATCCTAAACATCTTTGCAGAAGCATATGAAAAGCTTGGCCTCTCTATTAACATTAAAAAAACAAAAGTGCTTTACCAGCAAGTTCGAACCAATCCCTCTGCAGCGCCATCAATCCAGCTTAAAGGTGTGTCACTAGAAAATGTCGACCACTTTTCTTATCTCGTCAGCCATCTATCTACAAAAGCCGACATCGACGTTGAAATTCAGCATCGCCTGAGCTCTGCGAGTGTAGCTTTCTCCCGAATGAAGCGTAGAGTGTTTGAGGATCGGGACATTCGCAGGGAGACCAAAATGCTTGTTTACAAAGCCATTGTACTACCAACCCTTCTGTACGCCTGTGAAACATGGACCCTCTACAAACGCCACCTCCAACTTGAAAGATTCCATCAACGCTGCCTCCGAAAAATTCTGCAAATTACTTGGGAAGATAGGCGGACTAATGTTAGCGTATTAGAAGAAGCGAAAACCACCAGCATTGAAACAATGATCATCCAACATCAACTTCGCTGGACTGGTCATGTTGTTCGAATTCCTGACCATCGTCTTCCAAAGCAGCTACTTTACTCCCAACTTAAGAATGGAAAACGGAATATTGGTAGACAGCAAAAGAGATTCAAAGATACTCTCAAAGCTAATTTAAAAAAATGTAATATCAGCATTGAGAACTGGGAAGCCCTAACTCATGAGCGTTTCAATTGGAGGTCAGCCTTTATTAATGGCGCTATGGACTTTGAAGAAGCATGAGTACAGGGAGAAAGGGAGAAAAGAGCTAAAAGGAAGGCACGTCAGGCAAACCCTCGTCATGATCGTCTCCCACCCAGAAACCTATGCCCTCATTGTGGGAGGTTGTGCGGATCCAGAATTGGCCTTTATAGCCACTTACGGATCCACTGTTAAAATTTTACCTTTGGAAGACAATCTTACTCGGCTACGAGTGATCGCCAATGATGATGACAAACAGCTTACACCTTTTCCCACCAAAACAAAAAGCAAAATGAGATTTTCCTAATCTCTATCAGTTAGAGGTGAAATAAGAAGCTACAGATGTTGAAATCAACAGAGAAGTGCATGTTTTGCAGATCTGAGTAGTTCTGCCAGACTGAACTAGGAAACAACAAAACACATTCTGTGGGTATGAAAGCAGCTGTCTTAGTTAACATGCAGCAGTCTAGGTAGTTATGGCGTACCTCAGTATGTCCATGTAACACCACTACTTCACAAGCTTCACTGGTTCCCCATAGGCTTCCAGGTGCAATTTAGGGACCTGTTTATCATCTATAAACAGGTCCCTAAATATAAGGGGCGTGGTGGCTCAGCGGGTAAGACGCCAGGTTTGTCGATCGGAAGATCGCAAGTTCGGAGGTTTGAATCCCTAGCCCCGCGTGACAGAGTGAGCTCCCGCACTCGCCCCAGCTCTTGCCAACCTAGCAATTCGAAAGCATGCAAATGCAAGTAGATAAATAGGTACCACTTCGGTGGGTAGGTAACAGCGTTCCGCGTGCGTCATGCCGGCCACATGACCGCGGAAGCATCTTCGGACAACGCTGGCTCTTCGGCTAACAAACGGAGATGAGCACCGGGCCCTAGAGTCGGACACAACTGCACAAATGTGCGGGGGGTACCTTTACCTTTACCTTATCTATAAAGCCTACATGGCACAGAACCAGGCTGTTCATGGGATAGCCTCTCTCCAGTGATATCTGCCCATCCCGCATGCTCTAACAGGGTGGACACTCTGGGTTCCTTTTTTAAAACACTGCCACCTAATGGGACCTAGGAGGCATGGCTTTTCTGCTGCAGTGTCTGCCCTCTGGAATGATCCCCCCTCCCTGACATACAATTCTCCCTGTTCCTGTTACCTTTTAGAAGGCACTAAAACTTGTTTTTTTCCTTGGGCATTGGGGCTAGGATGACTGGAATTCCTGTTAGGAGGAGGGCAATAGTGAGTTCCTGATTACATACATACTGTGGGTTTTGTATTGATTTTAATTGAAATTGTTGGTTCTGGGTTTTTTGGTTTTTGGTTTTTGGTTGGTTGGTTGATGGTAAGCCAGTCATGTTCGAGTTGGGCAGCCATATAAATTCCATAAATAAATACAGTAAACAAACTAACAAGCAAGCAAGCAAACACTATCCAAAGAGCATAGCAAGCAGAAGTGTTTTAAAAAGAGTTCATAATAGTTTGGGAGAGTTTGGGAGTTCTCTGCTCTTACTCCATTTGCCTGTAGCCGCCCAGCAGCGCTGTTTAAGGCAACCTAGTTACTGCTGGGGATGGACAGGTCACAGGACCATCTGCAGGGCTGCTGTGAGGAATATTCTTGCTATCTGGCAGACAGTCGCTCAGAATTGGATTCCAGCTGGATAGATCCAGTTGGGGTGCCCAAGGCAAGGTCTTGTGGGATTATCTAGAGCAAGTCTGATCTGTGATTCCCAAAGCCTCTGTCTCAGCAAACACCACATACCTGTATATTTCAAACCCACCAACACACTGAGACAGAGGCTTGTACACCCCAAAGATCAAACTCCAAAACACAAGAAAAGCAATGTAGTTTATGCAATCCAGTGCAGTGAGGAGTGCTCTGAACTCTACATTGGAGAAACCAAACAACCTTTGTACAGGAGGATGGCCCAACACAGGAGAAGTAACACCACAGGACCAGAGTCAGCAGTTTATCTTCATCTAAAGGAAAAAGGACACTCATTTGAGGACATTAATGTTCACATTTTAGACAGAGAAGATAGGTGGTTTGAGAGAGGGGTCAAGGAATCCATTTATGCCAACTTGGAAAATCCTTCCTTGAATAGAGGTGGGGGCCTCAGGCACAATCTTTCCCCTATTTTCCTTCCTGCTTTGTCTTCTGTGCCTAGGAAGATTAAGACCATTTCGCAAGCTCAACAGCAGCATGGTAATCTTAATTATCCTCCTTTAGATGATAAAGGGACTTAGAAATAACATCTCAAAAATAACCATGACCTAGCCCCAGGTGCAAGGTCACACAGCCACCTAGAAACATATTTAAGGATTCCCTTACTAACTTTGCTCAGACTGATGAAGCTCCTTGGATAAGGAGTGAAACGTTTCCACTGAGAAAATAGAAATCCAGTTGACATGATTCAAGCTACATGTAATTCAAGGGGTTTGACAAAAGTGGGGCACTAACCATTCAGGAAATACAGCCAGTGGCATACACACACACCCATCGTTGGTGGCTCATAAGTAATGGAACAAATGGCTGACAAGCAGCTGCATGGCCAGGTGTGGCCTGTTTCCTCAGTACCCCATGACCAATCAAGCAGATAAACGGCCTGGAGGTGGTTCTGAGTGTTACACTTGCATTTGGTAGCTGTTCACTGGAACTCCCAAATGAGGTCCAAAGAGGTGTCCATGCGAGTGAAGGAGGCCATCATTAGGCTGAGGAAACAAAATAAACCCATCAGAGAGATAGCAAAAACATTGGGATGATACAAGTTAAAAATTGGAACCTATTGAATGTACAGGAAACAAAACGTGAATATCGAAATAATGTAATAAAAACACGAACAGAATGCTGGCAAGGAAAAGCATTATATGGTCAATTTTGACAAAAGATCAAGGGGAAAGTGGATAAAGATAAAACTTGGCAATGGCTTACAATTGGAACATTAAAAAAAGAAACTGAAGGCTTGATACTGGCTGCTCAAGAGCAAACTATTCAAACTAATGCAATCAAGGCTAGAATTAAAAAATCATCAAAGTGCAGATTGTGCAAAGAAGCAGAAGAAACAGTAGATCATATACTCAGCTTGTGCAAGAAGATTGCACAAACTGACTATACACAACGACATAACACAGTTGCCAAAATGATTCACTGGAACATCTGTAAAAATTATCATTTGCAAGTAATGAAAAATTGGTGGGAACATATAGTTGAAAAAGTAGTCGAAAATGAGCAGGTTAAAATATTGTGGGATTTCCGAATACAAACTGATAAAGTCTAGGGGCATAACACACCAGATTTAACTGTGGTTGAAAAGAAGAAAGTGTGGATAATTGATGTGGCAATACTAGGGGGGGATAGTAGAATAGAAGACAAAGAATTGGAGAAGATCACAAAGTATCAAGATCTGAAAATCAAAGTTGAAAGATTATGACATAAACCAGCAGTGGTGGTCCCAGGGGTTACTGACACACTGGGTGCCATTCCAAAAAACCTTGTACAGCACTTAGAAAATCTGTGCATTGACAAAATTTCCATCTGTCAATTACAAAAGGCCACACTGCTTGGATCCGCACATATACTACACCGATACATTACGACATCCTAGGTCATAGCTTTCCAAAGTGTGTGTCGCGACACACAACTGGGTCGCCTGCGGTGTCCTGGTGTGTTGCGCAAAAACCCGGAAGCGCTGATGGAACCGAAAGAAGCGGCACCCCCGCCAATCAACGCCACTGCTGGTGGTGCGGTGGCGGTAGCACCAGTGATTGGTGGGGTTGCCACTTCTTCCAGTTCCCCCCATCAGTGCTTCCGGGTTCTTTGTGCGACACACCAGGACACCGCAGGCCGTGCTGCCACCACCGTTGATGTGTGTCACCAACGTGAAAAGTTTGGAAAGCTCTGTCCTAGGTTCTTGGGAAGAACACAATGCGAATGAAGGCCAACAGCAGCTAAAGAACTGGCAGCTGTGACTTCACATAGTTGTGTATAATAATAATAATTGTCAATTGCAAAAGGCAGCCTACATCCTGCAACAACCTTTAATATTATTAAACGACAACATCTGCCTATCCCAGGTCCTTGGGAAGGACTCGATAGGTGGACAAAAATACCAAATCCAGTCCAATCCAAATCCAAATCCAAAAATACCAAATCCAACTGCGACCAACCATAATAATGGTTAGGACTTGAATTATTAAGTTTTTACCAGTTTTAGATTGTGAATCTAACTGTAGATTAATCATAATCATACCACTGCCTTATGACTTCACTATAACATCCAGGAACAAACCAACCTCCCTGACACTATATATATTTTGTTGTTTTTAATGGTCTGGCAATTTTTAATTTGTGTTGGTTTAGCAGCTGTGCACTCAGCCTACAGGATGTGAGGATTTGCACCTTAGACCTGCATTTAAATTCATGGCTGTCCCAGCCTTATTTCATTACTTGGGCTGATTGCTTCATGTTGCACGAATATACAGTAATGGTATCTCCTTGGGAAAAGGAGACCAAGAGTATTTCAATCTAGAGCAAATTAAGTATAGCAAAGTGAGCAGTACTGGAAAAGGAAGGAACAACCTTACTGGCTATGAAATCATAACATCAAGGAACTAGAGGTGTTATTTTAGCATTCTATCAAGGTCAATAGGCTTTGGTAGCAGTAACAGCATAAGTAAGGTCATTAAAACTGTATCTACTTTTGTATTTTTAAGGAGGAAAGGACAGTGTGGGAGGAAGATCTTAGCTATTTCAGACTAGTACTGCATGGAAAAGAACAAAGCAGTACTGTAGACAGCAAGAGATCAGAAAGACAGTACAGCTTGAAGAGTAAATTCTCTTCACAGGAACATTAAGCAAAACAGGAAGGAGGAAAGAAAGAAAAGATTATAATGAATGCTTTGGGTGTCCTTTATTGAATAATAATGGGCACAGTGGGCTCTGATGACAAAAGAAAGGACTGTGCAAGATAATTAATTAATCAATCAATACATAATTAATATGATGAATAAGGGAAAGACTTTCAGATTTGTTTTCTCTAGACTGCATGCCAAGGTATTTACTGTACTAAAGACTGAAGAGCCACATGTGTATTTGTCTTTCTCAGGCGCTAAAAGTAACTCTCATTTTACTTCTGAGGATCTCAAATCTCTAGGCTATCACGTCTGTGATACCTTATTGGACTTTTGTGATCCAGACCGCTCCAAGGTGAGAGCTTCCTGTTGTTGCTGAACAGAACCAGAGGATATTGTTGGATTGGCCAGTACCCTTAAATATCCCATATTTCTGTGGCATGCTTTAATATTGCCATTATTATTTCTCATATTTTGAAAATATGTAGTCTGGAAATAGCCACACTGCATGGAGTTCCAATGTAGAATGTCCAAATACAAATAGAAGACATGTATCTAGCCAGCTCCTCTACTGTATATGCCTTTTCTTTGTGGAGTCTGAAATGTATAAGAAACAATAAAACAAAACTTCAACCAAGTAGCAGATATTAATATTTTGAATTTTGTTAACTAGAAATCTTTCTTTTCTTGTTATTTGCATCCTGAAGTCCAAATGCAATTGCCCCTCAGGTTATGAACATATTATGAAACGCTAATTAGTTCACATAAGAAATTTGATAATCAAAGAAAAGACTATATAATATAAGCATTTTTTTAATACACCCTGGTACACCCTCCTAGAGGAAGTTCAGCTGGTGCCAACACTCAGCCGTTTTTGTGTGTGTGCCAGTTGGAGAGATTTGTTGATGCGGTTTGGATTTATTTTTACCTCTTAAGTGTATTGTATATAAAGTTTGATATATTGTGCATTTTTCAAATTGTTTTGTATTTCACTTGTTAATATTTCCATTGTTTTATGCCTCCCTGAAATGGTTGGTTGGAAAATTTTAAAATAAATAACCAAACGATCTTTTCCAGATGGCCTAAGAATTCTCTGTTCTTCTCTCAGTTTCAGCAATGCTTGCTTGAGCTTAAGGAATTATTGAAGCAAAAAATCCAGAGTAAGCTCTCAGAGTTGGGCAAAAGCATGGAAAGTACCTGGAATGACATCTCGCTATCTGATGTTGAATCTAGGTAATCCAAGTCTGTGATAGAAGGGATTTTAGAAAAGTGAGAGACCCTATGGATTTTTCTATCCTTCCAAGACTGTAAAATAACCAAGCCAGGAGATAATCACACTACTATCATTTTTAGTTTTTTTATTCAGAAAAATTAAGCTTAAAACAAGACGACGCCTCTGAAAGCCCTCTCCGTTATCCTGCCCCTAACACTTTTGTAGCTACTTGAGGCTATATCTTGTTCGTGTATCTAGCTACCTGAGAACATCAACACAACCTCACTCACTGCCTTATTGAACTGCATAACTTCAGAGAAGTTGCTGTATCACATACACTCATTTCATTGGCACTTTTAGTTTCACAGGAACTGCTAATTTATGTGCTATCTTACATTGCAGGAATATATTAGTGAGCATTGGGGCCACATGCTGATTTTTAAAAAAAATTAATCATCACGCTCTGAGTCACCTAAGAAACATCTGTGCAGTCTTTCCAATTCCAACATTACCAAATGCCCTTGCTTGAGATCAGAAATAACTTTCACACCACAAAGGCATGGGAAGCAACCTAAGGGGAGGGACATCCACCCCATAATTAGTTTTTGGGCTTATGCCTTACAGGTGATTGATGATGAATACAGGTTGAATGACTTAAAAGCTTTAGGCATATCCAATGAGTCTGTTTATGTTCAATGCTCACTTAAACTTTCCTAGCAAAATTAGGCTGCTAGAAGCAATAAAATCACAATATTAATTTTTGTGCATCACATGAATAGCCTTTCTCTTTTCTCTTAATTAGCACAAGTGGGTCTGACAGCTCCCAATCAGATGGCCCTCCTCCACATTTGCTCAAGATGGTAGAAAAGGTGAGAGCTATGCATTTTGGGTGAATAAATCAGATTGGAAGAATGGAAAAATATAAAATTTGGGAGTCAATAATCTTATTACACAGTAGCAGCTATTACTGTTAGTTATTTTTTATTTATTCAAATTTGTTATATTTGTTATGTGACTGTTCACTCAATTTCCTCTGTGACTGTTCACTCAATTTCCTCTGTGAAACACTATCTTTGTCTTTGATATATTAGTTTTTAAGTTATTGTATCATATAATCTATATAACATTTGGAGTAAATCATAAAGATTCTCAGCCAATCATGTGGCACTGACTGCATTCAAGTGCACAGGCATTCATACCAACACACCTCTAACATCACCACAAGTATTCCTGACACATGTATCCATAAATACATTAAGCAACCAATGAGATCACACATCCTTGTCTTACTCCCTGTTCAATTATAACTATTAGCTAAACATAGCATTTATTCTCTCACATGCTTTACTTCCATCATATATCACTTGTACCGAATTCAGCAATCAACCTTCCGCTCCATATTTGCGCAAGAGTTCCATAAGTCAAGCCCTTTGGTCTTATGCATTTAATTCATCAAAGAAACAGCAAACATTCTTTCTAACATTCATATATTTTTCAATGTCCTGCTGAACAGCAAAAATTTGGTCTGTACTCCCTGTGCTCAGCATAAAGGCATTCTGCACTTCCTAAATGTTGTTCCTTATCATCTCTCATATTCTCTACTCTTATTAGAATTCTGCTAAACACTTTTCACACACACTAAATAAACTAGTCCTGTAGTTTTTGTATTCACTCTGGTTACCTTTCCATTTGTATATAGGAACAATAATAACATTATTCTAAATGTCAGGCACAGGTGCAGTCTTCACAAACACATTAAACACCACTCCATAAGCAAACTTTTCATAGCATTTATGAATTATTTTTCATTCATTTTTCTTGGACAAAAACATTTTTAGCATTCATTTAACTTCTATTGTTCAATATATCATGTAATTCCTGTACAAATCTCTGAAATACTCCTTTCTGTGTTCTCTCAATTTCATCCCAAATAATTTCATATATTTTATTCTTAATTCCATTCACTCTGAAGATTCGCCATTTAGTCCTTTTCACTCATTTCTGAAACAATTCAGAAAATTAAAAGCAGAGAAGATTAAGAGGTAAAGAAAAAAGCGATTTTAATGGAAATAATCACGTTTTTTCTCTTAATCTTCTCTGCTCTCTCAGACTACATTCTTTGCAACTATATTTTCTCTCTCTATGTATACATTATATAATATCTTTATTTTTGGAGCAATGATTCTCTTACATGCTTTCTCTCCCATCTACAGCCTCTTTTTCTTCATCATTCCACCAAGTGTCCTTTTTCATACTTCTGTGGCATTCTGTAACATAGTTCTTTTCCCTCTGTTCCAAGCAGTTTCCACATTCTCTTACTCCACTTTCCACTAATTCTCCTGGGAGATTAATCTGTCCTCTAATACTTTTTCATACAGGACTTATTCTTTCTCTTCCTGTGGTGTTCTGCTTTCACTGTAGTTTCTTTCATTAACTTTACTTTTCCTTCACGTCATTTTTCCCCCCAAGGTCCAGTCTTGACCTTACTAAAAAATGGAATTTCCTTTTTTATAAAGAACCTTATTAATTTTCAGAATATAGTTAAAATACAAAAGATAGAATATAGAAAAGATAGAGTACAGGACTAAAGAAAAAAGAAAAACTATAAAAGTGCAGAACAGACAGAGAACAGAAACAGAAAGTGACTTCCGACCTTCTCCAATACAGATATGAATACATTTACAAATATAATCTCTTACCATTAGTTGAACCTTAGTAACATTATTTCTATCAAATCAAACCATTTAATCATTAAAGCCCAAAATCAAAACTTGTTTGGTTGTTTCTCAAGCAGCTTCTCCATCAGACCCAAGAGGAATAGTTCTGGTTTATTTGTAAGTCCACCTTCAGGATCTTTTGAACATTAGCACATATTTGATCCCAAAATTTTTTGGCCTTCTCACAAGTCCACCAAAGATGATAAAAAGTTCCTTCACCAAGAGAACATTTCCAACAAACATTTGTTACTCCATTATACATTTCCGACAACTTATCAGGAGTTAAATACCAACGATACATCATTTTATAAAAATTCTCTTTTAAGTTATAATTCAAAGTAAATTTCAAACCTGTGTTCCACATGTTCTCCCATTGCTCCAACATAATATTGTATCCAAAATTCTTAGCCCATTTAATCATACATTCTTTAACTTGTTCATCTTCTAAATTCATCTGTAACAACATTTTATACATCTTTGTAATAACATGTTCATCATTTATACAGAGTTCCATTTCAAATTGAGTTGTTACATTGACAGATTTAAAACTCTTTTTATCCACTTTAAAATGGATAAAGTGGATAACAAATTTATGAATTTCTAATTTCATACGTACTCACTGCAATCTAAGTTGCACTTACCTTCTGACATACATGCTAGCCTTTTCATTCATAATTAAACCTACTTCTTCATTTCCATGCAGGTGTTTATCAGCTCCACACCTTCATTTAGATGCATTACATCCTTCTGTCTTCCTTTACCTTCATAACATATTTATTTTCCTATTTTTTTCATTAATTCATGGCATTTACCATGTACTCTTCTTACATTCCAAGTCTATCATCAGACGGCCATCATCAGATGGGCCCATAGATGTTGAACTCTGGTGTTCATCATGTCTTTGTCAATCAAGGCTTTCACATAACACTTTTCAATAAGACTGAGTGAACCAGTTACAGCCTTAGTCATACGCACTGTTTTTAGAGTTTGTTTGCCTGTATTGTTTTTGTATTAATTTACTGCCAATTGGAGATATGAAGTCAATTTTAGATTAGCACTTTATCTGATATTTTGATGTCTGGGTGGCACAACCTTTTTTATAGTGCTATTTCTCCCTTGTATTGTATTTTCCCCCCTCAAACTACTTTTATTACGCAATTTGAAAACTATTTGCCTGTTTCATAACATTTTCCATGACTTTTCTAGGACAGATCTCATATAAGCTTGTGCTCTCAGAGTCAGGATATAAATTCAGTAAATAATATTAAAGTAGGTAGTAAAACGTTTGTGTCAGAGTCAGCGGTACTGGGGCAGCCCAATATCCAAGAAGCCTTAGAGCAATACGTTCTTCTAGTCCTGATAGGAGTAAAACAGACTCACACGAAATGAGGTTTAGGTAAAAAGTCTATTTACAATTATACATACACAGTCTTCATACACAGCAGTCCAAGTAATACAGATACGTTGTCCAATGGCACATCAAATGAAAGAGAAAGAACAGCACCTTTACACAGTACTTTTATACACACATCTGGCCAATCAGGACTCACATTACAGTAGCATTGCATCAGCCACATAATACATTTGCATACTCAGTAGGTGTCATCATCTTTCACCTGATAGAATGACATAGCAGTTTCTATACCCTTTCACCTAGATACACTGAATACATTTCCAGTCTGTTCTAGGTTTTATTCTCAAACCTTAACAGTTTGTTCAAATCCTAAGTAGCTTTTGTGATTGGTCCATATCATAGGCAGGATAAACCACTGTGAAAGTCCAAGAATTCTACTTATAAATGAGAATTGCAGCATTATATAATAATAATGGAACAATAACTCTGAACCCTTATGCATGTTGAATCAGAAGTACTGTGATATTCAACAGGGTTTACTTTAAGTGGGCATATCAATACAGCCTCACTGCCATGGAGCAATTTCAATCTATAAATAGATATAATATTTAGGAATATTTAAAGGTAGTAAAAATACAGCTTGATTTGAACATTGGCTGATAACACTTTCACAATTTTGTATTTCAAAATAAGGGGGACCAGTAATTAATTGCCTGTTTCTTTATCCCAGCAAGCTTTGGAAAAGCTAACACCATCTTTACATAGCATAGGAACCAATTTGTATGTCTTCAGAATATTCCCATAGTCTAGCCTGGAGCTGACATGGCTAAAACCTTAATTATGTTTTTCCTATTCCACCCCAAAACCTATTTTAACCACTTTGTTTGATGTATTCAAAGGTTTATTCACTATTTTGTAAAGGTTGAGCTGATTTGACTAGGTTAACTTCTCACAATTTGGTCACTGATATATTTAATTATTGGAGGATTATAATGAGAAGAAGAAAAAGAAGAAGAAACAACTGCGAACAAGGAAGGAAAGAAATGATTTGCATCAGAAATTTGCTCTGAGCCAGGCATTAAAGCACAAGGAAAAAGTTCTGGTAAGAAGCAAATAAAATTGGGTCAAACATGGCTTTATTGGACAGAGATAGTCAACTAGAAAAGTTTTCCAGTACAGTGCATTAGAATGGAATGTGTTGTGATACTTGGTTTTCCTTCTGCCTAGTCTTAGTGTATGTAGGTGTATGATGAGATGTTTTAGAGAATTGTGCAGCAATAATTTTATAAGTTTGACCTTCATTGTCTGGGCATATATGGTTTTTCTCCTTCTGGGTTTGTGATTAAAAACAACTACTGAATTTTCATAGAACTACTGTATGTATTATTGTATCATTTATTTTGAACCATTCAAAATAGCAGGAGGAAGGCACAAAGCACAGGATGATATTTAAGGGGATCATCCTGATATCAAGAATACTTTTTTCTTTTTCCCTGCCTAAACTTTTATCATAAGAAGGACTGTGCTTCCACATCTGGATAACATTGTTTTACTTAGCCATGGTTTAAAGGTAAAGGTAAAGGTTCCCCCCGCACATTTTGTGCAGTTGTGTCCGACTCTAGGGGCCAGTGCTCATCTCCGTTTGTTAGCCAAAGAGCCAGCGTTGTCCGAAGATGCTTCCACGGTCATGTGGCCGGCATGACGCGCACGGAACGCTGTTACCTACCCACCTAAGTGGTACCTATTCATCTACTTGCATTTGCATGCTTTCGAATTGCTAGGTTGGCAAGAGCTGGAGCTAGTGCAGGAACTCACTCCGCACGCAGGGCTGGGGATTCAAACCTCCCAACTTGCAATCCTCTGATCAACAAGCCTGCCATCTTACCCGCTGAGCCATCACGCCCCTAGCCATGGTTTAGGGTTAACCAAAAACCAAACAAATCACCTTATGGCTTAATGCAGTCTTCCCCAGCCCAATGCTCTTTATTTGCATTGGGATTAGAATTCCCAGAAATCACAGATGTTGACCACATTGGCTGGGCCCCAGCATACATATCTGGAGGCACAAATTTCGAGAAAACAGACATGGTACGGTGTGAAAAGCCAGTCACAGAATAATTCACTTGCTAGCAGACACTGGCTTCATATATGTTAGGCCATAGATGTTCATATAAACGCAATAAAATAGGTGTTCACTGTCCACAGTAACTATAAATGATGATTTACCAGCCCTAATGGCAGGTTTCATACAACATGCTAACCCAAGGACAATGAGCCATAGTGTCTTATCATATTGTATGAAGCAGGCCTGAACATCATTACAACCCAGCAGTTTCAGTTAATGCTTGGAGTGCTAGGAAATGAACATCAGCAACAGCCTGGGAGACATTTTCTAGGTGAAAGAATAAGGAGATTAATAATGGTGTGAAGTTCACTTTGGAAAACTAGGGCTCCCAGATTGGAGCTGCAAAAATCGAAGTTGCTACTGGATGGAACCAGAGAAATACAGAGTAAGTCTTTGCTGCATTTAGTGGTCATCCTAATATGTATGCCTAGAGAAAACCCAATTAAGCAGCTGTTATATATTTATTTAGGATTTGACGAGTAAATGATTGGAATGTCTCTTAAGAAATTTGTGACAAAATAACTAATTAATAAGTGATCTGACAGTTTCACTATTTCAGAAATCCATGATATATGTTATTTTTAAAGCATATTTCACTGCATAATTATAATGATTTGCGCGAGTCTGAAATAATAATTTTTCAACATCTATTAATGAAAAGTATATATACAGTAATAATTGTTATGTTGAGGCTGGAGCTTTCTAGTGTTAGGGTGCAGCTTATCATAAAGTATATATGCCTTTGAAAACAAATTAAGTTTGCAAGTTGGATTTCAACATAGCAATATTTTCATGGGATAAATAATCTTGTTTTGGTACTGACTTGTCCATTAATTTTATTTAATGCATTTAGCTGAATATACAATTATTTGAGTCAAGACTGTCTGTCCATTTAGTTTCATATGATGCTCTGACCTAACTTCACCTTTTCCAAAGCTCTTCTACACTAAACGGGACAGAGCAGTTTTTTCCAGACATTCTGGGAATGCTGTAAATTAGCTATCCTACTAAATGGCAGTGCCCTGAAAACATATATAATTATATTGTTAAAGCTATTAAAATACAGTATTGTTAAATAGAGTAAAATTTTTAAAATATATTGAAATTATTTTGTTATGTAACATTATCATTTGCTTGATTTTTAAAAGACAGTGCCATAAAATGACACCTGTCGTGGTAGTGAGCTTCTTTGGAGCCTGGGAAGATGGTAAGAGCCACAGTAGCTCCTCCACCACGTCTGCCATGCCTTAAAAGACTAGATACCCATGTAGTACCCACAGCAGTTACATCCATTGGAGCAGATGGATAGTAGTGAGTAATGCACACGTAGAAAAATGGCAGAACTCCTTACAGTTCTCTTTCTATTTTAGGTCAGAAGAGCAATGATACTATAACCAGACGTCACTTTTCTACAACAGTCCTTGTTTCAGGAATAATTTTTTTTTTACCTTGCTTAGGATTCACATGTGCCTTTCTTTGGAGAGATAACATCTTTTTCACACTGCTACTTCACCAAATGGGGTGTTATTATCTGTGAATCTTCTTCCATCTTTTATGATTCACCCTGACTTAATGGACAGGATTAAGTGGATTTACTAAATATAAATTGGAGTTAATTTCTTCTTCTTTTTTTGGCAACCTATAAGTAGCCACTCTAGCCCAACTCTGAGACTAATTTAATTCAATATAGGCATTTTTGCCCACCGTGCATGATTTTTTTCTATTCTTGTCACTCCAATGAAGCCTAACAGTATCAGGCCTAGATACGTAAAACTGTCCAATGACCTGATGTTGGCTAACCATCCTGTTCTTATGAATGAATAACTAATCCATGAAAAGTCATTTCTTAGGTATTTCTGACCAACTAGTGGGGATTTTATTTGAAGCACTCCAGGCCAGGTACTTTAAATCAATAAAACCACTCATATCCCACTGCTATCTGTAGCTTGAATCATGTCAACTGGATTTCTATTTTCTCAGTGGAAACGTTTTGCTCCTTATCCAAGGAGCTTCTTCAGTCTGAGCAAAGTTAGTAAGGGAATCCTAAATATGTTTCTAGGTAGCTGTGTGACCTTACAGCTGGGGCTAGGTCATGGTTATATTGAGATGTTATTTTAAGTCCTTTTATCATCTAAAGGAGGATCGTTAAGATCACCATGCTGCTGTTGAGCTTGTGAAATGGTCTTAATCTTCCTAGGCACAGAAGGCAAAGCAGGGAGGAAGATGGGGGAAAGATTATGCCTGAGGCCCCCACCTCTATTCAAGGAAGGATTTTCCAAGTTGGCATAAATGGATTCCTTGACCCCTCTCCAACATTCGCTGGTTCATGGAAAAAGCAAGAGAGTTCCAGAAAAACATCTACTTCTGCTTCATTGACTACGCTAAAGCCTTTGATTGTGTGGATCACAACAAACTGTAGCAAATTCTTAAAGAGATGGGAGTACCAGACCACCTTACCTGTCTCCTGAGAAACCTGTATGCGGGTCAAGAAGCAACAGTTAGAACCGGACATGGAACAACCGACTGGTTCAAAATTGGGAAAGGAGTACGACAAGGCTGTATATTATCACCCTGCTTATTTAACTTATATGCAGAGTACATCATGAGAAATGCCGGGCTGGATGAATCACATGCCGGAGTTAAGATTGCCGGGAGAAATATCAACAACCTCAGATATGCAGACGATACCACCCTAATGGCAGAAAGTGAAGAGGAACTAAAGAGCCTCTTGATGAGGGTGAAAGAGGAGAGTGTAAAAGCTGGCTTGGAACTCAACATTAAAAAAACTCAGATCATGGCATCTGGCAAATAGAAGGGGAAGAAATGGAAGCAGTGACAGATTTTATCTTCTTGGACTCCAAGATCACCGCAGACGGTGACTGCAGCCATGAAATTAAAAGACGCTTGCTACTTGGGAGGAAAGCTATGGCAAACCTAGACAGCATATTAAAAAGCAGAGACATCACCTTGCCGACAAAGGTCTGTATAGTTAAAGCTATGGTTTTCCCAGTAGTAATGCATGGCTGTGAGAGTTGGACCATAAGGAAGGCTGAGCGCCGAAGAATTGATGCTTTTGAACTGTGGTGCTGGAGAAGACTCTTAAGAGTCCCTTGGACTGCAAGGAGGTCAAATCAGTCAATCCTAAAGGAAATCAACCCTGACTGCTCATTGGAAGGACAGATACTGAAGCTGAAGCTCAAATACTTTGGCCACCTAATGCGAAGAGAGGACTCCCTGGAAAAGACCCTGATGCTGGGAAAGACTGAAGGCAAAAGGAGAAGGGGACGGCAGAGGATGAGATGGTTAGATAGCATCACCGATGTAATGAACATGAATTTGAGTAAACTCCGGGTGACAGTGGAGGACAGGAAGGCCTGGCGTGCTATGGTCCATGAGGTCACGAAGAGTCGGACACAACTAAACGACTGAACAACAACAACTTGCATTTTAATTGTAAAGCTATATTTGTTTCCAGGAGTCCCATGCAAGTATAATATGTGCAACTTTACACAGGAGCAAGAAGTTCTAAATTAAACAGACTCATCTGTAGGACCTAAGTTTAAAATTGCACTATAGGAGACTCTTTGTACTTTGTAAGTAAATTTGGTGACTGGAAATAAGTTCTTAACAGATTATCTTTTGAGTCATTCACTAATCACAGTGACTCTATTTTTTTTATAATTTTCACTTTTATGCATTCTTAAGTATGTATGTATGTATGTATGTATGTATAATAAGAAAATGAAATTTATTACTAATTGGTCAATGAGAAATTTGGTTCTCAAAATAACTGCATGAACCTTGTCAGCAGTCACGTTTCCTGACTCTGGTTAAGTTCACACATCATATTAAACATGATTTTATTAATGATAGTGTACTTACTAGACTAGAATTAGCTGGATTCACACTATAGATTAAGCTGAAACCAAACTACATTATGATTTAGAATGATATATGTGAACCTGATCACAGTGAGATCGTAATTTCCATTTCTCATTATATTTACTTCTTTTAAAAATGCCAGAAATATGGTATCTGAATTATTGATACCATATTTAATTCCATAAAGTGACCAACTTTGATTGTTAGTCTTATATTCACATTTCCGTTTAAGAATTCTGTAACTTGCTTTTTCATTTTTGAATTCATGGTAGCATATAAGGAAGTAAATATTTTTTGTTATTTTCTGTCTCTCTACTTGTGTATCTGTAGTGTTTCCTAGCTTTTGAGAAATATTATCTGTTTGTATATGGAACAATTTTAGGACTAATCATTGAAGTTTTGCTTTAACCCATTGGTTTACCACATTATATGACCTAGAATAAAAAAGTTGGTATAAGTTAAATAACTGTTTTAAAGTGCATTGTGATGGAGTATACATTTTTCATTACCAATCTTCAGCTCACTAGACATATGTCCATGTCAACTTATTGTTTCTTAAACAATAATTGGGTTGGATCCAGAAATCCCCTAATTT
Organism: Charina bottae; assembly: GCA_023362775.1. NCBI lineage: Eukaryota > Metazoa > Chordata > Lepidosauria > Squamata > Charinaidae > Charina > Charina bottae. Next base: position 203,286,516 of record JALMGJ010000001.1, read on the forward strand.
AATAATTTAAGTATTTAGAAGCAGTTTTACCCCAAATTTAGAGAGAGAGAGACAGATAGACAGACAAACATCAACAAACCATTGAAAATGAAAAGCAGGAACGAAATAAAACAAAATGATAACTTAAAAACCCAGAAATAAACAAAAAAGCAAAACGAATCCTGCTTAATTTGGATCTACATAAGTGGTATATTTATTTATTTATTTATTATTTTCTATCCCGCCTTTATTATTTTTATAAGTAACTCAAGGTGGTGAACATACCTAATACTCCTTCCTCCTCCTATTTTCCCCACAACAAGGACCCTGTGAGGTGAGTTGGGCTGAGAGAGAGTGACTGGCCCAGGGTCACCCAGCCAGCTTTTGTGCCTAATGCGAGACTAGAACTCACAGACTCCTGGATTCTAGCCCGTTGCCTTAACCACTAGACCAAACTGGCTCTCATATAAATATACTTGTATCTTTGAATGTAGACATATAAAATTTTGTATCCAACTTTAACATTGCAAATGCTATCTCAAACTTGCTATAATTTCTGCATGTAAGTGATCAGTAAAGGCAAGTTTAGGATGAGTTACAGGATGGGTTGAGACTGGGTTAACATATACATTTTTCTGATATAGGGTGAAGAACCGGGTCATTCAGTCTCTTCATTTTTGCCGGGAGAAAACTTAAGTAACTGTCAAAAGTGTCAAGGTAAGACGTTTATCTAGGTATTTTATTATTTATTTATTTATTATTTATTTTCTATCCCGCCTTTATTATTTTTTAATAATATTGATAATGTTTATATTATTTTTTATTATATTATTATATTATTATATATATATTATAATATTATTATTATATTATTATATTATTAATAATGCCTGAGGCGGGACTAGAACTCACACTAGAACTTAGATGGGACTAGAAGTTAACAGTCACTGTTAAGAATGCAATATCCAACTATTAACACAGCACATGTATTGTGGAAAAATTCTTTCATCTTGTTTATGTGAGATTATGACTACTATCATAATTCCCTGTTTCAGCATCTTTGTCTTATTAATTTATGTTTGTACCTCTTAGTCTCATACAAATAAGTAATAAACTTGGTTATATCACATCTAGCCCAGTAGTTGGTTTAATATTGAAAAGAAACTGTTCATAGTACCTTCCCAACCTTTCACATAATATATCATTTTTAAATTGCTTCCACACATTTCAGGATGGAGTGACTATTACTGTTCAAGAGCACTCAGTAATCACAGTATAACGTGCCTGACAGTAGTACTGGTTCTGTCTTGAAGCTCTTTTCCACCTGTTCAAAATAGAGATTCTATAAAAAACTTTGAAATAGTATGACTTCAAACCATACTCAGACTAATCAAGTGAGAGTACCATGATATGATTCATGGATTTAATTTTAGAAATGTGTTTTTTGTGTTTGAAAAGAATTGTAGAGATGAAATATTCCTTGTAAACTTTGAGCATAAGATAATGTTGAGTGTGGTTGATACTGAATATTTACTTTACTCAGTATCACTTTTTGCCTGTGACAAATCAGAGCAAGAATGTGGTGAAATATCAGTCTCTCAAGACTGTTAACTGGGTAACCCTGTTCAGATCTTACAAAAAGACTGCTGCATTGTGTTGAACCACTGAATATCTATGCCAGAGCTTTCCAAACTGTGTGTCGCGACACAAAAGTGTGTCGCCACACACAGCGTGGTGTGTCGCCACACCAACCGGAAGCGGTGGCGCACGCATGCACAGCGGCAGCGGCGCGGCTTCCGCGTTTTAGCGGAGGCTGCCGCTGCCGCCATGCACATGCGCGCCGCCGCACGCCCCCCCACGCCGCCACCATGCACGCGTGCCGCCGCCGTGCACATGTGTGCGCCCGCCGCCGCCGCTGCTGGTGTGTCGCCAGCGATTGCACTTTGGAAAGCCCTGATCTATGCAAATGTATTTCATTTGTAATATACTCAAGTGAATAGGTAGAGCAGTGCTTTCCAAACTGCCGCTGTTGGTGACACACCAACGGCGGCAGGGGCGTGCACGGCGGGGGCGTGTACGGTGGCGGCCTTGTGTTTTCCGCTAAAACGCGGAAGCGCTGATGGCGCGCTGATGGCGCCGCCGCCATGCACACCACCGCCGCCATGCGCGCCGCCATGCACGTCCACTTCCGGGTTGTGTCGTGACACACTAAACTGTGTGTCGCGACACACTAAAGTGTCGTGACACACAGTTTGGAAAGCTATCAGGTAGAGGTTTTCTGATTGCAGAAGGGGATATTTTAGAGACTTTTGAGATCCTTTCATCTGATATGTGCTTTCCAAAATATCTGCTGTATAGAGATTCCTATAGGTAAACAGATCGTCCCCCTGACTGAATGTGAGATCAAGATCAAGAATCCCAAACCCCTCCTGATATCCACGATTCCACCATCACCAGCACAGCGTCACAGCTTTACAACACCGGCCATCATGCAGCATCCACCTTCATGTTATATACATTACAATGGAGAACTTAATGGGAAACAGAATGCAGGTATGGGAAGCTGAGTATACTAAAAGACTAGCAAATTTTGTGGTGCATGTAAGAGGTGAAATTTCTGTGTTGTTGTTTATTCGTTCAGTCGTTTCCGACTCTTCGTGACTTCATGGACCAGCCCACGCCAGAGCTTCCTGTCAGCCGTCACCATCCCCAGCTCCCCCATGGTTGAGTCCGTCACCTCCAGAATACCATCCATCCATCTTCCCCTTGGTCGGCCCCTCTTCCTTTTGCCTTCCACTTTCCCTAGCATCAGCTTCTTCTCCAGGGTATCCTGTCTTCTCATTATGTGGCCAAAGTACTTCAGTTTTGCCTTTAATATCATTCCCTCAAATGAGCAGTCTGGCTTTATTTCCTGGAGTATGGACTGGTTTGATCTTCTTGCAGTCCAAGGCACTCTCAGAATTTTCCTCCAACACCACAGTTCAAAAGCATCTATCTTCCTTCGCTCAGCCTTCCTTATGGTCCAGCTCTCGCAGCCATAGGTTACTACGGGGAATACCATTGCTTTAACTATGCGGACCTTTGTTGTCAGTGTGATGTCTCTGCTCTTAACTATTTTATCAAGATTTGCCATTGCTCTCCTCCCAAGAAGTAGACGTCTTCTGATTTCCTGGCTTCAGTCAGCGTCTGCAGTAATCTTTGCGCCTAGAAATACAAAGTCTGTCACTGCCTCCACTTTTTCTCCCTCTATTTGCCAGTCATCAATCAAGCTCGTTGCCATAATCTTGGTTTTTTTGAGGTTTAACTGCAACCCAGCTTTTGCACTTTCTTCTTTCACCTTCGTCATAAGGCTCTTCAACTCCTCCTCGCTTTCAGCCATCAAAATGGTATCATCTGCATATCTGAGATTGTTAATGTTTCTTCCAGCAATTTTAACTCCAGCCTTGGATTCCTCAAGCCCAGCACGTCGCATGATGTGTTCTGCGTACAGGTTGAATAGGTAGGGTGAGAGTATACAACCCTGCCGTACTCCTTTCCCAATCTTAAACCAGTCCGTTGTTCCGTGCTCTGTTCTTACCGTTGCTACTTGGTCGTTATACAGATTCCTCAGGAGGCAGACAAGATGACTTGGTATCCCCATACCACCAAGAACTTGCCACAATTTGTTATGATCCACACAGTCAAAGGCTTTAGAATAGTCAATAAAACAGAAATAGATGTTTTTCTGAAATTCCCTGGCTTTCTCCATTATCCAGCGGATATTGGCAATTTGGTCTCTAGTTCCTCTGCCTTTTCTAAACCCAGCTTGTACATCTGGCAATTCTCGCTCCATGAATTGCTGGAGTCTACCTTGCAAGATCTTGAGCATTACCTTACTGGCATGTGAAATAAGTGCCACTGTTCGATAGTTTGAACATTCTTTAGTGCTTCCCTTTTTTGGTATGGGGATATAAGTTGATTTTTTCCAATCTGATGGCCATTCTTGTGTTTTCCAAATTTGCTGGCATATGGCATGCATCACCTTGACAGCATCATCTTGCAAGATTTTAAACAGTTCAGCTGGGATACTGTCGTCTCCTGCTGCCTTGTTATTAGCAATGCTTCTTAAGGCACATTCAACCTCACTCTTCAGGATGTCTGGCTCTAACTCACTGACCACACCGTCAAAGCTATTTCCAATATTATTATCCTTCCTATACAGATCTTCCGTATATTCTTGCCACCTTTTCTTGATTTCTTCTGCTTCTGTTAGGTCCTTACCATCTTTGTTTTTGATCATACCCATTTTTGCCTGGAATTTACCTCCGATGTTTCTAATTTTCTGGAAGAAGTCTCTTGTCCTTCCTATTCTATTGTCTTCTTCCACTTCCGCACATTGCTTGTTTAAAAATAATACCTTATCTCTTCTGGCTAACCTCTGGAATTTTGCATTTAATTGGGCATATCTCCCCCTATCACTGTTGCCTTTTGCTTTCCTTCTTTCTTGGGCTACTTCCAGTGTCTCAGCAGACAGCCATCTTGCCTTCTTGGTTTTCTTTTTCTTTGGGACGTTTTTTGTTGCCGCCTCCTGAACAATGTTGCAAACTTCTATCCATAGTTCTTCTGGGACCCTATCTACTAAATCTAGTCCCTTAAATCTATTCTTCACCTCCACTGCATATTCCTTAGGAATATTAGTGAGCTCATATCTAACTGGTCTGTGGGTCTTCCCTATTCTCTTTAGTCTGATTCTAAATTTTGCAATAAGAAGTTCGTGATCTGAACTACAGTCAGCTCCAGGTCTTGTTTTTACCGACTGTATAGATGTCCGCCACCTTTGGCTGCAAAGGATGTAGTCAATCTGATTTCGGTGTTGACCATCTGGTGAAGTCCATGTATAAAGTCGTCTTTTAGGTTGTTGGAAGAGAGTGTTTGTTATGCACAGTGAGTTGTCTTGGCAAAATTCTATCAGCCTATGTCCTGCTTCATTTTGTTCTCCCAGACCATGCTTGCCTGTAATTCCAGGTGTCGTCTGACTACCCACCTTAGCATTCCAGTCTCCTGTAATGAAAATAACATCTCTTTTTGGTGTATTATCTAGTAGGTGCTGCAGATCCTCATAGAAATGATCTACTTCTGCTTCTTCAGCATCTGTGGTTGGGGCGTATATTTGGATCACTGTGATGTTAAATGGCTTCCCCTGAATTCGAATTGAGATCATTCTATCGTTTTTTGGATTGTATCCAAGCACTGCTTTAGCCACTTTATTATTAATTATGAAGGCTACTCCATTTCTTCTGTGGTCCTCTTGTCCACAGTAGTAGATCTGGTGGTCATCTGATGTGAAGTGGCCCATTCCAGTCCATTTCAGTTCACTGACACCTAAAATGTCTATATTTAATCTTGACATCTCACCAATAACCACATCCAATTTGCCCTGGCTCATAGATCTTACATTCCAGGTTCCTATGGTGTGTTGATCTTTAGAACATTGGATTCGTCGTTCACCACCAGCACCGTCGGCCGCTAGCCGTCCTTTCGGCTTTGAGCTAGCTGCGTCATCACATCTGGGGCTAGTTGAACATATCCTCTGTTCCTCCCCAGTAGCATTTTGACCATCTTCCGACCTGGGAGTCCCATCTTCCGATGGTATACCGATATATCTCTGGTTGTACTGATCCATTTAGTTTTCACGGCAAGAATACTGGGGTGGGTTGCCATTACCTTCCCCAGGGATCGTATTTAGTCTGACCTCTCTGCCATGACCTTCCCGTCTTGGGTGTCCCTTCACGGTTTAGCTCATGGTTTCATTGAGGTGCTCAAGCTCCAGCACCACGACAAGGTAACGATCTCCTTTGCTGGAGAAAATTTCTGTAAGTGTGGCTAATTATAACAAGAGATTTTGACAGATTAAAAGAAACATACACAGTTTGGAATAAAGCATGAGCATTTGTTTATCATTGAAATGCCACTCAGTTGCCAGTTCTGTACCATGGGCTATGTAACAGCAAAAACTGGTGCATTATGAACAATGTCCCCTCATCATCTGTACAGAGAAAAATCTATTAGCAAGAAATGCATTACTGCTATTACTTTATGATTTTGCAAATATTTTTTCCAAAATAAATTTTTGTTTCTCTATAGGTACCTCTGTTCCATCATCCTGCCATGGAATCAAACGGCACAGGTATCCCTATTTCACAATTCCTGGACATCATCATGCCAGCTTAGTGAAATGGCACTGGTGTATGCCTCAGACACTGAGGTTTAATCCTCAGACAGTTAAGGCACTTTTAAAAATTAATATTGTCCTGATGTAGTGCCCCATTCAGCCGTGTTCAATGTGTGTGTTTGAGTTAGGTTTGAATAGGAATGTTGTTGGTCTACGGTAACCACTGCTGTTCACCAGATTCTTTGGTCCTTTCCTCACTTGCACTTAAGCATGAGACAAACATGCCCGTACAACATGGACCCTCCCATCTGGGCATACTCCTCCATAGCCATTCATTCTTCTTCTTCCTTGCAGAGCTGCTGCTTTGTTCAACAGGCTTACAGAATTTTGGAAAAGTGTGGTGAACAAGCTCTTATAATCTGAGCGGATAATATGTATATTCTCTTTATACAGATAGGGATAGAAGACATACAGACAATATCCATTGGGTTAACTTCCCCATTTATGGCCCCAAACCAGAGGAGACAGTTCCCAGCTATTTGGGTGGAAAATACGAGTTAAGTCAGTTCAGGATTAGCATCCCACAATATTATCCCATAGGCTAAAGTAAATCTGGGAATATGCGATGTAGCTGACTCTTGGCCAAGACATCATGAAAATTAAATACAATATGTTTATTAATAAAAACCCATAATGATTTACAAAAACCGTTAAGTTTTATAATGACTTCCTGAAAACTGCTGATTTCCTTTTTAGGAAGATGAGCAGTGGTTAGTTTTATTCATAGTTTTTAAAATACTTTTCAATATTTTTTATTGCTATATGCAGTATGTTTTGCATTTTAGGCTTAAATGGTAAATGCTAGCCTCCAATTCTAAATAAATTAGGGAAAAAAAGGGAGACTATCTATGAAAGAACATATCACCCTTCACCCATTACAGTAATGTTAATGCTCTTAGAATTCAGGCATGGTGAACAGAATATTTACTGCAGACATTGTTACACCCTCAGTTGGGTGTATTTTGTTTGTATGTTGTTTGGAGGGGGGTTCTCTTTAGATCGAGAGGGGAGGTTCGAGGATGGGGGATGGAGAGACTTGTGGGGTGGATAGGATGGGGGAGCAGATCTCGGTGGTGTCGGGTATGGGGAAATATGGTGGGAGATTGGGGGGGGCGTCGTTTTCAGGGAATGCGACCTCGATGCCTCGTACTGATCTTGCGTTCTGCCCCCCTGAGCCTCAACCCCTGAGCTCAACTGAGCTCAACTGGTCAGCAGATCTGCAATTGCCCGGGTTTTAGGCTGCTGCTCCTGAATGCCAGATCAGTCTGCAATAAGGCTCCTCTTATTGCTGATCTTATCATGGAGAAGGCTGATCTGGCATGTGTCACCGAAACATGGCTGGGGCCAGAGCAGGGGGGTTCCTCTCTCTGAAATGTGCCCAGCCGGTTTTCGAGTGTGGCACCAGCCTAGACTGCAGGGCAGGGGAGGAGACGTTTGTTTATTTATTTAATTTAATTTAATTTAATTTATTATTTAAATTTATATCACCGCCCATCTCCCCCTAACGGGGGACTTTGGGCAGTTTACAACAAAATCAATAGTTAAAAACATATAAACATAAAATTACAATCAAGCCAATAAACAGAGTAAATAAGTATAAAATCCAAGGGATGATAAAATCTCAAATAATAGGGAGGGCACTATGGTACCAGCCACCCCCAGGAGGAACTGTTACTTTTCCCATCCCAGGCAAGGCGGCAGAAACAGGTCTTCAAATTCTTCCAGAAAGCCGGGAGTGAGGGAGCCCACCTCAGCTCTGGGGGCAAGATATTCCAAAGGGTGGGCGCCACTGCAGAGAAGGCTCGCCTTGTAGATCCCGCTAGATGGAATTCCTTTGCTGATGGGGTCTGTAGCATGCCCTCTCTGCATGACCGGGTGGGGCGGGTCGATGTTATGGGGATGAGATGGTCCCTCCTCAGGTAACCTGGTCCCTCAGGTAACCTGGTCCCATGCCATGTAGGGCTTTAAAGGTGATAACCAACACCTTGAATTGGACCCGGGAGCAAACTGGCACCCAATGCAGCTCGCGCAGCAGTGGTGTCACGTGTGCCGATTTTACGGCACCAATAAATGTCCGCGCGGCCGCACTCTGGACCAGCTGAAGCTTCCGAATACTCTTCAAGGGTAGCCCCATGTAGAGCACATTGCAATAGTTTATATGGGAGATGTCAAGGACATGAGTGACTGTTTGGAGGCCCTCTCGATCCAGGAAGGGGCGTAGCTGGCGCACAACCCGAAGTTGCGTGAAGGCCCTCCTGGCCACGACTGCCACCTGCTCTTCGAGCAGGAGTCGTGAGTCCAGGAGGACCCCCAAGCTCCGGACTGAGTCTGAATGGGGCAGTGCTACCCCATCCAGAACCAAAGATGACAACTTCCTGGATACCGAGGGGCCATCAATCCACAGCCACTCTGTCTTACCAGGGTTCAGTTGAAGTCTGTTGTTCCCCATCCAGACCCCCACAGCCCCCAGGCACTGAGACAGGGCGGCGACCGCATCACTTACTTCACCCGGGATGGAGATATACAATTGAGTATCAGCATATTGATGATACCTCATCCCGTGGTGATGGATGATCTCACCCAGCAGTTTCATGTAGATGTTAAATAGGAGAGGAGAGAGAACCAAACCCTGCGGCACCCCACACAGGAGGGGTCGCGGGTCAGATCTCTCCTCTCCTATCACCACTGATTGGGAATGGCCCTGGAGGAAGGAGGTGAACCAGTGCAGAACTACGCCGCCCACCCCCAACTCCCTGAGCTGCCCCAAAAGGATACCATGATTGATGGTATCGAAAGCCGCTGAGAGGTTCAAGAGAGCCAGGATGGATGCACTCCCTCCATCCTACTCCCGCCACAGATCATCCATAAGTGCGACCTATGCAGTCTCCGTCCCATATCCTGGCCTGAAACCTGACTGAAAGGGGTCTAGATAATCCGTTTCCTCCAGAATCCTCTGGAGTTTCAACGCCACCACCTTCTCAACCACCTTTCCCAAAAAGGGAAGGTGGGAGACAGGACAAAAATTGTCCAATATAGTGTTGCTGTTGTCATCCGAGAATCTCTGGTGGCTACCAGGGGCGCCACTCCACAAGTGCCCAGTTGTGAGACCCTTTTTCTTAGGTTGGGCTCTAGGGATCAGTTGGGATTGCTGCTGCTGGGATTGCGTGGCAGCCTCCCTGCCCAAGCTCCTTGATCTCACCACAGGGTTGCTGGTGGAGTTTCCCAGGCTTATGGGAAATTTCAACCTGCCTTCCCTGGGGGTGGGATCGGAGGTAGCTCGGGAGTTCATGGAAACCATAACTTCCATGGGCCTGTCCCAAGTCATCCAGGGCCCAACAAGGAATAGTGGTCACACTACTGATTTGGTGTTCTTGTCGGAGCGTTGCTTATGTGATCTGGAATTGGTGGACCTATCTTTGGTCCCCCTGTCATGGTCAGATCATGCCCTGGTGGCTATGAGCTTCTCTAGGGCCACACCCCTCCGCAGGGAGGCAGGACCTATTAGATTGGTCCACCCCCAGCGACTGATGGACCCAATTGTGTTCCAGAGAGAGCTAGGGGTTATAACTGAGGATCTGCGTAGTCCTGCTGAGACCTTGGTCGCCGCCTGGAATAGGAGGGTGACGGGGGCTCTAGACAGGATTGTGCCCATGCGATCTCTCCCGATCCGTGGACCTCGTCGGGCCCCGTGGTATACGGAGGAACTGAGAGTAATGAAACGGATCAAGAGAAATCTAGAGCGTTGCTAGCGGAAGACGAAGAACGAATCCGACCGAACACAGGTAAGAGCTGCTATTAAAGCCTACCTCCTGGCAATTCGTGCAGTGAAGAGGCAATACTTCTCCGCACGAATTGCATCTGCAGATAATTGCCCGGAGGCTCTTTCTAAGGTGACCCATCTCCTTATGGGTAAGGAGGAGTTGGGGGTGTACCTGCAGGGGCGCGTTGAGGAATTTGTGGATTTTCTGACAGGTAAAATCACTCAGATTTGTTCCCAGTTGGATGCCAGCGTGGATAATGGTCCAGTGGAGATGCCTGGGGTAGGTTCTTGCCCAGTTATCTGGGAACACTTTGACCCTGTGACTCCTGAGGAAGTGGACAGGATCCTAGGGACTGTGATCTGGACCCCTTTCAGTCAGGATTCCGGCCTGGATATGGGACAGAAATGGCATTGGTCACGCTTTTCGATGATCAGGAGCAGGAGCAGGATGGAGGGTGTCCAACCATCCTGGCTCTACTTGACCTCCTGGCGGTTTCGATAACATCGACCATGGTATCCTTCTGGAGCGGCTTCGGGGGTTGGGGGTGGGGGGCACTGTGTTGTCCTGGTTTACCTCCTTCCTCCAGGGCCGTTTCCAGTCGGTGTTGATCGGGGGCGAGAGGTCCCGCCCTCAGCCCCTGCTTTGTGGGGTGCCACAGGGGTCGGTGCTCTCTCCGCTCCTGTTTAACATCTACATGAAGCCGCTGGGTGAGATCATCTGTCACCATGGGGTGAGGTATCATCAGTATGCTGATGATACTCAGTTATACATCTCTGCCCATGGTGAGTTAAACGATGACGCGACCGCCCTTTCCCAGTGCCTGGAGGCCGTTGAGGTCTGGATGGGGAGCAACAGGTTGAAGTTGAACCCTGGCAAGACGGAATGGCTGTGGGTTTGGGGCTCTTTGGTTTCCAGAGAATTGCCATCTTTCATCTTGGATGGGGTTACACTGCCCCAGAGAGACCCTGTGCGTAACCTGGGGGTTCTCCTGGACTCATGACTCCTGCTCGAAGAGCAGGTGGCAGTTGTGGCCAGGAGAGCCTTTGCACAACTGCGAGTTGTGCGCCAGCTACGCCCATTCCTGGACCAACAGGCCCTTCTCACAGTCACCCATGCCCTAGTCACCTCCCGTTTGGACTATTGTAATGCGCTCTACATGGGGCTGCCCTTGAAAAGTATCTGGAAGCTTCAATTGGTTCAAAATGCAGCGGCCCGCTTAGTTTTCCGCAAGCCTAGGCTTGCCCATGTGTCACCTCTTTTGCCGGAGCTGCATTGGTTGCCAGTTTGTTTCTGGGTCCAATTCAAGGTGCTGGTTACCACCTTTAAAGCCCTACATGGCTTGGGGCCAAGTTATTTGCAGGACCGCCTTTCTCCAGTCACATCCACCTGGCCCACCAGAGCGGGGAGGCAGGGCATGTTGCGGGTCCCTTCAGTTAGGGAGGTACATCTAGTGGGACCAAGGAAAAGGGCCTTCTCTGTAGTGGCTCCCTCCCTTTGGAACATCATCCCCCCCCAGATTAGGCTGACCATACGTCCCGTTTTGAACGGGACAGTCCCGTTTTTTTTACCTTTTCCGGACCGGACCGGACCGTCTTTTTCTTAAAAAACTCAATTTCGTCCCGTTTTTTAAGGGATGGAGTGCGTGTCTGCGTGCACACCTGCCTGCATGCGTGTCCGCGCGCATGCGTGCCTGGTCCCGTTTCTGTCTCAGGGAAATATGGTCAGCCTACCCCAGATATAAGATTGGCCCCCTCCTTGCTCCTGTTCCGGAAGGCCCTGAAGACGTGGTTTTGTCAACGGGCCTGGGGACCCCAAGCTGCTTCGGAGCCAATCAAGTGGCTGGTGTGAATGTGTTTGCTGCTGCCGGAAGTGTGTTTATTGTGTTTTTATGTTTTTTAATTCTGTAAGCCGCCTGGAGTCACCGTGTGAGTTGGGCAGCCTTATAAATCTGTTTAATAAATAAATAAATAAATAAAATTGTTGTCTGCTTATATAGACATCACTTATTTTAAAGAAATACATTAAAATTAAAATTATTCAGTGCAAAAAATTTAACTCCTAAACATCAGCGTCCATATCCATTCTACAGTACTGCTTTGCCTCTTTCTTTCTACAGAAAATCTGCTAAGGAGCTTACACAATTCTTTCTAGTGCTGGTTTTCTATGCTGCCCTTCTACTTGTAGTACATATCTCTTTCGAATAATTACTGAGCTTCTGAGTTTTTTTAAAAAAATATTTTCCTAGCAGTTGTGCTAGGAAATATTTTTATCTCTTTCCACCATTCCCTCACTGTTTTCTTTATCAAAATCCTACACTCTCCAGAGGGAAAAGTGATTAACTATATTTCCCCCTAAGGGCAAATCATAATTAATGGAAGGGATTTTGATCAGGAAAACATTATGAAGGAAAATCATTAAACACTCCAACCACCGGTACTATATTATTTATGTGAGGAAACAGGAATCCCCTTGAGCCTATACTTCAGAAAGGCGGAGGAGATGCAATGAGCATTTGTTCTACCCTTTTTTCAAAAAACCCATTGAGGAGGAAAAGATGGAATACAGTAACTGCAAAGTGTAATTTGATTGGTAATGCTAGGAGCCATTTGTTTGAAAACACTATTAGGTACTGTTTCTTACTATCTTATAAACTTATTTTTTAATGCCCCCCCCCTTCTGTTTAGGTCCTTGTGGTGGCATCCTGAAGTGCCTTCTGTGACTTCAATGCTCCGTCGAAGTCTCTCCTTGAAATCTCAGAATATATTAGGCAACAGATCTATGTGGCACTTGAGCCAAAGCAGGTCACAGGTTCTTCCTTACCGAGAATTCATATGGAAGCCTTTCCATATTGAGCACATACTTCTGGAGGCAGAGAATGAATACTGTGCCAAAGCCAAGGGAGGACAAAAGGCAACTGGTCAAAAATATCCATCCAGAGAAGCTATTCCACAGATCAATTTTGTGTACAAGGAGCGTGTCTTCCCCCATGAAACCATGAACTTTGAATAACCGACCCTGAGTTAACAACTGGACAATAGGAAAGCAGGCCCTCTCCTATTCTTACGTGTTACAAGACTTTAGTGCAAAGACTGCTGCACATCTTTGGTGAATGATAACTTGGAGCCTTGATTAAGAAGACAGTAAATTCTCTTATTTCCACAGACTAACAGCAAACTGTTCTGAAGGGCAGCGGTTTTCTTTCTTCATTAATATCTTAAGATAGCTTAAGACAGGCTGCATACAGATTTCCCACCTATTTGTTTTCCTGATAAGAAAAAGAGAGCTTTGTGTGGAAGGAGACTCTTGTGGCAAAGAATTGCTAGTGGGAAGCCTAACGCACCTGTTAGAAGCTTCTGCCTTTTTCATGTCCTCTTGATTATTTTTAATAATTTGCTCCCCACTGAGATGCAAAATAAGTTCAAGGGAAAATCGATGCATGAATTTAGAACAAATTCAGTGAACATAAGAAGAGTTAAGTGCCCTTCCTTCTTCATCATTCTCCTTGCAAATATCTCCTCCGCTATTGAACTCATATTACCTTTGCAAATGTTGGTTTAGGAGAACTCATCATCTGCAGCAGAATGTCACTCAACTCTTTTCAAGTAGAAAAAAGATTATGCCTATCTAATGGATACACAACATTTTCTTTTTATGATGAAGGATGAATTGAAAATTCTATGGACTGGATTTTATTGTTCATAGGTAAGAGTACACCTGTTTACTGGTACAATGTACATGGAAGAAAAAGCAAGCAAAACTATTATTGCATTTCTATCCTTTGGGTGAACATATCACTCTCCCAGTTCTTAGGATAATTCTGACCAGACTTAGGCTCTCTTGTTACTACCTTAGCTCATAATAAAAAAATAAAATGTGTGTGTACAAATTAGAGTACATAAAAATGTGCTAAGGATGCAGGTTTTTTTAAAAAAAAACCCTGCAAAGATCATAAGATAATGTTCTAAAAGTCAGGCAAAACTAAATAGCTATCTGTCAAAGTATATTTACTAGACATAAAATAACTTTAACCCATAACTAACTATTCAGTGGAGTATTTACTGATGAAGCCATGTATCAGAACTTTTATCATTTGGTAATGGATTTGGTATAAAATTAATGAAGTTTGTATGTGATTTACAAAGGATAACAGATTTTCAACCTTGTTCACATTGGGTTCTGTTCTGTTACTAAAAAACTATACAACTTAATTGACAAATTAGAAGTACTGAAAAGTACATGAATGTATGAATGTATCAGAAGTATTCTATTACTTTTGTATTTTTCACATTACAGATTAAGGAAGTTTAGATAATAAGCCTGGACTAACAGTCAGTTATATGTTTCGCTGAAAAACAATGTAATGGCACCCAAAAGACATGAAAGATTTATGGGCCAAATTTAAGTAAATTCACACGAACCTAAGCACCTGATTAAAAATTTGGCTTCCTTGAGTATTTTTTTCTACTGACAAAATGGCCATTTTTAGAAATATTTTCTAGGATAGGTTTTTTTTCAGAAACAAAGTTTTTAATCATATCTTAATTAAAAACCAATTTATTTTAAAAAAAAAGACTGATTGGGCTCATTAGTCTTTCATGGTAAACAGCACTAAAATGGTAGAATTCACCAATTTAATAAGGAAAAACACAGAACATGAAATATAATAATGAACAAAATATGCATAAAGTATAGAAATGTTGTGTCTCTCACTTTCACATGGGGTGAGCAGAATTAAAGATCCTGCTTCTGCACTGCTTCAAAGCATCCACTTCATTGGTCTTGGTGGAAATGTATGGATGCACAGAAGACATTTCTATTGAAGCAAGTTGGCTTGCCAAAGTGAAACAGTCCTCCTTGACACTAATTGGAGATGGCAGAGCAGAGTCCCTTACTTTTCCATGTTGTGGCACCGCTTTGCTCCAGTGGTGAGAGCTTGTGGAGGCCTAGAATGCAGTAACTGTTTTTGTTCTCATGAACTTAAAATTGATAAAACTCATTGTGAGTCCCTTGAATGTACCTTGCTATTTTATGAATGTTTATTCAGTTGTTTGTACAAATCAGTGTGTATCCTTCTCCCAGTGCTAGTAAGTATGCATTCATTGTCCTTAGTGAAAAGCAGCTCCTGACCTCCTGTGGTGCACATTTTAGAGCATTTCTCCCCACTTCCATTTTTAGTACTGTACTTGGATCCTGGGATGTTACGTTTCACTCAGTACTTCCTGTATAATCTGTGATGTATACCCCCAATAATTAATAAAATCTAGGAAACTGTATTATTAGGCACTTTCCTGATTTTTTTTAATGGAAACTGTTCATTGTTGTAAAATAAAATCTTTGCATTTTCACATGGCACATAGCTCTTGTAATCACTTATTGTCAGTTCCAGATGTCCTCATTTATAGATTGTGAAATCATTCATTCATTCTATATTCTACATATTGAGGCCTGCCTCTTGTTATTAGTGTGCATGTGGAAAGGAGAGCCATATAATATCAAATATGAATGCAAATAAGTTTTTAACTGATTGATCACCCTGCAGGAAGACTGCATAGCAATCATTGTTCAATTTTCTTACATTTTTCGTGTGAACATATGTTTTTTGCCAAAGGAAGTATTTGTCAGTCACCCATCTTTTTTTTTCTTGCAGAGTTGTATCTCTTTGGGAATGGCTTTTTAATACTTTAACTTTGCTATCCTATACAGTATAGAAATCTGTGTGACACACCACAACATTGCACTGTCAATTTTCTTTACTGTCATCTTGTTATGAAGAGTTTTTCAGGTTCATCTATGTTGAGAACAGCTCAGTTGCAATTGCTACTGTTCTGAAGAGAGAGCGAGCATATTTTTCTTTCAGTGTTAGGCATGATGCAATTAAAGAGCAAAATAAAACATAGTTTTCTTATTGGTTTCTCTGCAGAGCAGAATGGAGAAGGTAATGAAAGAAAAATAAATGTTGAGTAAAAGGACCTATGAGATTTATTGCAGTTAGGTCTATAATTGCACAAGAAGCCTAGATAAAAAGGCAGGTATTTCTCCAACTAGCTTGGGTTACATGGTACAATATGCCAGAAACATAACTTGTGAATTTAAAATGGAGGGGGCAGGAATGTCTGCATAAGAAAATATCAAAATACACATGTGATATGGGTTTAAAGCAACAATGTTCTATTCACTTCTATCAAATTGTGTTGTGTGAACTCAGTAATATTTTTGACATGGCATGTATAGAGCTGGACTGTAAATAAGCCATTTATTTACAGTATCCTTGAGAAAACTGAAAATACTATTGAAAGCTGCACAGAACGGCAACAGTGAGTTTTGCTAAATTAGGCTCACGTCATTTCTACTGTAATCCTGCACATATTTAGTTTATAGATCTGACTGAATTAAATGGCAATGGGGGGATTTCCTAATCGGTGTGCCAGACCTTCAGGCCTATAAGCAAGAATGGTTATAGTCAGAAAAGAAGGCATTTCTGTTAGCTTAGGAGCAGAACAGAATATATATAGCAAGATGTACAAAAAAACAACCCGTTTTGATTCCTTAAACTGGAGGTGTCAGCGCAATCATCACATGGCATTTTTCTTACGCGCCCTTTGGTTTCAAAGCTGCCTATAAACCTCAGAATAACGGGCAGCAACCCCAAGCCCCCCAAACTGGAAGAAGCAGCACGCAATCGGAGGCTCTTCCCACCCCACTGGCCCAAAAAAACAGACTGTTTTTCATTGGCCGATGGAACCTTTTATTTAAGAAGCGCGAGTTCGGGAGCGTCAGAGGGAAATTCAAAGGCGAGGCTAGATCGATAGAGACAGAAACAGTTAGAGCTGACCGCCATCGGCATTCTCGAGATAGCTTCCAACATAGATCTATAATTCTATTCAGCCGTAGGGAATCTTGGCCAATGACGATTCTCACGTTTTTTTTTAAATCGGAAGCTTTGATTCTATGTGTACGTAGGTGGCGGCGGCTCCTCCTCTGGCCTAACCTGCTCTTAAAGTGGCGGAAACAGGAACCATTGGGAACCGGAACTGATCGAAAGGAGGGGGCGAAGAAGCGGCGGTGGGAGAGTGCTTTTGTCCTCCACCGCAGGTCACGTGGTGGTGGCACGACAGCTCCTTCCTCCGCTCCCCCTCCCCCGTGGCGGAGCCCGGTGCGGCTGCAGCATGGCGGACACGGCCTCACAGGTGGTGCTGGGCTCCGGCCTCACGGTGCTCTCGCAGCCGCTTATGTACGTGAAGGTGCTAGTGCAGGTGAGACCTTTAGCCCCTTCAGTTTTTCCTCTTGTGCGTGAGAAGGGGACACCCGGGAGGGAGCGAGCGAGCGCCCCTCGCTCTTTTCGGGGTGTTGAAATTGCTTCCTCTTCGGCGATCGCTCTGCTCTGCTCTGGGTCGCTATTGGCCCTCACCGTAACAGACTCACCCCACACCCTCAGTCTCCGGGCCTTCATTTGCCTTCGGCCTGGCTGACCACTCTTCGCCTACCTCTCTTGTTCCGACGTGTAAGTCGCCGCCCTAGATGTGGTAAGGAAGCCACCGATGTGAACACAGATCAGCTCTTGCTGATCATCTTCCCCCACTTCTACTCAGAGCACCTCCGCAATCTGTTCCTCTGCCTAGAAACACCGATATTATCAGGGACGAGGGACGAGGTTCCTTGAGGAACAGGAGCCACCGCTAGTTCTTTTCCGGAGCTTAATTTTTCCCAGGAACCTTGCTTTGCAGTCAAGTAATAGCAGAAACTTCTTTAATGCAGGATTTCAGTCCAGTTATGGTGGATAACGGGGCAAGTGCCCTTAGACCCTTCACAGAGTTCTCGTTTGTAAAAAGAATGCTTCCGCTGAGGTTTTGCTGTAGTCAAACACTCTGCCAGTTCCTTGTCACACTCACACGCCATTCTGCCACAGACGCTTTTCGACCGGCACTCTGTCTCGGATGTTTTACATAGCAGTTTGTAGCGCTGCCATTTTACTCTGTTGTGACATTTCAGAGAGAGCCTGGTGTGGCGGTAACAGCAGTCATGCAAGAAACAGCAGTGATCCACTGCATCCAGAGGCTTCCCAAAGCCGCCTCTTCCACAGTAGCAGCCATATAGGTTGAGTGCTAGCAGTGGGATTTGCAGACGATCCCGATAACACCACAGAGTCAAAACCATTTCCAGGACACTGCGCTTCTCTCGTTTACTGCCTACACTTTGTTTAAATTCTTGCAAGAATAAAATTCCCAGTGTAAGCCATAGGGCAGTCCTCATTGCAGAAGCCAAATTCTAACTAACTACAGCCAGTTTCAAATTAGTTTGTCCCACTCAAGTATCTTTGCAAGTGAGCCGATTTTCAAAATCCCAATCAATTTTCTAGTTTTATATGAACCTCATAGTCTGGCAATGTCTTATTTTTATTGGCAGTGTCTAGGATACTCCCAGACACTCCCAGTAATTTCAGACTTGAAAACTTCTTTATTTAGTAACATTGGATGTTGTTTTTGGCAAGTTGTGTCTTTATACTTATTTCATCCTTGGCTGAAAACCATAGTTGTGTAAAAACAACAATCTGCCTGTACAAGCATTTAACAACCAATGTGCTTTCAGAACATGAGCTTCTAATCAAAAGTACAAGCGATAAAAGGATATTTGCATTTTCAGGATACGAATACACGAATCCCTGCAATTTAACCTTAAATCTTTGAACCTTAAATTTGTAAAAAGAGAAATGAGACACTGTTATTAATCTTATAACTGTTCACCAAGGGCTGCTTAGGGCCAGGGGAATATCTGGCTGTCTTTGTATGGAAAGCATCCTCTGTATGATGAGTATACTTGTGTACTCTGAGAAATCAGAAAACTTGGTATTTGCTTGCCAATAAAACTTTTTGCTGAACTGCAGGTCTCCTAAATAATTTATAATGTGATTTGGAATGTATGCATCTGGCATGCTCTTAGCAAATCAATCAATGGATCACCAAAGCAGTTTCATCTTAAGAATTAACCACCTAGTTATTTTATAACTTAACCATCATAGTCATAACACATTTTGAGGTAGCAAGATATATTAAGGGAAATGTTCTGCGTTAAAATAATGAAATCTTAATAGCAGAATATTGCAAAAGGGTGAGTAAGTGGTTAGAAGAATTTGTTTGAAATTGACGAAGAAAAAGATTGCTATGGGGTGACTATAGGGGACATATGTTTGCACTATAGTTCTAAATTTGTCATATAATAAAAAAAACAGTATCCAATATCCTGAATTGCAGATTCCCTCAGTACTGGACTTATATTGCAAAATTATAACCAACTTCTAAAAATAGTGGTTTTGGTACTTGATACTTATAGCACTGGTGCTGCAGGAACTTCTTGATAATGAAATTGTTGTATTAATGCTGTGAAAAAGCGTGTAACTTTTCTTTGAGGGGATGTTCACTCTGTAGACTATAAAGATCACTGTAGATTGTCCCTTTATTTCCAAGGTGGGATATGAACCCCTCCCTCCAACTCTGGGAAGAAATATTTTTGGACGACAAGTCTATCAGCTGCCTGGTCTCTTTGCTTATGGTGAGTATATAATGTATGCATTTTGCAAATGAACAGCAAGAGCCTAAAACACAGCAGGATTGCTGTACTTACTGAAGTGCATGTGAGAAACATGCCTTTGAACTAGACCTTTTTCGGATACATTATAAAAGGGTTTGCTAAAGATTTTACAACTTTTGAAGAAAAGTAGAGATAGTTATGCAGCTGAATTTGGTGCATATCTAAACTGGGTATTTTTAAAGAAATGTCAAAACTGTATGTATGGTTACTCACATGGTTATTCCAGCTAGTAAGCAGTGTTTTGTCAGTAATGTTTAGTCAACTGCATCTCTTCCTGTGCATAGTCTTTCCAAGCACCATATTTTTAATTTGATTTACAAATGCATGTGCATGTTGTAGCAATGCCACATTTCCCCCCACTGTGCAGCTTATACAGTAACAATTTTTTTTATCCCTGTTTAATGTGGGGATTGAATATCTGTTTTGAACTATAGGTTTCTAATCTTTGGCTATTTTGGTGTTGAACTCTCACCTGGTTGCCAGTTCATGATTTTATTTTTCCTCATGCATTTGTCTGACGATAGGCATTGAATTTCCATCAGGTTGCCAATTATTTTTATTTTTAGCTCATAGTTCTTGTTGCCGTTGAGCAGGGATGGCAAGATATGGTGCTCCAGATGTTTTGGGATTGCAGTTTTTGTTACTCCTTAGTGCTGGCCAGAGTAATAGGAGTTGAGAGTCAATAAGGAGAGCTACAGATTGCTCATCCTTGCTATAGCGGATAATAGAGTCTGGTAAGGACTAGTACTTTATGTGATGCCTGCAGGTGTTATGTGCAGCCCGTGCATAGTTGCATGACATGAATGTGCTTAATACCAAAGTTTCTAACATGGCATTAAGCAGAATCCTTTCTAGCATGGGATAGATTCAGATATATGATACTTTGATTGGGGAGAAGGGTCAATAATGGGACAGATGCCTACCTCTGTTTCTGTTTTCAGCAAAACACATTATGAAGATTGATGGGAGGGCTGGACTCTTCAAAGGTTTGGCTCCTAGACTCTGCTCAGGAGCCATTGGCACTGTAGTACACAGTAAAGTTTTACAGGTACTTTATAATATGGTTGTATATTGTTTTTAATATACAAAATATTTCACATACTTTATTTTATAACAGACCATTTTTTCTTGAATTTTGCTAATAACCTGTTAACAAATTTCTTATCGCAGATATTGTCATTGAAAACCTAAAACATGGATAAGGTTCTTCCTTTTCAGCACAATCCAGAGTTTGCTGTTAATTCCATATCTCCACCTGTGATTTGCATTCATTCTCCAAGCCAGGATTGCATGTCACAGCTCAAAGCCTCATAGCATCGAACCAGTTTGATGTTCAGTTCTCTGGTCATCAAAGCTTTTTATTCATAGGGTGTACAATTTTTATTTGATTTTAATGTAAACTCTTCTGTGGTCTGCCAGGATTGCAGTTATTTTGTTATTTTGTTAGGCAAACCTATAATGAAATATTAGCAGCGGTGTTAGGTTACATCTTGGGACAAGCAAAGAGCACAAAATCAGGTAATGCTACAGGTAGTCCTCGCCTAACTACCA
Source organism: Charina bottae (assembly GCA_023362775.1). Lineage (NCBI taxonomy): Eukaryota > Metazoa > Chordata > Lepidosauria > Squamata > Charinaidae > Charina > Charina bottae. The sequence continues at coordinate 203,307,603 of JALMGJ010000001.1, forward strand.
TTCGTTCAGTGAACGTTCGAAGTTACAGCGGCACTGAACAAATGGTACTTACGTCTGGTCCCCGAAGCCGTTGCAGCGCCCCCACGGTCACGTGATCACAATTTGGGCCTTGGCAGACCACCCACACTTACAGTGGCAGGAGTGCTTCAACTCCCCCCTGCCTGTCTCCCCCCCCCATCTCTGCCCTTTTGGCCTCAGTCTTGTCACCGCCCCTGGGCCTCTACTTCAGCCCCACTGCTGAGGAGTGCCACCTCAAGCCTCTCGCTGCGGCCAACCATCCCAGTGCCACACTTCCTTCTTCCCAAGGCCAAATCGTGCACGCTGTTCTTGTGATACTTTGGAAAGCCTTCAGATAGCTTCTGATGCCTTCTGAAACCTCATGAGAACGATGCATGCGATTTGGAGAAAGGCGGGCGCGGCCTTCTCACAAAGCTTTGGAAAGCCTTTGGAAGGCGTCTGAGGTCTTCTGAAACCTCGTGAGAAGGCTGTACCTGCGTTCTCCAAATCGGTGGCAGCCGGCTGAGACTGCTGAAGGCCCCGGGCCTCTACCTCAGCCCCAGTGCCGCCGCTATGGAGTGCTGCTGTGCAGGGCAGCCAAAAGGGCAGAGAAGGAGGTAGGGGGAGTTGAAGAGGCAGTCCCTTAGCCTACTGAGGCTCGGGGCTGGGAGGGACCAAGCCGGGAATGGCTTGGATCAGGGTGGGTCCTCGCCTAACGACTGGTGGGATTTGTTTAATGACAGCAACAGGGACTGCCAGGATTGCCGTCGCTAAGTGATGCAGTCATGTGATTTTGCGCTTTATGGCCGCATCGCTTAGCGACGGAAATGCCGGTCCAAATTACTGTCGTAACTGGAGGACTACCTGTATTTCAGGAATAATGTGCAAGTATTTAAAGTAATGTATGTTACATATTTACTGTAAGTAACTGCTTTTTAGTAAAAAAAATTTTTTATTAATGTCACTAAAAAGTAAAACCAGTAGAAATGACCAAATGAAAATGAGTTGTTACCAAGCAGGCTTTTTTCATTCTTCAAGGAAACAGAGTTGTACAAGAAATCCTATGTAAACATAGCTATCATCTCTAGTAAATAAAGGAACAGACAGAGCAGATGCTCATTGCATCAATTCTGCTACCCGTCTTTTGTATATGGATGAATTGGACGGGTCTGTTAGGACTGTGTTTACTGTGTTTATAGAATGTATCTTAATTTGGAAAAAGTTCAGCAGTCTAGGTTAATAAGAGTGCAGTAAAGGAATCTTTTAAAAATAAGATACTTTTTCCTCAGGCAAGTAACTAGAGTGTTTTAAAATAAAGAGAGCCCAGTATAGCAAATAACTTGTGAGTTAAGAAAGAGCAATGTATGCGTGGAGTGGGGTGGGTGGGTGGCTATAAGTACAACAGTGGCTGGATCAGAAGCCAGGTAATATGAAATGGAATTCTTCACTGGTGTTCAGATAGCGAGGTTAAACTATGTTTGTAGAATAGTTGTTACACTTTTATTTTCCTCAGAAACTGAACTGTTCTCTCAGATTTGCATTTTGACAGAGTTTGTGCGTTTGCATTCTTCCTTGGCTGCATAAGCTATGTGTTAAATTTGTAGTTATTCTTGCTTATGATGCCGTTAGTGCTTGAGTGATACGTTATAGAACGTATAGGCAAATGTAATCTGGTCCAAGGAGCCTACAACTGAAGTAAAGAACCCCAGGAGGAGGATAGGAAAGGAATGTAAGTGCAATTATGTACATTTAATGGTATTGGTAATAAAAGATTGAGGAGATAAATTATGAGCTTATATTTGTATGTTTTCTTTCTATCTAGCACTGCCAGAATGCTGACCAAAGTGAGGTATGTCATGAGGTCCCTTCATAAATAACTTCTCTCTTTCCCAGTAAAGCTCCTTTTTGAGATTATAGATCGTGGCACATGTCTATGCTCTGTACTGCAGTCTGTGGGAGTGGAAAGCTGTGCAGAATTCGTACAGTAAAACTGATAATATAACAAGATACCTGTTTTTGAGGCATTGAGGATGCCATGACTGGTGGTTTTTGAGACTGACTTTTCTGCTTTTTCTCTCCAGGAATTAGGGAATAGTCACAAAGAATCTGGATCCTCTCTGGATCAAGTTATCAAGGAGGTAAGCTATTCATTTATCAGAGGATTGGCTGGCTGTGGATCCTGTAGAAGAGCATTCCTGACCTGGTGCCCTCCAAATGTGTTGGCTGGTGGATAATTGGAACGATAGTCTATTGTTTCTGGAACCAGGAGATAAGAGGCAGCAGGCTGTTCACCTACACTATAGATTGTATCATAATGAAGTTGAGAAGCAGGAATATCTGGTTAGCATAGGAAAGCATAGAAGAGAGCTGTCTCTGCTTTCATGACATCATGGATTCTGGCTCCAGTCTTGTAGGCATCTAAGCAATAATATCTACAAATTGTTCAAAGAAGAACATATATCTACATAATGGTCTTACATCTATAGCACCTGTCCCCCAACTGAGACAAATAGAAAGATGTCTTCTAGATTTCTATAGTGGGATATATTGAGATATATTTGGGGTGTATAAGGGGGGGATGTGCCCAATGTGATAGCAGGGCAGTGATTTTTCTCTAAGTGATAACTTGGTTGAAATAGATTGATCTATAGAACAATGATAACTAACTAATGAAAACGTTTAACCTTAATACTTCAGGTTGTAATATATGATGAGCAGCAGTCATTTAACCCTTTACTGGAAACTGGGTAGATGGGACATCTTGCATCTTGCCCTTTCTTTGGCTAGCCTTTCTGCTGATATGTCTCCAACTGTTTTTCATCTTAGACCTCTCAAGAGATGATTGCGCGTTCTGCTGCTACGCTAGTCACCCACCCATTTCATGGTATGTATGGACTCATACCTTTCAGCATCATTGTCGCTCCTAGATGCAGAAGAAATTTATTTTTATTTATTTATGATTCAAATTTATCCCCGCCCATCTCCCGGAATAAGGGACTCTGGGCGGTTCTCCCCAAATGCTCTCCCCTCTACCATCAGTTGTTCGGCTGTTCACTAAGACAGGAGACAGCTGTGCCCTGACCCTTCCCTGCTATGTTCTTGCCACTTCAGTGCTCTTAAGATGCAAACAGTGATGCATAATTATCTGTTGGAAACATTTCCACCCTACCTTCCTCAGTGAGCATTAACTAGCTAATAAGGTGAATTGTGAAAACCACCGTGTAATCAAACAAATACACTAGAACTAGCAGCAAGAGAAATTAAAAAGATAAATGACCGTGCACACACAAATTTAACCATAACAATAAAATCCACTTAAAAAGAAGACTGACCATGCTTGATCCTTTATGGGGAGGTGATGAGAGGAACCTACCTGGGGAGGATGTGCCATGGGCTGAGTGCAGCTAATGAAAAGGCCCTCTTGAGCCCCAGTGAAGTGGGTTTCTAGAGGTGTTGCAACATGCAAGAGGGCCTTTGATTATAACCTCAAAATATGGGCAGGTAATATAGGGTAGGGTAGTTCTTTTGGTGTCCTAATCTCAAGTTTCTTCTCACAGAAAGAGGTCTCCTCTCATAGCACTTTGAACTGAGCCAGAATAGCTGATTCAGTAAGAGTTTTGTCTCCTCCGAAATGCAGCACCTCAGAACAGCCTGGCCACAGGATTTTATCCTTTCTGATTTCCTAATAAGTGTGAAATGCCACTGCTGTAGTCCAGATGCAGTCTAATTCAGGAATGTATCACTGTGGCCAGATGGGTCATCTCCAGGAATGGCTGTAGTTGACGTTCCATCCTCAGCTGAGCAAAAGCAATCTTGCCCATAATCAAAACCTGGTTATTTCAGATCCAAAAGAATCCTATTTGCTGAAATGACATTTTCAAAAGGAGCGCTATTTCAACCCACACTGGTTGCACCTACTTGTAATGGTACAACAGATTGGTTGTACCATTCGGGCATAGCTATTTCGCCTGGATTCATCCTGAGTTATGAATCTTGGGATTATGTGTTCCTGTGTAAATGTAAATGGGGGAGGAGTGCAGGTGAGGTCTTCCTTAATGACGGTTTTTCCCTTTTGACTCTCTCCTTGTTCTTCAGTGATCACCTTGAGGTGTATGGTGCAGTTCATTGGCAGAGAGACCAAGTACAGGTATATGCATATTTGTAAGTTGGCTTCCTTGGGGTTTTAACCCACACAAGGGATGGAACTGAGGGCTGGGAGACAAATTTGTGTGTGACGTCAGAAGTGTTTTATTGTTGTTGTAATTAGAAACGGTGTCTATGGGAGAGGAAACCACATGCAATTTTTAGAGTCTTGATGGATTGTTTTCCCCTTCAATTTTCAGTGGAGTGTTTAGCTCTTTTGTCACCATTTACCGGGAAGAGGGCATCTTTGGATTTTTTGCGTGAGTACTTCTTAGGGTGTTTTTTTACCATGTATCCATGCCATGATGGCTAGTACAGGGATAAGATGGATTTTGCAAAGGAGGTTCTGAGCGAGCACAGTATGCCGCTGTGTACTGTATTAGTTGCTGGAGGAAGGCTATTGTTTGCATGCTTTCAGAAGTCATCTGATTGGATGTTGTGGGAGACAGGATGCTGGATTAGGTGAAGTAAAGTTCTTCTGAAGCAACACGCCATCCCAAAGTGGGTGGCAAAAATGGTAATTTCTTCTTGGGGTTGCTCATCCTAGTCTTGCACATGGTTGGCCAGTCTTCTGCCATGTGAGCAGAGTCAGTGGCAACTATGTTGTCATGGTAGTGTTGGAAGTTTTCCAGCCTTATTGCTAGTCAGCTGTTTCCTTTCAGGGGCCTTATTCCCCGCCTGCTTGGAGACATCCTGTCCTTGTGGCTTTGTAATATGCTGGCCTACCTCATCAATACCTATGCACTGGAGAATGGGGTAAGTGTTCTACTTGTAGAGTGCTATGTCCGTAGTTAAAGCAGCAGTGACTGCTGAGCTCAGATTGGCTTTAAGACATTGTGCAACTTCCTGGTATTGGCCTTGAAGGTGCCCATTCTTGCTGTGCTGCAACATCCTCATGAGTACAGGCATGCATGAAATGAAAAATGTGGGTTTTTCCCTACATGGAGCAAACATTTGTGCTTTTGGGCTTTCTGTCAAGCTATTCTGAATGGTCCATGGCTCAACAGAACTGAAACCTTATACTCGGGTTTGTTCTGGGCTCTAGCAAAAATAAATTTGAGGAAATCTTGTGGGGCAAGTAGGGCAAGACTGATGCACCTCATCCTTCTCTCCCCTCTTTCTCACATGGTTCACCTGTCTGCCACTGATGCCCAGATGCATGGGGCACAGTTGTCTTGGGGTCATTTCCAAACCAGACACGCACGTCTCAAGTCCGTGTCTAGATGAAAAACATGGATTTTGGTCCAGGCACAGACTGTCCACATTAAGTATTGGTTCCAAGCTCAGGATGGTCTGTGCAAAGAACACTTTACACACCCCAGCTCACAAGTATGAGCTAATCAAGTATTTTTGCTGTTCACAACCTATAAATGTGGCTGCATATTAGTACCAAGTCAGCTATATGTCTTCTTATGTAGGGATAAGTTGGCTTTCTTAGGTGATGCACTTTGGTTGCAAAAGCAAAGGGCCATTTTGAAGCATGCAGGGGCACAAATAAACATAGCCCGTCAGCATCTCCTTAAAACAGCCATGATTGCCCTCTGTGACTGCTGCATGATCCTGAGGGGAAAAAAAACTCCTTGGGTTTAAGGAGTTGTGGGCAGGTCTGTGTTTAGGCTGTTGCATGCACTGAAGCATCTTCTTGCCTTGAACCTGAAGCCCTGCACAGTCCTGGGAGGCATCTTCTTTACCTTTTGGTCAGATGTTGGGAATGACCTCCGTTATTGAGGAACCTGTGTTTTATTGATAAATTTTCTTTCTAGGTCTCCACCATGACTGAGATGAAGAGCTACTCTCAGGCTGTCACTGGAGTGAGTGTATAATTTAATGTCTTTTTCTTTGTGGTAGATGAAAGGGAAAAGGGTTCTGAGAGGACCACAAGCCTCATAACTCACTTTTAAACCTTTGGTCCTGATGGTCTTGTGAGGGATGCCAGACCTCATGGAATTAACTGATGTTGTTCAAAATGCCTTGCAATCTTCAGCCTTCAGAATCTCTGTTCGATGTTGGAATTCTCCACCTCTTCACTAGAGATGTATCAAATGCTAAGCAAGTGCTGTTGCCAGGTCCAGATTACTTTGGGGGCTGAGCTGAGCAATTGCCAGTCTTTGCCTTTCTTTTGCTTTGTAATCAGTACAAGTTTCTGTCCTTCAGTTAAGCCAAGTTGCTGTTCTCCTGCACAGGGCATGATCAGTGGTAGTTCTGTCGTTCTCTAGTCTTCAGCCTGATTTGCGAGGAAGGAGAGTTGGCCTACTTTTTCCATTGGTACATCATACTGTATTGTACTTTCAGTTCTTTGCCGGTATGCTGACCTACCCCTTCGTGCTTGTTTCAAACCTGATGGCCATTAATAGCTGCGGGTAAGTGCACATTTTCTTTTCTCTCACTTGGCTTTGTTTTGAAATGCACAACACACAACGCTCTGTCTTTATTTTTCATGCCCCTTTCTTTCATTGACCATTGAGAATTTTAGGAGTGCCACAGGGTTGTTTGTATTTTCAGTAATTGCTCTTTGGAATGTTTGTACCATAGCCAACTGTGCTAAAAAAAGTTTGTGACCTTTTTTTAGGAGGTTGATGGAAAGACTAAAAAAACTCAAAGCTTTTAATTTAAAACTACAGTAGCCAAAAAAACCATTATTTTATAGTGCCCTGCCTATATCCAAAATAGTTGTGGCTGGAGAAAGAGCTAAGGGTTTCAAAAAGTTTGGACACTTGTGGGTAGCAGCAAACCCAGCACACTTTTAGAAATTCATGTTATATAGGTATATAAAGGATTAAAAACAGTCTGGACTCTTTCCTTTGGTACTATCCAGTCATATGGAATGGGAATCTAATTTTCAGTTTTGGGAATAATTCTCGAGTCAGAAACTGCCTGGATTCTGTTTCTTTCCTGTGATTCACTATATTGTGGCAATAGTTCTGCTGGTAAAAAGATAAATTCTAAATTTGCAGGATCAGAGTCTTTTTGGACTGGCATTCGGATTCCAGTTTTGACCAGATCTTTGCAGTAAACTTACCAGTAGGGTATGAAGACGGTAGTCCTCTCATTTGTGCCAAGTATCCATTGTTCGGAGATATCACCCCTAAATGTGGGGATCCCATTTAACTCTTGTCTGCACTTTGATGTCTGTCTGTTCAGAAGTAAATGCAGTTTAGTTTAGTATAACCTACTGCAAGGAAAGTGTGCACAGCCTAAGTAAATAACACATTTGTTAAGATATCCATTTGTTATGATAGAGCCAGAGCCAGTTTGGGTGCAGTGGTTAAGGCACCAGGCTAGAAACCAGGAGACCATGAATTCTAGTCCCGCCTTAGGCACGAAGCCAGCCGGGTGACCTTGGGCCAGTCACTTTCTCTCAGCCCTAGGAAGGAGGCAATGGCAAACCACTTCTGAAAAACCTGCCAAGAAAACTGCAGGGACTTGTCCAGGCAGCCTCCGAGAATCGGACACGATTGAACGGGGGGGGGGGGGGGGGAGATGATACAGCCAGTCAGTTTCATGGTGACATTCCAAATGCCATTATGGAATGGGGAGGGCAACTTTTTGCCTGTGTTTGCTAATTTGCTAATTTATAATTTCTATCCCTGTCATTATAAATAACATGTTGATTATAAGACTGCTCTGTCATATAGAAGCCAGTTGCAGGCCAGTTTCCTGTCAGGCTACCTGTAGAGTTGTGTTTCAACCGCCTTGGCTCCTGCTTGATCCAGTTTCCCTGTGGAGCAAAAGGGGCTGCTCTGGAAGTGGCACCTAGGCGGTGACTTCAGGTGATCTTCAGACAGGAGCCTGGCCCTGAAACCTGGTGGTGAGTGAATCCTGTAAGCCTTGCCTTCTATTTTCCAGGCTCACTGCTGGCCTCCCACCTTACGCGCCAGCGTACACCTCCTGGTTACATTGCTGGAGCCAGCTGCACGGGGAGGTATGTCTGAAATGTCTGTCCTTCCTTACAGGATCCTGATGTTTTGCTTTGGATATGGGTGTGGAATTGACAAGTCCCTCCTTTGGGCGTACCTGCCACAAAGTTGTCCTGGTGCAGCTTGGAGGACCTTGCAGACCCCCCCCCCCCGCTGAATGCACACCAGCTGGCCCTCAGACCTCAGCTGCTGTGTAGAGTGAACTTCTAGAGGACCCTGATCCTCTCTCCCTGCAAGACTCTCACATGCTTCATTTTCTTCCCACTCAGGGCAACATGAGCCGAGGCAACAGCCTGTTTTTCCGGAAGGTGCCTGCAGGAAAGCAATATTTGTGGGAAGAGAAGAGATTTCATTGAGTCCGCAGCCTCTTGTGGCTGCTCCAGATGCACAGAATGATGGCAGTGTGTTGATTTCTATACAGTTTTTTAAAATAATCATTTAACCTTGGGAAATGGACTTGACTGCGAGCATGACTTAATGACAAAAGTAGAAGGAGAAATCCTATTCCCATCTCTCAAACATGTAGAGGGAGGTTGGGGTAATTGCCAAAAAGCTGCCACATTTGGGGAAAAAAATAGAGGTTTACTGTTTTGTGAATAGGGATACTTTTTTAACTTTCTCCAGAGAGAAACATCTGTGTTGGGAATACTCTCACCCCTCGTGTTCTTGCCATGCTATCCAGGTACTACTGCGAGTTGGTTGCAAAGCTGTGTTTTTCCTCTGGAAATAGGCTGCCGATAGAATGAGATGGGTTCCGTTTGGCTTTGTGCATGTTATTTGCAGCTGCTAGATCGATTTGGGGAAAGCGGACCAATATTTTTTTTTCCTTACTCGGAGACAAAGTCATTTCTTAGTCTTCATTCCTTCAAACAAATTGTTGAACTTTGCTTTAGTTAAGCCCAGAAGATGAGCCTGCTTGGCTATAACAGAAGGTTCAGCATTACCAAGGAGCGAATAGAGCCCATGTTCTGCCACTGAGCAGATCCAGAAAACATCTCTCACTTTTTCTGCAAGATGGCTGAGGGAGCTTTACTTGTGATGGCCATTGAAAGGGCATGCCACTTTCAGTAGTCCGCTGTATGGATTAAGCAATTTTCTCCCAAAGCTATCACAAATATTTAAAAAGGAAAATCTGTTGTTATGGGGAGAAAGCCACCTAACTGTTTTTCTCCCACGCTGCCCAGATAGCCCCCACGTAGGGATGGCTTTGATCTAAATTGAATTCAGTGTAGCCTTTGCAATATTTCAGTCAGAAGCTGAGTGCTGAAGCTTCTTGGGCACATGAGCATTTCACCTGGCATTCATGCAGAAGTTCTAAGTGAATAACCGTCTTCTGAAGATGGCTACTCTACGATAGGATGGAAGGGTATGAAGTAGGGTCTTTGGGTACAAGAGACTCCGGAAGAGATGAATTTACCCTTATAGTTGTGCCTGGCAAAACTGCTGTTCAAAAATGTGATCATGAAACTTACTGGCAGTGCAGAATGTTACGGGGTTAATTCAGTATGCTTTTAAAATTCTATTAGAATTTTATAATGTCAATGAAGCTGTAAGCTGTAACTGGAGGACATAATTGATACACATTTGTAATATGGTCCTACCAGCTACCCAGTGTGATAAACTGTAAGCTTGGTCCCATGTCTCCATCATGTACAATCTGTGTCATTAATCTGGTAGAAGAACAGCTTTTCTGTCCCTCCTTACAATTTTTAAAAAGAGAAAATTATCCATACTTGATCATGCCACAGTCCCCAAAGGAGTTCTAGGTAGGTGGGACATTTAGATCGTTATGTATCAGATTCTAAAGTATGTTGCCTTCAGACAGTTGGGTGTGTACACATATTATGACCAGCAATCCAGCAAGTGTTACGTTTCCAAACACATGCTCTGTATAACCTCTCTAGATGGCATTTAAGGTGGTTTTATTTTTGGATTGGAAAAGACCAGCTATTTTTGGCATGATGGATAGAATAAATATGCGAACAAATAGAGATAATGAACAAACACCCCAAGTGTGTTACAATGATGAAATAAGAGGAATGCAGAAATAGTAAATACTTGTGAATTCTGCTAGTGACTGCTGGCATGGTATGATTCACTTAGGCAAGATGCTTATATTTGGAAGGGGCTAAGGTAGCTTCAAGAATTAAGTTACTGTAGAGCAGGGCTTTCCAAAGTGCCGCCGCTGGCGACACGCCAGTGGTGCGGCGGCACGGGAAGGCGTGCGGCGGTGGCGCGCATGGCGGCGGCGCGGGGGGACGTGCGGCGGCGCGTGCGTGCATGGCGGCAGCGGCTGCCACCATGCACATGTGCACCGCCGCTTCCAGGTGGTGTGGCGACACACCACGCTGTGTGTGGCGACACACTTTTGTGTCGCGACACACAGTTTGGAAAGCTCTGCTGTAGAGGCTTAAAGCCCTACCCAGGAACATATCTTTCTGGTAAACTCTGACAGCTGAATGTGTTCTCCAGTCCTTGTGTGAGGTAGTTTAGTCCTTGGCTCCTATAAGAGTCCGGGACCCTATGGCTTTGTTTAAATAGCCCGGAACCGCTGTACTGATGCTTAAAAATAGTGAGTTTATTCTTTCTCACTGATAAAATGAGATATGGTTCCTCAGTCATTCTTACAGTATCTTGTCAGAAGTATGATTATTTTTTGTTCAGGATAGTGCAAACTATATCTTAGCATCTATTGGTCTTCAAACACTTACTGTGGATTTTACAAATGTAGGCATCAATTGAAGTGTTATGGTAAGAAGACAAATATTATACAGTGTATATCTTATTTGCATCAGTCACATCTGGGATCTCCAAATACTGTATTTTTCTAACCCTTTACTGAGCCTCTATGACTGTGCCAATGTGGTGGTAATATGTCAGAACGTATTTAAGAAACTACATTCTTGCATGGTTGAGCTTTCGAGCTTGCTAGAAGATCTCATTCAATGACTTCTGTCATTGGAAAGTTTGGGAAGCTCAATTTGTGATTTGATAGCTAAAGTACAGGTTAAATACTAATATAAAGTTATCAGAGTATCAAAATGAAAGGTGGCTGGCATCATAATTTGCAATGGCATAAGGTACTTTACTGCCTATTTTTTTTGTTGAACTTGCTGTTTCTGTGACATAAGCAGTGCACATATTGTAGATGTGTTCTCCAGAACACCATCCTACCATGTGTAATCCATGTCATTTCTTGGCTAATTCTGCTACTGCCATCAAAGTACAGCCTTTGCCATGGTGAACTGGAATGAGCTCAAAAACTAATCTGGCATCATCCCAGAGGGGGCATCCACCAATGTTCAGAAGACAACTGATAGGGAAACAGTCTGAGCACTTAACAGTTGCTCCTCAAGATCAAATCTGGTTCTAAATTTCAAGTCTCTATCTGGTTATGAGATTATGAGCTTATGCCCACTTGAAGTTAAAAAGAACAGAAAACATGTAACTGAATTTTGTACTTGTGAGAGGGATTGCGGCAAGTCTTTTTCTAGTGTACAAATTCCAACTGACATCTACGTATGGAGAAAAGACATGCAGTGTTCTGGCTGCTAGGGACCTACCAAGCCTGCTCTGAAAATATAACACACCCATTCTAAAAATCTTGCACAAGAGTCACTTAGAATATTTTGCCCAATATAGGACTGCAGACAGTGGAAACCAGTGTTCTACATTTCTAGTCTACTGCCAGCTGTCTCCTTTGCAAATTTTTAGTGCGACCTGCAGTCCCTGCATATGGGACATCATATGCATATGCAAAACATTTTATTTTAATTTGAAATAAAAGCCTGGGTCTGAGCAGCAAGAAAATGCAGCTAAGCATTACTTGATAGCAACTGCACATTAATATGTCAGTATCCTCAAAAAGCTGTCTACTGTACAGTGAGTTACATTTGAGATAGTATATTTTTATAGCATATAGCATATTTTTATTTCTGTAAACAATTTATATAGCTGCCCATCTCATGGCAGTGACTTTGTGGTGCATAGAGATTTAAAAACAGCAAAGCATAATAGAACCCCCCTACATTATTATTATTAATAATAATACTTGACATAGGATACCACCAAGCCTTAACCGTCAATCTATACAGACCAAAACTAATCCACCAACAGGGCTGGTTCAGCCTCCCCACTCAAGTGCCTGAGGGAACATCCAGGTCTTTTAATGCCTTATGAAAGGCTGGAAGGGTTGGGACCATCCTTATCTCTGGGTGGATGCTGTTCCATAGTGTAGATATAGATAACAGTTTAAAAGGCCAATTTAATAATTTAAAAGTGCATTAAGAGTAATGTTCAGGTCAGCAGAAGTACGGAATTCTGCTTTCAGGTATTGCAACTTAAGGATAGTTCTGTATCAAGAGTGCATCCAGAGGACAATGAAAGACCTACAGATCAAATCTAGCAAAAAAAAAAGTATGCTGGGTCAGGAATGAAGGAGCACCACATAGACTTCATTTTCCATCACTTCAATAGGGAAGACCAGGACCAAGTGCTCAGATAAATAAATGAGGAATATTCAATATTAGGAATAATTTCCTGAAGATATGAACTCTGGCAGTAAAACCAACTTTATGCCAGAGTGGTGGGCTCTCTGCTAGAGGTTTTTAAGCTCCATGACAATGTTGTAATAGTGGCTTTCCTGCATTGAACTAAATGCCTTTTGAGATTCCTTTCAACTCTGGCTGCATGAGCAAACAAGGCTGTGAAAAAGGGCTGTTGATCAGTGTCCCTCCCTGTCATTCTGAAGACCAAATATGATATTTCATAATTAAGGAAGCAAAGTTGTTTCATATGTGACATTGGGACTTGTAGAAAACTTTTATTTCACTCATTTCTTCCTGTAGTTACCTCTAGGTACTGCTCATGTCATTGAACCTCCAAGCCTCCTTAGCTACTGGTTATAGGGAGACTAGGATTTGGCTGGAATTGGGGATGTGGGGCAATAGGACGTGGCTTCAATTACAGGCATTCCTCTCTTTCCCCTTAGTTCAAACCCTGACATTAACAAGCTGCAAACCTTCCTTTGAACTTACGCTGAAAGTTCACAATGTAAAATTACTGAAAGAAATACATACTTGAAATCTTGAAACAAGGACAGAGTAAACACCATGAAGCACAAGTGGCTATTCAAATGGTACATGTTGACCACAAAATCTGAAATTGTCAGAGAGCTCTACCTGTTTTTCAGCAGCCAAAATAAAATCTCATTGTATGCCCCAAAAGCTCTTCTTCCTTTGCATCTTAAAGGTGATCTTGGAAGGGCAGCGAGAAGCTGATGAGGGAGAAGATCAACTCCCTTAATGGAGACTAAGAGACACATTTGATCAGTATTTTGCTTTTAATCAAGTCTTCAAACTAACCTCTTAGTAAGCCATCCCAGATCTTCAGTCAAATGAATTTTGAGACTTCCTCCTTCCCAAAACTTGTGATTAGGCTTGTTTCTGATAGTTACTTGGTACAATATTTTCTGCTCATAGACATGCATGTAATATTTTTTCCTTCTGGAACACCGATTAAACCAAGCTGGTTTTCCTCAGTCTCCCCTAAGTAATCTAGGCTATGATTAAACAAGGACATTTTAAGGCAGTTAAGGCAGGTTCAGCAGACATATTAAGGCATCACTCATTGTCAGAAAGGCTTTGCATGAATTCCAAATCCATTAATTCACAATATCTGTTGGCCATATGAAAATATGCCGTTTGTATAAATCCATTTAGCTAATAGCCAAAACATTTTATTTTTAAGTATTATTTATTTATTAAATTTCTATGACCACCTATCTCCCCCTCAGGGAGGGACTCTGGGCGGTTCACAGCCACAATAATAACTACAATATAATAATATATAATAAAAACACAATAAAATACCCATACAATAAATATAATTTAAATTAAATCCAAGTGGCAGATGGTTTGCAGTAACGCTGAACATTTTTAAAATATTTGGGCGGCTCTAAAAAATCAGCCAACCCCAAGCTTGACCACTTTCCCTCTTGCCCCAGGCGAGATCACAGAGCCAGGTTTTCAATTTTTTTCTAAAGTCCAGGAGCGAAGGGGTCTGTCTTATCTCTGGGGGAAGGATGTTCCATAGGGCAGGCGCCGCTGCAGAGAAGGCTCGCCTCATAGACCCCGCTAGATGGAGCTCTTTCATAGAGGGGGTCCGCAGCATGCCCTCTCTGCAAGATCGGGTGGGACGGGATGATATAATGGGGATGAGGCGGTCCCTCAGATAACCTGGGCCCATGCCATGTAGGGCTTTAAAGGTAATGACCAACACCTTGAATTGGACCCGGAAGCAAACTGGCACCCAATGCAGCTCACGGAGCAGAGGTGTTATATGTGCCGATCTCGGTGCACTTAAAACTGCCCGCACGGCCGCATTCTGCACCAGCTGTAGCTTCCGGATATTCTTCAAGGGTAGCCCCATGTAGAGTGCATTACAGTAATCTATATGGGAGACAACCAGGGCATAAGTGACGGTTCGAAGGGCCTCTCGGTCCAGGAAAGGGACCAAAGTATGTTTGATTCCCAACAACTTAAAAAGTAATATAAAAGATAATACCTGAATAACTCTGCCACAATATCTTGCTATGTCCAGGAAAAAAGTAATTATTTTCCCCGAGTTCTGCATGGAACAGTAGGAAAAGCAGCAGGTTTAAGTGGCAGAGGAGTCACTTCTACAGAACAAAAGCACCAATTCTCTAATCATGAGGTGTGGAATTCTGGCAGATCCCTAAACTTCTTCTTCCAGTACCGAGAATAAAATGAATGTCATTCTAGATCCATGTTTGGAAATTCCCCAATAGATAAGAGAAAAATCTTGATACTGAAATTGGAAAGTGCCCAGGGAAAGCAAGTCCCGTGTCGTTATGTGTGTGTAAATGTTAAAGCCATAAGGAGACGTGTGTGTATGCATAAAAACAGGTAATATGCTGCTGTTCCATTATTTATTTTATTATCTATTTTATATCCCACCTTTATTTTTATAAATAACTCAAGGTGGCAAACATACCTAATACTCCTTCCTCCTCCTATTTTCCCCACAACAACCCTGTCAGGTGGGTTGGGCTGAGAGAGTGTGACTGGCCCAAGGTCACCCAGCCAGCTTTCATGCCTAAGGCGGGACTAGAACTCTCAGGCGCCTGGTTTCTAGCCCAGCACCTTAACCACTAGGCCAAACTGGCTCATTATACTCGACGCTAACATTATGATAAACAACTCCATCACAAAACAGATGTCTAAAGCAAATTATAAATAAAATACAAATAATTAAAGGCCATGATTGCAAACCTATAAATCTCTGGAAATAAAACTGCAGCGAACTTGATACTTCCTTTTAACTATAGATCCAACTTGTAAGATGCTTCAAACTTCAACAGATTTTCAGCCAGCTGAAATGCCAAGTTTAACTTAAGACAGCTACAAAGTCTTCCCATTTAATCTGCTACTATGAACTCCAGTGAGGTAAATCCTCACAGATTTAACATCCCCTTATGCTAATCTGTTGCAAACCGCAGTCCGTTGTCCTTTTTCTCTGACTAGTAGCCCAGAATTCTAGCAGATATGATAGTTCCTGCTATGAAAAGAAGTTTCAGATCTGTGCTGCTTTGCATCTCTCCTCCTATTACTTCAAACTGAATTCCCAACAGGACCGAAGGGACATATTCTCTGGCAGCCTGTGGAAAGGGAGAAACTCTCTGGAACTACCTTTCGGTATCTATAAAAGGTACATCAGCATCCTGAGATTTGAACCCACCCAGAAATGTCTCACTGCAATTTGGGAGCGCTTGTCCTGTCACACCAGCCATTATTGTACTTTAAAAACCCCGTTAAGGGAAGAAGAAAATAAATTAAAACAATTAATTATTGGAGTGATCAGGAAGAAAAGCACAAGACAGCTAAAATACCAGGACAGTAAGAGGAAACAAGAGAATCAGAAATAAAACAATTTTAAGGCTGAAAAAAGGTAAGTGGCATGCATTCTCTTTACGAGCCAACTTTGGTACTGTAATATCTCAGAAGTACTCTGACTCATAATGAATACTTGAAAGTATGTAACACTCTCCTTGAATAAAATATCCACTGCTAAAATGTAATTCATAGGTGCAGGATTAGTCCAAAACCTAACAGCAGCCCGAGTAAGAAATGTCCTTAGTACCTGATTATCTCACCCAATTTGTTTGGATTTGTTTCTCCAAATAAGATCTGATACAGTTGCACTCTGAAATTCACTAATATGCATTTATTTATAATATTAGAATTCTTTTTATGTTGACAAGAGTTCTTCAACATTCAATTATTTAAAATATATTGTCAACGCAAGTTGGTAGACATTCCCATAAGTTTCTCCTAAATTTTACCCATGCATTGGGGGAATTTAAGATTAAAATGCCAATTAATCAGTTTATTTGACATCACTGTTTAGTGGTGTTCCATACCAAATTAAAATTGAACAACGTGATGTTTTGTATAATACTGGGGAAAAAATGAAATGAAATGAAATCAATAATATTTGATTTGTTAGTGTTTGGAATTACAGAGACTATGAGACTCATATTCTTCTATAATAATCTTTTAACATTGTTATATGCTGCTATTGGTATCCCCCTTCATGGATTGTTATACCACTTGGAAGTGAGGAAGACTTAAGGAATCTCTTGTTGAAGGTAAAACAAAATAACACATAAGCTGGTCTGCTATTCCATGTTAAAAAAAAAAGTCAACTGGCAATGCCAATCCAATCTACATAGGTAGAGAAAAAGCTGTGGAACAATAGACTTTACCTTCATAGGCTAAAAAAAATACAGAAACGGGATTTTTTTTTACATTAAGTCTGTCTAAAATCGTTTGATGAAATGAGGTGCTTCATCTTTTATGGAAGCATGGGGAGTGAAGTTACTTTCCCTGTACAAACAAGAAGAGCGAGAGAGCAAGCACATGGCAGAAATGGACTTAGCACTTAAAGAGGCAAGAACTGGCAACTGCGAAAGTAGATCTTGCATAAGCGAAAACTAGTTTGGAGATAAAATATGCAATTGACAGGTAGATATCAATGGGATCTTAATGTTCTGCAAGCTGGGCAGGCAAGAAGAGGCAACTCCTGAATACGCGATGCAACTGATACCGATGAAAATGTATTAGCTGGACAATGACCTTGTGATACAGCAGTGGGGGCTTGCAGCAAGTGACGAAGTGCACTTGCTGGAAAAAGGCTGGAAACCAGTGTCTGTTCTTATCAAACTAAACCTCCAGACTGAGTTGCTAAAAAAGATGCTAATAAGTTGCTCGTCACCAGAGAAAGGAAGAGAAATAGTAAAGTCACCGTGGCTGCTTTATTCCTTGAGCCATTTCTCCCTTTGATTCAATACACCTTTACACACAAAGAAACATTTTAAATGTCGAGTGTTAAAAAGTGGCCTCGTTTTCAAATGCTGCTTCAGTCCTAGCAGTCAAAATGGCTGTGTTTCAGTGTGGACAGGAGGCTCTCCCTCCAGCAACACCCAAACAAAGCTGCTCTCCCTCCCTCTATGCTTCTGCCCACTACTGCATGCCCCATTATGTCTCGCCAGATGGGCTTGCAGAATTATAGCCTTGAAAAGTATTCCGTTATACTGGTCTACCCTGAAGATGCAAATCCTTTAATTTCTTGGAAGAATTCTATGCACTGCTTAGTCATTTTTTTCTTAAAAGACTAAAAATAAATCAGTATATGTAGTCCGTAAAACATACTGATCATGACGACAAAATCAACACACTGCACTTGTTTAATGAACTTACCTCCTTTTTTGAATTTGAACTTTACATAGTTGCTGCTTTCCACTTTCCTGCTCTTTCCTTATTCTTTTAGAATTCTGTCTGTAAGCCAGGGAACTTGTAGGTAGGAACTCTTATCTTTCAATATTTATACACTCCTTAGAAAAATTAGATGCTTTATAACATTTGCATACTATTGCTATGCTTATTGCATTTATTATTATTATTATTATTATTATTATTATTATTATTATTATTATTATTATTATTTTATCCTGCCTTTTTTATATATAACTCAAGGCAGTGAACATATCTAATGCTCCTGCCTCCTATTTTCCCCACAACAACAACCCTGTGAGGTGAGTTGGGCTGAGAGAGAGTGGCTGGCCCAAAGTCACCCAGCCAGCTTTCATGCCTAAGAACTCACATTAATTTTTTAAAAAGTCGTAAACCTATGTATTCACTTAAAAGAATCCCTTGAAGTATCATCAGTCTTACTTCCAGTTAAGTGTGTACAGAATAGCAATAAAAAATTCATTTAAAACATGAAGAGAAAAAAAATCCTCAGCCAACAAAGGAACAAGTGTTACGTTTTCTGAGTCTTTCACAAAAGAATTCAAAAAACACTCTGGGTTTATCCATGCATTATGATTAAATATCTTAAACTATTTTAAAAATGTGTTTTCCCCTTCCAATGAATTTATTTATTTATTTATTTAAATTTATATAACCGCCCATCTCCCCCAATGGGGAACTCTGGGCGGTTTACAATAAAATAGTTAAAACAAAATATAAACATCCCTATACAATATATAGAATAATAAATAATTCTAAATCCAGATGGATGGAATTAAAACAAAGGACATTATAAAGTTAAGGAGTTAGCCACCCCCATGAGGAGCTATCCTTTCCTCCTTCCCATGCCAGGTGGCAGAACCAGGTCTTCAGCTCTTTCCTAAAGGTCGGGAGGGAGGAGATCTGTCTCAACTCTGGGGGCAAGATGTTCCATAGAGTGGGCGTTGTCACAGAGAAGGCCCGCCTCCTAGACCCCATCAGATGGCATTCTCTAATTGATGGGGTTCGTAGCAGGCCCTCTCTGAATGACCGGGTGGGGCGGGTCGATAACATGGGGATAAGACGGTCCCTCAGGTATTCTGGTCCCATGCCATGTAGGGCTTTAAAGGTGATAACCAACACCTTGAATTGTACCCGGAAGCAAACCGGCACCCAGTGCAGCTCGCGGAGCAACGGTGTTACACGTGCAGATCTTGGCGCACCCAAAACTGCCCGCGTGGCCGCATTCTGCACCAGCTGAAGCTTCTGGATAGTCTTCAAGGGTAGCCCCATGTAGAGCGCATTGCAATAATCTACATGGGAGATGACGAGAGCATGAGTGACTGTACGGAGGGCGTCGCGATCCAGGAATGGACGCAACTGGCACACCAACCGAAGTTGTGCGAAAGCCCTCCTAGCCACGACTGCCACCTGCTCTTCGAGCAGGAGTCGTGAGTCTAGAAGGACCCCCAAGTCCCCAAGTTAAAATTTGCATTATTCCTGGCAACTAGAAAAGGGCAGAATTTGTTGTGGCCTGTGGTTCTAGATATATCTATGGTGTGTTTGGAGTACTTGAAAAGCAGGATATAAAGCTGCAGAATCCGTCAATCAATAGATGAGCTGCGGTGTTGTTGAAGGAAGCTCAGAAAAGACAGATTCTAAACAGCGCTTCTCCATCCCCCCCCCCCCCTTTTCACAATCTCGTTAAGAAGGAAAGAACAGGATGGCCGCCTTCACAGTATTGCATCCCTCTGGACGCAGCCGCCCCTGACTGGCTGGTGGGCTGTGGAGCAGATCGCCCTGGGAAGGGGAGGGCAGCGCTCTCCTTGCCGAAGGCTGGTTTAGGCAGAGGCGGGGCTGCCAGTGCTTCGGATCTCCTGCATCGGCAGGGGTGGACTAGATGCCCATCGAAGCCATGAGCCAACCCCACCGACGGGGATTTGCTCGCTGGAGCCGAGGCTGAGCAAATCTGCAAACATTCCGACTCCTGCTCGGAACTCGTCGCACCAAGTAGCGGGATGCAACCACGGCAAGGGAAGCAAACTCCAGAAGCGACAGACTTGTCGGGGAAAGTCAAAACGGGTACCAGGCTCAGCTTCCTCAGGATTTGAGAACCCTACTTTCTCTTATTTAGTGCTGAATAATAATAACACCCCCCCCGCCGTCCCAGCTCCCCGGCTTAGTAGAGATTCACCTTCCCTGCGGTCCGCTTGTCACTCGGAAACTCTACCTCTTTTGCGTTAGATCAAACGCTGCGCCCGAGTCTTTCCGAAAGTTCCCGATAGCTAACGGATGTGTCCGAGATCGGATACGGGGAAAGACGAGCATATCCGGAACAAGACGAACGATGTTCGGCAATCCAAAACGCACGAAGGCGACATTGAAGCGGAATTCGGTGAGAAGCCATCATGGCGGACCAGATCGCGGAGCTCCGGGCGGATGGGATTCAGAAGCGGTTGGTGCAGGAAGGTCGGGGACCGACGCCTGATTATCAAGATGGTACCAAGGTGAAAAAGATCGTGCATGGGTCTCAGAAATAACGGAACCGGGCCGACAAATGCGCATGCGCCAACAGGAAGGAAAGAGTTACTGGCTAGACTAAAATGCGCGTGCGCGATGGGTTGTGGACCTGGGCGAGTGGGGACGGAAAGGGCGGGAGGCCCCGTGAGCGATATGGAATGTTTGATGCCGATTTGTCTCCTACTCCTTTGCTATGCCTACGTAAATAAGCTGCTATCCGTCCGTCCTTCCCACTTTGAATACTGATAAATCTGGTCAGCTCAGTGTCATCCCAGTTGGTTAGCGAGAATAGTAGTCCAGCACATTTAAAGGACACCAAATTGGGGAAATCAGGGGTAAGCAAGGGAGGTTTTCCTTCCTGTAGATAGAAATGGAGAGTCAGCAGCCCTCTCGATGTTGCTGGACAATTCCAGCATCCCTCACCAGAGGCTCTGCCGGCTGGAGCTGGTTAAGTAAAGGTAAAGGTAAAGGTTCCCCCCCCCCCCGCACATTTGTGCAGTCGTGTCCGACTCTAGGGGCCGGTGCTCATCTCAGTTTGTTAGCCAAAGAGCCAGCGTTGTCCGAAGACGCTTCCACGGTCATGTGGCCGCATGACGCACGCGGAACGCTGTTACCTACCCACCGAAGTGGTACCTATTAATCTACTTGCATTTGCATGCTTTCGAATTGCTAGGTTGGCAAGAGCTGGAGCTAGTGCGGGAGCTCACTCCACACGCAGGGCTAGGGATTCGAACCTCCGAACTTGCAATCTTCCGATCAACAAGCCTGGCGTCTTACCCGCTGAGCCACCACACCCCTGGTTAGGGTTAGGAGCTGGTTAGGGTTACAAAATTAGAAAGGCCACAGGTGGCCCGGCACCAGAAGGCTGCCCCTGCTGAATTTAGGAGGGATTTTCAGGTCCCTCATCTGGCTGACCTTGTCTGGGTTTGGATGCTAAGCTGCATTGGGCCTGGTTACTACTAGGACGGAAGAACACCCCCCCCCCCCCCGGAGGATCAGGGCTCCACACCAAACTGGGAAGTAAAAAAAAAAAGAATCCTGGGAGAAATTAGTGGCAAGCCAGTTTTGTCACATGGCCAAGAAAATGATGGATGTAGTTACCAAGAGTTGACCTCAATTTGAAGGCACATTTACTTTTGTTGTTCATTAATCTCAAGATCATTTCACGCAGATTAGCTTCCCTTTAGTTTCTTCTTTGCATGCAAATCTAGGTAACTGAAATATGAGCTATCAATCGAAGAGAATATTTGTAGCTCAGGATTGAACTGTGGAGTCCTTGGTGCTCTCTGAGCCTTGTTTTCTTGCAGACGTTTCATTGCCAGGCTAGGCAACATCTTCAGTGCGAAAAGGGAGTGGGACTTGCTCTCTGTTTATATACCATGGCTTGTCCTGCTTGTGTTGGTGGGGTTGTTGTTCTCTCCTTGGTAGTTTCTTGATTGGGCTGCTGTTTGCTGCTTGGTTGATTGACTGAGTTAATAGTTCCTTGATTAGGGTATATTGTGCTGTTTGATTGTTCCTCTGGTGCTAATCCTGGTGTTAATCTTTGCATATCTGGGTGATGATTGCTGGCAAGGAGGTGTTCTGGTCTTTTGGCTTTTCTATTGTCTATTATGAATGGTATGTAAATGTTGTTTACCTCTATGTGTCTGTTGATGGCTGCTTTGTCTGAGTGCCAATCTTCCAGGAATTCTCTAGCGTTTTTGGATTTGGCTTGGTTTAAGATGCTCACAGTTTCCCAGTTGAAAGTATGGTTAAGTCTGTCTATGTGTTGTGAGATTAAGGAGTTTTCATCATGTCTTCTGACTGCTAGTTGGTGTTCGTGGATGCGTTCTGCTAGTCTTCTGCCGGTCCATCCTACATAGTGGCTGTTACAGTCCTTACACTGTATGTTGTAGATAACTCCTGTTTTTTCTTCTTGGGCTACTGGGTCTTTTGGTTTACTTACGATGTTCTGAAGGGTTTTGGTTGGTTTGTGTGCTACGGTGATGCCGTGTGATTGTAATAGTCTATTACTAGTTTCTGAGATGTTTCTGATGTATGGCAGTGTAATCCTTTTCATAGCTTCTGTTGGTTTTGCTGTGGTGGGTTGAGTGGTCAGGCACTTTTTGATAAAGTTGCGTGGGTATCCATTTTGCTGGAAGATGCTATATAAATGGTCTGTTTCCTTTTTCTGGTGTTCTGGGTTGCTGCAGTGCGTTTGTGCTCGTCTGAATAGTGTTCTTACATAGCTCCTCTTGTGGGAAGTTGGGTTATTGCTTTTTTAGTGGAGCACTTGGTTAGTGTGGGTAGATTTCCAGTAGACTTGTGTTTCTAGAATGCCATCATTTCCTCTACTGATGAGGATGTCCAAGAAGGGTAGTGTGTTGTTGGTTTCTTACTCCCTTGTGAATTTTATTCCTTTGAAGATGTTGTTGATGGTTTCATGTGTTTCTTCCAGTTGATCCTTTTTTATTATGACAAAGGTGTCATCTACATACTGGATCCATACTTTGGGTTGTATGTGTGGGAGTGCTATCCTTTCTAGACGTTGCATTACAATCTCTGCTATGAGTCCTGAGAGTGGTGATCCCATAGGTGTTCCTTTGATTTGTTGGTATATTTGTCCATCAAACTGAAAGGTGGTGAGGCAGAGGTCGATGAGGTCCATGATTCTGGGTATTTTGATCTTGGTGTATCAATATCGATTGGTATCTAGTTAGGTCAGGTGTGTTACGTAGAACTGCTGCCATGGATTCAATCGCTAGTCCTGGATCTATGGATGTAAAGAGTGCAGTGACATCAAATGACACCATAAATTCATCTTCATCTATCTTTTAGGTTTTTGATTTTCTGGAGGCACTGTAGTGGGGAGTTGATAGAGTATTCACTCTCCTCTGTGAGATGCCCAAGTTTTCTTGTAAGTTCTTTAGCTATGTTGTATGTGGGGGTCCCTGGTAACGATACAATTGGACAGAGTGGTATGTCGGGTTTGTGTACTTTGGGGCGTCCGTAGAAACGTGGGAAACCTACTTTCAGTTTGATGGACAGATATAGAAAAGAAATGCAGTATTTTGGTTCCAAAGCTGGAACAGATGTGGGTGTGCATGCCATACCTGTTTGCACTTCCTTAAAGAAGCCACCTCTTTTCCAGGGTCAGTACAGTAGCAACGTGATCAAAGAAAAATATGCATTTGAGTTAAATAGGGTACAACATGGTGCTTCGGAGTGGGCATGGACACCCTGCCTCGGTTACATTCCAATGTGTATTTTCTTGAAATCATGAGGCTACCAGGAGAATTCAGAAGATGAAGGTTCTTTAAGGAGGTGCTGACTGGTATGGGGTTGCAAAACTATGTCTGCTTTGAAGCATCTTTTCAGCTTTGGAGCCGGAGCGCTGCACAATCCCAGTCATGTTTTCACCTTCACCGAATGATCTGTGTCTTCGCGATGTGGTCAATTCTATCTTAAGGCAACATCATTGAACTCCATACTGGAAATGAGTTAAAATACCTGACATGGTCTGTTCTGGTAGATCAGTGGTGGAACTTACTCACTTGCTCTGCTTCTGGTTCTCTTCAGGTTACTTTCCACTATCGCACAATGCTTTGCAGCTCAGATCAGAAAGTACTAGATGATAGTCGTGCTCTGGACAAGTCTATGGAGCTGATCATTGGCAAGAAATTCAAGCTGCCTGTCTGGGAAACCATCTTGCACAGCATGCGGGAGGGCGAGGTGGCTGAATTCTTGTGTGACACAAAGGTATTTCCCAGGCCTGCTTTTGGGAAGACCCTGGAGGGAATTCGTACAATCCTAGAATGTAAGGTTGGGAGGGGCTTGGGGATCATTTAGCCCAACCCCCTGCCCAGTGCAGGAATCCACTACTGCAGCGTCCCAGATAGATGGCCATCTCAACACTTCAGTGAAAGGAATTCCATGTCCCTGACAGTCTGTGCCACTACTGAACTGATCGTACTGTTAGAAAAGTTTCCTTGATATTCAGCTGAAATCTACTTCCTTATGATTGAAACCCATTATTTCTTATCCCGGAACAGCTCTAAACAACTTTGCCCCATTTTCTGCAGGAAACGCTTGAAGACAGCTGTCAGATTTCCCCACAACCTTCTCTGGGCTAAACATGTCTACCACCTCCAACTGTTCCTCATAGGTTTTTCCTTCCAGGCCATTTATCATCTTGGTTGCTGTTTTCTGGACACCCTTGTTTGTCAGGGTCCTCCCTAAAATGCAGTGCCCAAGAGTGGACACACTATTTTAGGTTTGGTCTGACTAATACAGAATAAAGAGGAACCATGACTTCTTTGATGCATGTATACATCTTTGTCCCTTACGGAGTAAAATGATGTAAAATCTGTATATGCAACTTTGCCCCTTACAGATTAAAATTGTGCAAAGGAAAGCAGCAAGTTCTTTAGCCTGCATGATGTACATGGAATTACAGTTTTGCAGTGCAGAACATCAGTGAGTGTTAGAAGTAGGAAAACAGCCCCTTCCCAAATTCTTCTGTTGTGGCTCAGGCATAAAGGGACCTTGATCTGGTGTTGACTCTGGCATGAGTAAAGGAATGCTGGATTTCCTCCTTTCAGAACATGCACTGGCCACTCATTTTTCCTAATTGGGGAAATAGATGTGTGTGTGTATGTGTGTGTGTGTGTGTGTGTGTGTGTATGTATGTATGTGTGTATACACACACACACACACACACACACACATACACATACTTGACTGTGCCATTTTTCTCCCCCTTTTCCTGCTTCCCCAGCATGTGGTCTTATATCCGATGGTGTCCAAGAGCCTGAGGAACATCGCAGCTGGGAAAGATCCACTGGAGGGACAGCGACATTGCTGTGGCATTGCCCAGATGCACGAGCACCATTCGCTGGGCTACCCAGACCTTGATGAGCTCCAGCAGAACCCCCAGCCCCTCATCTTTGCCATTGAGGTGCTCAAGGTGAGGGGGAAGGAAAGGTGAGGTCCTCTGGGCTAGACAGAATCAGAAGGGTGATCAGGCTTCACACCTTTGGGAGTCTCTTACCTACACAAGTGTATGGCTGCACAAAGCAAGGAGAAGGCAGATGCCTTCAGACAGAAGTTGGGATGGCTGTGGTGTGGCTTAGTCTTTTTCCTGGCACAAGCACGTGAGAGAATTCTATCATCTTTTCAATGGGACTCATTTTAAGGGAGAAAGGCAGCATGCTTTTTGCCATCCTACAGAAGGAAAGAAGCTGCCTGAAGCAATGCAAGTCCTCCTCTTACCCTGCACCAACTTCTTCAGTTTTGTCTGAGACCGCTTTTTAATTATTTTACTCATTTGTTAGATACATGCATATCTCACCTTTCCTCCAGGAGGTCAAGGCAGCATACCCAGCACTCCCACATCCCATTTTACCCCACACTAACTTCCCTGTGAGATAGGCTGGGACAGGCCCAAGGTCACCCAGGGGGCTTCTGTGGCTGAGAATGGACTTAAGTCTGGGTCTCCCCGGTGCCAGTCCCATGCCTGTCCCACTCCATTGCACCGGTTCTCTTCCAGTGCCTTGGAGCCTGGGGTGACCGAGTTCTTAGGGGCCTGGTTTCTCTGTCTCTGTGATCTAACCATGCTTGTTGCCTTGTGCCGCACCAGGTGGAAAGCCCTGGCACGTACCGGCAGGATCCGTGGGCCATGTCAGATGAGGAGAAGGCGAAGGCTGTGCCTCTGATCCACCAGGAGGGCAATGAGCTCTACAAGGAAGGCAAAGTGCAGGAGGCTGCTGCCAAGTACTATGATGCTATCGCCTGCCTGAAGAACCTGCAGATGAAGGTGACTGATGGCGCGGCTCCCCTGCAGCACCCCTCTCCAGCTGGGAGCCGTTTCACGAGGACACCATTCAGGGGGGCAAATGCCGAGTCAGGGAGGGATTTTCACTCTAGGCTAAGCAGGAAGCCTAACTCACTTTCATTGTGCAGGTACAAATGTGGTCATGTTCATATTAGGTCATATTAACGATCAAATTAGGCCATGTTCACAACCAGCTAAAGCTTGGCCTGATGCAGAACAATTTCTTGCCCTTGATTCAACAAGTCCTCTGAGGCAGAGCTTCCATGAGACTTCTTCCGTTCAGTCAGCGGGTTCCTAGTAATGCAACGCTGGGTTTATTGTGCCTAAACCAGGGGTAGGAGTAGTGCTGTCTGTGATCACAAGTGTGCCTCCAGTTGTGTCCTTCGGGGCCCACCAAGTTCCCTATCCCACCTGAGTTTATGAAGATCATTCAGTTAAAAGGAATTGCCAAGGAAATTGGTATTCTGCAGTGCAAAGTGCATTGTTGTTGTTGTTGTTATTAGGCAACAAAGCCTTTGGGCCCAACAGAGTCCCTGGGATCGTAGCATCCTGGGTGGCTAATTTGCTAATTCCTGGGCACCTAAATGGATTTGTTACCAGAAAAGTTTCCCCCGGCAGCTCGCTTGCGAATGTATGTACCTATCACATATTCTCCAAGTTCCAGATGTGCCCTCATCTGAGAAAACTTGCCTAAATGCTTCTCCGCCTGTCCCACTTTCCACATACTCACCCCAGTAAGAAGGACCCCTGCTAAACCATTTTTGCTCAACTACTCTGGGGCACTCCTGGCTCAGTTCCAATTAGAGAGAGGGATTGTGTGCCCAAGTAATTATATCAAAGCAAGAGCACTCTTCCTCACTCAGCCAGTATTCCCTCTGTAACATACTTTGTCAAGGTACGCACGATTCTCTCTTCATCAGGTCATCTACCTGAAAAGGCTCTTGGGCCAAATTTGATGTGATGCTAGCAGACCCGTGTGCAGGATGAAATCTGCAGCTTGTGCTTTCTTTCCCCTCCCTGGCCTATGTTTTCCCTGCAGAAATTGGTGTCTGAAATTATTTTCCTCATCACTCCATCTCAAGATGGGATGCAGTCCTTGTCAGAGAAAGATAGACTGGCAGTTTTGTGTTGGAAAGGTTCAGGTTCTCCCTCCTATTTGCCGCATCGTCCGTCTCTCTTCCCATTTCGTAAGGCAGAGTTTTCCAAACTCTGTGTCGGGACACGTTAGTGTGTCGGCTCCAGTGTCTGGGTGTATCGCGGCTGCTGCTGCCTCCAAACCTGCTGTGATCTGCTGTGATTCCACGCAGGTCCTGGTGCCTGCCTTGTGCCCTGCTGTAAGAGTGTGTCACGAAATGATGCATGTCTAAAAAGTGTGTCACCAACATGAAAAGTTTGGAAAGCTCTGTCGTAAGGACTTGACCACGTGTGGATTTGACCTTGCTGCCACCACAAGCAGTTCTGTCCCAGGCCAGCCTACAAGGGTTCTAGTCTGTGGGGCAGACCTTGCCACAACTCACAACCCAGACCTTTTGTGACCTTTCTCTTGTTCCATGCCATAGGAGCAGCCAGGATCTCCAGACTGGATCCAGCTGGACCAACAGATCACTCCTTTGCTGTTGAATTATTGCCAGTGCAAGCTGCTGAGTAAGGAGTACTATGAGGTGTTGGATCACTGCTCTTCCATTCTCAACAAGTACGAAGGTAAGGAGGCTTGTGCGCTACAGAGGAGCCACAGTGTGTTTGAAGGGTAGAGAAGACTAAAGTGTGGCTGAAGCATCTAATGGGGAGGAGAAACATCAAGGCTGAAACCAGAGCAGGCCATCAGGTGGCCTTGGCATCAGGCCGTGGGGCCTGCCTGGGTTACTCAAGTGGCCACTTCCCCACCCAGATAACGTCAAGGCCTACTTCAAGAGAGCCAAGGCTCACGCCGCCGTCTGGAATGCAGCTGAGGCTCAGGCCGACTTTGCCAAGGTTCTGCAGCTGGACCCATCGCTGGCCCCGGTGGTAACGCGGGAGCTTCGCAGCTTGGAGAGCCGCCTGCGTGCCAAAGAGGACGAGGACAAGCTCCGCTTCAAAGGCATCTTCTCCCAGTAGTCCTTGGACCGGCTGCTGAGGCTCTTGCTCAGGACAGCTCTGGCTTTCCTATTGGAGCCCCGGGGTGAGGCTGTGTAAATGACGTGTGTGGCTCCTTGTCAGGGCTAGCGTATCCCCACCCTCCACGCTGATGTTGGAGGGATCCAGCTTTTCTTGCCAACAGAGGCTGTGCTCTCCGTGCCAATAGCACTATTTGCGACTGCCAAAGTATGTGAGATATGGCGGGAAAGCCTTTCTGATTCTCCAGGCCAAAGGCAGGGTGGAAAGCACGCCCAGAATGTGTCTGCCCATTAGGTGTGTGCCTCTTTCTCCCATGATTGATTTTTTCGCCTGTTCCTCCGCACATGGTGCCTCTTGGTCATCTGAGCACAAGGAAGGAAACTTTCTTCCTGGGCTGATGCATTATGAAAGGGCTGGCAGAAGCTACTGGCGGAAGGGTTTGCTTTGGATCGAGGCTTCTCTTCCATTTCCAATCTCCTTCCTGCTGCTGGAGGAAAGGCCAGGCATAGGAGCATCTGATGTCTAGAAACAGCAGTGGCTTCCATGTCTGAGATGTGGGCAGGAGAGAAGGGGGTGCCAGTAATGGCAGTACTGAGCGGGGATGGCCTCTGGAATGCCTTCCCTGCTCCCTCCCCATGGAGTCACGCAAGCACACGCCCCATCTCAGTTAGGCATCCTTTCCCAGCTCCTTGCTGCTGCTTGGCTGTGGGATTATACCCGGCAATCCCGCCCTGCCCCTCTCCTTTATAAAAGAAGCTTAGAGAGCATCTCTGTGCAGGTTAAGAAGGGAACGCAAAGCATATCATATCTGAGAGGAAAGACAGTAGCTCACATCTGCTGCAGTGAGGTGGCTGTGCTGGCAAGCTATCCTCAGCTCACCCGTGGGTAAAGAATCCTGTGCCAGCCGGGTGTGAGTTGAAGAGACACGTGTCGCCTGTCGCCTTCCAGCCTTGGATTGGTGCTGCTGCTGCAGTTTGCCTGCCAAGGGACTCTTGAGTTCCCGCCCAACACTACCTGGTTTTGGTACAGAAGAGAGAGGGTGGCCTGGCGGATGTTGCTTCCTAAGTAAAATAGGCTGAAATCTCCCCTTCCTTCTCTCGGTGGAAGCCGTAGGAGCAAAGGTGATGTTAGCTCAGCTACCCCATCTATTTATTGGAGCAGCGTATTGTACTCCTCTCAATAGCCTCTGGCTGCTTTGGAAATCTCAGCCACCAAGTCATTGCGTCCTGAATGCCAACTTTCCTTCCATCAGTAGCCGTTACTGGCAAAGCAGCCCTGGGGCTTAGGTTTTGTTCTGAATGTTATCCTTCAGCAGAGCGAGAGAGGGCGGCCGGGCCCCGAGCCCTTCATCCCTTTACAGAAACTGGCTCTCAGCTTGGGCTGCGGAGTGGTTGTCAGTGCCTCCCTCAAAACGGAAAGCTCTGTGGCCGAGTTCCCCCAGGGTGTGCTATGCGCTGGCGGAACTGGGGGGAGATTACCTTGCTGGATTTAGCCCTGTGGACGAGAAAATGCCCACTACTGCAAGCTGGGGCCTCACTACTCACTACTGTTTGTTTTTGATAGTGCAGAGTAGTGGCTGAGAATGAAGGTCCCACGCAGGAGCTAGGCTTCCCGGTTCCACTCCCCATTCCCAAGTAATGGAGAATAGTGGTGTTTTGCTGCTGCTGCTCAGGGGGTTACCTTTCAACCCCTCCCACAAACATTCTGTGGCAGCTTTTCCAGTCTAGGATCAAAGACTGGTTGGTGTGTGTGTGTGTGTGTGTGTGTATTGGTTGCAGCCAGGAGGCAGAGTGGAAAATGTTTCTTAATAAGACCAGAACAGGGACGTGTCTGGGGAGTGCAGCCTTCCATAACGGGGCTCTCTAGCTGAGTTTGGACTGCCTTTGGGAATCGTATCCTGAGGACCCAAATGAGGAAGCTGGGCTATGCAGAGTAGGATAGTAACTTTTTTTTTGTTTCCTGGGGTGGATGAGATTGATTGCTGTTTCCTAGTGGCACCAGGACAGGGATGTAATGTTGTTTCCTTCCATTCTGCCGCCTCAAAATTTCTACTGCCAAAGCCATCTGCAAGTCTCTCCAGACTAGCTATAGATCTGCAAGCTGTCAATTCACCAATTGTTATCGCTAAAGTTGTTCAGAATTTTCATCACCTTCTTTAAGGGCCATGAATTAGATCTAGTCTACGTGTATTTCTCCCGCTAAATTGCAGGGGACTTCATCATGATTTAATTTTTACTTTTATTTCAGAGGGCCCCCAAATTCAGATAAACTAATCAATCCAATCCATGGCTCCTTGGAAGAAAATAGACCTGGTTTCCCTGTGCATTTCCCAAGTGTTGGTAAAGCAATGCATTTGTTTAGCTAGAGCTGCTCTCCAGATGTTAGTTCTTGGCTGCTATTTGCTGTGCCTTTTTTTGTGAGCTGTTGTAGAATAAAAGGTATGCTTCAATAGCTTCTAGACCAGAGTTGCCTGGCTGGGATGATGATGTTGTTTGTGGGTGCATCTTCACAACTATAGGGATGGCCAGTAATGGAAATGAGAACCCGTGACCAAAGTGTTACTCTCATAATCAAAAGCCTCCACATGCTAGCAGAAGGCAACATGTAACTGCCCAGTTCAGATTAAAAGAATATTTTCCTCTCAGATATTATCTGTAGGGCTGAGACTACGTGGCTTCTTTAACAATATGTTCCATCTCTCCCCTTAATAAACTAACTTGTCTTGCTTGATAGTGTTGCCATTAGCAAAGGCACCTTCCCTTTCCACAGGACTGTCTTCCTGTCTGCACATTCCTGTATCAATAGCTAGCAGTCTTTCAGGGAAAACGAGAGGCAACCAGATTAGAAGCGAAATACGGGGGCTGAGACCTGTCCAGTGCGTTTTGTTGTGCCTTGCATGGCTTAGGAACTTGCTCCCCTGTTAGTTTAGCCTGGTACGTGCCTCCCAGGTGGAGGCGTGACAGAGAACACCACGAGGTGCACATTCCCAGGATTGTTTTTGCAGCCTTGCCATTCATTTCAATACAGTAGACTATGACTGTTCACATTAAAAAAAATCCTCTTGCAGAAGAATGATAAAGTTCTATTGTGATTTAACCGATTACAGTAGAGTTCTGTACAAAAAATGTTAGTGGAAAGATAATAGAACAGAGCTTTCCAAACTGTGTGTCAGGACACGGCTGCAGTGTCTGGGTGTGTCATGGCTGCTGCTGCCTCCGAGCCCTGCCAGGATTCCGCGCAGGTCCTAGTGCCTGCCTTGTGCCTGGCTGCCTCCAAACCTGCTGAGATTCCGCACAGGTCCTAGTGCCTGCCTTGTGCCCTGCTGTAAGAGTGTGTCACAAAATGATGCCCTGCTGTAAGAGTGTGTCATGAAATGATGCATGTCTAAAAAGTGTGTCACCAACATGAAAAGTTTGGAAAGATCTGTAATAGAAGCTTGAAATTTCTGGAGTGCTCATCCTAGGGCCTGTTTTATCTATTTTGCTTTGAGCTGCCACTGATAAGAGCATTCATAATGTTCTAAGAACTTACGAAAAGGTATAAAGAAAAGTTGAGACATGAATTAGAAGTTACGGTCCAGTTTAATTGGATGAGGCCTGAACCCGTTCCGGAGCTTAGATGGGGGCTTAGCAAGTCATATGGGAAATCAACATAAATATGGCATTTTAAGTAAGCGTGTGCTAATCCTTCTTCCCCTGGAAGTGATTTTTTTTAATTACAAAGACATGGCCCACCAGCTTAGGGAGAGCTTCTTTAATAGCCTCAGCCAAATCCTGATCGCAAAGCATTTTCTATCAAATTTT
The DNA here is from genome assembly GCA_023362775.1 of Charina bottae. Classification (NCBI taxonomy): domain Eukaryota; kingdom Metazoa; phylum Chordata; class Lepidosauria; order Squamata; family Charinaidae; genus Charina; species Charina bottae. Next base: position 203,339,698 of record JALMGJ010000001.1, read on the forward strand.
AATTAGATGTAATAAATGTTTTGGAGTGTATACGTTTGTGAAGAAGCAGTGTTAGTCATGAAGAAAAGATCACGAGAAATGAGTAATTTCATTACAATTCAAACCAAGTCTGTAAACAAAAACTAAAGGAAAATAATTATGCAATCAATAATTTATTAAACCTCCATTTTGTAAAGCCAGTTACAAATTAAACAAAGAAGTGCAGAAACAAATCTGCAATACAATTAATGTCTGTTACATTCCCAATTGGGTTTTAGCTGCCTGCAGCAACCCACAAGCCAGGATATAGCAGTAGTATTGCAGGTTCAAGGGAGCAGAGGAATATGCTGAGGAGACCGAAGTCCAGGCTTCCTCCAAGTGGTGCCCTCCACATCTGTGGAAACTAATTGATACCCTCCACTTTACAACATGCCAGCTGCACTGACTGGAAATTCTCGATCCATTAGGAGGGCACTTGGTTGAGGAAGGCTGTCCTAGTCAGTGTATTGGACCAAAAAATAAGATCAAGTGTCTCTGTTCAACTTTCAGAAACTGAAAAGCGGCAAGAAAGGGGAACTGAATGGGACTTAGTCTGGCATTAAGGCAATGTCTATAGAGAGATGAATTGTGATGTTTAGGTCCAGCCTGACTGATGCAATTACATTACATGCCCAGAATATTTGGGGGTGCCCCTAACTGTTTCTCCTTTGTGGCAGAGAATCTCTCTAAAAAGATGGCAATTGTGATCATGTTAACAGGACCTTTCTTCATGTGGTCATGGTCCCACATTTGCAATCCCAGGGACAGGAGGGGAGGGAAGGGAAGGTCACTGCTTGGGAAATCCTTTGCAAAGGTCCATTTTCTTTGGATTCTGGGAAGCCTGGATGTTCCACTTAGACATTTCCAGAAGATGGTAGATGGATATCTCTAGTTCAGCATTCCTCAGCCTGGGGAACTCCAAGAGCTGAAGTTCACACATCAGGAGGAAGCCCAGTTTGGGAGATGTTGCTTAGCTGTATTAGGAGTGGGAAACTTGAGGATTTTCTGGGATGGGAAACATTTGTACTATGCCAGAAAGTAATTACCAATGCAGGATTGGGCAGGGGCACACAATTCAAGAGCCTGGATGTCTCAATTATATTTAATAAAATCCTGACCCTTAAAACTGTGAAAGAATACTTACATTGGAACAGAGGTTAGATAACGTTGTGCTCTCCAGACACTTTGATTCTTCTTCAATCCCAGCCACCATGGCCAGTAGAAAGGGACTGGGGGAGTTCCAATCCAAAGCATCTGGACAGCACAGGGTGAGCCAGATTTTCATACTTTGAGACAGGAGCTTCATCTTGTGCCCAATTTCTTCTATTTCTTGTTGCTACCAAACCCAGATAAATTAGATCTAAAGATAAGCCTGTTTATTTTGCACAAATTGTATTGAGGGTTCAGAGCTTCTCTTTTCTTAGTAAGGAATTTGGAGTATTTTATTACAGTATTTCATTTAGGGTTTTTAAAAAATATTTTCAGTGCAAGTGAACCAATGCGCTATTTTCCTACACAAAGCACATTTAACCTTAGCCTGAGAGCATCTTTCTCCAGCCTGGCACCCTTTAGTTGTGTTGAGTTACAATTCCATCAACATATCTGGGAGCCATCAGTCCAGAGGAGGATGTATTCAGGCTAAGGTTAGAGTAGAAGTCCATTCTTTCTGTCCATCTTAACACCAATTCTTCCCATTGCTTATATATGATGGCAGTGCAGAAAAACAAACATTTTAAAAATATAAAGTCCAAACTCCTTGCCAAGGAAGAAAGAGAACTGCAGCATACAGGATACAAAATTTGACTTTATCCTCTGAATGAACCAGATAAGTGTTTTCCCATCAAGTGGCACTTCCCCAAACATGCAGCATGAAAAGTTATGAAGGACTTGAAGAAGGAACAGTGCCGTGTAATTACATTTATGCAGCCTTCTGACAGCTGATCTCCCACGGAGCAGCAGTCCCAAGCCTCGGTAAGTACATCCATGCCCACTGAACATGAAGCTTCTTATAGAAGTAGTACTGAAAACTGATTGGGAAGTTTTAAGTCATCAACTTGAAGCCCACTGGTGATGGTAACAGTCTTGCAGAGATGAAGTCTGTTCAGATGTAGCAGCTCATTCCTGAGGAATCACCTGCTCCACCCAATGCAGAGCTAACAAAAGAACTTCCATTTCTTCCCGATGTGGAATTCTTGCTGGTACTGGCTTAGCAACTCTCCTGCTGCTTTTATTGCAGAAAAGGTCTTCGTATGATGATCTTTTGGGCAAAGATGGCTCTTGCTTTGTCCTTGCAGTAAGATCTGTCCCACAAGAGTGGGCTCAGGGAAAGCCCACATAACACTGCCTCAGGTTACTGGCCTGTGTGGTGGTAATTTTAATTATGAAAGCTCTGGATGTTCAACCCTATCCCTTTGTGCGTCCCTCAGGCAATATGCTGGAAGGAGAATTCTGGAGTAATGTTGTTTTCTTACAAAAAGAATCTGCTACAAATCTGGCTGAGTCACAGCACGTGTCTTTCTCAGTGGCTCAATTGACTGCAAACCTAATCACCTTATCCAGATACTTGCATGGCTGTCCAAGCTGGTGGCTGATCTGATGCTACAGCATTTCTTCACAATCATGTTGATATAGGCCTTCATGATCTTAATTATTTCTCCTACCTGATGAAATAAGAGGAGAGGATAATCAGAACCCTTTAGGAGACTAGGAAGCCACTGCGGTTTCTCATACTGTCCAAAGACAAGTTGAATACATATTTTGCAAATCAACGTTCTAGACCAGGGCTTTCCAAAGTTTTTCCCGCGGTGACTGGCGTTGGTGTGTCGCTGTGGGAAAACCCGGAAGTGCGGCAGCGTGCAAAAACCCGGAAGCGCTGCTGCTGCTTTCGGGTTTTGCGCACTGCAGTTGGTGTGTCGCCGTGGGAAAACCCGGAAGCGCTGATGATGATCAGCGCTTCTGGGTTGTGTGGCGACACACCAGACTGTGTGTGGTGACACACTTTTGTGTCGCGACACACAGTTTGGAAAGCTCTGTTCTAGACCGTGGTTGAAATGTAAGCCTACAATGCACAATTTAGCATTCCCCAGATGTGCACTGATCTGTAGCATCCATAATTTCCAATAAGCATAGATAACAATTGTGCTGGCTGGAAATAAGGGAAGATGAAATTCAACATACATGTGGAGGTATCAAAGTGGCTTAATCAAGTAATCAGTTAAAGCAGAGCTTTCCAAACTTTTCATGTTGGTGACACACTTTTTAGACATGCATCATTTCGTGACACACTCTTACATTAGGGCACAAGGCAGGCACCAGGACCTGCGCGGAATCACAGCAGGTTTGGAGGCAGCAGGGCACAAGGCAGGCACCAGGACCTGCGTGGAATCACAGCAGATCACAGCAGGTTTGGAGGCAGCAGCAGCTGCCTCACACACACCCAGACACTGCAGCCGACACACTAACGCAGGGGTCGGCAAACTTTATGCCGGGAGCCATTTTGACATGCTCGTGCACATTTTGAAATGCTCGAGAGCCAGGGGGCGGGGTTTGCGGGCAGGGGCCAATCGCGTGGAAGGGGGCGAGGTTTGCGGGCAGGATCCAATCGCGTGGAAGGGGGCGGGGTTTGGGGGCGGGATCCAATCGCGTGGAAGGGGGCGGGGTTTGGGGGCGGGATCCAATCGCGTGGAAGGGCTGCGCTTGGCCGGCCGCCCCGGCCCTCGCTCACCTTCCATGGCCGGTCCTCGTGGGCTGCCGGTGACGCTCCCGTCGCGCTGCACCCCAGCTCTCCAAGGCCGGGGCCACCCGCAGCCGCCCACACCTCGCGCACAGCCCGCGGGGCTCTCTGCCGCTCCCTTCGACGGAGGAGGGACCGGCGTGCCTTGGGAGCTGCTGCTGGCGGCATGTCTGGGTGAGGCGCGCGGGCGGAGCTGCCCGTCTGGCACTTGGGCGCTCCCGAGCCTCTTCCCTTCTCCCTCGGCACGTTCGGGCGTTGAGGCCAGGCAAAGCCAGGCGGTCGCGCAGGGGCGAGGCGAGGAGTCCCGCTCCTGCGCCTACCGCCACATCTGTCCGTTCCCGGCCTCTCTCCCCATGTCCGGCGGGTGCCCATGCCAGAATCCCCTTGACCCGGAAGCAGCGACTGCTCGGAGGGCCCCAGCGAGAAGAGGCGCGTGATCCCCGGTGGATCCCTTCGAGGGGCCGCGGGGCTTCCCCGCTTTCCTCCCAAGGAGGCCTCGACGGCGCACCCTCCCGCCCCATCAATCCCCCCACCCCGCCGTTCGGCGTCCTCTCCCCCCGCTAACCCGAGCCCTGCGGCGGCCAGGGGAGCCGAGCCAGGCTCTGTTCCGGCGGGGCAACTGTAGTGACCGGAGGCGGCCAAGGGGAGAGCAGGCGGCTTCTCTTCACAGTGACTTTATTAGAAAGGGCAGTCCTTTATTTCGGAAGGGGGAAAGGAAGAATGGAAGGGCTGAGTCGTCCTAGTGGCGCCTCGTTCTTCCTGCCAGAGATCTCGCCAAAGCGAGTGTTGCTTCTGAAACTAGTGCGATATTAGGGGGCTCCACCGCGCACGCTCCTTCATCCCCAGAAGACGCCAGAGGCTGAAAGGATGTGGCAGGAACGGCCCTGGAAAGCGGGGCCTGCGGAGCGCCACCTTTGGGGAAGAGGGTCCAGCCAGCGAGCAATGGCGGCGCCAGAGTTTTCGCCGGAGCGGCTGGCGTGCTGGCTGGCCGAGGCATCCAGGCGCTGGGCAAGGGCGCAGGCCCGGGACGCGAGCAACCCGCCTTGGCGCTCCTGGAGAAGCGGCCGCGGGAGGCCCGCCGGGTGCACCCTCTCGCCCCATCAATCCCCCCACCCCGCCGTTCGGTGTCCTCTCCCCCCGCTAACCCGAGCCCTGCGGCGGCCGGGGGAAGCCGAGCCAGGCGCGGGTGCAGCGGGGCCCAGCGGCACGCTGAGGGCGAAGAGCCGCCTGCTCTCCCCTTGGCTGCCTCCGGTCGCTACAGTCGCCCCGCTGGAACGGAGCCTGGCTTGGCTCCCCCGGCCACCGCAGGGCTCGGGTTAGCGGGGGGAGAGGACGCCAAACGGCGGGGTGGGGGGATTGATGGGCGAGAGGGTGCACCCGGCGGGCCTCCTGCGGCCGCTTCTCCAGCAGCGCCAAGGCGGGTTGCTCGCGTCCCGGGCCCGCGCCCTTGCCCAGCGCCTGGATGCCTTGGCCAGCCAGCGCGCCAGCCGCTCCGGCGAAAACTCTGGCGCCGCCATTGCTCGCCGGCTGGACCCGCCCAGACATGCCACCAGCAGCAGCTCCCAAGGCACGCCGGTCCCTCCTCAGTCGAAGGGAGCGGCAGAGAGCCCCGCGGGCTGTGCGCGAGGTGTGGGTGGCTGCGGGTGGCCCCGGCCTTGGAGTGCGAGAGCGTGTAAGAGCGTAAGAGTTTGGGGGCGGGATCCAATCGCGTGGAAGGGGCGGGGGTGAGTTCAGCTGCAGAAGAGCCACACTCAAGGGGCCAAAGAGCCGCATGTGGCTCGCGAGCCGCCATTTCCGACCCTTGCACTAACGTGTCCCGACACACAGTTTGGAAAACTCTTGAGTTAAAGCTTTCTGTTCTGATACTATTGTTGCTAAACTCTTTTTTTGGGTCATTATTTTATTAGAATTCTACCTCTCTGCAAATTTTTAGTAAACACTTAAAATGTCCACTTTAGAGCTTGAGATGAGATATAAATAAAGGTATAAAAAAATTAATCTGTGTGGCTGTCATCATCCTAGAAAAGGAATTCCTCCTCTCTCACACACAAATGTATTCAGAGAAAGCTAACTGGCAGTTTTAAAAGAAAAATTTGCTCACTGTTGCTTAAAAATTCAGAAGCCCTTGCTGATCTATCCAAGATTACTCAAAGATATATTAGAAGGTCTTAGCCTGTTTCCTGCTCTGGATTTCGAGCAAATAGCAGAAGGAAAACTTGGTCTATGAAGGCCTGATGTTCTTACCAGCCATCTAACTTCCCAATTAAAGTTATATAATTAACTGCTGTACTATACACTGTCTAGCACAGCGGTTCTTAAAGTGAGGTCTGGGGGCTCCTGGGGGTCATCGAGACCCTTTCAGGGGGTCCACAAACTCAGTTTTAATTTCCAATACAGTACATATATCGATTGTTGGAGGAAAATACTGAGAGTGCCTTGGACTGCAAGAAGATCAAACCAGTCCATACTCCAGGAAATAAAGCCAGACTGCTCACTTGAGGGAATGATATTAAAGGCAAAACTGAAGTACTTTGGCCACATAATGAGAAGACAGGATACCCTGGAGAAGAAGCTGATGCTAGGGAAAGTGGAAGGCAAAAGGAAGAGGGGCCGACCAAGGGCAAGATGGATGGATGATATTCTGGAGGTGACGGACTCGACCATGGGGGAGCTGGGGGTGGTGACGGCCGACAGGAAGCTCTGGCGTGGGCTGGTCCATGAAGTCACGAAGAGTCGGAAGCGACTGAACGAATAAACAAAACATCTATCGATAGAACTAAACCAAAAAACCAAAGCTCTTTGGGGTCATCAATCTTTTCTAAGAACGTAAAGGGGTCCTGCAACCAAAGTGTTTGAGAACCACTGGTCTAGCCCATCCTGCCTTAAAAGAGTCATTCTTGAGGCTGTGTGAGTTCTTGAGACAAGAATTCCCTAAAACGTACCTGGGGGGTTTCAAAGTACATCTCTCTTTCATCCACAGTTAGCTTGAAGGTGTTGGGCTGGGGGGCTCCAAAGAAGATAATTTGCTCATACTGGAAAGTTTCCAGAGGCTTCGGCTCCCCCCGTTTGTACAGTGACACGTTCTCTGTATTGACGCTGAGCCAAAGGTCGTTTGGAAAGCCACCTTCTTTGCACTACAGGAAAAGAATTAAGAAGTGTTAGCAAACGGATGGTATAACGGAGGAAACCCCACACTGCCAAAACTGACAGGAAGTACATGAAGTATAAACAGCTCCTTTCCCCACCCCACCCTCAGGCCCCTCCAACCCTTGTCTTTTTCCATTAGTGAATTTTGCAAATATTTCTCAAAACATCAGTTGAAAAGTATTGAATAATATTAAAAGTTGCTTATTTACTCAGAAATTTTCTATGCTATCCTTTAATACAAGGACTTCACCCACAAAAGAAAAGGAAAAAGAGAGCCAGTTCTTTGGCAGATGAAATTATACAGGCCTTAGCTTGTTCTGCACTTGGTGCTGAGGGTTTCTAACCACTGATGTCACTTTTGTTTTTCATCCGTTCAGTCGTGTCCGATTCTCAGACTGCCTGGACAAGTCCCTGCAGATTTCTTGGCAAGGTTTTTCGGAAGTGGTTTGCCATTGCCTGCTTCCTAGGGCTGAGAGAAAGTGACTGGCCCAAGGTCACCCAGCTGGCTTCGTGCCCAAGGTGGGACTAGAACTCCCGGTCTCCCGGTTTCTACCCTGATGCCTTAACCACTACACCAAACGGGCTCTCATGATGTCACTTTAAGAGGCATTAAATGTGTGGGATCACAATGGGAACTTTGGAAAGGGAAGGGAGATGGGACTTGAAAGAAATGTTTTGCAAGTACAAATCTACCATTGAGGGATGTCTTTCAGAGCCCCCTCTAGCAAGCTACTAGCTCAGGTGGGTATGCCCTGTGTACCATCTAGTGCCCAGCTATAGCAACCGGACTCTCGACACACTTTCCTATCCCAACAAAAATAGTCCTTTATCCAGACAGGAAATTGGAAGTGTCTATGTTCAGAAGTGATATATTAAGAGCCACTATTGTAACTAAAGCAACAAGTTGTGAAAGAAGCCGTCCCTGGTTAAAGTCCCAGCTCAGGGTTGAACATTTTTGCAGCCAAGTGAAAATTTGAATCTGGAACTCTCCAGTTCTCTGTTGAGCTTCTTAACTTCTATATCACACAAACTCTTCAGCAAGTCATTGAAGAACGTTATCACAGGTACCTTTCTTATCACAGGGATAACATAATGCAAGATTGTTTTAAAAAGATGGCTGAAACAACTTGCATAAAGATACTTTAGAAACTGTTAACTCAAGTGCAAGTATTGTCTACATACGTTTTGAGCAAAGGGGCATAGTAGGAATTTTGAGAAAATATCACGGGCACATGACAAAATGGCAGCAATGTGGGAAGGCCAGATCACAAAATGGCTTTCATGGTGGGTACATCCAGTCACAAAACAAAAGATGAACAGGTGTTTCCAGGGGGCAAGTAACTTTCCTAAGACCCTGGTCACAAAAGGGGTTATCTGAACCTCACAATGCAAAACAAATCTAGAATCACCAACTCCGAAACATGCATACTGCATGTTCATCCCCTAGCTTCCTCCTCCTCCTCATTGCCATCCCGGTTTTCTTCTTTACCTTGTCCCTCCTTTTCTTCCTTCCTTCCTTCCTTCCTTGGCAGCTGGGAGTACTGAAAAGGCAAAACCTTTGTCTCATGCTATGTTTCCTTCCTTGGATTGTGTTTTAAGTCCATATGGGACCGAGAGCTCTAAGATGTCAGGTGGATAGAGGCCAATATTTCAACACCCCCCACAAACCAATTAACGGATTGTGGGGAAAAACACAAACATCAGGAGGACACCGGGGCTATAGGTGGAGGTATGTACACAGATAATGGTGCTCATGAGCCACACAGTGCCTTACCCACACACCTCTATGTCTCTCTCACCTCAACATCAAAGAGAGTGGAGCCATAACCTGACCATTCCTTCATGATTGCCATGTAAGCCACCATGGCCTGTTGCTGTAGCAACCCCTGCAGTTTGTTCCACTTTTCTGTTACGCTGGCCCGAGCTGCTGACAGTTCTTCTTTCACCCACATCTCTGCCATCTGCTCCTCTTCCACTTTTTGCTTCTTCACTGGGCCTGTCTTGAAGCCACGCTTCAGAGTGCCCTCCAGGAAGCTGGTCCGCCTCCTCTCCAGAGCATGGCTGCTGGAGCCACTACTCTTCATTGACTGCAGGATTTTCAACTTCAGCCGGTTCACTGGATAGATGCTATCGAGGGACCAGGAGATTTTGGAATAGTCCCCATAAAGGTACTGCAGTCTCAGTGATGCCAAGTGTTGCAGGGTCTCCTCTGGGCCTGGGAAATGGCCATCAATGAGACTTTCATGAGCCTGTTAAAGTCAGAAGTAACAATTATTCCCAGCCTTTTATATTTTATATTTGTTAGGACACTCATTTACATGGTGTCACTTTTCAAGACGTACACCTCACAGGTGATACTAGTACTAAGGCTTTGTGCAAAATGCGAGCTTGCAGCTATTATGATTAAAAACTAGAAGATGTTCAGTAAAATAAAAGTTTGCTCTAACTTTGGAATTCCATTTTATCGTAATTACAATATTCTGATTCATACCTTGTTTTCTCAGGTAATGTAGATCAATTTGGTTCGTTCACAGCAACATGCCAAAGCAGGCAAATGCTCTTCATCTCAATCTGATCCAGCCAACCGCCAACCACCTGATCTGTTCACGTAATATTTTTAACCCAGTTAGCTCCTAACCCAGTCCTTATCAATGCTCCTGGAAGCACATACTCTCACTAACTGTGTCAAGAACTACCATTTTAGGGAATATGGAATTCCCACCTACTTTTTCCAGTTCTGTCTGGGTTTTTTTATAAGGCTTCACACCAATGGAGTACAAGCAAGGCTTCATCACTTCACTGCCCCCTTTCCCACTGGCTGCCCAGAAGGCAGAAATAGGTCTGGCTTGGGCCCTTTAGCCACCTGACCTTGAGGAGGTGTGTTCTGTGCTGTTAACCTTGGTAAAAAAAGGTAAAGGTTCCCCCCGCACATTTGTGCAGTCGTGTCCGACTCTAGGAGCTGGTGCTCATCTCCGTTTGTTAGCCGAAGAGCCAGCGCTGTCCGAAGACGCTTCCGCAGTCATGTGGCCGGCATGACGCACGCGGAACGCTGTTACCTTCCCACTGAAGTGGTACCTATTCATCTACTTGCATTTGCATGCTTTCGAATTGCTAGGTTGGCAAGAGCTGGGGTGAGTGCAGGAGCTCACTCCGTCACACGGGGCTAGGGATTCGAACCTCCGAACTTGCTATCTTCCGATCAACAAGCCTGGCGTCTTACCCGCTGAGCCACCACACCCCTGTTAACCTTGGTACTGGATTCTGAAATGGAGAGACATGTTTTTCAGCCTCTTGATATCTCCAATTCTTTTTTTGTCGAGGACTGATTGGATGTGCTTTAAAAACTAGCCCAGTGTTGATTGGGTTTGGGCATTTGCTTGGCATGGCTGACAAGCCGAGGAGAGTTTAATTAAACAACCCTCAGACTATTTGGGCTAAAACAAAACCTCTCCTGTCCCATGGCTGATTAGGTTTCTCCATTTGCTCAACATGCTAAACCCATCCTTGACCCAATTAAGTTGTATGAACCCAGCTTCTTAGTCTGTCCCATGGAAGGCTTACCTGCTCAAACATAAAGGCAAATTCCACTCCCTCCTTGGGAACATTTTCAACATCCAGGAAGCAATAGAGTTTAAAATACAGCTGCCAATGGCCATCCACATCCTCTTCCATGGATCCAGAAAGTCTAAACATGGGAGGAGAGTTTGGTGACCATTTGAGTCATGGATCAAGAAGACCAAGATGTCATAGGGATGTTACTGAAAACTACTTCTTAGAACACGAAACTCAGCACATGGTACACCACTACCATTTTCACATCCCTGCAAATAGTAGTATGGAGTGGGGACAAGGAAACTTATGAGATGCTGCTGCTGCTGCTTGTGGTGAGTAACGTCAGGCATTATAGCTAATGGGGTAACGTGGCCCAGATCTAGGGAGGCCAAGAAGCAGAAAGGGCTGAAAAACACTTCCTCATCCATTTTCCAGGATACATTTGTAACCTTGTGTGAATACAGATTTAGATATATGAAGCACGGTGTTACATATGAGCCACAGCCGCCTTAGCAAGAAGCATAGACTAAATGTTTCTTAGCAAGAAACAAAAACTAAATTTAAGCAGAGAAGATGGGACCTGAGTAGGTTGTATGGGTATTTTCACACTATGGACACTCAACTTTACAGCTATGTCTTACACACCTGAAGTCCAAGTATAGTGGTTATTCCTACCTCTCAAACTTGGCCAAAACATCTGCTACAATCACCCGGCTTTCAATGGCTTTATCCACATGCTTATTGCGTTCAAAGAGGGCAAACATATTCCGACTGTCTTCCATGGCCAGCCCCCGGATCAGCTTCTCTACCACCTGGAAGTAGAGAGAGAAGGTGGGGAAGTTGAGACCGACCATGTTACTCTATCATTGTTCAACAATGGGACTAGGCTATAAGACGCGATTTGGAAAGGCTGTACACAGACTAGACAAAGGATGTCCATTTGAGGCTGAGCTTCTATGAACTGATCTGAGGATCAGAAAGGAAGGGAGAGCTTCCATTTCCAATGCTGTCACTATGAAGTAAATGCTTTCTTAAATCTTCTTTCTTGGATCAGTCAGTGAAGAGACATCAATTATAGAGTTCCTAGGCAGCCCCATCTTCCAAAAGCTGCTTGTATTCTTACCTCTCCTGCACTGGTGTGAGAATTGATAGTGATTTGACAGGAACCTCCTCCGTGGCAATAGACAGTAGTAGTCATTTCCTCCCGAGCGATAAGTGCTTGTATTTCCTCCTGGGAGGGGACAAATTCTCTGCTCTTGGTTCTCTTCAGTGAATCACTGATGAACTGAGAATACTGGTCTACTTCTGTGCCCAGAAAGAGATCTTTTACTCTGGGAAGGGAAAAGAAGAGGTACAGTGCCCTATAGCAAATTTCAATCCACAACCTTGCATCATTTGTACAGACAGAAGAGAGGCCAAACTCATCCAAAGGCCAGAGATTACTAACCACCTACGAAGATGATTATGTCATTTGTTTACTAATTCAGGCATCTCCCACCAGAGGGTATTTACAGTTTTCTGGCTACAGGACTAGTATTTCCATTTCCATTTACAGCTTCAGGGGGAAAAGGGCACAACTGTGTAATAGAGTGTTAGGAGAGGCAATGAAAGCCATATTGCATTGGGGTTTTACAATATACAGGGAATAAAGCATGGATCAGAATCTCTCCAAGCATCTGACCTACTTTTAACTTTTTCAGCTGTGATCTATACCCAGGGGCAACAAGTCGTAAAGTGTGTGTAGAGCAGCTCTTACCTTCTGAGGTGAAACTTGAGGTAACGGAGGATTCCCCTACTAGGGAGAAAGGTACAGCTCATGCAGCTCATTAGCTGCCAGTGATGAAGATTACCAGGGCTGCTGGGCTGTGGCACATGATTTGTTTGCTTGATCAGCTGACAATAGACTTCATCTCGGAGGCCCCTGAGGTCATGGCAGGTCTGAAGGATGCCCTGGATAATGGGGATAGGGTCAGACACTGACTCCATCTCCTGAAGGGAGTTGAAGATCTTCATGGCTTCATCTTGAAGACTGCTGTAGCCCTTCTCTTGCTGCACTATAAGGGGAGAGGACAATCAGTACAGTACCTCCTCTGGAACTATGTGTTTGTTATGCAGTTTCAAGTTTAAACATAGTAATCTTATTAGAAACATAGTAATCTTATTAATCTTAATAGAGCCAGTTTGGTCTAGTGGTGAAGGTGCTGGGCTAGAAACCAGGAGACCATGAGTTCTAGTCCCACCTTAGGTATGGAAGCCGGCTGGGTGACCTTGGGCCAGTCCCTGTCTCTCAGCCCTAGGAAGGAGCCAATGGCAAACCTGGAGACAGAGTTCTAGTCCCACCTTAGGTATGAAAGCCGGCTGGGTGACCTTGGGCCAGTCTCTCAGCCCAACTCACCTCACAGGGTTGCTGTTGTGGGGAAAATAGGAGGAGGAAGGAGTATTAGGTATGGCTGTTGTGGGTCTTCCGGGTATGTATTAGGTATGTTCGCCGCCTTGAGTTATTTATAAAAATAATAAAGGCGGGATAGAAAATAAATAAATAAATAAATAAATAAATAAATAAATAAATAAATATCATCCATCCATCCATCCATCCATCTGTCTTTTCTATCATCCATCCATCCATCCATCCATCCATCCATCCATCCATCCATCCATCCATCTATTCGTATCACGTACATGCCCCTCAGGGTGTTGCAAAGTACAGCACAAATGTCTATACTAGCCTTCTCTGAATTGGTATCCACCAGATGTCTAAAACTACAAGAGATTATGGGATTATGGTAGATGAAATGTATCACATCTGGACAGTGCCAGATTGGGGAAGGTTGCTCTACTCATTCACTACATAACCTCTCTCCTAGAACAGTGTAGAAGAGGGATTCTCCACCATCTGCCTTCTCTTTTCCATCTGGAAAGGCACTAGATTCTACTTTGCTGTGAAAGGCAGAAAAAGACAATCTGAGCTAGGAAGATAACTGATATAATTAAAAAAAACACAATAAAATTTATTTTATTCAGCTTGGAAAAGGGAATCAAAGTACCAGCATAATTCATGATGGCTCCTACCTGTCTGTGTGAGATAGATTTTTATTAAATATTACCACTATTATTAATTGCATACTTTTATGTTTTTTTTTAACATCGTGAATACAAGAGTGCTCCATCCTATTTACAGGACAAACTCAGCTTTGCATGCTTAATCTAAAGAAAGTCCAGCTAAAATCATTGTTTTTTCTTATGCACACTTATGTATTTCAATCAAATATCCATAGGATTGTACTGTTCATTTTTACAGTCTTCTAGACATGAGACTTGATACTCCATAACTTTGCCCTCTCCTCTCACCAGCTACATTTTGACAATTGTTTCTTTTGTACCTTCTGACTTGGTTTCCCAAATGTCAAAGCCATAGTTACTTACTGTTGATCCCAACATCCCCATAGGGCAGTGGCAGCAGTGGTGAGTGCAAGGGATGCTGGGTATATCTCAGGATGGGATTCCTTCGGTAGATTTGTTCTACCACTTCAGAATTTGTACTATTTTCCTGAAGTAAACAGAAGGGGGCAGGGAGAAAGAGAGAGTGATAGAGATGTTTCCAGCAGCTTTGTTTGCATTTTTCCTCCAAATATACAGGGTATACCAAAAGCCAGGCCCCACAGACCAATTACAACACATTTTATTAATTTTTTTTCCAGATAAAATATTACTGTACTTAGGAATGTTGAAAGGTCATGCGTCAAACAAGTAAGGAAGTGTTTAGAAGAAAATATCCACCAATCTGAACATTTAATTTATATAATAAATTATCTATGGGGCCTAACTTTTGGTACACCCTATACGTTTGCTAGTAGTAAGCAGAAATGCTCCCAACTGACTATAGCACTATATGTGATGTGCACATTACTACAATTCAGTGGTGGTATTTACAGCAAAAGGAAGCTTTCAAAATAAATCTATAGAAGGCTTCAGTGGAAAATGTATTCAATAAAACATCTAAGGCATGGCCTTTTTATTGGGGAAGATTTCAAATATTTAGACATACACAATTTTTATTAAAAAATATAGCATTCTTTACTGAGGAAACTTGAATCAGTATTTTTGTACACTTTTTCCGTGTTGCACTTCTTTGAGGGGCTTCCTTTTTACTAGGCCCCACCAAGAATCAGCTTCCTTTGGTCTCAGGCCTTGGAGAGGCAGTCGGAGGTGGAATGGGCCTTTCAGGCCAACAAGTTCAAGTTACAGCATCCCAGGCAGACAGCTGTTCAGCCTCCACTTGAACATACTCAATGAAGGGAAGACCACCATCTGTCCGAGTAGCGGGTTTCAGTGTTGGAATGGCTCTTTTTGGAAGTTTTTTCCAACACACAGTTGGAATCTGCCTTCCAGTAACTTGAATCCATTATTCTGTGTTCTGTATTCTTGGACTTCCTTTTGAGTGACACCCTTTCAGTTAGTGGGAAAGTGCAATCACACCCCTTCTCTGTTGTCTTCTCAAGGCTAAGTATACTTAGGTTCTTCACTCAAATGGCTAAGTGTGGGAGACCGTGTGCAGAGGATCTAACCAGCTGTATACGTAGCTCCCCCTGGGGATGCCCTAAATGCCACTACCCAGAAGACAAGTGGCAAGAACTGTTGCATAGATTAGCAAAGAGTTCCTCTTAAATCTGCCTTCTGGTCCATAAAGCTAGTGCTGCTTATTTAGACTGGCAGTGGATTTCCAGTGTCTCAATCACAGCCTTTCAGTGGTCTTGATATGAAAAATCTTTTTTTCCTCCCGACACCGAACTTATCATCTACTGAACCAGAGCTCTTCTGTAGGTGACATACAGTATATGCTGTACTAATGATTTAAGCCCCTGACCCCATAAATATGCAGCCTTTATTATGCTGTACATATATGTGCCAACACACACCATGAGGGAACTGCTACTGTAGGTAAAGTCTGTGGTGAAAAATGCACATCTATGTAGCTACATAATATTATCAAACGTCTATCATTTACAGACAAAAAAAACCACATGCCTGTATTGGATTATTCTACTATTAGTGCATGGAGAAACTACGTACTTAGAAGATGACAGGCAAAAAGGAAGACTACCATAGGAAATTCAGTTCTAAAGGGTATTTTCTATCCCTCTTTCTATAATTAAGCAGATCTTACATATACAGCATGAGTTAACTTTTAGAGATTTCTACCTGTAGGTTATTTGAATATTAAGTTCTGCAAGATGCACGTCTTCACCTATTGACTGATTTGCAAAGGGACTAATCCTAAAAGGTTAGATGATAAGGGAGAAAGGATGATTCATCAGACTTAAGATGTTTTATGCCTCTGACATATAAGGATCTAGTATAACATTTTTAGAAATATTCTCATATTTGTGATGGGGATAGGAATCAAGAAGGTTCGCACATTATGAAGTGCATTTGTGATTAAAAACAAGAAAGGCTGGCCAGGACTCTGGAGTTTTGTTCATATCCCCAAGGAGATTCAACTAGGGCTTCAATTAATATAACTGCCAGCTCTGCTTAGCTTTTGTGTAGAGCTCAAGTAAGACTTGGAGGAACTTACCCTGATGTCACGAATAAGTTGCTGTGTGGGTGTTTCAATGGGAACTTTGCTGTCAATGACTCCTTGGATGGCAGAGACCCAGCGCATGGCTTCATTCAATAGCTTTGTGTAGAGGTGGTACGAGTGCTTTCTGCCATGCACGGTGATGTTCCAGTAGCCTGCTGGCGCAAACACAACCAAGGTGAGAAGGTGACTCTACAGACTATTTCAGAGCAGTAAATAACAAACAAGGTAATGGAGAAGACAGGGAATAGGTGCTACCAGCCAAAACCCGAAGGCAATATGTTCCATTTAACATACCATTCAACTGCAGTGTGATGTAGTGTTAAATCTGCAGCCAAAAGGCTCTGACAGCTATTGGTTCAGCTATCAGAATGCTGATTAAGACCTCCTTAATTAGGACTGTTCCATCATTCATCCAACATGGAAGCCTGTTTTGCTTCAAGAAACCAGTGAGTGAAATATTAAGATCTGCAGGATGCACAGTATTAGCTCAGGAATAACTCCTGGCCTTCTCAATTCTGAATGGAGAGCTACGATCTGATTACACTTTTGTGCTTTTTTCTAGCCAAGCATGGAAGGTAAGTAAGTTGCTAGTTCAGAAGCAGAGCAATTTGTTTCTCTATTAGCAGCTCAATTTCCTCCCATACTGGATGAGAAGGGACTTCATTCTCCTAACCCAGCATTCAAGGAAAATGTAAAAGACTGCTCTTTCTCTCTAAAAGTGAATGAATATACAAAAGAAAGGCCGATTATGTGCCTGAACCAATTCAAATAAATGGTATGTGAGAATGTGCGGGTTTCAGTGTAAGAACTCACCCACTCACTGGGTGTAGCTGTGATCACAGCATGCAGTTCCTAGTTGGAACCTCCTGCCCCATTTTATCACTAAGGGCAAAAGATTTGTCCATTGGTAAAAAACAATATTAAGTTCTAGATTCCTTCCCATTGTATCCAACTGGTGATTACAACAACCTATTTATAAACATTAAAATTGCTTCCAGTTACTATCTTTACATCCACTATTTCTCCCTTAAAAACTGTACTTTAAGTATTGTGGTTTGCCTTGTTGTGTGACAAGTAATATATAGGGAAGTCATTCTTGCTTAAATGTAGTCAAACTTCTGTTCTGGATGTATACAGTTAATTTTGCACCACTGCGTATTCCCCAAGTTTGCTTTCCTAGTCTGATATTGTCGTATCTCTTTTCCAATGTTGGGCCAAATTTGTCCTTGTGGTTATCAACATATATCTTAACAAACCGTGATATTCAGTCTATTTCTAGAGTCTGGATGCACCACACCAGCATTTGTAATTACACTTTTTCTACAATAATTATGTCCAGAATAAAAGGCATTTTAGGGTGAGGCTAAAGGCGAGATTGGACTTATTATTGTTTTTGTGGAATTCCATGTTCTTATCAAGCTGCTTTATAATAGGTCCTTTTAAGTTTTAATTTTCTGTTGTATCTTTATATCATAAATATCTGTGAAGTCTGTTGGCTACACTGGCACCTTCTAATGCTGACATTCTGCTATTCAGGGATTTGTTTTTAGTATTTATTTTTCATTTTTCTTTTTCAGAAGATCATGTGCACTTACTTTAGATAACGATAAACAGTGGTGACATCAACTCACATGCAACTTCCTTACATATTGATACATGGTATCCTTTTGGGTCGGCTCGGGGAGTTGGGGGTGGGTGGCGCAGTTTTGCGCTGGTTCACCTCCTTCCTCCAGGGCCGGTCCCAATCGGTGGTGATAGGGAGCGAGAGATCCGGCCCGCGGCCCCTCCTTTGTGGGGTGCCGCAGGGTTCGGTTCTCTCTCCACGCCTCTTCAACATCTACATGAAACCACTGGGTGAGATCATCCATCACCACGGGGTGAGGTATCATCAATATGCTGATGATACCCAATTATACATCTCCATCCCGGGTGACTTAACTGGTGCTGTGACCACCCTTTCTCGGTGCCTGGAGGCTGTAGGGGTCTGAATGGGGAACAACAGGCTTCAGCTGACCCCTGGTAAGACAGAGTGGCTGTGGGTTAGGGGCTCCTGGAAATCCGGGAACTTACCATCTTTGGCTCTGGATGGGGTTGCACTGCCCCAGACAGATCCGGTGCGGAACCTGGGGGTTCTCCTGGACTCAATGGCTCATGCTCAAAGAGCAGGTGGCAGCGGTGGCCACGGGAGCCTTTGCCCAATTGCGTGTTGTGCGCCAGTTACGCCCCTTCCTGGATCGGGAGGCCCTCCAGTCAGTCACTCATGCCCTGGTCATCTCCCGTATAGACTATTGCAATGTGCTCTACATGGGGCTACCCTTGAAGAGCATCCGGAAGCTACAGCTGGTCCAGAATGCAGCTGCAAGAGCAGTTTTGGAGCCCCAAAGACTGCCCATATAACACCTCTGCTCCGTGAGCTGCATTGGGTGCCAGTTTGCTTCCAGGTCCAATTCAAGGTCTTGGTTATCACCTTTAAAGCCCTACATGGCATGGGTCCAGGTTACCTGAGGACCGTCTCATCCCCATTACATCGACCCGTCCCACCCAGGCAGAGAGGGCATGCTACGGACCCTGTCCGTGAGGGATTGCCGATTGGCAGAGTCCAGGAGGGGGGCCTTCTCTGCCATGGCCCCCGCCCTCTGGAATAAGTAACCCCCAGAGGTGAGACAGGTCCCCACTCTCCCGGCCTTCCAAAAGGGGGTTAAGACTTGGTTGTGCCACCTCGCTTGGGGTGGAAGCGGGGATAGTTTGTCGTGGGGGTGGCTGGCACCATGATGCAACCCTGGGCAATTTTAACAAGACTGTGATTCACCATCTTGGTTTTTAGATTTTATATCTTATATTTTAGAGCTTTTATTATATTGTATATTTATATTTTTAATGTATCTTTTTAATTGACATTTAATTTTTATTGTTTTAATTTGTTGTAAACCGCCCAGAGTCATTACGAGATGGGCGGTGGAAAAACACAATAAATAAATAAATAAATAAATAAATAAACAAACAAACAAACAAACAAACAATCATTCATTCATTCATTCATTCATTCATTCATTCCTTACCAGTTTCTTTGAAGATTCTTTCATCGGGCTGGATCACTGAGCAGAGGCTATTGAGAACAAGCGTCCCAAGCTTAGTGGCAGTGCGTTCTGAAGACTTGTAGTAGTCAAGGGCAGTGCTGGTCAGTACAAACCAGCGTTTCTTCAGCTTCAGGGACGATGTCTTACTGTTGCTCTGGACCTCCTTATGTAGCCACCCTGACAGAAAATACAGGATTCCATGAACCTGAGCAAGAGAAAACTTGTGCTCCTTTGGTGCATCTGCTCATGGCTGCTGATGGGGCTATGGTGAAGCACCAGATAGTCCAGTTTACTTTCTGGCTTCACCTTCTGACTGTCTACTTAAAGTAACTGCACTAGGATTGCACCATATGAGGCTCCCAGGGCTGCAGTTGGCTTCCAACAGTTTGGGGTATGGTCTTCACTGTCCACTAAAAGTTGCCACCAAGTAATCATTTTTAATGTGACAAAAGGGGGAAATTATTAACCCATGGGGGGAATAACAATTATATTTAATATAATTTTAATTACATGCAATTGTATTAATATGATTGACCCCAAGTTGCACTTTCTTGAACCAAGCAACAATTTTATTTTATTTATTTATTTACTGGGATTTCTATGCAACTCCAATCCAGAGAGACTCTGAGCATCTCACATTCCTTTCTTTCAGTAAGAAGTTCAAAATAGCTGAACAATATCACAGATGAATAACTATCAATAATAAATAAAATTACAAGCAACAACAAAACACCTATGGCTCCTGAGGAACAATAATAATCCAAATACAATCAAGGGAGGGAGCTTTATACTCAGTTCAACATGCTAAATTTAGCATGTTTTGCTCAGTATTATTTATATAAACATTTATACAGCATACTTCCATCACCTGAGTTGCTTCACGTGTATCTTTACAGTGATCCCCCTGTAGAGCCTTTCAGCAGGTTGCCAGATGGCCACCTAATGAATGTCTGGCTCAGAATTTAATAGCTCACTCTTTTAGCCAGGACATTGTCTCAACTCTCCTGGCCATTGACAGCTTATAGCTGCTGCCAGTGCCACTCTTTCTGTCTGTGAGAAGACCGAGCTCTGTTATTACTCTCCTGACTGGCCAGAAATGGCATCTAACAGAATCCTTTTACCAGCAGAACACAGGCTGTTCCATGTGCCCACTTTGCCAGGTCATAAAAGAAGCAAAAACGTGATAATTATTCAATTGATAGTTGCTACTTTCAGCCTTTCCTATCTTTGGTGACTTCCAGAAGAGAACTATTCCTCCCACACGTACGCTGGCTGGGAATTCTGAGTTGGAGCTCAATATCTCTCACTGAGAAATGATTTAGCTGATTATTTCTGCCTTGGCCATCTCTGCATCTTCATTTTTTACCTCTCACAAGAAACTCCTGTCCGTCAACCCTGGATTCGCCTTTGGGCTTCTGGAGGAGAGAGATCCAGTGGTGCATCTCTTCAGGGATGTCACTGTTGCAGTGAATGACTCTATTTGCCGTGATGATCACAAAGGAATTCGGCCTGCAAAATAGAAGGAAGATGGTTCACCTCATTCTTGCCATGGAAGGCTTGCTGTGCTCATCTATTTAAGGTTTACAGAATTTATTTTCTAGGAAGAGAAGTGAACAACTCCTCTTCCCAGGGCTGGAGAGTAGAGAGCATTATGTTCACAAACATGCTGTACAAAGTCTATGAAGGTTCTCAGTCATCCAGGTGGAACAGTCTGTGGCTTGAATCATGTCAACTGGATTTCTATTTTCTCAGTGGAAACGTTTCGCTCCTTTTATCCAAGAAGCTTCTTCAGTCTGAGCAAAGTTAGTAAGGGAATCCTTAAATATGTTTCTAGGTAGCTGTGTACAAAGTACAAAGCTACAAAGGTAGCTGTACAAAGGTTTGTGGTCTTGTAGGCATTGAACTATTGAACGAAACTATAGGGGTGGAATATTTCCCCACAGACTAAATGATTAGTAAGAAAAGGTACGTTATGTAGCTTCCCATCTTGTCAATTAGAAAAAGTATCTTTAGTATTGCCTCCATTATTGGGGGCAATATATGTTGCAAATACCAGGTGTTGGGAAAGATGAGGTGTGAATTTAATATTAATATTGACCTCATGTCCTGCTACTGGGCTTCCCACAGTCACTGAATTATGTGGAAAAAACCGGGGGGGGGGGGTGAGATAGTCCAATCATCTGATCCAGCTCAGCAGTTTTTATATTCTCAGCATAGCAAGCACTCCCTAGCACAGGTTCCTTCCTTCTTCAAACTGCAGACTTTCTTTTCAGATAAAATGGGATTAAAGACAAATGATTTATCTTGACCAAAACATTTGGCCAGTAGTTATGATAACTTGTGTTGACCCTCGCAAGTCCAGACAGTTTAACTGTGGGCTAAATGTAGATCTCTATTAGAGAAAATACGTCTCTATCATTAAAACATTTTACTTTATTTAGTATTATTATTGTAATCAACATTATAACATTTTTCTGAAATCCAAATCTAAGCTGGTTTTATTGACCTTATGCTTCTTTTTTCAAGGATGTAAAAAATCAGGAGTCTGGTAGCACCTTTTGTATACAATTTTGTTTGTCATTTGCTAGTCAGAAAAGGTGCTATCAGAATTTTTTGCCACCGTAGACCAACATGGATCTCCTCCCACAATTTCAAGGATGTAACAGGCTCCTCTCCAGGCACATATGGTGAATGTAGAAGGGCTCAAAGTTTACTCCATCCAGAAAAGCCACTCATCACTATGGGATGATGGTGGAAGAAATACAAGGACAGTCTTAGTGTCCTGCTGTGTATTGGTGTGTAGACTTTGATCTGCAGAAGAGGGGAACCACCCCAGGAAGGGGAATTGTGCAATGCTGATTCTCAAACATGAGTATTTGGGGGAAATACACCCTATACAGATTATTCCAAACACTCTGCTGAGGAATAAAACAGCTGTAGCAGCAGAACCCTAACCTACAGATACCAAATGTTACGAAGAGGAGAGCAATTGGTTTTGGCATCAGTGACTACGCACTAAAAAAAACCCCACAGCCCATGGGAAGATATTTAAAATGGGTGAAGGTATTTTAAGCAGCTCTTTGTCTATTGCAATTATAGTTTATTTAAATATGTGGTTCATTAATATAAATGTATTTTCCTGTTACGGCAAAGCTGCTACACTAAACTGTTAAAATTATACATGTGAAGAAGAAGAAAAACCAAGGAGAAAACAACCCCAATCTAATTAAATAAAAAACTTACCTGTCAGGATTATCAGATGCACAGACAGAATCAATAAGCCCGACATCAAGGGTTCCCTTTAAAATAATAATAGGTACTTATAACAGTAAATATAGAATTACTATACTTCTAAAACTACTTATTTTCTGTTCCTGCCTCAGAGAACCCATAATGAAGCAATGTGGTTAGGAGCTAGCTGGATTCTTAAATAACTGGAGTTACACCATATTGGACTGACCATGTACATACAAACTCACTTATATTCCAGGGGTAGAGGATCCACAAAAGGATCTATCATCAGTTTCTGAACAGATCTATGTTACACTGTTTCTGGTGGCTTGCAGCACCTAATGTTGCATTTAATGGTATCAGCTAGTGAGGGTTTTTAGTTTACAGTTGTGGACTGGATCTTCTATGCCGATCCTGCGAGATGCCAATTACACTACTTTGATCAGCAGCACTCAGCACTATCCCTGTATGGCATACGAAGGTCAAACACGCTGGTTCAGAAATCTGCCACTTGAAACACCTTTCAGTTGAGTTGAGGTTGCAGAACAACTTTAACTCAAGGTGGTATCTGGAATAATATTTTAAAACATTATGCCAATTTGATTCTGAATACTTCGAGCCCTCTAGAACAGAGCTTTCCAAACTGTGTGTCACAACACGTTAGTGTGTCGGCTGCAGTGTCTGGGTGTGTCAAAGCTGCTGCCACCTCCGAGCCCTGCCAGGATTCCACACAGGTCCTAGTGCCTGCCTTGTGCCCTGCTGTAAGAGTGTGTCGCGAAATGATGCATGTCTAAAAAGTGTGTCACCAACATGAAAAGTTTGGAAAGCTCTGGTCTAGAATCTCACTGGCTTACAACCAAGTCCTACCAAAGATCATACTTTATTTCCATGTGCCTGAATGCCAATTTGCTAATCTGATAACCTTCCACCAACACTATCTTGAATTGTTAGGCTGTTTTTTAATACATTATTGTCTTCACCATAATCACATTCTTTTTTTTGCCATATCTGCCCTCAAATTGGTTAAGACTCCTTCAAATATATTTCTTCTATACCAAACCCAACCCCTACCAAAAGGTGCCTGTGAATAGCTTGCCACTTTAAATTATCTTGTTCAAGGACCATAATGTAATAACATGAGCTATTACTACTGGTAATAATCAGTAACACCAATAATCAGTGGTAGTTAACATCAGTTACTTCTACATAATCAGTGTTTGGCCCAAAAAAAGAAGATAGGAAGCAACCTTACATTGAGCTGGACCTCTGCTATGTCTGGGTCTATATTGCTCTACACTGACCAGCAACAATTTTTCCAGGGTTTCAGACCAGGGACATTTCTTGCCTTACCACATGATGCCAAAGGGTGTGCATAGAATCTTTTGCGGGCAAAGCATGTGCTGGCCCACTGAGATATTGTCAACTACTGAATTCATGAGAGACAACCCAAGCTTTCTAGCGTGGTGTTCTCCTAATTGTTACTCACCACAGCATTCTTTGGATTGGCTTGTTCATCCTGCATCTCCCTCAGCTGTTGCTCTGTGGCACTATGCACATGACTCAGGACATTAAACCAGTCACTGTCAAAATAAAATAATAAATAATCAGAATCCACTTTAGATGGCCAGTAATGCCAGGCTTTGGTAATTTACCAGGCAGATGGAATATAACATTATGTTGTAGAATTATTCCCCCTGAAAGTTTCCTACAAAGTTAACCAATTGGTAGCTAGATGTATGTCTTCTATGGCAGGGGTCCCCAAGCCCCGGGCCGCAGACCGGTACCGGTCCGTGGCCTGTTAGGAACCGGGCCGCACTGTCCGGAACGAGTCTTCCCTCGCCACCATGCCGGTCTCTGACTCGGAAGAAGAGGAGCCGATAACAGGAAGAGGCGGGGAAGGCGTGAAAGCCGAGCCTGAGCCGGAGCAGCTGATAGGAGGAGACCAGGAAGCAGAAGCACCTACGCCTATCAGCGCAAGGCAAAGGAGGCTAGAGAGGCGGGCCAAGCACCGCGAGGCCCGATTGGCTCCCGCCTGCAAACGGTGTGAAAATCGAAGCCTGGCCGTGTGCACCTCCGTTGCCCGAACTCCAGCTGCTGCCCATAGCGTAATGCGCTTGAATCATTCCAAAACCACCACTACCCCGGTCCGTGGAAAAATTCTCTTCCACGAAACCGGTCCCTGGTGCCAAAAAGGTTGGGGACCCCTGTTCTATGGAATCTTTATAAAGAACTAGTTTATACTAAGTTCAACCATTACATTTAGCAGGTTTTGCTCACTATTATGGCTAGTGAATGTGTTCAGGCATAATCAATCATGAGTTTGTAACCACAGTTTGTTGTATCTAGCAACTGCAATTTAACCAACAAACTGCCTGGATTAGATAACATACTAAGCCAAAACCAAATAAATCATATGTGATGAATAACGTGATGAATGACTCCTGTCACCGAGAGACGGTGATTTTCCAAGATATTGGGTAGACGTCTTTCTCAGTTCTGCTATGTAAGATCTTTTAGGACTAAATGTGATTCTTTCAATACAGACTATACAGTATGTTGCTCTCATACTCTTACATTTACAAATATAGGATAAATGTCTGCAAATTTATATTCAAGTTGCTACTTTGGACTGGAAAACAGCTTATGAAAAAGCCAATTGTGAGGGCCACTCTGAGTACAGTCTGAAGCTGTGACCTGGAACAACCACGTCACAAGGGTTAAAAAGGCCATCAATGTATCAGTTTCATTAAATAAATCTCCCCATTTAAACTACAGTATGGCACAAACAGATACAACCCAGTAAGTACCTTCAGATGATGAAAGCTCTAAGCAGTAAGCAGACATCATTACCATATTTCACTGCCAGATATTCAGATATTAAGTCTTCTGAATAATCTTCTGACACTTGAATCATAATATAGTAACAGTTACCACTGGAAGTGCCTGTAAGGCTTCAGTTCTTTATGTGTTACCTTGGCAGAGGTTACACATTTTCTGTGCCAGTTCAATGGGGCTTGTGAATTGGTTGCGAGGAGGATCTTACAGCACTATGAAGGAAAAACAGTTGGTACTTTCAAGGAGATTGGACCTGCAGAGCAAAAGGCTCAGAGACAGACCCAACTTTTATTTTGCCCCGTACCTGGCATCCTCTGGTGACTCTGCCACTATGTGGTAAACCCGATCACCTGTCACAATATCAAGGGCATTCTCTTTCTCATGAATATCCACAATTTCCCTGCAAAAGATCATGTGTTAAGAACCAGAATGCCAAAGCAACCTGACAAAGTTTAGCCTCTCTCTCATCGGCATGTCTGGCATTAAGGAACTTTGGAGCTCCCCTGCTCTCATAGAGGCAGCTCAGGTCATCCTTCCTGGTAACGGTCAAGCATATAAAGATAAAAGAGAACAATAGAGAAGACTGTAGTATGGGGTAAGCAAACATTCCATAGTCAGGGACCTAAAAGTGCTTCTTGCCACAGCTGCCAGCAGCAAATCCAATGACAGCTGAAGATCAAGGAGCACCCTAAGACTGCAAATCTGCTCTTTCAAGGGAAGATACTCACATCCAAATCAGGCTGAACATCAATCCCGAAATACAATTTCATACAGGTAGTCCTCGACTTAATGGCCATAATAGAGACTGGAAAATTCATCATTAAGCAGTGCAGTTAAGCGAGGCATCACATGACCGCACCTCATTTTAATACATTTTTGTGGCAGTCATTAAGCGAATCACATGGATCCCCATTGATTTTGCTTGTCAGAAGCTGGCTGGGAAGGTCGCAAATGGCGACCATGCGACCTCCGTTGTAAATACATGCTGGTTGCCAAGCACCTGAATTTTGATCATGTGACCGTAGGGATGCTGCTATGGTCATAGGTGCAAGGATCGGTTGCAAGTCACTTTTTTCAGCAGTCATAATTTTGAATGGTCACTAAATTAATGGTTGTAAGTCGAGGACTAGCTGTTGACTACCAAGAGCACCACTGTCTTGTCTGGATTTAACTTCAACTTGTTCTAATTCATCTAGCCATTATTAAACGCAGGTAATATTCAAGTATATTAAGTGCTTCCTTGGAGTTGAATGGTAAGGAACAGTAGAAATGGGTGTCTTCAACATACTGATAATGCCCCACTCTAAAACTCCTGATGATGTCCCCCAGCAGTTTCATATACAGTAGCTATTGAGCAGCATGAGGGACAAGATGCAACCCTGTGGGACACCACAAGTCAACAGCAACGTCCCAGCACTATTTTATGGATATAAACTGTTGCAAAAGTTTATATCCCCAAAGTCCTATTCTGCTAGACAATTCAGAAGGATACCACAGTTAATGGTATCAACAATTTAGCACTTACTCAGTATTGTTATGCATGTTTTCCACCTCAAAATGGCTGGATACATTTGTTTTTTGTATCAGTTCAGAACTGAAGTTACCCCCTCCTGCTCTGTTATATTTGGATATCGTTCGGGGCTATAGTGCTGAAGGCTGATTCTTCAGACAAAGCTGCTGAAAGAATTTGAACGTGGGTAGGAAAATAGCCTAATATTAAAGATGCAGCTACTGGGAACTTAAAAGGAACAGGAGGGGAAAAAGCTCTCTTTACAAGTAATGAACATCATAGAGAAAAATATGAGTCAAAATCGACTGGGAGAGAAAAACAGGTTTTCAGACAAGACAAGCAATTTTGTATGAATGGTAACACTGGAATTCAACAGCCTAAAATTTCCTCCTTCAGAGAGATACCAATTTTCTCTCACAGCTTTTGAGCTAATATTTTTTTTAATTTTTAAAATTTATTTCCTATCCCACCTTATTTTTTATAAATAACTCAAGGTGGCGAACATACCTAATACTCCTTCCTCCTCCTATTTTCCCCACAACAACCACCCTGTGAGGTGAGTTGGGCTGAGGGAGAGTGACTGGCCCAAGGTCACCCAGCCGGCTTTCATGCCTAAGGCGGGACTAGAACTCACAGTCTCCTGGTTTGCCATTGGCTCCTTCCTAGGGCTGAGAGACAGTGACTGGCCCAAGGTCACCCAGCCGGCTTTCATGCCTAAGGCGGGACTAGAACTCTCAGTTTCCTGGTTTCTAGCCTGTTGTCTTAGACCCTGAAATTATTTCCCTCAAAACCAGGCTGCTGAGAATTTTGCTTCGTTCCTTCCAACAGTGAATACAGAAGTGAAATAATGAGTTTGGTTAAATGGCCCAGCCTTGTTTTCCTTGAAATGAGAGACAATAGCATTCCATACTTTGCTTTCCTGATGTCAATTGTTCCTTTCAGCTTCTCTTCACTGTCATTCTCAAAATACATCAGTTTGGCCTCTCTCAGGACAAACCAGCGCCGTTTCCAATTCCGTCGAGACAACGTGGACATGCCGCCTCCTTTCTTATAAAGCCAGCCTGACTTTAAGGCCTCCTGTTTGGCTCGGAACCACATAAAGGCCTCGTTCTTCAGGACACACCAACGCCGCCTCCAGGGGTTCATCAACCCCCCTGCAAGGAAAAGAAACAGAGTCAAAGTTGGAAAAGCATCAAGTATTCTCCACTTTTGCTCTAGCTGTATCTGACAAGACACTGATATATTTATATTCCTGCCCATGACTGTAAGATTATCCTAAAAAATGAAACAACTCCTGTATGGTTAAGATCCACTATTATTTTAACAATTCATATGGCTGTTCATCTCACTACTGCCACTTTGGGAAGCTGACAATGAATTAATACCAAAAAATAGCAAGCCCAGAATAATGAAAAAAAGAAGTTACAACAATCAATATACATATGGTAGTGGTCCAAATACATCCTTTTATCTTACAAATTGCTGGTAAACAAACAGCTAAGAAACCAGCCAACAGGACTCATTTACCAATCGAAGAGAATATTTGTAGCTCAGGGTTGCTATGAAAAGGATTACACTGCCATACACCAGAAACATCTCGGAAACTACCAACAGACTGTTACAACCACACGGCATCACCGTAGCACATAAATCAACCAAAGCCCTTCAGAACATCTTAAGTAATCCAAACGACCCAGTAGTCCAAGAAGAAAAAACAGGAGTCATCTACAACATACAGTGTAAGGACTGTAGAAGCCACTATTTATTTTATTATTTTATTTTATTTTATTTTATTTTATTTTATTTTATTTTATTTTATTTTATTATTTTATTATTTATTTTATTTTATTTTATTATTTTATTATTTTATTATTTTATTATTTTATTTTATTTTATTTTATTATTCAAATTTATCACCGCCCATCTCTACAGCAGTACGTAGGACAGACAGGCAGAAGACTAGCAGAGCGTATCCACGAACACCAACTAGCAGTCAGAAGACACGATGAAAACTTCTTAATCTCACAACACATGGACAGACTCAACCATACTTTCAATTGGGAGACTGTAAGCATCCTAGACCAAGCCAAATCCAAGAATGCTAGGGAATTCCTGGAAGCTTGGCACTCTGACAAGTCAACCATCAACAGGCACATAGAGATAAACAACATTTACATACCATTCAAAACAGACAACAGAAAAGCCAAAAGACCAGAACACTGCCTCACCCACAATCAACACCCAGATATGCAAAGATTAACACCAGGATTAACACCAGATGAACAATCAAACAGTACACTAGACCTTAATCAAGGAACTATTAACTCAGTCAATCAACCAAGCAGTAAACAACAGCCCAATCAAGGAACCCCAAGGAGAGAACAACACCCCCACCAACACAAGCAGGGCAAACCACTGTATATAAACTGAGAGCAAACACCACTCCCTTTTCGCACTGAGGATGTTGCCTAGTTGGGCAATGAAATGTTGCAAGAAAACAACAAGGCTCAGAGAGCACCAAGGACGCCACAGGACTCATTTAACATCGTGACCCACATGCCTGAAGGAAAAACCAGGTCTTTAAAGTCTTATGAAAAACCAACAGAGTTGGGACGATCCAAATCTTAGGGGCAATGCTGCTCCACAGGGCAGGTACTATAATAGAGAAGGCACATAATGTGGATGATAACCAGCACTTGAATTATACCTAGAAGCCCACCAGAAGGCAATGCAGCTTGTGGAGCTGTGATGTTATATAAATATGTTGTGAAACATCCAAAAGTCATATTCTGTTATTATTATTATATTCTGGACCAGCTGCAGCTTCCAAATGCTCTTCAAGGGCAGCCCCATGTAGAGTGCCTTACAGCAGTCCAAACAGGAAATGACTTAAGCATGAGTTACCCTGAGTAGGGCCTTTTAATCCAGAAATGAGAGCAATTGGCACGCTGTCAACAGGCCTGGGGCGAGAAGAAGAGTGTACACTCTTGGGGATGGCTAATACCTTAGGATGGCCCTAGAATGCCCTTTCCATTGTTTTAAAGAAGATACTACCATCTTGATTTTATTATATTTATTATATTCTTGAACTGTTTATTTTATTTATTTATTTATTTTTCAAATTTATTCCCCGCCCATCTCCCATGCAAGGGACTCTGGGCGGGTTTATTTTAATGTTTATCTAATTTTATTTATATTTGTATTACAATTAATTGTGTTTGATTGTAAACGCCCAGAGTCCCTTTGAGGGAGTTGGGCGGTGATAAATCGAAAGAAAGAAAGAAAGAAAGAAAGAAAGAAAGAAAGAAAGAAAGAAAGAAAGAGAGAGAGAGAGAGAGAGAGAGAGAGAGAGAGAGAGAGAGAGAGAGAGAAAGAAAGAAAGAAAGAAAGAAAGAAAGAAAGAAAGAAAGAAAGAAAGAAAGAAAGACAGACAGACTTGTACAAAGGCCTTCTAGCCACAGCTGGCACCTATTCCTCGAGCAGGAGCCATGAATCTAAGAGGACCTCCAAATTACATAGTTAAAGATGGAAAATCTGCAGATATGGGGGACCTCAACACCCACAGCCAATTTGTTTTACTAGAGTTGAGCTGAAGTCCATTCTTCCCCATCCACAGCCCCACAGCCTCCAGACACAGGGAAATAACCTTGAAACCATCACTTTGTCAACCCAGGGCAGAGAAGTACAGTTGGGTATCATAACCTCACCCAGTAGCTTCATGGATATGTCAATAGAAGTGGGGAGAGGATAGAGCCCTGAAGCACCCCACAAAGCAATGATCTAGAACTAGATCTCTCCTCTCCTACCAAAACTGACTGGAACTGGCTCCAGAGAAAGGAGGGGAACTACTGTAACACTGTGCTTCCTATTCCTAAGGAGCTGGTCCAGAAGGATACCATGATTGATAGTATTGGCCACTAAGAGATCAAGGAGGGCCAGGGTGGATGCACTACCTCCATCTCAGTCCCACCAAAGGTCACTGACAAGTGCAATCAATGATGTCTCAGTACTATGCTCAGCCTGAAAGCTAACTGAAAAGGATGCAGATAATCTGTTTCCTCCAGGGCCCTCTGGAGCTGCAAGCTGGCTACCTTCTCAACAATCTTGACCCTTTTCAGTCAGGTTTCAGGCCGGGATATGGGACGGAGACTGCATTGGTCGCGCTTACGGATGATCTCTGGCGGGAGCGGGATGGAGGTAGTGCATCCATCCTGGCTCTCTTGGATCTCTCAGCGGCTTTCGATACCATCAACCATGGTATCCTTTTGGGGCGGCTTAGGGAGTTGGGGGTGGGCGGCGTAGTTTTGCGCTGGTTCACCTCCTTCCTCCGGGGCCGCTCCCAGTCGGTGGTGATAGGGGAGGAGAGATCCAGCCCACGTCCGCTCCTGTGTGGGGTGCCGCAGGGTTCGGTTCTCTCTCCTCTCCTATTCAACATCTACATGAAACCGCTGGGCGAGGTCATCCGACACCATGGGATGAGGTATCATCAGTATGCGGATGATACTCAATTATATATCTCCATCCCTGATGAAGTAAGTGATGCAGTGTCCACCCTGTCCCAGTGCTTGGGGGCTGTGAGGGCCTGGATGGGGAACAACAGGCTTCAGTTGAACCCTGGTAAGACTGAGTGGCTGTGGATTGATGGCTTAGCGTCTTCCGGGAAATTATCATCTTTGGCTCTCGATGGGGTAGCACTACCCCGTTCGGAACCGGTGCGTAATCTGGGGGTTCTTCTAGACTCACGACTCCTGCTCGAAGAGCAGGTGGCAGTCGTGGCTAGGAGGGCTTTTGCACAACTTCAGTTAATGCGACAGTTACGCCCATTCCTGGAACGCGATGCCCTCCGTACAGTCACTCATGCTCTCGTCATCTCCCATGTAGATTATTGCAATGCGCTCTACATGGGGCTACCCTTGAAGACTCTCCGGAAGCTTCAGCTGGTGCAGAATGCGGCCACGCGGGCAGTTTTGGGTGCGCCAAGATCTGCACATGTAACACCGTTGCTCCGCGAGCTGCATTGGGTGCCGGTTTGCTTCCGGGTACAATTCAAGGTGTTGGTTATCACCTTTAAAGCCCTACATGGCATGGGACCAGAATACCTGAGGAACCGTCTTATCCCCATGTTATCGACCTGCCCCACCAGATCATTCAGAGAGGGCCTGCTACGAACCCCATCAATTAGAGAATGCCATCTGATGGGGTCTAGGAGGCGGGCCTTCTCTGTGACAGCGCCCACTCTATGGAACATCTTGCCCCCAGAGTTGAGACAGATTTCCTCCCTCCCGACTTTTAGGAAAGAGCTGAAGACCTGGTTCTGCCGCCTGGCATGGGAAGGAGGAAGGAATAGCTCCTCATGGGGGTGGCTAATTCCCTAATTTTAACGTCCTTCTATTAATGAATGCCTTTGTCCATCTGGATTTTATAATTATTTATTGTATTGTATTATTGTTGTTTTATATATTTTTAGATTCTATTTTAATTTATTTATTGTGAACCGCCCAGAGTTCCCCATGTGGGGAGATGGGCGGTCATATAAATTAAATAAATAATAAATAAATAAATAAATAAATCTTCCCTAAAAAGGGAAGGTTGGAGACTGGACAAAAATTATCCAGTTCTGTTGGAACCAGTGATGGCTTCTTGAAGAGAGGGCATATCACCACTGCTTTCAGAGCAAGTGGAATCACCCCCTCCCTCAAAGAAACATTAACTACCACATGGACCCAATCACATGTCACCTGCAGGGGCTTTGACTAACCAAGAGGGACATGTGGCTGAACTCATAGCATTAAGGACCTGTTTGCTTCATTAGGACTAACAGGTTCAAACTCCTCCCAGTTAATAAGCAAGACTGTGCCCCAGGCAACTTCATAGGACCTGTACAGCTAGAGTCCAACTGAAAGATGCTCAAAAAGGTCCCTCACAGTCAGTCTATAAATGTTTCCCTGGCTCCTCTTTACCCAGAAAGGACTGGGTCACCTTAAACAAGGCCACTAGTCAGTTCTCTGCAAACACAACAATTTTCTGTTGACTTTTCTGCCAGGACAGAATCCTTAAAAAAGACTCTTACCCCTGTCAGGTTCACTCTTCATTTTTCTCCAGTGGTGCTCTAGGTGTCTCTTATGCCACTTCATCACCCAGAGTTCTTCTGAAAACCAGGGGGACCTCTGGGATCCATGCACACAGGGAGGCCACACAGGCTCAACCCAAGGTCATCACTGCCTTTCATTCCAAGCAGTGACTTAAGACCTCAACTGAACCACGCATCAGAGCCCTAGAACAATCCCAAGCTCCCTCTGAAACTCAATGAAGTCCATCAGACATCTGGGGCTGATGGACTCCATTGGGCCATCAGAATAGGACCTACCTCCTGCAGTGGGATACAGCCATGGAGAACTCTAAGGCCAACGGGGAGTGATTTGTCCATAACAAGGGATTGATGAAAACAGCCCCCAATTCACTTCAATTGCCAGTATAAAAATGAAAGCTTACATTCCATATGTCTATGAAGGTTCTCAGTCATCCAGGTGGAATTGTCTGTAGCTTGAATCATGTCAACTGGATTTCTATTTTCTCAGTGGAAACGCTTCGCTCCTTATCCAAGGAGCTTCTTCAGTCTGAGCAAAGTTGGTAAGGGAATCCTAAATATGTTTCTAGGTAGCTGTGTGTCACACACAGCTACCTAGAATTAATTCCCCCAATCTACAAAGCTCAGCATATACCCTTTTAGGAAATCCTGAAGATCTAGGGTTTTTATTTTCCTCCAAATAATTTACCTTTAAAATAGGAGGATTCTCTTAGATTCACTGAGAATATAGTAATGAAGACAATTTTTTTTCCCTGTCTGCTCTACCCTTTAAGGCAGGGTTCATCTTAAGTTCAGGGCTGTCTCAGGTAAATTATGTAGTTTTCATTTTAGCATAAGTCACAGAAGTCTTGTAATGATGAAGTAAGATAACCTCCCCATATACTAGCTCTGAAGTTGTTTGAGAAAGGGATGGAAAAAAACATGACAATTAAATTATAAACCTAGATTGGGAGTGGAAAGCATTGTCTCGCTGTCAGAACATTATCTAATCAGTGCCTATGGCTATTGGCCATGTAACTTGATCACACTAGTGCTAGCTACAAATGAATGCACATGGAGGGTGTATGTGTGTGTGTTTGTACTGATTTTTGAACTTTAAGAAAAGCCACTGGAGAGCCCTGAAAAGATAGCCAGAGTAGAGGCCAAAGTAGAGTATTTATGGGGCGGTGGGAGGGGGGGTGGGGAGGGGGGGTGGGGAGGAGAGGAGAGGAGGAAAATGTTTATAGAGTACCTGTGGGGTATATGTGTATGAGAGAAACATCTGGACCTTTTTCATACTAATGTGAAACCCAGTTTACATACTCATAAAGGCTTAACCAGGCCTAGAAAAAACATCTGGAGTGCCACTTTGATATCACTGCAAGGCGTGCTGAAACAACTTGAGCAAAGAATCCTTTCAAACCCCTCCCCTAAAAAGATGTAACTTTTATACTGGAACGAATACAGGACCAAGTAGCAAAAAGCAAAAAAGGGAATGTACCAACTGAAGATGAGATGTGATTGCAGAAGCAGACGACCTGCTGAGTTCACGGCACTGAGAAAACTCCTTACCCTTCATGTAGAGGTAGCTGTGAAAATATGCTGGCCCAGATCCATTGAGCATAGTGACCCGGCCGCTACAGAATTCTTCATCCGTGTCCATATAAATATCCCCTTCATCTTTGCTATCTAGAAACTAGGAGAAAAATGAATTATTGCAATCTGGCAAGCAAATACATAGACTTCTGATTGGTATTATTCTCTCCAGATAATTCTATCCCACTTCTATTACAGATTAGATAAACTGATTCCCTAGATATAGTAACAACTGTACAGAGGTTGATTCAAAACCCCTCCTCATTCAAAAAATGAATGAGAAGAATAGGATGACTAGCAGCAAGTTGGATGGACTCAATGCAGTGAAGGATCAGGTTAGGAATGGATCATCCTGGAGAAATTCTATTTATGTGGTCATCAAGGATCAAAACCGACTTAACACACATAATCAATCAAGGCAGCCATATACAGTTGCAATCGAAATTATTCAACCCCCATTGCAAATCAGGTTTATTGCCAACATGTACAGACTTTCAGCTGTTTGCAATTAACAAAGCAAACAAAAGCAATTGAAATAGCTCAACACAACAAATGCTTCAAGTGGTTTCCCCAAATTCAACTGAAAATGCAACTTATCATGACTTCTCCAGTCTCAAAATTATTCAACCCCTTCATGGCAAGCATCTTCAGTACTCAGTAGAGCACCTTTTTGCTGTTATGACCTGCTGCAAATGAGATGCATAGCCAGACACCAGCTTCTGGCAGCGTTCCTGAGGAATCCTAGCCCATTCCTCATGAGCAATGGCCTCCAGTTCAGTAATATTCTTGGGTTTGTGTGCTGCAACCACCTTCTTCAAATCCCACCAGAGATTTTCTATGGGGTTCAAGTCAGGTGACTGTGATGGCCACTGTACAATCTTCCAGGACTTCTTATGCATCCGAGCCTTAGTGGAATTTGAGGTATGCTTGGGATCATTGTCCTGCTGGAAGGTCCAATGACGGCCAAGCTTCAGCTTCCTTACAGATGGCATGATGTTTTCTCCTAGGATTTCCTGATAGTTCAATGAATCCATCTTGCCTTCCACACGCTGCAGGTTTCCAGTGCCAGAGGATGCAAAGCAGCCCCAGAGCATCACCGAGCCACCACCATGCTTGACTGTAGGCAGAGTGTTCTTTTCAGCATATGCTTCATTCTTCTTCCTCCAGTCATACCGCTGATCCATCAGGCCGAAAAGTTCCAGTTTTGTTTCATCACTCCACAGAACAGAATCCCAAAACTTCTGTGGCTTATTTATATGATTGTGAGCATATTGGAGCCAACTTTTCTTGTGCTTTTGGGTCAGTAGTGGTGTACGTCTTGGAGGTCTGGCATGGCAATCTTCTGTGTTTAGTACGCGCCTTACTGTGCTCACTGAAACCTCAGTGCCTGTTGCCATCAAGTCTTACTGCAGGTCTTTTGCAGTCACTCGAGGGTTTCTCTCAACCTGCCTTCTCAGAAATCTGGTTGCAGCCATTGACAGCTTCCTTTTTCTGCCCCGTCCAGGTAGTGTAACCACTGTTCCTTTAACTTTGAACTTGCGAACTATGCTTCCAATGGTGTCTCTAGGGACATTCAGTGCCTTCGCTATCTTTTTGTATCCTGTTCCTTGTTTGTGAAGGGCGATGATCTCTTCTCTTACCTTTTTGGACCATTCTTTTGACTTAGCCATATTCTAACATGTAGTCAAACGTGACACTCAACAAACCCCTAGCCAGTTCAGGCATTTCATGTGTTCCAGCTCAAGCACACCTGGTGCAACTAATGAGGCCCTTGATTAGTTCCATCAGGTGTGCTTGAGACAACACCTGTTTTGCATACTGTACAGTATGTGTGCTGTTGTGATGGATTCTATTCAGGGGGTTGAATAATTTTGAGACTGGAGAGGTCATTGTAAGTTGCATTTTCAGTTGAATTTGGGGAAATCACTTGAAGCATTTGTTGTGTTGAGCTATTTCAATTGCTTTTGTTTGATTTGTTAATTGCAAACAGCTGAAAGTCTGTACATTTTGGCAATAAACCTGATTTGCAATGGGGGTTGAATAATTTTGATTGTAATTGCATAAATTACATAGAAATACATATAAATAGGGGCGTGGTGGCTCAGCGGGTAAGACACCAGGCTTGTTGATCAGAAGATCGCAAGTTCTGAGGTTCAAATCCCTAGCCCCGCGTGACGGAGTGAGCTCCCGCACTCGCCCCAGCTCTTGCCAACCTAGCAATTCGAAAGCATGCAAATGCAAGTAGATGAATAGGTACCACTTCGGTGGGATGGTAACAGCGTTCCGTGTGCGTCATGCCAGCCACATGACCGTGGAAGCGTCTTCGGACAACATTGGCTCTTTGGCTAACAAACGGGAGATGAGTACTGGCCCCTAGAGTCGGACACGACTGCACAAATGTGCAGGGGGAACCTTTACTTTACCTTTAATTGTATAAATAACAGTATGGAATAAAATATAAATGCTCAGAGAATTCTATCCAAACACACCACACTGTTGTCTAGAACTGCTTAACTGAATTAGAGCCTTTAGAGATCTCTTTAACAGAAATAAATGTTACAGAGCACCATGTGATCATGAGGACTTCTCATGTTGCTGATAGAACAGGAAAAACACACAGTTAAGAAATAATAGTAGGGCCATTAATTTGATAAGGAAAATTTTCATGAAGTAATTTAGCACTTTCTTGATGGACAAGGTATTTATTTCTTCACTCAAACTCTCACTCAGTCCATAAGAAGAATATTAAACCAGATTTGGCTCTGGCAAGAAGGAAGCAAGGATATATTGAGATGGGGGAGGGAAATAACTATTGAGAATGACCTCAGGATTACTTAGTTGGAAGGAGTCTTAGAGTATTAATGCTAACCTCTGCACAAAAACTTAACACAGAGACTGGTCTTTGGCTCAGGCAACATTACATCTGAACAGTTATTAGAAGTACCCATTGAACACTGTTCCAAGGCCAAAAGAAGTGTGCCAGGTTTGACATTACCTTTCTCTTACCATTTTTACAAAAATGCTAGACATTCTCTACCACTAATGGTCCCCATCTCATAAGCATAGTTTCACACGAAAATATGAAAATCTGATGGAAGGAAGAGCCTAATGACTGAATATATTAAAAAATGACATGAATCACATGTAGACTGATCTAGGTATTCCTAGGATATACATACACAATAGTGCAGCCTAAACAGTTCTTTAGGATTGCATAATAAGTAAGCCATAAGCAAGTGTATTGTCACAGCAGATTAACCCACAGAGTTAAAGACATCACATGGACTGAGCAAATTACACCTGTGTGTCTGTGTTGGCA
The DNA here is from genome assembly GCA_023362775.1 of Charina bottae. Lineage (NCBI taxonomy): Eukaryota > Metazoa > Chordata > Lepidosauria > Squamata > Charinaidae > Charina > Charina bottae. The sequence goes on from JALMGJ010000001.1 coordinate 203,377,364, forward strand.
TGTGAAAATATAATTTTATCCTGCCTTTCTTCCATTATGGAACTCAAGCCAATGTTGCTCATTGGAATTTATGAATTAAATTTGACAATGACACCAATCAGGGAAGTATCAATGATATATCATTGATGCAAGATGAAACAGGTTAACAACAGGACTATTCAACTGCAATGGTTATGAAACATTCTCACCGAGTCCAAGCTTCCACGATTGGAATCCACACCATTGCTATGAGAATGGCGCAGGGCCTCCTCCCTGTTCAGTGGCTCAGCTGATGTGCTGCTGACATCTACAATGCCATCAAATTCCTCATGGTCATAATCTGATTCCACATCTGGAGGCAAGCTGTAAATTGGATCTTCCACCTCCACAGTGTCATTCTGCATTACTTCTGAGCCTATCCAGTATATGCTTTTCAGACGTTCTTTCTGAGGGCTTCCAGCCCTCTCTGTAGAAAGAAGCAGAGCGTTATCTTCTCTATTCTCTTCCTCCCCAGACACTGGCATATTTGGAGATGTATCTTCCTCTGAGTAATAGTTATCACTGGTCCTAGTACTGCTGTCCTGGTTCAACAGACTTGGGCTGGGGACTGGTGGGCCTTCTTCATCAGCAGGAAAACCTTCATCTTCTTCTTCCTCAGCTAGTGGAGCAACAAGGCTGCATTCGATGTTGAGAGTTCCTTCATTAGACAGGGAGCATTCCAAGTTTTGTACACTTTCATCCAGGTTCCCAAAATCTAGAAGTTCTAAGAATTCTTGTGCAACCCTGGATGCTTCTTTCTCCAGCCTCTGTATTTCTCCTTCCCGCTGCCGCTTCATCTCATTCTTGGTATTCTCACATGCAATGGACACATGGTCTGTCTTCTGTTGCCACTGCAGCTTCTCAATTTCCTTTTCCAGCCGTAAAATCTCCTCCATCTGGCGCTGTTCCTCTTCCTGCAGTGGATGGTTCTCCTCCTCGGTTCTTAGTACCTCCATCTGACTCAAAAATGCAAGAAAGTAACAAACGTTCATAGATCAGTTTTGGCAGGCATCAACAGATCTGAAAGTTCAGGAGCTATCCTAATGGCCAAGTGGTGCTTCACTGCTCCTGAGTCCACAAGATTTCTTTATTCTAACTTTTCAAAGGTACAATATGGGATATTTACTCAATCCCCCTAAATTGAATGTAATCCAAAGAAGATTGTCATGGGTAGTATATCTCCTTTGATACACTAGTATTTGTATGGTATTTACAAAAAAAAAAAAAAAGTCAGCCAAAGACAACTACTGTATGAGGCCTGTTGCTCTATCCATGGTTGGAACCAACCTTATCTTAATGCCTTCCAATCAGCCCCAAATTAAGGGGCAACAAATTGGATTCACAGGAATTCTTCTATGAATATTTGGGGTTCTGGTCCAATATAGAGTCCCATTCAGACAGGGTTGGCAATACTGCCCCAGCAACTACCACAGTATCCATGACAGGGCTTTCCAAAGTTTTCCCGCAGCGACACACCAACCGCCGTTGGTGTGTCGCTGTGGGAAAACCCGAAAGTGCCGCCGTTGCAGCAGCGCGCAAAAACCCGGAAGTGCTGCTGCTGCTTTCAGTCTTTGCGCGCCACTGTTGGTGTGTCGCCGCGGGAAAACCCGGAAGCGCTGATGATGATCAGCGCTTCCGGGTTGTGTGGCGACACACCAGACTGTGTGTGGCGACACACTTTTGTGTGGCGACACACAGTTTGGAAAGCTCTGATCCATGACATCTTTAAATAGTGTTTGTGGCCCTCCAAAATTAAAGCATTAAAAAAAATTAAATAGTCAAAATCTTGTGAAATTTCTAAATTTTGTAAGATTTCAGCACTGTCAAATTCTGAAAGTAGGGTTTCAGACAAGAAAGCAAGATATCTCAGTGTGTGTGACAGAGATGTATTTATTTAGACTTCCATATGACTGCACAGCATCCAGTGCTTAAAGTATTAAATCAATTTTTGACAATTCCCTGAAACCTTCTGCATGACCTTAAAGATCATCCCTCTGTTGCTGGTTGGCTCAAAAGGAAAGCATCAGTTGTCACTATCAGAAGCTTCTCTCTCAAGTCAAATAGCAGCTTTGGGTATGGTGTATATAGACTTGAGACAATTATGGTTGTAAGCGGAAAAGGTTAAAATTTCCCTCCCCACTTTAGCATCACATGTATTTTGGTCCAAAAACGATAAACTGTAAACTAAATGCACCTCACAGCTATTTCAGAGAATGACACCTTCATCATAATAAAAAAAGGAACAACTGGAGGAAGCACATGAAACCATCAACATCTTCAATGGAATAAAATTCACAAGGGAAGAAGAAATCAACAACACACTGCCCTTCTTGGACATCCTCATCAGAAGAGGAAATGAGGGCATTCTAGAAACACAAGTCTACTGGAAATCTACCCACACTAACCAAGTGCTCCATTACCAAAGCAACAACCCAACCTCCCACAAGAGAACCTGTGTACGAACATTATTCAGACAAGCACTAACACATTACAGCAACCCAGAACACCAGAAAAAGGAAATGTATCATCTATATAGCATCTTCTAGCAAAATGGATACCCACTCAACTTTATCAAGAAGTGCCTGGCCACCCAACCCACTACAACACAACCAACAGAAGCTATGAAAAGGATAACACTGCCATACATCAGAAACATCTCAGAAACTACCAACAGTTACAACCACACGACATCACCATAGCACATAAACCAACCAAAACCCTTCAGAACATCTTAAGTAACCCAAAAGACCCAGTAACCCAAGAAGAAAAAAACAGGAGTTATCTACAACATACAGTGTAAGGACTGTAGCAGTCACTATGCAGGACAGACGGGCAGAAGACTAGCAGAGCGCATCCATGAACACCAACTAGCAGTCAGAAGACACGATGAAAACTTCTTAATCTCACAACATATGGACAGACTCAACCATACTTTCAACTGGGAAACTGTGAGCACCTTAAACCAAGCCAAATCCAAAAACACTAGAGAATTCCTGGAAGCTTGGCACTCAGACAAAGCAGCCATCAACAGACACATAGAGGTAAACAACATTTACATACCATTCATAAGAGACAATAGAAAAGCCAAAAGACCAGAACACCTCCTTGCCAGCAATCATCACCCAGATATGCAAAGATTAACACCAAGATTAGCACCAGAGGAACAATCAAACAGCACAATATACCCTAATCAAGGAACTATTAACTCAGTCAATCAACCAAGCAGCAAACAACAGCCCAATCAAGGAACTCCCAAGGAGAGAACAACACCCCCACCAACACAAGCAGGGCAAACCACTGTATATAAACTGAGAGCAAACACCACTCCCTTTTCACACTGAGGATGTTGCCTAGTCAGGCAATGAAACGTCTGCAAGAAAACAGCGAGGTTCAGAGAGCACCAAGGACTCCATATTTCAGAGAAATGCACACAGCTAACAATGCACTCAGAAAAAGACAAGTTATGTGGTGGGTTAGGATTCTGCTAGTGACCCTGAAGAAGAGGCAGAAGGTTGGAGAAACAACAGAACGTACCTGGGCCATCTGCAGTGCTGCTTCCAGCTGCTCCTTTTTTCTGTTCAAAATAAAGCACAGTTATTCAATAAAATCCACAGGCCAGCTTGGCAGGGATTTCACAAAGAAGTCAGATAGAGTCACACTGTCTTTCTTTTCAATTTCTAGTACTGAAAATCAATGCAGTTTTAAACAGTATAGCTGCCTTAGTTATTTATGTCCTGCTTAAAAGCTGCTACAAAGCCTTCAAATCCATAGAATTTATTATCGCTCATTTAATTAAAAGCTTGGGTTTTCAGAAGGTTGGATTTCCTTAAAGGTTTTAGAGCAGGAACAGACTGCTACTTGATATATGCGGACCATTCACGATACAGACTGCCTGCAGCTAGCTAAAAGAAATAAAAGTTGCCTCATGATGGATAACAATTCATTGTCATAAAAAACATTATTTAATTAAATTTGAAGAAGCACTTATTTCAGGTTAAGACAGGAGAATACCTAGGCTTACACAGAACAGAAATACTTTCTTAGGCCTATTCCCCAATTCTGGAATAATCTGGGAAACTGGATGGGGAAAAAGAAGACACGTGCAAGCAAAGGTGGTGGAGCTTTTGAAAAAAGCTGAATTTTTTAAAAACCATGCACTCTTCTCCAGCAATGTTTCCCCAAAATATAGTTCAGTTTTAATAAGATCCCATGGCAGAGAAAGTAGCTTGGAAAGGAGCAGCTGCCACTGCTTTGCAATCTCTGATTTATCTTTGCCTTCAGGATCACTAACCTGCAAAGATAATGTTAGGTTGCCTCAGAGCTGGGAACTGAATCTATTCATCTATATCAGAGCTTTCCAAACTTTTCATGTTGGTGACACACTTTTTAGACATGCATCATTTCGCGACACACTCTTAACAGCAGGGCACAAGGCAGGCACTAGGACCTGTGCGGAATCACAGCAGGGCAGGTTTGGAGGCAGCCGGGCACAAGGCAGGCACTAGGACCTGTGCGGAATCACAGCAGGGCAGGTTTGGAGGCAGCCGGGCACAAGGCAGGCACTAGGACCTGTGCGGAATCACAGCAGGGCAGGTTTGGAGGCAGCCGGGCACAAGGCAGGCACTAGGACCTGTGCGGAATCACAGCAGGGCAGGTTTGGAGGCAGCCGGGCACAAGGCAGGCACTAGGAGCTGCGCGGAATCCTGGCATGGCTCGGAGGCAGCAGCAGCCGCGACACACCCAGACACTGCAGCCGACACACTAACGTGTCCCGACACACAGTTTGGAAAGCTCTGATCTATATACTACTAAAACTCTCCTGTCTGTTTGTCTGTCTGTAACCTTCAATTGGCCGAAATGGTGCATCATAGGGCAACTATTTTTGAAGCAAGGTACCTCAAATGGGCTAACAAATGTGTCCAAAGAATGCGTCCAAAATCCGGGACCCATGACTCCCATGGAATTGAAATTTCAAGGATCTTCACACCAGTTAGTTGTGGCCGCTGCAGTGTTGCCGCGGTTAGCCGCAGTCACATAATTCTCATTTCCGACTATACTTCCCAGAAACCCATAGGTTGTGTGATGCAAGGGAAGATGGGAGGGGCATATCCCTGCCCTCTTTCCTGCCTCCCTCTGGACCCTGCGCCCAATCAGCTGGTGGCAAGACCCAACAGGTGAGCAGTGATTGGTTGCTTTGGAACCAAGGCCGAAAATTGGAATCTCTTAACAGCGGTGGGTGGCCAAGGGAAGGAAGAGGAAGTGACTCTGATGTTTGCTGGCAAGGTAGGGCTGGCTGGGGGTGCCAGCAGTTGACATGTGAGCCCTCTTTCTCCATGGAGGGAGGAGGCCCTTGGGGACAGCCGGGATGGGGAACGGGTGTGCAGTTTTCCTCGTGGCCCATGGCTCCCTTTGTTTCCCCTCCCCCCAGCAAAGTGACAGGCAGTTCTATGGGTCAGTGGAGGAGGAGGAGGAAGAGGCGGCTTCATCGGGGCTCTGTTGAGGGTCGTGAGGGGAGGGGAAATGGCGCCAGCCTATATTATATGTGGAAAGAAGGATGACCCAATAGGTCATGGGTTGTCTAGTTTCACACATTATTATGTTTCATACAATAGCTTGATTCTACATACAGAGAATTCTTTGTATGGCGCTCCCTCACTCCAGCAGTCCAAAATGGACCAAGCGAGACCTGGCTTTACCATCTCATTTGTGAAACGCAGTTCTCAGAAATATCACTATGGTGGCTCGTACCTTTTCTTTTCCTTCTCTTCCTGCTTCCACCTATGCTCCCTCTCTTCTTGCCATTGCCTTTCCTCTTCCTCCTTTCTAATCCTCTCTTCCTCTTGCCGCCTCTGCTCCTCGGCTTCCTGTTTCTGCCTCTGCTTTTCTTGCAGCAGGTCTTGATAGAGGTTGCGAGCCAGGTGCCCACGCCAGTGCTTCTGCAGGACAACGGCAGAGGCTTTCAGGCGTAAGAGAGACTTCTTCCAGAAGTGAGCACGATAATTCTTTTGGATGGTCACAACACTGGCTAGCACTCTTCGATACTTCTTCCTGAGTCAAAGGCATATAAAGATGGAGGTCACACCAACATAATCACCATTCTTCCAAAAGCCTCCCCGGCTGCTGTTTCGCCCCATGGTGTTAAGATGCCTGATTTGATGACGCAACGCAATCAACTTCTCTCCACAGAGGCAATGCTCCAAGAAGCCTCTTTGCCATTCTCTCATTCTCCCTCAATCTGTTATCTATGGGGTTTCTGAGTCTTGAGAATGCCATTTGTTTCCAGGATCTGCATGTGATCTTCTTCTGCTAAGCACAACAAATGGAAGAATTTTGGGGCGATGCTAAATATACCCTGTCCATGCCAAACTGGCATTTTTAAATCTCTCCAAACAGGGTCAATTCACATCTTCATTTTCTCCTAACTTACATCAGTCTGGTTTCTTGATGTTCCCATAAAGTCAGGCAGAGATTGTTATCCTGCTTGCTATCTTAAAGAATGAAAGTAATCAATTTTAAAAATAAAAATAAAACTCTGTGATGGACTTCAGCTGCCAGAAAGTCATTTGTGGTTTAGCAGTGAGGTTAGGCACCCTACAGATATTCAGAAGCAGTCTTCTTAATAGCTGAATTGTGGATAATGAGAATCACAGGAAATGTTCTAGGTCAGATCCTGTCATGCACATTCCTTGCCTGAACTCAAGATCTAGAACTGGGAGCGGGGGTTAATGTGTGTGGAGCTGCTTCTGTGAATCCATGATAGATAGCATGAAGCTACCTTTTTTCCCTTTATGGGGATCAATTAGGAGAATTAATAGATCTTACACTACATTCCTGAAGGTCACACAGCCACCTAGAAACATATTTAAGGATTCCCTTACTAACTTTGCTCAGACTGAAGAAGCTCCTTGGATAAGGAGCGAAACGTTTCCACTGAGAAAATAGAAATCCAGTTGACATGATTCAAGCTACAGACAATTCCACCTGGATGACTGAGAACCTTCATAGACACTACATTCCTGAATGTTTGTGTAGAACATAAGCATTACCTGGGGAAGAGATACTTACAGGAGCTAAGAAATTGGTGCCCCTTAGCAGGAGAAACCCATGCAAAAAAACTCAGAGATGGTGCCAGTAAACAGTAACAGCAGTGTTCTGTAGCCGTAAGACTGTATCGTGCAGAACTTTGAGAATCAAAACTTCCTTAAAATACTAATTCAATCAATAAAAAGCGGATTCACTTCTCTCCTCCCAAATAGGTTTCCAATCCTTAAGGATATAAAGGTAAGATTTTAAATCCTGGTGAAACCCCAGGGTCTAGACCAGACATATTAGTAGGAGGCCCATACTCAGGCTAGCATCAAACTGATAGGGTGGGGAATGGAAGGCCGTGGTTTCATGCACTAGAATGGCAGATGGGAGGAAGGAATATTGAAACCTCCTTGTTCATGTTCTCTCTCAAAACCTCCCCCAAGCTATTCTATACCAGCTCTACCAAGGGAAAACTTTAGCAGCCCTTCCCATTCCTTGCTTTGCTTTTCTTTTTAGATTTTCGATCCCGCCTTTATTATTTTTATAAATAACTCAAGGCGGCGAAGATACCTAATACTCCTTCCTCCTCCTATTTTCCCCACAACAGCAACCCTGTGAGGTGAGTTGGGCTGAGTGTGTGTGTGACTGGCCCAAGGTCACCCAGCCGGCTTTCATGACTAAGGTGGGACTAGAACTCTCAGTCTCCTGGTTTGCTTTTGGCTCCTTCCTAGGCCTGAGAGACAGGGACTGGCCCAAGGTCACCCAGCCGGTTTTCATGCCTAAGGTGGGACTAGAACTCTCTGTCTCATGGTTTCCTATTGGCTCCTTCCCAGGGCTGAGAGAGTGTGACTGGCCCAAAGTCACCCAGCCGGTTTTCATGCCTAAGGCGGGACTAGAACTCTCTGTCTCCTGGTTTGCCATTGGCTCCTTCCTAGGCCTGAGAGACAGGGACTGGCCCAAGGTCACCCAGCCGGCTTTCATTCCTAAGGCGGGACTAGAACTCACAGCCTCCTGGTTTCTAGCCTGGTGCTTTAACCACTAGGCCAAACAGGCTCTCTGCTTTAAAAGCATCCCCAGTCGAGCTTTATTCCCATTCCACATAAGGCAGTGCTTCCCAAACCTTTTCCTTCATTACCCAAAACCGCTTATCAGAAAGTCCTCTTCACCCAATGTATGTAAAACACTTGAAGTCAATTTAAATGTCCCTGATGTGATTGGGTAATGGGTTCATGTGTCCTTACCCAAAGAAAAACCACCTTTACCCAATTTTGGGTAATTCTCCCAGGTTTGGGAAGTACTGACATAAGCTATGCTTTAATAGCCAGTAATGCCAGCATCACATTTAAATCCCAAGAAGCAGAGAAGCCGCACCACCCACCCACATGGCCGGGGACTGGCAGGTGGCATGGCATGACAGAAAATCCAGGTAGCACTACACCACCAAGAAAAAGTAAAATAACAAAAATAAATAAAATAATTAACCATCTGTTGCTCATTAATGGTACCATGAGATCTCTTGTCTATATGGCTCTTTGCCTCTCTAAAGCAATAATAGAAGCAGAATAACTTGTACATGTGTGCAATTTTTCAAAAGTTATTTTTTGTGACAATTGTAGGTGTGGTGCTAGTGGCAAAAATAGCTTCAGCAGCAAGACAAAAGTTTAAGTGCACTAGAACCAAATCTAGCTTAGGCTTCCCTCAAATTGCAGTTGGTTTAGACAAAATGTAGAGTCTTGTTCGTAACTGGAAACTATTCAGCTCCAATCCATTCCAGCCACCATGGCCATTGGCAAGAGACGGTAGTAACTCTAGTCAGTAACATCTGGAGTGCACCAGGTTATCTTTCCCTGGTGTTAGGTCTCACCAACGTTCCTGTTTTAGTTTGCCTGGCAAAAACCTAAAAGTATTCCTATGGGTTTTGTAAGCACTAGAACACTTACTAACAGTGTAAAAAAGGCTGAAGACTTCTATTTTGCTTGAGACAGCTCTGGGGGGAAAAACCTACCCTTAGAAGTTCTATACAGTTTCCCTCTTTCCTTCCAGTTTCACCTGGCCCGGTGGTGTCAGGGATTTCACCAGGCACTGCTCGCAGGTCTTCCAGTCTTTCTTTGCAACCTTAAGGAAGTCTAAAAATGTTCTAAAGAGACATACCTATACAAATCACATTGAATTAGTTCTAATGTCTATGCTGCTGTGGTGCAATCCTGTAAGACATACTGTCTATTTCTCCTTATAGCAACACTGCTGTATCTATGAATGCAGGTGATTGTCCCAATGGGCATACAGTACACTGCAATTTGCCTGAACAAGCTGAGACAAAGCCCAGCTCACTATGGGAGAAGAGGTAGCAGTAAGTTAAAAATAGAGACATAGGTAGGGAGCCAACAGAGCAGGGATGAAACACAACCCTGCTTACAGCTCTACCAAGAGACCCCTGGAGAGAGTCCGTCATGGCCTTAATAGTGAGCACTTCCAAACCAAAGCAGAGGCTGCACTTGGAACCTTGAATGAAAGGCAAAGAGAAGAGAGCCAAGGATCTAGATGGGGCAGCTTCATGGAGGACGAAAAATGCAACAGGAGAAAGTCAGAGCAAGTGGCTAACTTTGCCTCTTAGAAATATTTGGAGGCTTTGGAGCAGGAATGGGGAGGGAAGGAGAGAATGGGGGAAGCTCAGTGCATGTAGAGGCAGCACTGCAGCCAAGCAAAGCAGGCAATTCAGGCACTGACCTTGCCATGTAGCCCAGGACGTGGGCTCGGATGATGGTGGCCGCCTTCTTCAGCTCCTCTTCCCGGGCCTTTTCCAGCTTTTGTTCCAGAACCTCCTTCAGGAAAACCTAGTACCCCGGGGAGGAGTTTCGCCAAACACAAAGAGAGGAAACAGCAAGTCCCAGTTAGCACCAGCAGGTCCCATGCCTGCCAGCCCGCCTGCTCAGAGTAACCAGACACAGAGGGCTCCTTTTTTGCTCCTGCAGCAGAGCCGTCCCTGCTGTTCCGCCAGCCCTTCCCTCTGGGTGTCAGCACCGATGGACAAGGGAAAAGTTGAGCAGGGAGCCGTCAGCCCAGCCCTCCAGCCCAGCCCTCCTCCTCACACTGTGCTCAAGAATTGGGGGTGGGGGGTGGAGAGAAAGAGAGGGAAAGGGGGGAGGGGGAGGCTGCACTGCTTTTACAACTCCTCTTTAACCCTTTTCCTGACATAGCTTTATCTTTCTAAGGTAATTGGAGCCTGCCATTTAAGATTCCTAAAGCAATTTTAGGATACCATCAGCATATACAGACAGAGAGAAGCCCACAGTGAGAGAAATCCACAGGAAAACTGGTTCAATTATGCCAAGAGTCCCATCCCCCCCCAGAAAAAGGGGGGGGACCAAAAAGAAGAGGTGCACCAGACCAATTCCTGCACCGCCACTAAATCATCCACATTTCCTCTGGCTGTTAATGAGCATTTCTGCCCCATGCCAGCCTTTCCCTCATTTTCTTGCCTGCTAAAAAGAGCTGGAGAATTCCTTTGTATTGTTTTTTCTACAATTATCCCCTCAAGACCCAGGCTTATTCTGACATGCACATTAACAGATGGCTGTTACAACGTTTTAGATGCATCTGGGGGCCACTGCAAATTCAGGATCTGCAAATTTTCAGACCAGATTTTTAAATGGACATCGATAAAGAGAATTGTATTGCATAAGTCCTAGTGGGTGTTCTAACGATGAGGTATTAAGATTCCAACTGCAGGGCCTGGAAATAATGTATTAGTTTGCCTCCTCTGCTTCTCATCCCTGGCTTACTATTTCAAAAAAAAACGGGGGGGAGGTATTGGTACTTAAACACCAATTTTTTTCATCCACAGTGAAGCAATGCACAGCCTAAAAGGTGAATCCCAGGATTCTTTGCAACGCCACCAAGGATGCAAAAGCATCTTAGAACATGTGGCAGAAGTGAGACATTAAAAGACGGCCTTAGGCCATGCTCTATGCAGCCATAATGGTTTCTTCACCCACTCTGGTTCGGGTGACTACATTGACTCACTGATACCTGCTCCTAATAATGGACCTTACTGTACTCAGCCAGGTATACTAAGTAATAAACTCGTAGAGCAGAGCTTTCCAAACTGTGTGTCGGGACACGTTAGTGTGTCGGTGTGTCGCGGCTGCTGCTGCCTCCAAACCCGCTGTGATTCCGCGCAGGTCCTAGTGCCTGCCTTGTGCCTTGCTGCCTCCAAACCCGCTGTGATTCCGCACAGGTCCTAGTGCCTGCCTTGTGCCCTGCTGTAAGAGTGTGTCGCAAAATGATGCATGTCTAAAAAGTGTGTCACCAACATGAAAAGTTTGGAAAGCTCTGTTGTAGAGACAAAGATGGATAGAGCTTGATATTTTGAATGTAGCATTCTTCTGGGGAATAGGGAAGCGTGAAAGAAGTTAATGGCATACCCCCAGAACTCTTCTTTGGTCATTTACATGCACGGCCCATCTTTCACATTCATGTAAGGTAAAGGCACCACAATTCAATCTTATAAATGCAACCGCATTTCACATTTGCTTCTTCCAGAAGCAGTAAAAGAGAAGTCCAGTGACATCTCAGCAACACAACTGGAAAATATAACATGGGTAATCTTTATGGGGCTCCATTCCCTACAACGTTGTTGAGATTAGATGCCTTATTTCTGTGCACTTGGCCTTCCAACCCCCCTAAGACCCTCAAGAGCAACCTGGGCTGATCTTCTGACAATGCTCTAAAACGGGAAGAGTAGCAAGGCCAGGGTTTTCTATCACTATATCCTATCTCCTCTTCTAAAGAGTTCTGCATTTCCTATTTTGCCTCAAACGTGGAGAAAAAAAACTCAGAGTCACATGTATATTGTTGAAAAGGCTACAGTATATTGGGAGTTTGGGAGAGATCAGTATGGGTACCACATCACTGAATTGCATATGGGAGTTGGATAAGCTGAATTAAAATATTCCAGAGGCTGGAGGGGTGGGGAAAGGGAAACATTTGGATGCTAACTGTGTACGCATACAAAAGTTAAAGCACAATTGTTGGGTATATGATTTTGCTTATGCACTGATGCAGCAGCATTCATTTTATAAGCAAGAAAGAAAATTGCAGATGTATTTCAGGTCTCCCCGGGAAGAAAACCAGAAGTCCAAGGTGCGACGGGCAAAGCTGGCATTGAAGCAGGACAGAGCTTCTCTGATTAGCTGTACTTTTAATTCGGACCCTGAGAAAACTCAAACCTCCACGACGGACCACTGGCAGCTGCTCTGCTCCTAATGAGAAATACAAAGGCCACCTTGCCTTCCTCTTCCTTTCCTGTGCTCCACAATTCCTTACACTAATCCTTTTCCTTCCTCCCCCAAACAATTGCTCAGTATAGAAATACCCCTTGAATACATGCCGCAGGAAGCATTTCCTATTCCTTTCCCCATCCTGCCCAGCACATGTTGAAGCCAACACCCATACTCACATATGCGCATAACTTCCCAGGGCCCCCTGTTCTCCCCTAGGCAGGAACAGGATCACAGCACGCCCGCCTGTCAGGCTCACTGGACAGGGACACAGTACCTGCAACCTCACAACACCTCAAGAGACAAAGGAGGATGCTGTGCTTCCCTCCCATTTCATGCTGAGAAAATTACAGCCCATTCTCTGGGCCAAAACAAAGGGACCGGTTTCACAAGACCAACTCAGAACTGTTTTAAGACCTATTCATTTTTCAGAAACCTGAGGTAAAATAATGCCTTTTAAACATGGGTTTAAAAAACGCTCCATGCATCTTTAATCCTACAGAGTATCACAGTCATATGCCATCGAGCTAACATCAAAGGTGTTCCTACCCCAATCGTACAAAAAGTAAATGGCACAAATGTGCTGCTCCAATCCAAATGGGTTGGAAAAATCACTACTTTATTTTGGTACCAAAAAAAAGAAAAAAAGAGCTTGCAGCTTAAGTTTAACCTACCTGACGCTTCCCAAAGCTTTTTTACTTCTTTGTCATCTCCATGTTACTCAGAAAAAAGGATGCTCTGTGCCCTAGCAATTTGCATCTGTTTTGTGTAATCATTGAGCATTATTGAGTAAACTGTCATTGTCTGGTCATGAATATGGCTGTCTTTTCTACCTGTCAATATCTTTCTTAAAATTGGCCTTATTTGCTTCTCTCTTATTCCTGCGAACAATGGAAAAAAGCATTCAATGGAAAGTAGAGCATCTTTCACCCACTCTATTGCTCCTCCTCTTGCTCGATCTGCAAAGGTGGACTCCAGAGCTGCCAAAAATGGCCTAGTTTGCTTTGTACCAATGCAGGACAGTGAGACAGCCAGTCCTCTTCAGATGGCCCAGCAACATGGAGAGCGAACACGTGTACAGGAGAGAAAGTCCTATTGTTCTTGGGGGGATCAAAGGTTAGTTGTCCATGCATCAGTCACTTAGAGCCTGTTCTTTTTAATGGCTCCAAGGTTGATTTATTAACTTTGAGTGCTCAGCAGGCAGAAAGACAGCAGTTTCCTTTCTACTCTGACGCCTAAGCTTTCCTCCCTCTCCGGTTTGCTCCAGGCAGCCCCATCTGCAGAACATACTATAACTCAGAGCCTGCCTGGTCCCAAGAAAATAACAACCTAAAGTCACAGGGAAGAGAACAGAAAATCCACAGAAACAAATCACAATAGCTCCAAATGTCCTTGATTATTCTGATTAGGTCCAATTGCTTTACAGTTTCTTCTCCTGGATTTTGACAACTTTCCGGGGGTGGTGGTGGTTAAAGGCTACTTGCAGTGGTAAAAGCTGGCAGCCCCTTTGATCACACCAGAAGCTCTTTAATGAAGGAATACTGCCTGCCTTTTATGGATCGCAGGCTACTGCTGGACTACTTCTTTAATTACTGCCCCAAAGAACTGGGTTCCCCAGTGGCTTTATTGATTTTTTAGAACATCTAAAATAATCTTAAAGAAAATGTTGGGGCAAACCTGGTACACGCCTTTTGTAGGGAAGAGAGGCCTCAGTTGTGTGGAATAAAGAGAGTGATGCTAGTAACAGCAGGAATTCTTAATTGCATTTAATTGGCCTCTGGCCTAATTTTAGTAGTCATCATTCTGTTTCTCCTGCAACATTAGTACAGGTAGACATGCAGTGTAGAGGTGTGCATAAAATGGGGGGGGGGGAAGTGCCTTGTTCCACATATGAAACACAATTGTGGCTTGGGCGTTTAGCCAGGAGATTGCAGTCCATCTGAACCAAAACCTGGACCCTCTTGTTCTGGGTTTCAACCAAGACAAGTTCTGGGCAGGTCTTGCGGGACAAGTAGGTCAAGGCTCCCTTCTCCCCGTCCTCCTCTGCATGACTTGTGCACCAGCCCACCAGATGATCGTCCCACTATCTTCCTTCCCCTTTCTTGTCTCCTGCAATGGATTTCAAATGCAGCAGACCCCAACCTGCCACATCCACTTGTCCCTCCCCCAATCATCCCAGTGCCTTCATTCCACTCCTTTGCTACACTTCATGTCATGCACAGCATAACCCAACCGGCTCACTTGCTCCTTCTCCCAATCCTCCCAGAGCCTGTATTCCCCTGCCCATCACTACCAGCTTTGCCTTTTCAGCACCCTTAACATCTAGACCTGAAACACACATGTTCTGGGTCTGTGCCTGCACCAAACATACATGTTAATGTCCATATGAAACACGGAACATGAGTGTTTTGGTCCAGTCATGGACCACCTGAACCTGACTGGTCTAGGCACAGAATGATCTACACACCGAAGGTTTTGCACATCCTTAATACAGAGAAAGTGCCAACAGTGACCCTGAAAAATAGCATAATACCATTCATTTATTTCCATTCAATACTAGTATATTACTCCAATTAACAATAAACATACTGGAACTCAGCAGGCATTGCTCACTAAATTTCAAGCTTATTTGTTCAATCTGAAATGGGTTTTTTTCCCCCAAGATTAAGAATCAAAAAGCACATTTCACCAATGCCAAATTCTACAGTTGCTCACAATTCTGCAGTTGCTACAACTGGGGCACAGCTCCAAATTTTAGTTTCAAGTTTCAATTTTTATTTATTAAATATACGTAGCGATGGGCCGCTACATCCATTAATATTATAAAACATTAAAATATGATCAAAACAGATCTTCATTTTACTGTCACTTAATTTCAACATTATTTAGAAAATTGTTTTGTGCAGCTAGTGCAAATAGTCTACACTCTGACATGCCTTCATTAAAATCAGCTAAAAGAAAACATTTTTCTTCATTCTAACTGGGCTGAAATCAACTTTCTCAGCTCCTTAGATGCCAAAGGAATAGCTGTGCTGAGAGTGAATATTTGCCCAACAATTCATATAAGGCAGATTTCCAATCACTCACTTAGATTAAGAAATCCAAGCATTCCCTAACCATTAATTTAGACTCTTCTAAAGAGATACATTGGCAAAAGCTAAGCAGGACCTTATCGATATGAGCTTTACCTGGGGATAAGCCCAATTCAGTTCACAGAAGATGAGTAGGCGTTCCCATGGGAAGCTATAGTAATCTTTGCAGAACTGATTCTGTATGATTTTTTAAAAAATCTTAGATTATGGGCATTCTACTCCCCACTTTCCAGATTTCTGCTCTGAATAGAACACTTTTCATACTGCATCTACTAATCTGCATCCCTTTGGTAAAATTTTCTGATTGACCCAACTGACTTAGTTGCACTATATCACTGTATTCTGTGTGAGCCTTCCAAAATAATGTTTTATTAAACACCTTCCAGTTGTTCCACAACTCTTTGAAAACCTGGCTTTGCTCCAAGGCCTGAGGTTAGGTGTTTATGAGCCCTTGCCGGTTCTTTTTGTCAGTTTTTGGTAGTGTTGTGTTTTTTCTGGACATGCATGTATCTGTTCTCTATTTTATTGTTTCTTGTTTTTGAGATGTAAGCTGCCCAGACTTGTCTGGGAGTCAGGCAGCCTCCAAATCAAAAGAATGAATAAATCAGAGCTTTCCAAACTTTTCATGTTGGTGACACACCTTTTAGACATGCATCATTTCGCGACACACTCTTACAGCAGGGCATCATTTCGCGACACACTCTTACAGCAGGGCACAAGGCAGGCACTAGGACTGCGCAGAATCACAGCAGGTTTGGAGGCAGCAAGGCACAAGGCAGGCACTAGGACCTGCACGGAATCACAGCAGGTTTGGAGGCAGCAAGGCACAAGGCAGGCACTAGGACCTGCATGGAATCCTGGCAGGGCAGGTTTGGAGGCAGCAAGGCACAAGGCAGGCACTAGGACCTGCGCGGAATCCTGGCAGGGCAGGTTTGGAGGCAGCAAGGCACAAGGCAGGCACTAGGACCTGTGTGGAATCCTGGCAGGGCTCGGAGGCAGCAGCAGCTGCAACACACCCAGACACTGCAGCCGACACACTAAAGTGTCCCGACACAGAGTTTGGAAAGCTCTGGAATAAATGAATGAATGAATGAATAAAATGCAATTCCTAGATAGTCAAACTGCTTATACTGTTTTATAGTGGCTGAAAATTTTGGGGCCATTTCCTCAAACTATAACTGGTCTTGACATATTTAATTTCTAGTTATTCCTCAGTGCAATAATGTCCTAACTTTTAAAATATTCTTTTCAATCCAACTTTTGTTGTTGAGAGAAGAATCATATTATCAGCGTAAGTGAAACAGATGCAAAGGGTCTGTAGTATGATTGGAGGTTAGATACAATTAAAACCTGGCAAAGGCAAAAATTATACTAGGAGTGCAATTACTGTTGTAATAATGTTGATTTGGAAACCTGAAGGAGAGGGGAAAATATCCTGCATTATTTCTGGTCTATGTAGCTGAAATCGCATTAACATGTCTTTTTAAGTCATTTGGGCACTAAAAGCTACTTGGCACCCATCTGCACCACAGATGACTAGCTAGTTACCAATGAAATTCTGGCATGAGATCAGCGTAAGAGTTGCTTTCTAATCAATCAGATCACAGAAATATCCAGTCCAGAATTGTAATCAGTGCTCTTGGCAGCAGTTCTCCAAAATCTCAGAAAATCTTTTTGCAGTTAGCTGAAGTTATTTTAATTAATGATACCAGGAACTGAAGTATCAGTTTAAATACAATGCATAGGCACTTCAATATCCTCCCTGATTTTAATCAAAATCCAGCAGAGAATGAATTTCAGTAGATATTTTATGACAGTCAAACAGGAAAGAGTGCTGAACAGCTCTGCTGCTGCTGCTTTTGAAAAAGAGAAAAATCTGGGAGAAATGGGTGCTCCAATGCATTCCTGGACCCATTTATTTCATTCTGTGTGTGTGTTTAATAAACTTAAGTGCCTGCTGACTTACATCACAGGATGGGGGGGGGGGATACAGGATGGGAAGAGGACAGGTTGGGAGTCAAGAGGCTGTGACATGCAGGACTAGAGGAGTGATGGGCCAGCATAGCCTCCCCACTGTTCTTGAACGAATAACTTTTTACTGCATTTTCTGATACAATATTTTGTGATCTGTTGTCGGCTGAGCAATCACACCTGGAGACCACATGCCAATGCACTCTTGAGCAGAGCAGCAGGGTGTATGTTACGCTTCTCAACAGGCTTGCTGGGAGAAAGAAAGGAAGATATACTCAGTTTTCTGTGATGGAAAATATATGAGACTCAACAGGTCTGCAGCCCAGCTAAGTCAATGGATTAAAGCAGAGGCAGACCCCAAAGCTCTAAAACTAATAGCCATCATACCTGTAGGTAACTGTGTTACTGTGTTATTACACGGCATTTCCCCATTTGCTTCTTTGGGAAAATGGGTTTTACCTTGGTTTTCCCCAGCTTCCATTCTCTCTGGGTGTTGTCATACATCTGCAGAAAGTTTGCACATGTGGTTCTTGCACTATCTGGGTTGCTCCCATTCTTCAAGAGCATTTTATATCTGTAACAAACAAACAAAAGCTCCTGATCAGAAACAGGCATGAAGCAAGATTTCCTCAGCATTAGATGCAATTAGCTGTTCTCCTGTTCCAGTTCTCTTTTTGCTTCTGAGCTGTGAGAGGGCAAAAGGTCTTTTAACTGGCTCCATTAACTTTTCCAAACCTCCACAATACAAGAGGCATCTGGGAAGAGGAACTGCAATAATTCTTAATGGTGCAAATACATTACACATATAAAATGAAATTTATCCTGATTGCAGGATAATAAATTCAGTATGTTTTTCAGGGGGGCCAGGGAGGAAAGGAAATTTAATTATTCTCCATCCTCCAATCAAACATAAGATATGTAAATGCCTCTGAGCAGGTGAGAAGAGTATAATAGTGCATGTGATCATTAACTAGTTTTATGGAAGAAAAAGAGCTTGCTCAAATTCATGGGGCAGAAGTTTTCCTAAGCTTCTTCCATAGAATCCAGACATGCTAAACAATAAAAGTCATATTTGATTTCTCTGCAACCCTCATTCCTAGGAACTGCACTGTCTCTCTTTTACCTGCAGAGGAAATCTTGACAGAGCCGCCGCACGGGAAAGCCAGCTCTACGAACCTTCACTGTCTCTAGCATACCCGAGTACCGCAGCTGTTTCAACACAACATCTGGACTGAAGAGATTTGGAGCCTAAAGAGAAGTCAAGAGTGGAGACCAACCAAGCGTGAGAGATGGCAACTTAAGGGATTGGCTTGTATGACAAACATTACTTTGACCTGAGCATTGCGAAAGTCATTCTTGGCATCTCAATTAATTAGTTCTGCATGCATATGTATGTACAATGTGCATACAAACACCCACATACAGAGGGAAGTCAAATAGATTTTTAAAAAATTACTAAGCTTGAGGAAAAATTTCAGATGCAAGATTTATCTCCCAATGTGTTAGAGCAGAGCTTTCCAAACTGTGTGTTGGAACACGTTAGTGTGTCGGCTGCAGTGTCTGGGTGTGTCACAGCTGATGCTGCCTCCGAGCCCTGCCAGGATTCCGCGCAGGTCCTAGTGCCTGCCTTGTGCCCTGCTGTAAGAGTGTGTCGCGAAATGATGCATGTCTAAAAAGTGTGTCACCAACATGAAAAGTTTGGAAAGCTCTGTGTTAGAGGAAAGGCATTAAATGGGTATATGAGTTGCAGACAGCAGCAGCCCTTTTAAGAAACGTCTACTGCGAAACTGGCCCTTTCTTCTGTATCCGTTGCGCTAACCCTGGACACAAACTTCTAGGAATGCAGAATTTCACAGAAAAGCAGAAACGCCCTTTCTGGTCAGCAAAGCTTCAGCTTAGCTGCCATTGAAAATCATGGTGAGTCTCCCTCCTCCCTTCCCTGTTCAGCTGGCATTTCCCACCTCCAGAGCATCACCTTTTCCAGGTTTGGTTTGATGCAGCGAATGAACAGTGGGTTGCAAGTGCTGAGCGTAGCCATCAAGGAATGTAAGGAGTCCTGGAAAAGAGCAGCAGATGTCATATTTCTCTGGGGAAATTCATTCTCAGGACCATATTTACTATCATTCTGAAAGTGCCTTAGACACATCTACAATTCTGATGTAAAAAAAAGTTGAGAGGAAGAAAAAGAAACTACTGAGCATCAGCTGTCACATCGTCCAGCATTTCCTATAGCTGGTGGTCAGCCATGAAAAGTGTGGTGCAATTGCTCTAGAAGCACAATTGCAAGGTACTAGTTGGATAATCAACATCGTCTCAAGGCTAGTGCCACTGAACACCTTTTGCGACCGTCTACAAAAGAAGCGGGGAATGCACTGCACTGATTGGCTCATCACGTCTCCTTTCCCAATCCTTTTAAAGTTTTGCAGCTTAAAAAAATTAAAAAGTGGGGCCTGAAGCATAGAAGCCTACAATCTGAATCCTCATCTACATTGGTGGCATGTCTCTCTGATTTACTGGTTTTAAAGGGGAAAAAAGCACATCTGCTGAGATGTTTCTAAAGGCACTTTCACATGCACATCTGTGGGCCTCTTGTTCCTACCCTAAACTGGGAGCTGACAGTTGGCCTGCGTCTCTGAGTTCCCAACTTCAGAGTGTCTTCACTGTTGCAGCTAGAGACTCTTTCAAAGAGGTCATAGATGAAATCCAACCTGTGTGGAAAGAGAGAGAGAGAGAGAGAGAAAGAGATGCCATACACCAACTTTTAAAGCAGAAACTGATATGCTGCTGCTTGCGCTGCCTTAAACTAGGAAGTGGATCATTCCTCCCTGGTGATTATATAGGAATCAAGAATGCCTCTGTGAAGTGCTAGAACTTAAGGGCAGGTAAGGACCAAGTCCAGCAGAGAGATCTGACCAACCACAGGAGAGGTAACCCTCCAGCAACTATGAAGAGGCTCTGGAGGTCCATAGAGTACCCAGCCTACTAAATGGCCAAAGTGAATGCTAGAAACCTGTGCCCACATCACATCTTTGGGGCCACGTTACTGAGCGGCCAAGGATTGGCTCTCCCTATGCAAACCTGTTTTCCTTACTCCCCTCCTTAGCATTAGCAGCTTCACTTAATTCTGCTTCAGTGGAAATGGCTGTAGCTTCTTTACCTGCTGTCCTTCAGCATGTTTAAAATGTCATCTCGAAAGGTATCTCTGTTTTTCTCCAGAAAGCCCCTCACATCATAGAAGACCTATAGGTAACAATTTCAGACACGAATAACCAAATTTGCCATGCATGGACTCTTTTTTTGAGCAGATACACACAACAAGACGAAAAGTTGCTGAACAATTTATGCAGCTTTCCAAAAGAATATCAAGCCAAATGGAGATTTCTCCAGCCTCATTCAGCTGCGGTGTCGTGAACAGAGTGCTGGATTGGGACTCGGGAGACCCAAATTCAAATCCAAACTCAGCCATTAAGCATTAAGCCATTAATTTCCTCAAAGGAAAGGCAGAATAAACATTTGGTCCCTCCAGTGGGAGGAGATGGGCGGTGACAAATCTAATAAGTAAATAAATAAATAAACAAATATATTTGCAGATAAATCAGTTCCACAGCCCATCAGCTCTTTGACAAGCCGCCCTGTTCTGATCACAGCCTACTTTCAGGCTGTGATGACCAAAAACTCATCGCGGAACCTGCACAGTGCATGCAGTTCGTATGTCCCAAGTGCACAACACTCAAGAGCCTCTTCCTCCGGAATAAAGGACCTGTAGCTTGGAGTACTCATTACAGCTACTTTCTCCAACCTGGTGCCATCCAGATGTATTGGACTTTGATTCCCACGATTGCCTAGTCAGCACAGGCACCAGATCAGGAAGGGCTGCCTAGCTTATGCAGTCTCGAAGCAGGGAGCCTAGCTTGAACACTGTTAGGCTGTATGCCACCTTCAACAGTTTGTGAGCACATGAAAGGTATGCATATAAGCCCAAAGTGTGTAAGAGCTTCTAAGCCATGGTGATTGGAATGTGCACTCTGGTGCACAACAAGCCTATTATATGTTCAAAGTAAAGAAACCCAAGACACCCTGGCCCTTTGCCCACTGCAGCCATAAAAATGCCTACTTTGAATTGCAGATTGCAGGCTAAGGCCTAATTGTTCAAAAGCCCTTGAATACTGCCAGCTTCCTCTCAGCTATAGAGCTAAAATGCACCTACTTCTCCGGCATAATGCTGGATCCCGAAATGGAAATCTGTCACTCGGGGCTTCATGTAATACTGGTTGTTCTGAAACAAAAGTGAGGGAAGTACATTTGCTATCACAGACACACCTGAAGTAACATTTTCTAACCAAAGACTTCACAATCCCATAACCTGCAAACAGCAGCGCACTGCAGAAATGGTCCAGGGCCACTTGTCTGGGTGCAGCGCATGCCATTTTACTTGAAGAGATTGCCTCTAGTTACCATGACAATTTAGCCAAAAATAGATCGATGAAGGAAGAAAAATGGCAAAGGTCTCTATCAGCAGAATACCAGCACATTCTGAGGAGCCAAGGTGGATCGTTCTAGATGAAACCCTGCTTCCCCACAAAGTGTTCCAGCTATGTTCCGGCTAACTGGATTCCCACTCCCTCCTGGATGCCTCAGAACATCTTCTCCACAAAGTCCACTCCATGTCTTTTAAGTTTTATCCAACAAACTGAACAAGGAAGTCTACCCTAGTCTGAATTATTAACCTAATTTTAACTTCCACCCACTGCATCTTAGCTGCTTTTCATTTCTTAGGGTCATTTGCTTAAGGGAGAACTCTGTTTGCTTTGCTCTGAAGAGAGATAATTGAGCTTTATCGCCTGAGCAACCTTTTTATCATATGACAGGGCTGGTGTAGGGTTCCAGCCAAGGAAAACAGAAAAGATTAAATGTGAATATCAGGTTCTGCTAGTTTTCTCCCTCTGCGCCCTTCTTGAAAAATCCACAGTTCTGAAGATGGAGGGAGGTTACATTATATTTTATGACCACCAGAAAAACAGCCAAGTTGAAAGGGAAGAAGTTCAAAATATTGAAATCAAGTATATTATATACCTGGAGGGTTTCTCTTTCCATTAATTACAGCATGAGTGGCAGTATCTGAACTTTGAGACTATACTCTGCTGCAAACTCTTATCTCCTCTCGGGGGGGGGGGGGGGGAGTTGCTCTGAAATAGGGCCTTGCCTGCCTCTCATTTTTCATACTGAAGCTAGCAAAGGCAGTGAAACTCTGGAGATCCACATGGTATCAATGGGCAGCCTCTGGGGAGGAGCAGCCGTTCTGTCCCACCGAGAGAGGTCAAGCATCCCTCCAGAAGGTGTCCAGCCTGTGAGCCAAAATGGGTTCCCTAGCCTGGCTTGATCTTCCCATCTCTTCTCTATTCAACAGATACATGGAATGAAGATGTACAGAACTGGTTCCTGTGCAATATACACGATAATGTCTAGGTTATATTACCACAATGCACTCTATCTTTGTAGCTATTTATAAAGAGTAAGCTGCTCCAAAATGCAGAGGAAATGCCAGTCACAGAGATAATTGTAGTGACCACAGTTTTTCCCAGGCCCAATTCAAAATCTGGCTTTGAAGTTTTACAGCTCTGAATGGGTCCAATGGAATTAAAGAAATACTTCCTTCTTAATGTTTCCTTTCTTTTGTTCATCCCATTGGACAGCTTGGCAGATGGCTGAGAGAGTTTGGGTTGCCTTTCTACTAAACCTTACTTTTCAATAATTGATAATAATCTGATTTCCTTCCTTCCTTCCTCCCTCCCTCCCCTCCCCTTCCCTTCCCTTCCCTTCCCTCCCCTCCCATCCCCTCCCCTTCCCTGATTTGTTCATATAAAATGCAATATTTAACTCAGAATTTCTATTGTTTATGTTCTTAAAATGGTTGAGCCCAAACTAAGCAACTGGAAAACGCCGTGGTGTGTGTGCATGCCTACTTACCCCGTGCTGGTTGTGGAGTTTCTCCAAGAGGGTGCTGTCTGTGCCTTTGGGGAACCTACTCTCCTCATTAACTAATGCCAGCAAGCCAAGTTTCTGCAGTCAAACCACAAGGAGAAACGCAGACACTTCATCACAAACAGCATGGCGGGTTGCTAAGCCAAAGGGGAACTAAACCTTTAGAAGAGCAGGGCAGATATCCTAAAAGAAATTATTCTGGGTACTGTAGTCAAATCTTAATCCTAGTAGAGTTTCAAACCGACTAATGCCCACATTCAGCCTCGGAAGAAAAAGAAAGCCCTGTTTTGGCTAAAAGCCATACCTTCACAGTTGTATTCCATTTAACCAAGCATTCTCACCATGCTGGGAGTGAGGAGTAGGCATAAGTATGTAACAGTCCAAGGCCTATCCAGGTTGGTTCAACTGGTTTTTCTTTTCTTTTTTAAAGTAATTTTTATTATAAGACAAAAAAAATCTGTAATTACAAATATATATTCCGAGTTCACCTGATTTTATAAATCTTTGAAAGGGGAAACTAAACTTTCAATGTTCACCAAACCTGTCCAAGATATTTTTTTTTTCCAAAGGGAGAGATAATGTGATGTTTTTGAAAATATAGGGAACACAACTGACAACCTTCTGATTTTCATTAGCTGCCTGGAACACAGATTCACTTGTAAGGGAGAGGGAGTAAATAAACCACACATTAAAAATGAAAGTAAAAACAGTGTATCCTAGACACTCGTGACTGCAAGACTGTTACATGCTGTGCATATAACAGTACTGGAAGAAAGCAAAAAATTATGCATCAAGGAAAGCAAGATGTATTAACAAAATTAAAGCACCTGGTTAGCCCTATCCTTAATTGCTCCTTTTTTATTTATTTATTTATTTATTGGCCACCTCCATCATCAAGGTAATGCTAGATGGCTCACATATTACGGTTAAAATAATCATAAAAGGAATAGAAATAACAAAACAAATAATAATATTACATAACCAGTCCAAAGGTTTTAAATGATCAGGATAGACTACCAGGGAATCTTACCCCAGACCCTGTTGGAAGAGCCAAGTTTTTGCAGTTTTATATAAACCCAAAAGGTTTATATAAGGCCATCTGAACCTCAGAGGAGATGCTGTTCTACAGGGCGGGTACAGCTACAGAGAAGGCATGTCTCCTAGGTTGAGTCTCACAAGGTGATAATGCTTCACAGACAGGACTTGGAGCTTACAAACCCTGTCGTACCTTACTGGTCAGGCAGAAAGAACAGGAGAAATTTGGTCCCAAAGTTAAGCAGGCTGTAAGTCATGTGAGGCTTTATAGATGACAACCAACACCTGAATTGCACCTAGGATGCCCCTGGTAAACAATGCAGCTTCCAGAGCAGAGATATTATGTGGGCAAAGTGAGGAACACCCATAACTGCTCACCTGAGTGCATTCTGGACCAATTGTAGCTTCCCTATAGTCTTCAAGGGTAGCCCCGTGTAGAGCATGTTGCAGTAGTCAAAGCAGGAGGTGATTAGGGCATGAATCACTTCACTTCCCAGTTTAATTTGGCAAGCATTATCCTCTTAGGAGGCTTAATATTACTTGCTACTTCCCTGCCTTTTTTTATGAGACAAAAGCATGTGCACATATATGTGTACAATTTGATACAATGCATTCATAACTATGTTTTATTCCTAAAAGGGTCATCCAATTATGTCAAAGAGAAAAAAATGTTTACAGGTTAGTTGATTACTAATTAATAGTCATTGGGGGAAAGGGTCCAAGTTGATTTGGTCAACCTTCCAACTACTCTGAGATGAAGTGGACCCTTTTTTAAATCACCAATCTGGGGTCTAAACCAAATTTTGTGACCTGTGGATGCCCCTAACAGAAGTGTGTCCTATTATTCCAGATAATAGTGAGGCATAAGTTTAGACACAAAGGAGAAAAGTTTTGGTGATCCTTCCACTCCTATCCCCAATCCCTTCAGCCTGACCAACCTACCTTCTCAATAAGATCTAGGCATTCTGCATTATCCATCCAATCAATGGCTTCCCAGTTTATTCCCTCTCTGCCAAATGAAAACACAAAGCCAATCAAGCACTCATTTGCAGAAAACAGTGGAAAAACAACAACAACACAAATCATTGCGGTTACAACAGGTAAAAAGAGAAAATAAAGAAAGGAATAAATGTACCACCCTTAAACTACAAAAAAAAAGTAAACTTCCAGCCAGTGGAGAAATGGGTAATACAGTACCACTTTCTTAATATAATACTCTCTTTCACATGGTAGAATGTATGTGACCAAATGTGAAACACTTTTAACTGCTTTTAGCAGTTTTTTCATCCTTTAGCGGAGAGCAAGGGCTCTCCTAATTGCCAGAATGAGAAATGAGAATGAGAAATATGGAGTCCTTGGTGCTCTCTGAGCCTTGTTGTTTTCTTGCAGACATTTCATTGCCAGGCTAGGCAACATCTTCAGTGTGAAAAGGGAGTGGGACTTGCTCTCTGTTTATATACCCTGGCTTGTCCTGCCTGTGTTGGTGGGGGTGATGTACTCTCCTTGGGAGTTCCTTGATTGGGCTGTTGTTTGCTGCTTGGTTGATTGACTGAGTTAATAGTCCCTTAATTAGGGTCTATAGTCCCACTCCCTTTTCGCACTGAACATGTTGCCTAGCCTGGCAATGAAACATCTGCAAGAAAACAACAAGGCTCAGAGTGCACCAAGGACTCCACAGTTCAACCCTGAGCTACAAATATTCTCTTCGATTAATGAGAAATATCCCCATCTGTTTGAAAGTCCCATTTTGCTACCTGTTGTATTCAAGCTGCTCCAGGGAGAATATGTGCTTGTTGAAGTACTCTTGGAGCTTCTCATTTGCATAGTTAATATTGAACTGTTCAAAACGATTGACCTGTGCATGACAAAAGAAACCAATATTAATTCCTTTCGTCTTGATCTGGGGAAAAGTCTATTTCCCTCAAGGGCAGTAAAGAAGACAGGATTGGGGAAATAAGGATGGGATGGTGGATGTGCTTAACACCAGCTTATACCTGTTTGTATCAGCCTATCCCCTGGAATAGTCAATTGGTGCAAGGGTTGGTACAAAACTTAACAAAACAGAATACAGGATAGAAAATGAAAGCTGTAGTAAGGCCAGAGGAAGAGGGGAAAAACCCAACTCCAATGTGTCTTTAAAACAGCATTCATGCACATGTGCATGAATGAGAATAGCATAGCCTTCTGCCTACCAGATTTGTCCTATTAAGCCCAAGCCATCATGTAAAGGTAAAGGTTCCCCCCGCACATTTGTGCAGTCGTGTCCGACTCTAGGGGCCGGTGCTCATCTCCGTTTGTTAGCCAAAGAGACAGCGCTGTCCGAAGACGCTTCCACGGTCATGTGGCCGGCATGACGCATGCGGAACGCTGTTACCTTCCCACCGAAGTGGTACCTATTAATCTACTTGCATTTGCATGCTTTCGAATTGCTAGGTTGGCAAGAGCTGGGGCGAGTGCGGGAGCTCACTCCATCACGCAGGGCTGGGGAATCGAACCTCCGAACCTGCGACCTTCCGATCGACAAGCCTGGCGTCTTACCCGCTGAGCCACCACGCCCCTTATAGCCATCACGTACCTATGGCTATATTAGTGAGAACTGGCAGTTGCAGTCCCAACGTATCTGTAAGAAGGCTGTAATAAATATTTGTATTATTATAGTGAACTGAAATGCCCTTATGAATCACTCCCACAAGACATCCCACATTAATTTATTTATACAGTCATAGACCAAAAAAACTCCACATTATCCAAATTCTGGAATTCTCTTGGGGACCTTATCTTGCTGATCATCCTCTCTGTGTCACTACCACCATCCCACCCCATTTCCAGATATTACCTGAGTTTATTTTCTACATGCATTGATACTATTTTGTCCATGCTACAATCTACAACATCTTAATTTCTGACCTGGAAATTCTCAAAACCAAAGATATCCAAGATTCCCACAGATTTAAAATTTTCTTTCCCTTTGATCTTTGAGTTAATTTTTCCAATGATCCATGAGAAACACTGTGAATAAAGGGCCATGGCAAGGGAGTCTCTGGAATCAGTAGCCTAGGAGCAAACAGGCAGGAAGACAGTTTATCATTTATCATAGTCATGCATGATGGAAAATAAATTACATCACTTGAAAAAGAGCTAGGAAAAAAATAGTAAAGTCTTATATGAATCAAGCTGAACTCAAGGTGACTTCATGGATAAAAAGGTAAAGGTTCCCCCTGCACATTTGTGCAGTCGTGTCTGACTCTAGGGGCCGGTGCTCATCTCCACTTGTTAGCCAAAGAGCCAGCGCTGTCCAAAGACGCTTCTGTGGTCATGTGGCCGGCACGACACGCGCAGAACGCTGTTACCTTCCCACCGAAGTGGTACCTATTCATCTACTTGCATTTGCATGCTTTCAAATTGCTAGGTTGGCAAGAGCTGGGGCGAGTGCGGGAGCTCACTCTGTCACGCGGGGCTAGGGATTCGAGCCTCCGAACTTGCGATCTTCCGTTCGACAAGCCTGGCGTCTTACCCGCTTTGCCACCACGCCCCTGACTTCATGGATACATCCATATAATTTTCTTGGCAAAAAACAGTAGTAGTTTGTCATGGCCTTCTTCTAAGATGTTTCTTCAACTTCAACGTCCCAGTCTAGTCTACGGCCCTAGTAATCCCTGCTGGTCTCCCATCCAGCTGCTAAGAAAAGCAGATCCTGCTTAGCTTCCAAGCCAGACAAGGTTGGTACTGCCATCTTCTGAGACAACTGAGTGTAGCATATTATTAGGTGCCTCGCCAAGTAAACATAGCCACCAAAACTTTGACAGCTGAACATTTTTACTGGGAAATGAATTGTTAA
The DNA here is from genome assembly GCA_023362775.1 of Charina bottae. NCBI lineage: Eukaryota > Metazoa > Chordata > Lepidosauria > Squamata > Charinaidae > Charina > Charina bottae. The sequence goes on from JALMGJ010000001.1 coordinate 203,405,608, forward strand.
GAGGAACCTAGTGCCCGCACTGCCCAAAATGAATTGCTTCTCACCTACCAAGCCTTTTCAGTCCAACTAAGCCCAACTATACTACAGACTGAAATCATCAAGAAACACACCAGAAGCAATGTATACCTACTATATCCTTATAGAGTGTTAAAAGTTAATTTCAAAGAAAAGGGGGAAAAAAAGAAGCATGATGCCTTTGCTTTAAGAGCTTCCCTCCACCCTCTCCAATTCATTGGTTGCAATATATGCAGGTGAAGGCAGGGAAGAAGTGGGCAAAATTATATCACTTGACATGTTTTTAACCAAACATTATTGAAGATGTATGGGGGAGGGACCAGGTCAGGACAGCTACATATTCCTCCTAACATACACTAAAGGCCTGAGTTAATTCCCTTAATGAAGCACAAAGACAAGCAGAACCCTAGTGGCCAGACTGCAGAGTCATTCAACATCTCTGTTACATCTTTTAGAAATGAGTGCTTGTCTTTCCACACCCAGCTGTGGGACAAAAGCATGGGCAGCAGGGACACATGGACATAGGCACATTCTGTCAAAGCCTTCATTGACTGTACTTAGCTCCTTCTGCTTAACATACTGCAAATGTCAAAGTTTGGAATGGTAATGAGCTTTGAGTACAATGCAAGCTGACTAAGATCTCCACATCCTCCCATGCCTAGAATGGTATTTGACAACAGCTGGCCGCTGTCCCTGGAGGGAGGAAAATGGCATTTAGAAGCAGGAAGCCTAATTAGCAAGGAAAGGTTACCCTTACAATTATCAACCACAGCTTGCTATTTTTGCACCATTCAGTGATGGGAAGAGCTATGTATCATACTCTCTTGCTCATATTCATGTTCCATACAAGCACAGAAGCTAGAACTTGGCATTTTTACAGCCTTAGCTTTTCTGTACATTAGCACATTTTAGGAGCTAGGTGAAGGATGAGTAGGAAATATCAGGACTGTGGCTAGACTTGGAAAATAAAAATACTCCAGAAGAAGGCAACAATTAAGTATTTCTGTACAGTGTTTCTGTCAAGGAAATGACATGGATGTGTCTGTAAAACCACTAGGAGTCAGGCTTGACTCAAGGACCTCTTGACGTTCACCCTCAGGTAAACAGGAATTTTGCCTGAACTGAAGAGTTCATTCAAACCTTAAAATAATTATTTGAGCTCCTGATGAAATATTTTGCACTGTTTTTCTTTGTTTGGAATCTGTAACACACACACACACAAAATCCGCTGAACTTCCCTGTTTACTTCACAGAGTCTGGAGCCTCACAAGTACTAGAGCCACAAGACAGCGGTCCACGTCAAACACTGCCATGCTGTATATTAACAGGCAGCTTCTACCAGCTAGATAAAAGCAAACAACAGTATTGGGGTCCTGTTGTTTTGGAGGAAAGCTAATGAAGAGAAAGATGCACCATATCACATCCAACTTGGTTCTCAGCCAACACATAAGCCGAAGAATTCTTCTAGTGTAAAAGGCGACATCCTCTGAAAAGTGTTTTTACTAGCGCATTTTGCAGGAGTGAGTTCTGTAAAATCCATTTGTCTATTAATTTCTTCAGAAACACTGTTCCACACCGCCTGGCTTACACTGTACAACATCCATGGGAATGGTTTTATTAACAAAGCTGATCAGCCCACTCTCTCCTCCATTCCAATGCCTGCCTTTACCTAAGCTTATTCTTCATTCCTGAAGCACTAAGCATCTTCCAGGAAGCCCTCCCCTCTGGGAATAAGTAATATATCATCAAATCAAGGCATCCCTCAAGTGCTGTTTCCCTTTGATACACATGTGAATGCTGCCATCCAGGGGCAATTTCTCTTCATAGCAAATATGAGCTGCAAAGCAGCTAATTACTAACTCACCTGTTCCACAGTGAGGGGAGAGCTAATTTCTTCCCCCCGTAGAAACATGGACCTCTGAGTAAGTACCTCAGACAGCTGGAAGGTATCCAAGCCAAGCAGCTCACTGACATTATTCAGCACTAGGAGACAGGACAATAGAGAACTGACAATAACAGATGTTACTTCTCTTTCTGATAGTAAGCATAAGTCACACAAACTTCTTGACAAAGTGGAAACTAAGCATCAAAGGTGAGGATCTTGTGCTGGGAAGACTTTACTAATATGTGACAATAGCTCTGAAGTATTTATTCTCCCAAAACTTCATTGAGAGACCCCTGTACCTCAAGGTGGAAAACCCAAAGTGCAGTTACTTGGCATTCCAGAAGGGAAGAAAGTTGCTCCCAGCAGCCTATTCTCTTAAAGGCATACCCTTCTTTTTCACTTTGATGCGAAAACACTTTATGCATTTGCTAAGCAACCAAATGGAAAGAGAACATTGATCCACTAAGACAGAGAAGCACATGTGACAACAGAAGAGTTGGGCAACACCACAAAGACAAGATTCACAGAGAGGGCATACCTACATATACCTTTTCATAAGCCAACATGGAATTTACTTCTGTTTTTTAAATTGTGTTTGTTGAAAACATCAACTGCATTCCTGGGAACCCATTTACCTGTCAGCAGTACAGAAAGGTATAAAAAAGGCCACAATAGCCTACTTACTTAATTATTGGTATGCACCAAAATTATGAGGGAAAAGCAGGTGCCAGGTGAGAATTCATTCGTAAGAGGCATCACGTACCAGTTTTTGTGGTAATCTGAGCTCCTCCAGCAGTCATGAACTCAGTGTTTCCAAGTTGTAGAATGCCAGATAGAAGTTTGAAGATGTCTCTGATCTCTTCCGAACTGAATCCCATAACTTCAAATGCAGTCTGTTCAAAACACATTTCAGTTAATTTTTTGCATTAGAATCATTAGGGTACCTTTAAGGAGCCAGGTGTTTCTATACAGACAGCTGCTAGTGCTTCCCATTACTTGACACTATTGTGTTTAAAAAGAGGATGCAAAGTAGCACTGGGAAAAAAATATTCCATGAATGAGGAGTCACAATAAAAGCCTTGCTTGGAATAATGGCTCTTACTTTGCTCTTAGATGAAAATTCAAAAGCTATGCTAATACATTCATCCTCCCCACAACATATTAAGAAAGTTCTCTGTAGGATGTTGTTGTTTAAAGTTAGACATCCAAACACACTTAGTAGAAAGGAACACAGTGCAATGCAGTGCACAATGCAGTGCAATTTACTTCTAAGAGGTTTAAGCAATGTGCTATATAACTCTCAGTAGTATGGAATGGAACCTTAATATTTGAATAATACCAGATAGTATCATAGCTCTCATTCACATGTTCCAAAATTCTTATTGCAATTTTCATGTTTCTTGTAAAAAGCAAACCTAAGAATTGCTAAGCATTAAGTTATAATGTGATCCTGGAATTAGCTGCTCATGGTATGTAGGGGTACCAATTGATTTCCATGGAATATGGCCAAATAATAATTGATGCAGTAGCAGAGTCATTATACCAGGGAACCCGGAGGGCCAGGATTGGGGGGAAATAGAAATGGGAGCTTTGGGGGATTTAGGGTGGGCTATTCCATTCAGGTGGTGATGGGACGGGGGTGTCATGGTGGGAGTCAGAGGGCGGGCCATCTTCGGGGAAGACGCCCCCCGTGTTTGGTACCAGTAGCATGTTCCGGCCCTCTGCACTCAGACCCAGACCCAGGCCCTGGACAGCAGACCCATGGAGGCCCTGGCTTTTGGCTGTTGCTCTTGAATGCCAGGTCAGTTAACAACAAGGCCCCCCTTATATGTGATTTGATCACTGAGGAGGGGGCAGACCTGGCGTGTATTACTGAGACCTGGCTGGCCCCTGAAGGGGGGCTAGCCATCTCAGAAATGTGCCCGGCTGGGTTTACAGTATGGCACCAGCCAAGATCTCAGGGCAAGGGAGGAGGGGTGACTGTTGTCATCTGGGAATCTCTGGTGGCCTTTAGGGGTGCTGCTCCACAAGTGGCCAGTTGTGAGACCCTGTTCCTGAAGTTGGGTTCCCGAGAGCAGTTGGGATTGTTGCTATTGTACCAGCCTCCTTGCCGTGTAGCAACCTCCCTGCCTGAGCTGCTGGAGGCCATCTTGGGGTTAGCAATTGAGTTCCACAGGCTTATGGTTCTGGGGGACTTCAATCTGCCATCCCTGGGGTGTGCCTCATAGGCAGCTCCGGAGTTCATGGCCACCATGGCGGCCATGGGCCTGTCCCAGATAATTTGGGACCTAACTCGGGACAGTGGTCTCACACCGGACTTGGTTTTCTTGTTAGAGCAGTGGCAATGTGATCTGAGGGGAGAGTTAACTCTGTCCCCTTTGTCATGGTCAGATCATGCCCTGGTGGCCCTGAGATTCTCTTATGCTGCCCCCCTCCGCAGGGAGGCAGGACCCATTCAATTGGTCTGTTCCCGGCGACTGATGGACCCGATGGGGTTCTGAAGGGAGCTTGGGGCTATACCCGAGGATCTGCTGCACGGTCCAGCAGAGGCCCTGGATACCGCCTGGAATAGGGAGGCGGCTGGGTCCTTGGACAGGATCGCGCCTGTGCGACCTCTCTTGACCCATCGAACCCAACACTCCCCGTGGTTTACGGAGGAGCTGAGGGTTCTGAAGAGGATTAAGAGACGTCTAGAGCGCCGCTGGAGGAAGACAAGGACCGAATCTGACCAAACACAAACTAGAGCCGCTATTAAGGCCTACCTTGTGGCGGTAAGAGTGGCAAAACACCAATATTTCTCCGCTCTTATTGCATCCGCAGAATGCTGCCTAGCGACCCTGTTTAAGATCACCCGATCTCTATTGGGGAAGGTGGGTCAGAGGAATTTTCCAAGCATCTGGAGGATAAAATTGCTGATTCGTACCAAGTTAAATGCCAAGCATGGTGCATGGCCTGTGGACATGCCTGGGGAACGTACTTACCCGGTTATCTGGGAACAGTTTGATCCTGTTGGGCCCGAGGAAGTAGACAGGGTCCTCTGGACTGTAAATGCCACCACTTGCCAATTTGATCCATGCCCCTCCTGGCCAGTGAAGGAAGCTCGGGAGGCGATGTGTGGGTGGGTCCAGGTGATGGTGAACTCATTCTTGAGGGAGGGAGTGTTTCCGACAACCTTTAAAGAGGTGCTGGTGCACCCCCTCAAGAAACCATAGCTGGATCCCACCATACTGGACAATTTTCATCCAGTCTCCCACCTCCCCTTTATAGGGAAGGTGGTTGAGAAAGTGGTGGCATTGCAGCTCCAAAGGATCCTGGATGAAACAGATTATCTGGACCCTTTTCAGTCGGGTTTCAGGCCTGGATATGGGACGGAAACAGCATTGGTCGCAGTTTTGGATGATCTCTGGCAGGAGCAGGATGGGGGCAGTACATCCATCCTTGTTCTTCTTGACCTCTCAGCGGCTTTCGATACCATCAACCATGGTATCCTTTTGGGGCAGCTCAGGGAGTTGGGGGTGGGTGGCGTGGTTTTGCGCTGGTTCACCTTCTTCCTCCAGGGCCGGTCCCAATCGATGTTGATAGGGAGCGAAAGATCTGGCCCGTGGCCCCTCCTTTGCGGGGTGCCGCAGGGTTCAGTACTCTCTCCACGCCTCTTCAACATCTATATGAAACCGCTGGGTGAGATCATCCGTTGCCACGGGATGAGGGCTCATCAATATGCTGATGATACCCAATTATACATCTCCATCCCGGGTGACTTAACTAATGCTGTGACCACCCTTTCTCGGTGCCTGGAGGCTGTAGGGGTCTGGATGGGGAACAACAGGCTTCAGCTGACCCCTGGTAAGACAGAGTGGCTGTGGGTTGGGGGCTCCTCGGCATCCAGGAACTTACCATCTTTGGCTCTGGATGGGGTTGCACTGCCCCAGACAGATCCGGTGCGGAACCTGGGGGTTCTCCTGGACTCAATGGCTCCTGCTCAAAGAGCAGGTGGCAGCGGTGGCCAGGGGAGCCTTTGCCGAATTTCGTGTTGTGCGCCAGTTACGCCCCTTCCTGGATCGGGAGGCCCTCCAGTCAGTCACTCATGCCCTGGGCATCTCCCATATAGACTATTGCAATGCGCTCTACATGGGGCTACCCTTGAAGAGCATCCAGAAGCTACAGCTGGTTCAGAATGCGGCCGCGCAAGCAGTTTTAGGAGCCCCAAAGATGGCGCATGTAACACCTTTGCTGCGTGAGCTGCATTGGGTGCCAGTTTGCTTCTGGGTCCAATTCAAGGTGTTGGTTATCACCTTTAAAGCCCCTACATGGCATGGGTCCAGGTTACATGAAGGACCGCCTCACTCCCATTGCATCGACCCATCCCACCCAGTCAGGCAGAGAGGGCATGTTACAGACCCTGTCCATGAGAGACCGTCGATTGGCAGAGTCTAGGAGAGGGCCTTCTCTGCCATGGCCCCCGCCCTGTGCAACACATTATCTCCAGAGGTGAGGCAGGCCCCCACTCTCCCGGCCTTCTGAAAGGGGGTTAAGACTTGGTTGTGCCACCTCGCTTGGGGTGGGAGGGGGGATAGTCAATCATGGGGGTGGCTGGCGCTGTTATGTGGCCCCGAGGAATTTATATTTTATATAAATTTTAAATATTTTCTATATTTTATAGTTACATTTTTATGATGTATTTGTTATGATTTTAATCTCTTGTTATTTTAATTGAATTGTAAACCGCCCAGAGTTGCTTGCGAGATGGATTTAGATTATGTCAACTGTTAAAGAAACTAGATTTAGACATTATTTGTCTTCAAGAGACACATATTAAAAAGAAAGATGAAAAATATTTAGAAAATAAAAAACTAGGAATACCTTTTATAACGGCAAATGAAAGGAAAAAAAATGGGATTGTAATATATATGAAACCTTCGCTTAAACCCCAACTAGTGGTAAAAGATCAGGAAGGAAGATTTGTAATTGTAGAAATAGAATGTCAAAATATGAAAATAAAGATAATTGGAATTTACGCCCCAAATACTAATCAGAAGAGTTTCTTTAAAGATTTATCAGATGTGATTTCAGAAAACAGTATTAATAATTGGATATTGATGGGTGACTTGAATGGGGTAGTGGAACCTGAGATTGATAGAAAGTCAGAAAACCATATCAATAAAAATCAAGGAAAACTACCAAAAGAATTCTTTAATATGGCGAAGAATCTAATATTGATAGATGTATGGAGACATATTAAAGGAAATAAGAAAGAATATACTTATTACTCTAATAGATTCAATTCCTTCTCAAGAATTGATATGATATGGGTGTCAAAAAATATAGAAAACAAAATAAAAGATATATCAATACTTTCAAAAACAATTTCAGACCATAACCCCGTACAAATGACCTTAAGTATAAATAAAAAAATATATAGATGGCGAATGAATGAAAGTATACTAAAACATAAAAAAAACGTAGATGAATTAGGGAGAAAATTACAAGAGTTTTTAAGTTGGAACATGGATAATGAGGTAAACATAGAAATAGTATGGGAGGCAAGCAAGGCATTTATGAGAGGTCATCTGATATCGATCAATAATTATCAAAAAAACAGATTAAAAAAATAGAAACATTAATGGAACAGATAAAAGAAAAGGAATTAGAACTCCAAAAAAATAAAATAAAAGGAAAGAAAAGAAAAGGAAGAAATAATAAACCAAATAAAATTATTGCAGCTTAAGGTTAAGATGGAACTAACAGGAGAATTAGATAAAAAGCTAAAATTTATAAAACAAAGAAATTTTGAACATGCAAATAAACCAGGAAAATGGTTAATGTATAAATTGAGAAAAGAGAAAGAAAAAAGAATTATTACTAAAATTAAGGATAAAAATGTGGAATTAACATATAATGAAGATATTAAGGGAGCCTTTTTCGAGTATTATACAAATTTGTATCAAGAACAACAAATATCAATAGACAAAATTGATGAATATATCAGAAAATGTAATCTAGAAAAACTAACAGAAGAGGATAAGGAATTTACAAATAATAGTATTACAATTCAAGAAATTAAAGACGCAATTAAAAAATTGAAAACAGGTAAAACACCTGGAACCGATGGACTTACGGCCGATTATTATAAAAAATTTCAAGAACATCTGATTAACCCACTAAAAATAATGTTTAATTCAATATTACAGGGATCAGAAATTCCACAATCATGGAAAGAGGCCAATATAGTATTAATTCTACAAGAAAACCAAGATCCAACAGACTGCAAAAATTATAGACCAATATCCTTATTAAATAATGATTATAAAATATTTACCATTGTTCTTGCTGAAAGATTAAATTTTTTTTTACAGAAAATAATTAACCAAGATCAGAATGGATTTTTACCGAACAGACAAATAAAAGATAATATAAGAAATGTAATTGACCTAATAGAATATGCAAATGTACACATTGAAAAGCCAATGACGTTATTATTCCTGGACGCAGAAAAAGCTTTTGATAATGTAAATTGGAAATTTATGTATAAAGTGTTAGAAAATAGAAATTTTGGTGAAAAATTTATAAACGCAATAAAAGCAATATACAAAATCCAAAAAGCAAGAATAATGGTAAATGGAGAAGAAACACAGGAACGCAATATATTAAAAGGTACTAGACAAGGATGCCCTATCTCTCCCCTACTATTTATCTTGGTATTAGAGGTGTTATTAGAAGAAATTAGAAAAGACCAGAAGTTAGAAGGGGTGAAGATAAAGCAAGAATATAAACTAAAGGTATTTGCTGATGACCTGGTAATAACTTTACAAAATCCAAAGAACTCAATAACAAAATTAATCGCCAAGCTGCAAGAATATGGGGACTTATCAGGATTTAAAATAAATAAACAGAAAACTAAAATGATTAATTTAAATATGACCAAAGAAGAGATAACTGAAATAGAACAATTATCAGGATTTCAAAATGTTAAAAAAGTAAAGTATTTAGGAATACAATTAACAAATAATAACCTAGATTTATATAACAATAATTATGAAAGTCTATGGAAAGAAATAAAAAAAGATCTTGATAAATGGGTAAATTTACAATTATCTTTATTAGGCAGGATAGCTACAATAAAAATGAATATTTTGCCAAGATTTTTATACTTGTTCCAAACGATCCCAATTATGATAAAAGATCAAAATTTTACGAAATGGCAAAGGGAAATAACAAAATTTATATGGCAAAAGAAGAAACCTAGAATTAAGCTAAAATATTTACAAGACACAAAAAATAGAGGGGGATTAGCAATGCCTGACTTTAAATTATATTATGAGACATGTGGATTAATCTGGATTAGAGATTGGATAAAACTAGAAAATGATAAAATAATAAATTTGGAAGGACATGATAATAGATACGGATGGCATGGCTATATGTGGTACAATAGATGTAAGGTACATAAAGCATTTAACAACCACATAATAAGAAAATCATTATTGAAAATTTGGAATAAGTATAAAAAAACGATATTACCAAATCTTCCGCTATGGGTATCAACTCAGGAGGCAAGTGCCAGAATACTGAACCAAAACAATAAAGAATATATAAGATATAAAAATTTGTTAAAAATTGAAGGAAATAATCATAGAATTAAAACAAGAGAGGAATTAGAAAACAAAAGCATAATATGTCATTGGTTTACATATTTGCAACTGAATGAGCAATACAAAACAGACAAAAAAAATTATCAATTTACAAAAATCGAAAATAATTGGGATAATATATTAGAAAAAGATCATTTAATTTCAAAAATATATAAAATATTATTGGAGATGAAAACCAAGGACATTAAAATAAAAAAATATATGAGTAAATGGGAAGAAAATTTAGGAATTGAAATTACATATGATCAATGGCAAAAAAATTGGACAAAAAATATAAAATTCACTTTAAGTAATAATTTAAGAGAAAATATGTATAAAATGATTTTTAGGTGGTACTTGTCTCCTGAGATATTATTTAAATCAAAAATTAGAAATACTAATGTTTGTTGGAAATGTAAAAACAAAAGCGGATCTTTTTACCATATTTGGTGGTCTTGTGTGAAAGCAAAAAAATATTGGTCTAAAATACATAAATATATATGTGAAATACTAGGTAACAATATAGAGATGAAACCAGAATATTACCTGATAGGCAAAATTGATGACAATATGAATAAAAGACAAAATATTTTGTTTATGTATCTAAGTACTGCTGCAAGAATAAAATATGCCCAATATTGGAAAAAAGAAAATACACCAACTAAAGAAGAATGGATTATAAAAATAATGGAACTGATGCAAGTTGATAAACTGACAAACTTAATAAAAGGGAAAGAAAAAGGGAAGTATAGGGAAGTATGGGACCCCTTTACAGAATATATTCAAAAAGAATATGATATAAAATAGTGAGCCAAAAATATAAATAGAATATTAAGTATAGTAAGGGGGGGGGGACAAATAATAAGATAGAAGAAGTAAGAGAGAAAATGTATACTAGATAGTTACATTTATATTCTTTGTTAAGAAAGCCGGGAGTAATTTTAAAGATGTATATATATGTAGGTAATGTATGTTAAAGTTGTAAAAATTTAGAGAGATAGGTACGTAATAGAATAGTAAAACAATTATAAGGAAGGGTAGAAAAATAGTTAATGTACTAGAAAAAGATAAAAAAGATGAGGAATGGACTTTAGGAGGAAAGATGGAAAGTAGGAACTGGGTATAAGACCAGAGAAGGATTGAGAAGAAGAGAGAAGGATGTAAGAAGAAAAAGGAAAGTAGGAAGAGGTTTAAAAATAAGGGTTAGATATTAAGAAATGAATAGAAATGTTTGAAAAATGTGTATATACAACTTGTTATAATGTGATTAAATGTTATGTGTTATGTAAGTTTTTTTTATGTTGAATGTAAATAAAATCTATAAAAAGAAAAAAAGAATTGTAAACCGCCCAGAGTCGCTTGCGAGATGGGCGGTACAGAAATGTGAGAAATAAATAAAAATAAAAATAAATAAATACAGCTTGCTTCCTTGAATCATTCTTTAATCCTCACCAACAGACTGCCAGAATGCATGCTAGGAAAATATCCTTTAAAAAGAAAGGGAAAAAAGGAGGAAAAAAATCCCAATCAAAGCCCTCACCCCCCCTTTTTTTTTTGTTAAACTGAAATTTATTCTCAGCACTTTCGAGTAACACAGACAGTAAATAATCAATGAATATTTGTCATGCTGCTACATAAATATTACAATCTGACCTCAACTTATTTAGTCAATATTTTTAGAAAATCATGATGCCAGCAATGGTGTGCCTGCACATTTTGTGATTCCTGTGTTCCTGATCCCCCCCCCCCCCAGATAATGAATACTTGAGCTGCTACAGGTTTACTGAATCACATAAGGGAATAATAATTACAATGAAAACTGATCAAAACTGCATCTTATTAAGTGGAGGCATTCAGACCTAATGATTTTTAGATCTGCAAAGGAGTTGCAATAAGATCCACTTTTGTTTTAGTCTTTTGCTTAGGGTAACCCTCTCCATGTTCTCCTTCTTATGCCCCTTTCTTGTCCCTGTTCCATTGCCTGCTTTTGATTTTTAGCTTCTAAGCAGCACTTTGTTTTTAAAGCACTCTATAAATAATAAATGTCTGATTATTATATCCCTCACTTTCCCCACCTTGAAAAATAGTATCCAGACTTTTGCAGACTAAATGATTCCCTCAGATTCCCCCCCCACCCCGCCCTAAAGCGAAAGGAATAAGCATGATAAAGCAGGCATTCAAGGGGGAAAAAAAGACAAATGCTGGTGGGAAGATGAGATTTGTCTTCAAATTACATTACTTCAGTCTAAATAGACTCTAATTGTCATTAAACAAAGCACATCATTATCAGACACCACATTCAAGAATGCAAAACCCTCTTGGCCTGTGGGCATTTTGCTCCCCCAAAACAATTCTGTCTTCATGTAAAGAAGCAACTGGCACATTTTTCTTTAAAAAGTGGGGAGGGGGGGGGGCAGGGGAATCCACCCATCAAATTTTGCCTGGAGTCAAGGAAGAGACTCACCATAACCTTGCTGAACATCTCTCGGTCATCCAGGTCCTCATTGATTACACAGCCAGACTGGTTTAGGTAACGATAGCTCTTGGGTTCCAACAAGTGGAGACCTTCTGTAGAGAAGCAGCTCCCAGAAGGAGAAATGGATCAGTTAAGGACCAGACAGAGAAGAGAAGCAGGGGCAACGAACACAGAGAAAGGAGACCAACAGACATGAGCCAATTGCACTCAGTAAGCAGCTCTTTTTTTCCACGTTCTCATCCCCAAAGTGGCATACATAGCACCTCCAGTTCAACACCACAGGACGAAACAAAACATGCAAAACAGAGACCGTGTAGAGTGGTAGTCCTGCGTGGCCAGCACTGCCAAAGCAAATGTCTTGCCTGCAAGGAAATAAAACTGAGGAAGAGAAGAGAGGATGCTCAGGTGTTCCACTCCTGGAGAAAATCCACTTATGTGGTGGCTAAAAATCAACACCAATTTGATGGCACATAATCAGTCCTTCAGCCAAGGTATTCCTCTGAGCGAATGAAAAAGTTGATGGGATTCTCTTTATGGGAAAAGCACTGTTACCTATAAATGCACGAAACGGAGACAAATAGTTTTCTTTGGTTTCATTTTAAATGAAAAGCAGCCTTGGCAGGACACCATCTTCAGTTTGGAAGTACTTGTTCCTGGGCTGGTAAAATCAACTGGAAAGGGGACGAATTTTGAGTGAAAAATCTTTGTAGCAGATAAAGGATTTAAGCATCTCCTCTTGCTATGGTTCCTCAACTCAAAATGCTACTTGTTGAAGCCGATTTCATTTTAAAATGGCTGGTTTGCCTTCAAGGTGAGAATACTGCCTAGACTTCTAACACTTTGGCCGCAACATAACTGGAAAACACCTCTAAACCTACTTACTGGCATGCTGGAAAATACAGTTGCATATCTGCAACGCGGATACCTTCCTGATTGTTCTGTCAATAGCCCCTCAATCAGAGGCTGACCTGGGAAAGAATCAGATGTGTTTCCAATGTTTTTTTTTCCCAATCAATACTTGTCATAATACTTCAGTCTGATTTCCACAGTGCCCTACATCTGACATGTGCCTTGAGGCATATCCACAAATATTTCTGGGACATGATCCTTGGTCATGAACTTTGAGAGCCATCAGCCTAAATAAGCAAAGCTCATCCATGACATGAATTTTAATGTATGTCCACAAATAAATCTAGTAACGTTTTCCTGTTTCCAAAGCAACACTGTTGTTTTTCCTGTGAATTTACAACTGTGGTTAATGTGGCATATAAGGTGGAAAACAGGCTTTCAGGTACATTTATCTGAATATACTTATGAAGAGAGAGCAACGCAGGGAAGCTGTAATGGTATGTGGGAAAGACCTTGGGAGACGGGCAAAGAGATGCTGTCTAGGGAATGGCCAGATAAGAGAGGGCATAGCCCGCAACTGGATAGTGGGTGGGGCAAGAGGCTCAGAAGGGACCCTCCCTAGTTTCTCGGTCTGTAAAGGAGATGTGGAGGAGAATTGTACTTTCAGACTTGCAAGATTCTGTCAGTGTAGCTTTACAATAAAGTACAATTAGCTCATCTGGTTGTGATTCCTATCTGGTTTACCCTGCGAAGCCGACAGAAGGTTGGTGAAATGGTGGTGGGGCATCAACTGTGGAGCACTCCAGAGGAAATGGATTACGTGGATGCTTTTGAGTCAGGCTTCAAGCTTGGACATGGAATGGAGACAGTATTGGCTGCACTAGTGGATTACTTTTGTCAGGACCTGGATGAGGGTACTGTGCCCAATCCTAGTTCTTTTAAACCTCTCAGTGACCTTTGATACCATTGACCAGAGTTTTCTTCTGGAGCACCTGTGGGGGTTGAGGATTGGACTGGTTCTGCTTTTTCCTCAGTGGCTGATTCGTCAGTAGCAGTAGAGAAGGATAGATTGGCCTGCTGGATTCTCCCTTGTAGGGTGCCACAGAGGTTGGTCTTCTCTCCTCTCCTATTTAACATTTACATAAGGCCACTGGGAGAAGTCATCTAACAGTCTGGGGTTCAGTATCATCAATATGCTGAAAATACACAGTTTTATATCACTAGCCCAGGCCAGACTGGTGATGCTGTTGAAGGTCTGTTCCAGTGTCTAAGAAGTTACGAAGGTCTGGATGGAAGATAACGGTCTGAAATTGAACTCTAGCAAGATGGAGTTCCTGTTTGTCTGTTAAGATTCTCTGTCTGCTCCGGTGGCATCTCTTGTTAGGCTATATCTGAGGAAGCAAGTCTACAATTTGGGCGGTTCTTCTGGACTCGCAGCTCCTGCTAGAACAGCAGGTGTAGGCCATGCTGCAACTGTTGTGGTGGCTCCACTTGGGACAGGAGGATCTCATTACAGTGACTCACACCCTTGTTAGCACCAATTAGACTGCTGCAACATGCTGTGCATGGGGCTATCTTTGAAGACCACTTGGAAGCTGCAGTTGGCTCAGAGTACAGTGGCCCATATGGTAACTGGCATTTGCCAATAGGAACACATTACACCACTGCTTTAAGCCCTACGCTGGTTACCAAGAGGCTTCCGGATGCAATTTAACGTGCTGGTGCTAACCTATAAATCCTGACTTGGCTTGGTGCGAAGTGATCTGCAGGGCTGTATTCTCCCACTGGAATCAGTCCAGACAATTCTATCTGCCCGGGAGAAACTACTAGTGGGGGTGGGGTAGCAAGATTCAATGGTGCTGCTTTTCAGTGACAGTGCTGGTCTTTCGGAACAGCCTCCCAATAGTTACCTGCTTGGCTCCCACCCTGACTGCCTTCTGGAAGCGTTTCAAAACTGAACTTTTTTTGAGGGCTTTGGGGCCATTATTCCATCTTCATTGGGTTATCATTTGGCTTTGTTATTATTGTATTCTAGGGTTTTAATTGGTTCATAGACCCTCTATTTATGTATTTTGATTATGTATTGTTTATTACGTATTTTATCTTGTAAACTGCTACTGAGAGGCCACCAGGATTGCAGGAGTCCAGGAATGAATGAATGAATGAATGAATGAATGAATGAATGAATGAATGAAAGAAAGAAAGAAAGAAAGAAAGAAAGAAAGAAAGAAAGAAAGAAAGAGGAAATACATGTCAGGGTTCTAGTGTGAATCCTGCCATGTACTGTTGAGATGCATGTCAGTCTGGAAAACGATGGGAGGGGGAGCGCATTCCAGGAGCCGTGCCAGACTGCTGGAGACTGTTGTGCCGAGCGTCAAGGCCGTCCACCTGCACGAGTGTGGTGGGGGCTTGAATGGAGTGGGAAAGTAACAAACACTGACATCATGGGCGCAAAAAGATTGGTGCAAAGGGGGAGAGCTATGTTTGACCGTTTGGCGGGAAACCGTCATTCGGATCTTTGAGAATGCTTTTATTTACATGTATCCTTAATAAAGCTGATTCAGCATTTCAATTGGATCGCATGGAGAAGTGTTTGTTGGGGCACTGAAGTCAGACACATCACAATACAACACACAATTATATCTTATGAAAATGGTTATATCCCCAATATTTCTGCATAAAGCCCTAGGAGCAACGCCATTGTCAAACTACAATTACCATTACCAGAGATTGTCTAGATTGTTGTCTGTCAGGTTCTAACCTTTTTCTCCCTGAATTGGGGTGGGGGGGATTTTTGTGGGGCACTCTTGTTATAAAAGAGGTTGATTTCCACTGCATAGCAGTGAGCACCTTTAGGAAATACCATTACCTCTTTGTTCCCCGCTGACACCAGCTAATAATGCATAGAAGATATGATAATTACGTTCTCCTGGGTTTTGGTGAACAACTCTATTCTGAAAAAGAAAAATGGAAAGCTGGTAACAGAAAATCAATACACATGAGCAAGGCTCCCAATATTTATATGCACTGAAGTTAGGTGCTCTGAGGGAAGTAAAGCATCTTGGCTCTGCAGCCTTTTCATTCTACCACCAACATACAAGAATCCTGAACTGGATTCCACAATTGCTGGCTGGGGAAATCTGGGAGTTGAAGTCCACACATCTTATAGTTGCTGAGGTTGAGAAACACTGATCTAGACATTAGACTCTGCCTGCCTGCCTGCCTGCCTGCCTGCTAGCAGAAGTATTTCAGACTCCCAGATTCTTGTTTCCAGAAATCTTTCCTCTGCCTTTTTCAGTCCTAAAATAAAATGCACTGGAACTGATAAATGTCTGAATCAATGCAGAAGTGCAGCTGTTCACACTGAGCAGCATTAATTCAACAGAGAAGTTAAATATACTACAGGTAGTCCTCGACTTACGATCACAATTGGGACTGGAACTTCCGTTGCTAAGCGAGGTGGTTGTTAAGTGAGTCACACCCGATTTTATGACCTTTTTGCCGCAGTCGTTAAGTGAATCACCATGGTCATTAAGCAAATCCGGCTTCCACCATTGACTTTGCTTGTCGGAAACCAGCTGGGAAGGTTGCAAATGGCGATCAGGTGAGCCCGGAACGCTGCAACCGTCATAAGTGCGAGCCGGTTGCCAAGTGCCTGAATTTTGATCATGTGACTGCAGGGATGCTGTGACTGTTGTAAGTGCGAGGACCAGTTGTAAGTCACTTTTTCCAGCGCCATCATAACTTCGGTCGCTAAACGAATGGTCGTAAGTCAAGGACTACCTGTATCCTGGAAAAGAGAAGCATGCTCTGGCAGCTTGTTATAGTAGTTCCTGAGATGATAAAGAACTAAATCTTAAATGAAACTAAATAAGGAAACATTTGCCAATTGCTAGGGACATGGCCTAGTTTTGGCTGAGAATACTCAACGGTGCTGTGTTCAACATCATTCCCTGGCTACTTTACATCATCCATATCAAGAGGAGTGTTGGGAAAACAAAAACAAACAAACAAGAGCAGAACAAACTTCACTCACCTTTTCCAATAAATCTGAGCAACAAGTTAAGAAACAAATGTCATTAAGACTCTCTTATATACATACTCCCTGATAGCTGGCAAATAATCTTGGAAATGAATTCAAGTGTTATTGTACCTAAATTATAGGAGCTGTTTTGTTTCCAGAATCTAATGAGCTAAAGAACTACAATTTATTGCAGAACCCTTGAAAGAGAATAAAGCAATTGATGGAGAGCAGGGAGAATTTCACAAAAAGGCATTTATGGTGTAATCTCTTCATCTCATTCATGGAATTTTCAGTAGGCTGATTCATCACTGCCATCTTCCTAAACCTGCAAATACCCCTCATTGTGCACCTTTAAATTAACTGTACAGATGGTTTACTGGCTCCATTCTTCCTTAATCTAGAGGTGAGCAATGTCTAAAGAGCTGCATTTCAAGTAAAGGATACAGTCTGTGACCCTCCCTCCCTGGATATGCCCATGCTGGGAAAAGTGTAGCTGGATGAATTTGCCAAAGCGGCTAGAATTGTTGTTATAGACTGTCTTGGCATTTCCAAAAGCTTCCAGGACCGGGCTGTGGAGCGAAAAAGAAAATAGATTGATAGATTTGTTTGGCAGGAACATTAGATAAGTTGACACAGAAAACATTTTACAACAGAATACAAGCCTGGCTGAGTAAATAAAGACCATTTAGTTCTTGACAAAGCTTCTGTTAAAAGAAAGTTTGTAGCCTTGAAAACTGTAACGATAACCTCAAAAACGCATGATAAAATCTCATAAAACATTTGTGTGCCATGATCCTTACAGGTTCTATAACTAACAGAAGCAGAAAGAATATGCAAATATTCTTAATCTGCATAGGTTTTACATATTGTACATCCTTTCTTAGTGCAGAAAAGTTCTTGTTTTAGGGTAGCTGGTTTGCTGTTTCAAGTCCCTGGGAGAATTCATTGAGGTTGGCACAACTCTCCCAGATGAGTGTGGGTGCAGCATGATCCTAGGGAATAGGAAACCTGCCTTTCCTCGGAGCTCCTGTGCAAGAGAGCACTCAAAAGGGAGGAAGAACAGCTGCAACCTGGGACTGTAAGCCCTTGACGCTGGGGATGTCAAATGTCATTCCAGTCACCTGCTCATGACGTGGCTCCTGAGACACAACATCTCCCCATTGCCTGCCCGCTCACCGGAACCCCTTAGGACTGTAGGGATCTTTACCTGCTCTCCAGGATAGCTTCCTCCACATGGGTGCTGTTCTCCAAAGCAGGGCTACCCAATGAAGACTGGCTCATGGCAGACAGAAACTTTAGCAGCAACTTGGTACTCTCTGTCTTTCCCGCTCCACTTTCTCCACTGTTAATGGACAGCCCAAAACAGACAATTCAGGTCAGGACCAGCCAGTGGAATTAATAATGGCAAGAATGACTCTGATGTTTTCACACATCTTTCGGTACCAGAAGTGGGACAAACGGGGAAGGACCAGCTTGTGGCCTCGTTCCTCCTCACCTGATCAGAATGCACTGGCTGTCATGGCGTCTCCAGAGGCAACTGTAGCACTCACTGGCTGTGGCAAAAATGTGGGGGGGCAGCTCCCCCAGGCAGTGCTGTCGGTACAAGTCAATGGCGGATGCATCGTACAGCCCAGCAATGGGTTTGTAGGGATTCACAGAAACCAAGATAGAACCGATGCTTGTCTGCAAGAGAGAGGAAGGAAGGCAAAGCAATTAAGTGTTTTTATGTTTCCTTAAGAACTGATAGAGCCCGTTTGGGGCAGTCCTTAAGGCAGAGCTTTCCAAACTGTTCATGTTGGTGACACACTTTTTAGACACGCATCATTTTGCAACACACTCTTACAGCTGATGGGGGGAACCGGAAGAAGCGGCACCCCCGCCAATCCGCGCCACCGCCACCGTTCCCCCCATTAGCGCTTCCGGGTTTGCACGCGACACACCAGGACACTGCAGGCGACACAGTAGTGTGTCGTGACACACACTTTGGAAAGCTATGCTTTATTGTATCAGCAACATAACTGATTGTATCAGCAACATAACATAAGCAAAAGGGAAAGCATCTGCTGGAAGTTATTACAACCTTATTGTGACTGGGTAAATTTAATGTTTCTCCATACAGCCTTCCTTAATATACCACACTTAAGATATGTGTGACTGCAACTTTCATCATTCCCCAGCTAGCATGGCACTACTCTATATGATCCCACTCTTGAAGAGACATTCTCATGTTATTCAGCACACTAACTGTGGCCTATGTATTGAGATCCATGATGTTTTTCTTTAAGTCACGCAAACGTTACTAAGTCTGAAGCAGTTAAAAGTGCTCTTCTAAAGTGCTCTGGGATTCCTGAATGAAGAACATGATATGCACAACAAGTCAGGCCATAACATTCTCTTTACTCAATTAGCCTGCTTGTGCTTAAAAACTGCAGCAGAGCACCACCAGTGCTACAAATACCCTTCTCAGTTGTTTTGCAGGGGCAAGCAGTGTTTTGAACCAGATCAAAATCCTAGATTAAGCTCTCCACAAAGGTCCAGAGCTACTACGACAAATTTGAGATACTCCCCTGGCCTTTATCTCCTTGTAATTGAACTGTGGGGGGTCATGATAATGGGCATGTTTAGTTATTTCTCCCAGGCAGTTTTTAAAATGGAAATTACCACTCCTGTTCATCTTTGCCCCATAGTGGGAAAATACACTGGGGTTCTGAGCAGAGTTGAGCAAAGCGGCAATCTCCTGCATAATCTGTAGCTTGAGCTGTAGAACCAGCATGGGTTCAGTGATGAGCTTTTGACCAGGAGGTATTTGGGCAGTTATTTTTTTAAAATACATCAAAAGCTATTATCTCAGAACGGAGGTTCCATCATTGACAGGAGGAAAATCAATGGGTATAAGTGGAGACAATATATTGAGTAAAACGTTAAAGGACCAAGCCTTGTCAGCTCAATAAAAAAAAAAGGGGGGGGGAATACAAGAGGGTACATTACATGTTTCTAAAAATACACTGCTGGAGGAAGCTATTAGAGTCTGCATGGTCTGAGGCGATAGATAAATCTAAAGTATCATGAAGACCAGAATAGAATATAAACTCCTCATTAACCAAATTCAGGATGAAGATCAGAATATATTCTTTAATAGATAAAAATATAGTTTGTCTAATGGCTGTTGTGGGTCTTCCGGGCTGTGTGGCCGTGTTCTGGACGTTGTGGTTCCTAAATCCACAACTTCCACAACTTCCAGAACACGGCCACACAGCCCGGAAGACCCACAACAGCCATTGAACTCCGGCCGTGAAAGCCTTCGACAATACATAGTTTGTCTAAATCTGCAGAATAAACCTTTGGAAGCCAAGAATTTGAATTACTTTTCAAACAGAGATATTTTTAAGGACTACTGCTGTAATGCATGTTCTTTATTGAATGTTTCAGTCATGAAAGGTGAAACAGGGCACATCTTCTATTTTTAGGACCTCATCCTATTTCCTCAGAAGCAAAAACTACTGCAACTGGAAATGGGGCATTAGACAGAAAAAGCTAAGTGGAAAATAGTGTGTGTAGGTGTCTCCATAATCACTTGGAGTGAAAGCCTCATGCCTATAAGTGTTTAAGAATCAGTCAGTGAGTTCTAATGTCCCATTTCTTTATCTTCTTCCCCTATATTATGCTATTTCAGGGATAGGGCACTCTACTAGCCCAGTGGCTTTATTTGGAATGTTGACAACATGTTAAGGATGCCTTCAAAAAGTAGCTGCTATGGCAAATAAGAACAGCGATTAAACTCCGGTGTACCTTAAGACTAACTGATACAGTTGCTCCCTGTCACTCAGTCCAGTGCCCCCGATGCCCTCTTCTCTTCTGAATTATCCTTGTATTTTTTTTTTATGGTCAGGAAAACAAAGCAATGGACTGCAACTACTCCTATTTTTATTTTTTAGGAAAGCTTATAGAAGGCTCAAAAGCATTGTGTACAGTATGATGATGATGGAAGCTATGCCTCTGCTTTGTTTGGAAGTGTGCCCAACTTCACACACACACACACACACCTTCCCCAACAAAAGAGTCTTCTGAACAGATAGAGGGAGTGGCAGAGTGCTAGGTGATTTTCCATTACACATGGCAACCATTGCAATCACTTTGTGAAAGTGCCCACAACAGGCTCCCCGAATTCCAAACCTGCTCAGCAGTGTACAAAATTTGGCTGTTTCTGAGTTATCAATAAACGTGAGAAGATTTCAGCCCTCAAGATCTTTGGTTGTTGTTTTTTTAAATCAGAGCTGCCATGTTAATCACTTTTGCTGATCTTATCAAACACCCAGAAAGCCTGTTCTTTCTAATGTTATCCATTAGTGTCATCCATTAGTCTTCTAGCCACTTCTGGTCCCCAAGATGACTAAATGACTGGGATTGCTTAGAAAGAAATTCCCCTTTAAGAAAGACTGGCTGGCCACCAATGATTTTCCACTGCAGTAGTGTTTTTTTGAAATAATAAACTGTTCCACATGCATGTTCTACATGCGAGCACAGTACATTCGAGAAGTTACATACAGTTACATGCTTTTCGTAATTTTTCCTTCAGGGAAATGATTAATAGCAAATAAAAATATTTCTTTAAAAATGTTAAATTTTCTAGAATCTCTTTCCCTTGAGGAAAGATTTTGGTCTGCCTTTCACCAAAAAAAAACACAAACCCAAAACCCTTTTGCATAAACATTCTCTCTGGCTGACCCCAGGTATTACAGGGTTCCTGTATGTTACTTTTTAAGACACCTAGAACTGCTGCTGTCTTTCTTCCTTCTGACACCTAACAGAAGCAATAAATTGCACAGTTCCCCCCTCCTGCCCCCCTTCATAGCACTGCCTGGCAGGGACAAGGAAATGAGCAGTACGGTGATGTCACCTCATTATGTGTAGAGCAGCTGGCATCAGATATTACACACACAAAAAAGTGCAAGACACAAGAAGTGGAAGCAGATCCACCTCTGGCCCTTAGACAATGCGTGTGAAGGTTCTGAATCTGGAAAGAGCATGATGTAAATGTTGTTATTCTCATTCTCTTTCGGAGAGGAGAGGAGAGGAGAGGAGAGGAGAGGAGAGGAGAGGAGAGGAGAGGAGAGGAGAGGAGAGGAGAGGAGAGGAGAGGAGAGGAAAGGAAAGGAAAGGAAAGGAAAGGAAAGGAAAGGAAAGGAAAGGAAAGGAAAGGAAAGGAAAGGAAAGGAAAGGAAAAACAATCTGATGCAAAAGAGCAGTGCACAAATGAAAGCTCTTGAGGCTGATGGGTTATGAGCTCTGGATTGTAAAGAATGCTTTGCTGAGAAGAGAGTGAGGGGCTGGGAGTACAGATTGTGAGCTGGGTGCAGATGGTAAAAAAACAAATAGGTTACCCCTAGACAGCATAATGCATTATTTGCAAGTCCCTTGCTTGCTCAAAATGAAGAAGATGCTTCCCAGAAAACAGGTCATTTAATTGATCGTTTACTGGAATATAAAATGCCTTCAGTCCTTGTTGCCTTAGTAACCGTTGCGATGCAACAGTCTTAAGATCCACATTTCAATATCAAAATTTAAAAACGCTTGTGCATAGGTAAGAAGACGAGGGAATATGCCTCATCTCCTTTCTTGCTCTCCCAGATAATCTCAGAGTCACCTTGCTTGATACGGAAGTGCCTGCTCCTCCTCATCTCCCATCTACATTTACAGAAGCAGGGAGAATTTGGACGGTTAATGCCAGAAGTAGGAATGAGATGGCAGAATCTTTGGGTTGCAGCCTGGATCCTACCCCTTTGGAATACAGGAAAGGGGTAGGCTTAGTTAGCTCCCCCTTATGTGAAAGTACTTTTTCCCCTCTTTGCAGATAGAAAACTAAAGCTCAGGAAGCAGGCTGAAATTTGGCGTGCATATGAACATGTATGTTTGCGTTTCAACTTACATGCAGGTTGCTTTCTCTTCTTAAACTTGGGTGAGCATTCAAAAATGTTCAATCCATTCTACTATCTGATTCTATTTGATAGGCTGGCATGGTCCTAGTTTTATTAAGAAACTATCCAAATATTCTCAGAGGTTTCTAACCCAAGCTTCTGGGCTCATGGTCCAAACATGTACAAAGCAGCTTAGAATCATCAAAGTACACTTCAGAGAGGCATGGCTCCTGCACAACTGGATGTCAAGTCTACCTATCATAGGATGAGGATTCAGTCATGCAGGTAAGTCCTCTTTTTGGATGTTTCTGGTCTAGCACCTTGTTGGAGAGATTAGCAGAGTACCAGTCTAATTTGTTCACTCACATAGATGTGGTTCTGCTTGTAGCGCTGGTGCAGATTGAGCAAGATGGCAGCCTCATGCAGGTCTCCCAGCAGGGACATGTCCTCCACACCTTCTACACTTGACTGATGCATTGGCAGAATTTTTTCTTTCGGCAGAGAGGCCCATGGATAGCAGAACACCTAGTGGGAAGGCAAAGATTGCATAGAGAGATGCAAAACTGCAAAATGACCGTATGTCCTGGGTGACTATCATCTGCCGAACTAGATGTAATAGTAAAGGACTTGTGTTAGACTTGCACTTCAAGAGCAGGGTAAGCCAGCTAGTAATCATACGCATGTTTGCAGACATGAGTTTCCTGTATTCACACGTCTTTTAAGCAAACCTCTCAGGATCATATGGTAGCCCTAAAAATAACTCTCAAGGTGATTTATAACACAATCAAAATTAATAAAATCACTAGAGCGATATTAAAAAAGAATCAAGTTCAGGTTTAGAAGCCAGAGAGAATGAAGAATGCAGACCTTAGTGCATTAATATACACTACCATTTAAAGACAAAAAACACTACTAACCACCTAAAACCATCAAGGATGGAGCAAGTGCAACTTGTTTGGAAGGAACGCCATAAACCAGATGCTGCTGCTGCTGCAGTTAAAACCCCATCTCATATTCCTATCAACTGAACCTTTTTTAAGTGATGGAATATGAAGTGGAGCCTTTGACCCTGAACACAGATGCA
Organism: Charina bottae; assembly: GCA_023362775.1. Classification (NCBI taxonomy): domain Eukaryota; kingdom Metazoa; phylum Chordata; class Lepidosauria; order Squamata; family Charinaidae; genus Charina; species Charina bottae. Next base: position 203,429,484 of record JALMGJ010000001.1, read on the forward strand.
GATTCTACAAAAGAATAAATATTTTAAATTAAAATTTAATATTAAATTTAAATATTGTTTTTGTATAGTTTTTAAACTTTCAATTGTTGTAACCCGCCCAGAGTCCCTTGCAAGGCAGATGGGCGGGGAATAAATTGAAATAATAAAATAAAATAATAAAATAAAATAAAAAGAATTCTGGTCATCCATTTTGTGCCAGTAGCAGTTTTTCAAGGGTAGCCCCATACACAACATTTTGCAATAATCCAATTTGATAGTGACCAAGAGTTAATCTTCATGGCCAGCTTGACCCAGTGTGAATACAGGCCCCTGACCATTTCTTGAGGGCAGCAACGCATGACATTGTCTGCTACCCACACCTAGCCCACTGGGAAAGGCAATCTCTGCCCATCATTTTCTGCTACACATCAAAAGTATTTTTTTTTAACTTCTGCTCATTCAAGTGGACAGTTCACTTACTGTGCCTCATTTTATTGTAGGCAAACACCTCCCTTGGCAGGTGTACTATGCCCTTGGCAGGATCACCCTCTCTTTTCCAGTCACTGGTTACTGTCTTCCATGGCCATTTTTTAAAAAAATAAATTCACCAGTGAAACAGTGAAAAGCTGGGCCTTTTTTTTAAACTAGGTGAAATTGTTAAGTTTCTGCCACTTCTATTTCCTAGGCCTAAGGGGCAGGAAAAATGGTAAACCACAGGGTTTCTTTCTTTTTTTACCACTCCAGGAATGGTAAAGAAGTGGGGGACTTCGCCAATCAGGGGACATGGTCAATGTGATTCAGACAGAACACCAAGCTGTCTGCATGGTTGAAACAGAGGAGAGGGTTGAAATGTGGAAAGGGTTTTCTTAAACTGGCTTCCTTTCCAGCTGGTTTAACACAGGAGACAAGCAGTGTAGAAAAGATTTGGGTTACTGCAGACTGTTCTGCTCTTAGGTTCTTGCCTCAAACATGTAAATGTTATAACAGATTGTCAGAAGCCACAGGGACACTCAGGATATCAAACTCCTGCGTCTCCATCTTTGATTCCGTACTAGTAATTGCTAATATTTATTTATTTGTTTGTTTGTTTGTTTAATTTATATGACCGCCCATCTCCCCCCATGGGGAACTCTGGGCGGTTCACAATAAATAAGTTAAAATAAAATCGATAAATATATAAAACCACAATATGTACAATAGAATAAATGATTATAAAATTCAGATGGACGAGGTGTTCATTAAAAGAAGGACATTAAAAATTAGGGGATTAGCCCATGAGGAACTATCCCTTCCTCCTTCCCATGCCAGGCGGCAGAACCAGGCCTTCAGCTCTTTCCTAAAGGTCGGGAGGGAGGAAATCTGTCTCAACTCTGGGGCAAGATGAAATATAGAAAAATATAGATATAAATATTCTATATTTTCTAATATAGAAAAGCACACACTGAAAGGATATCCACCTTTCTATTGCTCTTTTAGCAAGCCTCATTGAGATGCTGTAATGGCAGTCAGATCACATTAAAAGAAAACGGATCTGCATTAGGTCATCTTGTCTATATCTGCAGGGAAGGATGCAGGCAGGCCTCCCTCCCGAATACACCAGAGAGGTTCGGAAGGAGGAGGATGTGCCTAGAGAAAGTGGAAGATGACCGATTAAAGATATTACTACAGGGATTATCTCCAATTTCAAACCTAGCCAGCTTCAAGACTACTGGAGTGTGAATTGCTTGGAAGCTTCAAGAGCCTGCCCCGTCTGCTTAGGTGTGTTGCTGCCTTTCCTGAGAACCTGTGTGCTTCGCAGCTCTGTTTCAGGGTCAAAGAGTGGAATCGCAATTCAGGGAAACCAATTTGCAAGTGAGAGTGGAGAGCAAAGTCTTAAGAAAAATATACCTGTCCAGGCAAGATGAGACGGCCAGCACTCAACACTTGGCCATCTTAGACACTACACGTTAGGCATCAGTTGAGTCTCCCATTTTTAAAAAAAAATTAGCTCAAATGGGCAAGGTGTACTTTCCAGGAGTACTTTCTTCAGTGGTTCATTAAAGTCTTCAATTTCACTTACCTCGCCATAGTCTGAAGTGAAGAGCATGGAGCCATTAGCACAGGATCCAAGAGTGCAGGGGCGCATGTAGTCCTGTTCCTGCAGCCACACGCGTGTTCCCTGCATCCAATCACAGGAGAGTTCAGCCACATAGTCTACACTTGTTTACATTTGTACGTATTCAGTGATCACTCCTGCTGCTGTTTCCTTTCTTTGCCAGTCAACTGCAAAAGTATATCATTTTCAGAAATACTTTAAATGTGCATATTCAGCAGTAAATGGCTGCAACAGCATGAATTAAACATGTAGATGGCCACCACAAAGGGGCAGTCTCCCCCCACCTTGCAAATAAGGTAGTTTCTGTGCCTGTATGAATCAGGATCAAGACAATCAATTACAGAGAATTGATCATCTTTCACTTTTGCCTTTTTTATTTAAACAGCTTTCATAGGAATATAGGGAGGATGGCTGGACTCGGGATGACATTAATTATAGTCCCTTTCAGAAGGCTTTATAAGTTCAGTGTTTAGAATTATGGCAGAACACTCTATCCCATCCAAGCCCCCAAACTGCCTACAAACAGACCAGCATAAGCATATTATAGATATGTGCACACTTTGTTACAGCAACCAGTAGAACTTGTGACCTCCCACCACATACCTGGCAGCTGAACACTGTTGCAACAGTATCTCCAATTTCTTCAGTCTGCATTTATTGGATCCCCAACGTATCATGAAGAATGACACATAAACTATTCAGTCTGCCTGATGCAGTTCAGACTGGGACAAATGGAAAGGGCCCCACTTTCTTCATTCTTAAATTTCTTTTTAAGCAGGTACATTATAAATATTGTGGATGGCACAAAGCTTTGCTCTGCCTCCAATTTCAAGAGTTAACTTTTTCCCATTCATCAATACCAGTCAAATATGGGGCTTACCTCCCAGCCTTGCCGCACATTCAAAGGCATTACTGAATTGTGCCAAAACCTGTCACCTGGCTTTTTGAATAAACCAGGCAAAAGCTGTCTTTGTTTAAAGGTCATGCTCCCTTGATATGTAGCATGGAGCTGGGATTATACAATGATTTCCACCCATTTCCAACACCACAAGATCTACAGTAACTCTGCCTAGTCCTTGCTCACTTGTGGCCAATGTTAGGCCTAGATGTGGGATTCCCAGGCTCAAAGTTTCAATTTTGAAACTCTTTGCTGTTTCTCTCTAACTCAGTTCACCAAGTCTTATGAGTCTAAAAATGCTACTTTAAGCTACCTAACATAAAGGGAGCTGAAATATTGCTCTGAGCTCCTTAGAGGGAGGTGTGATACAAATGCAATTAATTTTTTAACCTTCTTACGTACAATCCTGATTATTCTTAGATACCTTTGCATGGAGGTTATGTACCATGAAAACTGGCAATGCCATAGGGCAGGGCTTTCCAAAGTTTTCCCGCGGCGACACACCAACCGCCGTTGGTGTGTCGCCGCGGGAAAACCCGGAAGCGCTGATGATGATCAGCGCTTCCGGGTTGTGTGGCGACACACCAGACTCTGTGTGGCGACACACTTTTGTGTCGCGACACACAGTTTGGAAACCTCTGCCATAGGGACTAGAAAAACGTTTTGTGATAACCATGGAAATTACTGCTGGATCCATCTTGGTACCATCAGCTCACATTAATTCCTCACACAAACAAAGGGTCCAACTTGGCCAGGGTAAAGGTTCAAACTGATCAACTGGAGGAGGAGAAAAGGATAGGGCAAGCCAATTTACACCACAGATACCAGAGAGAGGTCTCTGTCATCTTGATAGGAAGAAACTGAGAGGAACTACAGTACTTCTAAAAAGTGCCTGAAATACACGGGCAGATGAGGGGCTGCATGACCTCCTATAAAATGGGCATGTTCTGGAATCTGTTTCTTGTTGCTGAGAAAGAGAAATACAATTTTTTTTTTCAGTCAACCCACTTTCTCTCTCTCTCTCTCTCTCTCTCTCTCTCTCTCTCTCTCTCTCTCTCTCTGTGTGTGTGTGTGTGTGTGTAGCAATGTTTTGGGGGAGCAGGCACAACTAAAGCAACAGTAGCAGTAAAGGTTTATTTTTCCCAAGGGCTAAGCACAAACCAGTTTTAAGAAAATGAATTGGGACAGTTGAATGCTTAGTAGTTTTAACAGTTTTGTAATAACAGAGGAAATCCCATCTCGAGGGAAAACTGGAACTGAGAAAGTGGCATTTGGGGAAAAGCTTCTTTGCTCAAAATGACCAGCCTTTTGTTATCAGAAAAGCCTGATCTATGTAGGACATTTTTGCAGAATTTTTTAAAATGGAGGTTCGAGGAAGGAGATTGAATGCCCTCTGTGATAAATATCAATGTTAATGGCTGGCTCCGCATCATTGCTAAAAGAGATTTTGATAGGATATTTTTCCATTTCATGGGAAGTCTATAGAGAAAGGACTGAGAGCAAAGCTGCAGCGGAGGGGCAGCCTGGAAGAGGGACTGGTTGAGAGCCAGGATACCACTTTGTGTGCTAAGCAATTGCTGCCATGACCCCTGCCTGCTTTAGGCCTCTCCACAGCGATTGATCCTTGTCACAGAGGAGCTGCTGACAAGATGCAAAAAGGCCATTCTTATGAAATCATCTCATGGTCTTGCAAAATGTTGGAATATCGCAGAATCCTGACTCAAAGCTAAAATGTATCTTTTGTTTGTTATTGCTTATCCCTGGCCTCTCTGGGTCCTCTGTGTACATGGAAAGCTAAAAAATCACTAGATAAAGGGGGAGTGAATATTAGGATTTTCCCCAGTGAATGATAAAATCTAGGACCATCTAGAGCAGGGGTGGGGAACCTTTTTTCTTCCAAGGGCCATTTGGATATTTATAACTGGGGACCCGGGGGGTGGGGGGCAGGGTTTCTGGGATTTCCACGGACCGGGGGCCAGAGTTTGCGGGCGGGAGCCAATCACAAGCACTGGGGGACGGGGTTTGCGGGCGGGAGCCAATCGCGTGGAAGGGGCGGGGTTTGCAGACGGGAGTCCCGCGGGCCTTAGGCGGGAGCCCCGCAGGCCTTATACGGCCCGCGGGCCTGACGTTGCCCACCCCTGTTCTAGAGTATGCACTCTTTCAGCTAGTCTTTCTATGGTGAAAATATATCATTATCAGCCATAGATTATTTGAAGAACTTGGCTTCCTATTCTGACCAGTGTTAACATTGCTGCTTTAGATACCATAAATTACCGCATGTATTTTATGAGGAAACTTTTTTCCTCCTCCTCCTCCTCCTCCTCTTCCTCCTCTTCTCTTTCTCTCTCTCTCTTGTATTATGTGCCCACAAATGGTCAAGAATCAAGATTCTGCCTTGGCTGCATTACAAACCTTGTAGTAGGCTAGGTAGCTTACATTCCTGGCTTCAACATGGGAGGGGGAGGGGGAGAGAGGCCATAACCTCTAGATAAGTTTTGAATCATGTTTCATCAAATGCACCAGTGGATCATGAATAAGTAATGGATACATATAAACAGAAATTAGCTAATGGAAGCAGACGTGAGAGTGCAGCAGGTGGAAGAACATCTACTCAATCCACAAGAGAGAAGAGGTTATCTGATCAGTCCTCAAGAAAGAGGAAGAATCAATAATGGTTTTCATAAAAGGGAGATCAAATAGAACATGGGCATGGACTTTCATTGATACTTCTTGAGCAGTAATGTGCTTTTCTTCTGCCACAGGCTGATCTCATATTATCAACTACTTGCTTTCGGGTCTTCCCAAAGACAGTGCTGCTCCAAACTTCAACCTGTGTGCTCTATCTCAGAATGGAAAGTTTTCTTGAAGCTGCAGAATCCTCTTTACTGTTCTGTCTTGGCAAAAGTACAGTAAGAAGATCCTAAACTTTGGAAGACACCACCTGTAAAAATAAGACTAGATAGGGGAAAATATACCTCTCTGCTTCTACTACTGCATTCTCAGCAAATTTAAGACAACCTTCTCACTTTGAGATCAAATTATTTGGAGAAAACCTACCATTTTAACTCTCAAATGCAGTAATAACATAATATACAGAAACATTCAAAGGAAAACTAACTGGAAGTTGATTTGAGGAAGCAATGTGATTAATGGATCAGGTAGATGAGCTTCAGAAGCTCAATCGAAAGTGAAGGAGGGAACATGCAAGAGACCCAAATCTCTAAAAGTAAGGACTACAGACTTAACATTAACATCAGTATAAGCTTAAAGGCAAAGATTGGAAATCTTGGGCCATTCAGATGTTATGGTTGATAGGTTCTATATCCTTCCTTAAAGGCAATCATTGTAAAAACTAGACTTTCAAAGCGGTTAATCACATAATGCAATACATGTGCAATTCTTATTTGTTTGCTATGCAAATAGACTGTTTTCCATCAACTTCTGAGGTACAAGTATTATATTTTATCAACACTCAAATTGGAAAATGTTACTTTTGGAAAAATTTGCTAATATGGCTGTCTCAAGTAACTTTCTCTAATTCTAGAGCTATAAATGAGTGTAGCAATTAGATTAATGCAGGATTTCTCAACCAGGGTTCCGTGGAACTCTAGGGTTCTATGAGAGGTCACTAGGGGTTACCTGGGAGATCACGATTTATTTAAAAAATTATTTCAAATTCCGGCAACTTCACATTAAAGAGGTAAGTTTCATTCTTTATTTTTAGTTTAAGAACACTGTTAATGCATATACTGTATGCAGGCCTACAGATGAAGCAAATATAATAATTTTGTAACTTGTGGCCTATATTTGAGCCTGAATGTGCAGGGGTTCCCCGAGGCCTGAAAAATATTTCAAGGGTTCCTCCAGGGTCAAAAGGTTGAAAAAGGCTGGGTTAATGCTTACCGCTCACTGGATAGTGCTCATACAAAATAGAAGCTGCTGAGAATTCTGATGAGAACTGCTGAGAATTCTGCATGCTGGGAAGTAGCAAGTGTGCCAGAGCACACTTCTCAATTGTTTCTGCTTAGTTTTTCCTATATAAGAGTGGCATCTATAGCCAGGAACTTAGAAGCCACAGGAAGCTTTAGTTTAAAGCTGGCTTCTGACTTATCACTTCTCTTAGAAGCCAGGGTCCAAAAGTTAGCTACAAACCCTGGTTTCTAATACTGACATTAAAAGCAGAGGTGGGAGGTCCTGGACTGGACATGTAAGCATTTTGGGATATTGTGGTTGCTTCCATTTGCAGGTGGAGCGAATGTCAGGATGGAGCATCCTGCCAGCACAGTTATGGTGGGTGGAAATAGTCTGGCAATCCTGCAGGGTCGTTAGGAATGTTTTGTAACAGTAGTCTGAGGTGACTGCAAAGCCGCCAGGAATGTTGATTAGTATTGTTTAGTCAAACGGGCTGGCGCCAAGATTGGCCAGGATGGGATGGGCTGTCAGCTCGTTAGCGAAGGATTGGGGTGGAGTAGTATGGAACCGGGGAGAGCGTGGGGAGGGGCTGTCATGGAGTGACTCCCCCAATGGGGGGGGGGGCTGGCACAAGGTAAAGAATGTAAAGGCCATTTGGTGCGACTGTCCCTCATTCTAGTCTTTGCATTGGAATGGATCACTTGCTTTAATGAAGAACTCTTTCATATCCTTGATGGCTTGTTGTAAGAGTTTCTGAATTAACAGCTGAAGGATCAGAACCATCACAGTTGCAGTTGGTCAGTAAGTATCAGCAGGATTTGAAATACTGGCAAACCAGCATTTTAAACAAATCTGGCCCACCATTTGATAAGAACACTGCCACTATCAGTGACAGCAATGAGTTTTGGGGTGAAATCTATTTGCTTTTAGAATACAGTACTACAAATAATGTTTACAATGAAACTGGTACCAGATTGGTTTCTTGTTAGGGAAGCAAGAACTGGTAATTCCTAAGAGGTTCTAAATTCATGATAAGGGTGAGGGAGATAACTGGTGAAGAAGGAGGGGGCTCCCTCCAGGGGGAGAAACGCATGCGCAGTACTGAATCGCTTTGCTTTCCTCCCAAGAGGCTAAAGAAGGCCCCACCCTAGTTTCTTGGGCCTTTTCTCTGAGCATCACTAGTTCATTTTAGTTTAGCTGGATTCTGTCTAGCAGAGTAGAACAATAAAACACTAGAGCCTTTACACCAAGTCTCAGTGTGTTCCTTCACTCGAAGTCAGGACAAGAGCTGTGTTTCTGACTGTTATCACATTCATGTTTCTGATTTTGTAAAAAACACATTAAAGAAATCAGCCTTTCCCACCCAGGTGCCCTCAGAGGTACCAGTTAAGAGATTATAGGTGCTGAATCCAACTGATCTGTTAGCTTGAGAACGGGAATTAATCCAACCAATCAAACAAGTTTGAGAAGGGGAATTAATTTGTACTTTTACAGAGTGCCTTCTAATGTTTGGATTCTTTTCTCTCATTATTTTTCTTTTTTTTAAATTTATATTTCTTGAAAATTTTCATATAATAAAAGACAATTCAAAAGAAAGAAAGAAAAAAGGAAAAGAAAGGAAAACAGAAAAGTATAAGAAAACTAAAGTTAAGAAATATATAAATGACTTCTGACCTTCTTTTCAACAGATAATTACAATCTTATTGTCCCTCCTTCCTCTTAAATATTTTGCAAATCCCCTCACCCCCTTCTTTAATCCACATCTTTCTTAATCTTCAAAACCATAAATCATCATTTTTTTTGTTCTTTCACCAAAAAGTCCATATAAGGCTTCCAGTCTTTAAAAAAAATTGTTTGTTCTCTGGCCAAACAGGTCAGTTTCGCCATTTCTGCTAATTCTGATATTTTCACAATCCATTCCTCCACTGTGGGAATATCATTATTCTTCCATCATTGCGCATGCAATAATCTTGCTGTAGTTACTATATACAATATCAATCTACCATGAGTCAATTTATTGTCCCTAAGTCCCAATAAAAAGAGTTCTGGTCTCTTGGCAATATTAATCTTTAAGATCCTTTGCGCCATTATATGAATTTGTATCCAAAATTTCTTAGCTTTCTCACAAGTCTACCATGCATGATAAAATGTTTTTCTTATAATTATTTTTCGTATAATCTTTATCTTTGTCCACATTTCCAACTGTGTGTATATGTGTATGTATTTCCAGCCTACTTTATTCTTTCTCCTTCCCCTGGCTTTTTTCCAAAAACTCAAGTCACATATTTTGGGTAGTAGGCAAATTCTATTGCTACTACCCCCATGTTTCTTTTCCTTTTTGGGTGGTATTTCTACTCACTTTGTCAATACAATCCTCACTTACTGACCATTCATTCAGTGACCATTCAAAGTTACGACGGTGCTGAAAAAATAATTTTACGGCCCATTTACAAACTTTACAGCGTCTCTCAATCACATGATTGCCATTAAAGACAGTATGCGTTGTCCTGTGCCTGACCTGTGGTTCCCCCCCCCCCCCCCCCCCGGCAGAGCAGAGAGATTGGGGAGAAAGGGATTGCAAAAGAGTGAGCTGTTTGTGTAGTGCACCCACGGCTCCTAGCCCCAGGTTGCGGTGCGATCACTTTGTTTTCAATGTGTACAAGACAGTAAGCAGGCACTCAAGCATTCCAAAGGGCGGGGGAGCTGTTAGAAGGCAAACAAAAGCTGAAGGTGTGAAACTGAGTGCAGTAGTCTTATCTCTTTCCAGCCGGAAAACACAGTCACGGTCATGTGATTTCCCACTTAGCGACCACTTCATTTAGCGATGGAGTTGCCAGTTGTGAGGCTAGGCTGAAGCTGCCAGAACATAAAGATGAGGAAGACGCGTAAGCAGAGAGGACAAAGCCAGGAATCTTGTCTATGAGATCCCTTTTGGGAGGTAGATAAGAAGGAAGCAAGTCGTTAAGGAAACAAAAGGAAAAATGTCACCTGAACCAGACAGAGGAAGATGGGCCTGAGCACATGGAAACCCCCACCCCAAATCCATCAACAGCTACCAGACTTGTAAATTAACAAGGCAAGAGTAGCTGCCAGTCTTGTGAATCAACAAGGCAAGAACTTTTGGGGATAAAAGGGGTCTCAAAGCCCGCCCACTCCTTGAGTCGTTCTTGGATCCAGACTTGGTGGCTTCCGTCCCTATAGCTAGTCCCAATTAGGGTCGCTAAGCGAGGACTACCTGTACATCTCTTTTGTACCTGGCTGGTGCCATGTTAGCAACATAATCCACAGCGCTTGAGCATAGGAACAGATAAATGATACTGGTCCACAACTAAGCTTATATGGCAGTAGGATATATCAACAAATTTAACTTCTCAGTCGGTGTCCAACCTGACAAGTTTTGCATAGCACAGCAATCAGGAGAACGGCAACATTTTTAAAACATGAATTTCCCACTCTGCAAGACAAATAATGGGATGACTTCAGAATAAAATTAGGAATAAGATACCATGCTTGCAATAAAGAGCTGATGATATGAAACAGAGGCGCTGTCCTGTCTGTAAGTAACAGAGAAATCATATATGAAATGAAAAAGTCAGCCATAACGAAAGGCTGCATTTCAAAGTGAACCAGCTGACATTGTCTTTCCTATCTTGGAGGTCTCCTCTGCAGCACAGAGACCCATTCCTCTTAGTTGTGCCTATCTTGCAAGTCCTGACAAGGTCATACAGTAAGATTTGTCTGGAGACATGCTGCCCTAGGGGAAAAAAGGCAAGCAATGCCTTCAGTTGAATGTAATTTCTAGTGTCCTGCTCCACTAACTCAGAAGAGCTTCAGCCAGAGCAGCTGCATCTCTTCCTCTCAAACAGAAAGACTGACATCTGCACAGTATATCCTTGCAGAGAACATGTATTGCAGAGTTAACCTACATATTGTACAGTTGCCCAAAGTCAGCAGTATTTAACAAGACCCCGCTCAATGCATCAAGGCAATGAGATCAGATGGAACAAAAATACCTGGGGAGTTTTTTTCCTGAAAGAAAGCCATATGTGTTAATTTAATCTGCTTGCACAAAGGCTCTCTCTTGCTGTCATTGGTTTCTATATAAACACAGCTATTCAATAACTTAATAGTCGTTAATGTACAAATGCTGCTTGCTGTTGTGTGGAGCATTAGTTATATTGCATGGGATTAGTGCCCACAAGATCAAAGTAAAACCATTGTCCATATACTTACACACACACACACACACACACACACACACACACACCATATATGCTCCAATGAATCAACCACAGGAGAAGCAGCTTGATGGAGTTCTTTGATGGCTCTCCTTTAATTTCTCCTATTTTTTACAATTCAGGAGAACCGAACTTGGGTTATACAAAGGTAAAACTGGCTACCCAATTATTTTCAAGATCAAATACTAGTATAATATGGATGAAACTACACAATGATGTGGCACTGGCCACCAGCTTGACCCCACTGTGATAGGCCAGGTCGAACATGATATGTTGCATTATATTGAAAGAGACCCTTGACCCATTTAACCCAATGTTATCAACGTTGACTGGCTTTCCAGGGTTTCAAGCAGGACATTTTCCAGCCTAAGGTAAGAAATCTGAAGGATTTCGAAACCTCTGACATTCAAAGTATTGTGCTCTACCACTGAGCCACAACACGTAACTCCAAAATCAAACCCAGAAGAATACAGTCAAATATATCATAGATGCAGTGGTGGAAGACACTGAATAATTGTATGGCAAATTGCAAGAGATGCTAAAATGCAACATCTAGAAGGACATAGTACTACAAATGAGCAACTAGAATGCAAAAGTTGGAGAAATGGAGGAACCTTGAATTACAGGAACATTTGAACTGGGTCAACACAATAAAGCAGGAAATACATTAACAGAGTTTTGCAAAGACAATGTTTTGCTCATTGCTAGCATCTGCTTTAAGCAACATAGACTCTGTATCTGGACATTACTGAGTGGCCAATATAAGAATAAAACTGACTATATGATAGGAAATACAAGATGAAGAAATCAGTCCAGTCAGAACAACTTCTTCTTTTTTTCTTTATTTATCTCTTTATTTTTTTACACCAATAACATATATATACATATACATAAAGAAAAAAAGAAAAAAAGAAAAAAGCATAAAACGTCCACAAACATAAACAACATTAACCAATACATAACCTTCAAACTTCTTTTAATATTAAAATACATCTTTACCCTCTATTTCAAACCCCCTTTTCTTTCTCCTCTCGTTCTTAAGTCCTACTTGACCTCCTTTCCTTTAACTCTTCAAAAGAGAGTTTTGAAGAAGGTGAAAGAGGTGAAAGACAGTCAGAACAACTTCTGATGCAGAAGGTGGAAAGGAAGATGGAAAGACTATTGTGAGACCTATTACAAATGGGTTTATGAAATGATAGAAGCATTTGTAGACAATATATTCAACAAAAAACGTATACCAACTGTCAAACAGGAAAACATAAGGCATATCAAATATGAAATACCTACTGAATTGTTTAAAGCAGCAAGATAAAGAAATGGTATTGACAGCTTTATGTCAACAAATGTTTGAGTCAGTGTGATGTGGTCACTGAGATGTTGGACTAGAACTGTGGAGATCCAGAGTCTAGTCCTCAGCCACAGAAGCTATCTGTGTGACTTTGGACCAGTCACTCATTCTCACCCCAAAGAACCTCACACAGTTGTTGCTGTGGGGAAAATGGGAGGAGTATTATGCCAGGGAGTTTCAGAAAAACATCTTTTTCTGTTTTATTGACTATTCTAAAGCCTTTGACTGTGTGGATCATAACAAATTGTGGCAAGTTCTTGGTGGTATGGGGATACCAAGTCATCTTGTCTGCCTCCTGAGGAACCTGTATAACGACCAAGTAGCAACAGTGAGAACAGATCACGGAACAACGGACTGGTTTAAGATTGGGAAAGTAGTACGGCAGGGTTGTATACTCTCACCCTACCTATTCAACCTGTACGCAGAACACACAATGCGACTGCTGCCTTTCCTATCTTGGAGGTCTCCTCTGCAGCACAGAGACCCATTCCTCTTAGTTGTGCTTATCTTGCAAGTCCTGACAAGGTCATACGGTAAGATTTGTCTGGAGACATGCTGCCCTAGGGAACAGAAGTCAAGCAATGCCTTCAGTTGAATGTAATTTCTAGTGTCCTTGGCTTGATGAATCCAAGGCTGGAGTTAAAATCGCTGGAAGAAACATTAACAATCTCAGATATGCAGATAATACCACTTTGATGGCTGAAAGCGAGGAGGAGCTGAGGAGCCTTATGACGAAGGTGAAAGAAGAAAGTGCAAAAGCTGGGTTGCAGTTAAACTTCAAAAAAACCAAGATTATGGCAACCAGCTTGATTGATAACTGGCAAATAGAGGGAGAAAAAGTGGAGGCAGTGACAGACTTTGTATTACTAGGTGCAAAGATTACTGCAGGCGTTGACTGCAGCCAGGAAATCCGAAGAAGTTTACTTCTTGGAAGGAGCGCAATGACAAATTTCGATAAAATAGTTAAGAGCAGAGACATCACACTGGCAACAAAAGTCCGCATAGTTAAAGCGATGGTATTCCCCTTAGTAACCTATGGCTGCGAGAGCTGGACCATAAGGAAGGCTGAGCGAAGGAAGATAGATGCTTTTGAACTGTGGTGTTGGAGGAAAATTCTGAGAGTGCCTTGGACTGCAAGAAGATCAAACCAGTCCATACTCCAGGAAATAAAGCCAGACTGCTCACTTGAGGGAATGATATTAAAGGCAAAACTGAAGTACTTTGGCCACATAATGAGAAGACAGGATACCCTGGAAAAGAAGCTGATGTTAGGGAAAGTGGAAGGCAAAAGGAAGAGGGGCCGACCAAGGGCAAGGTGGATGGATGGTATTCTGGAGGTGACGGAATCGACCGTAGGGGAGCTGGGGCTGGCGACAGCTGCCAGGAAGCTCTGGCGTGGGCTGGTCCATGAAGTCACGAAGAGTTGGAAGCAACTGAACGAAAAAACAACAACCACATTATGTACACCAGCTAAAGGAAAGGTAGAATATAAACTAACAAATAAATATGAAACAAAACTATGTGGATTAGAGAAAAAGAAAAGATAAAGCTTTATTTAACGTCTTACAAAGAACAGAGACACTCACAGCTAGGCCCTTGATTGTATAGACCATGGCAGAATGTGGAATATATCAAGGCTAATGGTGTGCCAAAAACATCTAATTACTCTTCTGAGGAGTCATTACAATGAGGAAGCTATTGTGAGAGCTGAATTTGGAGAAACAGTCATTTAGAATAGGAAATGGAATGAGGCAAGTGCATCCCCTACCCATGAAAACTGCACAGTGAATGGCAGGACCAGAAGAGATGACAGCTGATATATAACTAAAGGTTGGAACACCAATATATTCAGATATTCAGGTGATACCATTCTTAGCTGAAAGTAAATATGGGTATTCTGGCATTCCTGCAAATCAATTTATATCCAAGTTAAAAATATTCATTGTCTTTAAAATACTGTAGTTTTGAAATCATCCAAAATACATTTACTAAAAGTACCATGGATTGCAATAAGGACGAATCAATCAGCCCTAGATGAAACAAAATCTGGATGCTCCCTTGAGATGATGATTAGTAAGCAGAAAGTCACATACTTTGGGCATGTTATACAATGGGCAATTTTTAAAAAATGACTATGATAAGGCAGAGGGAAGTAGAAAAAGAAGGCGGCAATGGATAAGGAAGGTTGACACAATCAAGGAACTCACCAGAATGTCCTTGAAAGGACTACTGATTGCCACTGGGGACAATTCTAGATGGTCCATACAATCATCGGGTCAGGCCTGACTCAATGGCAACTAACTAATCTGAAATTAGATAGCACATAGTTTTCCCCTTGACCGTCATCTGTTCTTAACCAAAGAACTTAATACCAATGCTGAGCTGAGATACAGAAAGGTGACTCTACTAGAGATGGTTCACAAATCCTTATCATTTAATTTACCTCAGCTAATTTACACTGTCCACATAACTAATCTAGATACGTGAATGTTGATGAGGGAGAGAAAACAGGATAACGGTGGCACCTTCTTCTGTAGAACAAAAGTTCAACTGTTTACTTTTCTGAGGTGTTCCATCACACATGTTGAGCCTACTTCAATACAATTTGTATACACACATACGATCTATTCATTACACCAACTAAACAAGCAAGGCCTACATAGATCCAAATGTATGCTCATCCATTCTCCAAACCAATAACTTGAAGTATGCTGTTGTTGTTGTTCAGTCGTTTAGTCGTGTCCGACTCTTCGTGACCTCATGGACCATAGCACGCCAGGCCTTCCTGTCCTCCACTGTCTCTCGGAGTTTACTCAAATTCATGTTCATGAAGTATGCTACAAAGTATTAAATATTCAAGCAATTACAAACATACATTTATAGGGAATGCCCTTATACAGAAATCCATTTGGTTTTTGTTTCATAAGTCAACCTGTTTCTATTTTGATCATATGCCTCCTTTACCAAAATACCAGACTTCATGGCAAGTTATTCACTATAGGATTTTAAAACCATGTCTGGCGATAATTGTGAATACAATTTTTTTGCCACTCCTACCTGATTCTTAATTGAGATTAAAAAACTGCACCAATGAGAACAAAATATAGCCACAATTGTTTCTGAATACAGATATGCAAAGGCCTAAAATTTGAAGAGTTTCAGATTCGAAACGCCGTTTTGAGATCAAAATGGGCTGTCTCAAACATTTGGAAGTGTTTGAGCATGAAGCCCAGTGCTTAAAACACTTCCCAAATGTTTGGAACAGTCTGCTTCCCACCCCAAGCATGTTTCATACTCAAAATGAGTGTTTTGAACATGAAACAGTTCATATTTGAAACATTTTGCTCTCCCCTAACTCCACATTACAAACTGTCTCAGATTCCAGGGATCTGGGAAGGGATATTCTTATTCTTGAAACTCTCCTAGATTTTTATTTTCCTGATTACTACAGCCACTTGAAGATCCAATAACTCACATGAAGTGAATACCCTACCCAGTTAAGTAATTAAACACAGCACTCTATCCTCTCCTGTTTTGAAATACTTAAATTATGGCACTTCATAAGCATACTATTTAAGGATTTATTTTATATGCCAAACTCTTATTTTCTGTATCCCTAAACTTTATTCAGGAATGCCAATTATTTCACTATGAGTTCTTCAAAAAGTTCTGCCTATTTACTAAACCATCTGCTTCTGTATCAGAAAAGGCATTCAGTGATTGTATTAGTTCCAGATACTCTTTTCATCTAAAATATGCAATATTGCATACTTATCTAAACAAATGCTAAAAGGAGCATCTTTTGTTTACAGAGCAAGACAAAACTTGGTTATCCTTCTCCTATACTTCTTCAATAGTATGCTAATCTACCATAAAACAACCATCCACACCTGGAACATTTCAGTTGTGTTACATTATAACTGCTATCATCAGCATACTAGGAGTAGTAGTCCAGAACAGAAATAGGTAATATGGGCTTGTAGCTGTGCTATGCCTACAGACTCTTCCCTTGATACCCATCAGGCAGTTCCTTCACTTAAGATGTCTATTTGCTTTCTTTTTGATGAAAGATTGAATTAGTAAAGAATGCGAAAATGTTGGGAGGTTCTGAATGCAGGAAAAACCATTTTTTGGTAGTATTAAGAGTCGATCCTGGGGAAGGATGGACACAGAAGAAAAGGTAAATAATAAAAGAAACTAGGGTGAAAGAATGACTGCAGAAAGAGAATATCCAAGTCAAAGGATGTAAAAATGTTGAGAGGTTCTGAATGTGGGATAGACCATTTTTGGTAAAGCTAAGAGTGGCTCCAGGGAGAAAAGTGGACATGGAAGAAAAGGGAAATTTTAAAAAGTAGAGGGCTACAGGAAGAGAATATCCAAGTCCCATACAAAAAAGTATTGGAAAACAGATTAATCTCCCAAAGCAATGGATAGAAAGTACGGTAGACATAACAATTAAGAAAAGAGGATGTGGAGGCTGCTTGGAAGAGAATGAAAGTAAGTAGTACCACAGAAGTATGTGTCGTTATGGTAAAGGGAATTCTACCAATTGATGTTCAGTAAGTATCTTACTTAATATCTTACTTAATATTAAGTAAGTAGGGGGGGCGTGGTGGCTCAGCGGGTAAGACGCCAGGCTTGTCAATCGGAAGATTGCAAGTTCGGAGGTTCGAATCCCTAGCCCTGCGTGCGGAGTGAGCTCCTGCACTAACCCCAGCTCTTGTCAACCTAGCAATTCGAAAGCCTGCAAAGGCAAGTAGATTAATAGGTACCACTTCGGTGGGTAGGTAACAGCGTTCCGCGCGTGTCATGCTGGCCACATGACCGTGGAAGCGTCTTCGGACAACGCTGGCTCTTCGGCTAAAAAACGGAGATGAGCACCGCCCCTAGAGTCGGACACGACTGCACAAATGTGCGGGGGGGAACCTAACCTTTTTTTTTTAAGTATCTTCAACCTATACCTATGCCTAGAAAACTACACCTTCTCCTTACAATTGTATTTCCTGTCCTATAACTTATCCTATTTTTGAACTTATACTATATTAGCTCAATCTTTTCTAATATTTCTTATATTATTCCACTTCATCCTGCCTTCACAGTCAGTTTTAGCCCAAGGGCACTTGTGTGCACAGCTGGTATTCTGTTGCAACATTTCTTGGGAACTTGTTCTTGGGGCTGCTGCAGGGTAGAAATATTGGGGATCTCGGCAGCCCCCTTTTTTCTGGATTGCTGCTTCAGATCTGTTGCTGGGTCCTTTCCATCTCTTTCTGTTACTGTCAGTGCCATGAACTTCATTGGGAAACCGACAATCTTCTGGGCCTCCAAACACCCTTTGCCAATGTTCTGGGCTATGGTGAAGCCTGGGGATGCCAGGCATCAGCACCATAGTTCTTCTTCCCAGGGTCTCCTTAAATAGCTCTTAGTGTCATGGTCTTTATTACACTTTTAGTGTGTTTTCTGAGTCTTGCTGTTGCTGGCTGATCAGCTACACCAATGCCTCTCCTTGGTACACAGCCAGCTGCAACACCCTGGTTTAGTCTTCAATGTCTGCTGCTACCCTTGTGCTGCCAGCTATGATGTCCTGGTCCAGCCTCTGATGTTCTCCACTGCAATCCCTCCATCACCAACTCTGACACTCCAGTTAGGCCACCGATTTTCTCTGCCCAGCTCTTACAATCACCACTGCCATGCTTGAGCTGCTCCAGTCAGTGTCTATCTCTTCTTGCCAATGCTACACTTGAGATGTTCCTGCTGACATTGCCATACAGTGTATCGCACTGCACACCAACGCTACCTTCTGCCAGGATTCCTTCTCTCATCCATAATCCATTATGTCTCTCAGCACCCTCAAACCAAGCTGCTTTCCAAAAACCCAGTGTGTGGCAATTTGCAGGGAGGGCCCTATAAAAAGGGATGGGCGAAGGAGGAGATCAAAGTATAAAGAATACTTAAAGAATAGTGATGGTGGAGGTGTGCTGGTTGATATAGCGAGAACGAAAAATGACCTTGATGGAAATATGCAGGAATGGTTACCTAGGCAAGAGGGTCTGAAACATTTTAAAAGTCTAGAACAAGATAACGTTCAAAAGCGGCTCAGGCAGATGCCTCCCTAATTCACAGGAGTATAAGGAGGAGAAGAAGATACAGCACAATCAGACTTGCAAGATTCTGTTATTTTAGCCAATCTCAATAAAAGTAGTTTTAGCCTTCCTGGGGAGTTGATTTCCTGGTCTGGTCTACCTTGCAGGGACTGACAGTTGAGGATGTGAATGTTTATGTACTTTTGCATGGAGACAAAACCATATTGCTGGCTGAAAACCTGAATAATTTGCATTGACTATTACAGAGATTATATGATGTAATACGTAGTATGGATCTGAACATAAGGCGAGGATTTCTATGACCTAAAAATGTTAGAAGTTTGCAAGCATTTATGACCTTAAAACCGTTTAAATATGACCAATTAAACAAAAAATATGACTTTTAAAGCAAAAATATGACTTTACAATTTTTCTGAAATTAGCACCCAATTTTTAAAAATCTGTGCTTACACACACACACACACAAATTAAAAGGCTTATTCTTCACTTCCAGTGCAGAAGTGCTAGTATTGAAGGAATCAAATGAAC
Source organism: Charina bottae (assembly GCA_023362775.1). Lineage (NCBI taxonomy): Eukaryota > Metazoa > Chordata > Lepidosauria > Squamata > Charinaidae > Charina > Charina bottae. Next base: position 203,448,583 of record JALMGJ010000001.1, read on the forward strand.
ATTTTGAGAGTAAAATGGTCATCCCTGGATTAGTTTTCATTAACATCAGAATTGCATTGGATGACCACGTGCATCTTGAGGTTATCAGACTCAAAACTCCTTCTGTTGTCCACCAGTATGTTCTTGTATCTGGAGAAACTCCGTTCGACATCATTATAGGAACAAATTTGAAAAAAGCAAACTCATCTGGAGAAAATTCTGGCTCAAAGTCTTCAAATTTTGCTTTGAGTCCATTTAGAACGTTACTTATTTTGCAAAGTGTTGAATAACCCAGATTAGATTGCAGCACTCTTTGCAGTTTATCACTAATTTTTTCAGCCACTTTCCCCTTTGCTTGCTTTAAATCACTCTGAGTTTGTTTTACAATGTTCAGTGCATCACCAAGTTCCATTCCTACAGTTTCAAGGCGGGTGATTGCTCTTGATAATCCACTGAAGTTAGATTCTATATATGCTAAGTTTCCAGCCAAGGTTTCAGAAAAGGAATCTTGCACAATCTTGATGGAGGAAGATTCACAACAGTCAAATTCTTTAACTATCCGCTGCAAGGAAGCATAATTTGTGAAATAATACATAGCCGCATCCAGCCAAGTCCCCCAACGTGTCACGACAGGTTGGGGAGGGAGAGCCAAAGTAGGAGCAATTTCTTTGAACTTTTGTACTCAAAGTGGAGCTTTAATGAACATTTTTTTCCCATTCAAAACTATCTTATCTACATCAGGATAGTTGCTTCGAATCTCTTCGGCCATTCTGTGTAAACCATGTGCAAGGCATGTGATATGGATCGTTTTTGGATAAAGAAGTTTAAGTCCCTTGGCTGCTTTAGTCATGTATGGAGTGGCATCTGTTACAAAGAGAAGGATATTTCCCTTTTACACCATCTAGTTTCATAGAATCGTCAAAGAGCATAGCAATAGTGGAATTGTTTACTTTTTGTAGAGTTTCACATTTATTTATTAAATTTCTATGACCGCCCATCTCCCCCTCAAGGAGGGACTCTGGGCGGTTCACAGCTATAACAATAACAGTAAAATACAGTAAAAACACAATAAAATACAAATATAATAAATATAAATTTAAATTTTATTTAAATATTTAACATTTTACATGTTAGAAGAAATCACCAGGCTTGTCACATTTCAGAGTGCCAATAATAACATTGGCTACATATCTTCCGTTTACATCACTTGTTTCATCTATTGAAACCCATATCTTATTGTTGTCAACAGCAGATCTTATCTTTCCTAACACATCTTCATAGCAGGCAGAGATGCAATTTTTCCTTACAGTTGATTCATTTGGAATCCAGTGACTTGTGTACTTCTCCAAAAAAATGCCTGAGGCTACCACTACCTAATTTCCTTAAGGGAATATTTGAAGTAACCATCATTGTACAGAGATCCTTACAAAATTCTGACTGGGTATTTGATGAACCTGCAGTTGAAGAAGAAGCTCTCTTGAAAAGGAGACGTTGCCTGTTCTCAGTGAAGGTAAATCTTGCTAAACAACTCTTGTGTTTCACGGTGTCACAATGTTGTTGAATATTAAAACACTTTTGGGCCGATACCTTAACTTCACACAATTTACGAAACAAAGTATCACCATCGCTACTGAAAATCTGCTCCCCAAATTCTTGAACAAGACGCCATAATTTCACACTCACTGAACATCTACTTTTAGGCATGTTGAAATCAGATTGCAGCTCTCATGTGACTCCACCACCTCGAACACACACACACATACCTGAGATGGGGAGCAAATGAGAAAAAGAAAAAAATAGGCAAATTCTCACCTTTTCTCAGGCCTGGTCAGGGGAGAAGCTTCTGCTTGCTGAAATCATTTTTAAAAAGGTTGCTCTCCCTCTCTTACACACACACACACACACACACACACACACACACACACAGAGCCCTGAGTTGGGGATCAAATAAGAAAAAGAAAACAAAATAGGCAAATTCTCACCTTTTTTTCAGGCCTGGTCAGGGGAGAAGCCTTTGTTCCCACCTCTCTCTCTCTCTCTCTCTCTCTCTCTCTCTCTCTCTCTCTCTCTCTCACACACACACACTCACACTCACACTCACACTCACACTCACACTTCCCTGAATTGGGAAGCGAATAAGAAAAAGAAAACAGGCAAATTCTCACTTTCTTTGCTGGCTCGAACTTGCTGGCTTATCAGGAGGGTTGCCAATGACCAAAATATGACCAAAATATGACCAAAATATGACGTTTGTTACAAAATTAAGCAGAAATATGACATAACACCTTTAAAAAGTCAAAATATTACTTTTCAGGCAAAATAAAAAGCATCTAATTCTCACCAGATTACTCTGAAACATGTTTTAACTTACTTATAAATTCAAATAAAGGTTCCAGAAGAAATATGACATGTCATAGAAATCCTCGCCCTAATTATCATATTAAATACCGAGATCATTATGTTTTGACAGGAAATATGAAGATAATTTCAAGTTACACATAAATGGTGAGAAACTAAAGTAGATTACTTTGTGTACCTTGGTAGAATGTTTATGGAAGATGGGAAAAGAGATGGAGACATTTTAAGACATGAAAATGCTAATGGGAAAGAGTGGTTAATATGTAGTCTGTGATGAAGAATAAAATCTTGTTGAAAAAAGCAAAAATGGCTGTGTATAAAAGTGTGCTTCAATTCTCTTTGTTATACAGAAGTGAGAGATGGGTACATCAAGAGAAACATAAAAGTTAATTGAATGCAGTGGAAATGGTTACTAACTAATTGTGTGTGTTACAACAAGAATCATCAGCGCTTCCGGGTTTTCCCATGGCGACCGGGAGTGGCGGAGAAGCAGCTGCCACCCTCCGCTCCCCAGAATATCGTGGGGCAAAGGGAAACCTGCCCGGAGGGGTCATCAGGAGCACAGGATCCGGCCCCAGCCCAGCCCGGCCCGCAGCTTCAGCGCCCTCCCCTCGCCATCGCGAAAGTCCCAGGCAACGGCGGGGGCATGTTCGACCTGCTCGTGCAGCACGGGGCGGCCGCCCCCGGAGACTCCGCGGCCCCCCGGCTGCAGCTCTTCCACCGCCTCTCCTCCTCTCTGGCAGCCGGGGGGCCGCGGAGTCTCCGGGGGCGGCCGCCCCGTGCTGCACGAGCAGGTCGAACATGTCCCCGCCGTCGCCTGGGACTTTCGCGATGGCGAGGGGAGGGCGCCGAAGCTGCGGGCCGGGCTGGGCTGGGGCTGGATCCTGTGCTCCTGATGACCCCTCTGGGCAGGTTTCCCTTTGTCGTGGGGCAAAGGGAAACCTGCCCGGAGGGGTCATCAGGAGCACAGGATCCGGCCCCAGCCCAGCCCGGCCCGCAGCTTCGGCACCCTCCCCTCGCCATCGCGAAAGTCCCAGGCGACTGCGGCCCGGGGATCCTGCCGCAGATGGGAAACCCAGCCTGCTCTCCCCACCCGCTTCCCACGCTCTCCGCTCCCCAGAATATCGGGTATTCTGGGGAGCGGAGAGCGTGGGAAGCGGGTGGGGAGAGCAGGCTGGGTTTCCCATCTGCGGCAGGATCCCCGGGCCGCACATCCTCCGCCACCGCCGCGGCCAAGAAGGCGAGAAGGGGAAAGGCCTTCGCCAGCGCCTGACGTCAAGGGCGGCGCACAGCGCGGCACCCTCCCGCCCCATCAATCCCCCCACCCCGCCGTTCGGCGTCCCAGGCTCTTCACCCTGCGCCGCCCTGCCGCTCGCGTCCCGGGCGGGCGAGGCAGGGAGAGAAGGGGAGACGGAGGGGCTCCCTCTCCGGCCTCTGCACCCCTTCAGGCCCGTCTCTGCGAGGCCCGGCGCGGCAAGGAGGCGCTGCTGGCCTACCCGGAGGGCCTCCCGCGGCCGCTTCTCCAAGGCGGGTTGCAGAGCGCGCGCTGCGCCCACGGGAACGCCTGGTCCCTCCGCTCCCTCCATCTCCGCCAGCAGCGCCGCTCTCCCCATCCTGCCGCCCGGCAAACCTCCGCCGGCTCCGTCCCCCCGCCGCCACCGCCCCAGCCAGGCCCCCTGCGCCGCCCTGCCACTCGCGTCCCGGGACGCGGCGCTGTCGGAGGCGGCGCAGGAGCGGCCGCAGGGGCAATGTGTGTGCGTGAGAGTCAGCTCCGGGGGTTGCGGGGAGGGGGAGGCTGTGTTTCCCCCCTTTGGGTTGCAAACGGCCTTGCATGCGGGCCTGATCAAAGCCAAAACGCTTTTTTTTTTTTGAAACGCGGCGCAGGAGCGGCTGCAGGGGCAACGTGTGTGCGTGAGAGTCAGCTCCGGGGGTTGCGGGGAGGGGGAGGCTGTGTTTCCCCCCTTTGGGTTGCAAAAGGCCGTTTGCAACCCAAAGGGGGGAAACACAGCCTCCCCCTCCCCGCAACCCCCGGAGCTGACTCTCACACACACACGTTGCCCCTGCAGCCACTCCTGCGCCGCCTCCGACAGCGCCGCGTCCTGGGCCAGCAGCGCCTCCCTGCTGCGCCGGTCCTCGCTCAGTGCGAGAGCCAGGGGGCGGGGTTTGCGGGCGGGGGCCAATCGCGTGGAAGGGGCGGGGGTGAGTTCAGCTGCGGAAGAGCCGCACTCAAGGGGCCAAAGAGCCGCATCTGGCTCGCGAGCCGCCATTTCCGACCCTTAATTTAAGCCATCAAGCCCAACCATCTGCTTAGTGTAGGAACCCAAATTAAAGAATCTTAGCCAATGAACAGAAGCCCATCACATCTCTGGGTAATTGGTCTACTGCTGAACTCTTCTAGCTTCTAGGAAATTTTTTCTGACATTGAATTGGAATCTGTCTTCCTGTAATTAATCCTGTAATTAATTCAATGTCCTGCACTCTAGGGTAGTAGAGAACCAATCATGAATTTTTTCTGTGTGACTTTCTTTTAGATTTTGGCAGCAAACTATCAAATCCCTTGTTTCTTGTCCCCTGATCATCTCTCCTCACTGCCAGTTTGTCTGAATCCTTTTTAAAGTGTGCTGCCCAGAACTGGACTCGACAGTCAAGGTGGGATCTTAATAAAATGAGCTATTATTTTCTATAGTTTGGAAACTCTACCTTTGTTGATGCAACTTGCTGGGTCATATTCAATTTTAATTAACTACTGTTCCAAGTTCTTTTTCACAAGTACTATTGTCAAGCTAGTTATCCTTTGTCCTATACCTGAGCATTTAATTTCTGTCTCCTACTTTGCATTTGTCTCTGTTAAATTCCATCCTGTTATTATCAATCCATTTCTCTAACTTGTGAAGATCATTCTGAATTTTGTCTTCAGCTGATATCAGCAGCCCCATTCAGACATTCTTATCCAAAACATTCAAAATGAAAGAACTCTGAATATCTTCCACTCCCTGCCAATGTCAATCAAATTACTATGTGTTGCTGCAGACACTTACAGGTTCTCTGCTGCACTGAAGCCATATTACTTTCTATGTGAATTTGATCTTGATAATGTACAATCCTGCCTCACATGGAAGGCAACATGCATACAACTTTAAATGTGAACGTTTCGTTGCTCTAACTATTCATAAGCTAATAAAAATGAATGCAGAAGGTGGCATTAATGCAATTGTGGCATGGAGGTTGGGGGGGGGGGCATCCAGAATGCTCAATTTTTAAGTACTCCAAAAAAGTAACTATTTGGCAAAATTCTCAAATAGATTATTAAGCAATTAAGCAAATAGTACCAATCAAAGAGAATATTTGTAGCTCAGGGTTGAACTGTGTAGGCTTTGGTGCTCTCTGAGCCTTGTTGTTTTCTTGCAGATGTTTCATTGCCAGGCTAGGCAACATCTTCAGTGCGAAAAGGGAGTGGGACTTGCTCTCTGTTTACATACCATGGCTTGCCCTGCTTGTGTTGGTGGAGGTGTTGTTCTCCCCTTAGGAATTCCTTGATTGGGCTGTCGTTTGCTACTTGGTTGATTGACTGAGTTAATAGTTCCTTGATTAGGATATATTGTGCTGTTTGATTGTTCCTCTGGTGCTAATCTTGGTGTTGATCTTTGCATATCTGGGTGTTGATTGCTGACAAGGAGGTGTTCTGGTCTTTTGGCTTTTCTGTTGTCTCTTATGAATGGTATGTAAATGTTGTTTACCTCTATGTGTCTGTTGATGGCTGCTTTCTCTGAGTGCCAAGCTTCCAGGAATTCTCTAGCGTTTTTGGATTTGGCTTGGTTTAAGATGCTCACAGTTTCCCAGTTGAAAGTATGGTTGAGTAGCCCAAGAAGAAAAAACAGTAGTCATCTACAACATACAGTGTAAGGACTATAGCAGCCACCTATGTAGGACAGACGGGCAGAAGACTAGCAGAGCGCATCCACGAACACCAACTAGCAGTCAGAAGACATGATGAAAACTCTTTAATCTCACAACACATGGACAGAATTTTCATCATGTCTTCTGACTGCTAGTTGGTGTTCGTGGATGCGCTCTGCTAGTCTTCTGCCCGTCTGTCCTACATAGTGGCTGCTATAGTCCTTACACTGTATGTTGTAGATGACTACTGTTTTTTCTTCTTGGGCTACTGGATCTTTTGGGTTACTTAAGATGTTCTGAAGGGTTTTGGTTGGTTTATGTGCTACGGCAGAGCTTTCCAAACTGTGTGTCACGACACAATACTGTGTCGCCTGGGGGCCCCAAGTGTGTCGCGTGACAACCCGGAAGCGCCGGCGGTGCTTCCGGGTTGCTGCGCGGCGGCAGGGGCTGCCCCTTCGAAAGGGCAGGCTCTGGGGATCCCGAAAATGTCCTCGGTTCCGGCAGGGAGGCGAAAAGCCTCCCCGCACACACACGCTGCTGAGCTTTCTGCCGCTCAGCTGATGCGCAGGGAGAATTTCCACCCCAGCCCCCATCAGCTGTGCCGGCAGCGTGCGTGTGCGCGGGGAGGCTTTTCGCCTCCCTGCCAGAACCGAGGGCATTTTCAGGGTCCCCAGAGCCTGCCCTTTCGAAGGGGCAGCCGCTGCCGCCACAGGCAGCAACCCAAAAGCACCGCCACAGGCAGCAACCCAAAAGCACCGCCGCCGGCACTTCCGGTTTTTGCGGGGCACTGGCTGCGGCGCTTCCGGGTTTTTGTGGGCTGGCTGTTGGTGTGTCGCCAACGGCAAAAGTTTGGAAAGCCCTGTGCTACGGTGATGCCATGAGGTTGTAACAGTCTATAGGTAGTTTCTGAGATGTTTCTGATGTATGGCAGTGTTATCCTTTTCATAGCTTCTGTTGGTTGTGTTGTAGTGGGTTGGGTAGTCAGGAACTTTTTGATAAAGTTGTGTGGGTATCCATTTTGCTGGAAGATGCTGTATAGATTATCTGTTTCCTTTTTCTGGTGTTCTGGGTTGCTGCAGTGTGTTAGTGCTCGTCTGAATAATGTTCTTACACAGCTTCTCTTGTGGGAGGTTGGGTTGTTGCTTTGGTAATGGAGCACTTGGTTAGTGTAGTGTGTTGTTGTTTTCTTCTTCCCTTGTGAATTTTATTCCATTGAAGATGTTGTTGATGGTTTCATGTATTTCCTCCAGTTGTTCCTTTTTTATTATGACGAAGGTGTCATCTAATAGTGCCAGACTACTGGAAATAATAATATATTATTATATATTATATAATATAATAAGCAGATAATAATAATTATTATTTGCTTAATTATAATTAATTGTATTATATAATTAATTATATATAATAAATAATTATATAATATAATAAGCAAATAATAATTATATAATATAATAAGCAAATAATAATTATATAATATAATAAGCAAATAGTGCCAGATTACTGGATTTCTTTTATTCTGAGGGAACTGCTCGTCTTGTAGAACATGGGAACACCATGGCATAATATATCTTGATTCCAATAATACCTGTCTATAAATAAAAGCAAAATAAGGATTGGTGACTACTATTGTTTGATAAATGAGCAGCTGGTAAAGCAGCCATTTTCAACAAGTACTCTGTCTTGACCAGGAGGAAGGACGCAAGTGGATGCTGAAGGACTCCATCTTGTGTCCTGTGCTATTCACTCGTTTTATAAATAACTGAGCGAGGCTATAAAGAGACTACTTATTAAATCATCAGGTGACACAAAGAATCCCTGTTTCCCAACATCATGGAAGTCAAATCAAGTTTCAAAAGAAATCTTGACAACTTTGACCATCATGCCCAAACCAATGCTCTGGAATCCAACACAAATAAATGTAAACTCTTGTGTTGAGTATTAAAACAAATTAAAAAATGAGACAGAAAATAGAATGGGGGTAATATCACTTGGAAGCAGGACATACAAAAGGAATCTAAGGGTTTTAGTGGATCACAAACTTAGCAAAAACAAGCTTCTGTAGTCTTAGACTGCATTAAAAGAACTATTTGTCCAATCACTGGAAATAAAACTCTATTCTGATTTGTCAGGCTATTTTTGGAGTAGTGAATTCATTTCTTGGTACCACAATTTAAGAAAAAAAATTGACAAATGCTGTTATATAGAAGATGGAGCAGAATTGATCTCTATTGCTCCAAATGGCAAGATTAGAAACAATGGGTAGAAATAACAGGAAAGTAGATCAGGAAAAATTCCCAATGTTGATGCTTATTTGATCATGAATCATACTGCCTCAAGACATGATGAACTCTCCTTCAATGGCGATACAAATGCAGATGTTGGCCAGTTATATGTCAAGGAAGCTGTATCAGAATTATCCAATGCAGTTCATGAAATGAAAAAGTAGTTTGAACAGATCAGGTGAAGGCAACCTAGTATCCTCCAGATGCTGCCCGGATACTTTTCAGCCCAGCCAATGGCAAGGAATTGTGGAATTCGTAGTCTGAAACATCTGGAGGGCACCCACATCCCAAGATTTTATTACATCCAACATGCCTTCTAATTCTATTATCTATAAACCTAATTGGAACAAACTATTTTCTGGGAACATTTTGAGTATTTTCCCATGTATATCTTTTAATTATATTAAAAGGGGCAAGCCCAATAAACTATCCTTTAAATTGCAAAAGAAAGACACTTAAAGGTTATCAGTTAACTCCATGAAAGCATGCCAATTCTAAGACTGAAGGGGGGGGAAATCATTGGTGTTCCTTAAATCCTACTCAGTATCATTTCTCCTTAACAATGTGACAGTAACTTGTTCACACATTCTTTCATTTATTACAGTCAAAAGCTAGCATTTAAACTTTGATCCTAAAGGGCATTGATAACTTGAGAGTTATCTGTCTATTGTCTCATGTAAGGAATATCTGGGGCAGGGGGCATCTGTATTCAACATTTCAGCAAAACACAAACACAATCTCAGATGCTTCACACACAATAAAATAAAGTTTACATTATTGTAATGTTTAGCTGTTATTTTTATAACAAACCACTCATATGAATAAATACTAGCAGGGTGCAATTTGGTAAGGAAATGTGGGTTCAGAGAAACTGCCGTAGGGAGTAACACATTTTTGAGCTACTGTGTGAGCTCATAGTATGGAGATCTGCCAATATGCCCTACTGAAGACTAAGTACATTTCGAACTGCGTCCCTTTTTCATCTCCCAGCACAGATCAAAACAGACACGTTTTCAAAACTGGAGGGGACATGTTTGGATAGTATAAATGGTTGTTGTCAGATTTGTGCTGGCTATTTTAACACCACACTATCCTTTCCACAGACTCCATCCTTCAACTGAGATTTGTGATTTGTTCCAGCAAATGACTATAAATCAAGCCAACCTAACAGGTTCCTGATTTGCTGGAGTCTCTCACCTAAGAATAAAAACAAAGTCCATTCACCTTTCAATCCCAGGAATTGTCAACACTAGAACAAGACATGATTGTAATTCAAAAACAGACCTGATAAAATCCAAACAGGGGTTCTTATAAAATGTAAAATGAAAAGGATTGTGTATGGTTAAGGCAGGGGTCGGCAAACTTTTTGTGCCGGGAGCCATTTTGACATGCTCGTGCACATTTTGAAGTGCTCGAGAGCCAGGGGGCGGGGTTTGCGGGCGGGAGCCAATCGCGTGGAAGGGGGCGGGGTTTGCGGGTGGGAGCCAATCGCGTGGAATGGGGCGGGGGGCTCACGGAGGGAGGGGGTGCAGCCAGCGGCTCTGCGCAGCCAGCGGCTCCGCGAACCTGGCCCGGCCGCCCCACCGGGAGTGGCGGAGAAACAGCTGCCACCCTCCGCTCCCCAGAATATCGTGGGGCAAAGGGAAACCTGCCCGGAGGGGTCATCAGGAGCAGAGGATCCGGCCCCAGCCCAGCCCGGCCCGCAGCTTCGGCGCCCTCCCCTCGCCATCGCAAAAGTCCCAGGCAACGGCAGGGGCATGTTCGACCTCGTGCAGCACGGGGCGGCCGCCCCTGGAGACTCCGCGGCCCCCCGGCTGCAGCTCTTCCACCGCCTCTCCTCCTCTCTGGCAGCCGGGGGGCTGCGGAGTCTCCGGGGGCGGCCGCCCCGTCCAGCCCCCCCCGGCCGGGCCCGCGGCTCGCCCAGGCCGCCCGGGTGCTGCACGAGCAGGTCAAACATGTCCCCGCCGTCGCCTGGGACTTTCGCGATGGCGAGGGGAGGGCGCCGAAGCTGCGGGCCGGGCTGGGCTGGGGCCGGATCCTGTGCTCCTGATGACCCCTCCGGGCAGGTTTCCCTTTGCCCCACGATATTCTGGGGAGCGGAGAGCGTGGGAAGCGGGTGGGGAGAGCAGGCTGGGTTTCCCATCTGCGGCAGGATCCCCGGGCCGCACATCCTCCGCCACCGCCGCAACCAAGCAGGCGCGGGCTCTTTGGCGAGAAGGGGAAAGGCCTTCGCCAGCGCCTGACGTCAAGGGCGGCACGCGGCGCGGCACCATCCCGCTCCATCAATCCCCCCACCCCGCCGTTCGGCGTCCTCTCCCCCCGCTAACCCGAGCCCTGCGGCAGCCGGGGGAGCCGAGCCAGGCTCGGACCGGAGGCGGCCAAGGGGAGAGCAGGCGGCTCTTCGCCCTGCGCCACCCTGCCGCTCGCGTCCCGGGCGGGAGAGGCAGGGAGAGAAGGGGAGACGGAGGGGCTCCCTCTCCGGCCTCTGCGCCCCTTCAGGCCCGTCTCTGCGAGGCCCAGCGCGGCAGGGAGGCGCTGCTGGCCTACCCGGAGGGCCTCCCACGGCCGCTTCTCCAAGGCGGGTTGCAGAGCGCGCGCTGCGCCCACGGGAACGCCTGGTCCCTCCAGCTCCGCCGCCCGCCCCGTCCTGCCGCCCGGCAAACCTCCGCCGGCTCCGTCTCCCCGGCGCCACCTCCCTGGCCAGGCCCCCTGCGCTGCCCTGCCGCTCGCGTCCCGGGACGCGGCGCTGTCGGAGGCGGCGCAGGAGCGGCTGCGGGGGCTGCTGCGGCTGGAGATGGCGCTGCTCTGCGGCATCCAGGTGCTGGGCGAGGGCACGGGCCCGGGACGCGAGCGGCAGGGCGCTCCCTCCTTAGCCCCCCTTTGATGGGCCAGAAAACTTTGGTCTCCCTCATCCCGGGAAGCCCTGAAAGCGAAAAGGGGTGCAGGATCCTGCCTTCTGGCCAATTCTCCTGCTCAGCTTGATTTCAGGAGGTGGAAACGGGCGAGAGGGCGGCCCGCCTCCCCACTCCAGAGAGCCGGGGCTGGAAAAGTTCCGAAGCGCACCGAAGACGGCCTAAGAAAAACATTTTGACAACCGCTTGCCCCGAGTGAAGCCGGGGGCGAGGAGGGCGGAGAGGGAGCGCAGGAAACCCAGGCCCCGCCGCCACTTCCAAGAACAGGCGAGCTTGTTCTGGCCTGCGCGCCTCGGCCCGGCAGGAAACCCGACACCCTCACAAAGCCTTGGCAGCGCTCTTCAAAGGCCGCGCTGGGCCCAGCACATGCATCTCGCCAGCCGGGGAGGGAGAGGCCGAGAAAGAAAGGCCAGGCCGGCCAAGGGGAGGGGAACGGCCCCGGGGAAGTGGCGAGGCGGGGCGGCTGGCGGGATGCTACTGGGCTTGCCCGCTGCGAGGGCGGCCGCCGCCACACCGGCAATCCCGCCCGGCCAGGCAGGAGCCGCTGAAGGGCGGTAACGCACAGCGCAGGGCCGCCTCCCCCTTCCGCAGACCCTGCTCTGGAGTGGCCTCTCGCCCCCAAAGTTCCTGGTTTGGGGCGGGGAGAGGGAGGGAGGCCGGCCGGCGGCCCCTGCGGACATCCCCTCCTCGGGGCTATCCAGGTCAACGTGTGTGCAACGTGTGTGCGTGAGAGTCAGCTCCGGGGGTTGCGGGGAGGGGGAGGCTGTGTTTCCCCCCTTTGGGTTGCAAACGGCCTTGCATGTGGGCCTGATCAAAGCCAAAACGCTTTTTTTTTTTTTGAAACGCGGGCTGGAGATGGCGCTGCTCCGCGGCATCCAGGTGCTGGGCGAGGGCGCGGGCCCGGGACGCGAGCGGCAGGGCGGCGCAGGGCGCCTGGCCGGGGCGGTGGCGGCGGGGGGACGGAGCCGGCGGAGGTTTGCCGGGCAGCAGGACGGGGCGGGTGGCGCTGCTGGCGGAGCTGGAGGGAGCGGAGAGACCAGGCGTTCCCGTGGGCGCAGCACGCTCTCTGCAACCCGCCTTGGAGAAGCGGCCGCGGGAGGCCCTCCGGGTGCACCCTCCCGCCCCATCAATCCCCCCACCCCACCGTTCGGCGTCCTCTCCCCCCGTTAACCCGAGCCCTGCGGCGGCCGGGGGAGCCGAGCCAAGCTCGGACCGGAGGTGGCCAAGGGGAGAGCAGGTGGCTCTTCGCCCTGCGCCGCCCTGCCGCTCGCGTCCCGGGCCCGCGCCCTCGCCCAGCACCTGGATGCCGCAGAGCAGCGCCATCTCCAGCCGCAGCAGCCCCTGCAGCCGCTCCTGCGCCGCCTCCAACAGCGCCGCGTCCTGGGCCAGCAGCGCCTCCCTGCTGCGCCGGGCCTCGCTCAGTGCAAGAGCCAGGGGGCGCGGTTTGCAGGCGGGGGCCAATCGCGTGGAAGGGGCGGGGGTGTGTTCAGCTGCGGAAGAGCCACATTCAAGGGGCCAAAGAGCCGCATCTGGCTCGCGAGCCGCCATTTCCGACCCTTGGGTTAAGGTGTTGGGCTAAGAAACTCTGATTCTAGCCCATACTAGGCCAGGGAATCTCCCTGGCTGACTTTGGGCTGGGCATTCCCGCTCAGTCCAACCTCCCTCACAGAGGTGTTGTGGTGGGGTGGAGAAAAATGGTGGGAGAAAGCACTACGTATGCTTCCTTGACCTCCTGAATAAAAGGTAGAATATTAGATTTATAGTATGTAGTTTGGAAAGAAAGATGGAAAAAGCTACTATTGGGATGGGAATGGAACTGACAACGGTGGAATTAGATTCTTGATTGACCACTGATTTTAACAAGGACTTGGGGTAAAGGGAGCCAGTTTGGTCTAGTGGTTAAGGCCCTGGACTAGGAGCAGGGAAACCGGAGTTCTAGTCCTCCCTTAGGCACAAAGCCAGCTGGGTAACTTTGGGCGAGTCTTTATCAGCCCTAGGAAGGAGACAATGGCAAACCACTTCCAAAAGTGTGGCCAAGAATGCCAAGTAGCAACTGCTTTGCTTAACGACCAAGTTGCCAGTCCCAATTGTGGTCGCTAAACAAGGTCTACTTGTAATTCTGAGTTTAGACTAAACTAAACTGCCATTTGTGTACCGTAGATCTAAACTGTGATATACCAGAATGTCTAAGTCTGTGCCAAAATGGGATGCTTTGGCTTTTACCCTATAATACCAGGCACTCTGCCATGGGCAGGTCTAAACTATGCCACATTTGTCTTTAGAGCTGTACCCAGAAAGCAGGGCATGTAATGTGCTTCACTTATACTGTATATTTAAAAAAGAAAGATTATTTCCCAGACTTTTACATTGCATTTTTGAAGTGATTCTTTTTTAATTATTAGAAATGTCATATTTCCAAATAGCTAAGTGTGTTTACAATGGCTCATTGTAGACACATAAAAAAGAAAAGAAGGGGGAAAAAAGGTTTCTAAGAATTTGTAATGGTTGATTCACTTGTGTGTAGATCATTGATACTTCATCATTAATATCTTATCAGCTGTAAACTCATCACTGAACAAATTAACTGTCTCAGAGGAAGATCATTTGTACATGAGCTGATGACTGATTATCTCTCTATGGCTGGTGACAAGAGAGATATACTGTAACATGTTTTTGCAGATGAACAACACCTTTCTGTGTATGACTGCATCCTAAAACTGTAATAAAGTACATTAACATTTGGAAACATCTGCAGTTATATGAGCAATTTTTATCTCTGAGGCATATTTCAAATTCAAATTATTTCTCCCAGGGTGTGACTGAATCACATCACAGTAAGCCATGGTTGTTTAATGAAGGTTTAATAAATTAATCCTAATTGCCTGGATTTTCATAGCATACTAAATCCAAACTAGCATCTTTTTGGAATAAATATGTAAGCTTTTAAAAATTACTAAAAATATAAAATCATAAACATTTGTAGCCGATAGTTACTACTGGATAATGAGTGGAGGTCCCTAGGTTGATGGAGTTCAATTGGCAAATCTTTGGACATTTGAAGTAATTAGTAAGGGTTTCAGACTCCAAGCATCTGTAAGAAAAACCTCTTCCCCACCCCACAAAATAGGGTGTGGGTCAAAGATGGGGGGAGAGAGGGGGAGAAAGGGAGAGAGATGGAATATTTATGCAATCAGTTCAGGTACTGATTACAAATTCCTCCATCAGAAATTTCTCTACTCCTTCATTCTTAGTGAATGCTTCCCTGCATTGGTCTCTTGTATCTAGCTGAAATTCTTTCTAATTTGCCAACATTGCCCCCATTTGTGAAGTTACCTGGAAGATCTTGGGCCAGTCACTCTTTTTTCTCTTAATGTAGCCTACAGTATCTTACAGAGTGCGATATTTAAATGGGATGGGAGAACCCAGGTCTCATTGTGAAACAGTGGCATACAACTGCGAAGACAATAATATGGGAGCAGATCAAGGCCCATCTGAGTCAGTTGTTACAAAAACCAAGCAGTCAATAGTCCTATTTATTATCGTTTGGATTCACTAGCTAAGTCACTCAAATCTTCCTACAGAATTCAGAGACTATGGTAACAGTAGACTTTCACATACACCATAACCACTTCCACATCTGCAAGGCAACAATTTACCTGCCCAGTTATGGACCATTTATAACCATCATTTATTTATTTATATTGTATTTTTTAAAATTATTGTATTGTTTTTAACTTTGATTGTTGTAACCCGCCCAGAGTCCCTTGTATGGGAGATGGGCGGGGAATAAATTGAATAAATAAATAAATAAATAAATAAATAAATAAATAAATAAATAAATCATCTTCCAGCTCTTTACATGGGACTTTATAGGTTAGCCTATAGTGGCAGCATTATGAACTAAATGAGTCAACAGTAGGTTGCCTGAGACTTCCCACCCAAAACCAAATCTCTGAAAGGAGGCAGCCATTCATTCTTCAGACTGCACACAGAGGGAATCAGCTCAGCAAGGCTCAAACCACTCAAACCGCAGACAAATCCAAGAGCAACAAACCTATTCACACTCAAAACCTGGTTCCAAAAGATGACAGCAATCTTCCATTTGGTTTGACTGAGACTCTGCTCCTGCTAGGGCCACACCTAGAGATACACACATACGTGTGTCCTATTATCAAAGCACCAGCCATCACTTGCTCGTTTCCTCAAGGCTATCAGGCAATGCAGCACATCACAGAAAAGGCAGAAATATTAGCACCAGCAAGCCACAATGCACAATCTTCATTCAGGAAGGGTTGCTTGAAGCTTAAGAAGCCATGGAAAGGGTTATGCTTGCCAGGGCAGCCATCAGCCGCAGGGTTACCCACCGGATAGGAAACTAGGAGTCTGCAGCAGGAGCCACTCAGTCCAGGCCAGATGCAACTAGTCTAGGGAAAGATATTTATCAGAGCCTGACTCAAATCTCTCTGTGGAGTCCTGTGGAGTTCTCTTCGATTGGTATCAAATCTCTCTGTTCATCCCAGAAAGCCACTGACACAAAAAGGCTGAGAAAGAGTCATTTCCTCTGTTTCACTCGCTTCTTGTCCACAGACAGGCAGGCAAAGCACTATCATAGGTCCAGTTCCCTTGGACTTCCCAATCACTACTCCCTCCTGCCTCTTTCACTCATTCTCCCTCTCTCTGCAGTAGTCACTGTTGTCAATACAAGCCAATTTCTGCCTTCCCTAGAATTACAACTCCTTTCCTCCCCACACTCTACCCTTCTCTGGTGGAGCAGGTTTTGGCTACATCCAGCGAGAAAATGGGGTGGGCAGCTACAGCTCAGTTTCACCCCCTGCTCCCTGCAGAGAATATAGTTTCTTAAGAGAGCTAAAGCAAGCAAGCAAAACAAAACAGCTTTCTAAAATTTGCTCTCGGTTTCAACCTGGCATTGCCCAAGCCTGCTGGCAAGAGTCCCTCGAGAGCAGGGCAGCCTGCCTGCAGCATATGCTGAGGTAGTCAAGTAGCTGGCACAATGGGCACTGTGCCACCACTCCCCCTCGGGATGCCCTTTCAAATGAATGAGACTGTTTTTAAGCAATGTTTTTAAACACAGCGGTGATCTGCTACTTGAAGCCAAGGATGCAGCCTGGAGTAACAATAGCCACCACCACCACGCCAAGTAATAAAAGGAAAGCCAACTAACAGAGAAGCAACTAGAATAGCTCCATGTCCATGCATCCCACAGAGCAGCCTTTCTCAACCTTTTGTCCCAGGAGGAACTCTTGAAATATTTTCCAGGCCTCGGGGAACCCCTGCACATTCGGGCTCAAATATAGGCCAGAAGTTACAAAAGTATTGCATTTGTTTCATGGGTAGGCCTGTATATATGCATCAACAGTGTTCTTAAACTAAAAATAAAGAATGAAACTTACCTCTTTAATGTGAAGTTGGCCAAATTTGAAATAATTTTTAAAATAAATCATGACCTCCCAGGGAACCCCTAGTGACCTCTTGCGGAACTCTAGGGTTCCACAGAACCCGGTTGAGAAACCCCTGGCCTAGAGGGTGCTTCCTCACAGCTACAAATTTTGGCCATCGATACCCTCACCACTGCTCTTACGCTATCCCCACTTTGCTGTTGAGCAAACTCCTTAGAGCAGTGTTTCTCAACCTTGGCAACTCTAAGATGTGTGGACTTCAACTCCCAGAATTCCCCAGCCAGCCATGCTGGCTGGGGAATTCTGGGAGTTAAGTCCATACATCTTAGAGTTGCTAAGGCTGAGAAACACTGCCTTAGAGAGACCTGGGCTCCCTTCAGCTGGCCAATGAGGAGTGCTGGAAGAAGCACTCCAACCAATGTTCCACTCCTCCTCCTTTCTTAGCCCTTTACCTTTGAGAAAAAAAATAATAAACTAGCAATTGCAGATGGAGGGGAAGCAAAGCTATCCCTAAGTTGGGAAGGACAGTGGGATGGTGGCAAAATGCAATGACACCTTGACTTCAGAAGGGAGGGGGAATGAGGCAGGAACTCCCCGCAACAGAAGCTCCAGAGTGCACATCCTGAGCTGGAAGTTAATAGGCTCGGAGGGCAAAGCGCTCTGCAAGCCCCACAGCACTGTGAGGACACAGCGGTGCAGCAACGATCTTGGTGCACCCCTTAAGTATGGATTCATGTCTTGCTCACTCAGCCTCCCCGCTTCAACCCCCAACTATTCATTGCACAGCTTTTCTCAAGTGTGTGTTCTGGTGAATCAGAAATGGCAGCAGGGTGGAACACAACAGTTGTGCTGAGAGTCTCCTTACCAAACATACACTTGTGACACCTGGGTTGAAAGCTCTGCACAAGCAAACCTTGTTCAGGATGTTATTCTTCGTGTATAAGGCCTTAAACAAAAAAATGTCAATTGCTTTTAACTTGCATTGATTGATCTTAGTATATTTTCTTGCATTATATTCTTGTATTTTTTATCATCTTATTGTAAACTGCTTTGGGATTTGTAACAAAATTAAATGCAGCATATACATTTTCTACGAAATAAAAATAAACATACCATAAAATAGGAAAAGACCACCTAATATTTCCTGAAGCCAAATTGCCTAACATGTGGGCTTTTGTTTTTTTTTTTGGTGCCTTCAAGTAAGTGTTGACTCCTGGCAACTACCTGGATTAGTCCTTGCAGTTTTCTTGGCAAGGTTTTTCGGAAGTGGTTTGCCATTGCCTGCTTCCTAAGGCTGAGAGGGAGTGACTGGCCCAAGGTCACTCGGTTGGCTTTGTGCCTAAGGCTGGACTAGAACTCACGGCTTCCAGGTTTCTAGCCTGGTGCCTTAACCACTACACCAAACTGGCTCTCTGATTAGTCGACTTTGTTTTTGTTATCACCTTTATTTTCCAACTTGACTCTAGAGTTTAAGGAGACCCACATGGGTTGGGGGTCATTCTCCTCTAATACTATTGTCATAGCAACAACTCTGTGAGAAAACTTGGGTTGCTAGAAAATAAATGTAAAATGTAAATATTATTTCAAGTCAAGCTCAATTCAGAGTTATTTTTTAACAGTATGGAAGTGGCTTGCCATCCCTTGATGCTTTTTCGACTTCCTTATCTAGCCTTCAGTCCTCACACATCCTGGTGGTCTCTCCTCCAAGTATTAACCAGATTAAACTTTGCTTTGCTTTTTGACATTAGCCATGGTTGGCTAGATGCTGCTACCTGCTGTACTCAGCTGATTGCAACTGGCCAAAGTCACCCACTGAGTGGGGACTTAAATTGGGGTCTTACCAATCCCAGTCCAATATTTTAATCAAAACACAACCACTGTTGATTCTATTCCACCCATTCACTACAACCTCCTCATCCTACCACCCTGGAAATATTCTCTTTGGAATCTGTGTTATCATTAGCTCCAACCTTCCCCTTTCCGAATCTATCTGTTTTCTGAAGTCTTAGCTGAGGCTCTTTGGAAGTTATGCAAGTGGAGACATGGAATGGGCTCTTTTCAGCCATTGAACCCAAAAGACTTTGGAACCTCCATCCCTCAGAAGAGGTTCATTTGCCATTTCATTCCTTGCCCTTCAGCACTTAAGTAAACTCAACAAATAAAAGAATGTTGGTTGATGGTTGGCCATATCAATTTAAAAAATGCAATCGGTTTTAGATGGTGATTTATTTGGTCTCTTCTTGTTGGACTTATTTTTTCTTCTGTTCAAATTTTCCATGATTGTTTTTATTATATTCGTTATTTTTACATGTACTTGGTATCTCTGTTGGCAACTTGGGCTTTTTGTTCAATAAAAATGCAATATATTTAAAACATACAAACTAAGTTAAGCTATTGGTTACCTGTCTTAATTTGTGCTAGGATTCAACCCCAGAATATGTTGTAAAGTAACAACAAAGCTAAGTCTAAGAAATGTAAAATAATAAGAATGTTAACAATACAAAATCATAACAACAATGCCCAGGATGCCCTTCTGGACCCAACAAGCAATCAGTGTACTTCATACATTAATAGCCTGGATTCAATGAATTTGTCCCTCCCCTTTTAAAAGGTCTAAATTGGTGGCCATCATCATGCCTTATTATGAGATGAAAGACACAGCAAAATGATATACAGTATAGCCTCACATACAATACTCTGGCACTCCAGGGACCATGTTGAGGCAGAGAGCAGGGAAATAGATCAGAGTAGAGAAATGAAATCTACCGCTCTTTGGAGTGGCAACATCCATCAGGCTGAAAGATCTGCAGCAGATACTCCTGCAGGTCTGACCCAGGCTGCTGGCCCCTTTCAGACACTCCACCCAGATCCTTTTAGGCCCTATACCTCTCACACAGGAATTAATCCAAAGGAAGAAGCTGCCACAAAGATCAGGTGTGGAGGTTACAAGAAAGTCCTGGTCCCATCACTGCCTGTCCAAAATAGCTAGGCTCTGTTCCACAGAGGCAAAGAGAGAAGGAAAAGGATGCATTAATAAACTATCATGGATATAAAACAGTAGAACCCATTTGTGGGGCTGGGATGCTCCTGCTATACCAATCCACATTTCCAACCTTTTCCAGAGTGGCTATGTCAGCTGTTGGGAAAGAAGCAAGGGTGAAGATGCTCTCATGCAAATCAATGGACTTCCTTCAATTACAGCCAGGCACCAGATGACCTGCACAGATTAGGTTAATCAGTTAAAGAGTGAAGCAGCTCCTAATCACATTCTGCAGAAAGAGAATCTGGGGGAGTCAACAACAGACACAGCCTGTTGTGTGAGGATGGGTAGCTAGCATAGATTCCATAAAAAAAAGCAGATGCTTGGATGAAGTAAACCAAGAGAGATTGGGCAAGAAGCAACCCCTTAAACTCATTATCTGCCCCTGCTCCTCTAATGCATGGACAGCTCATACACTGGGCTTAATGGCTGAGAAATGAACCAAGGGTGGGAACCCCTCAGGACCAATCAAGGGGAACCAAAGACCAAAGTGGCCTCCAAACCCCATCAACCCTTCCCCCAGAAAGTCATCTGGCTTGTATAAGCCAGCTGGGCCCCTTCCTTTCCTCAGAAGAAGAGACAACTACATCATATATTACTGGCCAGTAATCTACCATTGCTCCAGGGAAGGGGAACACCAACAAAGAGTGCAATATCCTGCCCCATAATCACAACAAGGTTACCACCAACTCTTGGCTCACTGGACAGCTTCTGGGCTAGGACCAAGGGACAGAAAGGAGCCAGGACAGATGGACCTTGCTGTGTAAGTTAAACACTTGGCTGCAGCTTCAGGAAGTAATTGCAGATTCAATTACTTGACCAAGTCAAAGCGTTGGAGAAATTGGGTTCAGGCAGGTCACGAAAGGTAAATGTACATCAGGATGCATAGAGCACAATGCCAATTAAGTAGCTGCACAGCAGCAGAAGAGTCTAGCCTTTCCCAACCCTGGTAACCCCTGGTTCCCCAATCCTGGGGTTACCATCTGAAGTCTCCAGACTGGGGGAGGCAACTTTAGCCTGTACTCAAGGGTGCTGAGTGCAGAGGCCACAGAAATAAGACTGGGAAGTGCAAAACGGTTCATGGCATGGCTTCCCTGATAGGATGAAAGAGCAAGGATGCTCTAGAGTAACAGCGCCACCCGTCCCCACTGCTGGGCTCCTGTAGTTTCTTAAAGAAAAGACAGTTTCACATAGAAATCACCATGACCTGGAAACTAAAAGAAGGCTTATTGGGAAATTAATTCCATCTGTACGGTGCTTACTTGTAAGTGCATAATAAATAAAACTGGTACTACTACTACTACTACTGTCCAAACCCATATGAATTATTTCAAGGAGAATACGTTTGGAATGGGAAACTACTGTAATCTTTCCCCCAAAAAAATTTAATAGGCAGGACAAATCTACCACATGTACTTGGTTGGCTTTGCATCTACCATCGTTTTTTGTCTCCTGGTTCCACTGTGCACATTCTCAGAACACAGGCATGCGTGCTTGAACCTATACATATCTGCCCGTGCACAAAGTCTCTTCTGCTGTAATGATGGAAATTTCTCGGGCACGAGGCTGAAAGTTGCGGACTGTGGGAGAAGGGAAGGTGAACATGCAACAGTCACTTTGAATCAAGGAATTACTATTTCACCTCTTTTGCTGGGTGGGTGGGCCCTTCCCCCCCACCCCCTCCATACACAGAAGTGGATGCAAAAGGCAAAACTCTGCACAGTAAAATCACCCAATATGTACAGATGCAGGAAAGAACCATGTTGTATCCAAGAAGTACCAGCAACTCAAGGTTCAAAGCCACCTTTGTCGTAACTGGAGAGGCATGCTCCCTGTTAAAAGCAGGCTCAGCATACTGGCACAAGGGAGCTAGCCTGAAGCAAGTTGCATACTGATAGTTAACCATGGCAATACAATGCTCTTCTCCCCTTTTTAGAGTTAAGCCCTGATCCGAAGCTGTGATTTCCTCCACTAAAGGATTCACACATTATACTAGTCTAGTCTTTAGACCTCATCCTGCCAGCGTAGAACTTCATTAGTCTCTCCAACCAGTGCCTAGTCAGCCAGCAGTTTTCTGCTATAGTTCTGGCATATATAGAAGCAGACATCATTCCCCAGTCCAAGCATTCAGCTTTTACAGCAGCCTTTCCCAACCCCTGATCTATCAGACTGAATTGGGCATGCTATCTATCAGGGACATTTGGAAATTGTAATCTCGACCACCTTGGGGAAGGGAAGGTCCTTTTAATCTTTCCTTTAGGGTTGACAGCACAACCCTGCTGTAGCAAAAAGGTCACCCTTTGCTCCTGGAATTTAGTGGAATCGGCCACTGGACTAGTTTTGCTCTTCACTTTTTAAAGGCAGTTCTGCAATTGGGTTCCGGGCAGATTTCCCTTCTCTTCCCAAAGGCAGACTGACGCCTCCTTCTGCCCAGGGTGCAAAGGAACTGGGACACGCTGGCAGAGGAGGGAGGTGCGCATCTCCTGCATCTTTGATAGGCAAAGCCGGATGCCCCCTGGCAATGTCAGCTGGTAGACGTCCATCTCAAACGGAAGAAGCTACCAGCCTCGGACTCCAAGCTCGGCTCCTTGAAGCAGGATGAGTCTCCTCGGCAGCCTTACTCAGCCCTTTAGCCGCAAGCGAGTCCAGCGGGGGGCGGGGGCGGCGGTCATCCAAGTCCGGCAGGGGAACGGCCCACCTATTTGGCTAGCAAGCCACCTCTGCCCAGGTCAAAAGAGAACCCAGGCCTTCTCCACCACCACCCCGGAAAAAAAGGGGGCGAGGAAGAGAAAAATCTCAGCGCCAAGGCAAGGGCACCTCGGAGGTGGCGAGACAGCAGTCAAGACCACCTCGCGCGCTCTTACCTCCTGCAGCTGAGGGTCCATCTGCTTCGGAGGCGCTCGCCGGGAGAGAAGAGGGTTTGCCCGCCGAGCCAAAAGGCAGGCGCGTTTCTATCGCATGGGCGTTCGCTTGGCACGGCTGCAGCCGGTCTGGAGCAACAGCGACAAAACCTCCTAGCGCCGACCGGGCGCGCTCCTAAGCAGCTCCAAGATCCCGCACGCAGGGCGAAGCGAGTGGCCGGTCCCAGCCTCGACTCCGCCTCAGCCACGTCTGATTGGAGCGCGGAAGGGCCTTGGGTGGTGCCTTTCTAGCGAGAGCTCCGGCTTGTGGCTCGTGCATCGCCTCTGCCATCTCCCACCTCGAGGCGTGGCCGAGGGGGCGTTCGGAGGTCACTAAAGACCGCGCTCCAGCCTCGGAGAATTTAGAGCCGGACGGGGAAAGCCGCTCCTTCTAATCCTAAAGCGCTCTGTACGTGCTCAGAAGCACCGTTTCCAGGCCCAGCGCTTCATGCGTTCCAGGACTTGAGACCCGAAGGTTCAAACCGCGTAACTTTTGAACTTTTTGACCGTTTCGCGGGTGCAAATAGAAGCATTCTAATTATATTAAACATTTCGCAATCTCTTCGAGAACCTTTCACTTAACGCGCTTCTCTGGCTACGTGTTGAATTGATTTAAATACACAGTCGCTTCTCTTCCAATGATTTTTTTTTAATGTTTTGGTTAAAATTCAGACGCAACTTGGGGGGGAACTCTCTAATTGGGTTTCATTTGAATACCCTCCTGCAGCTGTTGTGTCTGCTGATCATTGTATGCTGTACGAGGGTTGGCGTATTTTATATGAGCTTTAATAAAAAAAGATGCACCAACCATAAATTTATAGAGATTTATTGTCGCTAGACGCCTTGGGGAAGTAGCGAAAGCCCCAGGAACAGACATTGTTATTAGCTCAGACTATCATTTATATAGAAAGGATTCCGAAGAGGATAAAATCGAACCAGTGATTAATTAGTAAGAGTGGAAACACATCAGGTATATAGATGTTTGATATGTGCGTATATAATACTGCTGTTTCTCAATTTAAAAATTAATATTTTAAAAAGTTTTAAATAATTTATTATTCATCTCCTTAAGTTTTCATAAGAGAGAAAAAGCACTAAAAGCAAAAAAGTACTTGGAGTGGCCACAGAAAGCATTGTCTAGAAGAGTTTTTGCTTTTTCTTTTAGACAAGAATGAAATACCTCAATTAGAACTTCCAACTGCAATTTAGTTTTAAAAAATGCTATTAAAAGGAAAAGGTTTCAAAATCTGGACAGCAGCTTTAATCATTAAAATATTTAAAGCATGTTTAGGTACAGGTAGTCCTCTCTTAATGACCACAATTGGGACCGGAATTTCAGTTGTTAAGTGAAGCAGTCATTAAGTGAATCTGACCCAATTTTACAACCTTTTTTGCGGTGGTCATTAAGCGGATCACCACAGTCATTAAGCGAACCACGTGGTCGTTAAGCAAATCACGCGGTTCCCCATTGATTTTGCTTGCCAGAAGCTGGCTGGGAAGGTCGAAAATGGCAATCATGTGACCGTGGGATGCTGCGACGGTCGTAAATGCGAACTAGTTGCCAAGCGCTCGAATCGTGATCACGTGACCGTGGGGATGCTGCAATGGTCGTAAGTGCAGGGACCAGTTATAAGTTGGTTTTTTCAACTCCATCGTAAGTCCAAACTGTCACTAAATGAATGGTTGTTAAGCGAGGACTACCTGTACCCTATTGTTCTCAAATTCCAGTAATGAGGAAATTATTAGTTTTTTTTCCTAATCTGGCATCTAGCAGAAGAATTGGACTACAAATCTCATCATCCAATTTGTAGGCCCATCGATCAATGTTATGGATAATAAGAGCCAGTTTGGTCTAGTGGTTAAGGCACCAGGCTAGAGGCCAGGAGACTGAGAGTTCTAGTCCCGCCTTAGGCATGAAAGCCGGCTGGGTGACCTTGGGCCAGTCACTCTCTCTCAGCCCAACTCACCTCACAGGGTTGTTGTTGTGGGGAAAATAGGAGGAAGGAGTATTAGGTATGTTTGCCGCTTTGAGTTATTTATAAAAAAAATAATAAAGGCGGGATAAAAATAAAATAAAAATAAAATTTATTTATTTATTTATTTATTTTTCCATTTCTATTACCGCACCATCTCCCCCGAAGGGGACTCTATAATAATAATGAGAGTTATTGTCCATTACATATGGAAAAAAGCCCCATTATGCCAGCAAAAATCAAATTATGCCATTGCAGTGATAGGTGCAATTTTCTTCCAATAGGCCAGTGAATGAGTGGCATTTCTCTAAAATCGGCATCTAATTGATTAGTATTGTAATGGAGCTTACTCCACTACCGACTAAATATCCTGGAATTTTTGTGTTGTGCATTTATATCTTAAGTGGAGATAATTAGGTACCTGATAAATTGAGTTTTAGTCTGTGAAAAGTATGCCAACTTCACAATAAGTCTGTGCCACAAGATTTAATTTTTGTTTCAGCAAATGAAAGATTACCCCACATGACAATCTTTGTCTTTGAGAGCATAACACAATTAGAGTATTAACAGTTCTAAGGAGGAAATTGATAAAGAGTTCAAATTGTAACAATAGTATCACACAGTATGTGGAAGTATAAAAGCTCCTTTGCCTAGACATGTAATGACCCCAATTGCTCAGAAATAGAATAGAATAGAATAGAATAGAATAGAATAGAATAGAATAGAATAGAATAGAATAGAATACTTTATTGGCCAAGTATGACTAAACATACAAAGAATTTGACTTCGGTGCAAGAGCTCTCAATGTATTTACCTAAGATTAAAAAAATAAACAATAATAAATTATACAATTATACAATCAAGGAAAAAAAATAAAAATAATACTACTGCTATTTAACTAACACATACTCATATGTGTTGAAGGAGTTGTGGAGATAGGAATACCTGATGTGCAGCATGGCCTCGGGGATACCAACGGCTCCTATCCCTACCCATAACTCTCCCAAATCTTCCATACTGGACCAACATTTGCCATCTGAGGGTGCTGGACAGCACAATGGGGAACTGGGTCTCTGGTTTCCCACGCCCTTCGACTCAACCCCACACGTAGCTGCAGCAAGCAAAGGGCTATTTGTCAAACATCTGCAACACCTGTACAGGTGCCGGAAAAATAGTTCAGCCACAAGAGAGCAACTGGAAGTGTGATAGAGGAAAAGGCTGATAATATGATTTTATTGATTGATTAGAATAAATATTACCTATATTTGTGGTCAACTCAAGGCAGCATGCATAGCTAATGCTCCCGCCTCCTACTTTCCTACAGTTACAACCCTGTGAGGTAGCTTGGGCTAAGAGCGACAGGCCCAAAATCATCTGGCCAGCTTTCATGCCTAAGGGAGGACTTGAACTTGTGGTCTCCCAGTTTCTAGCCCAGCACCTTAGCAACTTCACCAAACTGACTCTCTTAATGCTTAGTCATCCGATTTTAATCCACCTCTGAGATCAGAGTTGAAATCAATATGATATTGTTATGCATAGAACTGCCCATACTTACTACAAAGTAAGTCCCCCTCATTTTATTGGTATTTACTTGCAAGTCCATGTGGGAAGGTCAATAAAAATTGAAAATTGTTAACTGGAGAAGGTCAGCAGCTACCTCTACGTTGGTCAAAAGATTACCATGAAAAGTATATATCATGGAAGGAATTCTGAACCAGACTAAACTGGGCTGAAGTGTAATTTTCATGGAAATTTATAGTACTTTATTGTTATTTATTATTATAAAAGGTAAAGGATCCCCCCGCACATTTTGTGCAGTTGTGTCTGACTCTAGGGGCCGGTGCTCATCTCCGTTTGTTAGCCGAAGAGCCAGCGTTGTCCGAAGACGCTTCCATGGTCATGTGGCTGGCATTGCGGAACACTGTTACCATCCCACCGAAGTGGTACCTATTCATCTACTTGCATTTGCATGCTTTCGAATTGCTAGGTTGGCAAGAGCTGGAGCTAGTGCGGGAGCTCACTCCGTCACGCGGGACTAGGGATTCGAACCTCCGAACTTGCAATCTTCCGATCGACAAGCCTGGCGTCTTACCCACTGAGCCACCACGCCACTATTTATTATTATATACCTAAGCATAAGCTTATTATTAGATTTATTTAGTATATACATTTATTATTATTTAAGCATAAACTTTCTTGAATCACCGCCCACTTCAAGAAATGCTACCCTTCCAGTTAATTTTTACATTTTTTTAATGACGAAAAATTTGTGAGTGTATGATGGGTGCATAAATACATACATTTGCTGACAATAAGCTTTTGCATTGTGGTTATTCATATGGTTCCTCTCTTTGGTTACACTGTATTCTCATATTTAACCCAAACGAGGCCCCTTCTGTGTTTTGCATCAATCAACCCAGAACTTTGATAATTATTTCTCCTTGAGGATTAAAACCACCACTCATTCACCCATAACTTCTCCCCCCTTCCTTCATGTTCCTTCATGTTGTACAAATGTTAGCCAGGCTCTTGTAAAAGACTGTACTGTAAAATGCAAAGGCTCAAATGTTTTTATAACTGCATACTGCTAAAGCTGATGAGGCATTTGTAGCAAATGTGTAGTCCAGGGCTTTCCAAAGTGCCGCCGCTGGCGACACACCAGTGGCGGTGGCGCGCGCGCACACGGCAGCGGCGCGGGGGGGGCATGCGGCGGCGTGCGTGTGCACGGTGGCGGCGCGGGGGTGTATGCGGTGGTGCGCGTGTGTATGGTGGTGGCGGCAGCGGCTGCCGCTGCTGCCGTGCACACGCACACCGCCGCTTCCGGGTGGTGTGGCGACACACCACGCTGTGTGTGGCGACACACTTTTGTGTCGCGACACACAGTTTGGAAAGCTCTGGTGTAGTCCTTTGATGTTTCCTAGGATAACAGCAAAGGTTATAAAATCTTAGAGAAAATGATCAAATACGAGTGCCCCCCAATTAACTTACCTCAGGACTGATAGCAGCCTCTACCTTGGCTGAGATGAGTTATAAGCATCCAAAAATAAATCAATGAACAAACAAACTTGCAGGATAGCACAGGCAGCACTTACAGTAGGATATCACCAACTCTTTCACACAGGAAGAACTTAAGAGCAGCTTCCTGTCAGAGCCTCTACTATTTGTGCTGTTTGGAAGTGCTTTATGGTCCCCAAGAGATTGGGGAAGATAGATCAGATGGAATGTCTAAAGTGCACGTAGAAGACAAACATATATTACCAAGAAACACACAACGTTTTATTGAGGCAAGAAGTTTCATAAGAGAACAGGGATACTTAAATGCTCTGCAAAATAGAACAATGATCCAATATTTATTATTTGGTATACTTCCCAATCTGGGTAACATAATATACTGTATAAATCATAACATATGTCAATAAAGAATAAAGCAAGCAAAACCCCCTGAAGCATTAAAACAACTACGGAATGAAGCTAGTTCCCAAGGTCAGTAGCAGTGGGAGGATCTAAAAGTCTGACATTGGTTTAAAAACCCAAAAACTTTAGTGTTAAACTAAAAGGACTGTATTTTGTCGAGCAGGCTGTGTGATCAAATGGAGTGTCTTTCCCTAAGAACGCAGGACAGCCTGTATATTTACTGTTACGCTCATCTCTGTTTACGATGGCTGTTTATGTATTAATGGGGGGGGGGGAGAATGGAAAAATTTCAGGAGAAAACAAACCTACAGAAAAGAATTTAGTTTGTATGTGTAGATACAAATTTTGAAATACTTTCTTGTATTTTTATTTAAATTATATCTGACCATACTGTGGAAGGCTGTGATTTAGTAAGTGCATTTGCTCAATCTGCTTCATTGTTAATTCTAAGGCCTTTGTCTACTTGCCCCCTTCCTTAAATTGGACATGGCAATATAAGCAGCCCTTTGAAGAGATCTCCTCCCTAAAGACAAGGCCATTCTATCCTCTGCTAATACCTAAAATAAACAGATATGAACTCTCTTTGAAACAGGACCGTTTGGCCATGCTCCTAGTGGGTTAGCTTTGATTTTGGAAAGGTCCAAGGGCACACCAATTCTGGAAGGAATGAGTCTCAGCAGTTTTCCAGCTGTGTGCCATAAAAAGGAAACACAAAGCTTTGAAGTGCTCAGTCCCTGAGACCAACCGTAGAGTCGCTGCCTCCGGATTTGGCTCTCCTTGTCCAGAGGGGAAAGTGTGCTGCAGTGGCACAGAACGTCAGGAGGCCCTGTGGCCCTGCCCCTTTGGGAGGTTTGTCTGCAAAAGCAGGGGACAGCCATTGCTGAGATACCGGAGACAAAAATGTCTTGCGTCCTCCTTCCTACCTTCGAGACAACTTCTTTCTAGAACCTGCTCAAAACCTAGCCACATTGTGACTGCAAATGGGTTGGTTATAACAGCATATGCTACAGACCAGAAAGAGAAACAGAGTTTCTCTCTCTTTTCCAATCAAGCCCTCAGCCAGGACTGCTGCGAGAGGTAGCCCAAAGACAATCTGTTTCCGGCTCAGACAGAGGCACTGAAATGCCAGTGAATGAAAGGCGTGGCTTTCAGTACAATGGGAGGTTTTTGGTATTGTTGATGAGGCAATTCTCATTTCCTTCATGAAAGGCAGCCACAAAGCCACAGGAATGAGGCAGCAGTGAAGATGCCAATTCGGCTGTGATGGCGGAGCAGCGGCTTCCAGCCAGGGCCACAACCAGTTGACCTGAAACGATTAAACTCTTCCGTTTAGTCCACTTTTTTTTTTTTACCCTCCTTTAGACCAGAAAGGGATATTTTAATTCATATACACCAATACATATATAGTATCAAAGCAATGTTCAGGAATATACAAACAACATTAATAACAGGTAACCATTCTTTCATTGTGAGATCAGGAGAGAAAATATCACTATTGTTGCTAAGGTTATTATCATAGTTATTGAACGATTAGTATGAGTAATGCTTTACAGACAATGTGAAGATGTCTGCCCCAAGTGGCTTACCGTTTAAAGTTTGACACAGAGAAACAATGGAGGAATGGAAAGGGGGCAAGAATTTCATGAGTAAAAACTTCCTTTCTTTGAAGTTCATGTGATTTTTGCAATTGCACCCGTGTTAATTACACCATGGGAATCAGAGACTATGACAGGGAGATACTTGACAGGTAGGTTTTGCAAACAGAGGTGGAAAATTTGAATTTCAGAGTAGACATGAGGTTGAGGATCTTGAAGCTACTGAGGAGCCTGCAGTCTTGGAAGGAGTTAAAAGGTGGGTTTATGGTAGAGGCTGGGATCCAGAGCTAAGTCTGCTAGAGCATGAGGCCTTCTTCCTCGATTCTCCTCTTTCTAGAATTCTTCTTATCATGCATTCTGAATGATAAATAGGCGATTGGTATCTAGGACACTCTCCCTTTGCTGGAAGGGAGCCATCCTGTCTGCCTGGAACTGGCAGCTGGCTGGAGATGCCTGGTCACTGACACAAACCGATCAGCACATCAAAGGGCCTTGTGAGCATCTATTTCCTGCCTTCCTGTTGCAACCCCTTAGATGATGTCAGAGAAGTGGGGGAAGGGAAAGAAGAGAAGGGGATTAGTCTGGGGCACTTCTGAGGCATTAGTGGGCTTCTCAGTCCAAATGCATTTTTCTGATCACTGGACTACACCTATGTTTTTCCCTCTGGGTGTTTCCAATTTCTATTGAAGGCTTCATGAAGCACAGGACATGTACGCATGCCAACCTATATGTGCAGGTGTTTAGGTTTTCCAGTAGAGGAGACTACATGAGTCGGATACCAGTTATCAAAATACAAGTGGAAACAATTTTCTTCGGGTGACATCTGTGTTACTCATGATGCATTTGTGGACCATAATTGGGAGGGCATAACTCCAGAATGTTTACCCCAAGGTTCATTGTTTATTCCATTCCTTAGTCTTACACTGATTGTGCAACATAATTATCAGATTTCTGCTTGCTTCTGCTTATCGTTTTTGATAAAAGGGATTAGCTTAAGAATATAGGAAGTGCCTTCCACTGAGTCACAGGCCTCTGGTCCCTCTAACTCAGTACTCTCTGAGGTTCCAGGCAGAAATCTTTCAAGCCCTACCCAGAGAGACGTAATACTGGATCTGGGATTTTTTTTTGCTTCTAATTAGATTGCTTTCTAATCTCTGAGAGTGTTAACTCAGCCTTACCATGCTTAATCATGGGAATCTTGTGGCAAAATATATATTTCTCTTTTAATCAGTTATTTTTTGTTGTATATTGTTGGTCATATACTTAATTTTAGTATGTAGTTGGTCATACACTTTAACTTGTGGGATTGTTGGTTTGTTTCTTGCATTTATATCTGCCTTTCCTCCAAATATCTCATATCCCCTCCCATTTTATCTTCACAAAAACTCTGTGAGCTAGGTCAAGCTATTGGCCAAGTTTACACCCAGCAATACGTATGGCCTTTGAAATCATACTTTGATTTTTTATGATCATGACTTTCCCATAGAAAACAATGAGGTTCATACTGGTCCACCAGGAAAAAAAAAAGCCTTGAAAATTCATAGCTGGATAAAAGCTGTATTAGGATTGACCAAACTGTCAGCAAAAAATTAACAAGAATTCCAAAACTTCTCACTGTTTTGTGATATTTTGTTTGGATCTAATAAAGATATTGCCTATTGTAGTGGATTTGGGAGATGTTTCTTCCTGTTTATCCTATGGCTTCTTAGTAGTTTCCAACTTCTCAAAATTCATGCCTATGAGGACTATTTCAGTCCTCATGCCATGAGAATCAGTTATGTGTCATCTTAAACAGGATCAGCTATTGTGCATGGGTAGAGCCCCCTATGTCAGACATATTTTCTAATCCAGGAAAACTCAGGCCACCATTTTAGGAGTAATTCCTTTTAAAAAATATATATATTTATTGAAAATTTTCATATAATAATAACAAACCAAAAGGGAAAAAACACAGAAAAGTGCAAGAAAAGAAAAAGAACAAAGAAAACCAAAGTTAAGAAATCATCATCACTGGTGATCACTCGTAGCCGAGTAAGATTGTCTTCCAAAGGTACATTCTTATTGTCCCTCCTCCCTCTTAAATATTTTACAAGTCTCTCCACCCCTTCATTTATTCCTCATCTGTCTTATTCTTCAAATCCATAAATAATCAATTCATTTTTTCCTTCTTTCAGGAAAAAGTCCATATAAGGCTTCCAGTCTTTCAAAAAAAAGTTTTTGTTGTTTGTTCTCTGACCAAACAGGTCAGTTTCGCCATTTCTGCAAATTCTGACATTTTCACAATCCATTCCTGCACTGTGGGAATTTCATTATTCTTCCATTGTTGTGCATACAATAATCTTGCTGCAGTTACCATAAAGGTAAAGGTTTCCCCCGCACATTTGTGCAGTCGTGTCCGACTCTAGGGGCCAGTGCTCATCTCCGTTTGTTAGCCGAAGAGCCAGTGTTGTCCAAAGACGCTTCCGCGGTCATGTGGCCGGCATGACGCGCGCGGAACGCTGTTACCTAACCACCGAAGTGGTACCTATTCATCTACTTGCATTTGCATGCTTTCGAATTGCTAGGCACTGTGGGAATTTCATTATTCTTCCATTGTTGTGCATACAATAATCTTGCTGCAGTTACCATAAAAAGGTAAAGGTAAAGGTAC
Source organism: Charina bottae (assembly GCA_023362775.1). NCBI lineage: Eukaryota > Metazoa > Chordata > Lepidosauria > Squamata > Charinaidae > Charina > Charina bottae. The sequence goes on from JALMGJ010000001.1 coordinate 203,481,003, forward strand.
CCCCCGCACATTTGTGCAGTCGTGTCTGACTCTAGGGGCCGGTGCTCATCTCCGTTTGTTAGCCAAAGAGCCAGCGTTGTCCGAAGACGCTTCCACGGTCATGTGGCCGCATGACACGCGCGGAACGCTGTTACCATCCCACCGAAGTGGTACCTATTAATCTACTTGCATTTGCATGCTTTCGAATTGCTAGGTTGGCAAGAGCTGGAGCTAGTGCGGGATCTCACTCCGCACGCAGGGCTAGGGATTCGAACCTCCGAACTTGAGACAAGCCTGGCGTCTTACCCACTGAACCACCACGCCCCTGCAGTTACCATACACGGTATCAATTTACCATGAATCTTTTCTAATTCGTTATCCACAAGTCCCAATAAGAAGACATGTTAGGAGTAATTCCATTGAGTTCAGTGAATTCCAGAGGGATAGCCATGTTAGACCTCTGCAGCAAAATCAGCAGTTTTTGGTACCTGAAAGACTAATGGGTTTGTTATTTCTCATAGATAGATAGATAGATAGATAGATAGATAGATAGATAGATAGATAGGTAGGTAGGTAGGTAGGTAGGTAGGTGGATGGATGGATGGATGGATGGATGGATGGATGGATGGATGGATGGATGGATGGATGGATGGATGATAGATAGATACTGTAGTAAAGTTAGTAAAGTAGAATTTAATTATTTTTGCTACAACAGACTTAGCAGGGCTAACCTCTGGAATGTAGGTGGTAATGAAGTAGCTTTACACATTTCACTCTTGCTAATTTGTCTTTTCCTTTCCTGATGTTTTTTCCTCCTGTCCACCTCAGCTAATCAGGAGATTGTCTAGCCTACATGGTAATGATGTATAGGAGTGGATTGCATTTCCTTTGGGTTTATGTTTTGATCTTACCAGGCCTAGCAATGCATGGAATTGCGGTTCTTTTTGTTGAGTCCACACCTAACATCAAATGTTTTCTTCTGCATGGTTAATATCTGTGACAAATGCCTTAGGTTTGCTCTGCAGTTGTTATATTAGAGCACTGGGCAAATAAAGTGATCTCTTTGCATGCAGAGTTGTAAGCAAAGAAATACAATGTATTATACATATCAAAATATCACAGAGTAGTCATATTTTTAGGACTAAAAATGTACTTTATTAACTTGACTGCACTATGGAATCAGAGCCCTATTTAGCTGGTAGCATGTTCATTGCCAGAAATATTTCTCATGCTTATATTATTATTACCTGAACATATTTAGCAACCAATAATATGCCATATTGGGTACCTGTTTTTTAAATATATATTTAAACTGGCAATTATTACTGGATTTTTATCCAGCCTGTGCTAAACACTTTTGTTCTGTGGCATAACAATGTTCAGCAGACGCAGGAACCTTTGTCTGGCTCCATCGTACTCTTAGATGCTGTGGATGGGCACCCATGCTCAGTCAGGGATCTAGGATGGTGTGGTGTGTGTATGTGTGAGAACACTCCTCATCAAAATTTTTGCACTTTTCACTCAGTGACTTTTTCTGGAGTTATTCCCACGGCTTCCTTCTATCCCCTTCGTTGTTGCTTTTATAAAAATTACATCTTTCTCCCTTGGGAGAGGACCCTGTTCACGCACCAGCTGTTCCCTTGCTCCAGAGGAATGAGATTTAGGGGTGTGAGAGCTTTTACAGGATCACACTGGGGAAGGTAACACCTGCTCTCACAAAGAGGGAGGGAAGGACATTTCTATCCCAGGCAAAGCTGCCAGATGGTGATCCTGATTTTTAAAAAATTCTGACCACAAGTTGAGAACAAGCGGGGACAATGAAAAACTGCCTCTTGCAACAGGGGAAATTTTAGAGGGACCATTGATTCTGGATATATTTTCAGTGAGTATTTTGGGGATTCTTGTACCTCTAAATCCAGATTTCTTCTAGTTTCTAATGGAAAGGTATAATTAAGGCTCTAATTTAAAAAACAAAATCAGTGTTAACAGACCAAACAGCCAGTTTGGTCTAGTGGTAAAGGCACAGCTTTCCAAACTGTGTGTCGCGACACAACCTGGAAGTGGATGTGCATGGTGGCGGCGCAGGGGTGCGTGCGGCAGCGGTGTGAATGGCGGCGGCGGCAGCAACGACGATGACAGCGGCATGCCATCAGCGCTTCCGCGTTTTAGCAGAAAACACAAGGCCGCCGCGCACCCCCCCCGTGCCACCGCCATGCTCGCCACCACACGCGCCCCCGCGCGGCCGCCTTTGGTGTATCGCCAACAGCAGCAGTTTGGAAAGTACTGGGTTAAGGCAACAGGCTAGAAACCAGGATACTGTGAGTTCTAGTCCCGCCTTAGGCATGAAAGCCAGCTGGGTGACCTTGGGCCAGTCACTCTCTCTCTCAGCCCTAGGAAGGAGCCAATGGCAAACCAGGACACAGAGTTCTAGTCCCGCCTTAGGCCTGAAAGCCGGCTGGGTGACCTTGGGCCAGTCACTCTCTCTCAGCCCAATTCACCTCACAGGGTTGTTGTTGTGGGGAAAATAGGAGGAGGAAGGAGTATTAGGTATGTTCGTCGCCTTGAGTTATTTATAAAAATAATAAAGGCGGGATATTTTTAAAAAATTGCATGTAGCTAATATTATTACTTCCATGACAGATGAGCATGGCTGTCAGGAAACAGGCAAAGAACCACACTGAGCCATTATTCTAACTCTAGTTTCTTTATTGCTCTTGCCATATAACAGAATCTTGCCAGACTAAAGGTCCACTATAAGCCCTATGGGTAAATATTCAGCAATGGCTCTAAGGTGGGGTTACCTTGAGCCTCTTTACTTTCCCACCAGTGGAATCTGGCCTGTGCAGCCTTTTATCTGCCTGGAATGCGCCCCCCCCCCCCCCGGGGGAAGGAGCAGCTGCTCTGAACTCCATCATATCACCCTCCCCCCTTCAGGAACACATTCCATCACAATGGCCCATCCAAAAAGGTATTAATTAAATTCGAATTTGATTCACTTAATTCAGTTTATCCTCAGGTGACAACTGTTTCATAGAATTATGAAATTCTGGTAAGACGGAGTGGCTGTGGATTAATGGCCCCTCAGTATCTAGGAATTTGTCATCTTTGGTTCTGGATGGGGCTGCACTACCCCATTCAGACCCAGTGCGTAACTTGGGGGTTCTCTTGGACTCACGACTCCTGCTCGAAGAGCAGGTGGCAGTCATGGCCAGGAGAGCCTTTGCCCAACTTCGTGTGGTGCGACAGTTACGCCCTTTCCTAGACCGAGAGGCCCTTTGAACAGTCACTCATGCCCTAGTAATCTCACATGTAGACTACTGTAATGCGCTCTACATGGGGCTACTCTTGAAGAATATCCGGAAGCTACAACTGATCCAGAATGCAGCCGCACGGGCAATCTTAGGTGCACCAAGATCAGTACATATAACACCATTGCTCCGCAAGCTGCACTGGGTTCCAGTTTGCTTCCAGGTCCAATTCAAGGTGTTGGTTATCACCTTTAAAGCCCTACATGGCATGGGACCAGGCTATCTGAGGGACCGTCTTGTCCCTATTACATCGACCCATCCCACCCAGTCATGCAGAGAGGGCATGTTACGGACCCCATCTTTAAAAGAATTCTATCTAGCGGGGTCTCGGAAACGTGCCTTCTCTGCAGTAGCGCCCGCCCTCTGGAACATCCTTCCCCCAGGGGTGAGACAGGCCCCCTCACTCCTGGATTTCAGGAAAAAACTGAAAACCTGGTTTTGCCACCAAGCCTGGGACAGGAGGGGAAATAGTCATTCTTGGGGATGGCTAGCACCCTAGAATGGATTGAGAACGGCCCTTACGCTCGTGATTTGAGGAAGAACTGTAGCCATCTAGATTTTATTTTATTCTATTCTATTTATATCTTTTAATAATTGTAATGATATTGTATCTTTATTGCATTTCCATTGAGATCTGTTTTGTATTTTAACTTCGGTTTTATTGTAAGCCACCCAGAGTTCCCCCTTTGGGGTAAGATGGGTGGTAATATAAATTAAATAATAAACAAACAAACAAACAAACAACTATCTATCTATCTATCTATCTATCTATCTATCTATCTATCTATCTATCTATCTATCATCTATCTATCTATCTGGGGTCCATAACCTCACTTCAGTTTCCTAGGATTGGGAATTACTTCACCATTCATTTTGGGGGGAAAGTCTTGCTTCATGTAAGAACATTGGAGGAAGTACAGTATCTTGCATGGATTTCCTTATTCCTGGAATATGGTGCTTTGTATAAGAAAGTTATTTGCTGTGGAAGAAAGAAATTTCTTTGCTGTAATGAATGCTAACCCTCTCCTTTCTTGATATAGGGAATGGGATGGGGTGAAAGACTTTTGTGCCCTCCAGTTTTCATTCATAACGCTGGTTAGTTTTGAAAGTGATGGTACCATCCAACATTATTAATATCATTTAAATCATATTTGATTGTGTACATCATATGCAAAAGCCAAATGGAAGTGATTTGGTAATGTAATGGCTCAGCTGGTTTCTGTCACGCATAGTGTGTGTGAGAATTTGTGCATGTGAAATGTTTCTCATCTGAGCTGTGGTTAGATAGGATGGGTACACTGGAAACTTAGAGCAAGTTGAGTTGGCAAAGAAAACATTTAAGTTCAGTTCCTCCTTTTTATTATATGCAATGTTGATTTTATGCTAGCCAAAAAATCCTTCCATTCGCGCAAGGCAAGATACCCAAAGAACATTGATCCCTAGTTAAATCTGTCTCAATTTCTCACTGTTTAGGTAGAGAAATGACTGTGAAATGCTATGAAGACATCTTCAGAGGCAAGATTGGCTGGCACTGGAATTAGACTTTAGGACATTTTTTACATGCACAGTTTACTCTTCCTCTTTGTCAGAGTACATGAACCATACAGTTGCATGTCAGATGTTTAGGGTGTGTTGGTGGGATTGCTGTCTTCTTATTACCACATCAGCTTCCTGTCCTCTGGTGCTTTGGGTACATCAGCTGCTCCATCTTATGTAGCCCCCTCAAGCCTTCCAGCATTTTCATGGGCCTGGCCTGGCTTGATATAGTGTGGACTACATCTTAGGTGTTTCTCTGGCATTATCACTTCACCGCTTGTCTAGTTTTTTTTTTCCTAAGCTGTGTGCTAAGATCCTGTCAATAGGCCCGGAGTCTGGGGACTTGCTGGTTACCCTATGCCAGAAATCCCCAATCTTTTTGAACTACTTGCCAGACAGAGGATTTTGAGACCGCCCAGAGTCCCCTTCGGGGGAGATGGAGCAGTAATATAAATTGAATTATAAATAAATAAATAAATAAATATTTTGGGCACAGTCACAAAATGGCTGCCATTTGGGCGTGGCCAGTTACAAAGCATGCAAAGAAAACACTGGGTTGCAGCCCTTTATAATTTCATTTGCCAAGAGTACCTCTGAAGAACTTGCAAGGCCCGGATGCATTCTTGGAATGAAGGTTACGCTTGTGGCTAGTCCTTTGCTTGATAACATGCTAGATTCCCATTTAATTTTTTAAAATTAAACATGCTTATAAAACCAGGGGAGATATTGAACGTTTTGAGGTGTCTTGCGGAAGTTGATGCCCAGGCCCTAAGCACTGCCCTGATCAAAGTGCTTGATATAGAAGAGGATTGTCAAGGTTTCTGTGGCTTTCAGACTTCTCCTGCAGATTGATAGTCTTTAGGTAATGGTTCCTGGCATAGATGATGCTCTGATAGAAATTCTCTGTTGCAAAGCTGTTAAGGCACATGAATCTGACAGGGCAGAAGAGTGGGGGAAATGTGGTAATAATCAATATGCCCACTCAGGTAATAGACAAAGAGCCTTTTGAAGTTCCTCACTGGTGTGTCTTGAAATCACACCTAGGAAATCACACCTTGGAAACTGTCTATTTTCTGTCCTGTTTCTATCATATGTATACCCATCACTCTATTCTCTTTTGGGTTAAGCAACTTTATGCAGAACTTTAAAAAGGAGCAAAATAGTAAAACAAAATAGCAAACACAAGTAGCTTGAAAATAGCAAGAACAAAGAAATTAAAGGCATGAGTTAAAAAAGAAATATAGCAAAATCTAGTTTACACAATGCCATTAATTGTACTGTATCAGTCCATAAACTGATCCATATATCACTTTTTGTTTTTAAACTTCTTACCTCTTTTTTTGAGCATCTCACCAACTCCATCCAACCACAGTTTCCTCAGTCTTCCCCTTCTCTCGACTCATTCACTCTTCCTTCCTATATTTGTTTTGCAATTCAATCCTCATTCATACTATATGAGGAAACTCCTTTTGTGTTCAGTTCATGTTCATCACTCATTTATTCTTGAATCTTTTTGTTCTATTATGCTTCTTAGGTACCCTATTCCCACAGCATTCCCACTGCATTCCATTTACTTTTATATTCCTTCTAATATACCCAGCCTCACCCAATATAAAAATGAAGCAGAAGCATGGTCTTATATACAGCCATTTTTCCTTTCCACAATGGAGCACATACTATTGACTACCTTTCTCTCAGCATTCCATCTGCACATCTTAAAATTCTCCATCTGTTTTCTCATCTTTAGTAAATATTCTTCCAAGCTAAACAAATTCAGTTACCTGTTCTAATTTTTCACCACTTATGTAGAACTTGCCATTGTTCACTCCATCTTCTCTGTCAAACACAACTCCCTTGATCTTTGACACATGAATCTTCAGTGCCATATTCCACATTGTATCATAAAAGTAAAGGTAAAGGTACCCCCCGCACATTTGTGCAGTCGTGTCCGACTCTAGGGGCCGGTGCTCATCTCCGTTTGTTAGCCAAAGAGCCAGCGTTGTCTGAAGACGCTTCCACGGTCATGTGGCTGCATGACACGCGCGGAACGCTGTTACTTACCCACCGAAGTGGTACCTATTCATCTACTTGCATTTGCATGCTTTCGAATTGCTAGGTTGGCAAGAGCTGGAGCTAGTGCGGGAGCTCACTCCGCACGCAGGGCTAGGGATTCGAACCTCCAAACTTGCGATGGACAAGCCTGGCGTCTTACCCACTGAGCCACCACTACCTACATACTACACACCACCTACATACTATACAGTATAACTGATATTTGCTGTACATCATTTTGGTTCTCAGCCAACAGCAAGCCATCATCTACATGAAAAATTCATTCTTTCATGTCCCCATACCACACATCACTATGGTCACTGCAACCATTCTTTATGTGTTTATCCACAAATGCATTAATCAAGCAAGAAGACATCATACATCAGTTTCAGTCCCTGCTCAGTGTTCAAACTAATGGAAGTAAAGCATGCATGAGAATAAATACCAAGGTTTCATATGTTCTCATGTATGCTTTACTTCCATCATATGCTTTTTTTCTGTATTCTCATAACATTAAGACTTCCTTTTCATCTCTTCCCCCCCCCCCCTTGGGTGATAACATGTACAGCACTTTCGATTTCGCTCTTCAACGTATCAATGCCATTTTCTAATACTATTAGCAGTACCATACTTCAATTTCATCCCGAATAAGTGCATCACTTTTATTTTTAATTCCGTTGGCTCTGCCAGAGGCTCCTTGTTTGGCCTTCTTCATACCCACTTTCAAACCCATGTCTTGCATTCACATCAAAACTGCTTTGCACTTCCTCAGGCCTCTTTTAATTTTAACCAATCCTTACTCTCTTTTAATGTTCTGCAACTATTCTTTTCTCTTTATGTACGTATTGTACAGTAGCTTTCTCTCATCATTTCTGCAGCTATCATTCTCTTATATGCATTGCTTCCTCATCCACAGCCTCTTTCTCTTCATCATTCCTTCAAGCATCCTTTTTCATAGTTCCCATTACATTAGCATAACTCCACACATTTCTTTTCACTTTGTTCCAAGAGTTTTATATACTCTTTCTTTAATGTCCACTTTCCTTTCATTCTGTTGGAAGGAAGATTAATCTATCTTCTGATTTTTTTTCCCATACTGGATGCAGTCATTTGACTTTCACTCTAGTTTCTTTCATTTCTCTCCTTTTCTTCCACCTCTTGTTTCCCCAAGATCCCCTACTGACACATTGGTCCCATATTCAAAATCTCTCATCATCCTTTTATCCATCAATAATTCTCTCAGTCTTTCATAATAAACATATCATTCATGCTCTTAGATTTATATTCAATCTTTTGACATGTATACATATGAATAGACATGCTTATTGAAAACAACCATATTAAAAACGAACAGATCTTTTTCTATGCAGATAACTACCAGACACCATTCTAATTAATTAATAGCACAATGGTTTTTCCCCCAGAATCACATTCATTTAGAATATTCACAACTTTTCCCAAATCATCCCTGCTTCGTCCATTATCATAATTAACTAAAGCATAACATGCAGTAATCACCAACCTGTGGAAACGTGCTATCATACCCCCTTATAACAACTTAGATAGCACTAATTCTTTCTGACCTAAATTTTAGCCCTTTCATTCATAATTCAACCAACCCCTTCACTTCACTGCATATATTCCACAACTCTATTCCACAAGATCAGATTATTTCCTTAAATTTTGAGGCCTTGTGACTCCTTGACAACTCTGGGTGGCTCACAAATTAAAAAAAAGAAAACAATACATATAAAAAGAAGAACACCACCAACAGAAGAACAAATAAAGGTAAAGGTTCCCCCCGCACAGTTGTGCAGTTGTGTCCGACTCTAGGGGCTGGTGCTCATCTCCATTTGTTAGCTGAAGAGCCAGCATTGTCTGAAGACGCTTCCACGGTCATGTGGCCGGCATGATGCGTGCGGAACGCTGTTAAATATACCCCGTCTTAAATTAAATGAAACGAACCTAATTGGAAGAGGCTACACAACCACCTTAACCCAAGGCCTGAGAGAACAACCAGATTTTGAGTAATGTACAGAATGTCATAAGGATGGGAGCTGCAAAAATCTTTGGGGGGATATCATTCCAGAGGGCAGGTGCTTCAAATCAGTAGGCATACCTCCTGGTCCTGCAAGATGACATTGTTTAATAAAGGGGACCTGGAGTGCACCCACCCTGCTTGATCCCTTTGGACGGGCAGAAACAAGTGGAGATTATCTTCATTCACATCTATCACATCCTTCCCTTTCCCCTTAGTTTCACAGACACATTTTTTCTTTCTTCCATTTCATTAATTAATTCATGCTCTTTACCATTTATCTTCTTAATTTCCAAGTTTCAGTCTTCCATATGCCATGGTCCATGGATATTGACTTCTACCACCCATCATAGTCAGTGAAGGCTTTCACATATTCTTTTCAGTAAAATAGAGGAAGTGTAAACTAGGTCACTAATTGTAAGGTTATCTGTGCCACTTGCATCATTTTCTGCTCAGTAAGGGCACTACAAGTCAATTTTGGCACATGAAGCACAATTTTGTCCCATGCTATTATATGCAAGCTAGGTTCTCTAGTATAGAGACTACTTTGCAAGCCAACATGCCCACATCCTACAAACTAGGAGATATCCTCACACATATTCAGGATGCACTCTGGCTTTATAAAGAGACAATGTTGGACAAATATGGGGATTTAACTATGATTTAAAATGTGAGAGAATATATAACAAAGACCCTTAGGCCATTAAGAAAAATCAGTGCAATGAGCATTAGACTCCGCCCAGAGTCTACCACGGTAGAGATGGGCGGGGATAAATCCAAATAATAAATAAATAAATAAATAAATAAATAAATAAATAAATAAATAAATAAATAAGATTAAAGAAGAATTATCTATATATTCCCTTTCTCCTTTTGCTGGTATGCCCTGTTCTTAGCTATTAGTGCCAGATCTAGCTCTCTGCTGCTCCCTGGAGGGACATACAGGATGTCATGCTAGTACAACAAAATACAACAAGAAACAACAGCATTCATATGTTGCACTAAACCATAACATATAATTTGTTTAGTTTCAGTTCAGTGGGTTGTGCAAACTCAGTCACTTCGATTTGTCATCCTGACGTATGGTTTAGTGGATGGGGTAAGCCAAGCCAGTTTGGCTCACTGAATAAGCCATGCTTAATCAAACCGTACTGTAGCTTAATGCAATGTGTGAGCCCACCCACTGAGGTATTGGAAAAAGCTCTCCTTCCCCAATAATATTGAACCCCAAAGACGCATTCAGATCTTTCAAGTTATCCAGGTACAGGAAAAATAAGCTTCCTGGTTATTTAAGGAAGGCAGGGACAGATTCAGCATCAAAAAGCAAAAATAACATTCTGTCCTATGTGCAAAACATTTCTTATATCCCTTATTGCTTTGTCCCTTACTATTCTTACCCCTCCTGACTCCCAAACTCATTCTTTGTCAGATCTGGGGCTCCCTGAGAGCACTCACTACTCAGCCGCAATAGAGGAATACAAAGAATGGCACTACCTACCCAATTGCATCAGCAATCAGCTCTATTTTCTTGCTCAAGCATGCAGCATGCCCTTTCTGTTAAGTTTACAACTCACCCCTCCAAGTGTTCATAAATACAAAAAGAGAAACAAAAACTTAGGAGAGCAAAAAACTTTCCAGTCTTCCTCTCCCCCCCAGAATCCATGAATTTGTTCCCATATACTGTATTTGAGAGCATTTATTGGTCTGCAAAGAATTCACTAAGATTGTCTGCTGAGTGGACAGGTTAAAGCCAGATTGCTTTAGAGAACTATAGCAAGCCCTGATGGACATGCATTGAGAGGGCAGATGGTTTTGCAGCAAGCACTTGTCCACGTCTTCAACTGAACAATAACTCAAATGGATCCTACAAAACACGGGCAGACAATGCCTTAGACTTACTTTGAGTACTTTGATCATTGTATTTGTTTGGGTGTATTCACTGCCCAAAGTGACAATGCCAACAAATTGGAATGCTCCTCCAAACACACCACCCGCAATCTCCTTTGGCTCACTCTTTAGACCAGAGCTTTCCAAACTGTGTGTCGCGACACAAAAGTGTGTTGCCACACACAGTCTGGTGTGCCGCCACACAACCCGGAAGCGCTGATCATCATCAGCGCTTCCGGGTTTTCCCACGGCGACACACCAACGGCGGCACGCAAAAACCTGAAAGCGGCAGCAGCGCTTCCGGGTTTGCGCACTGCCGCAACGGCGGCACTTCCGGGTTTTCCCGTGGCGACACACCAACGGTGTCAAGTAACTCAAAGTAAGTCTAAGGCATTGTCTGCCCGTGTTTTGTAGGATCCATTTGAGTTATTGTTCAGTTGAAGACGTGGACAAGTGCTTGCTGCAAAACCATCTGCCCTCTCAATGCATGTCCATCAGGGCTTGCTATAGTTCTCTAAAGCAATCTGGCTTTAACCTGTCCACTCAGCAGACAATCTTAGTGAATTCTTTGCAGACCAATAAATGCTCTCAAATACAGTATATGGGAACAAACGGTGGTTGGTGTGTCGCCACGGGAAAACTTTGGAAAGCCCTGCTTTAGACCCTCTGTTGGTTGCTTCTAGCAATTAAGTGGGTGGTTGCCTCCTGCGGCTTGCTGGGCCTGGGTGAGATGCAGCTTTGAAGAGTCCAGCCTTCCGACCTTTTCCTGTTCATGTTTTGCCTACTCTTTATGGTAGAGGGTCTACACTCAAACTTCTGTGGTGCCAGTGACCATTTAGCTTTCCTTGTGATTTGACCTTTCTGTGGGTTATTTCCCACTGCCACTATTTGGAGGAATCAATATTGATGGCAGTGCCTTGGACACTTAGCTCAAATTCCTTTGAAATATGGCATTTAGATCTTCATGGACACAAATAATTTTATAATTGAAATGTTGAACAAATTTGTCACAATAGACTGATACAAGCTTGGGTACTTCATTTAGGGAACAATTGTTAACAACTCCTGAGCTACAATGCATAGTAATTTGCAGATATCCTTTCCCCCCCATGCTGCTATACAGTAGGCAGAGTCATGTTTTCTAGTGTGTATTTAGTCATGTTTGTGATAGGTTCTCCACCACTGATTCTTTAGCCAGTTGTATCATCATCCACAATTTCCTTGAGAACTAGAGTGCAATACATAGCCATAGAAGATTCTTAGGAGTGATGTTTCAGCAGCCACCTGATCATACCTTTCCATTAAATAGCTAGGGTCTCAACAAGATCACCAGCTCTAGCCATGCAGAAAAATTCTCCAGGCATCCAGGAATCCATTAGGTTCCATAAGACTCCAGGCAGACCTTCTGAAATGATTCTCCATCCTTGAAGGGAAAGACTGTTTGAATGTTATGAGCCCAATTCCCACAATAGATTCATCTGACCATGATTATTTCTGTCATAGCAAAAAGCATGGCAACAACCAAGGATATTATCTGCTTTGTGTGCAGATGGATGGCAGATCAGGACAGCCTCATGTTGTTGTGGATGCCATGAATTCCTGAGCTGATCCAACACAATCTTAGCATGGAAGTTGATGTCCCCCAGGACCATAGTTCTGGGATTCTGCAACACCACTTCTAAAATCACCTTAGCCAGCTTAGTTAAGAGATGGCTGTACATAGATGTGTACAGAGGTCTCACAACCTCCTGTTCTAGAGCATCAGAGTACCACTAAGGTCTGTAAACTGAGGGTATCCAGGAGCAGTTATATATCTAGATCCCATATGCCTCCTGTAAGTTTATCTGTTCAGAAGAGTGCAGCGCACCTTCTTTCATTTAACAGTATCCATATCCTGCACTGATTAGCGGTAGATTTCTACCCTCGGGGGAGATGGGTGGTGATAAATCTAATAAATAGATAAATAGATAAATAGATAAATAGATAAATAGATAAATAGATAAATAGATAAATAGATAAATAGATAAATAAATATTTTCCAAACTGGTAATCCTTTGATGTAACCAGTTGGTCAAGAGAAGAACCAACTCATTTCTGGCGAAATTAGAGCTTTTCTAGTTCCATCTCCTGTTCTAAAGGTTGACTTACAGTAAGGCTTTGTAATTCAGCTCCTAACTCCAGCATGTAAGAAATAAACTTTTCTTATAGTTGTACTCCAATACCAAATGATGAACAGGTAGAGCAAGTCTTCTTTTCCCAACCCAGGTATACTATTGGGTGCAATAAAACAGATACTTCAGAGATGGATAGTTGGACTTAGTATGTTATGTGAACCCAGTTGAAATTCTATCAGGTTCAGTTTGAGTTGCAACCCTGAATAACTCCTTCTTGTGTCCAAATGTGAGAAGTAAAGGAGTTTTGTCTTCCTTGATATCTAGTAGAGTTAGAATTTCTACCCTTCCTAGTCTTTCTTGCTAGTGAGATTGAGTTTCTGTCTGTTGGAAGGTTGTTCTCCATTGTTGATGGCTCGCAGTACAAGGACTAAGTTTCTTCCCTGGCAGTGAGCCCTGAGAGCAAGTTCCAACATGCTGTGTCCATGGCAAATGCTGTTTATCTCTCCCTCTCCCTCTACAATGTAACCAGGTTCTCTTTCCTATAGGTGGGCACTGCTTCTGGAGGTGGTAAATTCTGAACTTCAGAGAATAAGGTGGAAGTTAAGGCAAAAGTAAGTGTATTTTTCAGACAGAGACAAGGGTCAGAGGATGGCGTCTTATGAGGCACCCCTCAAAAAGCTTTCCTTTATGTCACGATGTGTATTGCGGTTGCGTGTTCCAGCTTGTAGATTACAGTGTGTAGAGAAATAGCCAGGTTAACTTATTGCTGTAAAAATTAAAGTTGTGGCATTTTGAGAATTAACATATTTATTTCAGTGTAACCTTTATAGGCTAAAGACCACTTCATCAGATATATGCAATACTGAACCCAGTTGTACATATGTGGTGTGTATGGAGAGTAGTGGGGAGTGTGCAAAGGTTGGTATAGAGAAAATATGTAGCAAGTGACTTTCAGAAACAACACTTTTGAGATTTTTGCCACTTGACAAAATATATTTCCCTTGTTTGGATAATATTTCATCCATTTACTTTATGAAAACTTATCCAGTACTGATATACATTGATTAATTTTTAAAGAGGCATAAAATTCTCTGCTATTTTGTTTTGAGGAGGTTTTTTTTGAGGGGGGGGTGATCTGTCCCAAAGTTGCAATTATTCAAGAGAAAGATTTTCCCAATGGGTTTCTGTAGCTATGCAATAAGCTTTGCCCAGATTTGTTTTTTCTCAACAATTTTCCTTTCTCCTTTCTCAGGTTGCCTATGGCACCTGTGGAAGCCCTGTATACCAATCTTCAAGATGAGATCCAGACCTTTGAGAAGCACATAAATTGTTGTCAGCAGGCTTTTGACATTCACACTCTTTACAATGTGTTGTTGCTGCTGCTCCATGAAGATGATGGTGTAGTAGAGATTCACAGCCTCGAGCAGTTGGAAAAGCTTGTGGAGTCCAAGGAATGTAACAGACAGGATATTGTGAGAATTACAATTAGGGGTGATAAATCTGACATTGCCAACTACATTTCTTGGTTTGTCTCTTATGTGAGCTACCTAAGTTCTTTGAAAGAGGAGTTTGATGCCAAAGTTGTGTTTCCTTTGTGTGAGAACCTGTATGTTAATGACGACTCACTGGATGGACTGCCTTTGGGATTCATGAAAGGATGCAGGCCTCATGCCACAGTGTCGATAGCGCATACAGCCAGGCAGCTGTTTGCCCTCAGAAGGAAATGGGCCCTGCTCCTGAAAAAGGGCTTGATCTGCGAGCAAGCCTTCCACACTCAGAGCCTCCTTGATCTAGAGGGCTTTGCTTATATCCATCCCTTTGTGAAGATCATGAGGCTAGTCCCAGATCTTTTCCACAAGAGCTTAGCAGCCGCTGAGCTTGCTAAGCAGTGGGTGAAACACCATGCCAGCAGGCATAGCTCCCACCCAGAGCACTCACGTCCAGTGCTAATCCGGAGGTGCAATGGCATAAGAGTGATGGAAGGCAGTTTGGACCATCACTGGTATGGTGCATCCCTTTGCCGGTCTGAACTACCCCTAAACCATCATGACTGTATGAAGACCTGGCTACTATCCAAAGCCAACAACAGCAGCAGCAGCAATAATAGTAATAATAATAATAGGGACATGTATAAGACCTCAATTACCCAGGAAAGAAATCAGCTGCAGGAGATCTATGGGGAGCTCCTGGACCTGCTCTGGCGGGAGGAACGTTCTTGGACACTGAAAGGAGAGATTCAGGAGATAAACCAGAGGATTTCGGATCTGCGTCTGCGGAAAGAGGCCAAGGAAAATGAACTAGAAGCCCTTGAGCAACAGCTAAAGAAAGGCAACTGGAACGTGTCTAGTGCACAGCGCCAAAGAGACCTCTGTGAGCTGAATGCCTTACGGAGGCAGCTGAGGCTGGAGGAATACCGCAAGAGTATCTTGCAGAGAGATTGGCTACTAGAGTTGGAGGTCAGGCCAGTCCTTATACGACCAATTTATACAGTAAGAGTCTAGGTTAATAAGTGGTGGAAACTCAAGGATGGTCACAGTTCTGCCAGCCTGGAACAAAATGCACACCTTCCAGTAGCTGTGGGGAACTGGGTCCTCAATACATTCAGAGGGCAATGTACTATATTGGGGTGGGGGTGGGGGTATAGAGGCCTTCTCATCATGCAGTAGTGATCCTGTGTCAAAGAATGGAGAAAACGAGTCCCTTTTGTTAGGTGAGGCTGTTAGGCAAAAGGGGCTATTCTGAGTTACTTAATTCTGCTAGACATGCAGAAAATACCACAGGAATGATTCGTGTCATTTTTGTTTGCCTTCCAGTTGCAGGAACGCTGCCAGAAGCTTATGAGGCTGTTGCAGGCCAAGGAAGAGATTCAACATGGTCTCCAGCCAGCCGATAGAATTGATTCACACTCTTCCTGCAACTCAGTGGGTCTGACGATATTGAGTTCTTGTCCTTGAGAATGAAGAGAGCTCTAGCCTACAGTGATAGTGTTAATATAGACTTGGTTTCAGGGGGAATTCCCCATCTGGCTTTCCTCCATTTTCATACCACATAATATATCACCTCAGTCCTAGCTCCATAAATTGTATTGTAATGTGCTCTCCTAAGAGCTGCCATTGCTGATTGTCTGGAAGCTGCAGCTGATGCAGACTTAGCAACACATCCCTTATCAGGGATGAAGATAATATTGCTGTACTACAACTTTGAGGAGTCCTGTCAGTGAGACTAATGGTGAAAGATGCTGGGAATTATAATTCAATAACAACTAGGAAAACATGTTTCTCACCCCTGATAAAATAATTTATGTGCTTATAGTAATTCGTTGTTGGTATTCTTGATACTTTGGAATAGGGAAACTCTATACAGTATATGACTACTGACTAAACTGTCTTACCATGGTGTCTTGCTTGTTGGAGAGTGAACCCAGATAATGAGTATCTTTCTCATGTCCTGGAAAGGACTACTGTAGTCTGCTGCTTGGAATAGAAGTCCTTCCTGGACCTGTTCTCTCTTATGTTTCAGCTATTTCAGCTGGGACATAATTCAGATTTGCAAACAGTTCACATGGTACAGAATGGCTGCACGACTGTAAGACCCTTTTCTGTTAAATCAAAGGTGTATAAGTAAGAATGCTTTGCTGTGGTTTGTTGTTTATTCGTTCAGTTGCTTCCGACTCTTTGTGACTTCATGGACCAGCCCACGCCAGAGCTTCCTGTCAGCCGTCGCCATCCCCAGCTCCCCCACGGTACAGTCCGTCACCTCCAGAATATCATCCATCCATCTTGCCCTTAGTCGGCCCCTCTTCCTTTTGCCTTCCACTTTCCCTAACATCAGCATCTTCTCCAGGGTATCCTGTCTTCTCATTATGTGGCCAAAATACTTTAGTTTTGCCTTTAATATCATTCCCTCAAGTGAGCAGTCTGGCTTTATTTCCTGGAGTATGGACTGGTTTGATCTTCTTGCAGTCCAAGGCACTCTCAGAATTTTCCTCCAACACCACAGTTCAAAAGCATCTATCTTCCTTCGCTTTATTTATTTGCTGTGGTTAGACAAGTCATTTTTTTCTACTGGGATGCTACATTTATCAAGGGGGACCTTCTTCTTGGTTTGGGGGTATTCTGTATGCTCAGTTTGTGAAACTGGTCTTGCAGTTGAAATGACCACTTCCTTGGTAACAAGGAAGTATTTTCCCAGGAGAGAATTTCATCTACCAAAAGGCTTTTTGGTCAAGCAGAGGAAAGGAAAACGGGAACCAGAAGCTGTGTGCTGAAGGTAGCCAAATCTCAAACAAGAAGTAGTCACGGACATTGATGAAATAAGTCATGACTTAAAGTCATGGCAGTCAAAAAAAATCCTGAGCTAGCTGAAGCAGAGACACACATTGCTGACAAAGTTCAACCCTTTGTCAGGGCTATTTTAAATCTGTAGCCTTGGGGTGTTCTAGGATTTACTCCTGCATCTGGAATAGCTAGAAATACAGTACTCCTCACTTGTCTTATTTGAGAAGGTTGCCACTGTTTTCAATTTGTTGAACCTCACTGTCATAATAAATGCAAGCTGTTGGTGCACCTTGCAAGAATGTGACCCAGAAAGGTCCTAGCTCAGGTGTGGGCAACTCAGGGGCTGCGTGCTCTCCTGTAGCCCTCCAGAGTTTGCCTTCTTCACATCCTTGAGTCAGTAGAAACATACGTTGACACGAATGGTATTGTCCCCATAGCCAGGCTTATGGATTTAATGCAGGACAGTTTCAGGCAGTGATTGGTGGATTCCCTGACTTCTTTTCACCCTCTATCCAGCATCACTTGCTACGAAGGAAACCTACCCCCACCCAGCTCACCGTAGAGTGAGGCGGGGTAGGGTTGGCAGGATTTTGGGTATGGGCCCAAGACGGAGAGTTTAGTTACCTTTCGTTATCCAAGCAAACACAGGCCTGTTGAGGATTTGACATGGGATGCTAGTTCCCCCAAAGGTCATTATTCCCCTGTTCAAAAATATTCTGGTCAGTAGGGTGGAGGAGAGTGTGGAGTGGAGCAGGAGTATGCTTATAGGCAAATTTTCTCCCATTTCATTCCAACCCCCTCTTGTGTTCCACTGACTAGTCAGCTGGGGTTGTTTGCTTGCTTGTTTGTTTGGACACAGGAATGCCTTTCCTTTAGACAATCAGTATTCCTGTGCCCCCAAATATCCCAGCAGACAGGTGGGGGAGATTATAGGATGGAGCAGGAACAGGCCCAAAGGCCTATCAACAGAGTTCCCTCCCACATCATCTTACACCCTTCCTAGGTCCCATAGACTTGTCAGCTGGGAGATTTTATTTTTGAAAATTGATAGAACAAGCCCAAGGAGAAAGGGGGAACACCCTGAAGTCTGGTTGATTTTATCCTGCTGTCATATATCCCAAACCTGTTTCAGTTGTGTATATCGATGACATCAGAGGAATTGGAGATTGAGATGATAAAGACTTTTGATCTGGGGTTTGAAGGTTATTTTTTTTCCAGACTGGACTGGACTGAGTTGGGGGGCATTCCCCTGGGTGTGAGATGGGGTGGGCGGGCAGCGGTATCCTCTCAGGTCATTCCAGTCTATAGCTGATGTTGAGAGTGTGGTTTTTGTACCCTGTTTGGTCCTGGTGAGAGCAGGTTCAGAAGTGGGTGTGGTGTGGATGTTTTGATATTTATGATGGGAAGGGCAGCTGGTTTCTCTGGATCTGAAGTACCACTGAGAGTGTGAGCAGAAGTGAGCTAAGAATTCTGATATGCTAGCTGGCCTGGGGGTGTTTGGTTTACAGCTGGGAGTTAGATGGGATCCTTGGACCTGGGGGAGAGATGGCAGGGTTCGGGTTCTCCCTTGATCAGGGGTATCGGGCAGGTACTGTAGTAACATCTTGATGGTGATGGAAGATATGGTGGGAGACAGGGGTGGGCCACTTTTAGGAAGGCATGCTCATTACCTTGTACCAATTCTGCCTTCTAGTGTCCTGGGCTCAGGCTGCTGTTACTCAATCACAAGTCAGCCTGTAATAAGGCACTCCTATCCATGATCTTATTAAGGATGTGAGGGCTGATCTGGCAAGTATACCCAAGACCTGGATGGGCATGGGGAATGTATATTCCTCTGTCAAAAGATGTGCCCACTTGGGTTTTGAATGTGGCATCAGCTGTGACCCCAGGGCAGGCGCAAAGGCAGGGGCAGGGAGTGGCTATAGTCACCTGGAAGACTCTTGCAGCTTTCAGAGGTGCTGCTCCACAGATAACCAGATATGAGACCCTATTTGTGACATTGGGCTCTAGGGAATAGATGGGATGGCTGCTACTGTACTGGTCCCCTGCTATCTAGCAGCTTTCCTGTCTGAGCTGCTTAATGCCATGGCGGGGTTGTCAATGACATTACCCAGACTTATGGTATCGGGAGATTTCAACCTGCCTTCCCTAGCAGCTTCGGAGTTCATGGCCACCATAGCAGCTGTGGACCTGACCCAAGTCCTACAGGGCCTAATGCACAATGGTGTGTGTCTGTGTGTGATGGAATGTGAGGGCGACCTTGGGGAACAGAGGGAAGGGATGCTGCCTAGGGAACAATCAGATAAAAGGAAAGGGAGTCCGAGAGAGGGTAACTGTCTAAAGAAGAAACTTAGGAAAGACCCGCCCTGACCACTCAAGCAGTAAATAGGGAGGGCAGGAGATCTGTACTTTCAGACTTGCAAGATTGAGTCAGTCCTTCCAGGTAAACCAGACAGGAAACATGACTAGATGAGCTAATTCTACTTTATTGTAAGGCTACGTTAACAGAATCTTGCAAGTCTGATTCCTTGATGTCTCAGTGGCTTTTGATCATGGTATCCTTCTGGACCAGCTCAGGGGGTTGGGAGTGGGAGGCACAGTGGTTCTCATCCTTCCTCCAATGTCAATTCCAATCAGTGTTGATGGTCTGGCCCTCTATATAGTACCTCAGGGTTTGATTCTCTCCCTGTTTAACAATTACAAGGGGGTTATCCTATGTTCTGCAATTGAAGATGACTTTGGATTCTTCTGCAGTATGCTGGGGATGAGACAGAGGGGACATCGTGACATATCATTTAAAAATGGTTAGTGAGATGTCTTTGTGCTATGGTCAAAGGAACATGAGGATGAGCCCTATAATAGCACCAACATTCAGCAGCAAAATGGCCAATTTCTGGCAATTAAGTTTTCATTTGATTTGGAGATTATTTTAAGCACAGGACTGGGAGCACAAGGTAGCCATAAGACAAAACACTTCCATTCCCATAGTTAGAAAACCAACTCTTCCAAAAACCAACAAAAAACAGAGTGAAGCCCTGCCCCTTGTCCTCCAAACGTATTTTGCAGCCCACCAGGAGGCTGAGACTCAGTTTCCAACCCGGAAGAAATTGCCCAGCCCTGCCTTGGTTCAAATTTTACCTTTTACCTGAGCTACAGTAAGTACTATACGCAAGCCACCATCATACAGTTTTAGTCAATATGGAAATAATAATATTGGCTAACTTTACAGGATTGTTATAAGAATTCATAGGATAACAGTTTAATAGGATGTGCTTTGCACTTATGAAAAGAACTACAGTATATTCATGCATGCTCCCTCCACTGGGAGGCAAGGAGGGGGTAAATGATGAAACACGTGTTGTGATGTCGCAGTGTAAACTCTCTTTTGTACTTGCATTGTAATGTTGCACACAAGTAAGGGGCAGAGCATATCTTGTGACTGCGTTTTGTCATTCTGTTGAAATCTTGGCTTGCTGTGGATCCCCTGGTACGAATGCTAAGGATGATCATAACCTTAAAATATGTATATTCTGCTGATGCTGCTCTTAATAATGTAGAAGCTATTTCACAACTGTTTGCTTCTTTTCCTAAAAGTAAAATTTGTCAAAGAAAAGAGGAGGGGGCTTTGGGGGGCCACACTGAGTAAACTTGTCTATAAAACTTGTGCCTAAATGTATTTCCTTAAAAAGTCAGTGTGTTTTTATTTAAGATGGAAGTGTTTTCTGTAACAAAATCAAGATGGGTGCCTAAAAAGCAGTTCCAGAGGGGTGATATGGAGTGCAGAAGTGCAGGAAGGATACTTCATCCTTTTCTCCAGGCTGTTTTTCTCTTTTCACAAGGTCCCGGAGAAATTTTTTCTTTCTGGTTCCTCATCTGGAGCAATCTTCTAAATTTTGCTTACATTATAAGCATTCATACACAATGTATACTTGGCAGCTTTTGCACCCATACCAGACCCTTGGTATGTTTTGTTTTAATGTTACTCAGTGTTACTTTGTTTTATAGAGGTGTGCATTTGTCTTTCCTTTGATCCCAAACTGGAGTACATTTTAAATAAAAATTGGAGTACCGTTTAAGGAACAGAAATAAATAGGACTGGCATAGCTTCTTTGGTGAGGGGAGCAGAACACATGCTATGCCTGCATAAAATCAAGCGATTCAGTTCTGTGTGTTTCCAATTACAAGATTTCTGCTGGCAAGCCAAGGACAGGTGCCTGGCTGAGACATTTGAGAGGCATCAACAGCCAGCGTAGATTATTCTGATCTGAACTGGTGCTGGAAACGGCAACATCGTTTATTTATAAACTGGACTGAGGCTTAAGCGAACACAGGAACAGCCTCGCTAATAACCATCTGTAGAAAAGGCAACGCAGAATGCGTACACATGTGTGAGAGTGGGAAGGAACAACCTTAGCTGAATCTTTTTCTCCGATTCCGCTTGAGTGGTGTTTTGTTGCTGAATTTTCCATTTCAGGAGCTCAGAAAAGGAGCCAGGCACAACATACCAGTGAAGGGTTTATTGGTGCAGCCATATCCTTCCTATTACATTCAGAAGAGTTGTACTGGGGCCTCTGCCCCAACAGTTCAGGTTTGCTACACAGGGCACGATGGAGGTCACTGTCTATGGGTGGGGTAGGCTGGCAGCCAGCTGGGAATGAATAGAGGAATCTATCTATGGCCTCATGACAATCCAGCCCTCAACAGGCAACCCCTGAGGTAGGTGGGTCAGGACAGCCTCCATTTTATTAATGGAGCGAGGCAATGGACCAGAGTAGTGCCACGAACCAAATTCTTATGCCATATGGTTCTCTGCCTCACTACAGGCAAGAGTCAGGGTTGGCCCTTTTGTGTATACCTTTTATTCCACTTACATAATCTCATAGAACAGACTGATGGAACAGGACTTCACAGTTCACTAGAGTCCCTGCATAATGATCCAGTAGGACAGCACTTCTGCAAGCTTGCCCTGAACTTCTGCTGCACGGTGTTTGGCCATACGTTTGGCCTATGGATCAAGCCACAGATGCCATGTCCATGACTGAATGAACGCAATTCAAAAAGGAGAAGGCTTTTCAGATTCTAAAAGTTCAAATTTAGTGAACAAAGCCAATGCATCTTTCATGCAGTTTAGCGCTGTCACAAAATCTGATCTTTATATGGCAGTTGTAGAAGAAAGTAGCAGGACTAAAGAAAAAGAAAACTAGGCAGTTGTCAGTGGGAGATACAAGGATGACATGGGCTTGAGAAAAAGGCAGAAGGTTTTAGGGTCAGGTAAAATCCAGGAGCTCAAAACTATTGCTTTGACATATCAAGAGGCAAATGAAGATAATCCTTTATCCCTGGAGAGAGCTCATACAGCACAGTGCTTCAAAACTACAAATGCAGAATATTTTAGCTCTCCCCTAGAGACATCTTAGTTCACTAATTGTCAAGGCCAAGCCATCCATAGTTTTTCTGGAGATGTGACTCTGTTGGCCGAGCTAGGGCTGCTTAAAGAAATATTAAAATGAGAATGCAATGACCATGGAAAGACTAAAGAACAAAGCAAGAGGAGCAAGGAGGGTAAAGCGTGGAAGAATATTAAGTGGAAAGGAGGTGACTGAGTACAACAAGCAGGCTTGGTGGACCAGATAATTAACCAGATTAGCTTCCAGCCTTAGCTCCTGAGATCCCTAGTTGTTTGGTTGCATGTCTGACTCCCTTTGCCAAAGAGGGGAGAATAGTGTAAAATCGTTTTGGAACTATATGGATCATACAATTTTCACTCCATCATTAGTCAGTTTGTTCCTGGTACCCAGGCTGTACCGTCAAATTTTACCTGCACTTCTTCCTTCCCTGTGTGAATGGATCTGCCTCCCAGATCACCATCAACACTTTGGACAACCAAAGAAATGGCACACACAGGCACAGTTCTGTGCCCAAACAGATGCATGTGCCCATGAATATTGCACAAATACCACATTCTACTTGCTGAGCAGATCAGGGTCCTGAAAACTTTGCTGGTACACACTGCAATGCGTGGTCTCCAACAATCTTTACTGCCGTTCCTCAAAAGGAAAGGATCGAAGTTTCCCATGAACATGAAATCCCAGGCAAGGATATCATGCAGAAGAGCCGATGGAGCGCACTCCCTTGAATGGTCATGAGACTAAATGGCTAAAGTTCAATAAGGAAACACCAGCTATTCCTCCACTTCCTGCTACCACCCAGAAAACTGTTAATTCTGAAAGAGTAGCATTGGGCTTAACAATCTGGAAGGTTTAGTTGCCTCTTCCTTTGTTAACCTGCTGCTGTCTTCCCCACTTGACTTCTCCAGAGTGGAGGCTAATAACAACCGGCTAAGGTGTCTACTCAGGTCAATATATGGCACAGCACTAATACAGCAAGGTCTGTTCAGAAGGAGCATGGGTGATAGTGGCTGGAGTTATATTCTGTGTCTCTCCAGAAGAAGGCAGCAACTCCTCTTGCTCTGCCTTGCCCAAGTTCTCTAGTGGTCTGGAGCCCCTGGGAGGGTTGTGACTCAGTTGCCAGTTGGACTAGACCTATGATCAGTTCAAAAGCCACTGCTTATTGGTGGTAATTCAGGAAGAGCACGAGGAAAACAGCTTATCCCACAAAGTCAGGAAAGAACCAAGGCCAGTAGACATGTACCAGCTTGCTTATACAGGCATGTGAAGTTCATTGTACTCGTCTCGCCCATCTTCATCGAAGTTTGGCTCCGCATCCTCTGAGTCTAGCTGCAAGAGAGAGGGAAGGACAGGAATAAGTATCCATTCAATCACAGTGGGTATCTCTGTTACAAGTCAAAAGCCTCAGGGCATGGGGAAGTTGGAGGATGGTACAGAGATCTCTGGGAAAATGCGTAACTGCTATTCCAGTGCAGTGAGGAAGGTAACATTACATTGCTTGTTCTTCCTTTTCAAACGGTGCTTGCATGGCACACTGTAGAATGCATAATATCCATTTGACAAAACTAACCATGCATAATGGTCGAATAAAGATTAGTTCTCTTAACATCTTACCGCTTTGAGTTCTCTTTCATGGAAGAAACGTGGCAACAGGAATCGCCGCAGAGGAACTGTCATGATCAGGACAAATGGGAAAGCCAATGATGCCACTGTGGATTTTACCACCCACAGCAGGACAATGCAGGCTAGTTGGATGCACGTGAAGATATTCATTCGCCAAGTCTTCACCTGAAGGAGAAGGGGGCATTAGCTAGGCTGAGCAGATCGCACACACCCCCGTCACCTTTCCTGTGCCCTTTATGAGAAGCAATAAAATGCCAGTACAGCCATCAAAATGCTTAAAAGACAAAGGAAGGTTGATAACAAGAAAAAAGGGATACTTGGAAATAATAATAATAATAATAATAATAATAATAATAATAATAATAATTTATATGCCGCCCGACTCCCAGTAAAGAAAATTATGGGAAGCAAGGAGAAAGAAGGCAACAGGAATAGACACATCAGACAGTAACTGTTATTCAAACACACAGTCTCTGTATTCTTAATAAAACCACTGTCTTTGTAGTCCCACCCCAACCTCCATTCACTACTTCCACCTGCAGACACCCTTCACCTTGCCATCCACTGGACTCATCCTTTACCTTCACAATTCCCTTGATATACTACCTTGATAACATAAACGTGATCAGGGTGGTGCTTGGATGGCATGAAGATGAGGAGGAGCCGTTCATATAACTGAATGCCAGTCAACGATGTCACACCCATGTACAGAAAAACCCCGAACAGAACCGCCAATGGAATCTGACGCAGTATATTTCCCATGGCAATGGACAGACCTGCAAAAAGGACACCATGTTCCATTCTCTTTCAAAGATACCAACGTAACCGTAGTGAGAGTATGAGACAGTGCCTAAAATGGCACACGTGTAACTTTCCAAGGAATTTGAACCCATGGAGCTGGCACACATTCAGACATACACATTCATAGTTTGGAAGGCAGAAGAAGATCTGCTGATTTTCACGTTTCTACGATTCTCATCTGCTCAAAACTCCAACCCAGCTAAAGTATTAGAGAGAGCCATTAAAGAGAAGATGCTGGCAGAGCAGATTCAACTAACTCCACCAAATGAACATAATCACCACAGAGAACAGATTTCCTCGGAGAGGACCTCACCAACAAGGCCTGCGATGAGCACTCCCGTCACGCGCTGTTCTTTCACTTCCTTGATCTTTGGCTTCTCACCAGGCGCTATGGCCTTGCTCATTACAGTGAGGGCGTTGACATGAGTGATGGAGCGGACAGTGGCGGCCGTGAGCCAAGGCAACCCCAAAAGGGAGCAAAGTCCTCCCATTGTCCCAATAAGCAGCAGATCAAGATGGAAGCCTGACCCCTTCATCAGCTTCCGTTCCTTCTTGCTGACAATCAGACTACAAAAAAGAAGACGACAGCAGAACATCCATGAGTTTCAAGGCCAACCTAACATTGTCTTGCTTTACTAAGGGGAGTATAAAAAAGGCATGGTTTTAATTGTTTCGCAGCAGCTCTTTTTAGTTAGGAGAGAGATGGGGCATGTTGGTAATAAAGGAAAAAGCAGAGCCAGCAGTAAGTTCTACACTGCAGATAAAGCTTCCTGTGTACTATGCAAATAGTAGTTACTGGAAGCGGATGGGAACATTCTTGTGCAATGTGGACAGTAAGAATTTTTAAAATCTTCATTGCCTTGATTCTGACTTCCTCACTGTTTCCAGTGGTAGAAACTGTGATTTTTAACATTTACTTGGGACCCACAGGATGATAAATATGAGTAACCCAATCTACGTATAACATGAAGGCCTGGTACTTACGTGGTGATCTGGGTTTCCATAAAGATAAGGATGAAGACCAGTAGTGCAGGAATGGCAGAAGCAAACATCATCCAGAGGGGGAAGGCCCGCTGGCTCCCTAAAGGATGGATGAACCAACCCCGTTTATCTGGGGCTGTAACTGACAGCACTGAGGGCACGTTCAACTTCTGTAGTGAGAATACAAAATGTCAACCCACCAAATGTTAAGACGCTGCATGGGATATAACACACATGTACACACATAGATTTTCAGTTCTTAATAAACCCTAGCCTTACCTATGCTACCATGTTGCATGTACAGCATTTAATCCAGGGGTTGTCTATCTTTATAACAGAAGTCAATCTTGCTTGAAAAAGAAGTCTCTCTCTCTCTCTCTCTCTCTCTCTCTCTCTCTCTCTGTATCTCAAAATAGAAACTGCCCCAGTGAAACACTACTAAGAAAAGTTGCCATGTCCAGCACTGAAGGGCTAGTTGTACAAAGCCCACAATACCTCAATGCCCCATCCCCTCATTTTAGGTTTACAAAGCTAGTAAATTGGCAGTTTTTATTTATTTGTATGCCGCCTGACTCCCAATTACTTTGGGAAGCTCACAAATAAAAACATTAAAAAATATAACAAGAAACAAAAATAAAGAATAAAAGATGGCAGGACTTCCTGTGGGAAATGGCGGACTGAACAACTTTGACTACGAGCTCCGTGGGCAGAGCTGGAAGCGTGGCAGTTTTTTCTGGGCACAGGCAGGTTTTTCTGTAGCCCCAAGTGTTTTTCCGGATTAAGGAAAACGCTGAGAATCGACCCATCTGTCCTCCAGACGGTAAGTTTTAGCCAGGAGATTGTGGACAGTGTCTGCGACCGAGCGGTAAGACTACATCGGGAGGCTGGGATTTCATCTCTTTCTGAGCCACGTATGCAACCCCTTAAAGGGGAAATAAGTCTTGCCTTCCCATTTCTTAAGCACCCAATTTGTTTTTTTAAGTTTTGTACCTCAAGAGAAGCTTTTTATAGTAAGAAAAAGCGGAATCTCTTGGTGAATACAGTTATTTTTGGAGATTTTTAACTATAAAAAAAAAAGTTTTGGCTTTTTTTCCCATCTGGGTTATATTGAGAGCTGTAACATTGCCTTTCCGCTGCTATCTTTGTTGCTGAATTTGAAGGTTGGAGTGTTTTTTCTACACATTTTCGATTTCTCATTCTAAACTTTTGGCTTTCTGTTTACTTTCTTCGAGCTGTCTGCTAGTATATTTTCTTTAGTTAATTTTGGATTAATTAATTAACCTCTATTTTTGTGAGTTAACTCTTTAGGGTGTACTATAATTTACTGTTTAAATAATGGAAGATTTTAAAGAAGATTTTAGAGAATTACGCTGTCAGCAAGAAGAGATTTTTTCAAAGGGTTGTCAAGTTATTATACAAACTGTTTGGGACATTCGAGATGAGATTCTAGCTAAAATGGAACAAGTATATGAAAATATTATAATGGAACTCTGGATTGGTGTTTATGGGGTTAAAACGATTGTTTAACCTTAAGACTGCACAAGGAACTGCCAAGCTGGGGAAATGTTATGATTATTTAAATGTTATGGGAAAGAAGAGTATGTTATGTGGGAGGGTTTTTTTCTCTTTTGCTGGAAAGTTTGTATCTTTGGGGGTTGTTGGGTTGTTGGATCTTTGTAAAAAAATGCTTTTGGTGTAATGGTGAAATATTTAAATGCCCTGGTATATTTTGAGGAGGGGTAAAAAATTAAGAATATTTAATTGGACTGATAATGAGGTTAACATGATTTACAGGATTTTTCATTTCTAAGATTTAAAAGGTATTGACAAGTTCTGGTAATATTTTATACTGTTTTTAAGCATAATTCGGGTTAAGATTGTTAATTATAAAGGCAGACAATTTATAAAAATTAAGAATATTTAATTGGATTGATAATGAGACTAATATGATTTTTTTTCTTTTCTTATGGTTTAGATTAGGATTTATAGGATTATATATTTGTAAAACTTAAAGGATATTGATAAGATACAATAATGTTTTATACTGTTTTTTAGGTCTAATAGGGTTAAGATTGTTAATTATAAAGGCAGACAATTTATTTGTTTCTATAATTTGATGCTTATTGTGTAGACAGAAGTATATAGAATAGTAGTAGAAAGAAAAAAAATTAAACGAATTGTTTTTTAAGAGGGAGGGAAGTTTGAAGTAGAAATTTATATATATGTGTATGTATGTATGTGTGTGTGTGTGTGTGTATACAGTGTATGTATGTATGTGTGTGTGTGTGTGTGTGTGTATGTATGTATGTGTATGTATGTATGTGTGTGTGTGTGTGTGTGTGTATATATATATATATATATATATATATATATTTATTTATTTATTATGTAAGGGGAAGGAGCAATTGTATTAGAGATTTGTATGTGTTAATGGAGAGATTTATAGAAATAATGTGATTATGGTTTGATATAGAGGAAGGGTTTGTTTATGGGAATTGCTGTATATTCTTGCTGTTGAAAGCTGGAAGTCACCTGTATGTAAGTAACTTTTAAAAGTCTTTTCTTTTGTGTTTTTACACTTTTAGTGTTTTTTTGTAGTTTTTGTTTTGTTTTGTTTTTTGTAGTTTTTTATCTTTGTTCTAAAAATAATAATAATAAAGCTTTCTACAAAAAAAAGAATAAAAGATGGCAAAGATGGCAAAAACCAACAGGAAAAGAAAAGAAAAGGAGAGGAAAGGAGAGGAACCCACATGGAACACAAAGCTGAATCCTCCAACATTCCACCTCTCTCAACACCTACCCACTCCCTATCTCCCCAGGCATCAGGAGATAGATGATCTATGCCTCCCCCACATCTGGAGACTTTCCATCTTTAGTTCTGGATGGGGCTACACTTCCACAGAGAGAACTGGCACTCACTTCGGGGCTCACAGCTCCTGCTTGAAGAGCAGGTGGCAGTTGTGGTCAAGAGGGCCTTTGTACTATTCTATCTAATTCATCAACTCTACATGTTCCTGGATTGGGAGATCCTGCTCATGTACAGTTATGCATTGGTCAACTCCTGTTTGGACTATTGCAAGATGCTGTTCTTTGAAGACCATCTGGAAGCTACAACTGGTCTAGAATGCAGTGGCATGCTATAGTACATCTATGTAACACCACTACTTCATGAGCTGCACTGGATTTCTATATGCTTCTGGATGCATTTCAAGGCACTGATTATCACCTATTAAGTCCTTCATAGCATAGTGTTGGGTTATTTGCAGGACCACCTATCCCCAATTATGTCTGTCCATCTTGTGAGACCTGACAGAATGGTCATGCTTTGGGTTTCCTCTATGAAACAATGCCAACTAATGGGACCCAGGAGGCATGCTGTCTCTGTTGCCTCACCTTCTTACCCCATAAGATTTGGATGGCCCTGACCCCGTTGGCATTCTGTAAGTCAGTGCTTTCCAAACTGCCGCCGTTGGCAACACACCAACGGCAGCAGTGGTGGCAGTGTGTGTGGGGGTGCGCGACAGCGGCCTCCGCTAAAACGCAGAAGCGCTGATGGCGTGCCGGTGCCGCCGCTGCCGTGCATGCCCCCACCCCCGCTTCCGGGTTGTTGCGACACACTAAACTGTGTGTTGTGACACACTAAAGCAGAGCTTTCCAAACTGTGTGTTGGGACACGTTAGTGTGTCGGCTGCAGTATCTGGGTGTGTCGCAGCTGCTGCTGCCTCCTCCTCCAAACCTGCCCTGCCAGGATTCCGTGCAGGTCCTAGTGCCTGCCTTGTGCCCTGCTGTAAGAGTGTGTCGCGAAATTATGCCCTGCTGTAAGTGTGTCGCGAAATGATGCATGTCTAAAAAGTGTGTCACCAACATGAAAAGTTTGGAAAGCTCTGCACTAAAGTGTCGCGACACAGAGTTTGGAAAGCTATGCCGTAAGTGTCTATGAAGGTTCTCAGTCATCCAGGTGGAATTGTCTGTAGCTTGAATCATGTCAACTGGATTTCTATTTTCTCAGTGGAAACATTTCGCTCCTTATCCAAGGAGCTTCTTCAGTCTGAGCAAAGTTAGTAAGGGAATCCTTAAATATGTTTCTAGGGTGGCTGTGTGACCTTGCACCTCAGCTACCTAGAAACATATTTAGGATTCCCTTACCAACTTTGCTCAGACTGAAGAAGCTCCTTGGATAAGGAGCGAAACGTTTCCACTGAGAAAATAGAAATCCAGTTGACATGATTCAAGCTACAGACTATGCCGTAAGTCTTTAAAAACTTGTGTTTTTTCTCAAGCTCCAGGCCAGGATATTGGATGAGCCTGTCTAGAAAATGGTTTGGGATTATAAATACTGTATGTTGTGCTTTTGACCTTGATTTGTGTAGTTTTATGTTGTGTTATTGTAGTTGTTTTGTTTATTAATCCCATGTTAGCCACTCAGAGTCACAATCTGCAAGTTGAACAGCCATATAAATCATATAACTCAATCTTTCAGTCAATCAATTGCCGTGCAGAACAAGTTGACTGCTGTTTATAAATGTAAGGTAGAGGTGAACCTCAAGATTTTAAAAGCAGATTTTTGGGGTGGCAAAGGTAACTGAGTCAACACTATGCTGCTAACATTCAGGAGTTGTGCCTTTGCATAATGCTGATGTAAAACCAATTTCAGAAAACCTGTCTATTATCATGTATTATTTAAAATCTTATGCTAGTATAATATCTCAATGAAAGGTAATGAATGTGGCTGGGAGGGGACATGTAAAAAAAATCTGCTACTTAAGGAGCATCCAAAATGCAGTATAATGCTTTAGTCTCTCCCCATTCCCCCGCCCCCATTACATTTATAACATCATGGATCCTTGCTTTTATTTATTTCATTGGAATAAAAGGTTCCCCCCGCACATTTGTGCAGTCGTGTCCGACTCTAGGGGCCGGTGCTCATCTCCGTTTGTTAGCCGAAGAGCCAGCGTTGTCCGAAGATGCTTCCACGGTCATGTGGCTGGCATGACGCACGCGGAACGCTGTTACCTACCCACCGAAGTGGTACCTATTCATCTACTTGCATTTGCATGCTTTCGAATTGCTAGGTTGGCAAGAGCTGGGGCGAGTGCGGGAGCTCACTCCGTCACGCGGGGCTAGGGATTCGAACCTCCCAACTTGCGATCTTCCGATCGACAAGCCTGGCGTCTTACCCACTAAGCCACCACGCCCCTGTTTTCATTGGAATACCTGCCTACTTTTCAAAGTCTATCTGCAAAATCCCCATGTCAGGAGCAACACTGGGTTCTGAAGTCAGCAAATCTTTCTTCTCAATTCTTTCACAAACAATCTCTGGAGGCAAGCTGCACACAGCAGCAACAATGGGAGAGGAATAGCTTGGTGTGACATTCCAAGTCACAAATGTACAACCTGCAGCCCAGGGGACCCATTAAACTACCAGAGGATGAGCAGGAGTTCTCTTTCACATATAAATGGGAAAACTGGATGGATAGGATAGGATAGGATAGGATAGGATAGATGATAGATGATAGATGATAGATGATAGATGATAGATGATAGATGATAGATGATAGATGATAGATAGATAGATAGATAGATAGATAGATAGATAGATAGATAGATAGATAGATAGAATGGCATTGTTTTGCTCACATATTTCTTAATTTAAATATTTAATTCAGTTAAGTTTTGTCCCCATCCACTTTTTAAATATTGTTATGTAGGCCTGAACATACCATTCTGAGGTTGGTTTGGCCATTGGCTCAACAAAAGTTGTGCACCCTTTTTTAAGCCATTCCACTCATCTCAGAAAAATATTCTGTACTGGACTCTGTGCATGTCTGTGTGAAAGAAAGCGTTTTAATGAGTTTCAGGAGAACTCACTCACTTCAACTGTGCAGTTTACACGTAGGAGAAATGATTCTGGTATATATAACCTTTGCATTGCAGTGTAAGATTTGCCCTCTAAGTCCATTTTTGGTTTAAAGTCAAGCAACAGAACTTGGAAGAAAATCAATCTTACATGGCTTAATTCCAAAGTTTTCCTCAGGAGTCTCAACAGATATCATTTCTGTATGTATAGTTTTTAGCCCCAAATTGGTTCTGTATGTTTACTTAGCAATAAAGGCATCCTAGCTTGATATGTTTTGCTATAACTATGAAATCTAGATGGGAATTTTAGCTTTTAACTGGCACTAAAGACATGCCTACTTCTGTCATCATAAATACCCTAGCCATCCAGATTCACACCACAAAAGAGCATTTGGTGCTATTCAGAAGCCCAGACAAACAAGCAGTTGTTTGTCCTTAGATGACTCCACATTCAACAAAAGATCCCACTGAAGCAGAGGTCAGTTAATCGATACACCTCACAGCATGACTGGGACACACTTTATTTACTTCATGGCAGCCTTCTGAACTGAATGCTGATTAAAAGGCATGAATACAGGCTTCTGCACACACAACAGCAAACTCCAAATGCCCAGAAAAATCAATATATCTTATTTCCCATGAGATGGTGAGTATTTGGGACATGCAACACCAACCTGTGTATATGTATCGGTAATAGTATAGTCTACCAGAACCATGACAAGTATGGAGATAGGGATTCCAAAATCTCCAATGATTCGCCGGGCCTACAGAACAAATATGGGAGATAAGGATGAACATAAGACAAGTTGGAGATATTGCTGGAGGATCAATTCTACCTTCTGAACCCAATTTTTTCAAACTTCTGAAGAAATGCTCATCATGACATAGAAGTATGATTCTAAGTAAAAATACATTGGTGAGGTGGTATAGTAGTAAATAATACTCCTTCTGAAGGATAATGGATACAACCCTAATACTGTATGTCTCTTTATCTCTACATTGCCAGTTCCCATAGACCCTACCTGGCCAGATTCAAGATGATTTATTTTGAACGCTCTCCGGTTTAAAACAGCTCCAGAACATTTTCACTTTTAAAAATAGTGGAAGCAGAATTTCTATAGAGATTTCTATAGAGACAGGTTCAAATTCAGCACTGCAGGAAGGAGAGAGAGTACCTTTTGATTCCATAGCTATGATTTTGGCCAAGCTATCTATTAAGAAATTATACAAGAAGTGCTTCAGAAGGATTATCTTCACTTATTACTTTTGGGAATCCTAATTTCATTGGGTATTAGAATGAAGAAGACAGATAACTCAGTTGAAATGGTTGCATGGGAGAAAAGCCACTATATATTTCTACTTGGAACTGTTCTTAACCTTACCTTTCCTCCCAAAAAACGGCTGTTCTTAAACTTGCGCATAAAGAAGGCAATGAAAAAGGTCCCCAACATGAGGATGAGGGACAGAAGTGCTGTGTTGGGTTGCATTCGGATATCAAGAGCCACAGAATCAGCAGGTAATGTGCTAGAATTCAGATTCCTTTGAAGATACGGTGGATAGAACCGCAACAAAGGATGTTCTGCAAATATCTGGGAACACAGTATAAGGGAGAAAGGCATTTACTACTGTATCACTCTTTTCAGCCAGAGAAACTGTAGCTGTTAAAACTTTTTATTCAGAGCCAACATGAGAGGAGGTGGTAAAAAACAGATCAAACATTGTTAAAGAGACAGAGCTACATGCCTATCATTTATTTTAAACTGAATCTGACAGCTGATATAAGCAGCTAGTCCCAAACTCTTCAGAGAAGGCTTACCTTGTACAGCTTGTAGAACGTTTCATAAATGAAGATGAGGGAGATGAGGAAGGCAAAGATCTCCTGGGTGAAGGGTGTAATGTAGCGCACTAAGAAGCTGCCTTCAGCAGCTACAATGATGACAATGAAGACAATGAGCCACAAGCCAATCCACACCCGACCTGTCAAATACTCGATGTCCTGGCTCTGGCAAAACTGGCAAAAAAGAAATTGGGAGCTTAGAGGTATCACCAAAGTCTGCCTTCTCGCCTTGCATAGTTTCTTAGCCTGTTCTCACCAAGCCCCCATAATATGACCTCCGGGGTATCTGTTGTTTCAAGAAGACAACTATCATTGAGGTTTACCCAAACGCTGCATAAGATTGCAGTAGAGACAGTATGAACCCCAATTTGTATGTGGAGGAAGTTTCAAAGAACCAACAATGGGTTCCACATAGCCCATTCTCATTCAACTACTTCCCAATAACCACTGCCTTATTCTATCTAAGCCTTACCAGGCTGCTTTAAGGTAGAATTGCTCATTATCTACCCAACCTCCCTCCCTGTATAATATATAGAATGCTAGCCACATAACTGCCAAGCTCACTGAAGTCACAGAGGGACCCTCTGTGTGCAAAGTTCCTTGCAGGCAAAGATAGAAAGCATCCAAAGCAGCAGAAAAAGCAGCCATGTTGGTCAACTACTGTTGTTCACTAATAAAGCAACACACCGCCATCTTAGCTAAGGCAATGCATTTATCTTACATTATTAATTTGAGATCAGTGCTCTTATCCTATGCACAATTTGCTAAAGTATGAATAATGCACAACAATTAGACCTACAGACAAATATGGGATCCATTGGTAGTGATTATCAGACAATTTTTTTACAACATGAACCATCACTAGCTTTAAAGAGGCCAAATCTAGATGTTACTTGAGAAGTATGATAGCTTCATAAAAAAAGTTATCAGAAAATAGCAGAAAGATCTTTGTGTAGTATGACTGCTATATGTTTTGAAGCAAAACTCCCTCATTTGTAGCTAGCTTCAATGAGATAGTAAAAACTGTTTCAGCACAGGTGAGAAACACTTCATACAAACCATTTCTCACATGGTCTTATCTGTTCAGTATTTTGACAGCAACTATAATACTCAGATGATGTGTGAATTAGACTATAGTTGATCTTTACAGGGTGATGACAAATATATACATTGAAATGCTATAGAGACTCATAAGAAGCAAAATGTGATATCAAGGACTGTTGAAGTAAACCAAGCGAGAAATTATTTTCAGGTACCTTGTAAAAAGCTTCTTCAAAGACCAGCAGGGGCCCTGAGAAACCAATGACAAGGAGTGGCTGCGCACTCAGAAGTGAAAAGAGCATGCCCAGCACTGATGTGGAGATAATCAATTCTGAAACACCCATGAGGCCATCTGTCTTCTCACCTGTAAAAAGAAAGCAATGTCTTTAGGACACACCGCAGTGTTGTAGATATAAATACACATATAGTTCCTTTTCATATCTGGGGCTCAAAGAAAGAAATCCTATCTTTTTCTCTCAGTTGCCACTGCCAATGAGTCCCTCCATGCATATTATTCTACTACCACACCTGGTTTCTAGAATAGATTGCATGAGGTCCACAATTATATTCTCTCTCTCTCTCTCTCTCTCACACACACACACACACACAACCCTCTGGCTGGGTTCTTACATCACACTAAGCCTGATTTATTTAACCACAGGTTGTTGAATAATCTATTATTGTCTGGGTCTATATATTGTGCTAAGTTATAATTCATGGCTAACCAACCAGAATGGCTAGAATCGTATGAAATATTGAGTCGAACCAAATAAACCACATTATGGCTTAGTGCAATGTATGAAGCTATCTTCTATGCATAGTTCTCAGGGCCAAATAACTGATGTTCAACCTATTCCAGAAAGGGCCCCACTGGCCCCGAAGGGAATCAAAAGAACTGCTTACTTACCCGTAACTGTGGTCATCTGTGAATTCACACATTATAGATTCTACACCTGTGCAATAAGCAGTCAGGACTGCTTCAGAGCTAATTTTTTTGGCACCCCGTGGCAGTCTTTAAGGCAGAACTTAGATCTTTCTCCCACCAAATCCTTAGCTCTGGAATATTCCAAAGTATAGGGGGAAATCCATATGTGTGAATTAGAGAAACCCTCTTGAAAAAAATATAAATTAGAGAAAAACTTGGCTGCCCAATTTTGAGCTCATTCAGCCAGACAAAATCATACGGTGAACAAACTACATTGGTTGCCTGTCAGCTTCCAAGCTGAGTGCAGTGGTACCTACCTTTAAATTCTTTAATCAGAGGTGGACAACCTCTTCTCTTTCAACAGCCCCATTCCTTTGGGAATAATCTGTAGGGAGGTGCATGTCAATGGAGGGACTTAAGCAAGCAGGGAAAGAGGATTAAAGCCAAAACTGAAGAGGGCCACATATAACTCTGTTTTCCATTCTGTTGCCCCTTTTTTACCTCCTCCTCCTCATCCTCCAGTCCAGCAGTCAAGACAGGGATGCTCTTGCCAGAGGTCTGAATAGTTTGATTACAGAAATCTATACTTGCTGAAATCAGGCTGAGGGCCACCTCTGGCCCTCCTGCCACGCGATGCTCATCCCTGACTTAAAGCTGTGATCCAAACACTTAGACCAGCTTGCCCGTGTCTTAAGGCCTTCAACCTTCTTAATTGTCTTCTTGAGAGAAAGTATTAGATACAGTACGCACTAAAGAAAGGGTCTTTTCTCCAATGGCATCTAATTAGCAGTGCAATTTTCCAGGCACCTCACAACTTCCAGTGCACTAACGAGATGAGTTAAGTTTTGGGACAACCTTATCATACACAAAACATCTAGGAAAAGAAGAAAAAATCTCTGAAGTAATCCCTCCTATTGTGTGAGGTGTGACATCACTGTCACACCATCTTGTGTAGTATTTATTTATTTATTCAGTCATTCATCATATTTATATAATATCATGACATTACTCTAATTTCTTGCAGCAGTAGCCAATTTGGTGTGTTTGTGTGTGTGTGTGTGTGTGTGTAAATAAAATCAATCCCTGGTTGTCGGAAAAAACTGCACTCCTGTTTAAACTGGTTGCTCCTAATACAATAGAGTAAAAAATTTTTGAATTATCTTAGAAAGAAATAGAAAAAAATAATACCTCTCCCAAGTATAGCAGCTTTTTAAAATATAACATAGCAGCTTATTTTAAAATGTTTTTATTTCTTTGGTTAGATTTATTAATTATTTTATATATAATTATATCTCCATAAAGGAATCCAAGAAATCTCCCTTTCAGAATCAAAACTGCTTAATTTGTTATTGCATTATATGTCTGACACTAAGCAAGTAATGAACATAGTGGCAATTGTGAACATTCACAGAATAGGAAAGTAGAAGAACTGGATTCAAGGTTACTCCCCTCCAAATCTGTTCAGTGGTGAAGAGGACCTCCCCCTTCAGAAAAATGTGTTCTCCTACTGCTAGTTGATTAAGGGATAATGCCTGTATACTTCTCGCTACTGTTGGGTAACTTATGTGCATTCATTGGCCTCTGGTACCTTGATAACTTATAATTGATATGGTAGAAGTCTATTTTGATTGTCCTTCATTTGTCTACAAGAAGAGATTGAAATTAACTTCTCTCTTAATGGAGAATTTAGTAAACCATGTGAAATTCAAAAAGGCACAAGACAAGGTTGTCCATTATCTCCACTTTTGTTTATATTGGTACTAGAGGTATTACTTAGAGACATTAGACAAGATGATGGTATTCATGGTATTAGAGTTAAAAGAGAAGTTTATAAACTGAGAGCCTTTGCTGACGACTTAGTCATTACCTTGGAGAATCCACTAGATGGAATTGAATTATTGATACAGAAATTGAATGACTTTGGGTCGTTAGCAGGGTTTAAAGTGAATCTACAAAAAACAAAAGTTTTGACTAAAAATATGGATCATCATCATCAAGAGAAATTGAAAGAAATAACGGGATATTCAATGGAAGAAAAAGTAAAATATCTGGGAGTATATCTAACATTGAAAAATGTTAAGTTGTTTAAGAATAATTATATTCCACTTTGGATAGATATTAAAAAAGACTTGGACCAATGGGAAAAATTGCAATTATCATTATTAGGTAGAATTTCAGCAATCAAAATGAATATTTTGCCACGAATTTTATACCTTTTTCAAACAATACCTATATTGGCATCAGAAGAACCTTTCAAACAATGGCAGCGAGATATTTCTAAGTTTATTTGGCAAGGGAAAAAACCAAGAATAAAATACAAAGTTTTACAAGATTCAAAAGAAAGGGGTGGACTAGGTTTACTGGATTTGAAATTATACTATGCCGCTTGTTGTTTGGTATGGATTAAAGAATGGATAGTTTTGAAAAATGAAAAATTAGTGAATTTGGAGGGTCATGAATTAAGATATGGATGGCATGGATATATGTGGTATGACAAAGTAAAAGTTAACGTGGACTTTAAAAATCATTACATTAGAAGATCTTTGTTAAGAATTTGGAATAAATATAAATTAACTCTATGTTATAAAAGACCTTTATGGATCTCTACACAAGAAGCATTTCACAGAACAGAAGTAAGAGTTAAAGAAAAATGGCTGACTTATAAAGACTTTTTAAAAAAAGAACAAGGACAATATAAAACTAAATCAAAAGAAGAATTGGCTTCCGAAGGATACACTTTCCAATGGCTTTCTTACATGCAACTTGTAGAAAAATTTAAATCAGATAAAAAAGAATTTGAATTTGAACAAACAAAATCAGAATTTGAGACACAACTATGTGAGACAGATGACCATTTAATTGCTAAAATGTATAAATTATTGTTAAAAGGTGAAATGGTAGAGGAACAGGTTAAAGATTGTATGATTAAATGGGCAAAAAATATTGGTCATAATATTCAAATGCAACAATGGGAAGATATGTGGACTAAAGGGCTAAAATTTACTTTGTGCTATAACTTGAAGGAAAACTTTTATAAGATGATGTATAGATGGTATATGACCCCACAAAAACTAGCTAAAATGTATAGGAATGAAAAAAAAAAGAGGGGTCATTTTATCATATGTGGTGGACATGTGAGATTGCAAAGAAA
This sequence comes from Charina bottae, assembly GCA_023362775.1. NCBI lineage: Eukaryota > Metazoa > Chordata > Lepidosauria > Squamata > Charinaidae > Charina > Charina bottae. The sequence continues at coordinate 203,519,817 of JALMGJ010000001.1, forward strand.
TTTTGGACTCAGATACATTCATTGATGCAAAATATTTTACAAATTCGAGTTTCATTTAAATCAGAACTATTTCTATTGGGAATATCAGAAGAACAGATAGGAAAACAATTTACAAAAATTATGCAATATATGATTACAGCAGCAAGACTTGTATATGCACAAAATTGGAAAAATCAGATTATACCTACGATACAAGACTGGATGTTAAAATTGATGGATATGGCAGAAAATGATAAATTGACATGTTTATTAAAAGAAAACTCAAATTATTACTTTCTTAAAGAGTGGAAACCATTAACGGATTATTTACAAAATGCAGGAGGGGCAAAGCTTATATGGGGATTTGAAGACTAAAATATATATAAATTGATATATTAGACAAGAAATGTTTTGTAATGTTATAAATAGACCTAGCATGTAAGATTAATTTTGTAAATTATTGTGACCAGGGATAAATCGGAAGTTGACTAATTTCTGTGCTTTATCTTTTCCTTTTTTTTCTTTACTTTACTACACCTTTTCTCTTCTTTCTTTAATTTGTATTTCTATTTCTTTTTCCATTTCTAACTTTTATCTATGTATATTTAAAATTCAATAAAATTTATGGAAAAAAAAAGAAAAAGAAATTGCTGTAACTTCTCTCCTTTCCTGTCCGTATCCTTTCCCAGTTTAGACTCCTGAGTTGTTGGCTAACAGAAATCCCATTTTAGCAACATAAGGAGTGATAGAGCGTTTGTGGTTGCCATAGAAAATGAGACATGCAGTAGACTAGAAAGCCCTGGAGCCAGGCAGGGGTGAAACAGATCAAAGCCAAACTCATCTGAATGCAGCAAGAGCCAAATGGAGCCCATCTGCTAGGCCAGCACAGACACAGGCACATGAACCAGTCCCAGTCACGCAGCTAATACAAGCAAAATGTTAGCCTCCTGCTCAACTTCTTGGGCAGCACAGAAAGACGGGAACCAGCTTGAGCAGAAAATGTGTGGGGAAGTGGGAGGTGAGAAAAAGGAGGGCGGACTTGTTACCTAGCAGTCCCCCAAAGGTGATGGCAGGAGAGAGAGCAGCGAAGTAGATGAATAGCACGGCTGCGAGGCACTGGCTGTGCAGGGCATCTCTGAGGTCACTCAGATACTTGGGGTACCTGCGCTTTATGTCCCGCACCAAACCACCAAAGCAAATGCCGGTGCGCTTCAGAGGGTCATCCTCCTCCTCCTCGCCCTCTTCTTCTTCCTCAACTTTCACCTCACATAGCTCTGGAAAGGCATCAATAGAATAGCAGGGAAATGGTCAGAGAAGTGAAAACAAGACACCTTTGCACACTAACATCCTACTGTATGTAGTCAGGCAGGTGCTCAGATCAAGGTTTCCCTTATTTGCTTCTACTAATTGCCACAAAGTCTGCCTTCAACATCTACTTTGTTACTGCATCAATTTTTAATAGCATCACCGACACGTCAAGAGTATATCATACCTCACCCATCCTTCCCTAGCCATAGTATGAATCAGAAGAATTGGATACAATAGGCAAGGAGAGAAGAGACCTTTGGATTCCTGAAAGTTTGTTTCCTTGATGGACTTCTTCTGGTCCCGCTCTCTTCTCTTCCTCAGCAGCACTTTCTGGAAGGTGGCAATTGATTTGAGCAAATCTTTCCCTTCTACTTCTGATGGAGGAATGACAATGCTACAGTCTAGGAACTCATTGATGGCATTAAGCAGATCTTGGCGGTCATCTGCCATGTAAGCAGCTTCATGGAAATGCTATAAACCAACGGGGAAACATGGTAAGACACACAGACAGCATATTTTCACCTGCCTCTGCCCACCCCAATATTACTGGTTGGTGGTATAGTCCTCAGCTCAAGATACAGTAGGTCCCTCAGTTCATTTTGAAAGATCAGTACTGATCCAGGATCACCACAGGTTCTTCTTTAAATTCAGACTGATAGTTCTGATTCAATGACATGCCAACTATATACAGTATGTTCCAGCTGCCCCTACTTATCTGATATTTGACTTTAATTACCATTTTGTTCCCATGTTTGCCTTTTGTGGAAAGTGTGTATTTATGTGTGCATGCATGCATGCACACACATGCATTTCTTTAAAATGTTATTGAAAACATTTGTTACTAAAATTCTTCTAGAGTCTTTCAAGTTAACTTCAGTACACATGCAATTAAATGTAATCTCGATCCCAGTACATAGACAATTAAATGTATTGACACTAAAGCATCATCTGGTGCTGAGGTGAAACATGTGATCTTCCAGTTGTTGCTGAACTCCAATCTCCAGCAGACCCAGTCAACTTGTCAATAACGAGGGATACTGGGAATTACAGTTCAGCAACTTCTAGGGTGATGTTGGTTTCCCATCACTGATTTAACACACGGTCTTTTCACACAGAGTAACTTAATAAGATTCATATTCGATTGTTAAGCATGATAACTTGTTATATGGTAATTTCATTTTTCCAGTACATCTTAAATTTAAAAAATGCTCTGTTTTAAATCATGGGGTGCGGGGGAGGGAGGCAGTGAACAAGTGGATTTTTTCTTCTTTGCTTTAAAACAGATAGAACATCTTCTCTCTCATAAGTACAAGGAGATTTGTTGTAAGATTAAACACTTAGAAAAAAAATAAAATGTTGTAGTCAGTTTGGTAGTACCCTTACATCAAATAAAACAGGCAATTTCAGAATTAATAAGCAAAACTTTAAGAAGGTAGAAAAGAACTTTCATAAATTTTAATATTGGGAGGAGAGAACTGAGATAGTGATCCTGGGATTTAAGAAGTACACATAAGTGCTTGTTTTTAGCTCTCAAACAACGGAGGGAATGAAACTGCTATATAGTATTTATTAAGTAGTCCTGGGCATCTAAAAGTGTGTATCCACATAACATCTTTCTCCCTCTTCAGTCCTACACTTTAATGTACAGCAGAAGTGTGGAGAAATTATTACCAGAAGATTCATCCACATGAAAAAACATTGCTGAAGGCAAATGGCAGAACAGGTTTCACATGCAGCATGTGCTATAAAAACCCTGGGTCAATTGCACAACAAAGCTGGCCTGACAGGAAATGGGGGGAAATATACTTCTTGTCACAATAGTTTACCTCTCAATTTCTCCTGCTAGACCATAACTTTCCAAACTGTGTGTCGTGACACACTACTGTGTTGCCGGCAGTGTCTTGGTGTGTCGCCAGATGACCCAGAAGTGCTGATTGGGGGGGGGGACTGGAAGAAGAGGCACCCCCGCCAATCAGCGCGCGCCAAAGGAGGGCAGAGAGGCGGGCCGAGCAGCGCAGATGCCCGCCGCCACCGAAGAGTCCCCATTGGAGTCCTGCCCAGCCCTTACCGCTGGTAAGCGCTGCTGCCTTGCCTCTCTGCCCCGTGATCGAGGCAGCCCCTGCCGCTTGGCCCCGCACTGCGGCTACACTGCCCTGCCCTGCTGCGGGTAAGCACCGCTGCCTTGCCTCTCCGCCCTGCGATTGAGGCAGCCCCCGCCGCTTGGCCCTGCACCGCGGCTACGCAGCCTGGCCCGGCCCAGTTTCGTGAAAGACAATTTTCCATGGACTGGGGGAAGGCGGGGTTTGCAGGCGGGAGCCAATTGCTTGGGCCGGGGGCGGGGTTTGCAGGCGGGAGCCAATCGCGTGGGCCAGGGGGTGGGGAGCCCTGTTGTTACTGTGTCGTGAAATGATGCATGTCTAAAAGGTGTGTCACCAACATAAAAAGTTTGGAAAGCTCTGTGCTAGACCCTTGTAATTATTTGGAAGGATACTTTTCACACAAAACATATAACTGAATAAGAAAGTAGAAACTAAAATATAGCTGCAACTCCAACCCAGCTTTTTTTGAAAATCAATTCCACCAAAAATAAACCCTTCAAAATCTCCATCAAAATTAACTTCAAAGGATATAAGTTTAACTTGGAGGTGTTAATGTAGAATGTATCAGGTTTTTTCCCCCAGAAATCTAACATATAGGACATACTTTTTCCTCCATACTCTGCACTCTTGCCCTTAAGGTGTAGTTTATACCACTCCGCACACCCCTTCATGCTGCTAACATCTCAGTTTATGCTTGAGCTTGAGTCTGAACCAATAGCCAGGTCTTTACCTTGTCTGACATGAGAGTTGAGATTGAACGTCCAATCTCATGGTAATCCACATTGGACTGACTTGGCCCTAGCAAGACAAAGATGAAGCGAACAGGAATTGGAACTTCCAGGACTGATTCCAGGAACACAGCTTCGTTTAAACGGACAAAAGCCATTGATGGTTGTTCAAGGAATTCAACACAACCTATGAAGAGGGGAAGAATAAAACCAGATGTATTGGATCAGTGTAGAACTTACAAGCCTTTTGTAATTAGAAGTATGTTCCAGATTGGGGAGTCCAGGCCAAAAACACACAGCACAATCAGCTTCAAATTACATTTAGTGGTGCCTTACTACTTCAACTGCTGTTAATATATGGGCGCAACTAATATAGGCAACTCAAGTTATCTAGGCATTCAGAATTGGCAGTTACTGTGTCCTACTTTTTTGAGAGAGATATGAAGACTGAATTTAAAAATAATAATCTTCATCAGTGTGCAACTATATTCTGATCCAAAAACCAATGCAACAAAGCCAATTCAGAAATTTCACTTTGTTTTTCCTCCATACATAAATGAAGCCAAGAAGAAACAGAACGTATGTCAATCTTTTTGGAAGATTGGCTTTTCTCAGTTAAGAATTTCTGGCTTAGGAGCTAAGGTTTCAGAACAATCTCATAGTTAATAGGTTACTGGCCGAAGTCTTACTATATCAGTAGAACACAAGCTGGGCCATAGCAATTATGCAAATGTCTGTGTGCACACACACACACACATACAATGATTGACAATGCCTGTATTCTGGCCATTCATGATGCATGAATGGTCAGGCATGGATATTAGTGGGACCATGCTTAGCTTCCTGATGGTGCTCCTCAAGTTCCTGTTTTCTATACCTTATGCCAGGGCTTTCCAAAGTGCCACCGCTGGCGACACACCAGTGGCGGCGGCGGCAGCAGCGGGCTGGCGGCGCGCGTGCGCATAGCGGTGCGGGGGGGCATGCGGCGGTGTGCGCGCACACGGCGGTGGCGCGGGGGGGCGTGCGGCGGCGCGGGGGGCGTGTGGCGGCGCGCGTGTGCATGGTGGCGGCGGCAGCGGCTGCAGCCTCCGCTAAAGCATGGAAGCACTGATCCCGCGCCGCTGCTGCCGTGCGCGCGCCGCCGCTTCCGGGTGGTGTGGCGACACACCACGCTGTGTGTGGCAACACACTTTTGTGTCGCGACACACAGTTTGGAAAGCTCTGCCTTATGCAATAAGCCAGTGGTAATGATACTACTGTCAGTGAATGATTGTGGTTTCCCTTATATGCTCTCTTTTCCTCCTTTTGCCTAGTTACTTTGATACGGGCAGTTTGTGCTGCTTACTGGCCTCTGTACTGGTAATCTATGAGAACATTTTGTTTTGTTTTGTTATTGATTTTACTATACTTATATGCTGCTCCAATCTGTAAGGATGAAAAACCCAGGAGCAATGGTTAATAGCACCTGGATGCTCCAACCTTACACAGGGTAATAAAAAGAAGCAGAAAGGGAAAAGAATGAGAAGAGGGGGGGGGAGGAGACACAAGCCTACAAGAAAACAAACAGCAAGCAGCACCTATCGGCGCCAGCTGATACAAAGCCGGAAGAGAACAATCAACACGAAATGAAACTGAACCACAGAAGAAAAGAAACTGAGAGGTAGAGGAGGGACAGAATGAGAAACCAAATGCTTAAAGGAAGGGATGGGGAACAAAGGAAGCCATTCGCAACTTTAGCATGGCATGATGCTGGTCCAATAAAGAATTGCACATATCCCATATGGCTTATGTCGTTAATTACTGAATTTGGACCATAAGATCGTGATCCTCACAAAAAGTTGCGAATCACCATGAAGACTTTACCGGAGGGCGCGAAGCGACTTGGAAGCAGCCCACATGCGGCGACTTCACCAAGGAGCAACGCAGGTGGCCCGGAAAGTCCAGCAATGAACCCACCAAGCAAGGGAAAACCAAAGCCAGTGAAGGCAATGTGAAAGCCCCATCCCAGAAGGTTAAAGGAGCAGCAGCAGCAGCAGCCATCAACAAGAGACACCACAAAACCTTTGGAGACTTGGAGGACTCAACCGAAGAAGAATCCCTGATGTCGGGAAATGAAGGGAGCCTACCCTGAACAGCACCGACGGGCAGGCTTGGATGAGCGGGTGCGAGGACCCCATGGTGAGTAAGAATTGCCCTGTACTGGTGGTGAAGGCACAGCTGAAGCCACTGAGGGGCGGGGGGCACACAAAATTAACGGGTCTACTGGACTCTGGGTGCACACGCAACTCGCTGCACCCTGCAATAGTAACTAAACTAAAATTAAAGGTAAAAAAACTAAAAAAACTCATAGTATTCACTGAATTGGACGGGGGAGATATGCAAGGGGTTCCTGTAGAATACTACACTGAACCAGTAATCATGCAGGTGGGGACACATGAGACCACCTTGAGGTTCCTAATAGCCCCAATCGCCACCCACTCCATGGTATTAGGGCTAGCCTGGCTGCGGGAAAGAAACCCAAAGATAGATTGGAAATCGGGGCAAATAAACTTCTCCGACGGGAGCCACAAGAGACTAGACTTAGCACGACAGGACACAAGATCCGAACTAACAGGATCACTAGAAGAGATGAAAGGGGGGGGGGCGATGGCGAATGAGGGACCCCGCATACCTAAACAATACAGACACTTAAAGGAGGTATTTGACGAAGCAGAATCAGACCAACTCCCACCACACCGGAAGTCAGACTGCACCATAGAGCTGATCCCAGGGGCAGAGCTACCCAAAACAAAGCTGTACCCCATGACCGGTAAAGAACTCGAAGTGTTACGTGAATTCATAGACAAGAACTTAAAATGGGGATTCATCTACCCCACCACGTTGTCTATGGCCGCACCCGTCCTGTTCAGGGCAAAGAAAGATGGGTCACTTTGGCTCTGCACAGATTATAGAGGTTTAAACGTGGTCTGCACCTCGAACAAATACCCCCTCCCCTCAGTGAAAGACATGCTGACCCACCTGTCAAAAGGGAAAATTTTCACAAAACTGGACCTAAGAGAAGCATACTTCAGAGTACGAATTAGGGAGGGAGATGAGTGAAAGACCACCTTCAACTGTCAACTGGGGTCCTTCGAGTACCTGATAATGCCGTTTGGCCTAAAGGGGGCACCAGGGGTCTTCATGCATCTAATTAACGAAATCCTGCATGACTTCCTGTACCAGGGAGTGTTAGTATATTTGGATGATATACTTATCTACTCCGAAACGATGGAAGAACACGTGACTCTAGTAAGATAAGTACTGAAAAGGCTACTTAAAAACCAGCTGTACACTAAACTGTCAAAATGCGAATTCATAAAAATCAACTAGATTACCTAGGGTACAGGATCTCTTACAAAGGAATGGGAATGGACCCGGCAAAAGTCAACGACGTAGTAGCCTGGGAACCACCCCGCACCAGAAGACAACTACAGAGCTTCTTAGGGTTTGTAAACTTTTACTGACAGTTCATTCCCCAATTCGCACAAGTAGCCCTACCCCTCACGGATTTACTAAAAACTAAAGGAAAAGGAAACCCCAAAACAGCGATGAGGCCAGGGGCGGTGCTTAAATGGACTGCAGAATGCCAGGAAGCGTTCAACCGACTGAAAGTGCTGTTCACATTGGAACCGATACTGAGGCATCCCAACACGGCAAGCCCCCTAATTGTCCAGGCGGACGCATTGGACGTGGCCATAGGGGCTATACTGCTGCAGAAAGATGAGGAGGGGGAGCTGAGACTGTGTGCCTACCTATCATGCAAATTCTCAGACACAGAAAGGTGCTGGCATGTCTGGGAGAAGGAGGTATTTGCAGTGAGGTGGGCCCTAGTCACCTGGCAACACTTACTTGAAGGGGCCCCCCACCCGTTCGAAGTCTGGACGGACCATAAGAACCTCGAAGCCCTGAAATCCCCATGAAAGCTAAACCCCAAACAGATTAGATGGGCTCAGTTTTTCAGTAGGTTCAATTTCATGCTGAAGTACGTACCAAGGAATGCGAACTTCCTAGCAGATGCTCTATCTTGGCTACCCCAACACAACAGCCAGAGAGAAGAAATAGTGGACTCGGTCATTCCACTTACTCACTTCAGGATGGCAGCAACCACACGGAACCGGAAAACTGCCCCAGCAGCAAAAGTAGAACAGGATCTACAAACCGAGTTGCAGACGGCATCGCAACAAGATGATTGGCTGCAGGAAAATAAGACCTTCCTAGTAGAAAGACAAGGACTATGGTGGAAGGGAGAGAAAATATATATCCCAGAAACCCTAAAAAAAAAATCCTACAAAGGTGCCATGACGCCAAGGTGGCGGGACATTTTGGTTTCATTAAGACCCTGCACTTAGTGCGACGGCAATTTTGGTGGCTGGCCCTGCGGAAAGACATGGAAGAGTATGTAGTGATTTATCCCATCTGCGCTGCAACGAAACGTGCTGGTGGCAAACCCAGGGGGTTACTACAGAATGTAGTGAGCCCTACCTGTCCATGGAAACAAATCACAATGGACTTCATAGTAGAACTGCCAGAGAGCAAAAAGAAGACAGTCATCTGGGTCATTATGGACTTATTCTCAAAACAGACCCATTTCATCCCATGTGCCGGCCTACCCACGGCCAACCAACTGGCCAAGCTGTTCATACAACACATATACCGCCTACACGGAGCCACTGAAAGGATCATAAGCGATCGCGGAACCCAATTTACCTCCAGATTCTGAAAGCAATTCCTGAAATTAATAGGGGTGGAGCAAGCATTAAGCCCCGCCCACCACCTGGAGACAGAAGGGGTGAGTGAACGGTGAAACCAGATACTAGAGCGATACTTGAGGTGTTACATCAGCCACCAACAAGATGACTGGGTGGACCTACTTCCCTTCGCTGAAGTGGCTTACAACAACGCAGTACACACGAGCACGGGATTCACCCCATTTCAAGTGGCAAATGGACAGGACTTCGTAGCCATCCCCGAACTACAAGAACAGACGAAAATACTCTCCCTGGATGAGTGGATCAAACAGATGAAAGACAGTTGGCCGATGATCAAAAAGGCACTAGAAGACGCCAAAGCCGACTACAAGAAATACACAGATCACAAAAGAGCCCCAGAATGGCTCATGAAGGCAGGAGAGAAAGTCTACCTGTCCACAAAATACCTAAAGTCTACTCAACCCTCCAAAAAGCTAAGCCCCAAGTACGTTGGCCCGTTCCCAATTTCAAGACTCATCAACGATGTAACAGTACAACTCCAATTACCAAAGACTTTTAACAAGATCCACCCAGTTTTTCACTGTAGCCTCCTTAAACCAGTACGGACCTCCGAACGATGGCATCTCGAACCCCCCCTGCCCGCCCCTACACTAATTGAAGGAGAACAACATTTTGAAGTCCAAGCTATTCTAGACTGCAGACAGCGACGAGGGGGGTTACAGTACCTAGTACAATGGAAACACCTCCCAAAAAGTGAGAATGAGTGGGTGGAGAGCAAACAAGTCCGGGCACCCCAATTAGTAAAGGCATTCCATGAGAAATACCCAGATAACCCTAAATTAAAGGGAAGGAAATAGACTATCATGTTCATACACTAACTGTCCCTTTTATATTTCAGATGCATCCTCGCCAAAGGAGCAGGGGGGAGGTGATCTTTCCAGGGGGAGGCGGCATGTAAGGATGGAAAACCCAGGAGCAATGGTTAATAGCACCTGGATGCTCCAACCTTACACAGGGTAATAAAAAGAAGCAGAAAGGGGAAAGAATGAGAAGGGGGGGGGGAGGAGACACAAGCCTACAAGAAAACAAACAGCAAGCAGCACCTATCGGCGCCAGCTGATACGAAGCCGGAAGAGAACAATCAACATGAAATGAAACTGAACCACAGAAGAAAAGAAACTGAGAGGAAGAGGAGGGACAGAATAAGAAACCAAATGCTTAAAGGAAGGGATGGGGAACAAAGGAAGCCATTCGCAACTTTAGCGTGGCATGATGCTGGTCCAATAAAGAATTGCACATATCCCATGTGGCTTATGTCGTTAATTACTGAATTTGGACTATAAGATCGTGATCCTCACACAATCATGCCTGACTCTGAACAGGTTATACACCTCCCAGAATAGAATAAAACTAAAATATGACAGTATAAACATAGTTGGAAATATCTCAACTACCCTGATTCCTTGAGCCCTTCTCAAGGTCTTTGTACTGGACTTTGACTTAGGATTCCTTACCAACAAGCACCACAGTGGCCTCAGCATCATCAGGAATCTTCTCCATCAACTTGAGGTATTTGCCACGATGTCCCTCAGAGCTGTGAAGGTGCATGTTTTTCTGTCTCAACAAAAAATATTTTAATTAGCCTGAGCTGTCTCCCTGTGATGATTTTCATACGCCATGCTGCTAGAGTAGCCCTTGACTGTGTGGGATGTATAAACTATACTCTACTTACTAAGGTCCTATAAGGTATAGACTTTAATCCCTTGCTTTTCTACATTTTTTTAAGGTAAGTCTAAAGACTGTTCTACTATATCCCCCTTACACGTTAGTTAGTTAGTTAGTTAGTTAGTTAGTTAGTTAGTTAGTTAATTCATCCATTCAATTCTTTCTCAGGGCCACTATATTATACTAATTACTCTAATACCTACTTTCTCCATATACTCATACGCTTGATCAAGTCACTTCTCTAACTTCTCCTTGTTCCTTCTCCATGACTAGTAGAAGCAGAGTATATTATGGAAGACCCTGAAATATGTGTAACTTTGCACTGTGGTAAAATCCAGCTTTTATTTGATACAAGCTTTTTAAAAATCTTTTTGTTTGTTTGTTTGTTTGCTTTCAGTGCACACATACCAGTTCATAATTCATACACTTACTTTTCTTGAACTTACACTCCACTGTAAATTAGTTTTTTACAGATCAATTCAATCTGATCCTGTAACGGGCAGAGGGAATAACCTTGAGGAACAGGAGGAAGAGCCACTACCAAGACAATGGTCAGGTAAAAGAAACCTGAGTCTGGGGTAGAACTGTAACCTGAGAAAATGCCTCAGACAAGACCCTCCCTAGTTCCCATGAAGATAAAGGGAAGAAGGGGGGAAGCACGTTCAGACTTGCAAGATTCTGTTACAATCTTTGTAATAAACTTACTACCTGTAATAAAAGTAGTATTAGCCTGCATGACTTGGGTTTTCTAGTCTGGTCTACCTTGAAGGCTGACATATCCCTGTTTCTACTCACCTCTCTGTACTCAGGGTCATGGATTCGCGGTTCTGTCATCTCAATCCGCTCTTCTCCCATCAATGGCATGCAAGTGTCAACTGTGTGATTGTGATTGAGATGATGGTTTCCCACTATAGAATTCATGCTGGAGTTGGAATGGTTCCGGGGGAAGAATGCCTCCTTCTCATCATTGGGATGGCTGAGGAAACAATATGGATATTAAAGAAGCTAAAGAACTTTGGCCTGATTTCTCTGGCTAAAGAAAACAGTTGCTCTTGAAAGTTCTTCAAATAGCTGTCCTAAAACCTAACTGAAGTGAAGAGATAACACTGTTCACTCTTGTTGTGTCCATAACAGCAAATCTCTGCTCATCTACCTTCCAGCCACTCTATGTTTTACAGAACCCTGATTTTCCTGTATGTATGTAGGTTTTCTGGAACTTCATACATGTGATGTTTTTTCTGTCTCAGGCCAGCCAGCACTTCTGTGCACCCTCTGTTCAATAACTTCTTTAAAAAATCACCAAAAAGTTCTCTTGTTTTCCTCAATTGCCTCTTGCCATCCCTAGGACCTTGCTTAATCTTTAGGATGCAAATTTTTGTACTATGTCATAGTTACTTATACTTCTGTAGTTCTTCCTCTTGTATTATATCTTTATCCATAGTCCCAATTAACTATATTTCTAGTTTCACCGTTCTACACCACACCACCTACCTATGCTTGAGCAGCAGGGCCCTCAGGACATTGGCTCTGTCTTCAGCCTTGATCTGATCTGAGATTATCATAGTTTCTACCACCAGATGAGCAATGCCTGGTAATGTTGTTTGCTCCAGGTCCAACAAAACAGCTCCTGAGATCAGAAAAACCAAGAGTGGAAGGGCACAGGAATTAATTTACAGTCAAAAAGTTCTCAAGCAGATTGTCTCCTTCTACTCCTATTTCTATTTCTTTCTCTAGGCAAAAAATACTGAAGTCATACTATGTTAGCAGCATCAGAAATATCTGCAAAATAGGCAAGTAAAGGCGTTGAGAAGCATTGTTCATTCATGAATGTATCTGTTGCTATTGCATAGGTTTTGTACCACATTGGTCTTCACATATTACATATTATCTTGTAAAATTCTGAATCTTTACTTGGGTTCAAGAGTCTTGTGAAAAAGATAAGGAAAAGCAAAGCTGAATCTACAGTACATTTAATGATTTGGTGTCCTTTTCTTGTTCCATTATTACAGTTTATGTTACATTCTGCCACAGGACTAGGGAGACAGTGACAACCATTGATCATTTTATCCTTTTGATGATAAAGTTTATTTCAATCCTAAAAGTTCTTCCTTCAGCCTTAAAAAAGGTGTCTTTCTTTGAGTCAAGAGGCAGCTGTGATGTCAATGTTTTAGGCCAAAGCCTCATCAGGGATACTCACCATGGGCAATAGTCTTCCTGAGCTCTAAAAGGCTGCGAAAAGAGAGTGAGGCAACATGAGGCTTCCCCCAGCGTGCTGTATCCTCTTCCACATCCTCCTCAAATTTGATCCAGCGTGCTGTCTCCTTCCAGTGCATGTCCTGGTTCTTGTCCACTACTAATTCATTCAGCTCCACAAACACCTAAGGAAAAGCAAGACAACTAAATTCTAATACACTGCCCCGTTTTTTGCTATTAGTTTTCTTTATAAGAATGGCATCCCTAACTGTCCTGTTATAAGGATGCCACAGAGAAGAGGTAGTGCCCTTTAGCTTTGCCCTGATAGCACCAGAGATTCTGTAGATGACAGATACTTAATAGCATCAGAAGTATAATTCAAGAGGAAATGCGGGCCATTGCCTATCTCTTCATGCAGATTCAGTCACTCATGCCTTAGTCACTTGCTGACTGGATTACTGTAATGTGCTCTACATGGGCTGGGCTGCCCTTAAAGAGTATTTGGAAGCTTCAGCTGTTGCAAAATGTGGTGACATGGGCATTTATGGATGCTGGTCCTTCAGCACATGTGACACCTCTGCTTTGGGAGCTGCACTGGCTACCAGTATGCTTCTGGGTGCAATTCAAGGTGCTGGTGGTTACCTTAAAAGCCCTTCATGGCTTGGGGCTGGGTTACTTACAGGAGTGTCTCTCCCTAATAGAGTCTACCCATCCTGTTAGATCGGGCAGGAGAGGCAGGCTCCAGGTCCCATCCACAAGAGAGTGCCATTTGAGGTAGGCTGACCATTGGGATGGCAAAAACGGGACGGGGTTAAACTATGTAATATTCCATATTCATGAAAAAGTAAGACAATAAAATATAGTTTTAAAGAGTTTTTAAGATCCATTTGCTGGTCCTTAAACAGATTACTGTATATATAAAATATTTTTGTTTTCATTAAAATGAAAAAGTTTTATTACATGAACATATTGAGCTAACAATTATTCTTCAGTGACAGAACTCATACAAAAATTTTGGTAGACGTAGAGGGGGACTGTATTTGACAGGAGGCGAATGGGGAAAGCACAGCCCACTGGCTTTGTAACATCACGGATCGCAGGAAGGAGGGGAGGGGGGAGAGAAGAGAGGCAGGGAAGGGAGGATTCAAAAACTCCACACTCAGCGAGGCTTCTCTTCCTTCTGCCTTCCCTCCTCCTCCTCCTCCTTTTTTTTCTCCCTCTTTCTTTCTCTCCCACAATCCCAAACAAAAGACTCTCTCTTGCCTTCCGAGCTGGAGAAATAATCAGTTTCACTCTTGAAAAAAGGGGGCGGGATTACATCCCGAATGCATTTTAATAAAACAAACAGAGGGCAGAGAGCGACCAGCTAAGAGCAGAGCAGAGGCGGTGGCAAAGATCTCTCTCCCCATCTCTCTCTGTCTCCCCCCCTCTCTTTCCACCTTCCTTGCCCCTCTCTAGTCTCACCCAACATCAGGCACCTCAATCAAGCACTTTGTAAATGATAATTGCATCTTGGCTGAATCAATCTTGCCATGCCTGACATTTTGCTAATTTTTTTTTAAAAACGGGACAAAATTGACATTTATATTAAAACAACGGGACAGCCGGGAAATGTGGAAAAAAAAAAACGGTACTGTCCCATTTAAAACAGTACGTATGGTCAGCCTAATCTGAGGGGAATCACACTGCCATGGCACTTGTCCTTTGGAACATCATCGCTATTACATTTATTCATGTAATAAAACTTTTTCATTTTAATGAAAACAAAAATATTTTTATATATACAGTAATCTGTTTAAGGACCAGCAAATGGATCTTAAAAACTCTTTAAAACTATATTTTATTGTCTTACTTTTTCATGAATATGGAATATTACATAAGTTTAACCCCGTCCCATTTTTGCCATCCCAATGTCCCGTTTTTGTCTCAAGGAAATATGGTCAGCCTAATCATCGCCCCAAGATCAGACTTGCCCTGACCCTGCTGCCTTTCCCAAGGCATTAAAATCTTGGCTCTGTTGTCAAGACTGGGGCCCTAATAGTGTGGATGAGCCTGTTTCTTGGTTATATTGATTGTGGGATGTTGTGATTGTTCTTCATTGCTATTTTATGTTATTTATGTTTTTAATTATTGGTTGTGTTTTTACTGTTTTTCTTTTGTTTTAATTGTTAGCCACCCAGAGTCATGTATGAGATGAGCGGCCATATAAATGTATTAAATAAATGAGTAAATAAGGTGTACCAAAAACATGCATAATGTAAGAGAAGGTAGCCTAGATTCACATCCTAAATAGTCTATAACAGGAGTGTATAATCTGTTCCAATAGTCTGCTGGAGGTCTGCATTACAAAAATTAGTGGATGAGGCTAGGACAAAAAACTAAATTTGATTTTATATCATTTATATCTATTAAATTTAATTTAATTTTAATTAAAATTAAATAAAGCTAATACTGTATGATAATTCTCTAATTACGCATTTAATAATTCTCCCTTCTTTCACATGAAATATTGCAATTTTCAGACCACTCTGAGGGATGCTTTCAGGAGCCACACTTGGCTCTAGGATTTCAGGTTATACACTTCCAATTTATAACTCTAATTTTCCCTTCCAGGCCATTTTTCCTCCCTGAATACATGGTCTTTTTTATTAATGGAGAACCAGATAGCAAAAATTAGACTGGGACTACCTGTCTATATCCTAAAGCAATAACCTGGGTAACTAGGCCTAGGCTAATTCCTATGGACCAACTCTATTGTTCCTGCTCTTATGGAGAGCAATTTACCAGCAAGCAATAAACAGCAACACATAAAGGTGCTGGTGTTGCCACACACTGTGGGATTCAAGAGGGCAAGGCCATTATGGTACCTCATGGGGTTTTCGGTCAAGCTTCTTTTTTTTCTTCTTTTTCTTGAAAGACTGTGAGGACAAAGATGATTTGCTGGATCTAGTAGTTTGGCTCCGGGATGGTTTCTTAACCAGATGTCTCCTTACTCCTGGATTATCTTCAAAACGATGGCCTGGAATAAAGGCAGGACAGGGCAAAAGGTACATAAAACAGAAATGTCCTTCTATAACCAGAGCTGCATGAATGCCATAAGTGCTCCATGGAAACACAGATCTTTGTCAATGACTACAGAATTCAGTGCTCAAGAAATGCAGCTTCGGTTTAAAAGCCCCATTTCCCTGCAATGCATAGATATAGAAGTATGTACAGTAACTTTTGTAATGCATGATGTAAACTCAGAAGAATCATGTTACATAACACTGGAGCAGGGTAACTATCAAATGCAGAATAAATTATATATATATATATATATATATATATATATATATATATATATTACTTATTTTATTTTTATGAGTCACAAAATACCTCTTTCTCAGAGCCAAATCGGAGAAACCTTAAATAAAATGTTGGTGACTTTTTTTTTTTAAAGTAGAGCTTGGTATATATGATTTCTTTCATAATTTCTTCCACCTCTGCTTTTTCTCTACCTCTGAGAATTGTCTTGTGCTGAGTCAGACCATCAGTTCATTTCGCCCAGTACTTCCTATTCTGATTAGCAGTACCCTCAGGAGAATTTTCCCACCCAGACTATCCTATGTTGAGGGCTGAATCTGGAGATTTTCCATATGCAAAGAAGCACTGTGATGAGCCATACCCCATCTCTGCCTTTGCCTTCCATTCAATTCTCATTTAAACAAATAGCTATTGCAACAGAGGTAGCCAACAGAAGCTCATTTTTCACAATTGTTTCCCAGTATGAACATGAGTAGTTACAAGTGTTTGGCAAAAGGTCCTTATTTTAAAAGAGGTATATGCAAATATTGCCATGTACTCCTTGAAGCATAGCAGAATCTCTGCTCCCTTGCTGTTTTGTTGGGTGCTGCAAAAACAACAGTGAAAAGGCAGAGGCATTCTGTTGTATAACCCTTGGAGCCTCATTTGCATCTATGCATCTACGGGGTGTGAGGGAAAGAGCTTTTTATGGTGTATGTACCATAAAATGTACAGTATGTATGGAAAGTGGAAGGCAAAAGGAAGAGGGGCCAACCAAGGGCAAGATGGATGGATGGATGGATGGATGATATTCTGGAGGTGACGGACTCGACCGTGGGGGAGCTGGGGATGGCGATGGCTGACAGGAAGCTCTGGCGTGGGCTGGTCCATGAAGTCACGAAGAGTCGGAAGCGACTGAACGAATAAACAACAAACCACCATAATAAGATTGTTAGCAGCATATAACCTGTTATATCCTCAATCAATCAATCAATCAATCAATATTAAAGCACAGATAAAAATCATTTAAAACTCAAATGTCTGGGTAAATAAAAACATTTTTTTGCAGAAGACTATGTAACATATGTAACAACTGCAATTATCAGAGCTTTGTGCCAGAAAAATTTGGGAAACCAACACATGGCCACATAACTGGAAACAATCAGTGTTTATTCCATTGCCAAAAAAGGGGGATTCAAAGGAGTGTTCTAACTACTGCACTGTTGCTCTCATATCTCACGCTAGCAAGATTCTACTGAAAATCATACAACAACGCCTGGCTCCAATCATTGAAAGGGAACTGCCAGATGTCCAAGCTGGTTTCCGACGGGGCTGTGGCACCCGTGATCACATTGCAAACGTTCGATGGATAATGGAAAAATGTCGCGAATATCAAAAGAATATTTATATGTGCTTCATCGACTACAGGAAAGCTTTTGATTGTGTTGACCATGACAATCTATGGAGAGCCCTAGCAGACCTTGGGGTGCCACTACATTTAGTGAAGTTGATGAAGTCACTATATGTAAATCAGGAAGCCACTGTACGAACTCAATATGGTGACACTGATTGTTTCAAGATCGAGAAAGGTGTACGACAAGGTTGCATCCTGTCACCTTTCTTATTCAACTTGTACGCCGAAGTGATCATCAGGAAACTGGAGCTAGATGAATTAGAAATTGGGGTAAAAATTGGTGGAAGAAACATCAATAACCTTAGATACGTGGATGATACAACCCTCGTCTCAGAAACCCAGGAAGGCCTAAAGCACCTAATCATGAGACTCAAAGAAGAAAGTGAGAAGTTTGGCCTCTTTCTGAATATCAAAAAGACCAAACTCATGACAACTGCAAAGAACGGAAACATCAAAATAGTAATTGATGGAGATGAGGTGGAATGCGTGGAAGAATTCACCTTTTTAGGATCAGTGGTCAATCAAAATGGCAAATGTAGCCAAGAAATTAAATGCCGAATCATGCTGGGTCATACCGAAATGATGTGTATGAATCAAATTTGGAAAAGCAAGGATGTCAGTTTGACGACTAAGTGTAGACTAGTCCGCACTATCGTATTCCCCATTAACTACTTATGGCTGTGAAAGTTGGACGATTAAAAAGTTGGATAGAAGGAAAATTGATTCTTTTGAACTATGGTGTTGGAGGAGGCTCTTGCAAATCCCTTGGACTGCAAAGATAACGAATAAAGAAGTGTTGAAGTGCATAAAACCGGACATGTCACTAGAAGGAAAAATAACAAAAGTTAGACTTAGTTCCTTCGGTCATGTCATGAGATCAACATCGTTGGAGAAAGACGTTGTGCTTGGAACGGTCAGTGGCAAAAGACGACGAGGATGCCAAAGAACGTGCTGGTTGGATGTAAACAAAGCAGACACAGGCCAAAATTTAAAGCAACTGAAAGAAGCTGTACAAGATCAGAAATCATGGAGAGAGCTGGCTTATGGAATCGCCAAGGGTCAGATACGACTGAATGGATAATTCAATTCATGTAACATAGACATGAATGGGCCCCTTTGGGGAAGGTATTTCTCAGTTGGACATAGGAAGGTACTCTCCTCTGCTCCTTTAAATAAGAAATCTCTAATAAAGCAAGCATCTGGGGCAGGGTCCCTTCAAGTTACTGACAGTAGAAAGGGAACTCAGTGTACTACACACACTTTATTATTATATTCATGTTTTCCACTTTACCCTTCTTTCAGTTTCCCTGATCCTAGTGCAGCACTCTTAATTTTGTTACATAACATAACAACACAGTAGTTCTCCTCACAGCAAACATTTTGACCATTGCTGATTGCTCATCCGATGTAGTTCCTCTGTTGAGCATTACTTACAGGGGAATGGAGAAAAATCTTTGAAGAGCCAGAGTCATATAAATTGATGAGCTGATTGCATGTTGCCTTTTAGATATACGGCTCATTAGATGACATAAGCATTTATATAACTAAATAGTTTGCAATGTGTTTAGGTCCCTTCTTCTTTGCTCCTTTTCCATTCATGGATATAAACTGCCAAAGGCATAATCTTGCAAGGGCTAGTCTTTTCTTTGGTACCCCATCAAAAGTTAATGTGTTTCATAATGGCAAAAGCAATCTTTGAGTACACAAGTGCTGGGTTCAAATGCTGTAATGCAGTGTGGAAGAGTTGTCTCCTCCAGCATAAAATAAGAATAAGCAACTGCTGAGAAGGGTGGATTAAGTGGGTGGTGCAAGCCAAAGGCAATTCTTAGGAGTTTTGTTTTTCCCCTCAAGGCATTAGAAAGCCCAGATAGCTTGGAACCTACTGCCTCATCCACCAATTCATTCTCCTGAAGAAGCATTTTGGATGCAATGCTGATATTATATACGTAGCCTTCCAGTTTGGGAACTTGGGCCACTAAGTTAAATATAAATTAAATCTACATTGAGGGCAGTGAGGACATTGTTTTCCCCACTGGATGTCTCCCTGATTTGAGACCTAATGAAAGCTACATCCCAATCTTTCCC
Source organism: Charina bottae (assembly GCA_023362775.1). Taxonomy (NCBI): domain Eukaryota; kingdom Metazoa; phylum Chordata; class Lepidosauria; order Squamata; family Charinaidae; genus Charina; species Charina bottae. The sequence continues at coordinate 203,539,378 of JALMGJ010000001.1, forward strand.
ATTTTCAGCTGCACGACAAAAACGAATAACTATTCCTCAGTAATAAAGCACAGAAGCTAATTAGAACTGTTACAGTGTATTATGTGTACAATTATACATGACGCTCATCAGTTTAGTTGGAGATTTACATACTGTAGTTGACTGGTAGAATGAAGAAACAAGGGAATGAATGGATGAATCTGTGGGTGCTGCATATGTGTGGTGGCTTCTGCAGGCGATGAACAGTGGATGTGAGTGCAAGTGCTATTATCTATATTTAGAGTAATATTAGCTGTACCCAACTGATACGTGCTATTCACCTATTCCTGTGGCTTCTTCAAGTGCCTGATATCCTCTTGAGAATGATGATGGGTAGTACTCATTCTACAAAAAAAAGAGATGTAATCTAAAACAAATCTAATGTTTTAATTGTCAAAACTGCTGTGGATCCATTTCTGATTGTAGCAATTATTCTTCAGGAAGGGATATAACCACCTTGCTCCCCAGTGCTATTTTTTTAGCCTAATTGCACATATCCATACCAGTGCAATTTGTTTTAGTGTTTAATTTTAATTTTTTTGTTTAATTTTAGCAGGAAAGATGCAGATTGTTGTATGCTGCCTATATTTTTCCACCTAGTCGGGCTAATAGTAGCTTTTGAGACATTGGATTAAGTCATGCTCAAGATTAACTAGGATTCTGTGGACACCGTGTATAATATTCCTCATATACTTTCTGTCATATACAGTATATTCATGAAGATCAAAATGAAAGATTTTAGACCCTAAAGGAGAGAGTTTTTGACAAATCTAAGCACTCTCCATCCCCCCTCTCAGCACATTTAACCAGTGAGCCTGCTCAACACTGATAATAGGAACTTCTGATGGGCTTTCAACCTATGAATATATGTTTATGAATGAGTTCATCTATCTTCAGTAGGAGAAACATGTCATAGCTCATAATGTACAAGATGTGTGTGTGGAGTGGGTGCATGAGCAGATGGTGAATGTTGAAGGAAAGGTAAATTACAGTTAGCCACCAAACTGAGAACTAAAGAGCTTGCTAGTTTGTTCACGGATGCGTGTGTCTGATGTATGAGTGAGGAAATATAGGTTGTATTTAAATTCCTTCAGCTTCATGTTTCCAAAATATTTGAACAAGTAGCCTCCAGAACAATAGAGAAATCTGAAAAATAAACTTTTGGGATAGGGTAAAGTTAAGCAAGTAAAAATAACTTTGTATGGGCAAAGAATAATTAAAAGCAAAGGTGGACAAAATTGCTGTACCCTTAAAAAAGTAATAGAAAAAAAAGAAGTTTGAAAGGTACAAGTTGTCATATAGTGATAAGATATATTCAAAATAAATGAAGTTTGTCATATTTTAAATCTGATTATCCAATGGGAAAAAAATCAGTCCAAGTGAAGTGCTCCAAGTGGGAGGATGCACATACGTATACAGTATGAATCCTAGCACAACTGCAGTACTTACAAGTCGGCTCCAGATTGGGATAACCCAAGTGGTTCTGAATGGCCTCCCATAAATCATAGTCTTCAAAGTTGAGAGCAAACTCCTCAAAGTCATCATAATCAAATGAATTATGGGCACAGACAGCTATCTCTATTTCCGGTCTGTCTCCTACTCCAGTGTCCTTTACTGTCTCCTTTCTGTTTGGCGTGGCCATTGCTATGTTCTTTAGAAGATGAAAAGTCTTGTGTATGTGGCAAAAAGTAGGATTTAGGTAGGAGATGAGTTCCTCTTCTCTGAAATTTTTCAGATAGCACAACATCCAGTGCCCAGGAATTTTTGGATAGAATTTGATAAAAAAAAATACTACCACTGACCATCTAGTGAAAAAACTAGCACAGAGATTGTGTCTGCTTGTTTAGAATCCAAGGGGGACTATATCCTTGCATACTGCCGAAGCCAGCAGGGGGGTTCTGTAGGAGATCCAGTACATGATGTGCTGCTGTGCTGTTTTTCCTTTGTGACCCAGCCTACTGTGCCCCTTCACATGCTTTCGGTGTCTCCATCTACTGAGGCTTGGAAAGTAGCCTATTGACAGCTTTGTGTCCTGAGGCTCAAAACTGAATTTCCATGACGTCCCTTCTCTGTTTTTGCATTGAGAGAATGAGAGAACTAGCATGCTCAGCTTTCGGGGATGGGGAGGGAAGGCATAGAACATAGCAGTAGATAGATATAATCTCAGTCCCGGACACCCTGAAACTTTGTAGGATTTGAGACCATGAAAGACCCTGCATTAGATGCAGATTCCTACTCAAATGTGGCCACTCCCTCCAGAAATTGAAACACATCGTTCTCTCAGAGCACAGAAGGTGAAGATAACTTTATGTTAAGAAGGAGAAAGCAAAATCCTAAAGGTTCAGCAAAGAAGATGCTGGGTTAGCCCTAGCATCTGAGAATGAAATATCATCCAGTAAATTATGGGTGAGTGGTAGCACAGGATATAAAGAGAATAAAACTGAGCTCTCAGGTAACAGAAGACCATACTGGATTGCAGATTGCCTGGTCAAATTTGGAAAGCAAGATAAGTATTTGAGGATTTTCTCTCCAGCAAAGTAAGGCCTCATTATAATAGATTTTAAGTACAGTGATTTATAATATCTTGTAGGATTTACAACATTTTGTAGGATCCTCAGAGCCTAAACAATTTGTCAAAATATTTCACCAGTCTTGCTCCTTCCTTCCTTCCTTCCTTCCTTCCTTCCTTCCTTCCTTCCTTCCTTCCTTCCTTCCTTCCTTCCACACACATCACATGTGAGATTGCTAACATAACAAGAAAAATCTCCTGCATACTCCTAAAAAACAGAATTTATATTCATGTTGCAGATTTTAGACATGATTGATTAAAGCCTCACAAGTCAAAATATCCTATAACTTCAAATTATGAATCTTCATCTTATTCTAGACTCCTGTATATTATAGCTAGCTTAGTCCTAAAATGACATTATTTCTGGGAATTGAAAGCATAGTTGATAATATTTCAAAACAAATGTATTGCTTACTATATTTCAGATGAATGTTTTCACTGAAATACATGCAAGTCAGAATTGTTTAAACTAACTTCAGAGAGCAAAGTAAACAGCTGGAAACTAAGGAATCACTTAGGTTTTTTATCTTAATAAAAAGGACGATCAGAGGAAACACAAATAGAATTTTACAAAATCGTGACTTGTGCACACAGAGAAATTAATAACAGTTATTCTCAATCTACATTCCTTTATACATTTACTTAGAAGTTAAATATCAGTGAACCCAGAAGGATATTTGTGAATAAGATGAATAGAATTGGGCCATGAGCTACCTAATACAAAACAAAAACAAACCAGAATTATATTATGTTGCATGGCCATTAATATAATGGCTATGCTGTGATATCCAAAAACACAATCTCTTTCAGACCACAAATATACCAAAGTATATCAAATGACTATCCTGAGCATTAAAAGTCTACATACATCATTCTGTCCCTCTCGTTAAAACTATTACACAATCCAGCTGCTTGTTTCTAATGGAACAGTATACTGTAGCTACTCTGATGTTTTTATGGACCTCCCATATTCACTCAGTGCTGCACTAAAGGCAAATCCCAGCAGACAGGCACTGCAACCACCACCACCACCACCTCCACCGCCACCGCTAGGGACAGAGTCAAGGACCAAAGCTGAATCTCACTTTTCATATCATCAAGGTCAGCAGAAGCCAGCATCTGAGCTTCAGCTTCATCAGTGGGGATTCGCTGGTATGTGGCATTCTCTACAGCAGTCATGCTGCCGATGCACACTCTCTCCTTCAGGTCATAGTTTGACCGCTGCCCACTTGGCACCTGACTCCATGGTCTGCGCTTATCCCATCCCCGAGACATATTATCTCTGTATTCAGGAAAGCTGTGGAGGCAAGAAAGAGCACAATGATGGCACAGAAACAATAACTGAAAGTGAGAACTTATTCCTAGTAGGCAGAATGTACTTCCAGAGTTAGGAAATTGGAACAAGACTAAAGAGTTGCTTTGACTTCTCTTTTAACCTGAATCAGATGTAAGCAATTTTTATTCTGTCAAGGGTTGCGTTCTGTCAAGTGTAACATTTGGAGGGCAATGTGCCAATTCCACTTGCAATAAAGCAAGTGGTAAAGTGGTGCCAGAAACCCAATTGGGTGGTCTAACCCACTCTCTGTTTCTGACAACTTTTTTCTCTTTCCCTCCCACTTTCTCTTTCTGACACCTTCTTTTCTCTCTCTCTGAATAGCAGCCAGCCAAGAAAATAATAGATTAGTTCAGTCCAGTGGTGTGAACTAAGTGTTTGTAGAGGTCTGTAGCTTGAATCATGTCAACTGGATTTCTATTTTCTCAGTGGAAACATTTCGCTCCTTATCCAAGGAGCTTCTTCAGACTGAAGAAGCTCCTTGGATAAGGAGCGAAACGTTTCCACTGAGAAAATAGAAATCCAGTTGACATGATTCAAGCTACAGACAATTCCACCTGGATGACTGAGAACCTTCATAGACATGTTTGTAGAGGGTTTTTGAAATCAGGTTGAGGACTATAAAAGTCTTAGGTTGTGGATTGCCTACCTCTGTCCTAGAGAATTCTTCAGCTAAAGGACAAGTTGCAGGTTTCTAAATGGTTTTAGCCGAAGTACAATATTTCCTAACTGAAAAGATGAATCTTGAAAAGCTCTTTCTCTCTTCAGTTGATAGATCTTGTTAGTTTGGCAGCTATGACATCCTTAAGGTTCTGTTCTAGAAATCATATATTCCTCACTGTTTAAGTTTGCAAGTAAATATTTTGAACCAAAGACTCCCTGAGTAACCTGAGTATATATGTAATGGACACCTCTAGCAATGCAAGCTTCTAGAGATTTCTGCTAGATCAGAATGCATATACACATATATATATTTTTGCCTTAGAGTCAGTGTAGACTCCTGGCAATGGCCTGGACAAGTCCCTGCAGTTTTCTTTGCAAGATTTCAGAAGTGCCTTGCCACTGTCTCCTTCCTAGGGCTGAGAGTGTGTGACTGGCCCAAGGTCACCCAGCTGGCTTCATGCCTAAGGCGGGACTAGAACTCATGGTCTCCCAGTTCCTAGCCTGATGCTTTAACCACTACACCAAACTGGCTCTCTACACACAATTTACCTGTAAACTAATCCCTCCCACCTATAATAAGAAAGCCTAGAGGGCCAGGTGGGTATATTCCTGAGAAAAAAACAAGTTTCCTTGAGGTTAAATAGCCATGGAGGAGTTTGCTGGAGGCTTGTTTTTTTAATCTCCCCGGGAGAAGCAATTGACTGTTGGGAAGGAAAGGATGGAATTTAAGCACACTTGAGGTTGTGCTGTTGCATCTCGCAGGATCCAGAAAACAATATAACATAGCCCAGACTTCTAGATAACCTAGAAGTAATCAGAGTTATATTAGGATTGATTTTATTTTACATGTGCTCAAGGCAAGTTGCCCAGTTTTCTTCCAAAACTAGCTTTTCTCTGAGGCTTCATTTTCTTACGGATGGGCCTACCCATTGTTCCTTTGTTTACACCTGCTTTTTTGAATCCTAATCCTTTTCTTGAAGCCTAATACCTACATATGCTTTTGTAGTTGTGTATCTTAATACACTCTAAATAAACTGTTTTGAACAAATATATTAATATTAGTTTGTGTCTTGTGGAGTTGGAATCTGGTAATATGCCTTGGAAGGTCAAGACCTCTGCAGATCAACTACCAAGATACTAGACTTTCTTTTGGCCTTCTTCCTACCATCCTGGTTGGAGGGGGAAAATAAGTTCATACTGTTCTATGCTGGCTACATTACACTATTTCCTCAATAACAAAAGAATATGCACTTTTCTTTACACATTCTAGAATGGAAGATACATATTAAAATTAAACCTGGATGAGTTCTGTCTCAAATTAAACTTATCCCATCTGTACTTCCAAAGTGAACTCTTGAACCTGAACTGGAAAGGCATCCCACTACTTTGTCCTGCATGCCTACAACCTATATGAATTCCAAAACATAGAAAAGGTCATCCCATCTTACCTACTGGAAAAGGTAGGCCCTTTCTCTGGCAGCAGGCTGGAGAAACATGGGATTGGGGAGAGGTGACTGTAGTCTTCTGCCACATGAAATGACAAAGTGCGTTGGGTGCCATGAGCTTCCTCCTCTTCTTCCTCAGCCTCCTCAGTCCCAATGGTAAACTGAAAGAAGCAATGCAAAGAGTCAAACTAACACAACATCCAGGAAAGTAACTTTCCTATTGCTTTGGTTAAAGCTGAGAAAAACAAGGGCAATGATCCCATTTTTTTTCTGTCTGCTTTTTATCAACCAACAGTTTCATACTTACATTGAGCTATAGAGACCTCTACCTTTGACAAATGGGGCATACACATACCATGCACACAATGGCTGATACTTCTTGGCATATGGGATTCGGGAACTCTTTCAACCTTCATTCCACCATACCTAATTCTTGTGCATGAACCTCCAAGCCCATAACTCCTCTTGCAGTGTGGATTGGAAGCCTCTCACCTCAACACTTCTTTCAGTCAGTCCTGCTGTTAATGTGCCAAAAGACCTCTCTTTGGGAGAGGATTCAGTGTCAGACTCTGCTGAGATTTCCTTCTCTAGAACTTCTTCCCCTTCAGATTCTGCTTCTTCTTCCTCCTCTTCTTCTTCTTCCTCCTGGATGGTTGGAGTGACTTTGGAGGGAGGCATAGACATCTTCCTTGCCTTTCTCTTTTTTTTCTTTTTCCTATTAGAGTGGAGATGCCTCTTCTGGGTCTTGGGGGGTGGAGGCAGATGGGTGGACAGGGGGTGATGGATGTGGTGGGATGTTTGGCGATGGACTGTGGAAAAGAAACAGGGGAAGGGATTGTATTCTGGAGAGAGAAGAAAAAGCTTCCTACAAAGCTTAAAGGACAAAGGGAAAAGGAGAAGAGAGAGACAGGAAATATATCCATCTAGTAAGAAATTAAGTTCTTCTTGTCCCTACTGGGATTTCAATAGTACCACTAGAAAAATATGTATCGATTACAATATACTAGAATAATATGTATTTATTTATATTGCATTTTTCAACCAGTAAGGCTGAAAGAGTAGCTTATATATTGATTGACTGATTGATCAGTAATAAAAAGACATTTATATATACATATAATTTATTATTGAGAGCTTTTGCACCAAAGTCAAATTCCTTGTATGTTTAGTCATACTTGGCCAATAAAGTATTCTATTCTATTCTATTCTATTCTATTCTATTCTATTCTATTCTATTCTATTCTATTCTATTCTATTCTATTCTATTCTATTCTATTCTACTGTTCTCAAACTTGCATAAAAATATATTCTCCAGCAATATTAATGTACTAGCAAATGAACTTGGTTTTAAACTTTCTGAAATAAGTTTAGCAAATCCTAATATCTCAAAGCTGCACATTGTATTAGGTATTTTCCTCAAATCCAATCTTCAACTTGAAGTTATTGAAAGATAAAATGTCCATATTTCTCCTTAATACAATGGTTGGGGGAGGGATCTTACAAGTGAATTTGCTATTCGGCAGTTGATTATATAGGCAATATAATATATTTATTATGGAAAATAATTTGAACATAAAATCAACTGTTCACTTTGTTTTGATTCAATATTTAAATCAAATAAATCTTTGAGTTAGTCTTTCCCATACTGATAAGTCTTCACATGTAAATATAAAAAACTGATAATCTTATTAATGTAACATATCAGCTGGAGATTATACAGTCCTATAATCTAGAAACCATTGCATTGGAAAGCTTGCTGTGTCTTTAACATATGTCAACCATTAAATACTCCTAAATCTATTTTTCATTCTAAGATTTACGGTAAGCCATGTCACTCAAATCAAGAGTTTGGAACAGAAAACATGGACGGCCTTACCAGTACATGACTCTAGATGGCAGTCTACACTTTTGCTAAAGTAAAGATGAATATGTAGAAAATATGTAACAATGTTATGTAAAGAAACAGACAAAATTTGAGGGAATAAATAAATAAATAAATCCAGGAGCAGCAGTAGAGTTTTCAGACAGAATTATTTTCGTGCTATTAATAAAAAGATATTGTGCAGCTATTCCAGCTTTTTCTTCTTAACACATTTTTATGAATACTGTATAAAGAAGTGGCAGTAGGAAAACAGGGAGGGAGCTACAAGTGGAAAGTGTTATCATCTGGAACCTCGAAGAATTCTATGAATGGGACAGGAATCTAGAACTTGCTTGGGTGACAAAAAAAGGATTTCAGAGAACATTTCATTGGACAACTCATTTCTGTGAGTTAGCAGCAGCTAATGGGACCAAGCCCCTTCATGGATCACTGCCTTGTCGTGGCGAAGGGGCTTGCGTAACTCAATGAAGTCAGGTCAAGAAGAACAGGTCATGATGGAGAGTTCTGACAAAACGTGGTCCACTGGAGGAGGAAATGGCAAACCACTCCAGTATCCTTGCCAAGAAAACCCATGGACAGTATCAAAAGGCTAAAAGATATGACGCCGGAAGATGAGCCCCTCAGGTCGGAAGGTGTCCAAAATGCTACTGGGGAAGAGCGGAGGGCAATTCCGAGTAGCTCCAGAAAGTGTGAAACGGCTGGGCCAAAGCCGAAAGGACGCTCAGTTATGGATGTGTCTGGAAGTGGAAGGAAAGTCCGATGCTGTAAAGAACAATATTGCATAGGAACCTGGAATGTAAGAACTATGAATCAAGGTAAGCTGGATGTGGTCAAACATGAGATGACAAGATTGAACATCGACATCTTGGGAATCAGCGAACTAAAATGGACAGGAATGGGCGAATTTAATTCAGGAGACCATTATATATACTACTGTGGGCAAGAATCCCTTAGAAGAAATGGAGTAGCTCTCATAGTCAATAAAAGAGTGGGAAAGGCAGTACTGGGGTACAACCTCAAAAACGACAGAATGCTTTCAGTTCGAATCCAAGGCAAACCATTCAACATCACAGTGATCCAAGTCTATGCCCCAACCACTGATGCCAAAGAAGCTGAAGTTGACCGGTTCTATGAAGACCTACAACACCTTCTAGAACTAACACCAAAAAAAGATGTCCTTTTCATCATAGGGGACTGGAATGCTAAGGTAGGAAGTCAAAAAATAACCGGAATAACAGGCAAGTTCGGCCTCGGAGTACAAAATGAAGCAGGGCAAAGGCTAATAGAGTTTTGTCAAGAGAACACGCTGGTCATAGCAAACACTCTTTTCCAACAACACAAGAGACGACTCTACACATGGACATCACCAGATGGTCAATACCGAAATCAGATTGATTATATACTTTGCAGCCAAAGATGGAGAAGCTCTATACAATCAGCAAAAACAAGACCTGGAGCTGACTGTGGCTCAGATCATGAGCTTCTTATTGCAAAATTTAGGCTTAAATTGAAGAATGTAGAGAAAACCACTAGACCAATCAGGTATGACCTAAATCATATCCCTTATGAATATACAGTGGAAGTGAGGAATAGATTTAAAGGATTAGATCTGGTAGACAGAGTGCCTGAAGAACTATGGATGGAGGTTCGTAACATTGTACAGGAGGCAGCAACTAAAACCATCCCAAAGAAAAAGAAATGCAAGAAAGCAAAGTGGCTGACTGATGAGGCTTTACAAATAGCTGAGGAAAAAAGGGAAGCAAAAGGCAAGGGAGAAAGGGAAAGATATAAACAACTGAATGCAGAATTCCAGAGAATAGCAAGGAGAGATAAGAAGGCCTTCTTAAATGAACAATGCAAAGAAATCGAGGAAAACAATAGAATGGGGAAGACTAGAGATCTCTTCAAGAAAATCGGAGATATCAAGGGAACGTTTTGTGCAAAGATGGGCATGATAAAGGACAAAAAAGGCAGGGACCTAACAGAAGCAGAAGAGATTAAGAAGAGGTGGCAAGAATACACAGAAGAACTATACAAGAAAGATCTTAATATCCCTGATAAATACGATGGTGTGGTCACTGACCTTGAGCCGGACATCCTAGAGAGTGAAGTCAAGTGGGCCTTAGGAAGCATTACTAACAACAAAGCTAGCAGAGAAGACAGTATCCCAGCTGAGCTATTTAAAATCCTAAAAGATGATGCTGTTAAAGTGCTGCACTCAATATGCCAACAAATTTGGAAAACTCAACAGTGGCCACAGGATTGGAAAAGGTCAGTTTACGTTCCAATTCCAAAGAAAGGCAATGCCAAAGAATGTTCAAACTACCGTACAATTGCACTCATTTCACATGCCAGCAAGGTTATGCTCAAAATCCTACAAGCTAGGCTTCAGCAGCATGTGAACCGAGAACTACCAGAAGTGCAAGCTGGGTTTCGAAGAGGCAGAGGAACTAGAGATCAGATTGCCAACATTCGCTGGATCATGGAAAAAGCAAGAGAGTTCCAGAAAAACATCTACTTCTGCTTCATTGACTACGCTAAAGCCTTTGATTGTGTGGATCACAACAAACTGTGGCAAAGTCTTAAAGAGATTTTAAAAGTACCAGACCACCTTACCTGTCTCCTGAGAAACCTGTATGTGGGTCAAGAAGCAACAGTTAGAACCGGACATGGAACAACCGACTGGTTCAAAATTGGGAAAGGAGTACGACAAGGCTGTATATTATCACCCTGCTTATTTAACTTATATGCAGAGTACATCATGAGAAATGCCGGGCTGGATGAATCACAAGCCGGAGTTAAGATTGCCGGGAAAAATATCAACAACCTCAGATATGCAGACGATACCACCCTAATGGCAGAAAGTGAAGAGGAACTAAAGAGCCTCTTGATGAGGGTGAAAGAGGAGAGTGCAAAAGCTGGCTTGAAACTCAACATTAAAAAAACCCAGATCATGGCATCTGGTCCCATCACTTCCTGGCAAATAGAAGGGGAAGAAATGGAAGCAGTGACAGATTTCATTTTCTTGGGCTCCAAGATCACCGCAGACGGTGACTGCAGCCATGAAATTAAAAGACGCTTGCTCCTTGGAAGGAAAGCTATGGCAAACCTAGACAGCATATTAAAAAGCAGAGACATCACCTTGCCGACAAAGGTCCGTATAGTTAAAGCTATGGTTTTTCCAGTAGTAATGTATGGCTGTGAGAGTTGGACCATAAGGAAGGCTGAGCGCCGAAGAATTGATGCTTTCGAGCTGTGGTGCTGGAGAAGACTCTTGAGAGTCCCTTGGACTGCAAGGAGGTCAAACCAGTCAATCCTGAAGGAAATCAACCCTGACTGCTCATTGGAAGGACAGATGCTGAAGCTGAAACTCAAATACTTTGGCCACCTAATGAGAAGAGAGGACTCACTGGAAAAGACCCTGATGCTGGGAAAGACTGAGGGCAAAAGGAGAAGGGGACGGCAGAGGATGAGATGGTTAGATAGCATCACCGATGTAATGAACATGAATTTGAGTAAACTCCGAGAGACAGTGGAGGACAGGAAGGCCTGGCGTGCTATGGTCCATGAGGTCACGAAGAGTCGGACACGACTGAACGACTGAACAACAACAACAATGGGACCAAGTAACTACTAATATGCAGAGGAGGCAAAGTGGTCTGGGTAAGGAATCTCACATACTGTTTCACCCTACTACCCTACTAGTTTCACCCTACTACCCAATGGTCTCACTTCCTAAGCTAGGAAGAATAGTCTTATAAGAAAGGCAGGAGTCCTCCCAGCTTGTTCTGCGGGAATTCAACATATATGTGTAAGTTACCTTGAGGGATGGTTCACAAGTTCATGACTCATTTAGCAGGGCACATAGTATATCTAATCTGTACTGGATGGAATGGTGGTGGTTTGAGAAGAAACTTTCTACAAGTCTGTTATCATGGACACATCAGTACCTGACAAGTATCTGCAGGGATAACGAATTGAATAATCTTGCTTGCCCTGAGAAAGTGATGTTCAATTGGACTGGCTTTATCTAAATTCTGCTCTATTTTTTAACCAATGTTCCTCTTATTATTGTTCAATTTGTTTCATTGCCACACTCCCTTGAAAACCAAGGGCTCATTTGACCTTATCTAGCAGGAGAGGCTACCTGGATATGATCATGTCAACCTTAAGTGCCAATTTTCCCACAATTATGTAATTGCATATTTAATGGACATTTGTAGATAATGGAGACATTTCCTACCAATAAGCATGTAAAAAGGAGGTTTTATTGTATTTGCAAGGAATGTATTCAAAGACACCATGGAACAATTAAAATTAAATGAGGCAGAGAAAGTGCAGAGTGAGGTTGATGAAAATTATAAAAAATGTTTTAGAAGTGGGTATAGAGAGCTAGAGTGAATAGAATTAAAAATAAAAGTGATCAAATTATTTGGGAGGAAACTGAAGTGAGGAAATGCTACAAGAAGTATTTTACACTGGGAATGCCAGTGATATGTCAAGGAGTGAAACTGAAACAAATGCTAATAAATGTTTCAATCTTTCAATGTTTCACACCAAGAAATGCTGTGGCAGTGTTGAAACATGTTAAATGCGTAGATGGTATAACTGGAGAAATGTTAAATATGGATGTGGTTTGCTTGTGAATAGCTGTGTGACTCTGTTTAATGTGTGTGAAGACTGCGTTTGTGCCTGTTGATGGAAGAATGACATTATTGTTCCCCTATAATATATACAGGGAAAGATAGGAAAAGGGAATGCTTAAACTAAAGGGGGACTCATTTGTTATGTGTGCCTGGGAAGGTGTTAGGCAGAATTATGATTAAAAGGGTATAAAAGGTGATAATGAGCAAAATTTGAGAAATAATATGTGGCTTTATGCTGGGCAGAGGGAATGAAGACCAGGTATTTGCACTTTAGCAGGACACTGAGAAATATATTAATATAAGGAAGAATGCTTAATGCTTGTTGATTTACAGAAAGTATATATTAAAATGATTTGGCTTGATTTATGGAATGTTTTGCAAGAATATAGGATTGAAGATTGGTTGCGGAAAGTGATAAGAGCTATATATAATGGAAGTAAAGTATGCTTGAGAATAAATGTTTCTGACATCTCTAATGACGAGGACTGGAAAAGGTTAATCCAAATCACATATCTTTCTGAGCTCGGATCAGTAAAGTCTATTAGGAAAAATGATAAAGTAAAAACACAAGAATTCCAACGAGCATTTTACTATTAAACCTCTATATAGGCAATTCAGAGCAGCCAGCTTCTTATTTTCTTTCTTGTGCTCTTTCAATATAAGGAAAAATAAGTTTGTTTCTTTTGAGAAGGAGGGGAGGCTGCACCTAGAGATAGTTCTGGAAACAGCTGTTAGTGTCCTTATCATTATAGGAATCAGCTTTCTCAACATGGAATACATAGTGAATGGCACAACAGTGAGCAAGGAGAATGGCAAGGATGTGTAATGTCCCCCCATTTGTTTAATGCATTTATGGATAAATTTACAAGGAGTGCTTGTGGTGATTGTACATGTGTGTTAGTTGTGGGTATGAATTTATGTGGTCTTTTGTAACTGATGATGCCATGTTGTTGGCTGTAAATGCAAATGATTTGCAGTGAATGTTAGATTGACTAAATCAGGGCTTTCCAAAGTTTTCCCGTGGCGACACACCAACCGCCGTTGGTGTGTCGCCGCGGGAAAACCCGGAAGTGCCGCCGTTGCGGCAGCGCGCAAAAACCCGGAAGCGCTGCTGCCGCTTTTGGTTTTTGCACACCGCCGTTGGTGTGTCGCCGCGGGAAAACCCGGAAGCGCTGATGATGATCAGCACTTCCGGGTTGTGTGGCGACACACCAGACTGTGTGTGGCGACACACTTTTGTGTTGCGACACAGTTTGGAAAGCTCTGGACTAAATGATACAACAACAAGGAGAATGGATCTGAAAATTACTATATTAAAGAGCAAGATAGTTGGGTTTGACAGGAAAAACTTAGTGAACAATTGCAATTTACACATGGAGAAAAGTTGAGAAACTATCTATGTTTGATAAAATGCTTCCTAAAGTTGGGAAATTGAGAGTGACATGTTATGACATGCAAATGTATTAGTATCTGATCTGCTGTGATGAACGAATGTTGAAAGAAGCAAAAATGGCTGTGAGTAACAGCATGTTTCTTTCCATTTTGTTTGGATAGAACTCTTCTATTTTTCTTTTGTTTGGAAGTAAAAGTTGGATAATCAGCTGAAACATCAAAGTAAGCTGAATTCAGTGGGAATGGAGTATTTTAAAAAGAATGTACAGTAAAACAAGAAGAGATTGCCAAGAATAAATCAGTGATGGATGTAGATTGAATACAAAAATGAGTAATCGTTTCTACAGACGTATGTTGAGGTGGTTTGGACTTAGAGAATGAATGATGATCAAATTGCAAAACAAATATATGTAGGCAAAGTCAATGGGTTGAAAGGGGCATAAAGATGAAGAAAATCGTAGTTGGAGGGAGTCAATTAAATTCTCAAAAATGGAGAGATGTTTAAATGCAATGTATAAAAGAAGCATGTAAGAGTTTCTTCTCTCACTGACTGGAATGACTGCTAACAAAACAGGGAACAGATGTAAGTGACCAGCCTTCACAAAAGAGAGCAGTTTCTAGCTCTCTTAATAGGAAAAGGAAACTAACAAGAGTGTTGCTGTCCTAATTGCTTAAATATAAGTGTCTCATTTGAAAGCAGGGTACTTGCTGGAATTCTTGTGTTGTATCATTAACCTTTCTTCTAATAAATGGAATACATAGTGAATGGCACAACAGTGAGCAAGGAGAATGGCAAGGATGTGTAATGTCCCCCCATTTGTTTAATGCATTTATGGATAAATTTATTATTCAGGGCTTAAATTTATTAATCAGGGCTCTAATAAATGATATTATTGAGATATGGAAAAATATAGTGAATTGTATTGGTATAAAGTCTTTTTCTTATTTCATGACTTCATACAACAGTGGTCCCCAACCTTTCTGTCACCAGGGACTGGTCATGGAAGAAAATTTTTCCACGGACCGGGGGCGGGGTTTGCAGGCGGGAGCCAATTGCGCGTACCAGGGGGCGGGGTTTGTAGGCAGAAGCCAATCGCGCACACCGGGGGGTGGGGTTTGCAGGCGGAAGCCAATCGCACACACCGGGGGGCGGGGTTTGCAGGAGGGAGCTCTGCGGCCGACTTCCTAACATGTTGGGGACCCCTGCTATATAACACTGCATACCGTAAAAGGAAAAAGCATGATTGGTATGCATGTATTTATACCAACTCAGATGTTTTGGTTGATACACATTCAGTGGATGGCCTCTTCTTTTCCATTTATAATTAAACAGTACTAGGGGCCGGTGCTCATCTCCGTTTGTTAGCCAAAGAGCCAGCGTTGTCCGAAGACGCTTCCACGGTCATGTGGCCGCATGACATGCGCGGAACGCTGTTACCTACCCACCGAAGTGGTACCTATTCATCTACTTGCATTTGCATGCTTTCGAATTGCTATAGTTTCAATATGTACATCCAAAAATGTGGCAGCATTCTTGGAAAGATTGGACACACCACATTTGGGCTTGATCCTTCCACATCCTGCCTTATAAAAGCAGCTGAGGGACTGAGTGGATATGAGTGATGATGATTGCATCACTGTGCAAATTTTATTTTTTCATATCTAAAAAAAGTTGGTAGTGAGAATTTTTGTTTAAAAGAGATACACAGACACCATAGCTTCATAAAGATTGTAAAGTGTAAATACTAATTTAAACCATCCTTCAAGGGCTAAGATGTATATGCCAATATTGCACCAGTCTTCTACTAATCCTTGCCAGAGACAATGGAAAAATATAATTTGCTTCCAACTTCTAAGTACCCAAAACAAAGGAAAAATAAGGGGATATTTTATGATACCAAGAAGCCTAGAGTCTTCCATTTGCTATTGTTCATTCTCTTCTGCTTCATGAATACATGCAGCTCCTTGTAAGTATTTATTTTAAAATATTAAGTTGTTGAATAGTCAAGGAACATGAGAAGGCTGAAAGAAAGGATGCAAAATACTAAATAAATTTACATTACAATACAAAGAGTAATGAAGTGCTTTCTGTGCAAAATGGTGTGATAAAAATAACTAGCTTAGTTAGACTTACAATATTCACTTTATTTGGAATTCCGCATGGGAGACTTTCCTTTCTGTTTTGTCCTTTCCCAAACAAACCCTTTTTCAAATCCAGATTTGGCTATATGGTTTTAAATGGAAAGTCTTATTAAAACCTTTATCATGTGTAAGACTGCAGAAAGGTATCTATAATTTGTGTTCACAGGATCTTCCCAAGGTTTTGTTAAGTGTTGTATTTCTGGGCTTTGGTTAGGACGATCCAAGTACCTCCTCTTCTATTATTTCTGGAGTTTGGCTGAAAAGAGAAGTCCTTGGCAGAAAGCTAAAAACATCCCATTTGAACAGAGTTAGGTGTGTCAGAAGATTCAGTCTGATTGGTGGCAGCCTACTGAAATTATTTCTGGGGACTCCCTGGAAGAAGGAGTACTATGCACACACATTGAGGAGCTCCTGGGGGAAAGACAGAATATAAATCTTAAAAGAAAAAAAAATTGGGGGGTCTGCTTAGGGCAGTGTTTCTCAACCTTGGCAACTTCAAGATGTGTGGACTGCAACTCCCAGAATTCCCCAGCCAGCATGCTGGCTGGGTAATTCTGGGAGTTTCAGTCCACACATCTTGAAGTTGCTAAAGTTGAGAAACACTGGCTTAAGGGATTCAAGTCTTAAAATCATTGCCATTCCTAATATATCACAATCATCTTGAAGAGATAAAAAAAGTCAGTCAGAAAATGAATGCCAAAGAAGTCTGTCACTGTTCAGTAACTGCTATTCCTTCTAATTTATTTAGTGAAAGGATCACATATAATCCAGAAATCAAAAATGCCTACTCATCAGAATTCAAGGACACTCTGTGCAGCTTAATAGCAGTGAATGTATCGCATCAGCTCTAGAGCCTGTACATGCAGGCAACAGGCTGGCATGGATAAGGGCTATAATTTTTTTATAAATAAAAGTCAGAGCTAGAATTTTCATTTGGAAATACAGAACTTTGACATACGATAAGCAGCATTATGATGTAAATAAAATAATTGTTTTATTTTTAAATAATGTTGCTGAGGGAGTTGGGAGGTCATATAAATTTAAATAATAAATAAATAAATAAATAAATAAATAAATTTAACTGGAAGTAGGACAAAAGCACAGTAAGTGCAACAATGTATCATATCGAAATGTGGCAAAGTACTATGGTACTGCTTCCCCATCTTATGCTGCCAGACTGTTACTCCAATCATCCTGTCGGTATATCCATTGCAGGGTAAGCAATCTGGACGGCACCGTGTTAAAGAAATATTTGATTAATAAAGTGAGGATGATTTTGATAGGACAAATACATGCCCACCTCTCATGAAAATTTGTTTTTAAAACCATTTTTTCCCTATGTATATCAGCAGTCATTTGTGCTTGGAACTGAGGGCAATTCCAAATGGCAAGTTAAACTGTTTCTGCATGGCAGCTTAACCTGCTGTTCCTAAGGCTGACCACTCTGGATTGCAGTGGTTTGGCAATGAAACCCAGGTGGCACTCAGTCTAAATGATAGACACTGCAGGCCCTGACTGGTCTTTCCACTCCTT
The DNA here is from genome assembly GCA_023362775.1 of Charina bottae. Classification (NCBI taxonomy): domain Eukaryota; kingdom Metazoa; phylum Chordata; class Lepidosauria; order Squamata; family Charinaidae; genus Charina; species Charina bottae. The sequence goes on from JALMGJ010000001.1 coordinate 203,557,001, forward strand.
CCTGTCCTTCCCATCCATGCAGGGAAGGCAAGCCTCACTGGCTGGCCTCTGTGTGGGCAGGTTTCCCAGTTCCTGCCTTTTCCTTTTAGGGACTGTTCCTCCCCATTTGTCTTTTTTTTATTATTATTTTTATCCTGCCTTTATTATTTTTTATAAATAACTCAAGGCGGGGAACATACCTAATATTCCTTCCTTCTCCTATTTTCCCCACAACCACCACCCTGTGAGGTGAGTTGGGCTGAGAGAGAGTGACTGGCCCAAGGTCACCCAGCCGGCTTTCAGGCCTAAGGCGGGACTAGAACTCATAGCCTCCTGGTTTCTAGCCTGGAACCTTAACCACTATACCAAACTGGTTCTCAGTTTGTCTCTGTTTCCTTACTTCCCAGATGTTTGCTGCCTTCACTTCTCCTTTGCAGGTCTTTTTTCTCTTGACAAAACCTATCTTTCTTTTTTTCTTTTTCTTTTTTTTGTGCCATTGTTTCTTTAATGCTGTAAAAATTAAAGCAAAGGGATTGTTCCCTGGTTCCTTTGTTCCATGGCAGGTCCATAGGAACTTTGTAGTAAGGAAGAAATTCTGGTTCAGCTTTATAGAAGCAAAAGTAGAATTCAATAGTTTCATTCCAATATACTCATGTTGCAAGACTTAGGAGGAAGAAAAAAGAAAGAAATGAGCTTTGTGGTACTGTGGGCATGGGGTAGGCAAAGGGAGCATGTTTCACCCAGTCTGGGCAGAAAGCAAAACAGTCTGGGAGATGTAAGGGCTGAATGAAGTGACGAGCTTCTAGAGCGTGTAGGAAAACAGAGTGAAGAAAGTTCATTGACTTAATGGGCCATTGTTGGATCAACCACAAGATGATAGAAAAATGGCAGCTGCCAATCAACAGAGCCTGGCAGCCCAGGACAAAATGACAGCCCAGGGCAGTGACCAGCCACTGGAGTGGAGGGGGCATGCCAGGCACTGCAGCCAATCAGAGTGGGGCCTTCACTAGATGAGAAGGAAGTGCTGCCAACCATCTGCTTAGAAGGGCTTATAGCCTAGGACAGAAAGCAGCAGTTTTGAAGCAAAGCAAAGCTTCAAATCGCAGGCATGGGATGCATTTGCAACGGGAGTAGATGGAAGACAATGTCATCTGTTTCTGCACTCAAGAAGTGGTAGGTCGCCTATACTAGTGATGGGGAAAAGCAGATGTGCATCTGCCCTGAGAGACTGATATCACTAATAGCTTTAGTATATCACTGCCAGCAAAGCTTTCTGGGTAATTACAGATACAATCCCAAGATCCCATTGGTTTAAACCTGAAAGGGCAGAGTCATAATTTAAGAGAAAACTACAAAGGAAAGATTGGTTAATTTTGCAAGATAGCTGAGCAATAATTATGAGCTGTTGTGGGTCTTCCGGGCTGTTTGGCCATGTTCTGGAAGTTGTGGTTCCTAACGTTTCGCCAGCATCTGTGTCCGGCATCTTCAGAGGGCAGGAGCACAGACAGAAGCGATCTCTCTGTGCCCAGGTAGAGTGGCAATGTTTGTTTTCTATTTATAGAGCTAAGTTATAGGAGATTAGGTGAGGTTTTTTGTTGTGTTGAAATGTTAACAAGTGGCTGTTGAGCGATGCTCTATTGCCCAGAGTCATTGAGAGTTGGGCACCATACAAGTTTAATAATAAATTATTATTACTATTTTATTATTATTTCAAATAAGATAAAGTGAGTTGATATGTGTATATGGTTTAATTGCAAAGGGAATTGAAATTTATACCTGTACTTCTGTTATTTTTTATTCTTGCACTGTAATTGCAGATCTAGAACCTTCAAGCAACAATATGCCAATTACTATATTGTCCTAAATACAACATAAATGAAAACAGCAGCATCTGTATCAGAATGACATGTGTGATGACATCATACTGGATTACATATACATTATGACATCAGATGCAGGTAGGTAAGTCATGACAGTTGTGTGATGACATCGTTGCACACTTGACATCATTGGGGCCTCCCTTGCCTCCCTGCAGATGCCCATGAATTAGTCTGCAGAAAAGTAACTGAAGCTTTTAGCACCTTCATAAATCTTAAGCAACATTTGGACAGGCTGATTATAAAGTTGTAAGCAAGACCACCAGGATGTTTCTCTTTGCACAAACAGGGAATATTAGTTTGCATTGTCTAGTTGTGTATTTAGCCCCACATTTGCCGCTGTATTATTGTTTTGCATTATGGTTCTAACTAAAGAACATTTTGCAATTTAAATCTTTGCAAGTTTTGTTCTAATCAAATTCCATGAGATTCAGGTAGGTGGGGGTTACACAGCTAACATTCAATAGATCTGGAGTTCTGTGTGCATTATCAGCCTACACACACTGCCTATGTCTGTGGCAATAAGGTAAACAGGATGGAACTGAAAAGAAATCTCCCCTTCTTCTAGCACTAACATTTCTAGAACCCGAATATGTTCCATATTGATGGTTCTTTACATAATTGATTATATTAAACTAATTTAAAAACAACCTTAGGATCAGGAAAAAGATAAACATAATGTAAAAAAACAAAACTCACAGTATTTTTCAGCTGTTATGGGAGCTCTAATTGTTCCAAGATCATGTCTCCTATAGATATAATTATAGGTATGCTTGTCTGCCTCTCAGTAAGACAGAAAAAAAATGCTGATTGAAAGATAGGAAGATCTAAAATGCAGAATAAGGTCCACAAAAACATTTTGCACAATTATTGTCTAATAAAATATAATAGTATTTTAAATGCCAAATATGTGAAACCGGCATTCTCAAACCCTTCTTTTCTTGAGATCAGCTTTCATTGCCAATATCCGGGATTTGCCACAGAACTTTTAGGACCGAAACATGTACACATCTGCTTCACCATCAAAGTTCCACAGTCTCAAATTCTTAACGTTAGCTTCTTCTATGTTCAAAGTTTAACATTTGTTTAAATGTCCCATTTGTTTTAGTTTTAGCCAGGATGGATATACTGTATGCTGCACTCCATTATACACTGTTTAGAATATAGCAATCCATAGCAGGATAACCTAATTATTAATCTGCTTTATAGCATAGAATACGCATTTGGGCACAGGCCTTTCATATCATTAAATATTGTTCCTACCTGAAGGCTGTGCTTGGTCTGTGGTCTGACTGGAAGCTAGGACCAGCTTACAAGACTTACGTACATTCAAAGTCGGTCTCACAGTAGCTGCGGCCTTGCTTTTCCTGGTCTTGTAATGCAGAGTTGCTGATCAGGTCTCCAAACCGTTCAACAGCCAAGGTCTTGTCCAAATCCTCGTCATCCTCTGTGCCAGGAAAGGCTGCCTCATCATCCCCACCATCCTGCACATCGGTCAATAATATCATCAGCCAAACAAAGGAGTGTCTCAATACCATCCCTTATTCCAGAGCGGCATCGAAAGTACAGGTTCTCCTCCCTTTGTCTGCTTTTCCCAAATAGCGCCCACTGTATAGCCTCAAAACAGTAGAAGGCATTGTAGGATTGTTGACCCCAATCCCAATTTCAAACTTGGACCTTTCGTTTGACTGTGCTAACCTGGTTTGCCTTCATCCCCCGATTAGGAATCTAGCATTGCTGGTTGCTTGGACATCTGTCCAGATATCCCAAAACTATAAAAGCGAGGAGACTGTGCCTGGGTGTATCAGTTCCAGGCCCTCCTTCACCACCCGCATTCTCCACTCTCTTCAGGATGAATACGAGTAAATCTGATATTTAAACTGTCGAGTACCTTCCCATCCCCCTCCCATTCCAGAAAGAGGGAGACCCTGGGATCTTCCACCTCTTCAGGGAAGCAGGCAGGGAAAGCACAGGTCAAGGGACATGTAGATTGACCCTGGAATATACAACCGGAAGAGGAATATACACAATATAGATCACTGTACACATTAGGGGCATGGTGGCTCAGCGGGTAAGACGCCAGGCTTGTCGATTGGAAGATCGCACGTTCGGAGGTTCGAGACCCTAGCCCCGCGTGATGGAGTGAGCTCCCGCACTCGCCCCAGCTCTTGCCAACCTAGCAATTCGAAAGCATGCAAATGCAAGTAGATAAATAGGTACCACTTTGGTGGGATGGTAACAGCGTTCCACGTGCGTCATGCCGGCCACATGACCGCGGAAGCGTCTTCAGACAGCGCTGGCTCTTTGGCTAACAAACGGAGATGAGCACCGGCCCCTAGAGTTGGACACGACTGCACAAATGTGTGGGGGGAACCTTTACCTTTTTTACTCCACATTACATCAATCAGGGGCATCCTGCTAGCTGCCTACAAGACCTTCTAAGACCTGAAGTCTTTTTCTCCCATCTCCCTTGATCTCTTTCTGAGTCTTCACCACAGGGCCCAGATACAAGGTCTTCTCTTCTCTTCTACCCCAGTCTCCTTCTTTTTTGTCATTTCTATAATTTCTTCATGCCCCCAGCCTCAAGGATATAAACTGAGAAGAGGACAGGAAGAAACAATTGTGAAAGTTTAATCTTGGGAGCTCTCAGTTTGGGCACTTTCAGATCTTCAGCTCCAGTCACTGGTAAAAATCATTTCTGTCAATTTAGCCTGAAATGCTGGTGCCAAGCTGTTGTGGACTCCTCAGTTACTATGGAAACACAGTAGGCCCAGCGATGGCAGGTCTTTGCTGAATCAGAGGAAGCAAAACAGGTCTTAGCTCTCCAAACACAGCAAGATAAATTTAGCTTTAGAGAAATAAGGGGAAGACCCTCATAGGACAATGCCCTTCTGTTGCTCGGACAGGTAAGTTTCTGCATCGCTGCCACAAAGGCAAGGCGGTTACCTCAAGTTTTAATTAGAGACAATTTCCATGGAGGAAGCTGGGTTAATCTCTTGGCATAAAAGTAACACAGAGTCCTGTGCCATTTCAAAGAGTAACACTTTTATTACGGCATAATTTTTGGTGACATCTAAGGAACTGGAGTGTTGTTTGTGAAAGCTTACTAGATGCTGTTATAGATTTACAATGCCAGGAATTCTCTGTTAATTAAAGACAAGGCTCAGCCTTGGAACTGGTTTTCAGTGACAAAACTAATTCCCACTATGTATAAATTATGATGGGATACAAAGCATATTTTAGAGCATACTGAGTAGTTACACCCCATCTTAGAAATAACATGATTGTCAGTAAGGACACACAGGTGAGTGTCCTACAGAGACTTCAACCCCTCGACCCATTATTTTAGACATTCAACACTGCTCTGTAATAGTATATCTGATGGCTTTTGAAGCAGCCTATCAGTAAATAGTAAATTTGCTTTTGGTGTAAGGCACAGGGCTGATACCGCATCAAATTTCCTTCTTATGGAAAATTACAGAGAGCCATAGAGCTAGAGACTCCAAATGTCATAAATTACATCTTAATGGTTTCATTTAGAGGACTTCATTTGGGGACTAAAAATGAAACAAAGGTCAGCCATTTCTTACAGAAGTATGTTTTTCAAATTCAAAGTGGTTTGCTTTCTGTGTCAAAAATGTGTAAGACCCATTTTTGAACTATATATCACAAAATAAATCCCATTACCTGTTCACTTGGGGCAATTTTGTAAGCCTAGCAACAGGGTGACATTATAGTTGCAGACTGACCTACCCTTCCAAGTAGTTAGCTATTATTGACTTGAATTAAACTGTAGATTATTGCCATATTAGCAACAGATCAAAATTATATAGCATGATATAGCAGTTTCTCCTATTCTTTGCCAACTGCTTTGTATGTAATACTACTATTTTTATTACTAAACAATAGTAATAAGACAGGTAGTATAGAACTTTATACGATGCAGCCAATTATATAAAATTCTCTGTTCACAGAAAGTTAACCTTCCTAGTCTTTGAAATATCACAAGGAAAGCACGCCAATGTAAATTTAGAAAAAAGAAGTGTCCTCGTCTTTCCTGCAGCTATCTGTACTGTCTGAAAGCCTTAACTGTCTGGACTTCCTAAACAACATAGAATGAGAAGTCTGTCTGAGGTCCACCCTATTAGACTACTATTTATTAGATTTATATTCTATATTTCCTTAAGATGCTCAAGGCAGCATACATATCGCTCCATCCCCCGTTTTATCCTCACCTCAACCCTGCCATGTAAATTGGGCTGAGAGATTGCAACTGGCCCAAAGTTATCTAGTGAGCTTCTGTGATTGAGGGTGGACTTGAACCTAGATTTCCACTACCTTAACTACAATATAAGACTGCACCTTAAATATTATACCGCACATCTCTCTCTCAAAAACCTCCTTATTCCTCATTCCACTAGGAGCCCTCCACTTTCTAGGGAAGATTTTTGGGGAATGCAGATGATTGCAGGGAGAAGAAGATGATAAACCTATTTTCCTATTTATTGCTAATATCTCACTTCTGAATATGAAAAAGGCAAATGTTGGTAGTGACTTCAAGGGAGTAAACTGTTAATCTGTTGCAGGAAAAATTAATAGAAAGTCTTATGGCACTTTAAAGACTCAAAAATCTCTAGTACTAAGCTAATGGCTCAATAAATCTGTTTAGGCTTTAAAGTGCCACAACATTTTTCCAAGACTTCAAATCTTTAAAGTGCTATAAAACTGATAAAAACAACTAGTGGTATTTTTCAATTATGGGACCAATGGACTACCTAGTCTAACACAGTGATTGGACTCAGAAGAATGTGAGCGACTTCTAGCTAAAAGGCTTGTATTTCAGTAACTTTTCCTAATTTCCAGTTTCCATATCTTTCCATTTTTGCAATGCTTGAAAATCAATCATCAAGGCATTTTTTAAAATTACCTGCTGCACATTAGTGAAGATACCTCCCAAAGGAGCTGTCTCCCCAGCTGCCATCTTGGTTTATGATCTATTGGCCGTCATGCAATGTTTGGGCAAGTATCAACCCTTCTCTTTCATTAACAGGCATCCAATAAGTCTGAGGCGTGGCATAACCTGTGGAGAAAGGACATAAAGCATTGGCAAGTGGATCAGAGAAAGGGCAGGAAATTGTAACTACAGCTGTGATGATTAAGAGCTAATGGAAAGTAAGAGCCACTGTTCAGAATCATGCGACACCTTATGCATGACACTGAGTTCTAAATTAATTATAAGCACTCAGAAAAGGAACCTGGATATTATTGTGGACAGTTCAGCAACTTGCTTGGCTCAGATTCCATACGGGTAAGTGTTAGGATGGACAAGGAATGCATAGCACAATAATAATTTAATAATTCAGAAAGTCATGTGCCATCTTAGTCACTAGTCCCATGAAGTAATGAGGGGAATGGGACTGAATGTCCATTGGATGATCCTGAGAGTTAATTGAGTAGACTGGGGAGTGAAACAATGTGAGATCCCACAACAGATGTTTGCAAATAACAAACAGCAAACAGAACAAATATTACAAGAGTTAAATGGCAGCCATTTATAGCTAATCAGAGGCATAGTTGAGTAATCTCTCCATTTCTGTAATCCTTATGTAGCCACCAGGTCTCACAGAGTAGCATCTAGTCTCTGAATAGCTGTCCTGGGATTTTCTGACTGTTCTTCAAAAATAGTTGGACAGTACATAGAATTGCTTTCTTTATCTTTGATTTAAAAAGGACTTGTGAAAGTATTTTTGTTTCCCACTGGGCTAGATTTAATTTTTTTATAATCTGTTTCAAGATCAGATGTTGATCAATGTTCAGTTTGTATCTCTGTAAATTGATTAGAGGTGGCCAGTTAATAACTACAGATAGTTTTCTAGAGAAGAATCAGGAACAATTATTTTCTTTAGAAGAACCAGCAACTGTCCCACAACAGTGGAGTTGTTTGTTGCAAATGGACACATTAAACTAATTGTAAAGACTTTCTAAGTAAACAAATTACGTTAAATAAATTTAATTATACACATATGTTTTAGTTTAGATTGCTGACCTGAACCAGAAATAATTGAAGAGTTCCTAAAAAGGCCATGCAATCAGCTCATCTAAAAGCATCACTTTATTATAGAGCAACTGTTAAAAAACTTACCTGTGCAAGTTTGTAAAATCCTGGATTGTGTGAAGAATTTTATGAAATGCTTAAATTAAGACAGTAATAGCTTTGCTGGGGGGAAAAAACTGCCCTTGGGCAATAATAGATATTGTCTAGAAGAATAACACTATTTTATTATAATGCTCTAAAGCAGGGCTTTCCAAAGCTTTCCTGCGGCGACACACCAACCGCCGTGGTGTGTCGCCGCGGGAAAACCCGGAAGTGCCGCCATTGCGGCAGCGCGCAAAAACCCGGAAGCGCTGCTGCCGCTTTCGGGTTTTTGCACGCCGCCGTTGGTGTGTCGCCGCGGGAAAATCCAGAAGCGCTGATGATGATCAGCGCTTCCGGGTTGTGTGGCGACACACCAGACTGTGTGTGGCGACACACTTTTGTGTCGCGACACACACTTTGGAAAGCTCTGCTCTAAAGGGTAAAAATTCTTGAGTGGACCTCAGTTCCTGATGACCATACAGACACAACCATGCAGTTTTCTTGGTAACACTATATGCAACTACAATAGTGAACTTTAATTTTTAAAAATGCATTCTATTTGTAGTTTTGATTCACTTCCAAAACTTCCAAATAAGGTTTATAATAGTGTGGCCTGCTGTTGATAAACTATTACCTCCTAAATAGTACTAAAAGAAGCTTCATAAATTTTAGAGAGATTGCTCTGAGGATGTCATTTACAGACTTCTTGCACTGTCAAATGATAATACTATCGATGGTAGCACCTCGATTCTGAAATATCCTCCTCCAAGGGATACAAGTGGAACAAGTATTATAATATTTCAAGTGCTACATTAAGACTTACTTGTTCTGGCATTTTAGAAGGTCATATTATTATAAGACATCCAAGGGAGGACCGTTTAGAACCAAGTTGAATACTTTATCTATTTATTTATTTATTACATTTATGCCACCATATTCCCACAGGACTTTCAGTGGTTTTACAGGAATACACAAATAACTAAAACATCCACGTTCCATTTAAAAAAAGAAACGTTAACAACATACAAAAATCAAATTCCCCTCCCCCCAAAAAACAGGTGTGAGATCCCAAATGTCCTCTGGAAGAGCTCTGTTTTCAGCTGTTTCTGCAAGGTAGCTAACGTCAGATTACTCTAAGATTAGTCTTGGATTAGTCTAAGCTGAAGTGGGAGGCCATTCTAAAGAACTGGCGCTGTTACAGAGAAACAGTGTCTCCAAGCCTCACCCCTGCCAAACCTCCAAAAAATGGTGAACTGCCAGCTGCTTTTTCCAGCAAATTTGAATTTGTCAGGCCAATTCTAGTTTGTGAACACGGTCCTGAAAGCATAAATTAAACATTGGTCTTCTATCCACTTATATTATATTAATTATATTATTATTTTGCATGATAATGCTCAGAGTACAACTTTTGAGCTTTCTTTTACATAATACCACTCATCTATCCAAAGGTATACATATCCTTAAGATCTGCTTATGATCTTATTTTCTTTGCTGCTGGTATGTTCTCTCCCATGTGCTGAGACAGCAAATCTTGAGATTCAAATATTGTATTTTGACATATTTGTCAAATTAGAGATCCCCATCAGTTTAAACCAATATTCCTGATAGGATTAGGAAATCATGTATTGTGCAGCACTGCAAAAGTTCTAATACTTTAAAATATGAAGCATTATTATGCAAATTTAGTTCTATTAAGTTTGCTACTGTTAATTCTGATCGGTAATAGGTCTCTAGAAACTTAGGGAAAGATCTTTCTTTCCTTAAAATTCTGAAGATACCACACAATAAGACTATGATGTTTCCTTTCCCATTCCAATCTCCATATTCACTGCTCTATAAAGTGCAGCAAGTGATGCTAAACCTAAGGCTTTTACAACTGCATAGCAGAGAGAGGAAATACTTTATAATGGTGGGAAAGAAAAATGAAAGAAAATGTGTTCTCTTCCTATTTTGGGAAGCTTTGATCTCACATATGTTTGGAGACATATACTGTATACCATCCTAAACTCATTAGAGGAGGACTGGGATAAGAATGTAATAAATGACTAATAACATAAATGGATTTATTAGGAGTCTCCTACTGGAGCACACAGGCACCAAGGCATTCTCAGACCTTTCCTGGCATCCACAAGCCATCCTACCCAAAGACATTTTTTTGCAAATCACACACTTGAAAGTTGGAGACATATCCAAAGAGTCTGTTCAAGCTCAAAGAAAGAAAAGGCAAGAACAGTTGAGCGCATGGTGGGGCTCACTGTGGAGTGTTGGAGTTTGTGGAGATGTGATGAAGATGTGTGGCAATAGGACTGGGAGGAAAAGATCAGTGGCCATCACACTCACAAGCTAAGGTTCAAATGGTAACTGTTCTAAAAGGCAGAAATTAAATCACTGGAAATTTGTCCATGAAGGATATTTGGAACTGCAGGCACTCAGAGGATAGAGAGAAGGCACCTAAGAAGAATATCACTAAAAATAGGACATGGATCTGTGGAAACCCCACCCTTGATACATAACTCCTGAGATAATGGCCTAGAGTGTAGGAAACAGGAAAGGGACAGCTATGAGATCAGGAGACAGAAGGGTTCTGTGAGAAGCAGTAGCAGTAGAGGTGTTTGTTGTTAACAAGATGAAGATTTTTAGAAGATGATTGGGAATTTCTTCTTTAAAGTAGGGTTTCTATCTGGTTTTCCTGGCAGAGCTCCTGTATCTTGATGAGTAGAAATTGAGGAAATGATGCTTAGAAATATAGGAAGCTGCCCTATGGGGGGTCATCTAACTTAATACTGTCAACATTAACCAATACAGTCCTTCAACGTTGCAGGCAAGAGTTTTTCTAGCCCAACCAGGAGATGCCAGGAATTGAATTATGAGGTACAGTCTTAAGAAACACAGATGAGCCTCTGATGTGCGTGCTTCTATTAAATAACTGATTGACAATTAATGTATTAATAAATGCATTAATTTATTATAATTATGTACTTTGGACACTTCTTCTAAAGATCGCTGTTAATGAGCCAAATGGGCCACTGGCCTAGAAAATAAACTTATAGAATAGTTACTGATTCTTAAGGCATATTAGCCTTGCTTGCAGTTTATCTTTCTCTCATATTAACTGATATTCTCTTACCGATTACCCAGACTCTTATTTGTGTATCAGACCATTTTGCATTCAGACTATAGGCATACCATATTTTTATTTGGCATTTATCCACTGCTGAATGTAGTAGGAACACTGTTCATAATTTAGGCTTTTCAGACCTATTGCAATGAACAAGGAAAAGCAATAGGAGGAAGAAGAGGACAGATTTGATTAGAGACAGACGTCACTCGCAAATTATAGGTTGTTGGTGCCAAAAGGAAACAAGGAGAGAGGGACTGAATATGCGACATGGCAAGAAACAATTGCTCAAAATCTCACATTGTGCATATCTGAAGTTCAGATCTTACCCTGATGAGAAACGGATGAAGGCATACAGCATGTACAGAGGCACAAGAGAGAGGTAATTGTTACATGTGGTTTGCTATAGTAATAGGAATTGCCTTCTGTGAGTAGTACCGGAGCTCACACCCACCTCACAACCACACCCTCTGAAATGGAAGTGTTGGCCACTAATTCCAAATATGCAGAGTTGATGATAGAAATGTACCTTGCACTTTTTCAAAGACGGTCTATTCTTTGTTACTCCTACATTTTCTGTCACTGAGCCCTGCCATTGAAAACAGTTTCCAGAGCCGAGTCTTACCTCAAATAAAATCCTTATGAGCAATAAGGAGATGGCGATTCCTTGCCTGAGGGGTTGCACTGGTTCTCGTCTGGTCAGAGGACTGCAGATTTAACGAGCAGGATGCTACTTGCACTTCCTTTGGCATGCCAAATAGACTGGATCGTATGCTGCTGAGAGGTGGGAGTGTACATACACTTGCTCTCGCACACATATGTGTGCCTCAGCCCCCTTTTTTCTCTCTCTCGCATTCACTAAACAATCGTACGGCATACTTACATCCTGCAGTCTACTACCCTGGCAGAGGCTTAGAATGCCCTTTCTCGCCAAAAGGATTTGACACTCTGATGATTGGAGGCTAAAAACTCTTCTACAAGGAGGCAAAGAAAAGAGAAAAAGCTCTTCTAAAGGGACCCTATCATGGAAACCCAGGCTCTGCTCCATGGGGGAAATCTCTGCCTTGCACCTGGCCATGTCAGGGTAATGGAGATGCTGGATCAGAATGGGAGGGAGGCAAGCAGGCAGGAGGGGGGTGGGAGGAAAAGAGGCTATACAGTACCTTGCAGCTGCTGAGAAGGAGAGCTGCTTGCCTCCAGCCAGGGGTCCACAGAATGCACACTGCTGCAACTGCCTTTCTCGTGTCCTCCTTCCTCCTGCTGAAGATCACTCAACATGTGTCCATTTCCCTGCTAGTGGCTCAGGTAGGGCGGCTGGGCTGAGACACCACCTCCTCCTCCTCCTCTCCTCCTCCTCAGCGCAGCAGCTTTCTGTTCCTACCGCAGGCAGCCATCCACCGCCACTGGCTCTGCTTAGAGACGAGCTGCACATTGGCTGCTCCTCTCCTTTATTTGAAATTCTGTGTGGTGGTGAGCTGCAAGGCTATGAGTCACTCACTGTTTTTTGCAGACAGCAGCTGAGCAAGTGGCTATTCTGGAGAGGGAGGGTCACAAGTAGCCTCTCTGATCCAGGGACATTGGCATCACTGTGCCTAATTAGCATGGTACTGGGTTGACCCTCTGCACTTTATGGGTGGGCAATGCAGCACACACTCATTTATGCTTGCATGTATTCTCCCAGTTCCACATAGTTGTGTGTGCATTGTATTTCAGTGTACAGTATTCCATATATGATGTGAGAGTTATCATGGTCTGTTGGCTAAGCCACTGTCAGTGAGTCACTGAATGTTGCTTCCTCTTAGGAATTCTTTAGTTGCCCATCTCAGTCTGCCCCCCTCCTCCCCATGTACCATGAGACATAAAAATACTTTCAGGGTTGTTGTAAGAATGATTACTGGGCAATACATGTTCAGCATTTAAACATGTGTAACAGTTTTATTTGAAATACAAATAAATAATCAACCAATTAAAGAATTATACTGACATGTACTGTAAACAATAGAAAATTCTTGCTGATAGACTGTAAATGCATTCATGCATAGGTGTACATTTAAAGCAGCTTCTAGTTTTAACCCGATACTGAAGCCAGGTTAGAAGTTAGGGAAGGGAGGGTATTTTGGTTATCAATTGTAATAACAAATCTGTCCTTCATACTTGCCAGACAATACTTGTTTTGTCTTTCTTGTTAAAATCTAATTATTAATGCAGTTTTGCCCCCTTGGAAATTAGAGCTGGTTATTTGACCCACAGCTATTTTCTCAAAAGGATATAAGCAGGAATGACAGGAGCAACTGTTGGTGCCTGATAATAACTCATCTAACAAGAAAAGCCTTGACATGAAGACTCAGAATTTCTCTCTAGGAGCAGATGAAGCAGATCACATATTAAAGATTCTAAGGGCACTTCCACCTGTCAGTGCTTTTACATTTACTCCCTAATCCTCTGGAGGGCATTTCTACACAAGACACAAGACTTCTGTGAATCCCAGAAGTTTGGCAGGTGAACCAATCTTCTGCTGACTCAAATGTAACCCAAATCACCCCCCCCCCAAAAAAAAAGTCAGTCTTTTTATAGTGATGAAACTCTGCAGAGTAACCATTTCACCATTGGAGGGACTCTGCTTCACCCCTCCTTCTGGCTCCGGAGTTTCAACCACACCACTAGCCCTTTAACAGGTGTGCTAACTGAGATGTGATGGACTTGTCTGCCTCCTGTTTCTCTTTCACTGGAGTGTGTAGATATGCAAAGCACCAAGCTGCCTGAGTTTTTTTTTTAACTCTTTCCCTTTTGCATTCAGTGAAGGGATTTGGGATATTCCAGTGGAATTGAAACTTGCAATTAATGTAGAAGTGCCTTTTCCATAACTTCCTTTGGCCTAAAAGCCAAAGTATGATTTTATTTAGAATTTATTGTTTCTTCTTCCCCACCACTGCAGTCTGCAACCATGGTTTGAAGCACTGGAAAGGTTTTTTAGTGTGTGTGCCTTCGAGTCAGTGTTGATTCTTGGCGATTGCCTGGATTAGTCCCTGCAGTTTTCTTGGCAAGATTTCAGAAGTGGTTTGCCATTGCCTTGTTTCTAGGGCTGAGAGAGGGTGACTGGCCCAGGTCACCCAGCTGGTTTTGTGTCTAAGGTGGGACTAGAACTCAAGGTCTCCCGGTTTCTAGCCAGGTGCCTTAACCACTACACCAAACTAGCCCTCTACAGATAGTCCTCGCTTAACGACCATTTGTTTAATGATGGTCCGGAGTTATGACAGCCTCAGAAAAAGCGCTTTACAACCTGTACTCACACTTATGGCTGTCACAAACCATCACATCACTCCCGTGGCCACATGATCGCAATTTGGGCACTTGGCAGCTGGTTCGCATTTACAACCAGTTGCAACGTCCTGCAGTCATGTGATTGCGATTTGCAACCTTTTTGCAAAAGGTTTTTGCAAAACGTCCATTGGGGAAGCTGGATTCGCTTAACGGCCACCGTAAAAATGGTTGTAAAATCTGGTCCCATCACATGGTGACTCACTTAACAACCGCACCGCTTAACCACCGATTCTCTGGTCCCTATTATGGTCGTTAAGTGAGGACTACCTATTTGGGAAAAGTGCTTGGCTGAAAACCTGGTGACATGATATGTTTCTTTCACAGCTTTCAATGGGATTTTTAATAATATGAGGAATAATGTGTGGTAGCCAGACAGTATCAACCCATAAAAAAATCATGGTGGTGTTTTCTTGAGGGGGGGGATTACCAGACAAATGTTCAAAAAGAATTCTAAACATTAATTCAATTTCCTTTTTGGAAGGAATGGATATTTTTGTGGTTGTTGCTCTAGAACCAACATTACTTTGCATGGGGCATTAACTGAATGATAAATTTTTGCATGCTGTTATTGGTCATGTGGAGGGAGAGCACTGGTTGTGATCCCAGCTTCTAAGGTCAGCAGAGTGATCATTGGTGGGTTACTTTTAAACTATTTTAGAGAGAGTAGAACAAGGTTTCTCAACCAGGGTTCCATAGAACCCTAGGGTTCTGCAAGAGGTCACTAGGGGTTTGCTGGGAGATCACAATTTATTTAAAAAATATTTCAAATTTGGGCAACTTCACATTAAAGAGGTAAGTTTCATTCTTTATTTTTAGTTTAGAACACTGTTAATGCATATATACAGGCCTACACATGAAACAAATATAAATTTTGTAACTTCTGGCCTATATTTGAGCCTGAATGTGCAGGGGTTCCCCGAGGCATGGAAAATATTTCAAGGGTTTCTCCAGGGTCAAAAGGTTGAGACAGTCTGGAGTAGAGAGTGGAAATGAAGCCTGAGAAAATGTCCTCAGAAGTGGTTTGAAGGAGATCAGTGGCTGTCATCCAAAGACTTGAGATGTTAGTAACAACGAATGAAAATAACTGCTTGTCCTGAGCTCCTGCAGGTCCTGTAGTAACCCTCACCAGAAAAAATAGAAATAAAAACAGCCTGGTGCTTTGCATGACTGCTAGTGCAGAGCAGAAGACAAGGGAAAACTGATAAAATGCATCTCAATTTCACCCTGCTCCTTTTGTCTGAGCTGCAAAGGACAGCTAAAAAATCTGTCAAGCTAGAATTTCCTTTAGAGATCTGAAGCTCAGGAGACGGGAGCAGGGATCTTTCCAATAAGGAAAGAAAGCCACTGGTTTCCCAGGAGTTTCAACTAACTAAACCAAGCTGCAGCTGAATCAGAATAAATTAGCTCAGCTCTTCAATACTGTTGGCATCATGAGAACACACGTGTCTAGTGTGCTTCCAGATTAGTGCAAAATCACATGGGGAAGTGCCCAAATGCTTCAGGGACCAAGAAATTATCCATTTTCCATGAGCTAATGGGTTTATTATTTCTCCTCCTCATTTTTAAAATCCCTTTTCCTAAGGCTTGCTAAATGCTTTATTTTTATATTATTCTCATTAATATTGGACCCCAGCTCTTAATATTCTCTGCTTGTTGTGATTGTAATTTAGCTAATATGGATTATGGATAGAATTAGTGGCTATAATTACAAACTGGGGTGGAGCACTATAAATAAGTATACATAATTGTTTCCATACTTCATTGATATATGTAGTGAACAATTTCTAAGTAAGCAATTTCAGAAGCTCACACAAAAACAATTTAGTGGCAGCTGATTTTTATTTCCCCCCCCACAACATCCAGACTGTTTAAATGCCAGCTGCACATTTTAAAATGATGCAAGGGAACCATGTTGAGGGCCAGTATGCTCAATGGTTATGAATGAGAACTGTAGTTTTGCATCATCTAGAAAGCTGCAGGTTACCCACCCCTATACACCCAGAAGACAATAGCAAAATTAAAATGGGAAGTACACAAGAACAGATGAATATGGTCATGAATATTAAAATGATAGAATTGTAGTTTACAGTGGATGTAAATAAAAGAAAAAACGATTGAATTTTCGCTAATATAAATCATAATCTAGTTTTGACTTGCCGTTATAAATCAGCTTTTTAAAAAAGGGAATCCTGAGACTTTGCTGCAGCCATTTTATGGCTGGGTTTATGCAGCACAGTAAGCCATCTGAAATGCAAGAGTCCCTACTTACTGTTCTGGAAAGCACTGAAAATCCTCTTTCCAAGCTCTCTGCACATAGTTAAAAATATTATGCCACGTATTTGGGGGCTAAACCGTGAAAATCAGTTCCAGGTTTAAGTTCACAGACACCCAGAAACTACGTTGGAAATTTGGTTTCAGGGAGTGGGACATCGCTTGCTATTCGGATGCCCGAGGGGGTGTATTTCTGAGGGTGGTTTTTGTTCTAAGTGGCATTACGAGCTTTGGCTATTCCTCGTGGAGAAGGAGGGACCAGATGGCTTTGAAAAATTTACAAGGCGGGTTGGGAAAGTAAGCAGAAAGACCCCGAGGTCGCCGTTGCAAGGAACTAAGGCGATGGCGCGGGGCAACTCGGAAGGTACCATACAAGAGCAGAGGCGGGACCGATTTCCTCCGTTTGGCGGAGCCGGAGGACAATCTCTACAATTTTGTACGTGCTCTATGGTAACGCGGAAGCGAGTAAAGGACTCTGTACCTTGTTTTCTATCTATGGTGAGGTTGCATCGGTTTCCAGAGGCGGGTTTAAGGTTTTCCAGGTGGTGGAGAGGCTGCGCGAGCGTTACCATGGTTACCTCCAGGCCGGCTGGCGTTGCCTGTATCATGTGCTTGTTGCTTTGTGTTTCCTGCGCCAGGCTTCCCTTTCCTGTCATAGAGCGGGAGGAAACCTGGTAATTCCTGTACAGTACTCTGCGGCCTGCTTAGAGTAGGTAAAAAATTTCCTCTGGCCTTCTGTCGCTGAGGGTCCGTTGGAGGGGTTGAGTGGAAAAAGGGCTGCTGCCCCTTGCTTAAATAAGAGGGAGGGGGTTGGATAATTGTGGTCCTGTCACGCGCCTGCATGTGAGTATTGCAACATTGGGTTTAGGAAGCGCCTGGGTTGGCCTCGGAGCCTGCTTCGGTTTAGCTCCAGATTTTGCCTGGCGGTTCTAAGTCTTTGCACAGAGAGGTTTATTTCAATCACTTCTTCACTGGGGTTTGACTCTTCCTCAGGTAGGGATTGTGGTTCGCCATTCTCTGCTTTCATGAGCGTGTTGGTTACAGTTCTTTTGAATTAGCTTGTGTTGAGATACCTAAATGTGGCTTGAGCTTTTAGGTTCCCAAGAAATTACCATTATTCCGGGTTTTTTTCCCTCTGTCTTTGCAGATGGCACCCTCGATGCCCAAGAAAATAATGCTTCAGAGCCTAGCAGAGTTACTACAGGATTCTGGTGAGGTTCTAATGGTGTGACTTTAAACTTTAACTTTACTTTAAAACATTTGGAAAATGGTCTTAGCTCTACTCTGGATGGAAATAAACATGGACATCTTTGAGTTTGCCTTGCCCTTTTGTCATGGGGTGTGTCTATGCAATGACTGCTTAAATTAATAATAATAGTGGTTGCATATTGAAACTGTGGGTTTAGGCGCAGCAGAGTTTTAGATAGAAAATAATTGAATTTTCATGGCTAGTGTTATTAAGCAAAACACAATGAGTGTTTTTCTCACAGCGTGTACTTGTAATAGATATCCAAGGTAATCCAAACTCTATGGTGCATGTATTAGGTTAAATGGAGATATATTAGGACGAGGTTTTGCCCATGTATTCTGTTAAATAACTTTCTCCAGGGATATGCTTTTCACCTCTGCTCATTCTTCACTGAGAGAGGTTCTTTTAGATGTGTTTGGACAACACAATGAAACACAAATTGCTCAACTGCTTTTTGTGGTTAGCTTATAGTTCTCTGCATAGTATGAACTCAGACAGTTGGGTTGATCAATAAACAGTGTTTCACTTAACATAGTATAACTGTACTTACACCTTTATGCTTTCTGAAAGGTTCTGTAGTATAGGCTCCAGACTTCCCTAAGTGTCATTTCCCAAAGAAGAATAAATGATGTTTCCACTCTGCAAAGCATTTCTGTTGATGGTGCTTCTCATGTATAGTAAACTTAATTGCAGCTTTTCCAGTTATCTAACTATGTAATCCGGGAGAGGTCCACCATATCACTGTAGTGAATGTAATACTTTAAGTATAAAAGTGGGTTGTAGTTCAGGAGAGTGCAATATACTTTGTATATCACTTTGTGGAATGTGTAGAGTAAGATCTTCGTTTCTAGCTAACATCAATTGAAATCTGTAATTTGCACCCTATGCCTTTAAATGTCAGACTTTATGCCAGGTATAGCAGTAGATCTTGACTCTCCAGACACAACCCAGTATTCAGAAACTTGTTTACAGTAAAAGCCCACAGATAAAACATGGCTTTATTACATACAAGGTAAAAAAAAAAAGGTAAAGGTTCCCCCCGCACATTTGTGCAGTCTTGTCCGACTCTAGGGGCCGGTGCTCATCTCCGTTTGTTAGCCGAAGAGCCAGCGTTGTCCGAAGACACTTCCACGGTCATGTGGCCGCATGACACACGTGAAACGCTGTTACCTACCCACCGAAGTGGTACCTATTAATCTACTTGCATTTGCATGCTTTCGAATTGCTAGGTTGGCAAGAGCTGGAGCTAGTGCAGGAGCTCACTCCGCACGCAGGGCTAGGGATTTGAACCTCTGAACTTGCGATCTTCCGATCGACAAGCCTGGCGTCTTACCCGCTGAGCCACCACGCCCCTACATACAAGGTAGAAGACATAAACACAGAAATCAAGTGTGGTTTTTCTCTCCCACTCTGTATGTCTAGGGTTTAAATGTTAGGCCTTTCCTTCTTGCCTTTTCAAGACAATGATAAAGTGTCACACTCTTCCCGGTCTCTTGAGATTGGGAGGCATATGCTTAGTGTTTACATAATGATTCTGTCTAGCCTGACAACCACTCGTTCCTCCCTTGCCAGCTTCATCCCTTATATTAAGGGTGGCAAATATGACACTTTTACATTATGTTATTGACCTTCCTTCATGCAGTTATTCTATGCACTGAAAGGTTCTGTAGTATAGGCTCCAGACTTCCCTAAGTGTTAACATTGATCTGTTAATGCTAATGTTTCTTTTTTTCTTCAGGGGACTTGATTCTGGATGGTACTAGCACCTTGACCTTATTCACTTCCACACTTCAAATTCTCAGTCAGATCTTTGAGCAGTATCTACTGCCACGAAACCAGAATCATGGCTTCATTGCACTCTCATCACACCCTGCTGAAACATCTGCTATTCTTCAAGCCCAGTTTCTCTTTGATGTCTTGCAAAAAACTCTCTCACTGAAGGTGTGTCCTGAAACATGAGGTTCTGTGCAGTAGGTATCTGCTTTGGGAAAAAGCTTGTACCTTGCAGAGGGGATATTTGGGTTGTATTGATATAACTGAATGTTACCACTGTGGAGTCCTTGGTGCTCTCTGAGCCTTGTTGTTTTCTTGCAGACGTTTCATTGCCAGGCTAGGCAACATCTTCAGTGCGAAAAGGGAGTGGGACTTGCTCTCTGTTAATATACCATGGCTTGTCCTGCTTGTGTTGGTGGAGGTGTTGTTCTCTCCTTGGTAGTTCCTTGATCGGGCTGTTGTTTGCTACTTGGTTGATCTCAATCAACCAAGTAGCAAACAACAGCCCGATCAAGGAACTACCAAGGAGAGAACAACACCCCCACCAACACAAGCAGGACAAGCCATGGTATATAAACAGAGAGCAAGTCCCACTCCCTTTTCGCACTGAAGATGTTGCCTAGCCTGGCAATGAAACGTCTGCAAGAAAACAATAAGGCTCAGAGAGCACCAAGGACTAGACAGTTCAACCCTGAGCTACAAATATTCTCTTCGATTGTTACCACTGTGTTGTATAATTATGATAGAATGGGGGATCTGTGGTCTTCAGATGTTGCTGAATTGCAACTTTCAACAACTCCACCCTACGTAACCAATGGTGAGGGATACTGAGAGGTGTAGTTCACCATCTTTGATTGATTATGTGCCATCAAGTCATTTTTGACTGCTAGCAACCTCATAGATAGATTCTCCACCAACTTCTAGAGGGCCATATGTTCCTCAACCCAGAAATTCGGATCAGTGCTGTTGAAATTCCATCTTAGAGATGTTAACTTTGCTTTCACATAAGACATTTTGTTTCAAATACTATGGAATCTTAACAATCTGTACATTAACTTCAAGCATTGAGATGCATCACAAATTGCAAATCTAATAAAAATATGGGAAAGGGGAAGGCTCCCTAATGCAAGTTGGTAAAGAGCAAATTAAACTAGATAGTATAAAGCTCTTTATGGCTGTTCTTTAGTCTAGAATGTTGAGAGTTGGGGGAAATTAATTATTAGCCTATGAAACGCTCTTAGTCTGAATTAGGTCATTAGTCCATTTAGTCTACTGACTGGTCCTAGCTCTGTGAGATCTACAGGGAAACATGCTGCATAAAATCTTTTAAGAAGCAATGCTTTTTTAAAACTCATATCAAAATACTGTATAACAGCTATGATAACAGGCATTCTCCTGGATGTATAGCGTTCTGCAGTTTTGTTTAGTAACAGCATGAACATAGAATATCATCCGCCATTGTACACAGTGGTTAACTAAATGAATTTTATAGTGCTCAATAAGTCTAGAATAGATTTCTTATCAGATAAGAAATAATGATAAGAAAATAATGAAATTGCTTTAAGTAGGTTTATTTCACAAACAAGGTATGGAAGTTGATGTTCCTGATGAAATTACAATATGTCTAGAGTGTTCTTTGTTCTGTTGTCTAGAAACTACTGTGTGGGCAACAGCAGTTTCTGCCAGGTCTAGCTGGCATAAGACTGAGGAGGTGGTGAACGATTAGCAAAGGAACTAGCTTCCTCTTGGCTGCAAATGTATATCCATGCCATCTGTTCAAGCAGACAAAAAGCAGATTGGGGATTTGGAATGTGCTGGATTTGCTGTTTGTGAATGTTTAGCAATTTGGTCTCAAGATAACTGAAGAGACATGCAGTGGTAAATAAGGCAAAGTGAATATGCGTTATCTAATTGAAGGTGGAGGTCTTGAACAGTAGTACAGTATTATAACACTGTTCTAGAGATCTCAGTTTCTGCATAAAAGATTTAAATTGTACAGTGTTTACACTTACTGAACTTGCAGGTATTTTATTTTAATAGGATGATCTAGGATGTTTTGTGTCTTTTTTCCTTCCATCACTGTTTTCAGCAGGGGGAAATGACAAAAGAAAAATCCTTTGGGGGAAAACAAGTTCTTACTCATTAAATATTGGACTTGTATGTGGCTCCTTTTATTTTTAAATTTTATCAGGAATAGCTTGTGTGAAAGAGGTTTTTTTATAATCACAAAAAGTTATAGATTTTATTTTTGAGATCTGAATAAAAACCGAGACTATCTATTATTCTGTGGAGTCTAACATTTCTTTGCCAAGTTAGTTGTATCTCCTGATCTTGGGTATTGCAAGGCTAGAGATTTTGCATAGGGAAGTGTACAGAACCATCCCGTTCATGGTATTCAGAAATTCTCAAATAACAAACTGAGGAGGATGGGGGGAAATCTACTAGAGTTTTGAAGAGAGACATGGTTGGAAACTTCATTGGGAATATATGTCACGTAAGGCTTCGTTAGAGGCAGTAGGTTTGAAGCAGCCCAATCAAAATTGGGCAGGTTTTTTCCTTTTGAAATTTAGGTGGCTTGTGTGTTATACTTTTTCTTCTCTATAATTGCTAACTAGGCATATAATTGCTAAGTATGCATATCAATTAACTTGGTAGGCAAGCTAGCAACATACTGGGTGGGAAAGAATGGCTAGGAATGTGAAGTGGTTAGGTCTGTGTCACTAACTTGAGCTAATAAGTGTCTGCCTTTTTCCCCCCTGTCAAACAAACTTATTTCTGTGAAATGAGCTTTGTGACACCAGTAGGCAAAAGACTTGTAATCTTTTCAGTAAGTTCAGGCTTTGATGGTCATGGAACACTTAGCAAGAGCAGGGATTATATACAGGAATGGATTGAAATATGCTTCCTATTTTGAGATAGTTATGTTGTGGAACTCTTTAGTGTAAGAGATTAATTTAAAAATGGTGTTTGTGTTGTTATTTAAAGAATTGAATTCAAGTTTAACCTTTAAATGAGAAATGAGATAAAGTCTTCTTGACACCTATTCATTGCAACAGGTGGGCTATGAGAACTTACAAAGCTTGTGTAGTGGACACTCAACTGTGACCAGGTAAATTGCTGTCTGGGTAAAGGTGTGCTTGAATTGTTAGAGTTCACTTTTTTAAAAATTTGAAACCTCTTTAACAAAGCAGAAGGGAACATGATGGTATCTCAGCCTCCTGTCATGAAACAGATCCTTTGATGATTATCTAAAGCCCTCATGTCAATTTATCACAATACACCACTTGATGTGGTGGTTAGAGCTTCTGTTGCATGCCTTTGCCCCCTTCCAAGCTTCTATCCTTTTAAATATTTTAACTAGATAACAGCATATAGTCAGCCTGTATATCTTTATGATGACTTTATCATGAGATTCCAGTTGAAGTCTCCTTTCTATTTAAACTATAATCTTTGTTCCACTTTGTTCTTCATGGAGCTTGCTCTGTCATAGCGATTGTTTTGGCTGTAGATTGGGTTTGTGGCCTTCTAGGTTGTATCATATGCCTGCTGTCTATAGTTGGTGTTAGGCTTAGCTTGGCTTTCACTGAACAGAATGTAGAATTTAGGTATATTCTTTGACCTCTCCAAGAGAAATTGTGAAAATTCTGGTGCATTGTCAGTTAGGAGTTCATGAAAATAGCATTGTGGAATGGCATGATAAATAATTTCATATGATATAAAAGACTGTTTTAAATGCATTATTTTGTTTGTTGGAAATCTAGAAGCAATTAATAAATCATGAATGAAATCTATACCCATCCCATTTCTATTCATTTTTACCTTGAGCTTTGTCTTCCTGATTAAGTTGTTTTAGTGTGGAAAACCAGAAAATAAAGTGGGGAAAATGAACCCACAGGCTGTACCACCCGGGTGTTTAGGGTACTCTACTGTTGCTTCTCTGAGATGCTCAGATAGCATAATCATGCAAAAGCAACCCCCAGTGGAAGTGGATGTTTTAGGACTCAGTGCATCTATTGCTCAGCATGCAAGATATGGCTAGATTAGAAGACTGGAACTCTAGCAACTGCATACTTGAGGTGCAACATTATGCCTACATAGGGTATGGGTTTAATCCTGGTAGTTATTGATTCTTTCATTTGCTGTTTTCTCAGAGTTGCTGATGTAAGGATGAACATTTTGAAAGGGCAGCAGCTTGGTTTCATAGAACTTTGTGGGAGGTAGAACTGCATATTTGGGGATAAGATGGGCTTGTAGTATTGGGTACCTCTGCTAATAGTTGGTGTTGCTCTTTATCTTTCTTTTAGCTCGTATATGTCCCTGATTGTTCTCCATCAGCTCCTGTGAAGATTTTCCCCTTTAAATCATTGCGACGTTTAGAGGTGAGTTTCAAGTACTGCTATGGAGTCCTTTTAAGTATAGAGTAAGTTCTGGTTTGGCATATCTCTGGGAGCACTGTGGGGTAAAGCAGTGCTTCCCAAAAGCATATATAGAAAGCTGGATAGTGAGAATTTCATAGCGAAGTTTTTTTTTCATAGTATTTGAAATTAATTTTAGGTTGCTGCATGGTCTAAAATGAATCTTTCTAAATTTGATATAACAATTATGTAACTGTGTGGAAGAAAGGGCTCAAAGAGATCACACAATTGCATAACCAAGCTGCAATTATATTTTTGCAAGGTGGTATTGTTTGAGTTAAGAAAAAGTAAATATGAAATAAACAGGATCCTACTACACCAGAGGTAGACAAAGCTGAAATTCTACAGAACTTGCTGAAGTACAGCTTTTAGAAGTGATAGCTAGTGGGGGCATGGATGAGAGATGCTGGCAGTTGTTCAGCAACATCTGGAGAGAAACAGTTTCTTTACTGCAGTCTAGAATATGTATTCTCATGTCTAGGGAGGGGGTTATTGAACCTGTGATGGACATTCTTTTATATGCATGCCTCTGTTTTTGTTTCCTCACTTCAGCTGAGATGTCTTCCTCTGCACTGTCTGCGGGGCCTGAGGTTTGTTTATTCCCAGTTGGAGGCTTTGACCTGTTCCAGATGTGTGAACTCCCTGGAAGTGAGTGGGGATATTCCATATTGGACTTTTTTCTGCCTTGGGAGGAAAAGAATGGCTGGCAAAAGATATGCATCTTGGAGAGACTGTCATGAGGCACCTGCATTAATATTTTCCTGATGAGTTGTATGGAACACTATGGTTTTAAGCTGAAGTTCAGTTAGAGGAAAAAGGAGGGAGATTTTTTTTCTTAATAAAATTGCTTCCTCCTGGCAGCTCCTTGCCCTACAAGGAACAGTTTTTGGTAAGGAAAAAAATGGCCTTAAGAGTCTCTCATTTCCTTCTCTCTCAGTGAACTTCCTCTACTCTACGAATTGTATGTTCCTATACCTGATCTGGCCATGTTTTTGTTCTTAAATAGCTTTTGGGAAAGGTAATGAATTGTAATGAATGTCATGTATAGTTTAATAGTAAGTGCATTTACATATTGTGTAGAGCAGAGCTTTCCAAACTGTGTGTCAGGACACATTACTGTGTTGGCTGCAGTGTCTGGGTGTGTTGCGGCTGCTGCTGCCTCCGAGCCCTCCAGGATTCCACGCAGGTCCTAGTGCCTGCCTTGTGCCCTGCTGAGTGTCGCAAAATGATGCATGTCTAAAAAGTGTGTCACCAACATGAAAAGTTTGGAAAGCTCTGGTGTAGAGGGTAGGTTGCTGTTTGACAAAACTGATTCACAAGCACTTTTTGTAAAAACAAAATTGTGGCAGTTGTTGAGAGGTGCATTATATAACATGATGATACTGCTATGGAGTGTATGAATTCTGATATGTTAAAGAAGAATTAAAGTGCCTTTTTTCTATCAAAATCTCGTGGGGAATTGCAGTGTGATTTCTTGGCAGACTGCAAAAAAGGTACTGAATTATAGTTGCCCATCCCTATTTTAAACTGACATCTTTTTACTCACAGTTTGTCCTCTTTATGAGTGTTTAAGCCAGTGGGCAATAAGGAGTCCATAGTTATGCATGGTACTTTCAAGCACCACAACATTTCCCCCCCTCACAAGGAAATGGATATTTAAAGTGCTTCCTAGCGTGAAATGTCTTTCTATCTTGAAGCAAAAACTTAAAAGTAAGTTGCTGAGAGGCACATGCAGCCACCTTAAGTTGATCACCTTGCTATTTATCTTCTATATTCACAGGAGATCCTTTCTGCATGTGGAGGAGATCTCAGTTCTGCACTTCCTTGGCTGGAATTACAGACAGCCAACTTCAGCTATAATTCTATTGCAACCTTGGATGATTCACTGGTATGTTGTGAAAGTAAGGTATAACAAGTGGTGAAAACTCAGTTTTTTGAAATGGAATACTGTAACAGAGGGTGATTGTTAGAAATAAGCATACAATCTGATAATAATCTTGTTAATAGTCTTTTTCCTAGTGACTGTCTTTCTCAGAAAGTGGGGTAGGAAGGATTTCTGAATGATTGTACTATAACTTGCCACCTGATCTTTGGACTACTTGTTATTTGGGTTTGATCCATTTGTCATCATTAAACTCTTATTCTTTCTTCTCTCTACTAAGCAATTATTGAATGTCCTGAAGGCTTTGGATCTTAGTCATAATCTCATCCAAGACTGCCAGCACTACCTGACTGTAAGTATCTGGCAGTGAGCAAAGTGCTACCTTTCTGAAGTCAACTATGCCAGTTAACAAACAGCCCTTTTTTACACTGACTCTAATGACAACTGTCTGTTAAAGGACAATCTGCAGTTGGCATCTCAGGCAATGAATGACATTTTTTGTCATTTAGGCAAAAAAGCTGTCACTATCAAAGGAAACATCAAATTTCCTTGAATTGTTCAAAGACATTTTATTGCCACTTGGTGCTCCATTTCCTGTGTTTCTGCTCTATAATCTCTCTCTTTGAAGTTCCTTATATCCTTTCAACTTATTTTATCAAGTTCAATAACATATTCCTTTCTGGAATTAAGAAGAGACAGTTCTGAATAGATAAAAATATATACCAAAGGTATATATCACAACACTGCCCTTTTCAATTTGCTTCTATCTTGCCTTCTATCTTCTAAAGTTAAAAATGTTTATTTAGTTTTTGTTTGGTAGGAGGCTATTTTAAATGTCTTTATTACTTTTTTCACTTAATTTTAGGTATATGATCCAATAAAAATCCCAGCACAGAACTTCAGTTTGATAGTAATGCATGTAGTTATTCTTCATTTGCTTAAATTGAAAGGCATTTTAGTTGTTTTAATTTCAAGTTTACAACATCTAAAAATATATAGAACAAATAAAACCTTGAAATCCGTGTGTTCATAAATTTTGTGCTACAATAGTCTCTTAATTTTCCCATAATGTTAACATCACCTAGTGGTTAAATATGCATCCTACCCATAAGAATGGGGGCTTATAGTAAATTCAAATTTACTTTTATGCTAGAGACAAATTTCAAGGAACAGTTGGCTTTCTTGCTGTGCCACTCCATAATATTATTAGTACCCTTTGTGATTTATGGATGGATAATCATATGCCTCAGGGCAGGGCTTTCCAAACTTTTCCCTTTGGTGACACACCAACGGCGGCGCGCGAAAACCCGGAAGCGCTGCCGCTGTGGTGGCACGTGAAAACCCGGAAGCACTGTGGCAGTGGCGGCGCACAAAAACCCAGAAGCCCTGCGGTGGCGCTTCTGGGTTTTCGCGCGCCGCGGTGGTGGCAGCAGCACTTCTGGGTTTTGCGCACCACTACCACGGTGGCACTTTCGGGTTTTCGCGCACCGCGGCAACACGCCATCAGCGCTTCCGGGTTTTCTCACGACACACCTGGGCCCCGCAGGCGACACAGTACTGTGTCGTGACACACAGTTTGGAAAGCTATGCCTTAGGGATTCTCTTGTACTAGGTCATGTTTAGGACTGTATGGGTTAAAATAATTATCTTGAATCAAACCTGAAAGCTAATAAGCTGTTTATTGATTTTTGCAGTATCTTCTTTTCACCTTTCTAGTGAAGGTGGGCAATTGGATTGGTGCTGTCACTTCCAGTATTTTATTTCTTATTTATTTAGTTTCTAATCTGCCCCATTAGTGAAGTTCTCTGGGTGGATTACAAAGTTATTTAAAACTTCAAGTAAAACATTAAGTAATGTTTTAATTATTTATAGCAAGCAAATGGAGAAACAATAAAGTACAATAAATAAATATTTTAGGGAAGATCAAAAACCTGTCAAGCCTACCATTCCAACATAGTACTGTACAAAGATTTTAAGTCACAGTTGAATATATACAGTAACTATAGAAATACTGGAGGAAGAGGAATGCTGGTAGCTGAATTTTGTAAAAGTGGTTATAGAACCCAGGAGACAGAACTAGATATGTTGCTCTAGGACCTGCGCAGAATCCTGGCAGGGCAGGTTTGGAGGCAGCAAGGCAGGCAGAACCTGTGTGGAAGCCAGGAGGCAGCAGCAGCCGGGACACACCCAGACACTGCAGCCAACACACTAACGTGTCCCGACACACAATTTGGAAAGCTCTGCCATAAGCCTTGATCACAGCTGTATCTTGACCAACAGAGAGATCCAGCAGTGATTAGCAAGTCAGGTCCCCCTAAAAAAATAAGTGGACTGGCATGGTTAGTAGCTTATCTGTTGTAGGAAACTTTAGCTCAAGACTGTTTCTGAATTCCCTGTTTGGATTTATTTTGATTAGATTCAAGATGAAGCCTCAGTGGGGATTGTCATTCCTAGATTTCTTGAGAATGAAAAACAGTTGGTTATTATCAGTGCACTAATGGCACATCATTCTACATCTTTATCTAATACTCTTGTTCATATATTAAATAAAAACAAATAATGGAGTAAGATAGTGAAATTTGGTAGGGCAGGCATCCTGAGCATTGTTTTCTGTGTACTGTCCAACAGTATCTCCTTAACAAAGGCCACTGAGTAAATTTTAAGAATATTCCCCACAAGAGAATAGCAAGTTAGTCTAGAACTGGAATTCCGTAAAGACCAGAGGGGATTAAAGCAGCAGTCCAACTGCCTCCTGCTTCCTAGCTCATTCTGAGCCTCACCTTTTATATACTGTTTCTGGGTGAAAGCTACTTTTGGTCTGCGTTCCCAGCTGGTTTAGTGCTCTGAAGTCTTTGATGAAGTACATGAAAGACCTGTCGGTCTAAGGGGCAGGATGGGTATAACTTTCCTACTTGGAATGTCAGTGATATATCTAACTAAATAAAAATTGTTTGCAGGGAGGGGGAATATTCTAAATGCTTTGCCTTCCTCTAACATGGGTTTAACTAACCTGATTTTTCTTGATAGGCATCTCTGGTCCTATGCATCACTTCTCCCCCCCCCCCACATGAGCTATAACATATGGCTGGCATTCATGAGAAAGGTCCAATACATTTGGAAGAAAGCCCAGATCGGGGAAGATAGTCTAGATAACCTTAGGGGGGGTGAGGGCAGTTCATGCAAAAAAAAAATCTTCCCTTATTTTAAGGGTTACAGCAAATGTATTTTAGTTTGAGTGGGTCTGGCCCCACTGCTTACCTCTGTGTTTAAAATCTGTATCTTCCTCAAGAAATTGGAGGTTATAATAAAACAAATTAGCAATTGCACTAAATGCTTGTGAGATGGGAGAACTGCCAGTCCTCCTTGGCTCCTGGCATCTTCTTGCTGTGAAGTTACTGCCCTCCTTATTTCCAAGGGCCTCATGTGGCTGTCATGTGCTAATTGGCTAAGAACAGAGTTTAGGTCATATGCAACATTGGCAGAGTATCTAAACATTTTAAGATAAAAAAGTGCTCTGCCAAGGACTTTAATCTTTTATGCTTTCATGAACAGTTTTGATCAGATATGACTAACTGATGGGGGACACTTTTTACGTATTTTTAGCCAGAGGCCCCAAGTAGGTGGCAGCATGTAGCTAGCTGCCTTTGACTGATCTCAAAAACCTATGCAAGGTTGGACCTGGGTTTATATTTGGATGGAAAATACCAGTAGGGCTAAGCTGGGAAGGAAATACCAGTGGACTAAACTGGAAAGTGAACAGTAGAAAATAATCCCACAAGAAGGCAACAGAAAAAGACTGTTGTTGCTGAGAGAATGACATGTGGCTATGAAGTTGCCAAGAACTGAGCTTGATTCAAGGAGAATTTACTTTCAGTGTGAGAAAGAGAATGGGGAAGAGTATGGATGAGTAATGCTGAGATTTACCCTCTTCTCTGTGCAGGTGCTGACAGAGCTGGAATATTTAAATGTGGCCTATAATTCTCTGCCGAGGGTGCCTGAACTTGGGCTACATAGTCGAGCTAAACTGGTGACCTTAATTCTCCGATACAACCACCTAGACAACATTAGTGGTAAGAGTTCTCCTTGCGGAGAAGATGGGCGGTAATATAAATCCAATAAATAAATAAATAAATAAATAAATAAATAAATAAGGCCATAGTGGAAGGGCCAAAGGCTTGCATAAAATACTGTATTAGATTGGAGACAGGAAGCATAATTTGCAAAACGTTGTTTATATCTGTTGGTACTTATTCTGCTTGTGTCTTCACAGGTGTGGAACAACTATCAAATCTTCAGCACCTAGATATTGCCTATAACTTGTTGCTGGAACACTCTGCCTTAGCACCATTGGCTTGGTTGCACAACATGAGAAGAGTGAGTATTTACTGTTACTCTAGAGCAGGGCTTTCCAAACTTTTGCCGTTGGCGACACACCAATGGCTGGCGCGCAAAACCCCGGAAGCGCCACTGCGGTCGCGCGCAAAACCCTAGAAGTGTTGCCGCAGCGCACAAAACCCTGGAAGCGCTGCTGCCACCGTGGTGCGCAAAACCCTGGAAGCGCCAGTGGCGACGCTTCCGGGTTGCCGCCGCTGCCACCGTGCTTTCGGGTTTTTGTGCGCTGTGGCGGCGGCAGCATCCTGGTTTGTTGCACAACAACCTGGAAGCGCTGATGGCCCCCCACCGCTGCTGCTGTGTGCGGCGGTGCGCCATCAGCGCTTCTGGGTTGTCGCGCGATACACCTGGGGCCCCCAGGGGACACAGTACTGTGTCGCGACACACAGTTTGGAAAGCCCTGGTTTAGGGTATATGGGGAAACTGCCCTATTCCCCTTAATGCTCTGTGTAAAACTGAACACTCTACAGGATCTGGAGGATATGACTTGTCAGCAGTAATGGCAGCGCACTAATTGGTAGGAGTCTCTCACTATTCTTTGAATTCACTCTTGGGTGAGCAAGCAAGTGTACAATAGTAGTGAGAATGCTGCTTCAGATTTCCACTTTGCCATGAAACTCAGCATGTGGTCATCTCTCAGCCTAACCCTGTGTGGATAAGGAGGAGATTTATGAATGCTACCTTGAGCAATATGGGGGAAGATACACTGCAATTTTATAAAGGATCACAGCAACAAAGCATTTTTTAAATCCCAGGAAAATGGAATGAGAGGCAAGTTTGGGGCAGTGAATATAAGTGCTCTTTTTTTCTCTCTCTCAGCTGCATCTGGAAGGAAATCCTTTATGGTTCCATCCGAATCACCGGCTTGCTACTCTAGTGCATTTGTCTCCTAGGGCTATTTCCTGCAATGTGAGTATCCAGCCTGAGTTGTCAGTTCCCATAATTGCAGTATGAAGAAACAGTAACTTCAGCTGTTGCCAATAACAGCAAGTCCTGTGTTTAGATAGCTGTTGACTTATATATTTCTATTACAGTAAAGCAGCATAGCTATATGGCTGGGTCAAGCAACTAATAAGTACATAAGATGAAATTATTGCTTGTATGAACTAGACACATAACATGTATTTATTCAGGAATGTCATCAACTATTTATGAATAATTAAAAGTAAGATTGAACTAAAGTGATTAGTCAACACAGGACTGCAAAATGTGTAAGTATTAAGTCAGGCTAGGACCAAGATGAGAGCCAGCTTGGTGTAGTGGTTAAGGCATCAGGCTGGAAACCGGGAGTTCTAGTCCCACCTTAGGCACAAAGCCAGCTGGGTGACCTTGGGCCAGTCCCCCTCTCTCAGCCCTAGGAAGGAGGCAATAGCAAACCACTTCTGAAATCTTGCCAAGAAAACTGCAGGGACTTGTTTGGGCAGTTGCCAGGAGTCAACACTGACTTGTAGGCACCAAAAAAACAACAACAACAGGATAATGGGGGAAAACAAACTTGTGCAACTAAAATGAGATAGCAAAATTTACGTCTGTTCATATATTTCAAAAGCAGTTTATTATGAAATGATATGGGAAACTGCTGTTCAAATGATCATATTTTGTTTTTCGTTTAAAAATAGTTCATAAGCAAAGTGTTACATTACAATTCTTCTTAAGGGGTATTGCATTCTCCTCTGTAAGCTATTTCTTTGTTAACTATTAGATGTTTGCTCCCAGCCCCATTTTTATAGCTCCCAGAGCCCCCCAGGATCATGCTACCAAAAGTCAATGGCAACATACCCAAATCTCCCATAATAAAGGGCTGAAAATGTTTACCTTGCCTGCACCACTTGGCATCATTGTATCACTACAGGTATATCCTCGCTTACCGACAGTAATTGGGACCAGGAATTCCATTGCTAAGTGACACAGTTGTAATGTGCGATGTCATGTGACTGCGCCAACTTACAATGGCAGTTCTGACAGTCCCAGTTGCTGCTGTTAGGGGAATCCTGCACAGTTACAGTGTACCGTGGTCACGTGATCGCCATTTGTGAACTCCTGCCGGCTTCCCTATTGACTTTGCTTGTCAGAAGCTGGCAGTGAAGGTCACAAATGGCAATCACGTGACCGTGAGACGCTGCAAAGTCATAATTACAAGCTGGTTGCCAAGCACCCGAATCGTGATCACGTGACCGCGGGGATGCTGCAACAGCCGCAACTACAAGGACCAGTTGTAACTCCCCCTTGTTCAGCGCCATCGTAAGTTTGAACAGTTGCTGCATGAGTGGTTGTTAAACGAGGACTACCTGTAGTCCCTTTGGCCTTTGAGGGCCAGAAAAATAAAATAAAAGTGCAGTCCCCCAGAAGAAAAATGTTACGCCCCAGCTTAAAGCAACAAGTTGCCCCTAGGGCTGAATTTGTATATTCTATAACTGAGAACTGTAACTTGTCTTCTCAAAATAGAGTTAGCACAAAATCTGCTTTGCATATTCAGGAGTTGGTGGGCTTGCTGAAAAAATAGGATTTATATGGCACTATGTAGAGGACAAGAAATGTAAGATGTTGGCTGTTGTGGGTCTTCCGGGCTGCGTGGCCGTGTTCTGGAAGTTGTGGTTCCTAACTTCCAGAACACGGCCACGCAGCCCGGAAGACCCACAACAGCCATCGAACTCCGGCCGTGAAAGCCTTCGACAATACAATGTAAGATGTTACTTCTCTTCTGTTCCCATGTTTTATTTTTCTGTGATTACCATATGCTTCCACATATTAGTGTTGGAAAAGATTTTTATTTGCTGAATCAGAGTTTTGTTCCCTATTTTTTGTTTTACTTTAACCATTCTTTAAGTAAAGGAAAGCGGAATACAGCTTTCTGATTTATTTTGACAAGGAAATGAGTGTGTGGATGTTTTACTGATACATATTTTTTGTAATACCAGTTCCTCCTCGATGAAGAACCCCTGTCTGTTTCCAGTTTACAGGTAGGAAGACTTATCTAAACGCTTAATTTCCAGGTTTGTATCACAATGAAAACTTGGGTTCAAAATCTCCTTTCATCTGAAGTAGTTCCATTCTGAGTTTTCATTACTGTGTTGTAGAATATCCAGAAACCAATAATATTTTTGTCCACTCAAGCAAGGTCTGTTTCATTTCCTTTTGCCTGATGATTCTCACTTTAGTGGCGATACAAAGTAGTCCCTTAGAATTGCTAAGGTGGCATTTGCACTATTATTATATTCATAATAAAAGCAGAGGCAAGGCCTCAGAAAGGATCTTACCCGTTTATAGCTTATTGTGTCTTTTTCAGCACCACTCAAAGCCGGATCGTGCCATTGCTCAACCACGCTGCCCTTCAAGCTCAGAGAGAATCTTGATCGACCGGAACGCCCTGGAGAGTTCCTGTGCTGCAGACCAAAGCGACAGCCAGTCCCCTAAAGACAGCACTTCTGCTAGCGTGTCATCCCAGAAGAGAACGAAGGTGGTTCTGCCACTGTGCATGTCCAGGGTTTGGAACTGGCAGGATTGGTAGGGGTGAGGAAGAAAGAAGAGGCCTTTGTCCTCCACTGGGAGCTTCCGTACTATGTGTTTAGTGGTTGGAAGGGCAGAGCAACTTTTTGGGAATAAGATCCAATATTAACCTAGTAACTTATGCAACATTATGAAAATATCCTTAATTGTTTAAAGGAGTTGGGGTTATGGAAAGGTTGCCAAGCCAACCCTTAAAAGTATGACTGTTTCAGCTGAAAGCCCTACAGCGGACTGGAATCCCAAACACTTTTTAAAAAGCTTTCTTTCTTTCTAGAGGTGTGACACAAGTATGGTGAGATTAGTGTAACTAAATATTTAAGTAAAGAATATGGGAGGGTCAATTCTAGCCATTACTTACAACTTGGTTTTGTTACAGGGGAAAATTAAAGTGCGCAGGGCCAGTATTTCTGAGCCCAGTGACACAGAACATGAGTACAGAACTCAGCCTCTCTCAGAAGGTGAGACTTAAATCACTATGGACCTATTATTTGAGATAGGACGTGCATTGAAACTGTTTTCAAGTCTTTGGGGTGGTTGGGTCTGTCTTCTCACAGGTGTATTTCAGCAACATCAGGCAGAGATGGAGCGCATGGACAACGTTCGGGATCGCTTTGGGGCAAACTGGCTCCAGTATAGGCGACACCTGGAAGCAGATGGACCCACAAGATCTACTGTCCTCCACTCTAGCAGCCCCACAGGAGACTCTCTAAGCAGCTCAGGTGGGACACCTGATCAGAGCAAGAGCACCATGCAGGAGCAGGAGCTTCCTGATGCTGCAGACGGAAAAGAACTGGAACTGCTTGATCCTGAAATTGGGGTGGAAAGTCCCAAAACAACCGCAGAAAAGGATAGATTGATAGCTAAAGAAGATAAAGATCAGGAAGAAATACTGGAAGGTAAATAGTGCTGCTCCTGGGCCACTGTCCATTTCTGTGGGTAAGTGAGACTCTTCAGATGTTTAAATTCCACATAGGGATTCTCTTGGCCCCATGTGCATATACATGCATGTGACATACTTATATTCATATGCATATGTGTGTGTGTGTGTGTGTGTGTGTGTATCTCCTGTTTTAAAAAACATTTAATTTTTAAACCAACACAACAACTCTATGGAAATCATATTTCTGATCTTGCCTCTCTGCCAATACATCATCTCAAAGGCTGAGAGCTGATACATTTAATTGAACCAAATTTACCTGGTCCACCATAGTATTAATTTTTAACTAATGAGGAAACTACCAGTGGACATGCCCAAAGTAATGTTCCACAAAATTTATTACATTTTCAGCATAAATAGATGACAGCCAACTTTTTTTAACCAACTGCTGAGGAGTCCAATATGTCAGAAAATGTTTTTTTGCTGGACTAAATGAGTTTTTGAACAATAAGAAACATTCTAACATTTCTTAACACTCAAGCCATAGATTTTGTACACTATATAAGATAATCCAGTTCGTATTTCAAGCTATTTGTATATTATCCACGTATTGTTAATTCCTTAGTTTAGAATCTAAATTGTTGGTTTAGCCTTTGTGTAAAAGTTATTAAGTTTCAGAGTTTGCTAAAAATTCAGGGCCAAACAAGGAGAATAGCAGACATTTTAACTGAATATATTGCCATTCAGCTGATTTTTGATAAATTATAAAACCCTGAGTTTATAGGGAAGGATAAATGCAGTGAAACCAAATATGACTTCTAGACAGAGAAATATTTTGAAAGCAATGAGTGTGTTAATCCTCTTAAATATTTTTCAAAACCTCAGTTAATGACTAATTTTTTAATAGAAGGAACAAACACTTAGTATTTCTCTTTTAAAGCTACTGCATATGAAAATGGTGGTTTTAAATTTCCTGATTGCAAAGCATTTTTTTTAATCTGTTCCATCGTGTCCGATTCTCGGAGACTGCCTAGACAGGTCCCTGCAATTTTCTTGGCAAGTTTTTTCAGAAGTGGTTTGCCATTGCCTCCTCCCTAGGGCTGAGAGAAAGTGACTGGCCCAAGGTCACCCAGATAGCTTTGTGCCTAAGGTGGGACTCGCGGTCTCCCAGTTTCTAGCTTGATGCCTTAACCACTACATCAAACTGGCTCTCTCAAAGCATATAAATAGTTTTTTTTTGTCAACCAGTAATATATTGGAATGGGGATGAAACTAAATGTGTGGGTTCAGCTGTCTCACTGTGAATATTATTACTTGATAACATGGAAGTCCTGGAAAGTTCTTGGGCCTAACTGTGGTAGGAATCTACTGATATTTCTAGCACTTATGGCAGCCCAATATATTTGGGCCTTATTGGGAAAGAAATTAAAATTTGACTTTAGATATCATGAGAAATGGATGCTTTTAAATAATTCTTATTTTAAAATGATAGGAAAGGTTTTGAGGGGGAAGTCATGAACCAAAATGGAAATAATTAGTGTTACTTGTAAAATGTTTGAAAAGCATGTATGTGTGTCTATCTCGATCTAGTCACACAGCAGAAAAGAGCAGCACAAGGACAACAGGTAGATATTGATTAATGACTATTGAATCAATTGCCTGTGAATAAAATTGACTGATCCCTATCTGCATGTATCAACCATGATCTCTTATATACCCACCACTTGAACACACACAAACATACAGGTACACTCACACATATTCTGCTGATGGAGATGGATGAGGGGAAGAAATTGCTGCACTGGGAAGGGAAGGAAAGGGGGGTAGCAAAACTGAATGGAGACACTGAATAGGGAAGGAAAGGAAAGAGAGAGTTAAGCACTACAGTTAAAATTCAGCATTGAAGTTCAGCAGGCAAGCAGCCCCAATTGAAACTAATCTTCAAAGGCTTTCAGGCTTCTTAGCATCTTTGTCTGTAATCATTCTGAACTTTATAAATAAATGTGTACTTTCTCCCATTATGTCTTCTTTGATTCTTCTCTCAGAGAATATGAGATGGGGGCAGCCCTCCATTTGAAAAATATGCTTATTCTTATTATGGTCATCCTTCTGGAGAAATTAGTTCTGTGACCCTCTAGTAAAGACAGCTCACCTGTAAGCCTGGGAATTTGTAGGGATTTACTAGAATAGCATATATAGTAGTTTCATGTAAAATTCAGGAACCTACTTGTGAAATAAGACTATCTAAAATTTAATATTGGGTCATTGTTAGAGGAAAACATAATGGTCCAACCGTTCCTGTTAAACAGTTTACACGAAACACGTTTTAGTGAAGCCTGGTATGTTTTAATGATGGTGCTAGTTTGTGACCAGGTGAGGATTTAAGTTCTTTGCTCCTTTATGGAGTGTAAATATGTTCCTCTCAATTTCTGGAATCTGCCACTGTTATTAATAGAATGTTCTTCAAGTGAGCTTTTATTGCTTCCCTCGTCTGTGATGGCAGGATCTCAAATGTTGCCAAACAAACTAAAAATAATTTGCACAGCCAGGGAACATGGGATGTCAAATCCTGTCAGTTTATCAAAAAACCTTCATTGAACAAATCATGTTGTGGTGTTGATGTACTTTGAAGGACAACACACCCCATACAAGCAAATAATACTTACTGAGAAATGCAGAACTTAATGCTATTTAAACTTTATACTTTGATAGTGCCTTCATACCAATTTCAGTAAAGGAGATCTCAAATTGTGTCTTTGATCTTATTTGCCTTTGGGATATTTCTTACAGAGTAAATGAAGCTGCATTTCTCCTCTGCTGTTTATAAAGAACACTTTTGTTCAGTTGTACTAAATGAGGATGTTGAAACTATTTGTTAGAAACCAGTTTTTGGAGTCTAGTTCCTTCTGTCATGCAATTTCCAGCTAGACTGGTGATACCCCAAACCCAGCTTTGTAGCACAAGCAAAATCGTATTGTGAGTTTCTGCCACCAAAGTATCTTTGCTTGCATCATGTATCATTGTTAAATTTCAAAGCTGTCTCATTTTCCATGGTCTTTGCTACCCTGCAGTTTCTATGGATGGTCTTTAAAGATCTTGGATTTCAGGCATTCTTATCTGCTAAAACAGAATAGGAAGCAGGGGAAACTAATATTTGTATTTATGTTCGCAGTGGATCTTTGTCAGCCTGTGCTAGTAAGCCAGATAGAAGGTGACGGCGACCCAGAGCCAGACTGGATCTTCCTGCGAGTCACTGCCCAACATGTTATGGAGGTGGAACTGAGAGCAGCCAAGGTTTTACACAGGCTGGAACTACAAAGTCTTCAGAAAGTAGAGACTTCGGAAATGCACTGGAGAAGAAAGGTGATTTCGGCTGTTTCCAGACCGGATTTGTAATAAGCTGACTATCATTCAGCCCAGCCTGTCATTGCCCAGTGGTTAACTGGATCTGTACATGCATTCTCAATTCTGGGGATACCTGCAGACCTGGTTCACATGCTAAGATAAGCTGTACTGTGTTTGGTTTGATTTTGGCATAGCAAGTTGTGTGTATCTGGCCATAGTGGTTGGTAAGCTGTGGCTTATGGCTTTTACTTTGTGTGAATCAAGAAATTTTGCTGTGCAGTTAGTTTTGGCTTCAAGTGATTTCTGAACCTAGGCACTCTCTAGACCAGTCAGTGGTGCTGAGCTAATGGCCTCAGTATATAGGTCTGCTGTCTTATTTATCTCACATTCTTGTGCTGTAACATATATACTGCAGGATTTAATCAAAATCTTTTTCATTTTGAAGGAAAGCTGTTCCTTCCTTGGCTTTTCGTGTTCTTCTGCCTAAGACTTAGTTCCCATTGATTGCATTAGAACTAGGAAATTCACAGCGAAATCTGGCAGTTTCTGCATATGTGGCTGCAGAAATTTGGAAGCTGTAGAGAGAGCCTTTATGGTTTGGGCTCTCCCCACCTCCTGTTTAGTGCTGCTTTGTGGCTCATCTTTGATCACTGACAATTTATTATCCATAAAGTGAGTGAGTTTGGGCTTTCCAATAGTGTAATTCTGCTTTGTTGCCTGCATGTTATTTGGAAGTATGATTATTTTATTTATCTATCTATCTATCTATCTATCTATCTATCTATCTATCCATCCATCCATCCATCCATCCATCCATCCATCCATCCATCCATCCAATTTCTATCATCGCCCATCTCCCCCACAAGGGGGACTCTGGGCAGTTTGCAATAAAATCAGAATTAAAACTATAAAACATATAAATACAATACAACAACTATATAAGAATAAATTAAGTATAAAATCCAAAAGGCGATAAGATCATATTTAAAAATGAGGACTCTATGGTGCCAGCCAGCCCCAGGAGGAACTATTATCCTTCCCATCCCAGGC
This sequence comes from Charina bottae, assembly GCA_023362775.1. NCBI lineage: Eukaryota > Metazoa > Chordata > Lepidosauria > Squamata > Charinaidae > Charina > Charina bottae. The sequence continues at coordinate 203,596,193 of JALMGJ010000001.1, forward strand.
AAGGCGGCAGAGCCAGGTCTTCAACTTCTTCGGGAAGTCCGGGAGCGAGGGGGCCCGCCTCACCTCCGGGGGCAGAATGTTCCAGAGGGCGGGTGCCACTGCAGAGAAGGCCCGCCTCCTAGACCCTGCCAAGTGGAATTCCCTTACTGACGGGGTCCGTAGCATGCCTTCTCTGCAAGACCGGGTGGGACGGTTTGATGTTATGGGGATGAGACGGTCCCTCAGGTAACCTGGCCCCATGCCATGTAGAGCTTTAAAGGTGATAACCAACACCTTGAATTGGACCCGGAAGCATACTGGCACCCAGTGCAGCTGGCACAGCAGAGGTATCACATGTGCCAATCTTGGGACACCAATAACTGCCCGCGCTGCCGCGTTCTGGACCAGTTGAAGCTTCCGGATACTCTTCAAGGGTAGCCCCATATAGAGCGCATTGCAATAGTCTATATGGGAGATGACCAGGGCATGAATGACTGTTCGGAGGGCATCCCGATCCAGGAAAGGGTGTAACTGGCGCACAACACGAAGTTGCGCAAAGGCCCAGAATGCATACAGTTCAATTTTTGTATTATGCTGGAGCAATCTGCCCAAGTCCAGCTTAGTCTGCCCAGAACTAACCCCATCCATAAGCAGCGTTGTACTAGGACAGAGATTTCCAAACTGTGTGTCGCGACACAAAAGTGTGTCGCCACACACAGCGTGGTGTGTCGCCACACCACCCGGAAGCGGCGGCCTGTGCGTGCACGGCGGCAGTGGCGCGGCATCAGTGCTTCCACGTTTTAGCGGACGCTGCTGCTGCCGCTGTGCACGCATGCGCCGCCGCACGCCCCCCCGCGCCACCGCCGTGCATGTGCACCCCCCCCGCACCGCCGCCGGTGTGTCGCCAGCAGCGGCACTTTGGAAAGCCCTATACTAGGATCTGAGTGAAGTCTCCATGAAAGTTTCTTGCAGTTTGTTTGGATGATACCTTTGTGTGTAAGGCAGCTGCATTGTCTGAGTTTCTTAAAAGTGGACATTCTTGGAGGCATAATGAACTGGGTATAATTCACAGAAAGGCAGTATGTAAGTACTTGGAAACGGGGAACAGAAATCACCAGTTTGTGAAACATTTTTTTCACCGTGAGGAGGTAAAGTTGCTAATCATTATTAATGCAGGCAGAAGCAAAACGTATAATATAAATTCATGAATCTCTTAATTTATAACAGCCACCGGCAAGATATTGGGTGCTAGTCAGGTGCAGAGTAGCACATTCTTAGCCAGAGGAAAAGTGAGGAGCTGCAACACTGATGTTTTTGCTGCTCCCTGAACTTTGAGTAGCTTATATCCAAACTGATACGTAATGATGGCTTTTTTTAAAACGGGGGCCTGTATCTTCTTCTGACTGGAGAGTTATTTCTTTTTTGGAAATAGGACCTGGAGCGTGAGTTTCCTGTTCTTACCCTCTATTTCAACTATATCTGCAAGGACCGTCAGAAACGTTGCTATGTAGTATTGGATGACCATCCTGAACTGCGTATGCAGGTGAGCACAAAGCCACTCTAGAGTGGAAAGGTGGCCATTTTTTAGAGAAAGTGAAGGGGCAGTTTGAATCTTAATGAACTGGGGAGAAGCATAGTTGCCTCAGACCAATAACCTACCACAGTGGACAAATGGGAAGTCCACAACAGGAAATAAAGACAAAAGTGTTCTCCTACTAGTTAACTGAACTGCCCAGAGTCCCTCTGGTAGGAGGAGATGGGCAGTGACAAATCTAATAAATAAATAAACTCCCTATCTGCCTACCTTGCACATACTGCAAGTTGGTCCTGTGATGTCATGACTGATAAACGTCTCTCTCTGTGAATATATCTGATCCTTTTTTGAAGCCATCTATGGCAATCACGGCCATTCACACTTCGTTGAGCAAATTCTGTAAACATTTTTCTGTCTGGAATTTATTTTGAGATTAACACAGTATTTATGCTTGTATCCTTTACCCTCTACCCCAATAGAATGCATTCTTTATTCAGAGCTGTTATAAAATGTAATCAAACAGGAAATGTAATAGTTATTGCATCGTATTTTACTCAAGTCTTACTGCTCTTTCCAGGATTTGCTCAGAGTGCTGGCACCTACCCTGGAGAAAAATAGGAAGAACAGACAATTGGCAGAAGGTCCAAAGCTCCAGTGTCTAAAATGCAAACAGGAATTCCTTGGGTTCCAGGTGCCTCAGTTGCAAAGGCAGGTTGCTACAAAAGAGAGTATAGCTTTCTCTGAGCAAGGTATGGGGTGTGGTGTAGGCTAAAATCCTGCATCTTGCAACGATTCCTCTCTGTGCTGTTGGAATAATGGAGTGAGGGAACAGTGACTGATGGCAACAGTCACCAACCTTTTAAGCCTAGAGAGCTCTCTTAGAATTTTGAGCATGTGTTGTGGATGATGTAGCAAAATACTACATCACCCATATCCCTGCTTATCTTTGTCCTTTTTCTGAGGAAATTGACTGATTGATTGATTGATTATGTGCCATCAAGTCATTGTCGACACTTAGCGACCACATAGGTAGATTTTCTCCATGATGATCTGTCCCTTACCTGGTCTTTTGGGTTTTCCAAATGGTGCACCCATTGCCACTGGAACAGTCCATCCACCTTGCTGCTGGTCGTCCTCTTCTCTTTCCCTCCACCTTTCCTAGCATTAGAGTCTTCTTCAGAGACTAGGTCTTTGCTACATGTATCTGAAGTGGGATAAAATGAAATGAAATATATCTGAAGTGGGATAATTTGAACCTGGTCATTTTAAGGGGGCGCAGCTCAGGGGTTCAGACGCCAGGTTTGTTGATCAGAAGGTCGCAAGTTCGGAGGTTTGAGACCTGAGCACCGGGTGATGGAGTGAGCTCCCGCAGTCGCCCCAGCTCTTGCCAACCTAGCAATTCGAAAGCATGCAAGTGCAAGTAGATGAATAGGTACCACTTCGGTGGGTAGGTAACAGCGTTCCGCGTGCGTCATGCCGACCATGTGACCGTGGAAATGTCTTCGGACAGCGCTGGCTCTTCGGCTAACAAACGGAGATGAGCACCGGCCCCTAGAGTCGGACACAACTGTGTGGGGGAACCTTTACCTTTATTTGTGTCTCAAGTGAGAACTCTGGTTGATTTGTTCAATGTTTAATTTGTTTGTTTTCTTGGCTGTCCATGATATTCTCAGGAGTCATCTTCTGCTTTAACTTTATATATCAAGAATGAGATACTAGGAAATAATTAGCTTTCTGTATGTAAAGTTCTGTGGAAATAGACACACTCTAAACAAACCACTGAGTTGCCGTCACCCATCATTATTTTCTAAGAAAGCATATGAGGTCCATTTGAGCCCCAGATTAATTCTTGGAAATAAAATTAAGCTGGTGCTTTGCTGTGCAGTATGCCAGCTTTTCATTTTTAAAAAAATTAAAGTCTTTTAGTTAGTCTTTTAATGTAAAATGTCTCGTGAGACAGGAGGTCTGACAGATAACAAGAGTCATGTACAGTTCTTAGAATCTGAAATTAGTTGCTGGGCTGGTTTCTCACTAACGTTTGTTACTATATTTCCTAGATCCCCTAGAGATCTGGAACCTTTCAGTTTATTTAATATCCTATATTAGGCAAGGTTTTCACTTTTTAGTGCACTGTTTCTGTATTGTGTTATGAATATAACAGCACCTAGTGGAATAACATTTAAGGTGTTGGACCTTAAAAGGTGACCCAGCTTTACGTTCTCTCTCCACTATGTTAACTCACTGGATGACTCTGAGCCAGTCATTCTAGCTCAGCCTACCTCACAGGATTGTCACTAAAGCAATAAAACAAAGGAAGATTCCAAAATAAGCTACCTTGAGCTCCTAGAAAAGAGGGATATAAATGCAGCAAAGTATAAGATTTTTGTCTGGTTTCATGTTTCTTTTCCATCTGAGATAAAATATTGCATTATTTGATACACTCATTTTCTGCAATGGATTCCTTTTAGAAGGAAAATACTTTGACATTCTATTTAATTACTAAGCAAAATGTTCTTTGTTCAGGATTGTATGTAAAAGGCTAAAGTGAAAACTCTATAAAACCCTCTTGAGATAATCAGCTAGAGATTCAAGGGGAGGGTGCGGAATGTCTCTGAGGAAAAGGCAGGGTGGCTGATTCATGGGTCTTGAGGCTGGTTGGACGATGAGGCTTTGGGAAAGAACCTGGTGTTTGATTTATTGGGCTAAGTTTGAGATGCAAAGAAATGGTTTTCCTGTCTCTTCAGATGTTGCTGCTTCCAGTGAGACCATTATCTGCCCCGGTTGCTCTAGTGATCACGTGGTCATCTTACCATGTGAGAGGCATTCGAGTGCACTAGTGCTCTCTCAGGATTGCTTCAATGAAAGCCAGCAGGAGGCGGAGTCCGGGAAATTTTACATTGGCGATGACAATAACTCTGAAACAGGAACCAGTTCCAGTACCCAAATTCAAGAACTTAGCAATGATCATGGCAGCACAGCACATTCCAGTTCTCGCAGTTCTGAAGGAGCCGATGTATCCAGGAGGGATCTGAGCTCCAAGAGTCAATATTCCTCCCTCAGCCACACAGATACCAATGGAGGGAGCCTGATGGGAAGCTACCGTTACGGTACTTCCCGTGGTCCCACTCCTTCCCAGCTGTCCCTGAGCTCAGAGCATGAGGAGCACTGGAACCTTAGTCCCCGTGAGTAGCTACTAGCATCTAATGTGGGCCTTGGTGTGGTATAAGTCTCTGAAGTCATGGGAAGGTGATGGACATTTGAAACAATAGAGATATAAGCAAGATCCTCTACTCAGACCCACATTTAATCCACATGTTAAATTGCTTCCCTCCGAGCACCCCCAACATTGTTTGTTGTTCAGTCGTTAAGTCGTGTCCGACTCTTCGTGACCCCATGGACCATAGCACGCCAGGCCTTCGTGTCCTCCACTGTCTCCCGGAGTTTACTCAAATTCATGTTCATTACATCGGTGATGCTATCTAACCATCTCATCCTCTGCCGTCCCCTTCTCCTTTTGCCTCCAGTCTTTCCCAGCATCAGGGTCTTTTCCAGTGAGTCCTCTCTTCGCATTAGGTGGCCAAAGTATTTGAGCTTCAGCTTCAGTATCTGTCCTTCCAATGAGCAGTCAGGACTGATTTGACCTCCTTGCAGTCCAAGGGACTCTCAAGAGTCTTCTCCAGCACCACAGTTCGAAAGCATCAATTCTTCGGCGCTCAGCCTTCCTTATGATCCAACTCTCACAGCCATACATTACTACTGGGAAAACCATAGCTTTAATAATATGGACCTTTGTCGGCAAAGTGATGTCTCTGCTTTTTAATATGCTGTCTAGGTTTGCCATAGCTTTCCTCCCAAGGAGCAAGCGTCTTTTAATTTCATGGATGCAGTCACCGTCTGCGGTGATCTTGGAGCCCAAGAAAATAAAATCTGTCACTGCTTCCATTTCTTCCCCTTCTATTTGCCAGGAAGTGATGGTACCAGATGCCATGATCTGAGTTTTTTTAATGTTGAGTTCCAAGCCAGCTTTTACACTCTCCTCTTTCACCCTCATCAAGAGGCTCTTTAGTTCCTCTTCACTTTCTGCCATTAGGGTGGTATCGTCTGCATATCTGAGGTTGTTGATATTTCTCCCGGCAATCTTAACTCCGGCATGTGATTCATCCAGCCCGGCATTTCTCATGATGTACTCTGCATATAAGTTAAATAAGCAGGATAATAATATACAGCCTTGTCATACTCCTTTCCCAATTTTGAACCAGTCGGTTGTTCCATGTCTGGTTCTAACTGTTGCTTCTTGACCCGCATACAGGTTTCTCAGGAGACAGGTAAGGTGGTCTGGTACTCCCATCTCTTTCAGAATTTGCCAGAGTTTGTTGTGATCCACACAATCAAAGGCTTTAGCGTAGTCAATGAAGCAGAAGTAGATGTTTTTCTGGAACTCTCTTGCTTTTTCCATGATCCAGCGAATGTTGGCAATCTGATCTCTAGTTCCTCTGCCTCTTCGAAACCCAGCTTGCACTTCTGGTAGTTCTCGGTTCACATACTGCTGAAGCCTAGCTTGTAGGATTTTGAGCATAACCTTGCTAGCATGTGAAATGAGCGCAATTGTACAGTAGTTTGAACATTCTTTGGCATTGCCCTTCTTTGGAATTGGAACGTAAACTGACCTTTTCCAATCCTGTGGCCACTGTTGAGTTTTCCAAATTTGTTGGCATATTGAGTGCAGCACTTCAGCAGCTTAATCTTCTTAATCTCTTCTGCTTCTGTTAGGTCCCTGCCTTTTCTGTCCTTTATCATGCCCATCTTTGCACAAAACGTTCCCTTGATATCTCCAATTTTCCAACATTGTATTCCTGTGTAAATAGAGGATTATTTTGCATCAGCGATAGAACAAGGGCACCACCTGCTGGTAGTTAAGGCATTGTATGGCTGTTATTTTAAAAGCCCTTAATGATTTTCAGTTGTTACTTAGAATGCAGCCAAGAGGTTTGCTCACTATGTGGTGCAAAGCACTGCTGAAGTTTTAATAGTAACTGTATGTATATTGGTAGTGAAAAAAGGAGGTTAAAACAGTAAAAAAGAATATTAGGCATGCCTGCAGCCTCTTAAAACTCTGAAACACCTACATATTCTGGCTTATTCCCACCCATAGGCATATACATGGTGTTGTTTGGACACCTGTTGTCTGAGTGAATGCCTGCATCAGTTCTCAGATTGCTGAAAACAGAAATGCAGGTTGGAATTGGTTTGATTTTTTTTTGTAGTCTATTGGAGCAATTTAATATGCTGCATAGGCTATCTATGCATCCTGGGGGCAATTTTCATACTTTTAAAAAGAGTCTACATTTAAAAATAGTGTGAATGAGCACTGCAAGTTTGAATTTGTCACATAAACTAAAATCATCTGCCTTGTATGTGGAAAATTCTTTAGTATGAACTTCTGCACAAGTAAATGTCTGATATACTATTATGAAGTTCATTTGGGAAATCAGGGAGTAGTGGGATCTGAGAGGGAAAGAGGCTAGAAACTAAGGAAGCAAAAGATAATAGAGATGGAGTGCAGGCAGTTCTGTGAACAAGGAAAAGAAAAGCCAGAGGGATTACTGGAGGAGGTTTTAGGTAGGCATAAATGACAGCCCTATGTCATCTAAAACGATGCTATTGACCACTCAACCCATTGAAACCATTAACTCTAATGCTTTCTTTTCTTAGCCACCAACAGTATGTTGGGCATGCGAGACTTATTCTCTGTGGACCATCGGCTAAAACTTTATTTAGATATGGAAGTGTTTGAGAAGGCAGAAGAGTTCAAATGTTTTCTCAAGGTATGAAAAGCAATTCTCCACAGGGTTGCTCTTGGGAACATTCCTGGAATTATTGTGGCATAATTATTTTAGCATGTTCCTTCTAGGTAGCAGTTGTGAAAAATGGACGGCCTGGGGAGTTCCTGGCCCTCTTGGTGGCTTCAGATGTCCAACTCCATGTGTTGGAGGTAACTGGAGAGATAAGGTGAGTAGTGCTGTTGTAGGGAAATATTTCTATGCTTAGAAGCTTGTTTTGAAGGTAGTGGACAATCCTATAGCTACTAGAGTCTTAAAACTAATCAGTCTGTCTCTGTCTCTATTATACTGAATTAGACACTGTAATCATGGGGAAGAGACCTTTTCCATCCCTTGGTTCCTGAGATCTTTCAGCAGGAGATGCTAGCAGCTGAACTGGGATTTTTATTCATAGAAAACAACTCCCATATCACTGAGCTGTCTCTCATCTCCCTTTTCATTTCTATACCATTCTTCAGAGCAACCAGAGCAGTCTTCAAAACAAGATAAAATTCCAATAAACCAAACACTTTAATATTTAAATATATCAAAAAGCCTATCAAAATAAAAATTATTTTTGGCAATGAAGATTTAATGTTAAGTACGCCAGCCCAGCTTTTCTTTCTTTTCTTTTTTTTATATATATATATTTTTATTATATTTGAAACAAAGATAAAAACTACAGAAAAACAAAAAATTACAAACAAAAAAGAAAAAGAAACTAAAAAGTGTGAAACACAAGAAAAAATAATTTTGAAAGATTACATACAAAGGTGACTTCCAACTTTCAACAGCAAGAATATACAACAGTTACCATAATCAAACCCTTTCTCTATATCAAACCAATATCACATCATTTCTATAAATCCTTCCCTTAACACATATACAAATCACTAATACAATTGCTCCTTCCCCTTATATAAAAAAGAAAGTATATATATATATATATATAAATTTATAATTCAGCTTCCCTCCTCCATAAAACACCATCCATTTAATTATTTCCTTCCTACCACTATTCTGTATGTTTCTGTCTACTATAATAAACATCAAATTATAAAAACAAATAAATAGTCTGCCTTTATAATTAATAAAACTACAACAATCTTAACCCTATTAAACCTGAAGAATGATATAAAATATTATGGAGTCCTTGGTGCTCTCATTGAAGATGTTGCCTAGCCTGGCAATGAAACGTCTGCAAGAAAACAACAAGGCTCAGAGAGCACCAAGGACTCCACAGTTCAACCCTGAGCTACAAATATTCTCTTCGATTGATAAAAGATTATATCTTATCCATAAATTTTAAATCTTACAAATCAAAAATCCTATAAATCTTAATCCAAATCATTAAAAAAATGACATCATGATAGCTTCATTATCAGTCCATTTACATATTTTTAAGTTTTTACCCCAACATGTAATCCAACATGTAAGAAAACCATCCTTCCTTCAAATTTAGTATAAGAAATAGTAACGGAAAGGCAATTATGTTTTTTCAGCCCTCATTACACTTTAGATGGGAAAACAAGCCAAAACTTTTAAAGAAAATTAAAAATATAATCCAAAAATAATGATAATCACCAAGAGATTTTGCTGCTGCTTCCTGTAAAAAGCTTCTCTTAACGTACAAAACTTAAAAGCTAAATTGGGTGTTTTAGAAATGGGAAGGCAGAACTTAACGATGCCCCTTTAAGAGGCTGCAACGCGGCTTGGAAAAAGATGAAATCCCAGCCTCCTGGTGAAGTCTTACCGTTCGATCGTGCATTCTGTCCACGCTCTCCTGGCTACAACTCACCATCTGGAGGACAAATGGGTCAATTCCTAGCATTTTCCTTACTCCGGAAAATGCTTTGGGCTACAGGAAAAGCCTGCCTGTGCCTGAAAAAATGCCACGATGCCAACTCTGCCCAGGGAGCTCGCGGGCAAGACTGTTTGGTTTGCCATTTTCCCACCGGAAGTTGTCAGCCCACCTTTTCTGAGGAGGAAATTGTGCACTAAGAAAATTATGAGTCTGATCACCACTTGGATGCAAGAACAAGGAGCCTCCTTTATATAGATCTCATTTATATAGTGGTTTGTTGCAGAAGCAGGCATTCTCCTCCTAAACTGATAAAAATGTGGTGAACCTTTCTAACTGCTGCCATCTGCCAAACAAAGCATCCTCTATTTTTTCCTGGTAGAGTGGGCATCACCTTGCTATATGGTGACATGCTATTTGGTTCATCTGCTAGGGGACAACCATCAGATTGGCTGAAGAAGGGAGACTGTCACTTCCTGTCTGACCTCTCTTGCCTGGAGGTGGGATTATGTCATCAAAGCTTACATATGGAGTTTGTGAATCCCTGTGTCTCCTATACGCTACTACTTCGCAACCAGAGCCGCTGCAGAAGATTTCTCCAATGCTTGACATGTAAGAAAAGATAACTGGGCTACGTTCATGATCTAAGCTTTTTGTCTGGTTGCTTGTGAGAGAAATTTCAGTCTGAAGATAGCTTGTATGATAGTGCTAACCAAGTGTTGGTGTCAGTGGATTTCTTCAAACTGTTTAGGTTTCAAAAATCAGTTGAAGTGAGGCAACAATCTAGCCCTGATAGATACCTTTTGCTGGAAGATTCACCTTAAGTTATAAAGAGTTCCTTTAATGTCTTCATGCAGACCTCATAGAAGAATTGCCAACTAAAAGCAGGAGAAAAGTCCCAGACATCACTATGGTAGAAATGAACTCGCAGCACCCATTATGGTAAGAAGCTTGTGGCCTTTGTACTGTGCAAGTAAAGGTAGCCTTAGAGTTGATGTGGCATGCCTGGGATATGTAGTGGGAGGTGCAGCCTGTACAAGAGGCAAATCAAGGCAGGGGATGGCAAGTGAAGGTGAATATACTAGCAGATATATTGCTAATTATTTGTGCCTATGCTGTAGGCCACTGATTGACAAGGACCTTGCAAGAGAAGCTGCAAGTGGTTCAGCCAGACCATTCTTCTACGTACTGTCATACCTCATCCAAGGTATGGAGAGTGGTGTGGGTGTGGGTGTGTTCCTTGCATTGTTTTTTCAACTGCAACAAGAAAACGGCATAATCTTGTACATTGGAGTTTTGTAAGTGGCCCAAGCAACTCTTTTTCCAGGGTCTTCTGCATTTCCTGTGACTTTGCTCAGCACTCGTAGTAATATATTCTTGGTGGAAGAAGATCATCAGTGGCAACAAGTCCTGCCTTCCTCTGGCTCAGGCAGTGATTTTGAGAAACAGCCCAAGGACTGCATCCTGCTGAGAGCGAATGAGCCAATCAGCAGCATCAGTGGTGTAGTACTTTACCGTTTCTCCCCTTGCGATGTAAAGCTGCAACTTTATGATGAGGTAAAAAATGATGTGTGAGGCTTCCTTTTGGGATATTAAAAAGTTCAAAGGTGTGGATGCCATTTAAAAGGGCTGTCAAGGGAACATGAGCATTGTTGCATGGTTAATTTATCTCTTTAATTCTACATATCCTTTACTGTGCCCAAGGCAAATTATACCTCTGGTCTCAGGGGGAAATTCCATTTGAGTTTGGAATGGAACTTGAATCTAGAAATACACTCTCCTCCCAGCTGAGACCTGCTACCTGAGGTCAGTCTGGGGGCTGTTCCTAGTAAATTGAACACCACCTTTCCTTTTGCAGGTCCTAAAGGTGGAAACCACTTGGCATTTGCGAACAGAGTGTCCTGACTTGCTGGCTGAATTGGTGGAGTGGCTCCGTGTGCCCTGGGAAGAGATGTTCTCAATTGCTCTCCGTAAGACGGTACTAGAAGTGTTGGAGTGAAGTGAAGAACTCTTGACTACAACATTTCTGTTTCTCTCGGATTAGAAGAATAGTTCTTGGATCACCTTCCAGTCTTGGTTGCTCATAACAATTTTAAATTTTGCTGCCGTTGGAAGTTTTAGCAACGTTTGGTAACTGCAACTGGATAATTTGCATTCATCCTCTTTCTTAACATCATAGAACCTTGGATGTGTGCAAAATGTCTTCAGTGACTGCGCATGGATCATATCCTGTGAGCCAGGAGGTGAGTCAGGCCAGCCTGGCAGAATACTTCCTATCGTGCTGAAGGAGATTCCAGAGTTACTTCAAGGCTAATCCTGCACTTGTCACTTTTTGTTGGAGAGCAGCTGCTGGAGATAGTGGTGGAAGTTACGCAAAGTAGTTAGATAGTTCTGGACTGTGCATCACTGGATTGTGATGGATCAGAAACATGAGCCTGGTTCTCTCACTGCAAATCTGTGAAATTTTCTGACTATTTTTGCTTCATTATGCAGAACTCACTATCCAGACTGATCTAGAATATAGGCTGGAACCCATGCCCCTGTGCTGAAAGAACGTTCTCCTGGATTGTTTTGGTTACTGGAATAGGGACCTGAGAATTCTTGTATATTTCTGTCTCTGCGCATGCAGAGATATTCATGTCACTGGAAGCCATAGCCTTCCCTGGACAGGACAGAGATAAATTTTAAGTGTAAACTTTTATATATGGTGTTAAATAAAAGTGGTTTTTATGAACTGTTTGTTTTTTCTGAGATGATTTGGATGAACATTTTGGGGCTAGTGGCCATATCTGAATTTTGAGAAAATACTGTGGTGCTATCGAAAGAAGGCTAGCAAATGGAGAACTGCTTTTCCTTCCTCTTGGGAAGAGGGGAGGGGCAAGAGTGAAGACATTTGTTGTCAGACAAATGTAATTCAACTTACTTGTTCCAATTAGTGGTGGGCAGGATTTCTCAGTGATTATCTTAAATCAAAGGGCCACTAAGGTGAGCCGATTCCCAAGGTTTTAAAAGACTTAAAACTCTTTTTTCCATGACCTTTGTGAAGTTGGAAGAACTTGGTTGCAGTACCTGATAAAGGTTTAAATTATCTAGTGCTGATGTTTGATATTTTTATAAAATTGATTGTTTATATATAGAGAGCACTACTACTACAGGTTGTCCTCGTTTAGCGACCACAATTGGGACCAGCAACTTGGTCGTTAAGTGAAATTGTTGCTATGTGACGCTGTGACTGTGCTTGTGATTTTACTTCAGCTTTCCTTTGCTATACAGACCTGTGAAAGTTGTAAATGCAAAGACTGATTGCAAAGTTACTTTTTCATCACCGTCATAACTGAGAACGGTTGCTAAATGAGGCAGTTGCTAAGTGAGGGTTACCTGTATTTAGTTGAAAAAATCTTGGCTACCAGCAGTGCTCTTCACAGACTTTTGGAAGCGGCTACGCTTTAAATTTTGGAAACAATTAATGCTGCTACTCTTCTTCCGATGCTTATGTAAGAAATCCTAAGTCACATGTAGTATTATCTGTAGGCCTTGATAGAAGTCTAGAAAGATCTGCATTTAATAGTAATCAGAACTTCAGTTGCATTATAGAGAGCTAAGTGGAGGATATGGCAGCAAGCCTAGTAGTGATCTCACTTTTCTAAGATTGACAAGTAATTTTTAAATATTGGTTTGTAAAACTTGTATGTGCAGGACCTTAGTAGGCTTTGCTAAAACCAGAGGGGACAAACTCATGAGTGGAATGCAAGGATTCAAGGATATAATTTATTCCAAAGGAATAGGCCTTTGGAATAAGAGGTATACCACTAAGGAGGTATACCACTAAGTAGCAAATGTCTGTAGAAAGAAAGCCTAAATCACAAAGAACTTGGGTTCAAAAGCAACTTAAAACTTCACTATATCACTAGTAAGAGGAAGAAAAAAGTAAAGAGTGGACCTGCTTTTTGGAGAAGTTGGTGGGATGGTATTAGGTGACAGGGAGATGGCAGCGCTCCTCAGTTTCAACTTTGCTTCCATCTTCTACGATTAACTGGACGTACTGTAAGCAGAACAAGAGATACAAGGGGCAAGAGCCAACAAAGTTAGGGAGCACCTGGTTACTATGAATGAGTTTAAGCCTTCAGGACCACACCAATTATACCTGAGTGTCTTGAAGGAGCTTACAGATGATATCCCGGAGCTCTTTCTGTGATTTTTTTTTTAATTGTGGGGGATGGACATAGTGTTAAACAAATGGAGAATGGCAAATATTTGGACCTTAAAGGGAAAAAAAAGCACCTAAGTAACTATAGAGAGAGCCAGTTTGGTGTACTGGTTAAGGCACCAGGCTTGATGCCTTAACTGGGGGACTTTTCTAGTCCTGCCTTTGGCACAAAGCCAGCTGGGTAACCTGGGGCCAGTCACTCACTCACAGCCCCAGGAAGCAGGCAATGGCAAACCACTAACGAAATCTTGCCAAGAAAACTAGGGACATGTCCAGGCAGTCCCAGGAGTCAAAACTGACTCGAAGGCACCCCCCCTCCAAAAAAAGTAACTATAGACCAATCAACTTGAAGTTGATATCGGGCAGAACTCTGCAACAGATTATTCAGCAGTTGGCTTGTGAGAATTTTGGGAGGAGAAAAATTATTGCGTGGCGGGAGCCAGCATGGGGTTATCAGGTCATATCAAATCAATCCCAATATCTCTCTCTTTTTGGGGGGTAGAATGACCAGTTTAGTTGATCATGGGAATGTGGTGAACATAGTGTACTTTGACTTCGGCAAAATGCTCGAAAAAGTCTCATGAGATTCCAGCACAGAAGTTGAAAAAATGTGGACAGGGCTATGACATACTAGGCTGCATCAACAGAAGTATAGAGTCAAGATCACAAGAAGCCATTGGTCCTGGGCACTAGTTAGACCATGCCTAAAATACCGTGTTTAATTCTGGACACTGCGTTTTAGGAAAGACACTAAAAAATTAGCATGACCAGAGGATAGTGACAAAGATGATAAGAGGCCTGAAAAGAAACATTTATGATGAACAGTTGGAGGCATAGGTATGTTTAGCCTGGAGAAGAGAGCAGGAAGACATGATAGCTGTCTTCAAGTATCTGAAAGGCTGTCATGTAGAAGGCAAGGTAGACTTGTACCCAGAAGACAAGAAACAATGAGTTTAAATCACAAGGAAGCAGATTTTGATCGGACATCAGGAAGAATTTCCTAACGATAAGAGCTAGTCAACAGTGCAATACTGTAGACTGTTTCTGGAGAGCGGATTTTCCTTCAGTGGAGGTGGATGTCTATCTCTCGGGGAGACTACAACAGTGGATTCCTTTACTGGACAAGGGATTTGACCAGATGATCCCCAAACTACTTTTAAACTTTTACATTTTATGATTCTATGACTGTTCAGCTGTTGAGACTTTGATTCGTCTTGCTTGGAAGGTCTTTTTTAAAAAAAATTGCAGCTGAACTATGAGACATTTAGGCATTGATAGCTTTGTGCTATTCAGACTTGGGACTGTATTGAATGATGCAACCTCCTTCCCAAATTTGCTCTCTCCTCTTGTTCCTCTTTTTTTCCTCGTGCTGAATCCTTTCTATTCAGAATGGGTCAAAAATACTTTCTTCCTGTATCTGCTTGGAAAGAATCCTGGCAAAAGTGTGATCTGTTCCTTCATAGTGCCCTGAAGCATAGAAGTCACAGTATGTTGCATGACCAGTTAGCTGAACTTCTGCATTCTGAAGAACAAAGCATGCCTTGATCTGCAGCCATGGCTCACAGAAAGCTGAAGCGGAGACAGTAAGACGGCAAGAGCTGAGGTTTTTGTAGATTCTATAAGGATATTGCATAGGCCTCCTCCACAGCAGCTGGTCTTTTTCAATGTACCAGCAGTATATAGACTTGTGGGAAATACCCAATGCTTTAGGGACAAGTTCCTATCTTCCCTCTGCAAAGCTACACTTTCTACAAGGTCCTGATCCTCTTCAAGTAGCTCTTGAACCAATAAAATTGTTAAACGCTTTACAGATATAACATTTTTTTAACATCGTTATTTCTTTACAATGACTGATCATAATTTTCCCTTGGGGAAGAGCTATGTGTGATTGGCTGTTCATCTGCATGCTGAGGTGGAGCTCAGAAGGACTCCTTTGTGAAACCCTGTGAAGAACTGCTTCCAGTCAGTGCTAAGCTATATTGGCCAGCGGACTGATTCCATATAAGACGATTCCATTTCAACCCTCCCTGTACACAGACTTTTGACTGGCTGTACTAGATCAGTAAGTGGAGACAGAGCAACAGTTCCTAGCAGTGCTTTCCAAAGTCCCGCCGTTGGCGACACACCAACGGCAGCAGGGGTGTGCGCCGCCGCAGCAGCGTGCACAGTGGCGATGCGGGGGTGCGCGCCATGGTGGCAACGGTGGTGGCCTCGTGTTTCGCGCTAAAACCTGGAAGCGCTGATGGTGTGCCATTGCCGCCGCCGCGCACGCCGCCGCAAGGGCGGCAGCGATGCACCATCAGCGCTTCCGGGTTTTGTCGTGACACACTAAAGCAGAGCTTTCCAAACTGTGTGTCGCGACACAAAAGTGTGTCGCCACACACAGCGTGGTGTGTCGCCACACAACCCGGAAGCGGCGGTGCCGCCGCACGCCCCCCGCGCCGCCGCACGCCCCCTCACGCCGCCACCGTGCGCGCGCGCGCACCACCGCACACACCCCACGCCGTCGTGCGCGCCGCCGCACACCCCCCCGTGCCGTCGCCGTGCGCTCACGCGCTGCCGCTGCTGCTGGTGTGTTACCAGCGGCAGCTCTTTGGAAAGCCCTGCACTAAAGTGTCGTGACACACATTTTGGAAAGCTATGGTTCCTAGTGTAGTAAGAGCTGCTGTGCTGTGTTTGCTCTATTGGCACATTACAGTATCCTTTTAAGCTCAAAAACACTAGGAATGAGAGTAGCTGGGCACCCTTCAAGGGCATCAGGTGATGGCAAGCTGCTCTACATTTATTTGTGTTCAGTCAGATTAGATTTCTCTGGATGAAGTTACAGTGCCAGTGAAATGCTGTAAGAGACACCGTAAACATTTTTGAGATCTTTGTATTTGGGCTATCTACAGAAATATCAACATAATTATTAATCAGAAAACATTTCATTTACAAGCTGTACATTAAATTATTTTGGGGGGTGTTTTTGTGCTTGTTGCTGGAAGCACATGGGCTATATAGAATGCACTGACTTTAGCTAAATTCCCATTCCAGGGTTACAGCGTACATGTAAGCATATCTCTAATTTGGAGGTCTTGGCAACTGCCGTTGGGCCCAAACATACTGAATCGTCAGTCAAAAATTTGCATAATGTTACTTTAGTTAGTGTTAATCTTGGTTAGTTTTTGTGGCTTAGTATGTGGTGTGAATCCATCCAGTTCAATTAGTTTATGGTTCAGTGTATTGTGTGAACTCAGAAAATAGGTTAATTCAGTAACTGAATTAAATATAATGTGTGAATATAGCCAATGCCTGGTTCTCAGCTATTACTCTGGAGAAAATTTTATGAGAAGGTGTCATATGCTAAGATGAAACTGTCTCTGAGCTTCTAATGAATTGATTTGATGTAGGCAAAGAAGAATCTGGTTCAGTGATTATATTAAACTATGGTTTAATCATTTACTAACTGAATCACAATCAACTGGATTCACACAGAATTGATTATGTGCCATCAAGTCAGTGTCAACTCTTAGTGACCCCATAGATAGTTTTTCTCCAGGATCACACAGAATACCAAGTCAAAAACCATGATTTACAAACAAGAATGGCTGAGTTCACAACACCCTAAGTCAATACCAAGCTATGTTAGAGTTTAGCACAATGTGCAAATCACTTAACATTTAAACCTTATTCATCTCTTAGAGATATACAGTAGCTGTGTAATTTTTATAGAGAAAAATCAATTTTTGACTTTTTAACTAGCAAGGCTGGGGTGGTAACTTTCCATAGGTTAGAGACCAACCTCTTAGATAATCAAAAGATGCATGTTCCAACTAAACCACTGTGTGGTGCTCCTATAAATCCTTCTTTGAAGATAGGAATGTAATAAACCAAGCAGCATAAAATGTGACAGAGAGTAATGGGTTAGCTTTATTGGAAAATTCTGGCAGATTACACTCCTGTGTGTCTGCAGGGGTGGGGGGCTTTGCTTCCCCATTGCTTCCTCCTAATGCCATTATAACTTACTTGGGCCAGCACTGGGAGGTTTAGCGAGAATCTATTGTTGGGTACAGCTATGCTGACATCATTTCTTCTCTGAATTCCTCAAATCCTGTCTTGGAACAGTCCACAGTTGTGTTTGGATGATGGGCTGAAAATGGGTAGAGGATGACAGGTCACCCACTCCTACACTTAATAAGCAATGGGTGGCCCTTACGGGTAATGGAGCAAGCAGGAAGTGAAATTGAGCCACCTTACCCAATTGGCAAAAGGGGTGCGATGGCTTAGTGGTTAAGACGCCAGGCTTGTCAATCGGAAGGTCGGTGGTTCGAGACCCGAGCGCCACATGACGGAGTGAGCTCCTGCACTCGCCCCAGCCCTTGCCAACCTAGCAATTCGAAAGCATGCTGATGCAAGTAGATAGATAGGTACCACTTCGGTGGGATGGTAACAGCGTTCCACGCATGTCATGCCGGCCACATGACCGCAGAAGCGTCTTCGGACAGCGCTAGCTCTTTGGCTAAGAAACGGAGATGAGCACCGCCCCCTAGAGTCGGACACGACTGTGCAGGGGAAAACCTTTACCTTTACCTTACCCAATTGCCACCCCCCAGAAGTGTTGCTTTCATCTGCCAGTTAATTTGGAAAATGCAGCAATGAACATATCTGGAAGGGATACGGCTAGGAGGGATCTGAAATAGGCTGTGTAAAAGGCTGTGCTTACTTATCGTGAAATGAATAATAGGGGTAGGTTGTAGAACATCTTTTCCTCTTTATAATTGAAATGACACAGGAGTTAAATTCCTCCAGATATTGTTTAGGTAAAAGGTAAAGGTTTCCCCCGCACATTTGTGCAGTCGTGTCCGACTCTAGGGGCCGGTGCTCATCTCTGTTTGTTAGCCGAAGAGCTAGCGTTGTCTGAAGATGCTTCCACGGTCATGTGGCCGCATGACGCGCGCAGAACGCTGTTACCTACCCACCAAAGTGGTACCTATTCATCTACTTGCATTTGCATGCTTTCAAATTGCTAGGTTGGCAAGATCTGGGGCGAGTGCGGGAGCTCACTCCGTCACGCGGGGCTAGGGATTCGAACCTCTGAACTTGCGATCTTCCGATCGACAAGCCTGGTGTTTTACCCGCTGAGCCACCACGCCCCCTCCAGATATTGTTTGCCACAACTTATATCACCTCTTGGCCATGCTAGTTGTTGAGCCAATAATTTCCGGCAGGAGGGCATAGAGCCGGGTATGTGTCTCTGTAATAAGGGCGCCATTAGTTTTCCCCCAGGTTTTCCGTCGGGAGGGTCCATTTCGGGTTGTTCTGGGGGAGCACTAGGGGTGGCCTCAGCAGGGCCTGGGTCGGTCAAGTTAGAAAGCTCGGCCCAGCAGTACCAATAGGGTAGGTATGAAGGTTTTAACCTAGGTCTCAAAGCTTTTAGTATTGCATAGTTGAAAGTACCCTCTTCAGGCCAAATCACGTTACCAACTGCATCTGTGTGTTTAGCCCATTTCCAGCAATAACGCCGTGCACTGCTTTTCCTCATCCCAGCCTGGACTTGGGAGTAACCCCTCGTCCCAGGCGATGAGCAACCTTCCCAACGGGGAAGCCGGGGAGACCTTTGACTTGTCGTTCCCCATTCCACTTGAGGTTTAGGTGCTTCTGCACCCCGGAGACTTCCTATCAAAGTACTGGTCCTCCTCCTGGGTCCTGAGGTTTAGGTGCTTTTACGCACCTGAGAGACTACCTATAGAAGTACTGGCCCTCCTTTACCCACCCGAGGTTTTAGGTGATTTATACCCCGGAGACTTCCTAGTGAAGTACTGGCCCTCCTCCTGGATGCCTGAGATTTTAGGTGCTCCTACACACCCCGGAGACTTCCTAACAAAGTACTGGCTCTCTTCCTGGACACCTGGTCCTGGACTAACTTGGAGCAGAAAGCAGACTGGTACTTGCCCAGATAGATTCACACGTTCAGCTTTTCGCTACCTGCTGGGGCACGTGTGTCTAATCGATCTCACTGGCTATCCAAGCTTCCTGGTCGTTGTCCATCAAGGACTCGCAGGAGCCTGGGGGCATCTTAGACCGATTTCAACTCACAGCCCTGGTCAGCAGTCAGGGTAAAACACAGAGGGATCTCACATTCACACACTCACTGGGCACAAGACACAAAATTTGCAGGGTACTCACTGACTATGAAGCTTCTGTTCAGGCAAACGTTTTGGCTCAAGACCAGAAAAACCCCTTTACTACCAATGTCGATGTAGGCAGAGTCTGGGGCAGCACCCTCCAGACAAATGGTCTGGTGCAGGCTGGGTGAAGTTGCCCTGGCCCTGTCCATCGACCTGGTTAGCTTCGGAGCCCCTTCATGGTCGCCAAATTGTTGGAAGGAAATCTTACCAAAGGTCTGTTCCGAGCCGGGAATGAAGAAACGCAGGCAATTATTTGAACAGAGGTGGTTGCTTTATTGATCCGAGAGCACGAAATACATAATAAACGTGTTGTTGGAGGTGTATTTCCCCACATGTGTTTCCCCACCTGCCCCTTATATAGAGACGCAGGTCTTTTGTTAGAAAAAGGAGCGTGAAAATACAATGTTTAGCTAGATCGCGCTTAATCGGCTTTCTAAGAGTTCCGTGAGAGCGTTAATTGAACAAAGATTAGACACATTCCTGTGGTCGGCGCCCCCTATTGTTCTGCAGTTTTCTTGTTCTTTTGATCAATTAATCTCTCTGCCGGGCTGTGGATTTTGCCTGTTAGGTCTAGATTATTGTTATTTTATTTTAAGAGGAAGCCCCCTTTCTTTACTTATGCTAAGGTGTTTGCCCCTCTGCTTTTGTTTTCTCAGTTTCCTGACCTGAACGGCTTACGGGGAATCTGATTAGGTTATTGGGTGGTTCCAATTGGCTTATGGTGAGTTTGCTCAAGTTATTGGAAGGTTTAAGTTGTTTCCCTTCTATTTTTAATTTCCATCTTTTGTCCTGGAATTTTTAAACTTCTGACCTGATTTTGGGGAAGTGTTTTTGGTGGGGAGCATCTATCGGGAGAAGACACGGTTTGCAAATGGTGGTTTACCATGGGGGGGGGGGGTTTGCTTAAATCCTTCTAACTCTATGAACTGAAGAACAATTACTGATTTTCTTTGTTGTTGTTGATTGATCAAGACTGCAGATAAGTTTAAAAAATTGTGACTGAATTTAACAATAGTTTTTTTCTATACTGTAAGGATTTCTTCACACAGTGCACAGAAGTGCAAACATTAATGTATAGAACACCATCTCTCTCTCTGTTTGAGCAAATTAAGTGGATCTATAACATGAAGACATGCCTGTTTCTCCATCAGAAATCATGATCAGCCATTGCAAACCAACTTTTAGACTAAGGCTACTTTATCCTCAGAGTGATGTCTATATATAATTGTTCTCTTTCTGAGCTACTACCTTCGGAAAGACAACAAAACAACATCTTTTATGGAATGTTCTCTCTTGGGGATTGTCCTTATCTTCCCCTGCCATGCCCCACTCCCTCTTCCTTTCAGGAAGGGAGTAAAAACCTTCCTCTTCAGCCAGGTCTTTTGAATTGGATTAATAATGATTTCAGCAGCTTTTACTGGGGTTTAACTGTTTTAAAGTTTGCTTTGGTTATAACGGTTCACTGCCTTCCATGATCTAGAAAAAATGGGGTCCTTCAGGTCTTCCAAGGGTGCACTTATCGCCACTGTAATTGAGTTCATCCACCTTGCTGCTGGTCGTTCTCTTCTTCTCTTTCCTTCCACCTTTCCCAGCATAAGAGCCTTCTCCAGGGAACTGAGTCTTCGCATAATGTGTCCGAAGTAGGATAATTTGACCATGAAGGACAGACTGGCAGAAGACTAGCAGAACGCATCCATGAACACCAACTAGCAGTCAGAAGACATGATGAAAACTCCTTAATCTCACAACACATGGACAGACTTAACCATACTTTCAACTGGGAAACTGTGAGTATCTTAAACCAAGCCAAATCCAAAAACGCTAGAGAATTCCTGGAAGCTTGGCACTCAAGAGAAAGCAGCCATCAACAGACACATTGAGGTAAACAACATTTACATACCATTCATAAGAGACAATAGAAAAGCCAGAAGACCAGAACACCTCTTGGCCAGCAATCAACAACAAGATAGGCAAAGATTAACAGCAAGATTAGCAGCAGAGGAGCAATCATACAACACAATAGACACTAATCAAGGAACTATTAACTCAGTCAATAAACCAAGCAGCAAACAACAACCCAATCAAGGTACTACCAAGGAGAGTACAACACCCCCACCAACACAGGCAGGACAAGCCAGGGTATATAAATAGAGAGCAAGTTCCATTCCCTTTTCGCACTGAAGATGTTGCCTAGCCTGGCAATGAAACATCTGCAAGAAAACAACAAGGCGCAGAGAGCACCATGGACTCCACAGTTCAACCCTGGGCTACAAATATTCTCTTTGATAGGATAATTTGAGCCTACTCATTTAAAAAATGCTGATTGTAGCAAATAGTTCCCTTCCAAAGTGAACCCAACAATCTTATGCACTAGAACAGTGTTTCTCAACCTTGGCAACTTGAAGATGTGTAGACTTGGCAACTTGAAGATGTGTTCCCCAAGGCTGGCTGGGGAATTCTGGGAGTTGAAGTCCACACATCTTCAGGCTGCCAAGGTTGAGAAACGCTGCACTAGAAGGAGTCTGACAGACATTTTTAGTTGGGAAAGGGATCTTAATCTGAAGAAAAGCAAGATGCCTTCCATTGTCCCTTCTGTGCAGCAGTTCTAGGAGTAACAGGGAATAACAATGATTTGAAAAGGTCCTTAGAGTAACTTTCCCAAACTAAGATTGGGCAATCATCCCTCTCATTGCTGATTGCTGGGTCTTGATAAAATAATGGTGGCTGTAGCAAAAAGAGATCTACCTAATGTATTGTCGAAGGCCCGGAAGGCCCACAACAGCCATAGATCTACCTAAGCTAATTTGTCAGAACTGTGCATTCTTCCTGAGTCTTCCCTTTTGTTAGGAGCAAAAGGCTTAAGGTTTTCAATGATTCATCAGCAATTCCTTGAAACCTCAAATTCAAAAGGAGTCTGGAAATATTTTCAAGGCTATCAACCTTTTGTTTAGCCAGGAGGTAAACATTAACTCAACCCAGTCACCTTGCCCAACCCCCTTTGTCTCTTTTGTTAGTTTTGACCACTTCTTTGTCCCTCATTTTCCCCAGGTGGGCCTATCTGGAGTAGAAATAATTTTCCCTCAGGAAACTACAGAAGGGACAGGGAGCCTTGAGTTTCCCCCATCCCATTTGCCAATCTTTTGCTTATCCCAGACAGAAACCTGGGATGGTTTTCCTGGGTCCCTGAAACAGCCCTGCTGACTTGAGTTTCACAGCCTGGAGGACCCATCTGGCTTCACCTGATCTGCTGGATTCAGAATAAGACAAAGGACCAGCATACTCATGCTTATCCTCCAGGAAGCCAAGTAGCTTCACTGAGCAGGCCAGGCCAATAAGGACTGGCAAGCAGCTCTTGACAAGGACCCCTAATTTTCCTTCCAATTGTTCGGTGGAAGACCCATCTATGTCTAAGACCAACCTTTGAGGTCAGGCGCTGTCTGCTAACGCTGCGAAAGAAGGAGATTCTCTCCCCTTCTCTCTGCCTCTCCCCCTCTTCAATCCTGAAACTGACTATGTTCTCCATTCCCAAACCAAGCAGTGCCTGTGCAAAAGATGCTCCTCTTTAATATATGTGTTTGTGGGAGGGGCAATGTATGCTACATCTTGTAAGTTTCTGTCCTCTGCTATAGCAAGAAACTTAAAAAATGCTGGCTTTCTTTGTCATGGCAGGTTCGCTGTTTACCTTCTCTTTCTATAGCTGAACACTGTAGAATGTGAATCATTTTTGAACCCTCCCCTGCCTACATTAATTTCAGCTTCAGCTTGCTCTCATTGAATTGAATGTGCTAGTCTCTGCTTTCTTTATCTCTCATTTAATTGAATGATGTGCTAAATTTTCATAATTTATTCTTTGTTTTGTATGCCATTAGCCTCAAATATTCTTGATGTTAAATTCCCTATAGATTGTCAACTGCTTATTATTTGATTGCCCTGCCTACATTAGTCTCAAATAGTATTTAATAAATTATAGTGATTGGTTATTAATTATAGTTAATTAATATGTTATATGCTGGTGTCCTGTCCTGTCGGGGGTCAGGTTTCCATCAGATGGAAGATTTATTTTATTTATTTATATTTCTAACTTATATCACTGCCCATCTCCCCCCAAGATCTTTCGAATGGTGGCAGATCCCGGAAAGCAACAGCACCTGCAGGACGTCAGCAGCCAGCTCCGACGCAAGGCATCTTGGGACATGTAGTCCAGAAAAGCCAGGAAGAGTCGGTTCCCTTACCCCCTCCCCTTGCGCGCGGATTAAGTAAAAATTGTATAATGGAAAATGTATAACAATGTATGTAAGCCGCTCAGAGTCCTCCGTTAGGGAGGAAATGGGCGGGGTATAAATATAAGTATAAATAAATAAATAGTTTCATTTCTGGACTCACAGAACACATATGCCAGTTTAGCAACCTATAGTGTTTAAGGTCATGACAGAACTGGCTCTGTAGGAGGCCCCAGTTTGTAACCACTGAAAGAAAAAAAAATTAAGATTGAATTGCAGATCAAGTTTGATCATTTTAATGAAAACTTTTATTTCCTTGTATCAATGTACCTATTGTTCAGCTCTTTTGAGATTCGCCAGAGCCAATCAGAAGTTAAAGCAAAGCAGGCAACATTTTGAATCATTTCTTGTTAGCCATGTGCTTCTCTGAAATATAATTGTTTGAGTTTCTGTAGTTAAATTTACAGTTAGTCTTGAGATGGAATTTTGCTTTCCTTATGAAACACGATCCCTCTATAAATGCCTTCTGCATAGCTAGAAGAGAAGGACAGTTCTTTGCAATATGGATCTCAGGAAAACTTATTTTCAGTATATGAGTAAGCACACTTACATAAAATAACCGTATTGCCATTTCTGGCTACACATACTGTAAATATATACCATAAGCCATGTATGGACATTTTCCTGTGTGTGTGTGTGTGTGTGTGTGTGTGTGTGTGTGTGTCTGTGTGTGTGTAATTAAAAGGCGGTTTGGCTGCTTACAGTTCTAATGCAGATCTTCATATTAAACTATTACATTTGTGCTCACATTCTCCAATACTCACTATTCCTTGAACAGGCAAACAATTGTAATTCATGTCTACTTCAGACATCTTTCCTTAATTTTTCTAATGTCTTTTTTTTTAAATATTGAACTTAGCAAAAGTGTTCAACTATTTTCAGTTAAGGTTGCAAAATCAGTTTTCAGTGAAATCTTCATCCTCTTGTTATTGCAGTTATGCAAAAACTGCAATTTATATCCCAACTTTTTGGGAAGGGGGATGGTGCTGGTGCTGGTGCTGGTGCTGCTGTCTAGGGCAGGTTTCAGCAAGTTGGCATTCCTCAAAAACTGCAGGCATTCTTTTATGGTCAGTTCTGTCAGAAAGACATCTCGTAGGAAATTTTATAGATCTCTATCCTGCGGGCAGAAAGACAGTGTGGAACTGGTCTTCACAGCTTTAAATATGGTTTTTTCTCCACTATTGATTCTTAGTGTCCTCCTTTAGTTTCTTTGCACTAGTCTATCAAATGTGAATTTACAAGACAAACTGACTAAGGGGAGAGTTCATGATTCCACAACAAAACATCGTATTTAGACCCTGAATGCCTGTAGCATTTATGCAGTCCTATAATAAAGTTTGTGTTTCTATGTAGGAACATCTCACTTTTCCAAGGTATGAGGTTCAATACATCTAGTGTTTTTATACAGCCTCAAAGCAACTCATCTCTAGAATGTTTATGGAGGAACAAGAAAAAGAGATGCGGTTATTCCAGTTAACTCTATACCACAGAATGATGGATATGTGGCTGCTCTAAAAACAGATTAGCTTTGAGCTATAATAGTATTTGTAAGTTAGCGCATGCTTGTTCTGTTAACCACAGGATTTTTAATGGAAAATGGCAGTTGGCCATTACTACTTAATCAGATCACTGAACTTTGGGAACTTAGTAAAGATGAGCTGAAACTTCTTATACATAATTTAAAGCTTCAAGATATTTGTTTGGGGTTTTCTCACTCTTCATAGAACAACATGGCACATAAAACTGGTGTGATGTTTTCGTAACAACGTGTCAGCCTTAGCAAGTAGACCAGGCAGGAAACATGACCAGATAAGCTAATTCTACTTTATAGTATTGTAAAGCTACATTAATAGAATCGTGCAAGTTTGAAAGTACAACTCTCCCGCCCCCATCTCCTTTATAGCCTGAGAAACTAGGGAGGGTCCCTTCTGAGCCTCTTGCCCCACCCACTATCCAGCTGCAGGCTATGCTGTCTCTTATCTGACCATTCCCTAGGCAGCATCTCTCCACCCAGTCTCCCAAGGTCTTTCCCACATACCATTACATCATGTGACCGCGGGATGCTGCAACAGTTGTAAATGCCTACTGGTTGCGAAGTGCCCAAATGTCAATCACGTGACTGTGGGGATGCTGTGATGGTCATAAATGTGAGGACTGGACGTAAAGTTACTTTTTCAGTGCTGTCGTAACTTCGAACGGTCGCTAAACAGGGAGGTGATTAAGCGAGGTCTACCTGTATTACTCAAGAGAACATAGTGAGATCTCAGCAGATTGCATACTGAATGAGCTCCATGCTGCCATAAAGTGATACAGCTGGTCTCTGTTGTTTGGGGATGTTTTGGCAACTTTACCTTACATAGCTTAAGGGAGTAAAATTCACACTAATTCTCTTTTTTTAATCATGAAGTATTTATTCACTTATTAAAATCCCATCCACTAATGTCTGCAAAAAGCATCTGATGTAAATGGAACTTCACTGAAGACAAATAGAGAAAGATCCTCATATACAAGCATGGGATGGACACAGTAGTGTGCTTCTCTGTGAGGACTGATTAGCTTGGGAACCGGTTGTTATCTATTTAGCACTAAGGCTACTGCTAAAAATCTTTCCAGAGATATTCTTGATTTGCTAAACCAAGATGGAACATCCTGAGTTATCTATCTAAGCCAGCCCTTCTCAACTTCTTGACCCTGGAGGAACCCTTGAAATATTTTTCAGGCCTTGGGGAACCCCTGCACATTCAGGCTCAGATATAGGCCAGAGGTTACAAAATTATTATATTTGTTTCATGTGTAGGCCTGTCTATATGCATTTACAGTGTTCTTAAACTAAAAATAAAGAATGAAACTTACCTCTTTAATGTGAAGTTGCCTGAATTTGAAATAATTTTTAAAATAAATCATTATCTCCCAGGGAACCCCTAGTGACCTCTCGCGGAACCCTAGGTTGCCACAGAACCCTGGTTGAGAAACCCTGATCTAAGTTATCTCCTTACCTCCTAGTAAAACTAGCAAATACACGCGGTCCCATTAATTGCCCACTTTAGAATAACAGACTAGCTGCAAAGAAGAGTCAAGG
Source organism: Charina bottae (assembly GCA_023362775.1). Classification (NCBI taxonomy): domain Eukaryota; kingdom Metazoa; phylum Chordata; class Lepidosauria; order Squamata; family Charinaidae; genus Charina; species Charina bottae. The sequence continues at coordinate 203,623,062 of JALMGJ010000001.1, forward strand.
CCTCTTTTCAGTTCCCAGTCCTGTCTTATTTATTCTTCTTTGGGCTGTGGTGGTGGTAGTAGTGATCATGTCAGCTGCAGTGCTATTAGCTCCAATGCCATACTTTAATTCTCTTCTTGTGTTACCACCACTCTAATGATATCACACAAAGAACAGCTTGAGTGTCCAAACTCTGGCAAAGCGTCAGAGCAGTTGGAAAGGCCCTGACCCAGAGATACGAATTGGAATCTGTGGCTTTCCAGATTCCAACTCTCATCTATTGCAAAACATCAGGACTCCCTGGAGCTGGAGTGCAAAAAATATACGCAGGACTATAGCAGATGGGAGCACCTGGTAGTAGTAGACTGTGTCTGGGTTCAGGAGCTAAGCAAAGTCAGGCCTGATCAATAGTTGAACAGGAGACCAAGAGAACTACTTGGAAGTCTCTAAGAAGAGTTGAGTTCCACTAAAGTTGACTTTGTTTTATAGGTGCCCCACCTCTGGGCTACTTCCTAAAGCGCTGTTTCAAAATAACAGTATCAGTTGGATTTGGGGGCAAAGGTGAAAAAAAAAAAAAGCTTGGGCTGCAGAGCTTGAAAGGCAGCAGGTAGACTGGGGTTGCTTTAAAGCAGATAAAACAGAAGAACAGATGCTGGATCTTTTCTCTGCCCCCTATTTTTGCCCTTGGAACAGCTTCAGGACAACCTATTTCACCCTATGGGGCCCATTTCCAGTTTCCCCTCCGTTAGGAAAAACAAGAGTGGGGATTGGGGTAGAGTTCAGTGGGCAAATAAGACAAGTGTAGAAAAGAACGTGATGCCTATCTCGAGCTGTTGCTCCATGGCTTCCACTCTTCCACCCTTTCAGTAACCTCTATTCTGCCTTTTAGACAGGGTTGGTATTTGTGTGTGGCTGAGAGAGGGCTAGGAAGAGAGTAAGTGAACAAAGCTTTCTACAAGTTTCTTGGACTGCAGACCGCAAGGGAGTAACTTCCTGTGTCTGCTTATGGCATTAGCCCTTCCCCAACCAACCTCCTCCCTTTGGCTGTCAGCCCTTCCCTCTCGGAACTGACCGATCAACTTTTTCCATTCCTGTTTCTTGTTCCGCAAACCCCAGGAGGAGAGGCCCGAAAGCCAGTCCTGTTTCCCTATCTCTGGCCTCAAAGAAGACACCAGGGGAGGAGGATTTCTCTCCCCCCCCCTTCTGCCGCAGCATGAACTTGACTTATCTTGAGTCACCAGGCGGTGAGGCCTTTTGTACCTGACCACAGAGACTGCCAAAGTTTACCAGGAAGCAAGTGCTCTGAACTTGCCTATTGCCAAAAAGACGGTCCTCTGTTTGTGTAGAGATTTCTTCCTTGGAAGATTGCATAGCAACTGAAAAACAAATACTGTACCTCCTTGCTTCCTCAGAAGAGCAATAGGCTTGGGAGGAAAAGCTTCTCGGGGTCTTTTTTGGCATGTCACTGACTTCTGAAGCCCCCACCGGCCCTCTGGTGCTTCTCTAAAGCTAAACATTATGAGAAACCTTGATGGGCCAGAACCTTGAGGGGTTCACATAGTGTGCTAAGCTAAGCCCTCATTTCTTAGATAAACTATAAATGGTTGAGCTCACATTGCATGCTAAGTCCAAATCACTCCCTCTCACATCATTAAGCACATTATCTGAAACCAGTCCTTGTGAGAAAGGGACAGTCTTGTAAATCAGCAAGTGCTGACTCGGCTTCCAGAATGGAGTTGAACTGCTGAGCTGGACTCCTACCGGACCCAAGCAGGATGCAAACGTCTCTTAAAGTGGGGAGCCCAAATGAGTGAGAGTTAAAACTACACCTATAGCAAGTCACTAAAATGGTGCAACTTCCAGGATTCAACAGCTGGCAACAGCTGTTGAACGAACTAAGGAAACTCAAGTTCTGTTCAGAACAACAGTGAGACATAAGATGTTGCAACCATGGAAAATGAGGAATGGCCATGCAAACTGACATTTTTACACCCAGCATGCTTGTCAGAATAACTGGGTAACAGGTCACTGCTAAAACGCTGACACGGTAGGTGAAAGTTACATTTGCTTTCAACTATTTAGGCCTTTTTGGGAGCATACGATATTGTACAGAAAATATTCTACCACTGTAAATTCTAGAGATTCTATTTTCTCATTAATTTATACTGATAGATCCAGACAACCTTACCTATATAGCTAATGTGGGAAAACGCTGTTTCTGTATTATCAGAAAGTTGCACTTCTGTATCAGTTGGAGTGTCATAGTGTTATATCTATAACTCTTATCAGTTTGGAGGCTTGGGCTGAAATCTAGACACAAATCTAATTCAACTCAAGGATTAAGGGGATCTCAAGGAAATGGTGAACTGGTGAAGTAGCAACATTGCCTGTAACACTGAATATGCTCTCTCCTAGTCTTTTAATAATATTGATATTTTTAAATTGTGGAATATTTTTAATGTTGTTTATTTTATGGCTTTTTAAATTGTATGCTGCCCAGATTCACATTTGTGAGATGGGCGGCTATATAAATATGATGAATGAATGAATAAACAAACAAACAAACTCAATGGAAGTTACTTCAGTTCTAAGTAGATCTGTTTTGATGCTTTTGTCACATATTCAGCCCCCACCCCCCTCAAAGGCTTAAAACTTTTATTTCAAAGTCCGCGCCGGGGTGCTCCTTCGAAAGGGCAGGCTCCGGGGACCCTGAAAATGCCCTCAGTGCCACGAAAAAAATGCTGCACTGAGCGGCAGGGAGGCGAAAAGCCTCGCCGCACGTGCGTGTGCACGCTGCCACCGCGAGGGGAGGCTGATTGGCGGTGGTGCTCCTTGGCCCGCCTCCACCCTTCTTTGCCGCGCACTGATAGGTGGAGGTGTTTCCCCTTCCGGGCCCCCACCAATCAGCTGCTCTGGCTCATCCTGCGGCCCACTTCCTAACAGCCTGCGGCCCACCAGTGGGCCTCGGACCACAGGTTACCGACCCCTGGTCTAGAATACTTCCCATTTGGAAAATGTGTCTGTTTTTGTGTCTCTTTGCAAGATATGCATGACTCTTTTCTTTTTAGACTTGGAAGAACAGTCTAAGGAATATTAATGTTTTTAAAAATGTGGCTAGGATCTCACATAGTCCCACCCAGGCCAGGGCAAACTGTCCCACTAGAAGGATTACTCCTCTCTGATTGATGTCCCTTGCTCCCTGAAATCCTCCTGCAAAATGTAAATTAGCTACTTACTTATCAAGTTATTAGCATTTTAAATGCTATCCTTGAAGATTTTTAGAAAAACTTTTGTTACCTTTATCTGTAGCTTGAACCATGTCAACTGGATTTCTATTTTCTCAGTGGAAACGTTTCGCTCCTTATCCAAGGAGCTTCTTCAGTCTGAGCAAAGTTGGTAAGGGAATCCTAAATATGTTTCTAGGTAGCTGTGTGACCTTACACCTGGGGTCATGGTTATATTGAGATGTTATTTTAAGTCCTTTTATTATCTAAAGGAGGATCGTTAAGATCACCATGCTGCTGTTGAGCTTGTGAAATGGTCTTAATCTTCCTAGGCACAGAAGACAAAGCGGGGAGGAAGATGGGGGAGAGATTGTGCCTGAGGCCCCCACCTCTATTCAAGGAAGGATTTTCCAAGTTGGCATAAATGGATTCCTTGACCCCTCTCTCAAACCACCTATCTTCTCTTTATCTATCTTTTTTTTTATATTTATATATTTTTTATATTATCTATCTTTGAGAGAGGGGTCAAGGAATCCATTTATGCCAACTTGGAAAATCCTTCCTTGAATAGAGGTGGGGGCCTCAGGCACAATCTTTCTCCCATCTTTCTCCCCGCATTGTCTTCTGTGCCTAGGAAGATTAAGACCATTTCACAAGCTCAACAGCAGCATGGTGATCTTAACGATCCTCCTTTAGATAATAAAAGGACTTAAAATAACATCTCAATATAACCATGACCCCAGGTGTAAGGTCACACAGCTACCTAGAAACATATTTAGGATTCCCTTACCAACTTTGCTCAGACTGAAGAAGCTCCTTGGATAAGGAGCGAAACGTTTCCACTGAGAAAATAGAAATCCAGTTGACATGATTCAAGCTACAGACAATTCCACCTGGATGACTGAGAACCTTCATAGACATTTTGTTACCTTTACTTTTAAAACATCTTAATAGAATTATATTAACATTCAGCCTACTTCTGATAGTAATCAAGTTGTTTTACTTCTATTTTAACAATTTACTTTATTCCTTCTACAATTTGTTTATTTATTTGGGAGGATGCTGGCCTATATACAGAGCATGCCTTGTTTATCTGGGCTGCAAAAATCCAGATAATCACTAGGTGGCAGCGAACTTTTAGAGATCTTTCTCATTGCATTCTCATCTAGTGGCTGTCTGGATTTTTGCAGAAGGATTATATTTTCTTTTCTCTAGAGAGGGGGAAAGTGTAGATGAAGAATCCTCCCTTTTATCTTGACAGGGCATTCAGTTAAATAGCTTAGGCAGGGAAGGAGTAAAAGGCCCCAAGGTCATTTAACAGGGAAAGATAGATAGGGAAAGATAAGGGAAAGATTCACTCAATGGTGAAGCACAAGTTTTGCATAACAGAAGGCCCAGGCTGAATCTTACTATCTCAAGATAGGCTGCAAAAACCTTCTGCAACTTGAAAAGCTGTTGTCCTCTTTCTTTCTTTCCCTCCCTCCGGGCACACCATTCCAACTAAATCTGATTCTGAGTGGCTCAAAATTGTACTACTGTATGTATAACTATCCTTCTAGCTAATATGGGTCTGACAGTAAACAGTTCTCTTTGGAAGGGGACTAATGACACCTGTTTAATGACATTGTCTTGCTAATGCCATGACTTACCTACATAGGCCAGACATCCTGATGTATGTAATCACATCGTTTGCTTTGCATGTCATTTTGGCATCACTAAAGATTGCTGCAGATGTTGCTGTCTTCCCAATGGAGCCTACTGCCCTGGGATTTCTGGTAGTCTCCCATCCAAACACTAATCTGGTTTGGCCCTCCTTAACTTTTTGGAGGATCATCCAATGTCACCTAGTCAGTAAGAACACAGCTACACTAATTGGGATTCATGGCCTGATAATAGTTGGATTCAGAAACATATTAAACCAAATCTGAACAAACTGCTTTATGACCTAGTATGTTACTCTTTGGATAGCTTAACTATGATTTACTGAATAAAGCACAATTTGTTTTGATTATAAATGGAAAAGGCCTAGGTCATACAACCTGCCAAGCTATGGTCTGTAAACTATGGTAGTGCGAATCCAGCCAACTGTGATTTAAGAAACCATGTGTGAGTCAAGCAAGTAAATAACACAGCACAATTTTTTTTTACTTATTCAAATAAACATTTGGCTAAGTCACTGAACAGGGGCAGCAAACAATTCTGCTTAAGTACTTTTCAGATTGTACTTCATGCTTCTGCAACTGTTCCTGCTAAAAAAGGCTCTACGGTACTCTAGCTACCCTTGTAGAATTAAAGAGCAGAGTTTACCCACCACATAAAGGAAAGCTTAAGGGTCCAATAGTTCATTGGCTTTGAAATACAATTTGATTGTACTATTTGTTAGCACATGTGGTCAGAAAGCTGTTTTCAAGTGAATGTGCATTGGAGCCAACATTGGGATTCTTCAGTTGAATTGCAGTTGCAAGAATTAAATGAGAGTTTTTTGGAATGAGTGAAAACATCCCTATTGTAGCAACTGTAATGCAGAGAGAAGACAGTAATATTCTGCAAATAACACATGAATGTTTTTTGTGTTTAGTTATTATGGCTTTCAAATACTTATTCTACAGAAATCCACTGAAAAATAAATCTCACTGATTAATTGGGCTTTACACGGTTACATGTACATGGCGTTTATTGATCTGACTAAGGCTTTTGATACTGTAAATCATACTGCTCTCTGGACCATCCTTCTGAAAATCGGATGCCCTGATAAATTTGTGAACAACTTGCGGCTACTCCATGACGACATGATGGCAACAATCCTGAATAATAATGGCTCTCAAAGCGATCCATTTAAAGTGGGATCTGGTGTTAAACAGGGATGTGTTATTGCTCCAACCTTATTCACTATCTTCATTGCTATGATTCTACACCTTGTTGAAGGGAAACTTCCTACTGGTGTAGAAATTATATATCAATCAGATGGAACTTTTTAATCTTAGTAGGCTGAAAGCAAAAAATAAGGTAATTACAACTTCTGTTATAGAACTTCAATATGCTGATGACAACGTAGTCTGTACACACTCAGAGGAAGATCTTCAAACTATCCTAAACATCTTTGCAGAAGCATATGAAAAGCTCGGCCTCTCGCTTAACATTAAAAAAACCAAAGTGCTTTACCAGCAAGTTTGAACCAATCCCTCTGCAGCGCCATCAATCCAGTTTAAAGGTGTGTTACTAGAAAATGTTGACCACTTTTCTTATCTTGGCAGCCATCTATCTACAAAAGCTGATATCGATGCTGAAATTCAGCATCACCTGAGCTCTGCGAGTGTAGCTTTCTCCCGAATGAAGCGTAGAGTGTTTGAGGATCGGGACATTCACAGGGAGACCAAAATGCTTGTTTACAAAGCCACTGTACTACCGACCCTATTGTACGCCTGTGAAACATGGACCCTCTACAAACGCCACCTCCAACTTCTTGAAAAATTCCATCAACGCTGCCTCCGAAAAATTCTGCAAATTACTTGGGAAGATAGGCGGACTAATGTTAGCGTATTGGAAGCAGCGAAGACCACCAGCGTTGAAACAATGATCATCCAACATCAACTTCGTTGGACCGGCCATGTTGTTCGAATGCCTGACCATCGTACCCGGAAACCTATGCCCTCATTGTGGGAGGTTGTGTGGATCCAGAATTGGCCTTTACAGCCACTTACAGATCCACTGTTAAGATTTTACCCCTGGAAGACAATCTTACTTGGCTATGAGTGATCGCCAAGAAGACACGGTTAATGCTCAGCAGGATTGGGGCCTTAAAAAAGGCTGGGTTTTTTGTATTGTGCTGGGGTTTTTTTAGCTTTATTTAATGTGTTGTATGAATCCAGCCCTTATGACATAGACCATGGTTTATGCATTGCAGTGTATAAACTCAGCCAATTATGGTTTATGAATAAATCCTATTTAAACTATGGTTATGACATGTGAAATCAATATTAGAGTCAGAGTGCAGATATTTGGTGCTTAAAACTAGATTGAGAAGAGGAAGTAACTTTAGCAAATGAGCAGCTTTCATTAAAACATGTCCTGCAATGAACTTGGTAAAGGTATGTAAGTTGCAGGCATTCATACATTGTTTTCAGTGAAAATGAGCTTTGACTTTTTATTGTTAATCGCAGTTTCCATGAGAACAGAATTCCTTCAGAGCAGAACTCAAATATGTAGAAATAAGAGTAAAATCCAGTCATTCACAAAGAAAAAGCTTACAAAAACAGTAGAAGGAATCTATTTGATCTATTGATATCCAATATCTAAAAGCATATGACATGTATCGATTGTGATACTTAAAACATTCTTTTCTACATTGGCACTGTGGTCCCGTCCTATATTGCTTTTAAAATAGAAAGTAACAGATGTTTAGGATTGCTGAAGCTATAGATGCCAAACTTCCTTTGCAGCTCCATTTTAGCCATCCAGGGTTTTTAACTGATGCTTCAGGTAAGATTTCTAAATTGATGGAATGTTCCATTTGTGGACTAAGGAAAATGATCTGTCACCCACTCAGTATACTTTGGCAATTTGGTTAAAAAGAATAGACAGAGGAAGCTCTGCATTTTCACAGATCATTGTGATATGCTTTAGCTTGAAAATTTAGGTGGAAATAGAAAAAAAATAGTTACAATTCAAATTTCTTCCAACAAAAAATGTATTTTAAATATTTCTATTTGCAAAGGGAGGGAAGGAGAAGTTGTTGTTCAGTCGTTTAGTCGTGTCCGACTCTTCGTGACCTCATGGACCATAGCATGCCAGGCCTTCCTGTCCTCCACTGTCTCCCGGAGTTTACTCAACTTCATGTTTAAAAAGAGTAATATCTCGAAAGAGTTGTGTTTTCATTTCTAAATGATATTGCATTTTTGCACTTTTGCTGGGGAGGAGAGTAGCACAGCTATGCAACTGCGCTTGGAACTACAGTAAGTGTGATTTGCTCATGAGGAATCATAATAGGATGGCATTGCACATATACTGTAATGCACGTGTCCCTTTTCGGTTTCTGTGATTTTTCTGGCATGTTGTTCCTTAAGTAATTAGAACAGAACACACATGAGCTTGCAAGATTTGTGTTTCAGGATCCTTAGTTTAGTAGGCTCACTTGATCATGGATGTTACAGTACATACCTTCTTCTGATCTAACCCACAAGGAGCGGGAGAGCGGCATGCTCTGAATCAGATCTGAGTGTTCCTGGGCCCAGGAGGTTCAGCCCATCCTCCACCCTTTCGCCTGTCGCTCTTAGCAGTTGGTTGAGAGGCCCTCCTTACTTCTGTTTCTGGACAAGGCCCAGAGGATTCCCTTTTTTCAGTTCAACATCTAACTCAGCGGCTTTCGATACCATCGACCATGGTATCCTTTTGGGGCGGCTTAGGGAGTTGGGGGTGGGCGGTGTAGTTTTGCGCTGGTTCACCTCCTTCCTCCAGGGCCGTTCCCAGTCGGTGGTGGTAGGGGAGGAGAGATCCAGCCCGCGTCCGCTCCTGTGTGGGGTGCCGCAGGGTTCGGTTCTCTCTCCTCTCCTATTCAACATCTACATGAAACCGCTGGGTGAGGTCATCCGACACCATGGGATGAGGTATCATCAGTATGCGGATGATACTCAATGATATATCTCCATCCCTGGTGAAGTAAGTGATACAGTGTCCACCCTGTCCCAGTGCCTGGGGGCTGTGAGGGCCTGGATGGGGAACAACAGGCTTCAGTTGAACCCTGGTAAGACCAAGTGGCTGTGGATTGATGGCTTAGCGTCTTCCGGGAAATTATCATCTTTGGTTCTCGATGGGGTAGCACTACCCCGTTCGGAACCGGTGCGTAATCTGGGGGTCCTTCTAGACTCACGACTCCTGCTCGAAGAGCAAGTGGCAGTCGTGGCTAGGAGGGCTTTTGCACAACTTCGGTTAGTGCGTCAGTTACGCCCATTCCTGGAACGCGACGCCCTCCGTACAGTCACTCATGCTCTCGTCATCTCCCACGTAGATTATTGCAATGCGCTCTACATGGGGCTACCCTTGATGACTATCCGGAAGCTTCAGCTGGTACAGAATGCGGCCGCGCGGGCAGTATTGGGTGCGCCAAGATCTGCACATGTAACACCGTTGCTCCGCGAGCTGCATTGGGTGCCGGTTTGCTTCCGGGTACAATTCAAGGTGTTGGTTATCACCTTTAAAGCCCTACATGGCATGGGACCAGAATACCTGAGGGACCGTCTTATCCCCATGTTATCGACCCGCCCCACCCGGTCATTCAGAGAGGGCCTGCTACGAACCCCATCAATTAGAGAATGCCATCTGATGGGGTCTAGGAGGCGGGCCTTCTCTGTAACAGCACCCACTTTATGGAACATCTTGCCCCCAGAGTTGAGACAGATTTCCTCCCTCCCGACTTTTAGGAAATTGCTGAAGACCTGGTTCTCCTGCCTGGTATGGGAAGCAGGAAGGGATAGTTCCTCATGGGGTGGCTAATTCCCTAATTTTAACGTCCTTCTTTTAATGAATGCCTTCGTCCATCTGGATTTTATAATTACTTATTGTATTGTATTATTGTTGTTTTTATATATTTTTAGATTCTATTTTAATTTATTTATTGTGAACCGCCCAGAGTTCCCCACGTGGGGAGATGGGCGGTCATATAAATTAATTAATTAATTAATTAAATAAATAACACCCCTCCCCCAATGCATCTTTCCAGAGAGGGGTTGAATGTATCGGAGAAATTTGAATAAACCTCTCTGCAATTTCTAGCTAATGGAGGAGTGACCATTAAGGAACCAGTGGTTAATTTAGCCACCACAAAAACACGCTTTTGTGCTTTAAAGGTTTGGATCCTTGCCATGCAATTGCAGGTCCGTGTCGGGAAATTTATGCACTGCAGTATGGAAATAGTGTATTGATGCTCCGAAGTCCGCCTGCTTTCGAAGAGAATCCACCGTCTGACCGGTTCATTGCATCAGTTCCTTTAACTAGCCTGCAGGTTTTTTTGTTTGCTCTTTCGGAACGCGATGGGCTGAAGAGCAGCTGTAGCTAAAGAGAATCGCCGACGCCGGCCGGGAGCGCAGCTCTCCGGATATTCGCAATTTCTATAGCTCCTGAAACCGACAGGAGAGCAAACTGTCTCAAGTCCCGCCGCTGTGCGGTGCAACTTTCTCTAGCACGTGCTTTTCCCAGAGCGAAAGATTTGTAAAGCTGGTAAAAGCGCAGCGAGTAAGACTGGACCCGAGTCATTTCCACAATTCTTAGAAGCGTGATTACTTTTATTTCCCCGTCGTGTTACCGCCGTTCGCACAGTCATCATTATTGCTTTGGCAGGCGGCGTGCATGACTCACTAGGTTATCCCATTTTTGAATTCTGCAATGCCGCCTAACTGGTTGGACACGCGCTTGAAGAAAAAGCGATACTTCCTCCCCCCCGCCCGGCCCCCAGCCAAGAAAACAAGAGCGAGGCTCAGCTTTCCCCCCTCTTCCCCCGCAGCGAATTGCCTCTTTTCCTTAGAGGAAAGTTTGCTTTCTTCCCTGGCGTCGCCAGATTAACAAAGAAGGCGGCCGCGTGCGACCACACTACCTGGGGTGGGGATATCTGTCGACGTGTAACACACCCGTTGAGGCACGCGGGCTTTTTACCCGCTCACCTCGCTCTCTCATTAGTCAGCTTCGGGTGCTCCGACGGAGGGAGGAGAGAGGAGGGGGAAAAAAAAGGGGGGGGGGGTCGTCCCGGAGGCGGAGCTGAAGGGGCGGGGGGCGGTGACCGTCTGCAGCCCCTTTGTTCGGACGGGCGGGAGAAGAGGGATTGCACAAGGCGCGCGTCTTTGTGAGGTCCGCCGGGCGGTTATCCAGTAAGTGGGTTTCGAAGCCCTCTTGGGATGGGTTGGGGTAGGGGGTATTCTGCCTTCCCGAAACTACGCGGTCCCTCTGCATTGAGCCCAGTCCCGGTGCGCGTGGAGACGGCGGAAAGGCTCTGACGGTAGCATGGGACTCCCGGGGAGGGAAATGGAAGTGTGGGGGTCACGTTAAGGTTTCTTAAGAGTTGGGGGAGCAGCAGCCCCCACAGATCGGGCTTGCGGCCTCTCCCTCATTCTCGGGTTTCCCGTTATGCGTGGAAGACTTTGGTTTCTTTGTGCGGTACTGAAATGCTGTTCTTTGAAATGCATTGTTTCAAGCCGTGATCGCACTCTTGGGCTCCCGATGAGCTACTCGAATTGTACAAACGCGACCCCCTCATTTTGCTCAGGACCCTGGTGCCTCCCCCCCCCCCCGGGGGGATTCAAGTCACAAACAGCATGAACTCCAAGCTTATTTTTATCAATCCCAGTTTCCCCTGGGAACAAAATCAATTTGGGGCAAGATAAAAAAAAAAAGAGTAATGTTTAACTGGGGAGGGGGCAGTATGATAGACCTGGGGCTTCGGAGCTAGCAGTTAAATATTAAAGTGCTTCATGTTTTATGAAGCAGATATTTACCCCCGTTTGGTAGGAAGTGTCCAGTCGGCAGTCAGTACTTGTAATTATGTACAGTAATGGGTGAGAGGAGACTGGACATAATGTCCTAGATTATACCCACGTGGGATTTGGTACATCTGGTTGAGGTATATTGACTAGGAAAGTCCACCCCTCACTTACTTGGCAGAGTTGTGCAGGCTGTTCTCTTGGGCAGCAGTCTAAGCCAACTGGTTCTCTGATGCTGTTCTGTGGCTCCAAGCACCTGGCTGGTGTTGACTGTTTTTTTCACCCTGGGCAGCTTCTCTCTCCCCCCCCCGCCCCCGCCCCCGAACTTTTAATAGTATTCCTATTCTTCAGATGTCTTGAATTTTGAAGAAAAGTGCCCCTCTGTGCTGGCTGAGGACTCTGAACATTGAAGGGTAAGGTGTGTGGAGAGTATCTGGTTCTGGAAAGGTTCACAAATTAGTATTTCTGGAGGTGTTAAACTGACTGTGTAATTGGTATTTGCCAATGCTGTTATCTGATCAAGCAAACAAGGCTTATCAAAACGATCTAAATTACTTCTGTCCAGGTAGCAAAACTGTGGTTCTAGAGGTAAGGATATTTCCTGGGGATCTTGATGTTGCGTATTTTTTTTTTTACCCAACATTGTTGCTTCCTGAAAGAATGAAGGGGAGAGGACACAAATTTTTTCACTGTAGTGAATTGTTAAAGCAACTAGAAGAAAAATTCTTCCCTTCCCCACCCCTGGCCTTTTCTTTCAGGCCATCCTTATGCCATTTCCTTACATGCCTGAAGGATTGAGACTAGCAGAGAATATTGACAGTAATTTTCTGTGGATTTACAAGATTTGTTTGAATGGGTAGAGTTATTACTTACCCCAGAATGTAAACTGTGATTTTAAGATTATTGCTATGCCTTGCACTTGTAGACAGTAAATGGAGCCATGCATTTATTTTAAGGTAGAAATCTTCTAGGTTGGCTCTCGACTCCATTCACTTGTATAATACTAGTTTTTTTGAGAGGCAACCTGTTGACTCTCCTTGGATAGAGAGCTTTTGATCCTGCATAGTATTCATTCTTCTTAGCCACAAGGAGCAGGAACTACTTGCAAAACTGCCTAAGCCCAGAGTTCCCTTGCAAGCTTACTTAGCTTACTAAGTAAGGAAGCTCACTTAGCTCCTAAGTGCCTGCATTGTGTGTTTAAGGAAAATAATGCTGGGTCCACACAAAGTGCATTTGTTAAACTGAAGTAATTGAGTTCTGAATGCTCTGAAACAGCTATTCACACTGAGAGTGCCTTCTCATATTACAGGATTTTCATTTTGGACATAGTTGAGCACAACATATCCCTTGCATAGAAATGTTTAAGTGGAGTTTCCATATAGCTTGGGGGTGGGAGAGACCCAGGCTCCCAGGCTCCCATTTAATTTGCTTTGTTTATTTACTACAAGTCCAAGATCCAGAGATGGGGGCAGGGGGAAGGTATTTGATGAGATTTACAAGCTTGTTTTGAGTCTTGGAAATAAGACAAAGCATACAGCCATTCATGCACACACAAATTCACTGTTTGCTACCCCCAAACTTTCTCCCTTTCAGATGTGTCATTTAAGGAAACAGGGTGCTTGGTGGTAATGTCATTTTTTGGCTGCTGTTTAGCAATAGATTCAAATCAATCTTCTCCCACCTCTGGAAGCAGCAAACAGGAAAACACCAAGTTCTTACTAGTATTCTTTTAAGGGCTTTGTACTGAACTTGCCCATAGATGCCTTGATAGCCAGTGTATGTTGAATGTCTGTTTAAATTTACTCTCAGTAAATGAGTATATAACATGAGGATATCCTTTATCTCTCTTCTTTAAAGAAGATATTAAAAGATCTGAGCTTAAGATAACACTACCCACCCACCCCGTTTAGACCACCTCCTGGGCTCCCTCAGCCTGACTCAGGACATTCTGCTCCCTGTCCCACGCATCTGGTCATCTGCATGCATGCTTTTGGGTAAATTTAATTTTTATTCTGCTCTACATGTTTTCTGGCAGACATCTAGATTTCTGGTTCTGTTGCTGTTTAATGCTGATTAGATAAACAAGGGGTAAGGGGATATCCCTGTTGGGTTAGTCAGCTGGATTTGATGACATATTAAAAGTAATAAGATGACCAATATAGGGTAGAACACTCGTCTGAGAATTAATTTGGAAACCGGAAAGACTGTGATTTTTCATGTGTTACTCATCATGTGTTACTCATTATTTAAAGATCAAGTATTGGGGTGAATCCAAGTCTTGTAATAAGTGAGTTTCTGTGAGTTCAGAACAATTGATAAGAATGTGTTGTATATGCATAGGCACCTCTAAATATATGACATTGATAAAACAATCCTGTGTGCACCTGTCCTAACCCTACTGAATTAATCTTGGGTTAATAGGCACACTCCCAGGATTGTCACTTTAAAATCAGTGGAATGTTTCACTGTTTCCCCAACTACATTGCTTGTTTACATGAACATTTTAGGAATAGTCCTTCTCTTTTACTCCTGAGGATCTTTCTCTTCCCAGGAATAAGAAAAAAAATGCAAATACAACAAACAGATCACAGAACGATGTTTAAGTCTTGCACTGGGGGCTGGAGTGGGTGGGTAGACATAAGCAAATTTTCCTGTTCTTAAGGAGAGTGCAGAATGAAAGCATTTCTCATTGCTTCTCAAGATGACCCGTCTTTATCACCCAAGTCTCCTGATTGCAAATTAAATGCAATGGGGATTAAATGAGCGGTTTTGACTATTTCTAGATCTATAGAGTAGATCATGCCTACTCTTATGAGCTGTACTCTTAAATGTCTGTAGGGCTCACAGAGCACTGACAGCCAATGAGCTCTCACCCTTTAGTAAAGTAAAAGAAATTACATAGTTGGAGTTTCTGTGCTTGCCATGGTGAAAAGCCTTGCCTTCCCAAGCACTTAAGCTACTGTGATAGCTATACTGTAGCTGGTTCTTGTTGCCCAATCATAATATCCAGCCACCATGTTGAGATACCAGGACTGGGAGGTAGGGTGACTCAGATATCCCCTCCACATCACTGCACACATCACCGCAGGTTATCTGATTGAAAAGAGATTTCTTCGGTGGTGGTGGTGGGGGGGGGGAAGTTGCAAGTGGAACTGAGATAATCTAGAACTACTCGCGACTGGCAAAGTCAAGGGTCCCGACTTGCTCCTTGATCAGATCTGTACTCCCATCTGGAAACTTGGCTTCAGTGCCTTGCTTTAGTGCTCAAATAGATTAAGGTACTCCTCACTCTGGGTGATGGGAGTAGGAAGCAGGGGTCATTAGGGAGCCTGCTACCTTTGACCTGGGCAAGCAAGCGTAAAGGCAGAACAGAACTATACCCTAGGCTTACAGTTCCTGCTATGTGGCATCCCTTTATGGGTACCTCCCTTACTTCAGGACACATTGTATGTGAGCACTGGAGCGTCATGCCCATCCCAGTGTAGCAGGATGTGGCACCCATCCAACAGCTGAGACGTACTGACTCACAGAAGGAGCTCTCGCCAAACCTCTTTTATTGATGTTAGGGCTAAATGGGCAGTGAAGGAACAGGAGAAAAACTCTACTAAAAATTCACCTTGCAGTTAATTGCTTCTGTCCAGTTTGGTTGACTTGCTTCACATCCCTCCAGCCTTGTGTATGAAGTTTTGTGATGTCTATATATGAGTTTTTAGGGAGATGGTGTCGTGTGCTGAAATTACACTTTGCCTTCAGTGCAAAAAAGCATCTCCTGATATTGTTGGGGGAGAGGGATTATAATTAGCTGGGTGGGTTGGAATTTACATTGAATCCAGCCCCAAGGAAACTTACAGGCACCCGAATTGTGCCTTTTTTCTTCCTTTAGAGACAGTATTAATTTGGGAGAGGAAGATTAGGTGAGGACTTGAGGTGAGATGCCTTCTCCTCCAAGGTGCCTTATCCCAACCCTTGTTGGATCCCTCGAAACTGCCATTGGTGATAGAAGGCTTCTCTGATACTTCACTTGACCGTGAATTGCCTTGAACTGAGTCTATGAATTCTGAGAAAATAGAAAGGAAGCAGCAACTGCTTTCAGAAATATGTTGTGAGTCTATTCTGGGGGTGACAAATTGCCACCTTTTAAACAATGTATGATAGCCAATATGTGTTAAACTGGCAAGAATCCATGGCCAATTTTGTGTTTCTTGTCTGTTTGCCTCTATAAATTCTTGTGTTTCCAATCTATGTGAGTATATGTGTATGTGCATATATAATTACTGGCTAGTACACATATAGGAGGGCATGGTGGCTCAGCGGATAAGACGCCAGGCTTGTCGATCGGAAGATCGCAAGTTCGGAGGTTCGAATCCCTAGTCCCGCCTGACAGAGTGAGCTCCCGCACTCGCCCCAGCTCTTGCCAACCTAGCAATTCGAAAGCATGCAGATGAATAGGTACCACTTTGGTGGGTAGGTAACAGCGTTCCGCGCGCGTCATGCAGCCACATGACCGTGGAAGCATCTTCGGACAACGCTGGCTCTTCGGCTAACAAACGGAGATGAGCACCGGCCCCTAGAGTCGGACACGACTGCACAACTGTGCGGGGGGAACCTTTACCTTTTACCTTAGTACACATATAAAAAGTAAAGTTGTACAGTACTCAGTTGCTGTGGAGACTGTATGGTGTTCAATCAGCCGAGCATTAGAGAGCTTTTCAGACTTGAAGTTAATTTTTTTGAGGAAATGAAATTAAGCTTGATGTCATTCTGCTTCAGTGCTTTGTGAAGGCCTGGGGGAAGAAACTGGGAAGATTGGGGAAAATCCATTTTCAAATTTGAGAATTTCCACATCTTTTAAGTAGAAGATGTATTTGGATAAATTCTGATTAAATACTTTATTTTAATTATAGGAATGTAATGTTCCTAAGGGGAAGTTTAAAGATTATTTTAGTTATTGGATAATCTCTCTGTATGGCTCCTTCTAAATGAGTCAATGAACTGTACTAAAAGTAGCCTCCTTTGAGTCAAGCTTGATTTCTGGTGATGTAAAGGACATGTTGTTGTGGTTTTCTTGACAACAATATGGAAGTGGTTCAATGTTAACAACTTCTTCCTGGCTGTGAAGTTCAATGAATGTTGTGGTTCTTGTCCAAAGTCTCATATGGTATCAGGTGGGTCCACTGAGGTCTTGTTATAGTTGGTGATCTCATGAAATCTTAGCCATAAAAAAAAAAAAAAACAAATATAGAGAAAAAGTTTGGGAAGCCCACTGTAGCATTTGAATGCAACTGATTTGCCTTTGAAAAATACAGTTTAAATCAAGAAACAAGAAAACAAGCAAGAGCTCACTGTATTTTAGTTCATGTACATGTTCTGAAGCCCATGAGGATTCAAAGGAAAAGTTCAGAATCTGAAACTGTTGAATTTTCTGGGAAAGTTTTCTTACCAGCATTTGAAAAAGCTTCTTGAAGCTATTGCTTACAATAATACATAAATAAAGTAAGCAAGCACGTTTTGGATGACTTGACATCGATTTTATGTGGTTTTGTTAAAAGTAAGGAAGGACGTTTTAAAGTAGTAGAGAAGGCAGGCCACTTCCCTCCAGATGTTTTGGACAGATCCATAAGGGGCTGTGCGTGTGACAGAAAAGGAGCTGTGCTGCTAGAAAAGAAGGCCGTGGGGCAGGATGGCACATGTGTTGCTGGGGATCCCTGTCATGCAGCATTAGAAAATTGTGCAGCATTAGAAAACCCCCATTGGGGATTAAAACAACATTTTCTGGAGTTGTGTTATGTCAAGGAAGGTCATAGATGATAAGATTCCTAAGTCCCTTTCTCTGCTGACATCACCCCCAAGCATTTCTCTGAGATTCATTAACCCTGACATTTCTGCAGTTAATTCTTCTTATTGTAGGCAATGAAAGATGAAAGGAAAAGAAGGGAAAAAACATCTTTACCCTGTACAGATAGATCGTAAGGCAGACTCTCCCTACTGCTGCTACTCCAGGATTGCTCTGCTTGTGCCCTTTAGTATTTTCCTTTTATTTTCTTACCTCAACACCTTATTATTTCAGTTTTCCCTAATGCTTTCAGGGGTGGATGGAGATGAGGTGCGGAGGGGACCTTTCCCATGACTTCTAGAGTGGAATAATCTGACAAATTTCTTTCAGTTTAACCTTTTGCCTGTTGTGTTTCTTGGCTGCAGGCCTTCGCTGAGCCAAGATGAGCTGGAGTTTCCTGACACGCCTCCTTGAGGAGATCAACCAGCATTCAACCTTTGTGGGAAAGGTGTGGCTGACAGTGTTGATTGTCTTCCGCATTGTCTTGACTGCTGTAGGTGGCGAGTCTATCTACTACGATGAACAGAGCAAGTTTGTCTGCAATACACAACAGCCAGGCTGTGATAATGTCTGCTATGATTCCTTCGCGCCCCTTTCGCACGTCCGTTTCTGGATTTTCCAGATCATTGTGATAGCCACGCCCTCGGTGATGTACCTGGGCTTTGCACTGCACCGGCTTTCACGCCAACCCCCTCGAAAAAGCCGGGCCCCTGTGGTGCGACGTGGTGCTGTCCGTGATTATGAGGAGGCAGAGGACAATGGTGAGGAGGACCCCATGATCTTTGAGGAGATCGAGCCCGAGAGGGAGGTGAAGGAGCCTGAGAGCCAGAAGCATGACGGCCGCCGGCGCATCAAGACGGATGGTCTGATGACCGCGTACGTGCTGCAGCTGCTGTGCCGTTCGGCATTTGAGGTGGGCTTTCTGCTGGGGCAGTATGTGCTCTACCGCTTTGAGGTTAACCCCTCCTATGTATGCACACGCAGCCCCTGCCCTCACACGGTGGATTGCTTTGTCTCTCGCCCCACTGAGAAAACCATCTTCCTCCTCATCATGTATGCTGTGAGTGGGCTCTGCCTGCTTCTCAATATCTGTGAGCTCTTCCACCTGGGCTTTGGGGGGATCCGGGATGCACTCCGTGGCCTTAATAAGGAAGATGCTCCACCCCCGAAGCCCCAGTATGCCCAGAAGGATCCCTCTGCACCCCCAACCTACCACTCTCTGAAGAAAGAGCCCTCCAAGGGCCAATTGGCCAAGGACAAATTGGGCTACAGGGGAGAGAGCTTGGCAGGCATGGCTGCCCAGCGCTACACTGTGGCATCAAGACTCCCCGGCCACGAATTGGACCGACTGCACAAGCACCTCAGGATCGCCCAGGAACATCTAGAGATGGCTTTCCAACTGCAGCCACAGGGTACCGCCAGCCCTTTGCGAAGTAGCAGCCCCGAATCTAATGGGCTGGCTGCGGAACAGAACCGCTTCAACTTGGCCCATGAGAAGGAAGGGGCAGCTTGTGAACGAACTAGTGGTAAGTGGGGTGAGGAGCAGGCTTTCGTTTGGAGTTCAGGGCCAGTGTCTTAGAAAAGTCAACCATCGTTGCAATCTTGGCAGGAGCCCTTATTCTAAGTGTTAATGTGGTTATGCTTAAAGAGCACTTAGTGTGAATGGTTGGTTTCTTGGGGGCTGTTAAGTGTTGGGACCATTTATAAGTCCTCTGAACCAAGCCTGCTTCTAAGCTCCCTTGGTTGAGAAGGCTGGCTTTTGCAATGTGCCTGAGATAATGAGCAGATCAGTCAGATTTTTCTCACCAGGTGGCCCTTCTCAAGTTGGTGAGTGGCAACCACCTACTGTGAAAGAGCATGGTGGAAGGCCGAATTTAACACTGAGGGGGAATGATTGGGGTGGTTTGGGTAGTTTTTCTGAATTGCATCAGTAATACGTACACTTCTCATATTTTTATCCCCCCCCCCAAGTAATTGTATTAAAGATTATAATTACAATAGTACTTCTCATAATTTCTCCATGAGGTTTGAGCTGCCAGAGCTGTTTTGCCCTTTCCACAGCTGTCAAATACACCATTTGCTAGGGCAGGCATGTAAAATCTGGCCTAGGAAAAAAAAACGCATGGAAGCTGATGGATAAATCTCAGCTGCTGTATGGTGTGAAGCAGCAGAATAGGAAGAAGATACCCCCAGGAGATTAGCTGGGAACCCCCAAGATGTGTGGGGGACAGGGTCTCTTCTTTGGGGATTGGAGTGAGAAACTAATGCTTTTCCTGTTTTATTTCCAGGTCTCTGAAGCGTTGGACAGCTGCCCAGGTGACGAGAAGAAATGGGGGGAACTGAAAGCATGAGCATACGTGTGCTCATTAGCCTGATGTGTGGAAGTGCCCTGATGGAAGAGTCGGGGGATGAGATTATGCTCTGATCCTACTTCGGTGGAAGATAAAGGAAAAGGAGATAATATGAGTCCCCACGTCCCAGATCTGGGTGGGTGGGGAGGCTGTAGTGCAGGGCTTTCCAAACTTTTGCCGTTGGCGACACACCAATGTCCGGCGTGCAAAAACCTGGAAGTGCCGCCGCTGTGGCATGCAAAACCTCGGAAGCGCTGGCGGCGGCGCTTCCGGGTTGCCACCACCGCTGCGCTTTCGGGTTTTGCACGACGTGGCAGCGTTGGCGTCCTGGAACCCGGAAGCGCTGATGGCCCGCAGCAGCGGTGCGCCATCAGCGCTTCCGTGTTGACACACAGTTTGGAAAGCTCTGCTGTAGTGATATACTTTCAGAAGTCTTTGTATGTGTGTCCTTTTATGGGTCCAAAAGGGAAACTTATTTTTCTACTTTTATACGTGTTGTAGAGGTACTATGGTTCTGCCTAGGGGGCGTTTTGTCTTTTCTCTCTCTCTTTCTCCAATGGGACTGGATTAATAGCGACATAGCAATTGCACCCCCCCCCTTTCCACTTTATATTATTACAGTTTACTATATCTAAGAGGACATCTACAACTTCCCAGGACTTTCCTCAGGATTCAGCTGTACACAAGTCAACTCCCTCATTTTCTTTTCCTCTTCCCTGACATCAGATAATGGAAACGATTGGTGGTTGGGCCAAAGATAATCCTGCTGCATTCCAAGATGCTGGTTTATGAGCAGCATCTGCCTTCCTTGCCCTCTGTGGGGTGCTGTGCTCGGTTTCTCCCGAATGGCAGGAGGACCAAAGTCACGTTTGAGTCATCTCAGAGACAGACATAAAATGTGGTTTTATGTTTTATTTTTTTATAATTTACTGGAAGTTCTGAGCTTTTGTTCTTTTATATGGATGTATAATATATATAAATATATATATATTTGGTAAAAAAAAATCAGATTTTTTATAGCAGTCCTGAGGTCTTGACTTTTTTTTGCAGAAAAATAAAGAACAAATTAGTAAGAATGTTTGCACAGTTGTGGACAATTAGGATGCCTCGGTTGTGCTCTAAATCCTCCCTAACTGAGAAGCAGAAAGAGGTGAGGATCCCAGCAAATCAATAACATTGTAAGGCAGGAGAAGGCACCCTTATTTACAGCTGGGTTGAACCCTTAGAATGTTTGGGACTTTCCAACGCCATGGTAGTGATGCGTATGTATTATTGGAAGGATAAGGTTAATAATTTCGGGCTATTTCTTTTCCTTAAAAAAACGTAGATAGGTTTAATGCACAAAGCTTAATGCACCCATTTCAATCTTCGACAATACATTAATACTCATCTGTTTAAGACCAGTATTGGAGATATCAAGGATTAAATAGGGACTTTATTATACATAGGTAAAATATTAGGGAGGTGCAGCATTTGCATCCAAAGTGGCGAAGGTGTTTCAGATCCAGTGTGGGCATGCTTGCTGAACCCGTCAGTGGCTCCTTAAAGAAGCTGTCTTTCCATGGGCATTTTACTTACTGAGTTGCTAAGAAGTTGGCAACAGGATACAACCATGTGTCTACTCAAAGCAAATTTATCACAGCCATTGACCCTCTTTTTCTCTTCAATATATCCTGTAGTGTGAGTAAATTTCAGTTCTGCTAATGCTGTTCTAATTCCCCCAATGATTTGTGTTGCTTCCTCTGCAAGAATTTCTGTAGACTTCCCCAACCTGCTGCTTTCTGGATGTGTTGGACCAGCCTCTATGCTCCCCAGCCACCGTGGCTGAAGTCATGTTATTTGGCAGTTATGGAAGTCCAACACATGGGCATCAGGTTGCGGAGGCCGAGTTATTGGACCAGTTCTCCCTCACCTTCATAGAGATGTGGCTGGGTGGGGTGTTTGGGCTACATGCAAGAAGAAGAAGAAGAGGTGGGGGATTCAGACTTGTTTAATTCACTCTGTCTTTTAAAACTACCTTGTGAAGGGTGGTCCGTAAACCATTTAAGTACATTATTACATCTGAATTGGAGCGAGTTTGCAGAGAGAATAGTGCCTTTCCTGAAAATTATTGTATTGGCAGGGAGAGTGCCTCTGAAGTGGGGCTGTGGAAAGAAATGGGTTTCAACATAAGAAGAGCCACGCTGGATCACACTAAAGGCCCTTCTTCTCCCACGTTCTGTGGGACACAGTGGCCAGCCTTCTGCAAACACGGGCAGGAGGGTGATAGCCCTCTTTGACGGCTGTTCTGTTATTTTTCCATCACCCCTCACACCCCTCTCTTAAAAGTTAAATCCCACAGTAGCTGTAGCCTCCTGACGGGGAATCTGCTGTCTGTAATCATGCTGGGAAGCCTTTCTCACGGCTTTGCCATCCTACCTCCCATCTTTTTTGAAGTATGACGACTATAACTGCACGTCGTTCTGTGTCCAGTGCTCTTCCATGCAGTGGTTTGTGCATATTTTGGAGAGTAGTTACTGCCAGCATAACTTACCAGAGTTGGGGACAGGGAATGAGGTCATGCTTTTACTCACCATGCAGTAAATTTACCCCCCAGATCCCTTGCACACCTGCACTTGCACACCTGCAACTCTGAATGTGAATAATAGAACAGAAACACTTTTGGTCACCTTAGGGAAGACACAGGTGGTGTTCACCTGACATGCTTACTTATGGTTAACTGAACCATGGTTTATTCATGTGAAGCTTCTGGATTCACCTGGTATAGGTAAAGGTAAAGGTTCCCCCCGCACATTTGTGCAGTCGTGTCCGACTCTAGGGGCCGGTGCTCATCTCCGTTTGTTAGCTGAAGAGCCAGCGTTGTCCGAAGACGCTTCCACGGTCATGTGGCCGGCATGACGCACGCGGAACGCTGTTACCTTCCCACCGAAGTGATACCTATTCATCTACTTGCATTTGTATGCTTTCGAATTGCTAGGTTGGCAAGAGCTGGGGCGAGTGTGGGAGCTCACTCTGTCACGCGGGGCTAGGGATTCGAACCTCCGAACTTGGATCTACAAGCCTGGAGTCTTACCCACTGAGCCACCACGCCCCTTCGTGGTGGAATAAACCATGGTTCATTCATGTGAAGCTTCTAGATTCACCTGGTATATTGAGCCATTAAGTTCACAGGCTGGGTTTGCACTGCATGCTAGGCTGAAATGTGGTTGTGCAAGCAGCCACAGAGACCTCTTGAAATATCTGGACAGTGATATTCTGCCCCGCCTGGGAAATCCTGAAAGGGAAAAAGAATTGCACTGTTCTGCTCTGTCAACAAACACTGCTTTCTCTGAGCTGTGCAAAAATCAATGTTGCCTCCCAAGGAGGGGAACCAAGATGAAAGAACTCAGAATGTATTTTCTGTTCATCTGCCTTGGGAGCCATCTACTGACAAAACCTTGTATTACCTGCAGAACATAAGTGGGCTCCAGAGTACGGTAGGATCTCAGCTAAACAGTAGCTGGCTCTCCTACTGCTGTGTCTGCTCCCCAGCGCTATCTTGGAATTTGAGGCCAAATTGATCCTGTGTCCACTGCTTCCTTCTCCTTAACAAATACTTTGAAACTGACCTGCAAGAATTGACATTGAAATACCTACATGAAATCAAGAGTGAAACATGTTCGATTCTTACATGCATTATACTGTGTTCCATCTGTTTAGTCAAGGGAGTGAGCACAAGACGTCCCAGGACTGGCATCTTTTTTTTTTTTAAGATACTGAATAGCATTGAGGGGTTTGTTTTAGAAAAAACCCTTTATTTAACTGTCACTGTTTTGGAAACATTTTCTAATTAGCCCTTTACAACGAATGCTGATTAGGATGCAGTTTAACAAAGCAAGGGGACTCCTACACTCTGGCCATCTCAACATGTTCTGATTGTGGATACTCTGTAGCTTCAGGCAGGACTTCTAATGGGCTCCAGGAGTTCATCCCGTCCTCAGTGTTTGTTTGAACCGTTGGCCTCTAAGCCAGCCATTTTAATAATGAAGTCTAAATTTTCCTCCGTGGGTGGAAAATTTACCAAGTGACAATGTCTACTGTCAACCAGGCATCACCAATTCCTAAACCAAGCTATACTTGCTGCACTTAACTCGCTCTTTTCTTGATCGGAGATTTCATAAAATAGGCCCGCCTTCCTGCTCCCTCAGCATTGTGATAAGAGCTATGGGAATTACAGATGCCAGCTAGAAAACCCTGCTGGTCCACTGTGAGCCTCCAGTTCACTTGAGGGAGATCAGAACTGAGATGGCTGAGAAGCCAAGTGTAAGCACACTGCTGCAAGTTTCCTCTTGCATTCCGTTGTGCCCCAAGGGTAAACCTGTGTCTGAAAGAGGATGAGGAAGGAAAGACACAGTGAAAAGGTAGCATGCCAGGTCTGAGGATCATTAATCAAAAACGGGCAATTTTTTCTCAGTTTTTTAAGGGAAGCAAACTTTCTTTCAGATCCCTAGAGTTCAGAAAATTTGCAGGGCAAGTTAGGTGTGTGAGCCAAATTCAACTGCATGATTGGCAAGAAAGAAAATATGCTGCCTGTCTGTATATTTTCAAGTGCATTCTTTCTGTGGATTCTAGGTCCTATCTGGCTTGTTGCTGCTCAGATAGTTGTAGCATTCTTGCTGCCAGTCCACAAAAAGAGTGTTTGGCTTTTCTGTGATTGATACGAATCTTCATCACCTCTACTCTTCTTCTCAGATTATAAAACTCCTTAGCTCTCCCTTCTAGCTTTGGAAAACTCGGCTGCATTTCTGGTTCTGTTCAGAGACATAGGTCTAGGACACTGAAGCCAAACTGTGTATGCATTCATTTGCTTTCCTTGTGGGCTGTCATCAAGAGGGAACAGGAGGAGGAGGAGGAGGAGGAGGAGGAGGAGGAGGAGGAGGAGGAGGAGGAGGAGGAGGAGGAGGAGGAGGAGGAAGACTAATTATATCCCTTCCTGTTTGCTCAATATCACCCTCTCCCACCTGAAATTAGATGAGGATCCTACACTTTTTCTGTGATGGGTGGGATAGCAGCTAAGCAGAGGCACTTTTGAGTGGACAAAACAAAAGAAGGTTAAGCAGCTTCTCCACTCCAGTCTTGGTCCCCCATTCTGATTGTAGCTTCAGTTAATAAAGCCCAAGGGCAAATGAGATGTAGAGGGGCCTCCAAAGCTGGCTGTGAAGGCCAGAGGTGCCAGTCTTCACATTGGGCAGATAAGGCACTGGCACTATTAAGCGCTGCCTGGAAGTGCTTTGGTCCTGGGTTCATATGAAGAAGACGCTTGTTGCTGAGGGTCTAGAGTGAACTGATCTGAGCAAGACAGTAGTCTCCCACTAGGAGAGCATTGTACTGCTAACGCTGAGTCCTTGCTATATGCAGGCACAGTCCTGGGTGAGGATGTTGGGCACCGTCTCATACTTGAAGGAGTAGCCACCATCTGAGGTGGTACGGACCCTCAGAGAGTGCATGGTGCCTGGCAAGGCAGCACAGCAGAGCTGGAAGTTGGGATTGCGTGTGAGTGTATGGATGTCGGAACAGTTTCCATGACAGTAATGGAACACAAAGCTGCTAGGATGCACGATCCACTTGTCCCACCCTAGTTCTTCAAAAGAGACATTGAGGGAGGCACGGTGGCAGTTGGCATGGACCGCAGCATCATCTGAAGGTCGCTGGAGCAAATTGAGAGCAGCTGGCGACCAGGGTACTGAGGAGCGCCGGGCCCGGTCTCGGCCCTTGGGTTTGGTGATTGCCACAAGGAAGGGCATCTTTTCAGCATCAGCCACGCAGGGGCAGCCTGGGCAACGAATGAAGAGCACAAATATATTCCGGGCAAGGTAAGGGAAGAAGGACGTTCTAAAGTGAAAGACTGTCCAGCCCTCAGGAGCTGGCACTGCCACGGTAGCTAGTGGGACCCGGCCTTCTTCAGAGAGCGTCAGTATCTCTGCCGCTGGTGCGGAGCTGTTGGAGGCAGCTTCTGAGGGGCTGTTCTGAACGATCACAGGGCCGGTGTAGAACCACAGCTGGGCTGATGTCACCACACGACTCAGGATATGTATTGAGGGTTGAAAAATGTAGGTGAAAACTCCCTCATCCTCTGGAAGCTCATCCGGCTGAGGCGGCTCACAGGGCACATCTGTAAAATAGGAGAGGGATTAATGGGACTATTGGCATTACTTACTGCAGGGCACTGTTTCTCCCAGACTGGATGAATGGGAAGTGACCCTTGAAGGAAGAAAGAACAAGTGCTGAAGACTCCTTAGTCTCCCTTCTGTGTGTGTGTGTGTGTGTGTGTGTGTGTTCAACCCCTTACTTCAAAGAGCTTCCTGCTACTGTCTTGATTTAGACCTATCATTGATTCTGCACTCTTGGGGGAGAGAATGGATGAAATCTTAATACATGCATTGTGTTTGCTCCAGCATTCCTTGACAAGATAATTGCTGTGTTTGTATATCTCAGCAAGCCATCGTTTATTAAATACCTTTTATATAATAAGCACAATAGCTGGACTCACATCCATAAAATATTGTGTAGAAGCCACATTTCTGGGTTCACCCAAATTCTAACTAAAACCACACAAATCAGATTATTTATTTATTTATTTATTTTTATTTTATTTTATTTTATTTTATTTTCTATCCCGCCTTTATTATTTTTATAAATAACTCAAGGCGGTGAACATACCAAATACTCCTTCCTCCTCCTCTTTTCCCCACAACAACCACCCTGTGAGGTGAGTTGGGCTGAGAGAGAGTGACTGGCCCAAGGTCACCCAGCCGGCTTTCATGCCTAAGGCAGGACTAGAACTCTCAGGCGCCTGGTTTCTAGCCCAGCACCTTAACCACTAGACCAGGGCTTTCCAAACTTTTCACGTTGGCGACACACCAACGGCAGTGCGTGAAAACCCAGAAGGGCCACCGCTGCCAATTTGTTAGTCGGAAAAGATGCTACCAGACTCTTTCTGATTATATGTTTACATGCGATAGGAGAGCAAAGTCTTGCAGTGGCAGAAACTGGATCCAGTAAAGATATTGCCTGGCTTACTCTTGATGTTTTTCATCTGTACATTAAATTATCTGCATGCATAATGTGCACCTGTATGTTAATACTAATTTCCTGAGAAAGTGCTGGGGAAGCTAGAGCTGCCAAAACTGGGCTGCAAAACTCTGGACAGCTGCTAGATGGCAGAAAAGAGATACAGAAAACCGTAATTCTTTCTTCCTGTATAAAGGAAATAAAGACTTTTGCAGCTCAGATGCAGCAGCCCTAGCAAAGCTGTTAAAAGAATGTGTTTGTGCAAGGGAGATAATATTCAAAGTTCACATTATTCCAACGAGTCATGTCTCCCCTTATGGAATTTAAATTCTCTTCCTTTACCTTCCCCATTTTTTCTGCATACCATCATTACATCTAATTTCCTATTCAGACACAAACCCAGGTCAATAATCTGGATTGTGAAAAGCTGAGATCTCTTTCAAAGGTATTTCCTAAGGAGGTAATCCTACACACAAGTACCTGCAGAATCTGAAAATACGTTTATGTTAGCGTAACAAAAAGCTTAGGCTGCAAATTCATTATAAAGGTACAGTGTTACCTGCCTGTTCGGAAGTAAGTCCCATTGAGTTCAGTGAAACTAGCTTTCAAATAGAAGAAACTAACATTGCAAGTTGTGGTTGAAGTAATATACATAATATACCTTGTTATCTGGCAGTAAGTCCCACTGAATTCAATTAGACCTATGTTTAAGTAGACATGTAAGGATTCACTGTGAATTGCATTAAATTCAGTGGGACTTCTGAACAACTGGAGAGAAAACCGGAGTGCATGTCTACAAGAAGAGCAAAGTATTCAAAAGCCACCAGAGTGCCTGAGAGCTCCCACACTGTGTGTAAAGGGTTGAGCAGAACGTTTCTGATCTGGCAGCAACAGCAGGATTTGAATCGCTGAACCTGGCTTAAATTTCTGCTATAGCTGTCTTAAAATCAAGATGTGTGTGTGTGTGTGTGTGTGTGTGTGTGTGTTGCCTCTGGGATGAAGTTCACTGGTACTGTATATGATTTCATAGAATCATACAGTTGGACATGACCTAAAAGGTCATCTAGCCCGACCCTCTGCTCTGTGCAGGATCCACGACATGTGCTTGAGCTCAGTACTTGTCCTTGCATCTGATGAAGTGGGTTAGATGATCACATAATGTCTGCCCTATCCCCCCCCCTCTTTCTCTCAGGTAACCAGGGCACTTTTTCTTTTCTTTTGGTTTTAACCCTCCCAGGACCCCTCCAGTGACGGTTCTGCTTACCTTTGGACGGGAAGGCAATCACTTGGGATGTGTCTTCTTCCTCCCGGTTGTGAGCAACTGCTGTGCCCAAGGCATGCCGCCTGTGGAGCCCCCTTCGTCCCACTTGGACACTTTCGCTTTCGGGGACAGGACCGAGGGACTCCAGGAAATGTGCCTTGATTCTAGCCAGGATGAGATGCCTGTCAACTTCATCCCTGCTGCAGCCAGCCACAGCAGCCGGAGCCAGCAAGAACAGCTGCAGGATCAGCATGGAGTTGATGTGCAAGATGTGCAAAGAACGCTGATCCAACATGTGCAGGGGAACGATGTGCAGGGTGTGTGTAGTTCCTGCGGGAAAAACCGTTCTTGCTTATGTATAAGAGTTCAGACTGAGGCACTGTTCCCAGATATTGCTGGCAGCTCAGAACGTGTGTAGGGAAGTCCTGCCTCGTGGGTAAGGTGGTCTGGCTCTTCAGTTGCCTCCTGGAAGTCTAACCTACCCAGTTCCTTCTGCCTCCTGATTTCTTTACTGAGCCAAGCTGGGGCATGATGGCATTGAGACTGTATCTGACACTGACGCAAATGTCTGCCAGCCATGAATATTATCTCCTGGGCAGCAAAACACAGGAGACGTCTGGAATGCAAGGACGGTGTTGCCTAGGGGACAGGACCTAGAGCAGGGTACTCTGGAGGAGAGATGGACGTAGTCCCCGAGTTGTCAGCACTGAAGCAGTGATAGAGGGGTGATTCTTCTTAGTTTCCTCCTAGACTGTCTGAAATTCAGGGTCGTCGAAGTGCTGTGTTCTGGGGGCCCGGTCGTTCTCGTCAGTCCCAGGCAGTTTTCAGTCTAGGTCTGGATCATTCACATAACACTAAATTCTGTATCAAAGACTCTAGTAGGCAGCTTACAAGTATTTCACAAGCTCACACACTTGTAATCCACACACTACCACTTCCTGATTCAGTATTCAAACGCCTTCAAGTGCATTGGAACGACCTTTAAGCATATATTAAAAGGGTATACAGGTTTTAACTTTTATCACACTGAGTAAGGGTTTAATAGGGGTGTTAGAAAGCAGTAAAAATTGCTTGTGAATATAATGAGATGGTTACAGGATATTAAAAGCTAACAGACCCACATCTTAAGGTTGCTCTTGCATTCATTGCTCTTGATTCTAGATTACCTCCTAGCCTGGCTATGGAGTGTTTAATCCTAAAAGAGAGAAATCTATGGGTGCTCTTGCAATCCTTGGTCCAGAGCAGTGTTGCTCAAACTTAGCAGCTTTAAGATATGTGGACTTCAACTCCCAGAATTCCCCAGCCAGCAGGCGGCCATTTAGTGGTCTTTTCAATGTTTGTACTCAAGATACAGAAGCCTTCCTTATTTATGTCACCGGTCTGTCTGTACAGTCTCATGAAGAGAGGTCTTTTCCAATCTTTTTAATGTGGATCTTCATCTGCAGTATCCAGAGACAGGACCTGGGACTTTCTTCATGCCATGACCCTGTCCCCCTTCGTGCTATATGGTTGACTGAAGTGAACTCTACTGCCACAGAATCTCCTCCTCAAATGTGGAGGGCCAAACTCCATGATTGATGGCACAAGTGTTATGCCAACTTCTCCATTCAGGACCCTTCAGAAATGTTAGACATACTTGCTCTGGAAAGTACTTTTTCCCTGCCTCAGCATTCTAATTTGCTCCTTTCACTATGCTCACCTTTGAGTATGGCTGTGCATGCATCAACCATGATTAGGGAAAAAAGCTAATGCATCTCTATATTCATTGAATGAGCCCTACCTTTTTAAGGCTTCTACGCAAACCAAAGATTCTTCTGTTTTAGGGATTCCATCTGTCAAAGTTAATGCAACTCTCAAAGCAGCACCTCAGTAATAGTTTTAGTCATTGTATAGTCCAAGGGTCGGAAATGGCGGCTCATGAGCCAGATGCGGCTCTTTGGCCCCTTGAGTGTGGCTCTTCTGCAGCTGAACTCACCCCCGCCCCTTCCACGCGATTGGCCCCCGCCCGCAAACCCTGCCCCCTGGCTCTCGCACTGAACGAGGCCCGGCGCGGCAGGGAGGCCCTGCTGGCCCGGGACGCGGCGCTGTCGGAGGCGGCAAGGAGCGGCTGCAGGGGCTGCTGCGGCTGGAGATGGCGCTGCTCCGCGGCATCCAGGCGCTGGGCGAGGGCGCGGGCCCGGGACGCGAGCGGCAGGGCGGCGCAGGGGGCCTGGCCGAGGCTGTGGCAGTGGGGGGACGGAGCCGGCGGAGGTTTGCCGGGCGGCAGGACGGGGCGGGCGGCGCTGCTGGGGCTGGTGGGGAAGCTGGAGGGAGCGGAGGGACCAGGTGTTCCTGTGGGCGCAGCGCGCGCTCTGCAACCCGCCTTGGAGAAGCGGCCGCGGGAGGCCCTCCGGGTGCACGCTCCCGCCCCATCAATCCCCCCACCCCGCCGTTCGGCGTCCTCTCCCCCTGCTAACCCGAGCCCTGCGGCGGCCGGGGGAGCCGAGCCAGGCTCGGACCGGAGGCGGCCAAGGGGAGAGCAGGCGGCTCTTCGCCCTGCGCCGCCCTGCCGCTCGCGTCCCGGGCCCGCGCCCTCGCCCAGCGCCTGGATGCCGCGGAGCAGCGCCATCTGCAGCCGCAGCAGCCCCTGCAGCCGCTCCTGCGCCGCCTCCGACAGCGCCGCGTCCCGGGCCAGCAGCGCCTCCCTGCCGCGCCGGGCCTTGCAGAGACGGGCCGGAAGGGGCGCAGAGGCCGGAGAGGGAGCCCCTCCATCTCCCCTTCTCTCCCTGCCTCGCCTGCCCGGGACGCGAGCGGCAGGGCGGCGCAGGGGGCCTGGCTGGGGCGGTGGCGGCGGGGGGACAGAGGCGGCGGAGGTTTGCCGGGCGGCAGGACGGGGCGGGCGGCGCTGCTGGGGCTGGTGGCGGAGCTGGACGGAGCGGAGGGACCAGGCCTCCCGCCCCATCAATCCCCCCACCCCGCCGTTCGGCGTCCTCTCCCCCCGCTAACCCGAGCCCTGCGGCGGCCGGGGGAGCCGAGCCAGGCTCGGACTGGAGGCGGCCAAGGGGAGAGCAGGCGGCTCTTCGCCCTGCGCTGCCCCGCCGCTCGCGTCCCGGGCCCGCGCCCTCGCCCAGCGCCTGGATGCCGCGGAGCAGTGCCATCTCCGTCTCCCCTTCTCTCCCTGCCTCGCCCGCCCGGGACGCGAGCGGCAGGGCGGCGCAGGGCGAAGAGCCGCCTGCTCTCCCCTTGGCCGCGGGGTGGAGGGATTGATGGGGCGGGAGGGTGCCGCGCCTCGCGCCGCCCTTGACGTCAGGCGCTGGCGGCGCGCGGCATCTTCCGCACGGGGTCCCGGCTGGTGTCTGCGCTCGGGCGCCGGCGGGGAAGGAGGCGCGGGTCCCGCCCGGTGGAGAGGGCGCAGCCTTCCGCTCTCCCGCGCCCATCCTGCCGGCCGGAGGGTGGCAGCTCTTTCTCCGCCACTCCCGGTGGGGCGGCCGGGCCGGGTTCGCGGAGCCGCTGGCTGCGCCCCCTCCCTCCGTGAGCCCCCCGCCCCCTTCCATGTGATTGGCTCCCACCCGCAAACCCCGCCCCCTTCCACGCGATTGGCCCCCACCCGCAAACCCCGCCCCCTGGCTCTCGAGCATTTCAAAATGTGCACGAGCATGTCAAAATGGCTCCCAGCATAAAAAGTTTGCCGACCCCTGGTATAGTCGAAGGCTTTCACGGCCGGAATGCTACGCTAGTAATCATACGCATGTTTACAGACATGAGTTTCCTGAATTCACACGTCCTTTAAGCAAACCTCTCAGGATCATATGGTAGCCCTAAAAATAACTCTCAAGGTGATTTATAACACAATCAAAATTAATAAAATCACTAGAGCGATATTAAAAAAGAATCAAGTTCAGATGGTGGTTGTGGGTTTTCCGGGCTGTGTGGCCGTGTTCTGGCATATTTGGTTCCTAACGTTTCGCCAGTCGCTGTGGCTGGCATCTTCAGAGGGCAGGAGCACAGCTAAAAGATTCTCTCTGTGCCCAAGATTTGAACCAAATCTGCCAGAACATGGCCACACAGCCCGGAAAACCCACAACAACCATAGTTTTAGTCATCTTCATAACTAGGCACAATCCAAATATAGCATTAACAATTTGGTACAATAACGCACTACGTTTCAGTTAGAGATCACAGCTTAAAATGTACATCCTCGATGATCTGGAAACGGAAAGAAAACGGAAAAAAGTAAAATGGTGATTTGTGGGTTTGTTGATTGAAAAAGGAGTTGAATATCGGTCAGAAGGGATCTCCGTAATGTCATTTGGAGGCGGGATAATAACTTTATTTCTAACTGCTGCAAAGAAGACCCGAAGTTGCTTCTTTAATTATCTTTTTATTTTTCTCTCTCTTTAACTGTATTGCTTTCTTTTTTCTTTTATATTTTTTCTTCTCTAACTTTATATATTTTCATGTTTATCTTTTATCTATCTAAACATTTTCAATAAAAATTATATTATAAAAAGAATTCTACATAAAGAAGTGATTCTTAAACCACCTTTATGAAGGACCATAAAAGAAATCCAGTTGACATGATTCAAGCTACAGACAATTCCACCTGGATGACTGAGAACCTTCATAGACATAAAAGAGGAATGTTTTTAGCCCCTTTTAAAATGTTGATAAATCAGATTCCAGGTATAACCTGGTAGATGTTGTTTCCAGAGGGCTGGTTCCAGATGAAAAAATCATCTACTTGTGGCTATTTTGGCACCAGGATCAGGATCAGGTTAGGCATAAGGCACCTGAGCCACAAGCAGATATTCCAAATAATTGAGTGTGCCCATGCCAGGCCCAATGAGTCGGCACCAGTAACTGAAACTGGTACCTTCTCTGGACATCCAGCCAGTGTAGGGACATGCGATAAAGAGAAGGAAGGATGCTTTGGGGAAGATCCAGATCAGTGTGAATAGCAATGAACTGGATCCAGATCAGGGGACGGAGAGAGGTATAAAATAAGATGGCCGGCAGAATGTTAGAATAATCCCAACACGAGACAATCAAGTTGTGAACCAACTGTTTGCTGGATCGGTGGTGAGGAGCTTATGGATCTTTTCAGGAATTCAAGGAAAGTTACGCTTTTTGGTGGTTTTATTGATGAAAATGCATAAAGAAAGACCTTCCTTGACCTGGATTCCTAGGTTTCTCACCACAGAGCAGGCCCACGGCTGACAGCCCTGAAAACAAAAGAGAGGGGATAGAATGAGGGGGAGGTGGGACAGTTAGGGTGAAACACAGCCATCTCTATCTTTCTCATGTTCAGTTTGAGATGGGGGAACCTGACCAAGGCCCTTTGAAAGCACTTGCAAAGGGGTGCATTTTGTTCTGGTCATCCAGAACAAAATAATATACTGTATGACCAGGCTTGTCAATCGGAAGATCGCAAGTTCGGAGGTTCGAATCCCTAGTCCCGCGTAATGGAGTGAGCTCCTGCACTAGCCCCAGCTCTTGCCAACCTAGCAATTTGAAAGCATGCAAATGCAAGTAGATGAATAGGTACCACTTCGGGGGTTAGGTAACAGCGTTCCGCGTGCATCATGCCAGACACATGACCATGGAAGCATCTTCGGACAGCGCTGGCTCTTCGGCTAACAAACGGAGATGAGCACCGGCCCCTAGAGTCGGACACGACTGCACAAATGTGCGGGGGGAACCTTTACTATGTATATATTGTCAGCATAGATGAGATAATTAAACTGAAAATAAGAAATTAAAGAATTCAAAGGAAGAATGTACAAAGTAAATAAAAGGGAACCTACACTGAAGCCTGAGATACATCCACTGATGAAGACAAAGGTTAAGAGATAGAACCACCCAGAAAAGAGTCAGGGAAATGAGTAGAACTTGAACCATTGCACTAAAAAAACTCAGATGGCACAATAATATTTGGTAGTTCAAGGTATCAAATGCAACACAGAGATCTAATCAGGCCAGCACTGAAGACAGATGGTTTGCCTTGACCACCAGCTGGTTGTTAATAGTATGAGCCACTGCTAGCTTGGTAGAATATCCCATGGTAAAATCATATTAAATGGGTTTGTGAGATTGTTGAGGGTTAGGTGAGGAAGGAATTGGGAGAGAACTACTGTTTCAAGGGATTGAATAAGAATGGAAGGAGAAAACTGAAACATACAGAAGGATTGAAGTACTGTATACTTTTTTAAACAGAGGATGAAAGTAAGCATCTCTTACATATTTTACAAACTGGTTGGGATCCCTGGAAGTTGTAGTTTAACAAACCATCTGGAGACCCTCAACTTTCCCACCCTATAATAAATGAACAAGTAAAATGTTTTTGACTCCTTTGTTTAACTGGGTTCTCTTTATCTAGTTTTAGGACTTATGTGGAGAACAGATCCTGTTTTAAGTCATATTTCTACAGAAATATTGAAAATTCGAAAAGGTTCACAAATTTTTGTATGCAAAAAGGGCAGAATGTTGCTGTATGGAAAAGCTAACATTATCGCTAGTGTTCTCCATTTATTTTTCTTTTTAAAGCTGTGTGAGTACCTCCTTGCTCTAGAGGCGCAGCATGGGAAACTAAGAAAAGGCAAATAATCGGGTGGCAGAGCAATCCACCACAGTGGAAGCAGAGATAATAATCCAAATTACTCTTGCAAAATAGAGTCTGTCTACATTGGATTTTGACTGAACATGAGAAGGTAGGAGCAGCTTTGTGTTAGATTTTACTGTACTCTAAAATTATGCCGCAATTCAGGCAGGATCTGTCTTATGGTTCAGACAAGAGTGTATCATGTGGTCACATTGGAGTCCTGGTTATGTGAAAATCTCTGGGCCCTGCAGAAAATAAAGCAAGTCAGGGTGGTGGGGATGCAGATGGTGGTAAAGTTGCCTTATTGTATCTATTCCATCAGGAAGTAAGTGTGGAATGACTGATTTCCTGGACACTGGCCAACAGTAATGTTAGACAACACATGGGACATATGGACATGTTCCCACACAACTTTCTCACCTTTTATAAAAAGGAAGGGAAAGAATTTCCCTGAATTCAACAGAACCACAGCAAACAGCAGAATCAATGAGAACACTTTTTTCCCCAGTCTGTACAAGAAAGTATTAGCATTTCAAACAATGGAATCTGGAGTGGTCTTAAAGAGGATCAAGTCCACACAATCCAAAAATTGGTAGAGGGCGTTCAAGCCATTGAGTTGAACCCCTTGCTCAGTGCAGGAATTCAGATGGAAGTATCCGAGACAGATGGCTATCTAGCTTCCATCTGAAGACATGAAGTGAAAGCGAGTCTGTTGCCTCTCTGCGTACTTGATTCCACTGTCAAATTGTTCTTGCTGACAGGCTCTCAAGTTGGTGTCTGATGTTCTGTAATGTAAATCCATTTTTTCATGTCCTACCTTCTGGAGAACTTTCTTCTATGTGGCACCCTTTTTAAGTCTTAAGTAATTTAGTATTATTATATCCCTCCTCTGTCTTTTCTCAAGGCTAATCATTCTTATTTCTTTCAGTCTCTCTTCACAGGATTTTCTAGTCCCCGAATCCTCATTGTTGCTATTATCTAAACCTTTCCAATTTGTCTGACTGCTGGTTATGACCAATGCAGATTACAGTAGACTCTTTCTTTCTGTAATTTGGAAACTATATGTCTATAACTAACGTGGCTGAAAGTATAATTAGCGGTTTTGCAGCCAAATCACACTACTGGCATTCTCAGTTTGCAATCAATGACTATTCCAAGATCTTTTTCACAAGCACATTGATAACCACTTTTTGTGTGTGATTTTCAAGCCAGCTGTGTGTCCAGTTGATTTTCATGCCATCCAAACTATACTTAACTAGCTTGCTAATCAGAATATCATGGGGTACTTCAAGTACTTTGCTGAAACCAAGATATAATATGTTTACAGAATTCCCACTATCTATTATAGAAATTATCTAATAAAAATCAGATAAGGTTAGTCTTGCAAATCCATGTTACAGTGCTTTTGGTGATAACTGCATTGTTCTCAAGGTGCTTACAGACCAACTTCTTTATAATTTGCTCTAGATTTTTTACCAGGAATTGATGTCAGATGGACTGGTTTACAGCTCCCTGGATCTTCCTTTTCCCCCTTTTTGATGATATAGATAACATTTGCCCTCCTCTATTTGTTGCTGTCCTCAGACTACTTATGAGATGAGAGGTTTTTATGAAAGAAAGATAATATCAGCCTTTTGTAAATTTGAATTCACCTCTAACACCTTGCCTGCCAAAAATGGTATGTCACAGAGGAATCAGTTTAGAAGCATCCTGACATTTTAAATTTGCTTGGTCTGTGGGATTTTTTATTCAAATGTGTACATTTTCAACTGCAGCCAGAGGCGATCCAGCTTAGGAAAAAAAATCTATCCTATTGTGCTGAATGTAAAATCTTCCCTCATTTATCTCTCCTTGCAAGATCCATCTATTTTTCTCTGGCTATTCTGTTCCTAGAGAAATTTCATCTATGAAGTGTTGAAATTTTTTTATAAATAAATATCCTACCCTAATTCCACGCTTTGCTCCTGAGCTGAACATTAACAGAGGGCTTCCTGGAAATAAGTTTCTTATGGGAAAAAAATGAAAAAAACATCCTATCTTGAGGAACAGTGAAAGTAAGTTACAAATAATCCTGGGAAGAACATTTTTGTTATGGCAGCAGTGTATTTGTTGATAATGTTTGTAACATGAAAAGAAAGTGAAGGCTTCAATTTACTGAATCCGTGACAACCAATAACTATCCTTACACGGTTCAGTCTTCTGAAGTAGCGGTGGTGAGGGCTGGGTGGGGTGTGCATGTGCATGTGTGAGTGGGTGTGATTTCCACTTCTGTTTTGACTGACACTACCATCTCCTTGGACATCTCCTCATTCCAGCCCTTGGTAATGAAATACTTTCTGCCACTAGTGCAGCTGTGTGAGTTATAATTGATTCACTTTCCTAATTATACAGGGGCAGGGACAACTCAGGTGGCTGAGATCTGATGGCAAAGAACCTTCTAGTACTTCACATCTTCTATTGAGGAACCCAGCTTGGTCGCCCCAGTCCAAGCCTAGGGATTTGCTGCCATTTTTATTACCACTCAGTGCAGCGTCACGGCAGGGCATCCAGGAAATGGAAATGGAAGCTCACAGACTCAGCAGCCTGATGTGGAAGATTCAGAGTAGATATTGTTATTGGTAGTCCTTAGGAGCTGCCTGAACAGTCAGGTACAGAAGTTGGCCCGTCACATTATGGTGTGACATTGGAGACCAGAATTTCAGGCCATTGGAGGCATACTGCAAACTGCTTTGAGATGGGGTGACCCTGTTCCCCCCCCTACTCCCTTCCCTTGAGGTGGGCTAAGCCTGAGGCAGCTTCAGGGCTGAGGGATGCCTGTGTGTGCCTCCCTGCCGGGCTCTATACTTAGCCAAGTCCCAGCCCCCCCTTATCAGCCCAGCCATGTCATCAGAGAGTATTTTTGGGGACAGCAGCTGCAGGCATTTGTAACGCTTCAGCTCTGCTCCGCTCACAGACGCCTGGGGAGCAGGGCAGAAGGAGACCAGGGTCCTACAGCATGTGAGGGGCAGACAGCAATCGGGGTGTGTGATGAAGAGTGGGCAGTCAGGCAGCAGAGATGCCCAGACTGGGGCATGGGACAGGAAGGGGTAGAACCACTGAGGAGAGCAACAGGAGTCTAGATCGACGAATGCCTGAACAGCTGGACATTGTCTGACGGGACCAGGAGAAGCAAGAACCGGTTGGCCCAGAAGGTGGCTACACAAGGTTAGTGAACCCAGAGAGGGAGGGAGGGGGTTCTGCTGGGAGACCCTTCTCATGCCCCTTACTAGCTTGTGTCCATGTG
Source organism: Charina bottae (assembly GCA_023362775.1). NCBI lineage: Eukaryota > Metazoa > Chordata > Lepidosauria > Squamata > Charinaidae > Charina > Charina bottae. The sequence continues at coordinate 203,661,085 of JALMGJ010000001.1, forward strand.
CGAATAATGGGATTAGGGAGAAGCAAAGTTGTCCAAGGGGGTATTCTGGATGCTTCTGAGTGATGAGGGCCCTACAATCAATAACCAATCCTGGTTGCTGAGTAATGGAACCAAAGGAAAATTTGGGGACAGGCTTGGGGGTACCAGAGGAAACAGTAAGATTACAGGCCTTTGGGGGCTGAGACAGACCAAGAATGCCTCCCGTATCATAAGCCATCTCCATGAAGTGGCTGTCACCCTGAGGGGCTTTTCCCTACTGTTTCCTGTCCTTATGTGCCAAGAGCTTATAGGAGGATATTAGAGTCATTCCAAGGAGAAGTGGGGAAAAAGACGTTTGGGTTCAATCCTGCTGGGATCCTCCGCCTCACTTCCTCCTGGGGGAGGGGCTGTGTGGCAGTGAGTGGCAGCCTATTATCAGCAAAACACTATTTAGAGCCTGATGGAGGAATGCACACTAGGGCAGGCATGCCTGGCAGGCTGTGGTGACGGCTGGGGAACTGAATCCTTTCAGCACTGGGGTAGCATTCCAGCAGGGAAGGCAAGTTGGGAAGCCCCTAGTTCAAATCTCGCCTCACTCTGCGTCTCACTAAAGGGTCCCTGGGTGATCTTTCTTAGTTCCCACTTGCCCTATAACACACAATCATACAATATTGGGAATCCAGTTTATGCAAATACTTGAAATATGCTAGGATGGTGGCTGAGGTACAGGCCACCCTTGTGCTTTAGCTGAAATATAGTTGCATGTACACACAATGTTTTTCCTTAGACCCCCTTCGGGCCTACTTTGCAAATCAGAAATTTAGTTCGGCCTCTGCATTCTTCTTCCTGGTGGATTCAACAGACACTGTGTTGAGATGGGCTAGAGCAGGGGTGGACAACCCAAGGCCAAAGTGGCATGTTGGTTAAGGGGTTGGACTAGGACTGGGGCAAGTCCACCCTGTAAGCATCTGTTACAAGCCACAGTGATGTCAAAATGCTGTCCTGCACATCATGATGTCACTGTGTGAATGCCCCAAGTATTTGGAACGACGAGGTCACAACACCTCCTGAATCATGGAACCCATTGGGTGACTTTGGGTCAGTTACCCTCAGTTCAGCGTATTTCCTGGGGTTGATGTGGCGTGCAGATTTTTTTTTTAAAGGAAGAGAAATTCCCGTGTAAGCTGCCTTGAGCTTCTGGAAATAAGGTGGGATATAAATCTAACAAGCAAGCAAGCAAATAATATGGCCCCTAAGCCTCTTTTTTTTTTTTTTTTGCAGCCACTGAAACCCATCTGAACACAACTGCAGAAAATCAACCGCATCATTTCCTGACATTTTGAGGTAGGGAATACTTAAAACTGTAGTGTAAGCCCTAAAAAGATTTAAAATGAAATACCTTGGCTCCCTCAAAACCTGGGAAAACAGCAGTGACTAAAAAATGACTCTGTGTGTGACATGATAACCCACCCACTCTGCCCTCACTGCGGCCCTCACCTCTCTGAAAACCAGGAAGAGTAGTTCTTGGGTGGCCTCCAGAATTGCCCACCCCTCTGGCTACTAATGAGACAGGAATGAAGGTGAAGGTAAATAATACCTTGAAGTGGCTGAAGAGGCGTATGGACACAAAAGAGAAACCTTTTCAGTCAGTTTTATTCAAACCGAGAATTGCATTAAAGGTCATAGTTCTGGCATGACCTTGCCTCATGCTACTGGGAAGCAGCTGCTGGGATTCAGGCAAGGAGACTTAGTCTGTCCCTACCTGGAGGGTTAATGTTATTATCTTATTTTCACCACAGGACCTCTTCACTAGAGTCCAGTTCCCAATTTTAAAATAGGATTGTCTATTTATTAACCACATGCAGGTTAGCCCACCTCAGTTGAGATCAGCACAATGCCCCAAAGAACATGGAACAAGAATTATGTAAAATGAGAATATGTGGTGGTGTTATCCTGTTTGGTCTAGTGGTTAAGGTGCTGGGCTAGAAACCAGGAGACTGAGAGTTCTAGTCCCGCCTTAGGCATGAAAGCCGTCTGGGTGACCTGGGGCCAGTCACACTCTCTCTCAGCCCTGGGAAGGAGCCAATAGCAAACCAGGAGACAGAGAGTTCTAGTCCCGCCTTAGGCATGAAAGCCGGCTGGGTGACCTTGGGCCGGTCACTCTCTCTCAGCCCAACTCACCTCACAAGGTGGTTGTTGTGGGGAAAATAGGAGGAGGAAGGAGTATTGGGTATGTTTGCCGCCTTGAGTTATTTATAAAAATAATAAAGGCAGGATAGAAAACAAACAAACAAACAAACAAACAAATAAATTTACAGAAAGGGCGGTGAGAGTAATAGGCTGGAATGGCTCTGGGCTCCCCTTGCTAATAGTTGTGTGATAGCTTCACCAGGTGCCCAGCTTCCCACTCAAATTTTTCCCATTCCCACTCAAATCCAAATTTTACAACATCATGGCAAAGCTGGAAGAGGGCTCAATAGCCCTGTGATTAGAGCTGGAGACTGACACAATAGACTGACAGATAAAGACTGACAGATAAAGAGACATATAAAAGAGAGAGAGAATGAGGGTGAAATGTGAAGTGATCATGCATGCCAAACTGAGCTCTGAGCTGTTTACTCCATGTAGCTTTCCTCGTCTCATTTCAGCTTAATTGAATGAGATGGAATCAAAGAGAAGGATCCTGCCCGCCTTCTTTCAACCCTTCCTCCTCCCTCTCCAACTATAATTCTGCCTGGATCTGATTCTTTATAGGTCCCCGGCCTGAGCTGTATCCTGAGTAGGCTGGCAATGGATGCTTTTGGTGGAGCTCCCCGATTTCTTGCCTCTCCTCGCACTTTCACAGTCCAAAGTGGCACAAATGCAGTCCTGAAATGGCAGGTGGCTGGGGAGCCCCGTCCCAGCATTGCCTGGGAGAAAGACGGCTCTGCGCTGGAACTGCCCTCCAACCGGATGTTTGTCGAGGTGAACGGGGATGCGTACAGTTTGCTGGTCTCTCAGGCGGGCCCAGCAGACAGTGGGCGCTACGTGTGCAAAGCAAAGAACAGTGTGGGTGAAACCTATGCGGCTGCCCTGCTGAAAGTGGAGACAGGGTCTGAACTGAGACCTAAGGGAGATCTGGATAGCCAGCCACCCATCTTCCTGAATCGGCCTGTCTCGGCATGCGTGACCCGAGGAGAGGATGTGACCTTTGCCTGTAGGGTCTCAGGGCAGCTTGAATGGGAAAAAGATGGACGCAAATTATCAGACATCTTTGAGAGTAGCCATTACAAAATGGACGTAGAACCTGGGGACTGGCATTCTCTGCACATCCATAATGCCCGATTGCCAGATGCAGGTGTTTATGTGTGTCGAGCACAGAACAACTTTGGAGAGACCATGGCTGCAGCTGTACTCCTGGTAGATCCTGTGGAATGCCTTCCTCATAATGACCTGTTTCAGGGGGCTCCCCAAAACTGCCATTTCAAGAAGCCACCCGAGTCACAAGAAGATAAGAGGCAGCAACACCATCCTGGACAGATTGTATTGCCTGAAGCCAGGCAGAATGGAGAAGTGCTTTCCAGCTTCCCCCCAACAAAGTCTTTTACTGTGAATGAAGGGAAGCATGCCAAGTTCCGCTGCTACGTCACTGGCAAGCCCAAGCCGGAGATCGTCTGGCAGAAGGACGGGAAGGTGTTGTCCCCTGGAAGGAGACACCTGCTCTATGAGGACAGGGAGGGCTACTTCATCCTTAAGGTGCTTTACTGCACAGCACGAGATTGTGGGCTCTATGTGTGCACGGCCTGCAACGCGGCTGGCCAGACGCTCAGCGCTGTGAGCCTCCATGTCAGAGGTATCCACCCAATGGGGAGGAAAAAGAGCGGGGTGGGGATGTGGGAACAGCACTGAATCTGGATGAGAACACATATGAACTTTAATGGACCTGGATAAATGGGTTGTGCAAACCCAGCCATGGGGTGTTAGTGGATGACAGCTGTAAATGTCTGGGCAACTCCAAAGGAAAGAATTGTTCATTTATTGCCAGACAAATCAAAGGGGGACATAACTGCCAACTACAAGAATGAAAGAAAATCATGTGGGTATTGTTTGAAGGGCATGCCATGGCATAAATTTTGAGCTTGAACTAATTTATAAACCAATCCAGCCTATGATAAGTTGGACCACCACAAGAGGAGGTGCAACTCCGGAGTGGCCAGTCCACTTGTGAGAATGGGAGCAGGCCTAGAGCAAGAATTTCTCAGATGGATTAGAAGATGGGTTTGAGAAGCAGCAGGGAGCCTCTAGACCTTTATGGAAGTGGCAGGATGGGCAAGCAGAGACTTGCTTGGGGCTCGTGACCTGTTCGCTGAGAGATCCAAATGGTCCTTAGGCTCCATTCTCGGGGTGTGCACACTATTTGCCAATAACAGTGCCTATGAAGTGCAGAGTGTTTGGGCCATGTCAGATGAGCTGGACAAAAAAGCTTTCCCCTCTCAGGGAAGGGACATGGCATGTGAGATAGAAATCACTGATAATAACTTGGCTGGACATGGTTCCTTCCACCTTGGGTTAGGAGGAAGTCTTGATTCTTTCATACAATGGTTGCATGTAGAATCAACACGTGAATTTGGGGATCAGCCTTCTCCACCTGCACTGATTCTGTTGTTGACTACTGTGGCTTACAGAAGGGAGGAAGGAGGGTTTGCTGGCCAGCCAAGTAGCGGATGAGTTGGTTAATATTCCTGAATTCTGCAGCCTGGAGATGGAGCCTGCACAACTGAGTGATCTTCCATATTCAGTACATGACCCAGCTTTCTCTTAACTGTTAGTTCAATATGTGCAAGAAGCGTTCTCTCCCCTTCTCTAATATGGAGATCATATTATCATTGTGTGATGTATCACCAGCAATCAGAACTAGCAGTCTAAGAAACATTTTAATACTGTATCTGCTCTTTGTTTTGGTAGGAACGGGCTACAGTACTTTCCTCCATGCAGGGGATATAATTTAATTTAATTTAATTTTTTCATGTATTGGCCTATGAGGGCCAATGATACAAAATAAGCTGAAATGTTCAGCCTACTGGAGTGGGATTTGGAATAATTTTCTTATTCAAAATGGCTTATCAAATATTTAATGCCCTATTTTAGGGTTCTTAAAAAAAAGTCATACAAAATTGCCATTTTACTGCCATATTTCAGTCTGATGAGGGAGTGTTGTTTAAGACATGGCTGCTATTCGACATCTGACATGCTGCTGGGATTGCTCCTTGCCTTCCATAGAAGGAAGGGTTCCAGGTTTAGCAGCTCTGAGCCTGAACCTTGGAACAGACCTTCAGAATGGCAGAGATCACACCATTAAAAAGATGGGGAAAAGAAGAGGTGGGATATGAATGGAAATGAGGCAAATTACAAGGGGAGAGAAAAGAGGGTTATAAAAAGGGTTTTCACTGTGTAGTATTTCAGTGGATGGATATCAGGCTCCTTGCCGTTTCAAGAGAGATGCTTGGGTGACACATGGAATTCATGAATTTTGCAGAATGTTCTGAGCAGAGCAAGAGAGCTGATAAAGCCAATGGAATGCTACTGTATGTGAGGCTCAGAAGGAGCAGTTTGTTTAGCCTGGAGAGGAGAATCAGAGGGGTGGATGCGAGATAACAGGCTTCAGTTATATGTCAAAGGCTGCTCTTGGTAAGGGAATCAGCTGTTATCTAAACCTCTTGAGGGTCAGGCAAGAGGGGGAAATGGGCTTGAGTGGAAAAAAGGGAATTAAATACCAGGAAGGTTTTTCTTTCTGTAAGAATAGCCGTGCAGTGGAACACCTTACCCAGAGAGCCTGAAGTGCCTGCACTCAGTGGCACTTTTTAAAAATAGGCAAAACATATGTCATGATGGGACTCTGCATGGACAAAAGGAGGAAAGAAAAATTAATCTAGGAAGAGAGAGAGAGAGAGAGAGAGAGAGAGAGAGAGAGAGAGAGAGAGAGAGAGAGAGAGAGAGAGAGAGAGAGAGAAGACTGTATGGATGGATGGATGGATGGATGGATGGATGGATGGATGGATGGATGGATGGATGGATGGATGGATGGATTCATTCATTCATTCATTCATTCATTCATTCATTCATTCATTCATTCTTTACTTACTTACTTACTTACTTACTTACTTACTTACTTAACAGATTTGTGTGGCCGCCCATTTAAAAACACAGCTCTGGGCGGCTCACAACAACAACTTTGGGCGGCACACAACAACAATGATGGGACTGTACATATAGCAGCAGAAATAACTGGGCCCCCCAAGCCCCATTCAATGATTGCATAAAGCAGTGTTTCTCAGCATGCTGGCTGGGGAATTCTGAAAGTTAAAGTCCACACATCTTAATGCTGTCAAGGTTGAGAAACACTGGAATACAGTAAAGCATTGGCCAACAGACTATTGATTATTTATAGCTTGGGCAGTACAAACAGCACATCAGTAAATAAATATAGGAAATTAAGCTTTAGCCTGGCCTTCTCCCAGAAATGCTAATTTCCTATGGTGTGAATGTGCAAATATAATCTAATACCAGAGGAAGTGGTACAGTCATGAAAACCTCCTCTATCTTACTTCGTCTGCTGCTTGCATAGAGCAGGCTCAAAATGCTATTTCCAAGGTGATTCTGCCCTTTTAAACACGGTGGACATCTTGAAGAATTCTAATTGCCATCACCCTGAGGATAAGAAAAGAGGCTCATCTAGGTCTCAGCTCTAACATCTACTCAACCCTGGAAATTCTTGACCCTGGAAATTGGTAGGAAAAAATGGAAACGATTACCAGTTCAGTGTAAAGCATGCTGTTTCCTGCTCTCCAAAGTTACAGAGCAGGAAACAGCATGCTTTACACTGAACTGGTAATCGTTTCCATTTTTTTTCCTGTAACTTTGGAGAGGGGCGTGGTGACTCAGCAGGTAAGATGTCAGGCTTGTCGATCAGAAGATCGCAAGTTCGAAGGTTCGAATCCCTAGCCCTGCGTGCGGAGTGAGCTCCCGCACTAGCTCCAGCTCTTGCCAACCTAGCAATTCGAAAGCATGCAAATGCAAGTAGATGAATAGGTACCACTTCGGTGGGAAGGTAACAGCGTTCCGCGTGCGTCATGCCGGCCACATGACCGCGGAAGCGTCTTCGGACAACGCTGGCTCTTCGGCTAACAAACGGAGATGAGCACCGGCCCCTAGAGTCGGACACGACTGCACAAATGTGCGGGGGGTACCTTTACCTTTTTTTTTTTTTAACTTTGGAGAGCGACTATGCATGGTTGATAAAGGAAAGGGACTCCCAGATCAGGGGACACTTTTTTTCAGAAAGGCTTAAGCCTGGCGCCTCTTTTCTAGAAACAAAAACATTGGGCTCAGCTGTGCCATCTAAACAACTCCCACCTGTCCTTTCAAAGATATTTGACACTGCAGTTTCCTGCAATTTCATCTCTGTGCTCTGATCCTTGGCTTGCTGTATGGGTGGGCAGGTGTCCCTAGCAGTGGGCTCCGTATGGTGCTTGAGTGCTATAGATACCACATGCCACCCACTTAGCACTCTGTTATTTCTCAGAATAATCCTTTGAAGAAGGGCCATCCTCCTTCTCACCCCCTCCCCCCTTCCCCTAAAGCAAACCAAGGTAGGACAGGCATCTTTTCAATAATCCTTCCATCCCACACGCTAAAAATAATGGCATTAAATGCCTATGTTCATATTCCTTTTGTCAGCTTAATGCAAAACATTCTAAAAAGGAAAGAAGGTGCCACCATTCATTAAAACAGTTAGGTTTAACCTAAAACCTTACACCTATAATCAAAATTATCTAGTTTGATGATAAATTATTCTGTAAAGCAGGGCTTTCCAAAGTTTTCCCGCGGCGACACACCAACCGCCGTTGGTGTGTCGCCATGGGAAAACTGGAAGTGCCGCCGTTGCGGCAGCACGCAAAAACCCGGAAGCGCTGCTGCCACTTTCGGATTTTTGCGCGCCGCCGTTGGTGTGTTGCCGTGGGAAAACCCGGAAGCGCTGATGATGATCAGCGCTTCTGGGTTGTGTGGCGACACACCAGACTGTGTGTGGTGACACACTTTTGTGTCACGACACACAGTTTGGAAAGCTCTGCTGTAAAGACTATGGGAGATTACTACCGCATTTGTTAGAAAGTGAAGGTATTTTTAAAGAAAGATTCAGTATTAATTAAAGCCTGTGCCTATTACTGTTTGCTCCTTGTGGACAAACCCTACAAAATTTAGCTGGGTTCATCACAGTTTCTCAGGAGGGATTAAACTGTGGATGCCAAATACGTGCTCATGGTCTTCTGGAGGTACAAGAAACAGCAGTACCCCTTTAAATATGCTAAAAGAGTTCTTTTTTATTTATTTATGTTTATTAAGATTTTTTTCCATATAATAAAAGACAAATCGAAAGAAAGTAAGGAAAGGAAAGGAAGGAAAGAAAACAAAAACAAAAAGTGCAAGAAATGAAAAAAGAAAAGAACTAAAGTTAAGAAATATAATGACCTCCGACCTTCATTTCAACAGATAGTTACAATTTTATAATCCCTCCTCCCTCTTAAATATTATATAAATTCCTTCAGCCCCTCATTTAGTCTAATTCTATCTTAATCTTCAAACCCGTAAGCCATCATTTCATTTTTTCTTCTAGTCCATATAAGGTTTCCAGGCTTTCAGAAAAGGTTTCGTTGGTTTTTCTCTGACCAAACAGGTCAGTTTTGCCATTTCTGCGACTTCTGACATTTTCACAATCCATTCCTCCACTGTGGGGATTTCATTATTCTTCCATCATTGTGCATATCATAATCTTGCTGCAGCTAAACATGCTAAAAGAGTTCTGCCCTTGACAAAGCGGACAGTCAGAGGAGAATTATGAAATAAAAGAGGAAGAAGCTTAAGAGTTGGAGGAGGAGGGTTGGGGTGGCAACAAAGGAGTTGTTTTACCCTGCCTCTCTTTGTCAGGCCCAGATCCTTGAAGACTAGGGATATAGGACTTTCTGCATAGGTCTCCACATGTCTTTCTGTGTCTGTCTTCCAGAACCCCGGCTACGATTCCAGGCACCTTTGGTGGACGTAGAAGTGTTGGAACATCAAGATGCAGTATTAGAGTGCCAAGTGCCTCTAGAGACAATCCCTACAGCATGGTATCTCGAAGACAAGCGCCTGCAACCAAGTCCCAAGTACCTGATGGAGGAGCAGGGCCTACTAAGGCGACTGACGGTGCGTGATGCCCGGGCGGATGATGATGGCATCTACTTATGTGAGATGGAGGGCAAGGGCCGCAGCGTTGGGGAGCTCTCGGTGCAAGGTGAGGTGTTTGAAGTAATTTTATAAATTCAAATAAATACTAATATAATAATTTTACATGCAAGCTGGCAAAGTCCTTCAGCTATTAGACTTCATACCTGAGCTCAGCAGTACATCACAGGTCTGTAGACATTTAACCTTAGTTCAGCTCTCAGCTGGACTTGGCAGCATATTCCCAGACATAACTTGGCTAGAGTAGAATCTTTATTGCAGATTGGAATGAAATCTCAAACACAACAGTTGATTGCTCCTAAGAGCCAGCGATTTACATATCTGTGCTCCTGAAGTCTAATAATCTAGGCTTCTTCCTCCTGCCCTTCAGAAGTAATGGATATTGGGTAGGTTGCTTGGTGGCTTTAGAAGACGGTTGAGATTTCTTTACTTAATAGATTCCAACTTGGCCAGCCTTGGCCCTTACGCATAGTGCAATAGGATAATCCTTGTCTGAAGAGCTGTCAGAGGACAGTACTCTCTTTGAAGGTGTCCTTGGATATGAAGGCCTGTTCAGTCTAAACTCAATTTCATGATGAAGAACCCTATCAAAGCTGGAGCTTTGACGTTAGCAACGGGACAGAAGATTCAGCAGGCACACTCCAAAAATTACGTTATTAACATAATACAATTGTGACTTGTCTGTGGTGGACCAAAACCAGAGTCTTGGTTACATGTGGACAAAGAGTCTGGTCTTTGCCACCCTAAGAAATTCACAATTGTGTTACAGCGTTCTACAGTACTTCATAATACTCCAAAATTTAAACTGTTACCTGGTAGGTTGTCAGCCCTCTCAGGTAAACCAGACAGGAAACATGACCAGATGAGCTAATTCTACTTTATTGTAAGGCTACATTAACAGAATCTTGCAAGTCTGAAAGTACAAATCTCCCACTGTCTCTTTTTACTGCCTGATCAATTAGAGTGGATCCTCCCTAAGTTTCTCTGACCATTAAGCAGCTGCGGGCTCCTCCCTCTTTTATCTGATCGTTCCCTGGCAGCATCTCTTCCCCTCTTCCCTCAAGGTCATTCCCACATACCATTACATAGGTTTTCTCTGTATACGGTAAGAAGACCTAACAGAGTGATATTACATATTTGTAATAATAATAATGCAAATCACAGTCCTTCTTTCTGGCTATTAGTAAATGGCCACCCTAATATGGTAGTGACTGCAACATGATTATCTCGGTGACAGCTAAGTAGCATTTGGGTTTCCATTCTGACAGTAATTGACCAAACTCCCTCCTTCAGGTCTAATTGTAAAGCGTTTGCCACGAAAACTGGATGTGATGGAAGGAGAAAATGCGGCCTTCTATGTGGAGACACGGGAACCTGTGGAAGCACCAAGCTGGGGCCGTAACGGGCAAGAACTGGTTGAGGCACCACATACACTCATCAGGAGCTTTGGTAAAACACATATTTTGGTACTGGTGCATGTGTCACGGCACGATGCTGGAGTCATCACTTTCATGGCGGGCGACTCACAAACTTCAGCACAGCTCCGTGTCAAATGTGAGTAAAGAGTGGAGATGGGGCTATTGAGGAGGGGAAGGGGGAATTATTATTTATTTATTTTATACCCCGCTTTTCTGCCTAGAGGTCATTTGACATTTCCATTTGCTTTTGACATAAACGTCATTCACAAAATGAACCTCTTACTGGGGCGCACAATTATTTATCTTGTCTCTTGTCTTGGACTTAATGACGCCTGATATTTGGGAGAAAAGGGTTTGCCATATTATATTCCAAAAGCCTAGAATAAATTTAGATTCATATCGTGCTCAATTATTTAGATCTGATCACGATCTAGTTCGATCAAAGCTGTTACAGAAATGATGTCAAATCAGGACAAGCTTGTATGAAATTAGTACTGCGCTGTTCCAGATTGTTAAATCAATGTTCTATCTTTAACAAACATATTTCCATAGCACTCCAGTGCTCACGGATGCTGCTGGTTCTGCTCTTTCCTAAATTGGCATTGACAAGTGCAAATTATGTCTGGCTGTACATCAGATACTTTTTCTCAATCATCTAACTCTTCAAACTTTCTCTCATAGGTCACTACTTGTGATCAGGTTCCTGCTGATGACTTGTAGTATCAGCTGCTGCCACAGTGTAGAAGACATGTAGTGGTTGTCCTAATTCATGCTCGGGAAAAAAAACACGCAAAGGCCCATATAAACTGGGATATCAGTCTGCTGAGCATCTAAGCAAAGAATGGAAGTAATAGGGCTGGGTCTTAAGATTACTAAAACATGTTCGAATATTCTATTTCTAGAAATTATCATCCACCACAATTAGTTATTTCTTTTTCATGCACACATGTGCTTACAACAATTTGAATCTGCATTCTCCTCTCCTAATACTACAGTATAGAATTGAACTTGGCAAGGTTATATTTTATATGATTTTATTTATTTATTTATTTATTTTTCAAATTTTGCCACCGCCCATCTCCCCCCAGAAGGGGGACTCTGTGTGGTTGACAACAAAGCTAAAAAGTTAAAAACAATAAAACCATAAATAGTACATAAAATGTAAATACAACATATAAATATAAAATAAAAAATAAAATCCAGATGGCAATAAAAGACCGAGTTCCGTTCGTATGTATGTGAGGAGCACTCTAAGGCGCCAGCCATCCCCAAGAATAACTACTCCCCTTCCTGCCCCAAGCGAGGTGGCAGAGCCAGGTCTTCAGGTTCTTCTGGAAGGTCAGGAGAGATGGGGCTTGCCTCACCTCCGGGGGAAGTATGTTCCAAAGGGCGGGAGCCACTGTAGAGAAGGCCCGCTTCCTGGACCCCGCCAAACAGAATTCTCTTACAGATGGGGTCCATAACATGCCCTCTCTGCATGACCGGGTGGGACAGGTCGATGTCATGGGGATGAGACGGTCCCTCAGGTAACATGGACCCGTGCCATGTAGGGCTTTAAAGGTGATAACCAACACCTTGAATTGGACCTGGAAGCAAACCGGTACCCAATGCAGTTTGCGCAGCAGAGGTGTTACATGTGCTGATCTTGGGGCACCAAAAATTGCCCGCACGGCCATATTCTGGACCAGCTGTAGCTTCCAGATACTCTTCAAGGGTAGCCCCATGTACAGCGCATTACAGTAGTCTATATGGGAGATGACCAGGGCGTGAGTGACTGTTTGGAGGGGCTCCCGATCCAGGAAAGAGCATAACTGGCACACAACAAGGACGGACCAATCAAATGGGTCCTGCCTCCCTGCGGAGTGGGGGTTTAGATGGTTAGAATCCATCAGCCAGATTTGAGCTTTACATTTTCTTGAAAGTGACCTCAAATTGAAATTTCAGACACCCTTTGGAAAGCTTGAGTATTTAGAAACACGAAGACCTGACTTTTTTGTCAGATATAATTTATTTGTTTTTTCTTCTGGCCTAAGTCTCGGGTTCTTATTTTGTGCTTACATCCATCCATTCTCCTATGAGAACAGTTCACAGGTTCTAGGCTCCTGTGTTTCTGATTAGCTACCTCAAAAGAGAATCAAATACCTGTTGGACAGCTTCCTCCAATTTAGTGCCCTCCATTTATGTTGGACTACAACTCCCATGAAGTCAAGTGGGCCTTAGGAAGCATTACTGACAACAAAGCTAGTGGAGAAGACAGTATCCCAGCTGAGCTATTTAAAATCCTAAAAGATGATGCTGTTAAAGTGCTGCACTCAATATGCCAACAAATTTGGAAAACTCAACAGTGGCCACAGGATTGGAAAAGGTCAGTTTACGTTCCAATTCCAAAGAAGGGCAATGCCAAAGAATGTTCAAACTACCATACAATTGCGCTCATTTCACATGCTAGCAAGGTTATGCTCAAAATCCTACAAGCTAGGCTTCAGCAGTATGTGAACCAAGAACTACCAGAAGTGCAAACTGGGTTTCGAAGAGGCAGAGGAACTAGAGATCAGATTGCCAACATTCGCTGGATCATGGAAAAAGCAAGAGAGTTCCAGAAAAACATCTGCTTCATTGACTACGCTAAAGCCTTTGATTGTGTGGATCACAACAAACTGCGGCAAATTCTTAAAGAGATGGGAGTACCAGACCACCTTACCTATTTCCTGAGAAACCTGTATGTGGGTCAAGAAGCAACAGATAGAACCGGACATGGAACAACCGATTGGTTCAAAATTGGGAAAGGAGTACGACAAGGCTGTATATTATCACCCTGCTTATTTAACTTATATGCAGAGTACATCATGAGAAATGCCGGGCTGGATGAATCACAAGCCGGAGTTAAGATTGCCGGGAGAAATATCAACAACCTCAGATATGCAGACGATACCACCCTAATGGCAGAAAGTGAAGAGGAACTAAAGAGCCTCTTGATGAGGGTGAAAGAGGAGAGTGCAAAAGCTGGCTTGAAACTCAACATTAAAAAAACCCAGATCATGGCATCTGGTCCCATCACTTCCTGGCAAATAGAAGGGGAAGAAATGGAAGCAGTGACAGATTTTATTTTCTTGGGCTCCAAGATCACCGCAGACAGTAACTGCAGCTATGAAATTAAAAGATGCTTGCTCCTTGGGAGGAAAGCTATGGCAAACCTGGACAGCATATTAAAAAGCAGAGACATCACCTTGCCGACAAAGGTCCGTATAGTTAAAGCTATGGTTTTTCCAGTAGCAATGTATGGCTGTGAGAGTTGGACCATAAGGAAGGCTGAGCGCCGAAGAATTGATGCTTTCGAACTGTGGTGCTGGAGAAGTCTCTTGAGAGTCCCTTGGACTGCAAGGAGGTCAAATCAGTCAATCCTAAAGGAAATCAACCCTGACTGCTCATTGGAAGGACAGATGCTGAAGCTGAAGCTCAAATACTCTGGCCACCTAATGCGAAGAGAGGACTCACTGGAAAAGACCCTGATGCTGGGAAAGACTGAAGGCAAAAGGAGAAGGGGACGGCAGAGAATGAGATGGTTAGATAGCATCACCGATGTAATGAACATGAATTTGAGTAAACTCCGGGAGACAGTGGAGGACAGAAAGGCCTGGTGTGCTATGGTCCATGAGGTCACGAAGAGTCGGACACGACTAAACGACTGAACAACCACAACAACTCCCATCACTCCCAGCCAGAATTGCTGGTTGGAGATGATGCAGGGCTTCAGCCTAGCATATCCTGAGGCACTCAACTGGAGGAATGGTGCTCTAGAATCTGAATGGCGGGTGGAAATAACAAGAAGGACCCTCAGCAATAAGTAAGAGGTCTGTGATCTCAGTGGAAAACTATGAATAACTCTTGATCACGAGTTCTTGTACTTGAAATGTCTTGGGAACAAAATTCATAATCGATAGAAAGCTGTGCTAACTTCAGCTGTCTTTGTTTTCTGTTTTTGCTGCAGTCCAACAATCTTTCAACTTCCTCCTTCCTCAGAAGGACTTGGGAAGTTTCCTTTGTTGCTAAAAATGAAAAGTTTTCTGAGAAGCTGCATTCAATAAGAAAATTGTCCAGAATTTGCACTTCTCTCAAATATTCTCCATCCATTTCCCATGTTACCAATCGAAGAGAATATTTGTAGCTCAGGGTTGAACTGTGGAGTCCTTGGTGCTCTCTGAGCCTTGTTGTTTTCTTGCAGACGTTTCATTGCCAGGCTAGGCAACATCTTCAATGCTAAAAGGGAGTGGAACTTGCTCTCTGTTTATATACCCTGGCTTGTCCTGCCTGTGTTGGTGGAGGTGTTGTACTCTCCTTAATAGTACCTTGATTGGGTTGTTGTGTGCTACTTGGTTGATTGACTGAGTTAATCCCTAATCAAGGCACTATTAACTCAGTCAATCAACCAAGCAGCACACAACAACCCAATCAAGGTACTACTAAAGAGAGTACAACACCCCCACCAACACAGGCAGGACAAGCCAGGGTATATAAACAGAGAGCAAGTTCCACTCCCTTTTAGCACTGAAGATGTTGCCTAGCCTGGCAATGAAACGTCTGCAAGAAAACAACAAGGCTCAGAGAGCACCAAGGACTCCACATTTCCCATGTTCAATAAACATTCTATTAAAATTGATCTGCATACTTTAGTTTTCCTCCACTTACATATAGTTTGCAATCATTCTATTTTACATGCAAAGTCAACTAACTTTGGCACATTAATTCTGGAATCCATATGCCTCATTGCAGCATGCAATGTATCTAACATTCATCACAAATTGTTCAGGTTCTCAGCCTACAATATGGCATTGTCTGCCACATAAAATTAAACACACATTCATGTCCTGATGAACACACCTCTAATGTCATCACAAACATTTCTTATACACCTAACATTTAACACATCAGGCAAGCAAGGGGACATCTCACATCCTTATGTTATTTCCTGCTCAATGTTGAACCATTTGCTAAGTCTTCAGTTTATTATCACACATGCTTTACTTCTATCACACACTGCTATTATCACTTTTAGAAATCAACCTTCAGCTCTGTATCTGTGCAAAACAGCTCATAATTTAAGCCTATTTATTTTATCATACACTTCTCTAAATCAACAAAGTATAATTAAATTTCTTTCTTACTTTCATCACAATTAACAATTTAAATTAGCAATTTAAATTAATTAAATGAATTATAATAAACAAAATATTGATTATATTTTGTTTTCTTAACATTGTTGTGAGATTGTGCCTCTATAACTTGGGAGTTTGCCACTAAAATGTTGCTAGTGTGAACTTGGGCTCTAAAAAATGGGGTTACGTGTCACTTGTAGTTTGCATATACTGCGGCACAGAAAGATTATTTTCTGCTTCAAGTCAAGCTCAGCTCCTGGTGACTTCATGCTTATGTCCCTGTAGTTTTCTTGGCAACAATGACATGGTACAGTAACTGCAAAGACTTAGTTCTTACACATTGCCTGGAATCGGGAATGGGCTGGAAGAAAGCCAGCGATCTGAAAGGGATTCCTGTGAACATGGAAGTTCAATGGGAAGATGGCTCACTTTTCAGAGAGACTGTGTCCAGCGGATTCTGTTCCCCTATAGAAACATATTTGTAGTTTGTCAATCCTCCTAAAGCCAGCTTTGTCCCTAGATGCCAAGCATAGGCCAACAAGCTAGCTGTGGCTAGTTGCCTGTTTGGGGCAGAAATAGTCCAGTCACAGTTATATCTGTTCTATATTTGATAGAACAAATCTATACTTGATTGGCTATTGTGCTGTATTTTGCAGCTTTTTCAGAAGTTTTAATTACTTCACCATACAGGTTCATGGGGACCAGGTGGTTAATACAGGAAGAAGATAATGTAAAGGATTTCTTCTCTCTAGGTGCCAAAAGGATTCCACCAAGTGCACCTGTGGCAGTAAAGATGTGCACTTCACGTAGCAACGCTGCACTCCTGACGTGGTGCCCACCACCAGATCTGCATCGTAGCCCACCAAGCAGCTACGTCCTTGAGAGGCAGGCTGTAGGAGAGGCTGAGTGGGTGCCTTGTCTAACCACTGATGTCGCTAGCATGGTTGAAGTTCCGGGGGATGGTGTGCCCCAGGAGGCTGACTACCGCTTCCGTGTATGCTCTGCCAATCAGTATGGGTGCAGTGAGCATGTGGAATTCCCAGGCTCCGTGCATCTTGGTAAGCCTCCCTGCTCCCAAGGGGTGGGCTTTGTCTTTGCATAAGAATGGGCATTCCAAGCATTCTGATTTTGGTTGCTTTGTGGCTGAACTTCTGGCTAGTTCCTCAGGCACTGACTAGTCAACTGCTTCTTCCACCTCCCATTGCACTAGTCTGTTTTTCCCAACTGGCTGTTCTTCATCTGCACTCTTCTTACACATTCAGCTTGCTGAATGCCTTTCTTTTTTCCCTTCTGGAGTTTGAACTCCATTGGAATAATTTATTCTGTGTGATTGGATTTGCAAACTGTACTAGCTGTGTGTACGCACTGTCCATTGAATCAAGCACCATCAGCTGCGTCTGTACAACTGCTAAATTATAAACCAAGATTTACAAACCAGAATGACTAGATTCATCACAACACACTAGTCTCAAGCTGCAAACCTGTAGAGAGTAAGGAAGATGACCTTGATGGAGATATGCAAGATCCGTTACCAAAGCAAGGAGGGGTAAAACGCATCTTAAGTCCACAACCGAGAGAAAATATGTGGAAGAGACTTAGACAGACCCCTCCCTAATTCACAGGAGTATAAGAAGGGGGAGGAGGTACAGCACAATCAGACTTGTAAGATTGATTGAAGCCCCACTACAGGAAGGCTAGAACTACTTTTATTGTGAGCAGCTATAATAACAGAACCTTACAAGTCACTTTGGTAACAGATCTTGCATATCTCTGTCACGGTCATCCTCCTTACTTTCTACATAACTATATACAGCTTAGTATGATTATAACTTCAGCCTGCATGTGGTTACTTGCATCGCCTCTTTTCAAATTACTTGTAGTGAGTATAGAGGAGGGCCTTGAAGGATACCAAGGTAACAGTCAGGTAAACAAGGCCTGAGTCCAGGCCAAGAAAGTGGTTTATGAAAATGCCTATGGCTGTTCTAATAAAAGTAGCTTTAGGTCTACATGGTTTCTTAGTCTCTTTCTTAGTCTGGTCTACCTTATAGGGCTGACATGACTCTCCCAACTTTTGACTGTTCTTACAGTGCCCAGAGCCCATATAAAAGAGGGACTGCAAGATGTGACGGTTTGTATCAATGAGGATGCCACTTTTTCAGTGCAGCTTTCAGCTCCCATGTCTGGTTGCTGGTTCCTCAATGGGAAAAGGCTGGCAAAGGAAGAGGAAGGCCAGCAGTACCACATCATACACAGTGGAGTGAACCATACACTGCAGATCAAAAGTGTGCAGTTAGCTGCCAATGGGTCCGAGGTGCGATTTGAAGCCAATGGTGTGAAAGAATCAGCAGTGTTACACGTACAAGGTGAGTTCTTAACTGGCCCTGAGAACAGACCAGGAATTAGAAAGTCAGAAACAATTGCATGCTAGTACCTGCATCCTAGGAACAGAAAGAGGACAGGATTATGGCTGTAATATAAGAAAGATAGGCAGGCAGATTCCTCTGTTTTCCTGCTATGGAGTAAACATAAACTGCTTTGAGGGAGTAGAATTTTAATCCAGACTGGTGCTTGGCTATAAAAGGCACTTTCCCCTAGTATGGTTACTCTAATCCAGTGTTTCTCAACCTGCTGGCTGGGGAATTCTGGGAGTTGAAGTCCACGAATCTTAGAGTTCCTAAGGTTCAGAAACACTGCTCTAATCAGAAGTGGAACCCATCACTATGGTTTTCAAACTAACAAACAAACAAAAAAATCATGAGATCCAATAGTGTCTTTCTTGCATCATGTGAAATCTGACTCGCCATTCTGCCTGGTGTGTTTCCCATGGCTTGCTTGCAACTACGATCCATTTAGCTGCAAAGGCTATCTGAGAAACTAAGACTTTACATTTACATTTGCTTTCTTTGAATGACAGCCAGTGCAAAGCCTCAGGTACATCCCAGCACTATATGAACATATATGTAAGAGTCTCCTGGGTGGCTTTTCATCTATGGCATTGTACAGAATGTGTACAAAATGGTGATCACAAGAATAGCCTAAGATGAAATGAATGCTTCGTTATGCATAGGTTTTACCTGCAAAGGTATTGCTTTCAGCCCCACAGGTACATATTACTCCAGTACCCGAGGCCAGGCGACTCCGAACCCTCCTTCCTGGGATGCCTCTGCTTCTGGAATGTGAGGTTTCCATACCTGATGCCCCAGTCTGCTGGCTCAAAGAAGGGAATCCCATAGCTTTGCATGATGGTGCTTGTGTCCAGTCAGAAGGCTGCATCCATAGGCTGTTGATGCCTTCCGTCTGCTCTTCGGACTCTGGGACATACACGTGTGATGCCAGGGATGATGCCATCAGCTTCATTGTGACTGTGGATGGTGAGTGGAAGGAAAAAAACCTTGATATAAGCAGGGAGATTTACAGTACAGAGGTGCATGTCCTTCTACAAGGCTTAGTGCCAAAGATAAACTACTTGAAGCTCCATGAGCTTTTGAATAGAGCTGATCCCACATAAAATAATGTCCATAGTTTCCTGCCATCCAGCATTAGCAGAGGTTTAGCCTGTAATTAGATCCTTTCTTTCCAAATCTGGAAATTCAGTAATGATCCTGAGCTTGGTAGCATTTGCTCTCTTCACCATCTCTCTTCTCCACCACAGAACCTCCTGTGAAGGCTGTTGACTCCAATTCCAAAGAAGCTCACAACTACAAGGTCACGGATCGTGTGGTGCTGTCCTGTGAGTTATCCCGCCCCGATGTGTCTGTGCATTGGTACAAGGATGGAGAAACAGTGAAAGAAAGCAAGGACCTCCTGCTGGAGAACGTGGGACCTCACCATCAGTTGATCATTCCCTCAGCTCAAGTGCAGGATACGGGGGAATTTGTATGTGACATTGGTGGAGAATCTGTCTTCTTCAACATCACTGTTACAGGTCAGTAACTTCTTCAGATGACAGGTCACAGTCTAACTTGATTCTAATTGCACAGTCCTTTAAAAGTTATGCAAGAGAATTCTACTCAAGTAATTCCTGCTCTGCCCAAATTCTGTTATTTGTAGAATTCTATTGGCTCATGAAGAAGCCTTGTAAGACTTTCAAAACTAAGCATTTCTCAAAATTTGCTAGGTAGAGCATATTTTAAATGGAAAAAGGAAAAATAAAATATTTGCTATATATGGAAAAAGAAAATATTTGCTATATTATTTGGACTTCATGTTTCTGATAAAAATTCTTGTCTACAAAACCTATGGAAAAATTAAATAACTTGCTTTTGCAATGCAAGTTAAGCAAGGAGTGATTTCTAAAGTCAGGAGAATTTGTGTCTCTGGATCTCAGCAACCTGGATTCTGGTGCTCACTTGTAAGATTTTACAAACCTGAAATGCTGAGCTGTTTTTGAAATGGCCTAATGCCATTTCATTGCAAATGTGAGATTTGAAAGAATCTTTTTCTACCTTTTCTTTCAAATGGAAATGGTGTCTTTTTATCTGTGAAAAAGAAAAGAAATCTCTTCAACCACATTGTTGTTCCAAAGGCTTAGCATGAAGCTCCGGTGAAGCAGCTGCTGCAAATGCCTGAAAGTCTTCCTTTAAAGCAGAGTTTTCCAAACTGTGTGTTGCGACACGTTAGTGTGTCAGCTGCAGTGTCTGGGTTTGTCGCAGCTGCTGCTGCCTCCGAGCCCTGCCAGGATTCTGTGCAGGTCCTAGTGCCTGCCTTGTGCCCTGCTGCCTCCAAACCTGCCCTGCCAGGATTCCACGCAGGTCCTAGTGCCTGCCTTGTGCCTGGCTGCCTCCAAACCTGCCCTGCCAGGATTCTACGCAGGTCCTAGTGCCTGCTTTGTGCCCTGCTGTAAGAGTGTGTCGTGAAATGATGCCCTGCTGTAAGAGCGTGTCGTGAAATGATGCATGTCTAAAAAGTGTGTCACCAACATGGAAAGTTTGGAAAGCTCTGCTTTAAAGGCTGGTTGGTTTGTTGCCTTTGGGTGGAAGCAGGTACTGTACAGCCTCTTAATCAAAGGCAAAAGCTCCTGCAGGCTCAACCAAGGGCAAGTCAGGACCACCCAGTGCTCTCTGAATGTATTTTAAAAAAACAACCCATTTGACCAACTTCATCAAGGTGTCAGAGAGCCTTTCCTATGCCTTCTGATACAGTTTCCTTTTGTGATGTGATACAAGAGCCATGGGGATATAGTTTTGAACCCGGTGGACATAAAAGCCTGGGCTTAACTCACTGCAAAAATGTTGTCTTGCTTCAGGCAAGTTTTCCTTTGGTCTTTCGTGGAACCTCTCCGTAACCATACTCTGGCAGCATCCTTTTACTGCCCTATTCTGATGAGGCTGCCTTCATCTTGTCCCCAGCCCTTGAATGAGGCAGGCTTAAGCCGCCCTTAGGAATGCCGGTGTTAAAGATGAATGTTTCCCCTCTTGTTCTGAGACTGTCTGAGGACAGCTTCAAGGTGTGCCTTGTCACCTTGGAGGGAAGTCAGGAGGCTACAGAGCAAAGGCAAAAGAGGCAGGATAGGAATCAGCAATGGCGATGGCAAATTTCATGCTGCCGTTGTTCATAAGAACAATGTAAGTCACAGGGAAAGACGTTTGCAGCCTTAGACTTATTATTTCATTCATCCTGACACGTATTCACGGGAAGTCAGCAGTAGCTCCGCTTTATAGGATACGCTGTAAGGGCTGAGAAAGTCCCACTGAATTCAGTGGAGGTTTATATTTGGGGACCCTATAGAGCAGAGCTTTCCAAACTTTTCATGTTGGCGACACACACCAACGGCGGTGGCGGTGGCGCCGCGGCGGCGCAGCCTGCGGTGTCCTGGTGTGTCACACGCAAACCCGGAAGCGCTTATGGGGGAACCAGAAGGAGTGCACCCCCGCCAATCAGCGTTGCTGCTGCGGTGGCGGCAGCGGCACTGATTGGTGGGGATGCGCTCCTTCCGGTTCCCCCAATCAGTGCTTCCGGGTTTGCGTGCAACACACCAGGACACCGCAGGCGACACAGTAGTGTGTCGCCACACACACTTTGGAAAGCTATGCTATAGAGCAGAGCTTTCCAAACTGTGTGTGGCGACACAAAAGTGTGTTGCCACACACAGTCTGGTGTGTCGCCACACAGTCCGGAAGCGCTGATCATCATCATCAGCGCTTCCGGGTTTTCCCGCAACGGCGGCACTTCCGGGTTTTCCCGCGGCGACACACCAACGGCGGTTGGTGTGTCACCGCGGGAAAACTTTGGAAAGCCCTGCTATAGAGGATTGGCAGGGTTTACAAATGACACCAAATCATATTGTGCTTAGCTGTGAATCTGCACCATCACAGTCACTGGTCCTTTCCTGAATGGGAATGGCTAACAAATCATAGATGGTTGTGTCCACGGTTTGTTTAGCATGTTTTCTGCACCAGGGTCTCTTTATGAGAGCCACAAGCAAAGAAAGCATCCCCAAAAGATCTCCATGGATTCTTTCTCTGGCTGATACCTCTCCAGAGTTTATGGTTCTTGTCACATACTAAAGCAGGGTCAGCGAATGCTTTACAGAGGGAGGCTGCATTTTTAACATGTTTTTGGCACTTGAGAGTGGACAGCAATGCAATGACATCAAAAAGTGGGAAGGGCTAATTGTTTTGGTCAAGGATGAACCGTTCAGGATCTATCTATCTACAAACCTTATTTGTTTACGTTGGAATTTATTGGGAAACTGTGCTACTATTTCTGGTGATTTGCCTCCGAATTTCGATGGAGAATCCTGAGGGTCTGGGCTCCAGAAACAGATTTGGAGCTCAGTCATGAACTAAGGAAACTCCAGGTAGAGCCTTCATTATTTGTTAGTCTGCTACCCACTTCAAAGACAAGCCAATTTTGCTCATTCACTGTTAAGCCACAATAGGGCTTAGTAAGACACATGAACAAGCTGCTATGAGGGACATCCCTGGCACAACTATTTTTATTTGTTTAGATGTTATGTATAAAGAATTTAACAGTGCTTATCTGAGTATCACAATAACAACGTGAAATAGGTCAGGCTGAGGGAGTGATTGGCCCAAGGCCCAAGAGTGGCTGGATTCCTGTAGAAGGTCACCGTATATGATTTGCATGACAAGCTGTATCTGTAGAATTTCCCTTCTCTATATAGGTAGTAGAGGTGTAGGAGACTTGTTTATTTTAAAGGTGGTGGCTGGAGTTACATATGTGCATTTTGATGCTTTAAGTTTGTGTGTGTATGTGTGTATAGATACATATACACACACACACACACACACACGCATACATTTTGATGCTTTAAATTTGTATATATAAATTTAACTTGAGATACACATATGTGTGCACGCACACACACACACACACACACACACACACACACGTATGGCCAGTAAGACCTGCCCACAAGAATGAAAGCGATTGGCAATTGCTTTTCTGGCCTGGGAAGCTGGGGAATGCTCCACTGGGAGGACACGGTAGCCTACAGCCCAAACTGAATACCTTGCAAGCTGCTGCCGAGGGTCTTGTTCTGACAGGATTTTCTTCAGGTGGCTTAGAGTTAGCATGAGCATGGAACAGAGGCAGCTTAAGGATGCAATGCACCCTAATCTGCCCTTAGTAAGTTTCCACTTGCCCTGATGAAGTGGCGTGGTAACAAGGCACTGTAATCTTCCCAGCGCATTTCTTTGTGCCGCAGAAACTCCTGTCCAGATCGTCCACTCCAGTGCTGAGGAAGCCCACACCTGCCGGGTCTCAGAGCGTGTGGTGCTGGCCTGTGAGCTGTCCCGCCCTAACGCCCCTGTGCGCTGGTACAAGGATGGGGAAAAGGTGGAGGAAGGCCAGGGCCTCCTGCTGGAGCACGAGGGTCCACACTGCCGGCTGATCATCATCTCTGCCCGAGCCCAAGACACGGGAGAGTTTGTGTGTGATGCCGGCGATGACTCTGCCTTCTTCAGCATCACCGTCACAGGTCAGAAACGGCCCTTCTGAACAGCTTTGTGCTTTCTTTATATAGGATTACTTTTTATTTTTCAACTTCCTTCAGCTGGACTCAAGATGCAATACACGATGTTCCTAAACCAGCCTTTCCCAATCTCCAGATGAATTAGGACTGCAATTCCCAGATTGGGAAAAGCTGGAAAATCTCTACTAAGAAATCTTCCTTCCAGCCCCTGGGCAGGCCCAGGCTCTGTTTTGCTTCAGCAAAGTTACTGCAGATATCTCTGGTTGCTCGTTTCCCTTTCCCAAGAGAGGCTGGGATATACAGTACCTTCCTTTTATTTTATGTTACCTCTAACACCGCTTTTCCAGGTTTGTGATACTTGGAGGCCCTTGTGATTTCTTACGCCTCAAAAGGTCGGTTTTTACTCAATATCTTATCAAAGTTCAGCTCTGTGCTTGAGCTCCCCACAATTCTGGGTGTTTATCCTCATTGGAAGGAAGTGCAAGAAGGGATCATACGAGCAATCCCAGGAAATTTCCTGTGGAAGTGGCTGATTCTGCTTATCTCCTCATCAGTCATGACTGCATAATGCAACCATACCTGATGCAGAGATGTGGCACAACATCACACTGTGCTACAAAGATGGTTTGGTCCAGGCTCGAGAACTCTTCTAATTATTGACCCTCCTGGTAGGAAAAGGCCTGAACCTGCATAATGCTGAGATGGACCACTGGTCTCTCTAGTCTAGTGCAATATAACTTAACCAAACTGGCCGCAACTCTTCAGCAGAGCTTCAGACAGCCATAACTAAAGATTCCAGGGTTTAAAACAGAGGTTTGTCAGACAAAATAGGCTCACTGCTACTGAGTTATGGTCTTTTCCTCACATCTGGTGTCCTTCCTGTTGCAGAGCCACCTGTGCAGGTGGTGTGCTCCAATGCAGATGAGGCTCACACCTACTGGGCTTCAGAACGAGTCACCTTGGCCTGCGAGCTGTCCTGCCCTAACGCCCTTGTGCACTGGTACAAAGATGGGAAAGAAGTAGAAGAAATGGAGGGTCTGCAGCTGGAAAGGGAAGGGGCCCATCACCGCCTGATCATTGCCTCAGCCCAGGTGCAAGACACGGGAGAATTTGTGTGCGATGTGGGAGGCAACTCCGTCTTTTTCACCATAACTGTTTCAGGTCAGTGGGATCTGTCATTTTTTCCCACTTAGGGATTTAAAGTGCATTTTCCTTAAAAAGGCCACAGCAGGTGGTTACGCCTGGCTAAACTTGGCTGATCTCAGAAAAGCTAAGTTGGGTTGGACCTACAGTAGTTCAGGCTTGGATGGGAGACCACAAGGAAATCCTGGGGCTTACTGGGAAGCTACATAAACATCCCAGATGAAGGGAGTAACAAACCATTTCCATTCTGTTGCTAAAAACACAGTGTAGGCATGTCATGTGGTCCACAGGATTTGAGCCTGATTTGAAGGAGACATTACCTTTTAAAAAAGAATATGTGATACATGTCACTTTAGAGAGCTACTACGTTCTGGAATTCAGACAAAGCCGAGTTTTTTTGTAATTGTCACAGCTGCACGTTTGATTTAGCTCAGCCAACTCAAGGGAGCTGATGCTGCAGGAGGCTTCAGCCACCTTCCTTTTTGTCCTTTTTCTCGGGCATTTAGTGGACATGTCTGAGCAGGTTACCGCATGGGTCATCTTGTTTACCTTTCTCCTTTGAAATTGCTGCCAGCCTTTTCCTACCCTCATCTTACTTGTGACTGAATCATGACAGATACTTTCCTACACATTTTAGATTACTTTGATTTGTTGGGTTCTTGGTGTTCTCTGAGCTTGGTTGTTGGCCAGCAGATGTTTCATTATCAAGTTCAGTAACAAAACGGTCAAATCAGCCGTGACCGGACCCAGAAAGATAAACCTCATCTCCATGCCATTTATCGATACAAGCAGAAGTCATGGAAAGAAACAGCCAGCCCGGAGCACAACCTCCCCAGCAGCTGACACCCAGATAAGCAGGAAACAGCACCAGATAAGCAATCAGGAAGAAAGAACATCCTAATCTGAAGCCCATTCAGCAGTCTGTTAGAACTACTGAAATGGAGCAGAGCTGCAAAGTTTGTGTACAGAAAAAGAATATTGTTTAAAAACAGAGCCCATGAGCATATTAGAGAGATCCAGGTTAATCTTACACCCTTAGCCCACCCAAGCATAAAGAAAGGCATGCTTAGACATGGCGGTTATGAAAAGTAAGTACAAAAGAGTCCTTACGTTTATTCATTGCAGGTACAGAATTTTTGGTAGATAAATGATGTTCCATTTCTTCTTCGTTTCCCTAAACTTAATACCTCTTGCCCTGCTTGCTGCAAGAGATGCGTGCGGAAAGGGGGGGAAATCTCCTAGGCCCATCCATGGCCTAAGATAGAGCAACACACAGCCATGTGCTTGCTCCCGGTCCAAGGAGAGAGAGAAGAGAGTAAGAGGAAGTGGGAGTGGCCACAAACAGCTTCCTCAAAAAGCATGGAGAGCTTGCATCCTAGAGCAGCCATCCATATGCTGATGAGGCATGCTGGATTCGCCAGAATCTCCAACATAATCAAGGGACCATCAAATAAGAAACAGCCAAGACTGGCAGGCAAGGTATATATAAACAGCCAGCAAACCCCACTCTCCCTCGCACTGATGATGCTACCTAGCCTGGTAATGAAACATCTGCTGGAAAACATCCAATGTCAGAGACCACCAAGAATCCAACAGTTCAACCGTGATTCTCTATTACAGTACTGGGACTCTGATTTGTTGAAAGGCTTGGCTGAACTGGTTTTATGGTGAAAATTCTGCAGTTTCCCCTGGATTTATGGCTACAACTCGATGGGTAGGTGGAGGCCATGAGTTGGGGGCCCTTTGCTGTAGCCAGTGGGGCATCTGAGGCTCTAGTTGCGGACATACAGTACCTGGAGCAGGAGGACCTCACGTCGGTAACTCCGACCCTCATCATTATGGATCAGGACTACTGTAAAGCACTCTTTGTGGGGCGGTTTCTGAAGACCACTCAGAAGCTGTAAGTGGTCCAGAATGCAGCAGCCTGTTTTTAGCTGGTGGATCCGAACACCAGCACATTGTACAGCTGGTCTGGGACCTTCCCTGGCTTCCTGTTGGCTTCTGAGTGCAACTCCAAGGGCTTATTTTGATCTGTAAAACCCTTTATGGCTTGGCACCAAGGTACCTGAACAACTGATCTCTCCAGCCTGATTCAGTCCACCCCAAAAACAAACCAAATAAAAGAATAACTTCAGAAGCAGTTTGTTGGCAATTTTGTGTAGTTGACAAAAAGCTAGATAGCCTGTCACATAAAAGTTACAATGTCATAGGGCTCAACTATAGTGAGATAACCTGCTTATTCTGTTTATTCCCCATTTATGTAATAGTTTTGTCATATTAAAAATAATCATTCATTGGTAACTTTTGGAGGGATCCAGATTTGATCTAGACTTTTTGAAGATATCCTTCTATCCAATCCTGTGCAAAAATGTCAGTCAATCCTTTTAATCCAATTGGGCTTCATCATAGAGCTACCAGATCTCAAAGTGTTAAAAAAAGGTCAGATTTGCATATTAATTTGCATATAATTTTTAATCACTTGGCTCCAACAATCTTTAGTGCCCTGCATTCATCATTGCTCCATCTCTCAATTTTTGTACCTTCTTTTCTGCTCTTTTCATTTTTATTTGTTTACAAATAAAAATAGAGCCTACGATGGGAACTTTGCTGATTTCCTGATGGCAACTGATGCTGTAAAAGACTATATTTGTAATCTTAATGTTTGTTTTTAGTTATAATTGCTCTATGACTAATGCATATACTCATATGTAGAATCTGTTTTCTATATACCTTTTTATATTTCCAACTTTTAATATAATATATTTGTAATATGTATGATGTGCTGCCATACGATAAATAAATAAAAAATGATCTTTTCAATAGCTAAGTTACCAATCACTCTGAGCCATAATGACAAGCTTTGCATGACCCCTAGGCTAGGTGAAATGAAGATAGATAGTTTGTGATTCAGCATGTTGTAGGAACTCAGCCATTGTCTTAGTATGTTGTCTAAATCATATTTATTTACTTGGGTGTTATATGTTATGACAGTGCTGCAGCTGTGATTTAAAAGTCCTTGTTAAGGGTTGAGCATATTATGAGAACCCATTAAATGTAGCTTGTTCAATTTTTGCTCAGCATGTATGTGTGAACACAGCCAATTATAGTTTATTCAATAAATTGTAAACCATGATTTACCACAATACAGGAATCAGACCAACACATCCTATATCAAACGTATTGGAGCAGGCACCTCTGCTCTTATACTCTATAAAAAGCCACATATGTAGATAAACAAATAAGCTTAATTTGCAGCAAAAACACTCTCATTCCATTTCCGATGTGTGTGCGTGTGCATATAGGTATTTTTTTTGGGGGGAGGAAGGACATATTTCATAATCCTATTTCTACTGATCCTCATTCATAGAATGTATTCTCTTGCCATAGACCGCCCTGTAAGGATCATACACTCCAGTGACGAGGAGACCCATGCCTACAAGGTTGCGGAACGTGTGGTGTTGTCTTGTGAGCTTTCTCGCCCTGATGCCCCAGTACATTGGTACAAGGATGGAGAAGAGGTGGAAGAAAGCGAGGGGCTCCTGCTGGAGAGTGAGGGCCCCCACCGCCGGCTGGTCATTCCTTTAGCTCAAGTGCAAGATTCAGGGGAGTTTGTGTGTGATGCAGGTGGCGATTCTGCATTCTTCAACATCGCTGTCACAGGCAAGAGGATTACTTTATCTTACTAGGCCAGAGCTTTCCAAACTTTTCATGTTGGTGACACACTTTTTAGACATGCATCATTTCGCAACACACTCTTACAGCAGTGCACAAGGCAGGCACTAGGACCTGCGCAGAATCACAGCAGGTTTGGAGGCATCCAGGCACAAGGCAGGCACTAGGACCTGCGCGGAATCCTGGCAGGGCAGGTTTGGAGGCAGCTGGGCACAAGGCAGGCACTAGGACCTGCGCGGAATCACAGCAGGTTTGGAGGCAGCCAGGCACAAGGCAGGTACTAGGACCTGCGCGGAATCCTGGCAGGGCAGGATTGGAGGCAGCTGGGCACAAGGCAGGCACTAGGACCTGCGCGGAATCACAGCAGGTTTGGAGGCAGCTGGGCACAAGGCAGGCACTAGGACCTGCGCGGAATCACAGCAGGTTTGGAGGCAGCAAGGCATATGGCAGGCACTAGGACCTGCGCGGAATCCTGGCAGGGCAGGATTGGAGGCAGCTGGGCACAAGGCAGGCACTAGGACCTGCGCGGAATCACAGCAGGTTTGGAGGCAGCTGGGCACAAGGCAGGCACTAGGACCTGCGCGGAATCACAGCAGGTTTGGAGGCAGCAAGGCATATGGCAGGCACTAGGACCTGCGTGGAATCCTGGCAGGGCTGGGAGGCAGCAGCAGCCCCGACACACCCAGACACTGCAGCCGACACACTGACATGTCCCGACACACAGTTTGGAAAGCTCTGTACTAGGCAAAGGCCGTCTTCCCAAACCATGTACTTTCACCTCTTCCCCTGCCAATTGTCTTCTAGGTGGATTGGATTACAGCTCTTAGAACTTCCATATAGCAGAAACAAAGTTTGTGGTTGGTTGGGAATTATGGGAATTAAAGTCTAGTACATCTAAAGTGCACTGTGTGATGTGAGCTGCTGCACACCAAGTTGTTTCAAAGGCTATATGGGTGTATTTTGGTCCAAAGGAGAGCTGAATTGGTTCCTGGCCCACTTGGACTGTGCTGTGTTCCTGATGAACGATTAAACAGAAGCACATAGGAACTTTATGATCCGCATAGCAGTTGTGCTTTCCATGTTCAGTTCTTAGCTCCAGGTAATTGGCAGTCACTCTGAGATATAATGACTGTGAATGTAGGACTTGCGGAGCAAGCTGTTCTGCAGAGTAAGGCAGTCTATCTCCCACTGGTTATCTAATCCTTACACAAGGCTGTTTATGTTAGATGCCCTGCCGTCACAACATCCCTTGTCAGTGAATATCACTGATTATGCCTTGTGAAAAGCAATTCTTCCTTTTGTTTTTCTTAAGCCTCCTGCTCTCTATTGGTTTCAGAGGATGATCCTCAATTTTTGTTATGAGAAAGAGTGAATATTTTCTCTAATATTTTTCTTCTTTTTTGCTTCACACAAAACAACTTTCAGAACACATACATTTCCCGTGGTGCACCAACTCCTCTTTCCTCCTGGGTTTTGGTCTGGGGATTCCTACTCAGCTCTAAAGGATTGCAGGCAGGTACCCTCCAGGTGTTTTGGACTACTGTTCCCACCAACCTTTACCAATGTGGCCAGTGGTCAGGAATTGTGGGAATTGCTTTTAAAAAAACATCTGGAGGGCACTGGATAGTCTTCCACCAGTGGGAGCCCTTTTCTCTAGAGCAGAGCTTTCCAAACTGTGTGTCGGGACACATTAGTGTGTCGGCTGCAGTGTCTGGGTGTGTCATCGCGGCTGCTGCTGCCTCGGAACCCTGCCAGGATTTCATGCAGGTCCTAGTGCCTGCCTTGGGCCTTGCTGCCTCCAAACCTGCCCTGCCAGGATTCCACACAGGTCCTAGTGCCTGTCTTGTGCCTTGCTGCTTCCAAACCAGCTGTGATTCCACGCAGGTCCTAGTGCCTGCCTTGTGCCCTGCTGTAAGAGTGTGTTGCGAAATGATGCATGTGTAAAAAGTGTGTCACCAACATGAAAAGTTTGAAAAGCTCTGCTCTAGAGGCCCCATCTCTAAACCTCGAATCTGCAGGCCTACAGCTGTTCTCCTGAAATGCCTTCTGGTTTCTCTGCAGAACCACCTGTGCAAATTGTGCAGTCCAATGCAGAAGCTATCCATGCTTATCAGGCCTCAGACCGTGTGGTGCTGACCTGCGAGCTGTCCTGTCCCAATGCCCCTGTCCACTGGTACAAGGATGGGGAAGAATTAGAAGAAGGTGAAGGCTTGCTGTTTGAGAGTGAAGGACCCCACCGAAGACTCGTCCTTCCCGTAGCGCAGGTGCAAGATACTGGCGAATTTGTATGTGATGCAGGTGATGACTCTGCCTTCTTCAGCGTTACAGTTGCAGGTCAGTAATGTGCCATGGGTCTTCCTTTAGGACCATTATCATAAATTAAATGTATTTGCTTTGAGTCACACAGTGAGTTTGGTTCTGACTTGTCATTCAGACGAAACAATTCTGAGCTAATTACTCTGAACTGGTATAACATCCCCAGATCTAACTCCGTTAAATGTTAGGGATCAGGCAGGTATCTGGCTCTTATGAGCTACAGTACATTGTGCCCATTTTCTTCTTCATCAAGTGCCAGAGTGCCATTTGCTTTGTGGCTAGAATAATGTCAGCTTTCCTGTGTTACATCCTGCAAAAAGATTATTTTTTTTCTCACAAAGGAGTATGAGAAACAGTCTTATGACATCTGGCTTGGTTTTGCCTACACTGAGGAAGTGGCTTTCCATGGGAGCCTTTCCCAGCCATGGCCTTATGTGGTAGAGACTGAACGTGGACCTTCGGCATGCAGTGCATGTAGCCATTCAGCCGGGAAGTTACATTATGAAGAGTTTTGGGGGGGGGGGGCACTGAAGATCTAACAAATTTATCACTGAATAAGCTTGTGTGGATCACAGTCCATCAGATGCAAAGACCTGAGATTAGAACATTACAGGCAGTCCTCGTCTAGTGACCATTCGCAGTTACAGCAGTGATGAAAAAGTAACTTTATGACCAAATGTTTTTATGGTTTGATTGTACACCGCCCAGAGTCAGTTTTGTGAGATGGATGGCCATATAAATATGATAAATAAATAAATAAATCCTCTCATTTACGACCTTCACAGACCAGTAAAGCAAAGGAAAGCTGAAGTAAGATCATAAGCACAGTCGTGTCTATGAAGGTCCTCAGTCATCCAGGTGGAATTGTCTGTAGCTTGAATCATGTCAACTGGATTTCTATTTTCTCAGTGGAAACGTTTCGCTCCTTATCCAAGGAGCTTCTTCAGTCTGAAGAAGCTCCTTGGATAAGGAGCGAAACGTTTCCACTGAGAAAATAGAAATCCAGTTGACATGATTCAAGCTAAAGCACAGTCGTGGTTTCACTTAGCAACCGCTTTGCTTAACGACCAAGTTGCCAGTCCCAATTGTGGTCACTAAACGAGGACTACCTGTATTTATCCACACAGCTTTTTTGGGGGGTGGGGGGAGAGGCAGAATAATCAACCATTCTTATGTTGCTAAAGCTGGTGGATGAAGTGCTGCAGCAAGGATAAAAGGGTTACATTCAGATTTCTATTAATTATGTCTTGAAAGGAGGGGAGAGCAACAGGAACAGCAAGGGCCAGGGGTATTAATAGGAAGAATTAAATAGTCCAAGGAGAAGTTCTGAGGCTAGAGAGACAGTTTCTTACACAGCCCTACTAAGAGTCCTGAAGTGATGTTTTGATGTTTGCACTTGATGGTGCTAAATAACAGCTTCCCCCATCTCACTTCCCTCTCCTATTTCTCCCTTACCTCATACTGCCTGACACCATACCATTTCCTTCTGCTATGAAATCCTGTTCTCGGGAATACATATTTAAAAAGCAACTATTTTTAAATAGAGAACCTGTTCGCTGTCATTGAATATTCTTAGTAAGGATGGCAATTCTATCTTGGGAAGCCATGAATGAACAATGGTTATATTCTCTGTTCCTTGCAAAGAATGACTCACTATCTTTGAACAGTGCTGGAAGGTAGGAATTCAACGGGGGAAGCTTTTCCAGGGAGACAGAAAGCGATGCATGGCGAATGTCTGCCTTTCCATAAGCAGGAAAGTGTTACAGTGCTGCCAGGAGAAAAAAGGTTAGTCTGTTGGCACCCTAGCTGGTGTAGTGAGTAAGGAAGATGACCTTGACAGAGGTATGCAGGAACCGTTACCTAGGCAAAAGGGGCTGAAACATTTTTTAAGTTCAGAATAACCAGATAACATTTGGAAGTGGCTCAGACAAAGACCTCCCTAATTCGCTGAACTATAAGAGGGAGAAGGAAGTACAGCACAATCAGACTTGCAAGACCCTGTTATTATAACCAATCGCAATGCAAGTAGTTTTAGCCTTCCTGGGGGGTTGATTTCCTGGCCTGGTCTCCCTAGTGGGGCTGACAGCTGCGCAGATTGCACAGTCCCAGTCTCCACCCTGGATAAATCCAAGATTTATATCCTCCTGGGTTTTGGCACGCTCAAGGTGGTGTCCATGAGGGTTTCTCCTAATTCTTTCTCTATAATAACAACCCAGTGAGGTAGGTTGAAGTGAGAGAGATGGTCTGACCCAAAGCCATCCAGGGAGCTTTGAGTAGAGCCTTGAATCTGTATCTCCCCCATTCAAAAACCTTAACAGCTGCAGGACACTGTCAAGAAAAGAAATACATACTGTATAATAATGATCAGAGTAGCACTGGCACTCTTGGCTCCCCTTCTGGGGCTCCTGGTTCCCATGTAACTTGCTTAGGTTGTCTCTGCCAATTATTTATTTATTTATTTATTTATTTATTTATTTATTTATTTATTTTCTATCCCGCCTTTATTATTTTTATAAATAACTCAAGGCAGCAAACATACCTAATGCTCCTTCCTCCTCCTATTTTCCCCACAACAACCACCCTGCGAGGTGAGTTGGGCTGAGAGAGAGTGACTGGCCCAAGGTCACCCAGCCGGCTTTCATGCCTAAGGCGGGACTAGAACTCTCAGGCTCCTGGTTTGCCATTGGCTCCTTCCTAGGGCTGAGAGAGAGTGTGACTGGCCCAAGGTCACCCAGCTGGCTTTCATGCCTAAGGCGGGACTAGAACTCAGTCTCCTGGTTTCCAGCCCAGCACCTTAACCACTAGACCAAACTGGCTCTTTTACCAATTCTGGACCCATTCCTCTGTGTGCAGTGTATATATTCCTTTGCATGTGCACACGTGGTTCTTGTAAGATAAGAAGGATAACTTTAAGAAATGGATGCCTAAACATGCTTCTTTCCTGTTCCATCCACATCATTTTCCCCCTGTGTGTCGCGACCTCTGGATTATAAGCAGGGCTAACAATTCCTGAGCTTGTAGTCTGTTTTGAGAGACCTTCTAGCTAAAGAGCAGAATAAAAATGCTTTCAATAAAGTAATAGTTAACTCTGTTCCTCTCACGAGTCATCCAAGAGCCTGAGAGACAACTGGAGATATTTACTGAGGAATTTAAACAAAAGGACAATGTGTAATTGAGTATGTATTGAAAGACAAAGGGATGTTCATGAGGAAACAAAATTAAGAAACATGAAAAGAGCTGAAAGGAATACAGTTTGTATATATTGTATTTCTTGCCATATCTGTGTGGCCTCAGAGTGACTGCAGACTTTTTGATCATGAACCTGACCTTCCAATGTCTCACTATAACATTAGATTTATGCACAATATGGGCCTTGTGCCGTTCTCCCCGTTGACATTGCACGCAAGGGCCTGGCTGAGGCTTTCTGGTGTCCGTGGGGGTGGGGTGGTAGTGCAGCTTCTCCACCAGAGCTCACCCTGTGGGTGGGAGACGCCTTGAGAGGCCTGCACCAGCTTCCCATTTCCATAACGGGATGGCAGCTTCACTCCCAAGGCTATTATCAAGGAAGAGCTCAGCTCAAAATGCTTCAATCTCCTTAATTCCCTGAGGGTCAAAGCAATGGAGATGTTTCTCTCTCCTCATTCAACCCCCGCCCCCCCAATCATTAAGGTAAAGGTAAAGGTTCTCCCCCCCCCCCCGCACATTTGTGCAGTTGTGTCCGACTCTAGGGGCCGGTGCTCATCTCCGTTTGTAAGCCGAAGAGCCAGCGTTGTCCGAAGACGCTTCCACGGTCATGTGGCCGGCGTGACGCACGCGGAACGCTGTTACCTTCCCACCGAAGTGGTGCCTATTAATCTACTTGCATTTGCATGCTTTCGAATTGCTAGGTTGGCAAGAGCTGGGGCGAGTGCAGGAGCTCACTCCGTCACGCGGGGCTAGGGATTCGAACCTCCGAACTTGCGATCTTCCCATCGACAATCCTGGTATCCTACCTGCTGAGCCACCATGCCCCAATCATTACAAAGGTGCATTTTCTCCAAAATCTTCCCTCCACCTCCCGGTCTGTCAAGTTGTGTGGGGAACACTGGCCTTTCAAGCTTAGAGGGCTGAATAGAATGGGAAATGGGTGGGAAGATTTGGGTAAAGGTCATATCCTTGAAGGCGCACATCCTCTGGCACTGAAAGAATAAAAACAAAACCCCAATGTTTTTTTCATCTGAGGTCTCTAGTTCCTATGTCTGAGCGATTGTGCCGGGATTCAGCTTCAGATCCTCCAGTAGCACGAGAGAAGCCCAATTCTCAGTTGCAGGGAATTGGGAAACGTCTTACTTCCCCTCAGCAAGCCAAGATTTTGCTGCTTGCTTTCCAGGGCCCACACCTCTGCTCTTTTGAGGTCTGGTATATCTAAGCACAACTTACAGGCAAGGGTGATCTATTAATGAATTTGCCCAGTTTTGTGACAATGCAGTATTAAGATATTTACTGAGCTGGCTCAAATCTCAATAAAACTACTCAGCCTGAAGATATATATAAAAATAAGTGCTGGGGACTGCAGCAGGCATTCTTTGTAATGAACAAATCATTAGTACAACTCGGGCTTTAGTTTATTGCAAAGAAGAAAGGTAAATTCTGAATATGTTTATGCAGATGCAAAAAAGGGATCCCGTAGAAGTAGTTGGCTTCCAGCAAGGATCCACTGAACGGAAAAGCCTCAGGGAAGAAGAGTTTAGATACTTAGGTATTCTGGGGAGGCAAAATGTCTGGCCAGCCAGCTGATCTCTGGGAGGCACTTGCCTGGTCACCTATTAAAAAGCTGGAGAGGAACACAGAAAGGAGATTTAAAATCCTGGAAAATAATCAAGACATTGTGTTTACTTCCTGTGGGAATCAATTTCTTCCAAAGCTCTCAGTTGAGACTGGGGATGTTATGGAAACATTAATAGGAGCAGTGGGAATTGTTGATTGATGATGTCTTTATCTTCCAACACAAACTTTGTGCAGCCTGTAGTTTTTCACTACGGTCACTACCTTATATTCACAGACGTACTTCTCTCTCTCTCTCTAATTTATAATGAACATATATTGAAAAACTTATAGCTATAATAAAGATGAGCGCAAAATAAAAACTAATGATAAAATAAGTCCTTTCCTAGTGGGCATTCGTCAGAGAGGAGAATTACAACACACTTAAGAATGACTGTAGCAGGTCTAAATTAAATTACCTTTTGCATACTTCTCTGAATAGCAATTCTTTATTCAATACCCATTTGATTACATATTATGCTTTCATTTTAACTTCTCAGCAAAGTTAATTTACACTTCTTTGGTTGTCTGTCAGATTCATGAGTTCTCCAATAAGCTCCTCATGGAGGAACTGAGTTTAGCTTTGGATCTTTTCCAAGATACAATTCACAGAAAACTCTTGGTCCAACATTTTAAATTGCTGTAATATGAGATACATCCCACTCAACTGTTCTTCTAGTATAAGCTGAACTCATCGAGAAGGAGAAAGGGAGAAGGAAGATGGAGGAAACAGGCTTTTGGAGCAAGTTTTATTTGCCTACTATTTATTAGCATCCAGTTGGTAACCAGAGATATCAAGCAATCTGCACTGAGGCAATGAGTGTTCACTGTGTGTTCACTGCTAGGATTTTGTTCTGAAACCTGAGGACTAGAAAAATAATGCATTCATAAACATGGGCAAAGAATGTTAAATGAATATATTAAACTCACCCGTGCAGAATTCAGATTCGCAGATCAGATAGGCTTGAAGCCAGCACTTCTCTTTTCAGAAACAGAATCTTTTTTTGTTTTTCGCAAAAAGGATAGATAATCTATGTCCTTCATTAGTCCCAGTCAGCATGGCCAACGATCAGAATGATGGGAGTCATAGTAGTTCAGCAATACATGGAAGCTACAGATTCCCCATTCTTGCTATTTAATGTTGGAGTGCCTTTAACAATGGAGGGAAGATCCATTTATTCATAGCACACTTTTGCTTAAAAAAAGAAACCTTGAGAGTATGTGTCCTAATTCACTTGGGCATCTGAGATCAAAGATTCTTCACCCATTCACCAGTGTATCTCTTCAGCTCCCAAGGTACACATCTCTCCAGTGCCAGAAGCCAAGTGCTTTCAGACTGTCCTGGCTGGGATGCCACTCCTTCTGGAGTGCCAAGTCTCCACGTCTGATGCCTCTGTCCAGTGGCTCAAAGATGGAGATCCTGTGGTGATGGATGATAATAGTCTTGTTGATAAATCAGAGGGCTGCGTTCGGAGACTGTTGATTCATTCAGCCTGCCTTTTGGACTCAGGAACATACACATGTAGCACAGCTGACGATGCAGTTGACTTCACTGTGACAGTGGAAGGTGAGTTGAGACAAAGAGATGGAATAGTGTGCATGAGTAAACCCATAGCCCTGATAGGTTACTCCCAAGTGAAGAGAGCAGCATCTTGGATTACTGCTGAATCTCTTCTGCCCATCACCAACTTGGGTCCTGGATTAAGTTTTTGTGATGGAATGTGTCTCTGAGGGGGAAGGTGATGTTATGGAGATCGCAGGCAAGGAAGGAGGGGATGCCTTCCAAGGAGAGAAACTCATTCACAGTGTTGAGGACCTTGGGCGCCCGGCCAAGAAAGTCAGGCCGGATCCACCTTAGGGCGCCTGGGGCTTTTCCCCAGAGAACTGGTTAGCATAGCTTAGTTTGGCAAGATTCTGTGTAAGGTAGAACAATAAAGATCTAGAGCTTCATTTCCTGGCTCATCGCACGGCAGTTTTTCTCCTTAATACTGGTATTACCTCTGCTTGTTCTTTTGTTCCATTATCCTCTCACCATTTTCCTGCAATCGATTCCTAAAGATTACTTCTGTTCATTAATGGACTGTATTACACCAGACTTTGCCAAGCAATCGCCAGGATCTTTGCTTCTCACTTATACCTAGTGTATGGTATGCAGAGAGGCTGACTCACCCTCTCCTTGTCATATAAGAATTAGTTAATTTCTTTGCACGGTAACGTTTCCTCCATAATCTCCACTAACCTACTGTAGCTCATCTGGGAAATGTCATATTCTATGCTATCACGGTCTTTCCTTTTGCAGAGGTGCCTGTTCGTGTTGTCCACTCCAATGCAGATGCAGCTCACATCTACCAGGCCTCAGAGCGTGTGGTGCTCTCCTGTGAGCTGTCTTGCCCAAATGCTGTAGTTTGCTGGTATAAGGATGGGAAGGAGGTGGTGGAAAGCAATGGTTTCTTGCTGGAAAATGAGGGGTCCCATCATCGTCTGGTCATCCCTGCAGTTCAGGAACATGATACAGGACAGTATATGTGTGATGCTGCTAGTGATTCCATATTCTTCAATGTCACCATCACAAGTGAGGAATTCTCTGGGGATTTACCCCACTACATATATTTCGTATTCAAATAAATAGTACCAACCCCTTTTGACTTCACAGATGTGGGCTCTTTGTACTTCCTGAAGGTGCTCGTATCTTGATGAGAGGAAGCCAGATCTGAAGGATTTGGTTCCACCATTTTGGTTGCTCTTGAGCTTTCCAGTATAATGTGGATCTGAGCTCCTTCAGACAGGAAAGGGGAAAGGACAGTCCTGTGCTTAAGGGTGGGATCTTGCTGGCATGGCTTGGACTGAAACTGGAAGGGGGGCATTGTAAACACCAAAACTGCAATTATAAACTATCACATGTATTTAAATCCAGATACTGTAGGAACTATTTATTTTAAAGAAAAGTGCAGTGAGGGAAGACAATTGTTAGTAGAGAAGCAGTGGTTGGAAGGTGCTTGCTGTTTCCTCCATCTTTCATTTTTCTGCTGCCATTCTCCACCCCATCAACATATTCCCTGATTTGCAGTGTACCTGAAATCTAGCAGGAGAGGAAGCAGCTGAGTAGAAAGAAACAATCAGAAGAGAAGCAGGAAAAGGTTTAATGCTTCTTGATGGAAAACAATATTTTCCTGTAGCTGCTTTTCTCGAGAAGCAGTAGCTGTCTGACATTCAGATATTGGATAGTGTAAGAATGTGTGTTGTTTAGCACCTCTCTAGGGACATTCCTCCTAAAAATTGCCCCTTCTGATTTATTATTTTTATTAAACCAATTTATATAGCTGCCTATCTGGCAAAAGGAACTCTGATATTAATTGCTTTAGAGCTATTAAATCCAAATGCATGTGATGTATGGTTTGATCTTAGGCACAGCAGTGTGACCTCCTATACTCATGCAGTATGTCTGTCTACCAGGGCCTCTGGTGCAGATTTTGCAGCCAGCTGAACGTTCACTGGAGAAGCAAGTGTGGGCATTCGACCGCCTGGAGTTGAGCTGCACAGTGTCCATTCCTGATGCCCCTGTACGTTGGTTCAAAGATGGCCTGGAGGTGGATGAGACACACAACCTGTTGCTTCAGGCAGAAGGTCCGGAACGTTGCCTGGTGATCCTGCGGACAAGTGCTGAAGATGCTGGGGAATACATCTGTGAGACCAAGGATGAGTCTGTCTCCTTTGATGTCATGGTTTCAGGTGAGCTCTCCAGCCCTGACTCTGCAGTTCTCAGATCAGTAAATAATCCAAAACCTAACCTGACCCAGGACTATAAATTGCGAAACCATCAATCCTGCAAAAGCTTCCCTTAATTTAACTAACCTATAAATGCAGCCTCTTTAGACTATCTGTCCTCCCCCTCCTGAATCTGGGTCTAGACCTCTACTTTTATCCCAATATGGAATGCGTTTTCCCAGCTATTTTGATGACAGCCTATGCAATGCTCATGAAAACCCTCTGCAAATTGAATTAATAACAGGAGTGAACTTAGTGTTACAAAAATCATGGAGTTCCCCCTGCTCTGTTTTGTTTTTAAACATTCTTTCTGGCAGTGTGCAATCAAGTGTGGGACAAATATTATGCTATTCATTTCCAAACCTTGCCTTTTATCAGTTCATGATGGGGAGGCAGGGGAGAATAAGGAAAATTGAATGCAAGGAAAGATTAACTGAGATCAGACACGTACAGCAACTGTGAGAGCCAAGTATGAAGATAACTTATATAATTGGCCTCTATGGACATTTAGGCCTTATTAAATTTGAGCAAGAATGCATCTCTCTCCTTAACCTAAACTTATTGTTTGGCTGCACAAATCATGGTATGTTTTTTTTGGGTAAATGCCACAGATATAATGCTGTCTGCATCTGTGTCCAGTGATGGCAATTTGTTTTCTAGAGGGGCCAATCAGATATCCCAGGGAAGCCACACAGCAGGACATGAAAGCGGTAGCAGCTGGTTACTGCCCACATTCTGTGGCTTCTGATGTTGGAAACAGGGTATAGTGAACAGCTTCCTGCTTGAATTTGGCTAATCCCCATTAAGCCTTCTGAGTTAGGAAGCA
This sequence comes from Charina bottae, assembly GCA_023362775.1. NCBI lineage: Eukaryota > Metazoa > Chordata > Lepidosauria > Squamata > Charinaidae > Charina > Charina bottae. The sequence goes on from JALMGJ010000001.1 coordinate 203,701,357, forward strand.
TCACTGCGTTTTATGGAAAATAATTCCATAGCATAACTAGGCAGGTGTAAAAGAATGCTTCATTTTGTCATTCTGAATTTTCTACCATTCAGCTTCACTGGAAAATTCTGGGATCTAATAGTGTGAGAGACTTATTTATGTTCCCCACACCATGCATAAATTTTACACATTTCTATCATGCCTTCCTTGCTTTTTGCCTGAAATAATAAAATAATGAAGAGATCAAACGTTACAATCTTTTATCCCTAAACAGGTAAGTAAAATTGCTGTGAAAATAAATCCTGTTAAAAGCAAAAGCAGAAAAGGTTGTCATAAAATGAATGCATGTACTGCATACATTTGCAGTGTGACTGATTTGCTCTGAAATTGGCCACCATAGGGCCAGCTATGCTTTGAGAATCCTCATTGACCAGTATTTGCTATGTAATATATGAGATTTTGCTTGTTGAAGCCTTGACTAAGTGTAGTGCTAGAAATGCTAGAACTTTACTGAATGTTTGCCCAAAGTAATAGTAAATGCAGAATCTTCAAGAAGCTTGGTAAAACAGCAACATTTTGCATAAGTGCATCCCAACAGTGGTATTTATCAGACATTTATCCTGACCATTATAGTATGGGCAACATCTATAGAATGAGTATGTGGCTCAGAGAAAAATGTTTGTGCATGAAATGCTAGTGTGAAGATGCAGCATAAATGGCTAATACCATACCTAGGTTTATTAATGGAGCTGCAGGGAAAATATTGCAAAATATTGCTTTAAGCTATAGCAGCTCTTTAAAACGGGATTTTAATTATTACTAGCAAGGACAATGGAAAAGCTGTCAGGATAACCAACATCTTGGGAAATTGAGCCAAACTACACATGTCAGTAGGTAGCAGCACTTTGCTGATCTTGGCTGATCTCCTCTAAAACTAAGCAAGGTTGTATCTTGTTAGTATTTGGGTGGGAGACCACCAGGAAGTACCAAAGTATTGGCTAGAGCTGGAAATAAAAAATATATATTGGAAGAGGAGATATTTCAACTTGAGGGCATCTTTACTTTTTACATAGGATACATCGGATACTTCATATATAAATATACACAAAGAAACACACAAACAAAGAAGCTGCAATTAGCAACAGCAGAAAGGAGGACCTTTAAAAAATCCCCTTCCCCTTCTTCTGAAATTCACACCTTGCTAATTATTTTATTTTATTTTTTATCCTGCCTTTATTATTTTTACAAATAACTCAAGGCGGCAAACATACCTAATACTCCTTCCTCCTCCTATTTTCCCCACAACAACAACCCTGTGAGGTGCGTTGGGCTGAGAGTGAGTGGCCCAAAGTCGCCCAGCCGGCTTTCAGGCCGAAGGCAGGACTAGAACCCTCTCTATAGAGAAAAATATCAAGCTAGAGAGGAGTTCTTGAAGAACCAAGATCAACACCTCTTTGGGTGGAAGGGAGGATCAATTTTCTGAGCGTTTTTCTGAAAGACAGGAAGAGCACCTGTTCCCCTTCAATCGGAGGGCAAAATGGAAAAAGGATTTATCATAATGTACCTATAGAAAAGATGGATCCCAAGTACCTCCAGGGCTTCCCTTCTCTCTTCCCAAGATACAAGGTTTTCTTGTTGCAAAGGTATTCTCTCGCCCATAAACGTTTGCGGTTTTGCCCAGCAACAGCAACAGCAGTGTTGCCTGTGGCCTCTTCAAACCTGGGCTACCTGCCCTCTCCTTCCAGAGCCCCCTGTGAAGATCGTGCAGCCGCGCAGGACTCCCTCTGTCCTGAAGGCCTCAACGGGGGATACAGTGACTCTGGCCTGTGTGCTCTCCCATGGGAATGCGCCTGTCCACTGGGTTAAGGACGGTGTCACAATAGAGGCCAACAGCGGCCTCATCCTGGAGGAAGAGGGTGCCCGGCGGTGTTTGGCCATCCCTGCAGCTGGCCCAGAGCATTCTGGGAAATACATCTGCAACGCTGTTGATGATACCATGACCTTCACCGTCCAGGTGTCTGGTGAGTGCAGCGTTCAGGGAAGCTGGTAGTGCTAGGAAAGGGAGCTGAGAGCATACTATTTGGGGGTGGGGGGTTGTTGGGAGAATTTGTCTACCATTGGTTGAATCATTTAGATATACTACTCTGTGTCAGACCTTTTCTGCGTCAGACCTCTTTTCTCTATGAGTAGATATTCCAAAGATATTCCACTATACAGAGCTTGAGCAAAATTGCCCCAGAGCTTTTGAAAGGCAAGGGGCTATCCAATCCCTAGAGTTGGTTCATTGGGCATAAGTATAATTTATCTCCTAATTCAAAGAAAGCATACATTGATAATGCAAGAAAGGCTGAAAGTGCCACCTCTTACCCCCAACTGTCCAAGCAAGCTAACATTTGTAGGACTGTGATTGTTTGGCCTTGAACAAGTTTGGCGACAGACTGTACATGAGGACTGGTACAAACACCATTGATGAGTCAAAGCCATCTTCAGTTGCCCTAAATATTGACTTCTGTTAGCCTGGAGTGGATTATTGGGTATTCTGCTTGCCTAAAAGTGTTGTATTCTCTTTGAGTCTTCTGTGTGTGTCGTCTCAGTGTTCCCATTACATTTATGTGTGCATCATTCATTGATTGTAGACAATGAGTACATATTTTATTTATTTATTTATTTATTTATTTATTCAATTTATTCCCCGCCCATCTCCCATACAAGGGACTCTGGGCGGGTCACAACAATCAAAGTTAAAAACAATACAATAATTTTAAAAAATACAATATAAATAAATAAAATACAAGATGGGGGACGTAGGGAACGTAGCATAGTGTTGCTACGGGGCTAGCCAACCCCAAGAGGCACTCCCGCCTCCGTTGTCCCAGGCCAGGTGGCAGAGCCAGGTCTTAAGGGCCTTCCGAAAGGTCAGGAGGGAGGGGGCCAGTCTCACCTCCGGGGGCAAGATATTCCATAGGGCGGGCGCTATCGCAGAGAAGGCACGCCTCCTGGACCCCGCTAGATGGAATTCTCTTGTTGAGGGGGTCCGAAGCATGCCCTCCCTGCATGCACGGGTGGGGCGGGCTGACGTTATTGGGACGAGACGGTCCCTCAGGTACCCTGGTCCTATGCCATGTAGGGCTTTAAAGGTGATCACCAACACCTTGAATTGGACCCGGAAGCAAACTGGCACCCAATGCAGCTCGCGAAGCAGAGGTGTTACATGGGCCGATCTCTTGGCCCCCATAACTGCTCGCGCCGCCGCATTCTGCACCAGCTGAAGCTTCCGGATACTCTTCAAGGGTAGCCCCATGTAGAGCGCATTACAATAGTCTATACGGGAGATGACAAGGGCGTGAGTGACTGTTCGGAGGGCCTCCCGATCCAGGAAAGGGCGTAACTGGCGCACAACTCGCAGCTGTGCAAAGGCCCTCCTGGCCACGACTGCCACCTGCTCTTCGAGCAGGAGTCGCGAGTCCAGGAGGACCCCCAGATTCCGCACTGGATCCGAGTGGGGTAGTGCAACTCCACCCAGAACCAAAGATGACAACTTCCCGGATCCAGGGGGGCCGTCAATCCACAGCCACTCCGTCTTACCAGGGTTCAGTTGAAGCCTGTTGTTCCCCATCCAGACCCCCACAGCCTCCAGGCACTGAGATAAGGCATTGACCGCATCACTTACTTCACCCGGGATGGAGATGTATACCTGGGTATCATCAGCATATTGGTGATACCTCATCCCGTGGTGACGGATGATCTCGCCCAGCGGCTTGATGTAGATGTTGAATAGGAGAGGAGAGAGAACCGACCCCTGAGGCACCCCACAAGTCAGGGGTCTCGGGTCAGCTCTATCCTCTCCTATCAACACCGACTGGGAACGGCCCCGGAGGAAGGAGGCGAACCAGCGCAGAACCACGCTGCCCGCCCCCAACTCCTTGAGCCGTCCCAAAAGTATACCGTGGTCGACGGTATCGAAAGCCGCTGAGAGATCTAAGAGAGCAAGGATGGACGCACTCCCTCCATCCCGCTCTCGCCAGAGATCATCCATAAGCGCGACCAATGCGGTCTCTGTCCCATGTCCCGGCCTGAAACCTGACTGGAAGGGGTCCAGATAATCCGTTTCCTCCAGAATCCTCTGGAGTTGCAACGCCACCACCTTCTCAACCACCTTTCCCAAAAAGGGAAGGTGGGAGACTGGGCGAAAATTGCCCAGGATGGTAGGGTCCAGGGATGGTTTCTTGAGGAGGGGGTGCACCAGCGCCTCCTTAAAGGCAGCCGGGAACACCCCCTCACTCAAGGACGAATTTATAATCGCCTGGACCCAGCCACATGTCACCTCCCTAGCTGATTTTACCATCCAGGAGGGACATGGGTCAAGTTGGCATGTGGTGGCGTTTACAGTCCGGAGGATCCTGTCTACTTCATCAGGCCCAACAGGATCAAACTGCTCCCAGATAACATGGCAAGTACGGGCCTCTGGCATCTCTCCAGATCTTGTCTCACGCTTGGAGTCCAACTTGGAATGAATCTGAGCGATTTTGTCCTGCAGATGCTCAGAAAACTCTTCCGATCGGCCCTGTAAATGGGTCTCCCCTTGCTCCTGACCCAAAAGTGATCTTGTAATCTTAAACAGGGCCGTCGGGCGGCATTCTGCGGACGCAATAAGAGTGGAGAAATATTCACGTTTCGCCGCTCTTACCGCCACAAGGTAGGCCTTAACTGCGGCTCTAGATTGTGTCCGGTCAGATTCAGTCTTCGTCTTTCTCCAGCGGCGCTCTAGACGTCTCTTAACCCTCTTCAAGGTCCTCAACTCATCCGTAAACCACGGTGAGTGGCGGGCCGAACAGGGCCGGAGAGGTCGCACAGGCGCGATCTTATCCAGAGCCCTGGCCGCTTCCCTATTCCAGGCCGCGGCCAGGACCTCCACTGGACCGTGAAGCAAGTCCTCGGGAATAACCCCCAGCTCCTTCTGAAACCTCACTGGGTCCATCAGTCGCCGAGGGCGGACCAATCGAGTAGGTCCCACCTCCCTGCGGAGTGGGGCAGCAGAAGAGAGTCTCAGGGTCACCAGGGCGTGGTCTGACCATGACAATGGGGAAAGATGTAACTCTCCCCTCAGATCACATTGCCACTGCTCGGACAAGAAAACTAAGTCCGGGGTGAGACCACTGTCACGAGTCGGGTCACGAATAATCTGAGACAGGCCCATAGCTGCCATGGTAGCCATGAACTCCCGGGCCGCCTCCGAGGACTGCCCCAGGGACGGCAGATTGAAGTCCCCCAGAACCATGAGTCTGGGGAACTCCACTGCCAACCCCGAGACAGCCTCGAGCAGCTCAGGCAGGGAGGTCGCTACGCAGCAGGGAGGCTGGTACAGCAGCAACACTCCCAACTGTTCTCGTGAACCCAACTTGAAGAACAGGGTCTCACACCCGGCCACTTGTGGAGCAGCGCCCCTGAAGGCCACAAGGGACTCTCGGATGACCACTGCCACCCCTCCTCCCCTGCCCCGGTGTCTCGGCTGATGCCACACCCGAAACCCAGCTGGGCACATTTCCGAGAGGGCTACTCCCCCTTCTGGGCCCAGCCAGGTCTCGGTAATACACACCAGGTCAGCCCCATCCTCTGTGATTAAATCACTTATAAGGGGGGCCTTGTTATTCACCGACCTGGCGTTCAGCAGCAACAGTCGGAGACCGGAGCCCACGAGGATCTGCTTACCAGGGCCTGGGTATGAACACGGGGGGGGCCGGAACGCACCACCGGTAACAAACACCGGGGGCGCCTTCCCCGGTAATATTCCTACAATCGTTGGCTACAGTATGTTTGCAAGCTCATAAGCATATCATAGACTAAAAATAATGGGCTTTTCTCATAGACAGCTCTATCAATAGATAGGGAGAAATGGCCTGATTGAGACAGAGATTTTGAGATTGTTAAAGCCATAGTGCATTTAACAGTTTCTGTAGTAATTGTAGTAGTAATAGTAATACTCAGGGATGAACACTAGTCAATCACTGCTTATCTTTTTGTTTCAAATTGTCTAATCACTGAATAGACTATCCCCAGAGTGTTCAATCCAGTCTTCTGTGAATTAACAAGCAAGCCTTGCCTTTTTGTGCACACCATAGCACCAAACTAACGGGGCAGACAAGGCAACATTCTAGCAAACCTTGCAAATTGAGAATGTATATGGCAGCAAACTGTCAGAGTATGGCATCTCAGCAAAATTGCATTTAAGGGCTTTTCCCCTGGCTAGGCTGAATGAAATATTCCCAGGCTAGGAGCTGGGAAATGTTAAAGGCAGCCTCTTTAATGGCCAGAAACTCAGGATGAACTTGTTGGAAAATGAATTTTATCTGTCTCTGAAGTGAGGGAGAAAGAGAATGCAGATGGATTTTCCAAAAGTGGTAAGGATCTGGAGGTTTTAGAAATTTGCATTGCATCAATGCTGGCTTGTGGACAATGTGGTGCTACTAATGGTGGAGGGTGGGGCCCAAGGAGCAAGGAAAAATCAGCATCTGGAAGTGTTTTATGTTTTCAAAAATGCACAGCTTATAAAAATGTGGTTGGACCAGATAAAAAGTTTCCAAGGTCCTTAGCCAAGAGTGTGGCAGATGGAAGGAATCTGAACTTTCCCATGGCCAGATATCATTATACTTGAGGATAGGAGGAAATTTAACCCATCTTCAGCTCAGATCTGTTGGTATTCCTGCAAAGTGCATCTCATTCACTTGCAAATTCTGGTTTAAACAGAAGCTCTCTGGGTGTAATGCAGAGCTTTCCAAACTTTTCACGTTGGTGACACACTTTTTAGACATGCATCATTTCGCGACACACTCTTACAGCAGGGCACAAGGCAGGCACTAGGACCTGCGCGGAATCCTGGCAGGGCTCGGAGGCAGCAGCAGCCGTGACATACCCAGACACTGCAGCCGACACACTAACGTGTCCCGACACACAGTTTGGAAAGTTCTGTCCTAGATGCTGAAAGATGCTGCTTCTCTCTGCTGCCACCTCATCTTTTGGCAAGGTCTGATGAGCTATTTTCTGCTTCTCCTCAAAGCATCTGTCCTGGTGCTTCCTCCACAATTTCTTTCAAAGTCTGTAGTCAGTAATATATATCTTCAGTCAAGAGAGGAATTACAAGAAAAAAGTACAGAAGTCTTGGTAACCTAAGAGTCTGACCAAGTTACAGTCAACTGAGTGCAGGCAAAAGGCTAGCCTGTTCTCTTCATTTGTTGAATGCCCTATTCCATTTTTTGCCCACCAGGTGGAGCAGGCTTCTTGGCAGCCTTGGCAGCCGATGTGTTCTCAGTGTATTCAGTGCATAAGTGATGATGAAGGCCAGGAATCAGGGTGTGGTTTGGTTCTGATTTTGTTTTTTGTTGTTTGAGAGGAGGTAGGAAATAAAGTACAGCAGTCTCAAAGGCTGCCTTCCTTAATACACCACTTTAAACAGGGAAAGATTGTATAACCTGCATGCTGTTGGTCTTGGGGAACACGTATGCTCTGATACACATTTGTTATGGGAACTTGGGGCCTGAGGACCTCTCCCCTAATAGAAGAGGATTTGTACAAATGGCAAGGAAACAAAGGAAACCTGCAAACTCAGGGGATGGAGCATCCTTCAGCATCTTGTTCACATGGGAGCAGGTTTTCTGTTTTGCAAGATGGCGGCCGCAAGTCAGCGCGGCCACTGACCGTTCCGGGAAAGCCGAAAAACCCACCGAAACCCACCGAAAAACCCCTAAAAATTCACCTTTGGGGTTTGGAGAGGTGCTGGTGCTGGTGCTGAGTGGCTTTCTCCGAGGGGAGTGCAGGGGCGAGATCGTGTGTCCGGGTCGGAGCTCCGTGAATCCGCACAAGGAAAGGAGCCCGGTGAGTTACCGAAGACGCCATAGCCCTCTGAGGTCTGTTGCGGGCCGGAGTTTGGGGGTTCGAGTTGGGCCGGAGCTAGGCCGGCGGAGCTGATAAAGGCCGGGAGCCCACCAAAGACCAGAACTGCAGGAGGCTGCCGGACGCGACTGGAGGCTAGAGACTGGAGGCTGTTGGTCATCGAGCTGGGCTGGCAGAGCTTGCAGAGTTTGCAGAGCTGAAGTCTGACGGAGGTTGCTGAGGGGCTCTGTTTTCGATCGCTGGAGGCGGAGACCGTCGGGGTCCGGACTAGGCCAGTGGAGTTGGTGGGGCCTAGTGGAGCCGGCGTGGTACGGAGAGATCCCGGCTGTTGCAGCGGAGTCCTCAGACGAGCCCCCCCCCCCCCCGCAGACAAGCTGGACTTTTCTTGGGCCGGTTCTAGAGAGGGTTGGAAGCCTTGATGTTACAACTGGCTGGAGTTGGAGGCGAACCCTGCGGCCCTGGAAGGTGCAGAAATGGGCGGAGGCTGGAGCCCAGGAGACCAGGACATACGAAAAATAACATCAACATGGACTAACCCCTATGAAGACCTGGACAGCGTCCCATTTAATATAAGGTGGCAGAGGGTGTATAGGGGTCCCTTAGTATGAATGTGGACCCCCCACTGGGTGAGAGACGAGGTGGGGGGAACCAAGACTGTATGGTTTGGTAAGAGTACCCCCCTGAGTGAGAGTGAGGTGGGGTAGGAGTGATTGCTGGTGAGTGTTGGTACCTCTCCCTGACCAGTGAGAGAAGTCGAGGGAGAGGTACAGAGCGTGACTGGGGGTGGTGCGGGATCCTTACAGTGCCGAGAGCGTGAGCTGGTGCACTGGGGGGTCTTGTCACTACCCGATTTGCTGTGAGATTGGATGATGGGTGAATGGGATAAGGGACCCTTGATTAAGCCCAAGAATTCCGGAGGCCTGGGAGTGGAGGCTACTAGGCCAGAGTCGGGAATCTCTGGGGGCTGGGGGGCGGGCCATTTGATTCAGGTGGTGACGGGCAGGGGACGGTATGACGGGAACCGGAGGGTGAGCCATTACCGGGGAAGGCGCCCCCGGTGTTTGTTACCGGTGGTGCGTTCCGGCCCCCCGTGTTCATACCCAGGCCCTGGTAAGCAGATCCTCGTGGGCTCCGGTCTCCGACTGTTGCTGCTGAACGCCAGGTCGGTGAATAACAAGGCCCCCCTTATAAGTGATTTAATCACAGAGGATGGGGCTGACCTGGTGTGTATTACCGAGACCTGGCTGGGCCCAGAAGGGGGAGTGGCCCTCTCGGAAATGTGCCCAGCTGGGTTTCGGGTGTGGCATCAGCCGAGACACCGGGGTAGGGGAGGAGGGGTGGCAGTTGTCATCCGAGAGTCCCTTGTGGCCTTCAGGGGCGCTGCTCCACAAGTGGCCGGGTGTGAGACCCTGTTCTTCAAGTTGGGTTCACGAGAACAGTTGGGAGTGTTGCTGCTGTACCAGCCTCCCTGCTGCGTAGCGACCTCCCTGCCTGAGCTGCTCGAGGCTGTCTCGGGGTTGGCAGTGGAGTTCCCCAGACTCATGGTTCTGGGGGACTTCAATCTGCCGTCCCTGGGGCGGTCCTCGGAGGCGGCCCGGGAGTTCATGGCTACCATGGCAGCTATGGGCCTGTCTCAGATTATTCGTGACCCGACTCGTGACAGTGGTCTCACCCCGGACTTAGTTTTCTTGTCCGAGCAGTGGCAATGTGATCTGAGGGGAGAGTTACATCTTTCCCCATTGTCATGGTCAGACCACGCCCTGGTGACCCTGAGACTCTCTTCTGCTGCCCCACTCCGCAGGGAGGTGGGACCTACTCAATTGGTCCGCCCTCGGCGACTGATGGACCCAGTGAGGTTTCAGAAGGAGCTGGGGGTTATTCCCGAGGACTTGCTTCACGGTCCAGTGGAGGTCCTGGCCGCGGCCTGGAATAGGGAAGCGGCCAGGGCTCTGGATAAGATCGCGCCTGTGCGACCTCTCCGGCCCTGTTCGGCCCGCCACTCACCGTGGTTTACGGATGAGTTGAGGACCTTGAAGAGGGTTAAGAGACGTCTAGAGCGCCGCTGGAGAAAGACGAAGACTGAATCTGACCGAACACAATCTAGAGCCGCAGTTAAGGCCTACCTTGTGGCGGTAAGAGCGGCGAAACGTGAATATTTCTCCACTCTTATTGCGTCCGCAGAATGCCGCCCGACGGCCCTGTTTAAGATTACAAGATCACTTTTGGGTCAGGAGCAAGGGGAGACCCATTTACAGGGCCGATCGGAAGAGTTTTCTGAGCATCTGCAGGACAAAATCGCTCAGATTCATTCCAAGTTGGACTCCAAGCGTGAGACAAGATCTGGGGAGATGCCAGAGGCCCGTACTTGCCATGTTATCTGGGAGCAGTTTGATCCTGTTGGGCCTGATGAAGTAGACAGGATCCTCCGGACTGTAAACGCCACCACATGCCAACTTGACCCATGTCCCTCCTGGATGGTAAAATCAGCTAGTGAGGTGACATGTGGCTGGGTCCAGGCGATTAGAAATTCGTCCTTGAGTGAGGGGGTGTTCCCGGCTGCCTTTAAGGAGGCGCTGGTGCACCCCCTCCTCAAGAAACCATCCCTGGACCCTACCATCCTGGGCAATTTTCGCCCAGTCTCCCACCTTCCCTTTTTGGGAAAGGTGGTTGAGAAGGTGGTGGCGTTGCAACTCCAGAGGATTCTGGAGGAAACGGATTATCTGGACCCCTTCCAGTCAGGTTTCAGGCCGGGACATGGGACAGAGACCGCATTGGTCGCGCTTATGGATGATCTCTGGCGAGAGCGGGATGGAGGGAGTGCGTCCATCCTTGCTCTCTTAGATCTCTCAGCGGCTTTCGATACCGTCGACCACGGTATACTTTTGGGACGGCTCGAGGAGTTGGGGGCGGGCAGCGTGGTTCTGCGCTGGTTCGCCTCCTTCCTCCGGGGCCGTTCCCAGTCGGTGTTGATAGGAGAGGATAGAGCTGACCCGAGACCCCTGACTTGTGGGGTGCCTCAGGGGTCGGTTCTCTCTCCTCTCCTATTCAACATCTACATCAAGCCGCTGGGCGAGATCATCCGTCACCACGAGATGAGGTATCACCAATATGCTGATGATACCCAGGTATACATCTCCATCCCGGGTGAAGTAAGTGATGCGGTCAATGCCTTATCTCAGTGCCTGGAGGCTGTGGGGGTCTGGATGGGGAACAACAGGCTTCAACTGAACCCTGGTAAGACGGAGTGGCTGTGGATTGACGGCCCCCCTGGATCCGGGAAGTTGTCATCTTTGGTTCTGGGTGGAGTTGCACTACCCCACTCGGATCCAGTGCGGAATCTGGGGGTCCTCCTGGACTCGCGATTCCTGCTCGAAGAGCAGGTGGCAGTCGTGGCCAGGAGGGCCTTTGCACAGCTGCGAGTTGTGCGCCAGTTACGCCCTTTCCTGGATCGGGAGGCCCTCCGAACAGTCACTCACGCCCTTGTCATCTCCCGTATAGACTATTGTAATGCGCTCTACATGGGGCTACCCTTGAAGAGTATCCGGAAGCTTCAGCTGGTGCAGAATGCGGCGGCGCGAGCAGTTATGGGGGCCAAGAGATCGGCCCATGTAACACCTCTGCTTCGCGAGCTGCATTGGGTGCCAGTTTGCTTCCGGGTCCAATTCAAGGTGTTGGTGAGCACCTTTAAAGCCCTACATGGCATAGGACCAGGGTACCTGAGGGACCGTCTCGTCCCAATAACGTCAGCCCGCCCCACCCGTGCATGCAGAGAGGGCATGCTTCGGACCCCCTCAACAAGAGAATTCCATCTAGCGGGGTCCAGGAGGCGTGCCTTCTCTGCGATAGCGCCCGCCCTATGGAATATCTTGCCCCCGGAGGTGAGACTGGCCCCCTCCCTCCTGACCTTTCGGAAGGCCCTTAAGACCTGGCTCTGCCACCTGGCCTGGGACAACGGAGGCGGGAGTGCCTCTTGGGGTTGGCTAGCCCCGTAGCAACACTATGCTACGTTCCCTACGTCCCCCATCTTGTATTTTATTTATTTATATTGTATTTTTTAAAATTATTGTATTGTTTTTAACTTTGATTGTTGTGACCCGCCCAGAGTCCCTTGTATGGGAGATGGGCGGGGAATAAATTGAATAAATAAAATAAATAAATAAATCCTTCAGCATCTTGTTCACATGGGAGCAGCGGATGTTCCGGGGTGCCTAACGTTGCAGACTTGCTGAAAGTCTAAGAGGACCTTTGAATGGGAATCTACTAGGGCAGGGGTCGGCAAACTTTTTATGCCGGGAGCCATTTTGACATGCTCGTGCACATTTTGAAATGCTCGAGAGCCAGGGGGCGGGGTTTGCGGGCGGGGGCCAATCACGTGGAAGGGGGCTGGGTTTGCGGGCGGGAGCCAATCACGTGGAAGGGGCGGGGTTTGCGGGCGGGGGCCAATCACGTGGAAGGGGGCGGGGTTTGCGGGTGGGAGCCAATCACGTGGCTTATTGGGGCGGGTGGGAGGGCGTGGGGGAGCCGCACAGGCGCCAAGGGGGGCGGGCCCGGCGGCGGAGGTCCAGGCCGCCCACCCGCCCCGCCCGCCCGCTTGCCTGCCTGCTTGCCTCCCTCCGCGAGGCCCCCCGCTGCCTTCCCAGGATCCGAGCTGGAGAGAAAGGGCGGTGGCGGGGCCGCGCTACTGCCACTCGGCGCGGGCGGGGCTGCCGCTTCCGCCTCCATGTTGTCTCCCCCCCAGAACGCTTCCGCCCGCCCGCGTCGGGCCAAGGAAATGATGGGGGGCGGGAAACGAGGCGGGCGGCGGCAATGACAAGCAGCGCACTTCAGGGGAGCCGCCGCCGCCGGGTGGGTCCCCTCAGGGCGGGCGGAGGGAGGCGGGCAGCCGCTCCTCCTTCCTTCCTGCCGGCAGAGGAGGAGGCGGCGGCGTCCTCTTCCTCGCCGCCCGGCTACGGATCGAGTGCCTCTTCCCCCAGCAGCAGACCAGGGAAAGAGATGGGGAAAGTTGTCCACCTCCACCTCTGGGCTCCGCTGGCTCCAGCAAGAGCGAAGGCACCCCAGAGGGGGTGGGGTCGTCCTCCTCGGCCCCCAACCCCACTGCCCACCCAGCAGGACCCGGCGTCCCCCCCACCCCCGCTACTCCCCCAGCAAGAGGCGCCCGGGGGCGACCACTGCCCAGCCCGCAGCGATCCGGTGCGGCTGCCCTGGAAGGAGGGCGGCCGGGCGCGCCCGGCATGGCGACGCTCTCCTACCTGCCTGGCGAGCGCTTCGGGGGGGTGGCGGCGCGCCGAGGGCGAAGAGCCGCCTGCTCTCCCCTTGGCCGCCTTCGGTCGTAGCCGCTTCCCAAACGAGCGGTGCCGCGATCCCCGACCCGGCCACACGTGCCTGCCCGGGAACGCCGCGGCGCCCAGCGGAGCCCTCTGCACATGCTCCGCGGCGCTCCCTCCTTCCCGCCGCCTCTCCTGAGCTGAGCTCCGCAGCCGAGCCTGGGCGTGCGTGCGGGAGGGAAGCCGCCATTGCGGGCTTCCTCGCCGAGTTTGTCCGCCGCCTGCAGGGAGGGAGGCGGGGGGGACAGGGCTGGGCGCTGGGGCGGGGGCAGGGGCCGCGGACGGCAGGCCAAAGGGAGATGCGGGCGGCGGCGGCAGCGAAGAGGCCACGGGCGCAGGAAGCAGCAGCTGGAGGCCGCCTCGCCTCTGCCGCTCTCCGCTTCCACCTCGCTTGCTGGAACATATTGAAGGGGAGGAAAAGGAAACATTAAGATCAACCAGGAGCTTTGCGGAGAAGCGGAGAGCGGCAGAGGCGAGGTGGGCGGCGGCGGCAGCAAAGAGGCCACGGGCGCAGGAAGCAGCAGCCGGAGGCTCGTCTGGCCCTGCAGCGTGCCGAGGGCGAAGAGCCGCCTGCTCTCCCCTTGGCCGCCTCCGGTCACTACAGTCGCCCTGGCATCTCCCTTTGGCCTGCCGTCCGCGGCCCCTGCCCCCGCCCCAGCGCCCAGCCCTGTGCCCCCCGCCTCCCTCCCTGCAGGCGGTGGACTAACTCGGCGAGGAAGCCCTTGATGGCGGCTTCCCTCCCGCACGCACGCCCAGGCTCGGCTGTGGAGCTCAGCTCAGGAGAGGCGGCGGGAAGGAGGGAGCGTCGCGGAGCATGTGCAGAGGGCTCTGCTGGGCGCCACGGCGTTCCCGGGCAGAGCGGAAGGCTGCGCCCTCTCCACCGGGCGGGACCCGCGCCTCCTTCCCTGCGGGCGGGCGAGGCAGGGAGAGAAGGGGAGACGGAGGGGCTCCCTCTCTGGCCTCTACACCCCTTCAGGCCCGTCTCTCCGAGGGGGGCGGCGGGAGGGAACTCCCTGTCCAAGGGGAAGCGCTGGGAACCAGCGGCGGAGGTTGGCCAGCTCCTAGAGCAGCTGCCGCGGGCAACTTCTCCGCTCTGCCTGGCTCAAAACCTGGGGCGCGGGAGAGCGGAAGGCTGCGCCCTCTTCACCGGGCGGGACCCGCGCCTCCTTCCCTGCGGGCCTGGCGCGGCAGGGAGGCGCTGCTGGCCCGGGACGCGGCGCTGTCAGAGGCAGCGCAGGAGCGGTTTCAGGGGCTGCTGCGGCTGGAGATGGCGCTGCTCCGCGGCATCCAGGTGCTGGGCGAGGGCGCAGGCCCAGGACGCGAGTGGCAGGGCAGCTCAGGGGGCCTGGCCGGGGCGGTGGCGGTGGCGGCGGGGGGACGGAGCCAGCGGAGGTTTGCCGGGCGGCAGGACGGGGCGGGCGGCGCTGCTGGGGCTGGTGGCCGAGCTGGAGGGAGCGGAGGGACCAGGCGTTCCTGTGGGCGCAGCGCGTGCTCTGCAACCCACCTTGGAGAAGCGGCCGCGGGAGGCCCTCCGGGTGCACCCTCCTGCCCCATCAATCCCCCCACCCCGCCGTTCGGCGTCCTCTCCCCCCGCTAACCCGAGCCCTGCGGTGGCCGGGGGAGCCGAGCCAGGCTCGGACCGGAGGCGGCCAAGGGGAGAGCAGGCGGCTCTTCGCCCTGCGCCGCCCTGCCACTCGCGTCCCGGGCCCGCGCCCTCGCCCAGCACCTGGATGCCGCGCAGCAGCGCCATCTCCAGCCGCAGCAGCCCCTGCAGCCGCTCCTGCGCCGCCTCCGACAGCGCTGCGTCCCGGGCCAGCAGCGCCTCCCTGCCGCGCCGGGCCTCGCTCAGTGCGAGAGCCAGGGGGCGGGATTTGCGGGCGGGGGCCAATCGCGTGGAAGGGGCGGGGGTGAGTTCAGCTGCGGAAGAGCCACACTCAAGGGGCCAAAGAGCCGCATCTGGCTCGCGAGCCGCCATTTCCGACCCTTGTACTAGGGAGTGTCTAATAAAAGGAGGATATGCAGATTAAAGAGCTCTTCAGTCGGATTTATAATGGAAGAGTAAAAGCTACATGGATAGGATGCTCATTTGTCTTACAGATACCTTTCCCCTGCTATCTTTTCTGTATGAACAACGATGGGATGTTGTGAAAACAGTGGGAGAGTGGTCCCAAATCATTGAAGCTTTACAAATGAAAATGATAATGTCCTTTGTTTCATTTATGTCTGGGGTATCAATGTCCAATTGACTTCAGCATGTTTTAAACTCCTGTGACTGTCTGCATGCCCATTGATTCAATCTTATGACATAGTCTTGTTAGAAAACATTGGCTGATCATTGTTATATTTCTTCCCAAACTCAAGAAGCCCCTTAGTGCTTCTCTGGAAAATGAGGGCTGGTTCTAAAACTGGCTGAGAGTGGTGAGAAATGTAATCTAACACAGCTGAAGCGTTATAATAGGAGAAATCTGATCTAGGTTCTCCAAGCAGCATGTTCTCCCAGGTCAAGGTCAAGCCTACCTTCAGCTATGTGTGATTTTGTTTTTAGAGTTGATGCCTTAAGTTTGGATACCCCTTGGAGACTAGATCCTTGGGATAAGCTCATCACTTCTAATTTCTTTTAAATTGTGTACCACTTAGGAGACTTTTTATGTAGAACAAGAGAGGATTAAGACAGGAGGATTGCTATTAGGTCAATCACAACAGTGTTCCCCTCATGAAGACAGCCATTAAAATTAGAACAGGCAGGGATGGAACTAGGGTCTGTGTCACCCGGGGCAAACATGGATTCCACACATCCCCATGGGTTATTTTGTCATTTTGGCACCCCCCAGGGCATATGCCCTGCTTGCCCCCCCCCCTCCCGTTGCGGCCCTGAGAACAGGTACAGAAAGTTAACTAACATTTGTTTGTACTGGCAGATCCTCCAGTTCAGATAGTGGGGCGAGATGAGCTGCAAACTCACCACCATTGCTTGGTTTCTGAAGACCTGGTGCTATCTGTAACGCTGTCTTGCCTCAAAGGAGAGGTGAAGTGGTACAAGGATGGGGAAAAACTGCAGGACACAGAACGTCTGTGGCTAGAACAGGATGGAACACGACATTCACTGGTGATTTCAGCAGTGGAAATCTGTGATGCCGGGGAATATCTGTGTGACAGTGGTGATGACAGCCTCATCTTCTACGTCATGGTGGACGGTAATGCCTGAGTGTGGGGGTGGAGGGGAAGGCCACTCATGGACAAGTTCCTTTTATAAAAATTTACCATTTTTATAAGGCAAGAATGTCAAGTGTAACATGGAAAGAGCATTATGTTCCAGCTTCCAGATTAGTTCAATACCATTTCAGTAATCCATATTCAGTACAGGAAATAAAGGATTTAATGCAAACTTGTTCTCCCACTTACATTTGAGAAAGGTCAGCTTATTCACAGTCACTAGCTTTGTCTCTTGTTTCTGGCAATGATAGTTGTGGCTGCTGTTTTGTGGATAGAGTCTTTTTTTTCATAAGTTTTATTAAATTTTAAAATACATATTAAAAGTTCAAGATAGAAAAAGAAATGCAAATACAAAATAAAGAAAGAAGAAAAAGAAAAAGAAAAAGTGAAGTAAAGTGATAAACATAAGAAAGTATGAAAAATAGATGACTTCCAATCTATCTCTGGTCATTAAGTACAATATTTTGCTTTAAATGTTAGTCTTTCATACAATACACAAGAACATTTCTTTGTCTAATACATTTTAATCTCTATATTCTAATCTTCTGATCTTCATATAAACTTCGCCCTTCTTACAGTTCTCCAATAGTCCATCTGTGGTTTCCACTCCTTGAAATAATAACAATTTAAGTTCTCTTTTCATTTAAATATATCGTTTTGACATTTTTTGATCAATCCTTCCATTTTTTCATTCATATCCATATCCTTGGTAAAGTCCAATCTTCTTGAGTTATACATAAAAGGAAAGTCTAAAATATATTTCTATTTATATATATCCACAAGGACAATTCTAGTTTAAACATAATCTATATTTGAACCACATTTATACTACATTCTACATCTTCATGCACATTTAATTAATTAACAGGTTTTTATAGCTTCCTGTTCCATTAATACATAACTTTATAACAATTTTCATTGATATTCTTAATAATAATAATTTGAACTTAATCTTCATTTATTATATGTTTCACATCAACATCTACATTCAAAATAACAATTCATCTTATAACAATTTTTTTATTTTAATATTCTTAACAATAACAATAACAATATTCTAATTTGAACTCAGTCTGCATTTATGTTTTATAATACATTTCACATTAAAGCATATATTTAAATCTCTATTTTCTTTACATCCTTATACATCTAATTCTAATAAAATATTTTTCCCTTTATATATCCCCTTAAAATAGTTCTAATTTAAATTTAATCTATAACATCAACGTGTATTTGTATCTCTGATTTTAGAACTTTGTATCCTTCACTTAAAATACCAAATTTTTATATATATCTTCAATACATCCTCTTATACCAATTTTTAATATTTAATATTCCTAACAATTATATTACTAGTTTAAACTTAATTTGCATTCATAAAATAATCTATTTCCAGTTAGAGTCCGTGGTTTTCTTATGACCTTTTATCCCTTCATGTCTTCCCCTAAAATCTTCTGTTCAAGTCACACCAAAATTATAATACATAATCTGTTTTGTCATCTGTTCCATACAAAATGCCAAGGCATTTCTCTGGATTTTTCCCTGTCTGACACCATACCTACTCTGAACCTCTCCTTGTCCGGCACTAGATAAATCAACTCCAAAATATTTATCAATCTCTAGACTCAAATCTCTCTCCCTTCCTCTCAGCTGTAACAAGGTACCCAAAATCTCTTTCTCCCTTTTCTCTACTTCTAGTTCAGATCCTATTGTGGATAGAGTCTTAGAGGGATCCTCATTATTCATAAACAGGAAAATGCACATTCCACAACATATATGCACTCTATATGTATATTGGCATTAGGTTTTGGCTACTTTATTTATTTATTTATTTATTTATTTATTTATTTATTTATTTATTTATTTATATTTCTAACTTATATCACCGCCCATCTCCCCCCATTCCGGAGGGGACTCTGGGCGGTTTACACCAAGCCAGCAATTAAAACATATAAAAATTTATAAAATAGAATACATAATTTAATTAAATATATAAGATCCAAGAGGCTCTGATGTTAGGCTTTAAAGAACCCTATGGAGCAAGCCAACCCCAAGAGGAGCTATTACTCCCCCCATCCCAAGCAAGGTGGCAGAGCCAGGTCTTCAGTTGTTTCCGGAAGGTCATAAGTGCGGGGGCTAGCCTCACCTCCAGGGGCAGAATATTCCAGAGGGCGGGTGCCACTGCCGAGAAAGCCCGCCTGCTGGACCCCGTCAGGTGGAATTCTCTTATAGACGGGGTCCGAAGCAAGCCCTCTCTGCATAGCCGGGTGGAGCAGGTCGATGTTCTGGGGATGAGGCGGTCCTTTAGGTAACCTGGTCCCATGACCAACACCTTGAATTGGACCCGGAAGCAAACCGGTAACCAATGCAGCTTGCGCAGCAGAGGTGTCACATGTGCCGACCTTGGGGCACCCATAACTGCGCGCGCAGCCGCATTCTGGACCAGTTGAAGCTTCCGGATACTCTTCAAGGGTAGCCCCATGTAGAGCGCATTGCAATAGTCTATGTGGGAGATGACCAGGGCATGAGTGACTGTACAGAGGGCGTCTCGGTCCAGGAAAGGGCGTAGCTGGCGCACAACTCGAAGTTGTACAAATGCCCTTCTGGCCACGGCTGCCACCTGCTCTTCAAGCAGGAGTCGTGAGTCCAGAAGGACACCCAGGTTCCGCACTTTGTCTGAACGGGGTAGTGCCACCCCGTCCAGATCTCAAGATGACAACTCCCTGGATCTCGAGGCACCATCAATCCACAGCCACTCTGTCTTACCAGGGTTCAGCTGAAGCCTGTTGTTCCCCATCCAGGCCCCCACAGCCTTCAGACACTGAGAAAGGGCAGCCACTGCATCACTTAACTCACCCGGGATGGAGATATATAATTGAGTATCATCAGCATATTGATGATACCTCATCCCGTGTTGGTGGATGAACTCACCCAGCGGTTTCACGTAGATATTAAATAGGAGAGGGGAGAGAACTGAACCCTGTGGCACCCCACAAAGTAGGGGCCGAGGGTCGGACCTCTCATCTCCTATAACCACCGATTGGGATCGGCCCTGGAGGAAGGAGCTGAACCAGCGTAAAACCACGCCGCCCATCCCCAACCCCCTAAGCCGTCCCAAAAGGATACCATGGTCGATGGTATCGAAAGCCGCTGAGAGGTCAAGAAGGGCTAGGATGGATGCACTGCCGCCATCCCGCGCCCGCCAGAGATCATCAGTAAGTGCGACCAATGCAGTTTCTACCCCATATCCCAGTCTAAATCCTGACTGAAAGGGGACTAGATAATCCGTATCATCCAGAATCCTCTGGAGCTGTAATGCCACCACTTTCTCAACCACCTTCCCCAAAAAGGGGAGGTGGGAGACAGGATGAAAGTTATCCAACACTGTAGGGTCCAGCGATGGCTTCTTGAGGAGGGGGTGCACCAGCGCCTCCTTAAAGGCCACCGGAAACACTCCCTCTCCCAAGGATGTAAGAACCATCGCATGGACCCAGCCACATGTCACCTCACTGGCTGCTTTCACCAGCCAGGAGGGGCATGGGTCAAGATGACAAGTAGTGGCCCTTACAGTCCGGAGGATCCTGTCCACTTCCTCAGGTCCAACAGGATCAAACTGTTCCCAGATAACCGGGCACAGACGCTCCCTCGGCATCTCCCCAGACCATGCGTCACGCTTGGAGTCTAACTTAGAACGAATCCGAGCGATTTTATCCATCAGATGCTCTGCAAATTCCTCCGCACGGCCCTGCAGGTGAGTCACCGGGCCCACCTTACCTAGGAGGGATCGAGTAATCCTAAACAGGGCCGTCGGGCAGCATTCTGCGGACGCAATAAGAGCGGAGAAATATTGATGTTTCGCCACTCTTACCGCCACAAGGTAGGTTTTAACTGCGGCTCTAGCTTGTGTTCGGTCTGATTCGGTCTTTGTCTTTCTCCAGCGGCGCTCTAGGCGTCTCTTGACCCTCTTTAGTACCCTCAATCCCTCCGTATACCACGGGGAATATCGGGTCGGATGGGACAAGAGAGGTCGCATAGGCGCGATCCTGTCCAAGGCCCCGGCCACCCTCTTATTCCAGACTGCGGCCAGGGCCTCCGCTGGACCGTGCATTAGATCCTCGGATATAACCCCAAGCTCCCTCTGAAACCCTATCGGGTCCATTAGTCGTCGGGGGCGGACCAAACAAATGGGTCCAGCCTCCCTGCAGAGTGGGGCAGCATATGAGAATCTCAGGGTCACCAGGGCATGATCTGACCATGACAATGGGGAAAGATGCAACTCTCCCCCCAGATCATCTTGCCATTGTTCCGACAGGAAAACCAAGTCCGGAGTGAGGCCACTGTCTCGAGTCGGGTCCCGAATAATCTGGACCAGGCCCATGGCTGCCATGGTAGCCATGAACTCCCGAGCTGCCTCCGAGGCACGTCCCAGGGACGGCAGATTGAAATCCCCCAGAACCATAAGTCTGGGGAATTCCACCGCCAACCCCGAAACAGCCTCCAGCAGCTCGGGCAGGGAGGTTGCTACGCAGCAGGGAGGCTGGTACAGCAGCAACACTCCCAACTGCTCTCGGGAACCCAACTTGAAAAACAGAGTCTCACATCCGGCCACCTGTGGAGCCGTGCCCCTGAAGGCCACTATAGACTCTCGAATGATAACTGCCACCCCGCCTCCCCTACCCCGATGTTTCGGCTGGTGCCATACCTGAAACCCGGCCGGGCAGATCTCCGAGAGGGCAACCCCTCCTCCAGGGCCCAGCCAGGTCTCGGTAATACATGCCAGGTCGGCCCCCTCCTCCGCGATCAAATCACATATGAGGGGGCCCTTGTTATTAACCAACCTGGCATTAAGCATCAACAGCCGGAGATCAGGGCACTCGAGGATCCACTGACCAGGGCCTAGGTTTGAACCCGGAGGGCCGGAACACACCACCGGTAATAAACACCGGGGGCGTCTTCCCCAACGATGGCCTGCCCTCCGGTTCCCGCCATAACATCCCCGACCCGTCACCACTTCAATAGGACAATCCGCCCCAGAGCCCCTAGAGTTCCGAGGCCCAGCTGCCTCCACCACCGGACCTCCGAAGACCCTAGATTGAAACAAGGGGCCCCTCTCCCATGCACACATCTTCCTAACACAGTCAACCTCAGGGGGCAGTAGGGTCACCAGCGTACCAGCATATGCTTTCGGCGCTAGTAGAACCTGACCACCCCCTACCACTCACTCCACACTCACTACGCGCCCCTTCAGCTTCTCTCACTGGTCGAAGGGGCACCATTCACTCCTGCCCACCACCTGTCTCTCACTCAGGGGCGGGCACTCTAATATACAATCATACAACTCTG
Organism: Charina bottae; assembly: GCA_023362775.1. NCBI lineage: Eukaryota > Metazoa > Chordata > Lepidosauria > Squamata > Charinaidae > Charina > Charina bottae. The sequence goes on from JALMGJ010000001.1 coordinate 203,723,103, forward strand.
GCCTCCTCCAGGGTCTCTCACACCCAGGAGGGATACCACTCTCACACCAGGGGGACCCCAGGTCTCTGCCACCTCTAACAATGGGGGAGAATAGGAACCGTCGTCCAAACCAAAGCCCCTTCTTCATAATCCTCTTGTTGACTCCGGGATTATTTAAAGATGATAAAAGTCTTGGGATTATTTAAGATGATAAAAGTCATCTTAATACTTAATGCCAATATGATTTAATATCTTCTCAGAGCTACCACTGTACTATCTATCTATCTATCTATCTATCTATTTATTTATTTATTTATTTATTTATTTATTTATAAATGGTATATACCGCTTCAATCTGAAAAGACTCTTAAATTAGTCTTTACAGAGTTGCATTTCCAGCACCTATCTGAAATCCCACTAATAAAACACAGCTTTATCATTCAAAGCAGAACTTAAGATGGGCTTTGTTTCTGTTGATACCTGTACTCGTAGTAATTACTAGGCTGTAGAAAGCTGCAGAAAGATCAAAATTTAGCATCAAGGAACGCTGTGTATTATCGAGGTACATCAAGTACAGTAGCTACACAACACTGCTTATTTAACATAATGTCTTCCCCCTTTGCTTGTTGTGGGGAGGGGTAACACTGTTTGTATGGGACATGGCTGTGGACGTTTACTTGCCATGATGGCAATATTGCCTCCAACATTAGAGATGTCTGTTGTCCTCTGCACAACAGTTCACCTTTGCTCTGAAGTGACATCTAGGGGAATGTCTTGCTGCCATGGAGCTTTTGAGGGCCTGTCCATTTAAAAGACTCTAATGCTAAATCTTGGGTAGGCCTGGGCGGGGAAGTGAGACAGGCAGCTACATATTTTTAGATCTTGGAAGTAAGTGACTTCCAGGAGCGCTTCTGTTTGTCTGGGTCGGTCAGCTACAGGACACTGATATTTTGTGAAGACTGACAAGAGGCAGCTTGTGCCATTCAGCTGACCACCAAACCCTGTCTGGGCCCTGTTTTATGACAGTGTTTTCTTTTTCTTGGTTTCCAAGAGCCTCCCGTCTCCATCGTGGGAAATACAGGGATGCCAGAGCATCGCTCCTTGGCAACTGGAGAAGATTTAATCTTGGCTTGCGATACGTCTTCGCCTACGGCTGCTGTGCGATGGCTCCGGAATGGCCAGGAGCTAGGAGCTGGCAAGCGCATCCACATAGAAGCCAGTGGAAGGCACCGGCAGCTCACTATCCTTAGTGTCGGACCAGAGGATTCAGGGTCTTACGTGTGTGATGCAGGCACAGACCAGAGGGTGACCGCAATAGAAGTAGCAGGTGAGACTGGTTCAAAGGGAAAAAGTGACACACCAGGGAAGGGGTTTAAAGGAGGAAGCACAGAGGGGGCAGAAAGAATGGTGGTTTATGGGGGAGAAGCTGGTGTAGAGGAATGGCTAAGTCTGAGATGTTCAGCAAGAAGTTATTGGTTCAATATTCTCCTCAGCTCAGAATTCATGAAATATCATAGAGAAGCCATTATCTTTCATCCATCCTCAACCCTCTCAACTGTAGTAGGGTAATAATAGCTACCTGATGGCTGTAATACAGATGACTGACAAAGTACTTATCCACGTGTCCCCTAAACTATGGCTCAAGGATGGCTTGGTATTTTTTCTTTATAAGGACACGTCCTCATGATGCTGTCTTTGTCTCATCTCCACCCCATAGCTAAGCTGCCTAATGCCATATTTAGCTGATCTGATGTTAAGGTTGTGTTTTCCATTTTCTCCTGACACAAACCTTGCTATAAGCATGGTTTCTGTTGCTTCAGCAATGGCCTTGGTGATGATATGGTCGGGAGCTGCCTAGTTGCCTGAATGACCTTGAACGGGACTTGGGAATAGCCCTCCACAGTAGTATACTTCAGTAGGATTAACATTCGTGTGATTATGTCATCACATACTGTAGATATAATCATTTGCCCCCCTTGCCTCGCCCCCATCACAGACACCCAAGTTCTGGTAAAAGAATGGTTCTGTCTCAGTAGTTGCTGGATCCAATGTTCAGAAACATTGGATCAGTCCAAAGGAGTTCAGACCTTTGGAGATTGAGTCTTGGAGTTCTTCCCAACTTCAGGCCAAAGAAACCTAGCAATGGAATAGGGCATTCAACAAATGAAGAGAACAGGCTAGCCTTTTGCCTGCACTCAGTTGACTGTAACTTGGTCAGACTCTTAGGTTACCAAGACTTCTGTACTTTTTTCTTGTAATTCCTCTCTTGACTGAAGATATATATTACTGACTACAGACTTTGAAAGAAATTGTGGAGGAAGCACCAGGACAGATGCTTTGAGGAGAAGCAGAAAATAGCTCATCAGACCTTGCCAAAAGATGAGGTGGCAGCAGAGAGAAGCAGCATCTTTCAGCATCTAGGACAGAACTTTCCAAACTGTGTGTCGGGACACGTTAGTGTGTCGGCTGCAGTGTCTGGGTGTGTTGCGGCTGCTGCTGCCTCCGAGCCCTGCCAGGATTCCGCGCAGGTCCTAGTGCCTGCCTTGTGCCTTGCTGCCTCCAAACCTGCTGTGATTCCACACAGGTCCTAGTGCCTGCCTTGTGCCCTGCTGTAAGAGTGTGTCACGAAATGATGCATGTCTAAAAAGTGTGTCACCAACATGAAAAGTTTGGAAAGCTCTGATCTAGGACTAGATTCTGAGTTTTTTTGGGAAATGAGGACACTGGGACATTTCTAGAGGAGCAATGACTTTTGAGGCAAATGTTCAGCTCCATTCATATAGCATCTTCTGTGGAGGAGTCAAGGCTTCCATATTCCACATACATCATCAACATAATCCAGAGGATTGCGGATATTAACAGTTTAATATAATTTAATCTGTATATTATATTTAATTAAAAGCTGTTTGTTTCTGGAGGTTATGCAGAGGAACAAAGAGCAACAGTGGTATCCTTCCACTGGTAATGGATTTTTACTCAGTTTCCCCAGATAAATATGAAGAGGTCCTAAGAAGAGACAGGAAATCTAAATTGTATTCCATATTTCCAGTCCTCCTCCTCCTCCTCCTCCTCCTCCTCATATTATTATATACTATTAACATAAACAATAAATAATATTATTATTTATTTTTAGCATATACCAATAATTAATAGAAGGAACTCACATTGATGCCACTGCTGTCTGGATATGCTGAATTAATGTTAAGGTGATTTCAATTCTCTTCCAGAATGATATTTAATAAAATAAGTGTCCAAGGAGAAAAGATGTAGCTGTAGTTCATACAATCCTCTTTTTACAGTTTGAGAAAGATTTATAATATATTGTACTTCACTGGTAGCCCAGATCTTCTGCTTTCCTGACTACTTTTGCTGTCACAGGACAGGAAACATATCCAGCTTTGCTTATAGGGAACTCTTCTTTCTCTTAGCACCCCCTGTGTGCATTGTGAATAAGGATGATGCCCAGGAGCCCATTGAAGTCCAGGAAGGGGAGAATGTGACACTGGTTGCCCAACTTTCTCAAGAGAAGGCTTGTGTCCAGTGGCTCAAGAACATGCAGCCGCTTTGTCCTGGGCCACGAATGATTATGAGCAGTGAGGGGCTGGTACACAGCCTAACCATCCGACAATCTGAGCCATGTGATTGTGGCAGGTTTAGCTGCAATACTGGAGATGATGAAGTACATTACACAATAAATGTACAAGGTAAGAGTACCAGTCCTGATTTCAAGCCAGCTGCTCTGGTGTCAGGGCATCTTCCATCCTTCTTCCATCCCTGGAAGACTAAGGTGACTGTATGACAATCCTGTTCTAGGCCATATATGTTACAAGGTGTGGTGGAGCTCATGGAATGGAGTGAGAGGCCTTAGAAAAGGGGAAGGGATACATGAGGTACTGTGATAAGAGCATGAGTCTGACTGTGCTATGAATCATAGGATGGCCCTTGTGGTGTGGACAGGGAGGAAAATACTGGGGTAGAATGATGGGGCTGAAACAGATTTGACCATCTCTCAAATATTGTCCTTTCTAAGATTCACACATACGAGGTTCTTTGCCTGCACAGAACCTAGAGACTTTTTCTTGAAGGTTCATCCTCCTCTGTGTACCAGATATGCTCATAGCCTGAGCTCCTGCTAGTATCCTCAGGTTTTTTCAGCTGCTACAGGAGTAGCACATTGGTGTGACTTCTCCAGGATATTTGCCTTTCCCTTTAAATGTGTTTCTATTATTACTTATTTTTAATTTGTCTGGTGCTCATCTGCTTATGGTATTTCTTGTTCCACTGAAGTCTATTAGTGCAATTTATGGAGACAAGAGATTCTGTGGTACGCTTGGTCTGCATAAGGTAAAGGTAAAGGTCCCCCCCGCACATTTGTGCAGTCGTGTCCGACTCTAGGGGCCAGTGCTCATCTCCGTTTGTTAGCCAAAGAGCCAGCGTTGTCCGAAGACGCTTCCACGGTCATGTGGCCGCATGACGCGCACGGAACGCTGTTACCTACCCACCAAAGTGGTACCTATTAATCTACTTGCATTTGCATGCTTTCAAATTGCTAGGTTGGCAAGAGCTGGAGATAGTGCGGCAGCTCACTGTTGGTCTGCATACCCTTCTATAATTGCCAATGTTGCCAAGCTTACCTTCTCTGATGGACATGATCTCTGCCTGTTATGCCAGGAGAGGAACATGTTGTAGATGTCTGTTAAAGTTTCCAAACCTTTATTTAAATACTTTTTTTTTTTAACGCTACTCTTCTCACTGAAGAACAACCCTTCAGGAACAGGTAATGAAGGCTGCTGATTTAGGACCAATTGATGCATTTACACTGAAGACACTGTTGTCCATCTCTCAGTCTAATTATATCTTAGGCAGCAGCCAACATGTCTAAGGCAGCCTCAGAAAAATCATTCACAATTGACTTGGGGCATGATATTGATGTCTCTGATGCTGGGGAAGACTCTGGACCTGCAGCTGTTTAAGAGAGCTGTCCCATACAGGATTTGCATGACCATCTTTCCTCCATCTTTCTTGATTCTGATTACACTCTCCACCCTTCTGTCCTTTTTGCATAAAGATTTATTCATTATGTATCTCTGTCATCCCTTACCACCATCAACATCTCTGTTTTATCACAAATGGCTTGGATTATCAGTTTTGAGTTTCTCTGTCCTAACAGCCATGGCCTCCCAATTGTTTCCAAAATATATGGCCATCATGGTGACAAATTTTCATGTGTACAGTATTGCCTACCCCATACTTGGACAATTGACTCATTGTTGGAGCATCCTATGGGGAATTTACTTGAAAAGTGCAATATATTCTTGACTAGCTATGGACTTCAGACCAACATCAAGAAAGTCCATTTCATCTCTTCCTAGGTGATACATTCATCGGAGCAGCTCTGGATTCAAGGAAGGGCAGAATCTTTCTCCCATTGGCAAGCACACATTCCTGCCAGTGCCTCAGATATACAGTACTGTCACTGTGGAGTCCCTGGTGCTCTCTGAGCCTTGTTGTTTTCTTGCAGATGTTTCATTGCCAGGCTAGGCAACATCTTCAGTGCGAAAAGGGAGTGGGACTTGCTCTCTGTTTATATACCATGACTTGTCCTGCCTGTGTTGGTGGGGGTGTTGTACTCTCCTTGGTACTGTCACTTCCATATGCAAGATGCATACTTGCACAATCCTTCAATTGGTTGGACATATAGCAACAACTACTCTTGTCACCTTGTTCATCCGTTGCAACTCTGATACTTTCACTCTATCCTAGAGAGGCAGACATTCAGAATGTTTCATGAAATACTTGCTTTAGCTGTACTCACTTATATCTCTGCGGGTACCAACATGGAGCATGTCATTGTTCCTGTCTGTGCTAATGCTGAAGCCATTTGAACTATGGCTACTTTTGCCATTTGTTATGAAACCCCGCATTCTTAGTAGCGGTGACTTCAGGCAGTTGAACTAGCTGTGTACCTTATGTACAATATGCACTGAGGCAGAGAACAAGTTAAATTTGCATTTTGATATTTCTTTCCTGCTGAAGTCCTCCTGCTTAAATCAAGACATCTTGCCACTTCCCCCCCCCCCAAACTCTTTGATGCTGTTGGAATGGTCTATGCATGCTTTGGATATCTACGGAACGGTTGCTTTTTATTTGTATCAACTGACTGCTTTCTGGAGAAACCAACCCCCATTTGTGTGCTTTCAGGGGCTCAGAAGAGTTTAAGTTTACCCACTCAGAAACTTTCCAAATGAATTATGGCTGGCATAAGGCTCTGTTACGGTTTAGTTAAGTATCAGGGCCAACTTGCCAACTGGAGATACTCTAGGAGGGCAACAGCAGCTGCGGCAGCTTTTCTTAATCACATTTCCTTGCCCACACTGTACTGAAGAAACCTTTGGGAACAACCATCTGCCTTTATTCAACCCAGCTTGCTTGATCTTCAGTCCTGGAGATGTGGGAGAGCTTTCTTCTGTGAACTGCTACCTGCTCCAGATAATAAAGCTAAGTAATGACCCTTGTGTGTAAGTCACAGAGACCATGATGAAGAGCTAATTATTCACTTTTAACTGTAGGTTTTTTGAGTGGTCATATGTGAATTTACGCTACCCATCCCCTAAATGTGCTGATGGCATATATAACACCTATCTGTTTTGAGGATGGCTATGTTGATCTCAGAAACAAGAGGTTAGCAGGAGTCACTCCTATGAGTTTGTGTGGTATGCAGAGTGGGGTGAATCCCCCCAGAATCTCGGAGTTCTGGAATATTCCTATGAACCACAGTTGCAAATATACAACCAGTTCCTCCAGCTACAAGGGAGAGTTTTGATGATGCCCAAACAACATCTGTTGAGTGGGAGTAGAGAGAGACTAGTAGAGACTAGAAACTAGCAGCAGCTTCAACGGTCACAATGGTGGGTGTGGATTAGAGACCCAGTTGAGCGTTCCTTGCTTTCTTCAAGTGCTCCTGCAAGTCTCTCTGCTCCTTTCCCTCTTCTAGAGGCCCCAGCGCTGTTTGTGCCCAAATCAGAGCACCCAGAGAAGGTGCTGGTGCTGGAGGGGGGCAGTGCAGTGCTCTCAGCCATTGTCTCCAAAGAGTCAGCCGTGGTAAGCTGGGAAGGACCCCGGGGGAACCTCGCGGCAGGGGAGCACTGCCAGCTGCGCAGAGAAGGAAGGGTCCACAGCCTCCTGCTGAGTAACGTGGGCAAAGCTGATGCCGGCGAGTACATATGTCATTCCGCTCACGACCAGCTGCACTTTGAGCTTAGTGTGAAAGGTAAGAGGCCTGTGCAGAGGCTGTTCCTTATGGCGACCCAGGGAATTCAAGAGGCCATCAGATAAGGGCCCCTAGCGGGGGGTTCATACTCGGTCTTGGGTAGTGTGCTAGAGGCTGTGCTCCACTGAGTAGGAGATGGGATCCAGACAAAAATTATGCTCGATTTAATTTTTCCTCTTGGTCATCAGTTTGGGAGGCCTCCAGAGGCCATGCCCAATGATTTATTTATTTTTTATTTATTTATAAACATATTTATATCCCACCCATCTCCCCCGCAAGGAGGGACCCTGGGCGGTTCACAGCACAAGTTTAAAATCAATAAAAACATAAATATTACAAAAATCCAATAAAATATCTAATGCAATTTAATCCTAAAGATGGCAGTTCTTACTATCCCATGGTCGGAAGGTTTAGGGACCACTTGTGGCCCTAGGGCATCAGGCTGTGCATCTTTATCTTATGGGATGGCTGGATAAATAAAATACAGCCTGCTCAGGAGGGATGAGTAGGCTCAAAATGGAATGAGGTTTTCTGTTATATTAAAACAAGGGTTTTGACAGACCTTTGGTTACAGCATTCAGCCGTGGGATGAGCCATACGGGTCGAAGTTCTCCCGACAACACACTCACAAAAGGAGCCTGTCTCTCTAAGGATTCTGTGTGTCCCAGCTGCACCTTCTGTCTCTTTAGCTTGACTAACTACGGAGACCGTAGATCTTCTACCAGACGGACCAGCTTTCTTTGCAAGAGGGGGCCTTGTGATCATACAGCAAACAAACTGGGCAGTAAACCTGTGTCTGCAGTGTGGAGGCTTTAAAGCTAATTTCCCAAGCTCTGATGTGTGGCTCAAGCAGTTGGGAAGAGGGGAGGGTTTCCTATTATCCCTTCAGTACTTCTTGCTATAAAAACGTCTGGCTGTTTGAAAAAAACAGCCTGTTTTTTTCAACAAGGGAACTATTGGTGGTTATTAGCTATGAGAGCTAAGTAGACTCTCCAAGTGTAGAGGCAATATATTCCTGATTAGCATATGCTTGAGGTCAAGCAGTGGGACAGCTTTTATAGTCTGCTGGGAGATTTCGGAGGCATCTGTCTGGTCACTGTTGGAAACATAATGCAGGGCAAAACGAACCCCTGTCTGATTCAGTAAGGTAGTTGCTGTTCAGTGATACACAGCAATGTTCAGAGTTCTCTTCTAGGTGCACAAACCTTGACCAATAATTCTGGATGTTCATACATGATTGGTGCAGTTAACCTCACTCTGGAGTGGCTGCAGCTTAGTAGCCGAGAAGCTCCTGTGCCTGCAGAAAGTCTCAGGCGTATTTGTTGTCATCTCCAGTTAAAAAGATCCCAGGGGGCAGAAGCAGTGAAATCCTCTTTCCTGAAACTTCATTGTGCCAGGCCAAATAAATAGGCCTCAGCTTGCGAGGACTATAGCCTGGTCCTTGGAGCCATTCATAGGTCAGGATAACTGACCTTGAGAAGGTCAGTTGAGAAGGGACTGTCCTCCTCCTCTCTGTGGAAGCCTTTCCTAGATATTTTTGAGCCAGCGTAAACTGTCGTCGTGAGGTCTGGAAGTTTAGAAAGAGAGCAAACTAGGAATTTGAAAGTCTGCAAAAGCTGTGAGTTGTGGCATATTTGGGATGCATTGAAGACTTTCGGTCTGCTCTAAACCCCCAACAATTTGACATGGGTTCTGCCAGTTGCCAAGATCTGATCATCATAACCAAACTGTTCTTTACACTCCTCAGAACTGCTGGTGAAGTTTGTTCGGGGTCTCTCAGATGTGACAGCGCTGCAGGGTGACACAGTGTTGTTCTGGTGTGAATTGTGCAAAACCAAGGGTGAGGTAACTTGGCTGAAAGATGGGCAGGAGCTGGAACCCAACGGACACCTGGAGATCCGAGCAGAGGGACGAGAGCGTTCCTTGACACTCAGCAATGTGAGGCCTGAAGATGCTGGCGAATATTCATGTGAAAGCAAAGATGACCGTACTTTGGCTATCCTCACAGTCCAAAGTGAGTCCTTTGGAGAAGTTGGAGAGCAGATGCCTTGCATGGAAAAGGTCTAGTTTCAATTTCTAGTATCTTTAGGTACAACGTCCAGTTAATGTAAACCATCCTTTGGCCCCACTGATTAAAGGGGGACTGAAGTTGTTTGAACACATCCAGATGACATCAAATTAAGGAAGAACACAGTCTTAGGAAATTGTTTAAGTCATTTAGCTATGTTTCTTGTTCATAATACCATGCTTATGCTCCTCCATGCAGCAGTATAATTCTATAATCCTCTGCACATTGCTATACGGTAGAGCTGATGTCCATAAATCTGCATAAATCAATGAATGAAATGAAATATAGAGGGAATGAAGGGCAATGAAGCTAAGCCTGAGTACAAAGAGGCAAGCATCTAGGTCCTAAGAGATTAATCCCATGGAGATACTATGTTGGGTGGGTTTTGGGATCTCCTATTGGACTAGTTCCGGGTTTCTATGTAAACTGAGATGGCACCTTTTTCTCAGTCCCTAGGGTGGTGGAGATAATTTCTGAGCTGCACAATTTAACAGTGCTGGAAGGGGATGATGCCACCTTCAAAGCGGTGATATGTCCAGACGATGTGAGTTTGAACTGGCAGATGAATGGACAAGATGTGGTGCCTAGTGAGCGGCTGACCATAACCAAGAACGGGCTATGCCATACCCTCACCATACGACAATGTCGCTTGAGTGACACGGGCATAGTCACTGTCCATGTGGAAGGTCTGTTGAGTTCAGCCAGACTCAGTGTGCAAGGTAAGAGGAAAGGCAACACTAGGTAGGTTGCTTTTTGATAAATGCAGATACTTGGGCAGAATTACTGTGCATTAGTGATAGGCAGAGTTTGAAGGGGGTAATCAGCTAATGCCAGGGCTGTGTCCTCTCTTGTCTCCCCAATTCCGCACTAAGAAAATGTAAATTCTTCACTCAAAATAATGGTCTCTACTTGCTTATTTTGCATAATTTATGCTGCTTCTTTAGTCATGTAGCGAAGATAATAGAATCCCCTTTGGAAATTCTACTTTGACTTCCCTTCATCTTTGAAGATTTGTCTAGGCACAGCATGTCGAAGTTTTAAAACTTTATCTCTATAGCCCTGCAGGTTCTGAATTTGTACTTTTGAAAAATAAACGCTGGGGTTCTCGGGCTTCTGAAATCTGTGTTTGTAAACATGCCAAATTGACCCAGTTCTTGGGAAATGGCTAGAGTGCCTTAAATCCTGGCTCCTCTCTCTGTAAAGAGGGAGGGGTCATGGCCTGGGAATGCATTTGGGTTAGAGATGTATCAGCTAGTAGCCAACCCTGGAGCATTTCTTTCTGCAGAGGCTCAGGTGCTGTTTGTGCAGATGCTGTGTGATTTGGCAGCTGAGGAGGGGCAGGACGTACGGCTGGAAGTGGAGCTGAGCTTGGAGAGTGCTGAGGTGCAGTGGATGAAGCAAGGCATCTTACTGCAGCAGAATACAAGATACTCCATGGAGGTAGAAGGGTCAAAGAGGGCCCTTACCATCCACAACATTGAGCTTGCTGACCGAGGCACCTATCGCTGTGAGAGCCTGCATGATCGCACCCAGGCCAGACTCAGTGTGGAACGTAGGTGCCAACCTCTAGTTTCTATCCTGATCTTATTTTGTCTCACAGCTGTATACTGTAAATCCTCCAGACAGGGTCAGTGTCACTTTTTACCTTGGGTTTTTTTTCCCACTGACATACAGTATCTGCTGAATGTGAGAATTCCTTTAACAATGATTAGCTGAATATTACCAGTTGCTTGGGAGGTCTGCTTGCTTGCCTGGTGAATTTAACCCTTTCTGTAACCCTAAACAGAGCTTCATTCCATGTTCAGTTCCTGTTCCCCTTGCTTCATTTCCATCCAATTTTGTTTCTTCTTTTTTTTTCCTTCCCTTCCCAGTGCAGCTAACCTTTCTTTTCACTCCATCTCCATCTCCATCTCCATCTCCATCTCCATCTCCATCTCCATCTCCATCTCCATCTCCATCTCCATCTCCATCTCCATCTCCATCTCCCCTTCCTTTCCCTTCCCTTCCCTTCCCTTCCCTTCCCTTCCCTTCCCTTCCCTTCCCTTCCCTTCCCTTCCCTTCCCTTCCCTTCCCTTCCCTTCCCTTCCTGGAAGGAAAGATGACAGTGTCTCTATATGTGTACTTGCATATTTCTGGGTGTAAGAGTGATTTATGCATGAGTGGAATAACTTGGTATACGCAGATAATGTACCAATTAATACCTTTTATTATAGTGCATTATTTTACAGGCAATTATTTTTAATTAGTAATTTTTAATTCAGTTACTGGAATTTTTTTTTGTCCTATCCTTGCCTTTTTTTGGAATCTGGGCTTACAGCACAGGACTGTTGCCTTTGTTTATAACTTCTTTTTCTATCCAAAGTTCACTTGAACTGAGTATGATTCCTGGTGACATGTCCTTGTTGCTTTCTTGGCAACAATATGGAAGTGGGCTGCCATTGCCTTCTTCTGGGATTATTATTTTTTTTGTATTGCAGTCTACTCTACAGTCCTGAGGTTTCCTGTTGGTCTCCCATTTAAGTATTAGCCAGGTCCAACCCTGCTTAGCTTTTGTGAGATTCGTCAAGATTACCCTGGTGCTGCCAACTTCCCTTGTGAGGGAGAATCATCTTGAATTCTAGTTCATCTTCACTTCTGATAGATGTGCTGATTCCATTCAGAACCTTCCACCTTACTAGTAATAAATGTACGAGGAAGAAGAAGTGAGTGTGGATCCTGCCCAAGTAGGTCAGAGAAGCATACAATTTTCTTGCTAGTGGGAGCCACATGAGAGGTATCCTACGATTCGGTATCCCCTGGATTAGAATCTTAATACTGTTACACACACGCTCCCAGGTTCAGCTTATGGTCACTCACTCACACACTCACAGCCTGTTGAGGCACATGGATCTTGTCAGCCCCCCTTGCTTTCTACCTGGGTTTTCCAGATAGGTGCGGCTTGAGCAGACAAGACACACAGCCCTGGCCAACAGCTGGGAAATAATTAGGGACACAACCAGATCACTTCCAACCGAACACTGAGGCACAATAGGTTTTTTGTAATACACGGAGACCCAGTGAATTTAAAGTGACAGCAAAACTTTACTGGTTGCAAGATACATTTGCTCTTTCTCACACGCGCGCAGACACATGCACACTCATCCACACTTACCCACATCCTTCTCAACTAGGCTGCCAGGCACTAGCCAGAAGGACGGAAGCCACCAAGTCTGGATCCAAAGACACTCAAGGAGTGGGCAGGCTTCAGGACCCCTTTTATCCCCACAAGTCCTTTCTTTGTTGATTCACAAGACTGGCAGCTACTCTTGCCTTGTTAATTTACAAGTCTGGTAGCTGTTGATGGGATTGAGGTGGAGGTTTCTATGTGCTCCGGCCCTACTTTCTTTGTCTGGTTCAGGTGACATTTTCCCTTTGTTTCCTTCACAACTTGCTTCCTTCTTATCTACCTCCCTGAAGAGATCTTTTAGACAAGATTCCTGGCTTTTGTCCTCTCTGCTTACCTGCCTGCTTCTTCTTTAGGTTATGGCAGCTTCAGCCTAGTCTCACAATACTATATATACACCATATATCCTGGTAACTTGCTTTTATTTGTAAGGAGCAAGTAAACCCCTTTCATGACAAAACTGGATCTATCGCAGACTTTTTTGTCCTCCAGCCCGGAAGGTGACGGTGAAGAAACCGCTATTGGATGTGGAGACGTTGGAAAAGGAGACAGTGACATTTGAGCTTGAGCTATCCCACCCCAACGTATTGGGGGTCTGGACGCGCAATGGCATCCGCGTGAAGCCTAGCTCCACCCGCCGAATGAGCGCCACGGGTTGTGTGCACAGCCTGACGCTGCAAGGGCTCACTCTAGATGACACAGGGACTGTGGCCTTCACTGCTGATACCGTGCGGAGCTGTGCCCGCCTTACGGTCCGAGGTACTGGAGCGGCAGAGGGAGGGCAGCAGAAAGCCAACTTGCTGGTGCTGGAAATAAAAGAGCAGAAGGCCGTTGCTGTCATACTCAGATCGTGACGTCCCCAGGGGCATCTAGCTGGCCACTGCAGGAAACAAGGTGCTAGATGCAAAGCAGCTGATAGCAATGGCAGCTTGGGAAAACTGAGCATGGGAAGTAGGACAGGCAGATAAATGGGTGTCCTTCGAACTGAGTGTGGATAAGGGATGCAAGCGGGTGTGGTTTGGCTAAGCACCATCTCCTGAAGATATTACATCTTTTTAGTCTCCAAGATAGTGCATCTCCAAGCTACTCACACCTGTGTTTATCTCTGTCCCTGCAGAGCCACCAGTTACTATGCTGCGCTTGCCCCAGGACTTGGGAATCCCTGAGACAGGCTCAGCTACCTTTGAGTGTGAGCTGTCCCGGCCCCTGGCTGAGGTGAAGTGGTATAAGGTGAGGGTGCTCCCTCTAGCACTGTCCCCCCTTCCTTGATCTCCTCCATACCTCCAAGAACAGGGACTCCCCTGAAAAACTGACTTATTTAAGGGAACATTCTTGATTAATATGACCAGGTCCATCTCTCCCCTCCATGTTCTCAGTACACCTGAGAGTTGCACTTAGTCCTTTCTCCACCTCTGCCTTGCTCAGCTCTAAAGCAGACTCTGCTCTCTGTGTTCTTAATTCTCATAGGATGGCAAGGAGATCCAGGCAGGCCCCAACTGCCGCATATATTCAGTGGGGCGACGGCGTCTCCTGCAGCTCAGCCATTGCAGCCTTGAAGATGCTGGCGAATATATGTGTGATGCTGGTGACTGCCGTGCTTCTGCCAAACTGAGGGTCTTCGGTATGGATGGCTAGGGCTGGGTGTGGGGGCAGAAGTGGGGGCCGAGGCTTGGGATGGAGGTCCCCATACAAAGCATCCTCACCTATCATGTTCTGGATGAGGGCAAGGCCCCGTTTCCCTTTCCACTTCCCTGATTTTTTACTCCAGTGGTCTGGGGGAGGTTGGTCATCATCCAACGTACAGTGCACTATAGTGAATCAGAATCTTCTTTAGACTTGCAAGGCTTATACAGAAAGCTAGATTTTTTTTTAATTAACTACACCATAAGCCCTTCGTGGCATGGGACTGGGTTACTTGAGGGACCGCCTCTCCCTGATTTCATCTGCCCATCCCACTAGATCCAGCAGAGTGGGTATGTTACGGGTTCCGTTGTCTAGGGAGCTATATTTGGCGGACCCTAGGCAGCAGGCCTTTTGTGCTGTGGCGCCTGCACTGTGGGACCTTTTCCCCCCAGAGGTGAGGTCAGCCTCATCACTCCTGAGCTTTCGAAGGTCCCTCAAGACCTGGTTATGCCAGCAGGCCTGGGGACCCCGGGGGATGGGTGATCTAGTGAGGTGGCTCCATGATTAACATCCCTTCACCTATAATTTTCTTTTCTGTTTTAGTTCTGCTTTTATAGTTTTTAATGTTTTAAAATTATTATTATATACTGGTTTGTAGGTCTCGTCTCGTTTCGTGTCAGAAATGCAGGAAATAAAAAAGGGAAAAATATTAATTAAAATTTAAAAAGTTAAAACATTTAATAAAAATATAAAATTTATATAACTCTAGCCCAATGCCGGGCCACATTGATGGCAGAGGTGTTTCCGGCCAATAAGTCACTCTGTGTGCATGTCGGTCCCAAAGGGCACTGTAAAAGATGGGTAGTTGTTTGAATATTGCCGCATTCGCGGCAAGTATCCTTGCCCTCAGGGAGAAACCCCCATTTTTCCATATTATCTTTAGTTCTGGCCAAACCAGTGCACAATCTGTTTAAACCTCCAAACTGTCCACTCCTCCTCCGAACCTCCGGGCAGCTCCTCAAGCGGTTCTATACAATTATGAAGATGTTTTGCTTGAGATTTCCATCTTTTTAATCGTTCTGTTTGAGGTGTAATAGCAATCCCCTCAGTGCAGTCTAAGAAGCTCCTTCTTGACTTCAATCTTTTTGTAGGAGGTACTCGGTCAAATAATGGGTGTGCCGGATCGTGTAACACCTTTCCACATTCCACGCCTTGTGCCACACTCCTTCTAATGCCTGGCGTGGCTATTCCCGCCAAGATATATAATTTATCAAGTGGAGTGGGGTGTAAACATCCGGTAACGATGCAGCATGTGTCACTAAGCACCCTATCCACCTGCATAGAGTGCGCAGAGTGGCCCCAAATGGGGCAGGCATACTCTCCCGCCGAGTAGCACAATACAAGGGTGGCCGTGTGTAGAGTAGTAGGATGAGCACCCCAAGTAGTACCAGCCAACTTTCTGAGGAGATTATTTTTTGTTTGTAGGTAATGATTGTTTATATATTTACTATTTTATTGAATTGTTGTACACTGCCCAGAGTCACGTTTGTGAGATGGGCGGCCATATAAATTTGATAAATAAATAAATAAATAAATAAATAATAAATAAAAAGAGCCAGTTTGGTCTAGTGGTTAAGGCAACGGGCTAGAAACCGGGAGACTGAGAGTTCTAGTCCCGCCTTAGGCATGAAAGCCGGCTGGGTGACCTTGGGCCAGTCCCCCTCTCTCAGCCCAACTCACCTCACAGGGTTGTTGTTGTGGGGAAAATAGGAGGAGGAAGGAGTATTAGGTATGTTTGCCGCCTTGAGTTATTTATAAAAATAATAAAGGCAGGATAAAAATTAAAAATAAATAAATAAATAAATAAATAAGTAAGTAAGTAAGTAAGTAAGAGCATTTCAGAGGCAATCTTAAAAATGAACATTTGGTAGTCTTTAGTCAAGTGTTTTTCTTTTTTAAGTATAGGATACCTGTCTTAGGATAGGAGACTGAGACTAAAGCTAATTGATACAAAAACTTTTCCAGGTTTCTGAAGAAAGCAGGTTGTGGGGAAAGGCTTAAGGTGGAAAAAAGTAGAGCTTATAGGCCGTTCCAATAAGAAAAAATTCTGGCTGGTGTACAATTTCCTTTCTGTAAGTCAGGATGAAAACAATACAAAAGACAATATACCGTCATATGACATAATCAATATGCAGAAACTATTCAGCTTCTCAGTCTAAACTGACGGAAGGCTCAACCTTGAATTTTTAATTCCAGGGCTTGCCTTGTGAGTCAGGAAGCCTTAACACAATTCCACATCTGAAATGAGGACTACCATTTAGTTGGTGTACTTTCTTGAATCACTCCAGCTGATTCTTGAAACCCCACACCTCTAAGTTTTTGAAATTAAATGCCACAGTTCTTGCTAGGCAAGGTAACAGCTAGAGATCAACCCTTACATACTTTGCAGGACTCTGTGAATTACACTTCTGTGATGGGAAAGGGGAAGAAGGACTAGCAAACTCTGAACTTTTCAACCTGTTTCACCAATTAACAATTCCAAGCATAGTATAAAAGGAATTACAGTTGTACTGATTTAAAACCAATTATGTTTGTAGTGCACATTTTGCCTACCATATTTAGGCTGCAAAAATTGGAACAAGTACCTGGTAGCAAATGCTTTCATCTAGTAGTTGTCTAATTTTTGCACCCCAGATATGGTAGCCCTAATGTAGATGTTCCTTAGGGTTCTCTGAAGACTTGATGGGGGTCTGTGAGAGACTAAGGGGGGGAAAGTTCATTGAACAGAGCTAATTTTCTGTCACCAGAGCTTTGTCTCTTGATCAGGGCTTCTGGGATTTTTTTTTAACTAGTAGGTTCCACAGTAAGAAAAAGTTTGAAAACACCTGCCCTAGAACACTCACAACTGACTGGACTAGGGCTACCAGATCTGGAGGGAAGTTAGTAGAAAATGATACTGATGGGTAATACTTTAAGAACATTCTCCAACATTCTCCAAATATTTTGAGTCTACAACTTCCAGGATTCCAAGTCACAGAGTTCAATAACGTTGCCTGGGAATTATGGGAGTTGCAGTCCCAGTACCTCAGAAATTAGGAAAGATTGTTTTAATCTAATCACTCCTTTGGACTCCTATATCTGATAGAGATGGGAACCCAATGAATGCTCAAGTGGGTTTTTAAAAGAGTTACGTAATCCATGGTTACTAACCCAGTCACTAGATAGCATCTCCATGTATATGCCTGAAATGGAGAACTTCATGGCAAATAAAGAGGAATGCTGCTTCCTGGAAACATCTGCCTGGCCCTTCTTGGAAACAGGCTATGAAATAATGATTACATAGAGTGTTTCCACTCAGAGACAGCAATCTAACTGAATACCTGTTGCTGGACAGCAATGTTGCTAGGGAGCTGTTTTCTCCTGTCCTGCTTGGGGCTTCCTAAAAGTAGCTTGTTGGCCATTAGGAAAAGCAGAATGGAGCAGTAGATGAATGATTCTCTTGATCCAGCGGGCATTATAGAAGGAGAGCTATGTTAGTCTATAGTAGCCCAAAATCAGGAGAAGTCTGACAGCACTTTTTCCCACAAACAAATTTTAATAGCTTTAAATGTTTCTGATGTTCATAGATTTTGTGAACTGCAGCTCACTTCATCAGATGCATGGGCTGGTTGTTAAACTGATGGAGGATTAAAACATTCTTGTAGGATTTTGATGAAACAAGAATGAAGAAAGAATGGGTATGCAGATGCAGGTTACATGAGAGACAGATTACAAGTACCTCATCAATTAGCAATTGTAACGTATTAAAAACCCATTGTTTTTGATAAGGCCTTCTGAGATAGCCTGAAACCTTTTGATGAATGTGAGTTTTGCAGTCTCTCACTCAATAATGCTGGCAATGGTGTAGTGTAGTTTCTTTGTCTTAAAACAGCCACTTTGAACTCTATATTCTGGTGTCCTGGGAGGGTAAAATGCTCTTGTATTACTTTGTCTTTGATCTAGCAGGGTTCTTGATATGTTCTTGTGACTAGATTACAGTTGGTAGCTCTTACAATCTTAGAGAATGTGTTTACTGTTTCTCATCAAATCATGACTTGTGATAGATTTTGCATGGATGACATCTGTTTGTTCTAGTAACAACTGGAGGAGTACCATGATCAAGGGTAGAGTTTTAATTTAGTCCTTTCAGGGGATCCACATGAGTGCAAATATCACTTTTGTAAAAACTCTTCGATCCTCACTGCATGGGCTTTCTCCCCCCATAGAACGCCAGGTCCAGATTGTGCGAGGGCTGGAGGATGTCCGGGTACGGGAGAATGAGAATGCTGTTTTCATGTGTGAGGTGTCCCTGGTGGAGGTGAAAGGTGAATGGTTTCATAATGGAGAGAGAGTCAAAGTCACCAGCACCGTGAAAATACGGCAGGAAGGTAAGTGTACCCTTTCATTCTTGCAATGGCAGTGGATACGACATTTCCTGATTAGATTACAAAGTAGATAAGAAAAACAGTTACACCTGGACAGTAGATGACAAGACAAATGAGGCGACAATCCGATCTGAGATCCTAGCTTGCACAGAATAACATGAACATTGCTGGAGTTAACCTGGGCTTGGATTGCACTTGTGGCATTCTGGCCCAAACTGACCAATACTGTTCTTATCATTAGCAGGAAATGCTGCGTGTGGCATGGGTGCAACTAAGGCTGGTAACACCTTCTCTATTGTACTAAAATGTATATGTAAAAACTGTAATAAAGTCAAGATGTGCAGTGAAGGTTATGTGAGGTCCATGTAGTGATGATCATGGATATGGAAGTTTGCAACCTGGAATACAAGAGAGATAAATTATAAAGAACATGAATTGATGAAAGAATGTGAAAAAATGTAGGAACTGGCCTTGGGGAGGGGGAAGAGAACAATGAACCATTAAGGAGATAAAAAGGCAACTCACTTTTGGGAAAGAGGAAAGTGTGAGAAAGAAATTCAAAATAACCCCACCATGATTTTGTTTAGTATAAGATGGGGCAGAGAGAACCTCTGACAGGCTTTCAAGATTCTGTTATTCTACCCTACAACAAACAATGTAGAGCATACCTGAAATCCCTGTTGCTTCTGTTTCTTGTCCATGCCAGGAAGGAAGGAAGGAAGGAAGGAAGGAAGGAAGGAAGGAAGGAAGGAAGGAAGGAAGGAAGGAAGGAAGGAAGGAAGGAAGGAAGGAAGGAAGGAAGGAAGGAAGGGTGTAATAGATTAGGCTTTGCGCCAGGCATGAAATGTGCAGACCAGATTTTTGCTTTCCAGTAGGTCACTGAGAAATGAACAAAACTGTGAAAGAAAATCTATTGTATAATTGTTGATTTAGAGAAAGTGAATAGGCTAGAATTATGGAATGTTATCCACAAATAAGGAGCTTAAAGTTGGTTGCTTATTGCAATAGAGCAATGTGTCATGGCAATAGCACATGCTTCAGAATGAATGGAATGCTAAGTGAATGGTTCAGCAGTACCCAAAGACTAAGGCAAGAATGTGTGATATCCCTTCAATTGTTTCATGGATGTCTGGTGACATTAGAGGTGTGTTGGTGGAGGACTTGAATTGTGAGATAATGCTGGCTTATAGGGTTAAGGCGCAGAGTAAACAGACAGAGTGCAGCTTTTATGGCTAAAATGTTTACTTGTAATAAAGGCAATAAATGTATATACAGTTACATTATTGCAAAAAGGAAAAACAAACTTACAAGCAGAGTTTTGTGTATTGTTTCCATTGACAGACATGAAGGGGCTCATGCCATGGCCTACACACACAGCCACGCATAGCTACGCGCTTCCCAGTCTTCAGAAGTAGAACACACACACGAACATGGCTAAAAGACCGGACAGAAGTCAAGAAGCATAGACCCATAGTTCACAGCTGAGATATACACTTGTTTCAGCTTTCTGATTGTGGAACCTTAGGATCAGAGGGTCACAAAGCTTTTTCAGATTTACAAAGCCTAAAGCATTCAGGATTGCACATAGTATAAACCGCCATGAGGTGGCAGTGTCGCACCTAACCAAGCATACTGTCTTCCCCCAGGAGTTCCCATGGGATAGTTTTTTAGACTGAGACATAACATCACCTGCAACCACCTGCATCTTATCAGTGAAGTTGTTTTGGGAAACAGAAAGTAAAGAAAACAATTTGCAATTCACAGGAAAACCCTGACACCCCTCCCAAATTGCTTTCGGCACACTGTAGCAATATTGGAAACTGTCATTTTTCAGGAACACAGAGACACAATATATTTTATTACGTCTGCCACATTTTGTTCTGAGGCACTATATTCTAATTGTATGAAACCTTCTTGTACAGCATGTCTAACATTCTTATACTTTACATCAACATATTTTGTGCGACCTCTCACATTTTCTGACAGAGCAAGACCAATACATGCTTGTGAATCTTCATATACAGTGTAAGGCAAGTTTATGTTTACAGTTAGATCATGAAATAGTTGATTACACCAGCGTAGTTCATTTACTGCCTCACTGAGGGCGGCATATTCTGCTTCCGCGGTGGAAATTGCCACTGATGTTTGCTTTCTGGAGCGCCAGGCAACAGAAGACCCAGCAAACTGACACAGAAAACCACTCACAGATTTTCTATCCCTCTCCTCTGCAAAGGAACTATCAACAGAGATCACAGGCATTTCAGGCTTAGTAGCTGACACCTTAAGGCAGAGATTTGCTGTGCCTTTGAGATAACGTAGGATTCTTTTCAATCCTTGCCAGTCTCGCATAGACGGTTTGGCTACCTTACGACTTAGCACTCCAACTGGGTAAGCTAAGTCAGGACGTGTCCACTGTGTTAAGTGAAGTAAACTACCTACAGCAGAGTGATATAAATCAGGGTGGGGGCAAGGTTCCTCACACGTGTCACTCTGTAGGAAATCAAGAACCATTGGGGTTTTGGTAGGTTTTGCATTTGACATGTCAAGCTGAACCAACAACTGATCAATTTTTCTCTTCTGACTCAGATAAAACTCACCACTCTGAGATCTAGAAACTTCAACACCAAGATAGTATTTAAGTTTGCCCAAATCCTTCAGCTGAAAATACTGCCTCAGCTGATTGGCAAATTCTTGTACAAGGTGTACAGATCCAGTTGCTAAGCAAAAATCATCCACATAAGTAAGAGGTACTGTATAGTTACTTCCAGAACCTCTTATGTACACACAGGGATCAGCAAGTGACTTTTTAAATCCCAGTTCTGTTAAAGCTGCATCCAAGCATTGATGCCAACAACAACCGGCCTGCTTTAACCCATAAAGCGCCTTGCGTAGTCTGTAGACTTTCTGGGAATTGTCACAAGTATAGCCAGGAGCCTGCTTCATCTACACTGTTTCAGGGAGATCTGCATTCAAATATGCTGTGTCAACATCAAAATGATGGACAACCATTTCACGCTGTGCAGCCAGAGAAAGTACCATACGTAGAGACTCTGGCCTAGCTGTGGGTGCATAAGTGAGATCATAGTTTAAAAACTTTTCTTGTGAAAATTCCTGAGCAACAAGTCTGGCTTTGTACTGCACAGTATTATCAGGAAGAAGCTTCTTTCTGAATACCCATCTGGAACCTACAGCTTTCTGGGATGGGGGCAGGTCAGTGACTTCAAACACTTTTTGACTCACCAAAGCCTCAAACTCATTATCCATAGCTGTGTTCCATTTCTCCTGCTCCTCAACAGGCAGGAGTAACACCTCTTGAAAAGACTGAGGTTCACAATTAATTTGACACACTCTCACCTGCTGAATCACAAATCTGTCAGGCTTCACACCCTTTGTGGAACGAGAGGACCTATGAGGAATGACCACTGCGCTTTCCTCATCACTGTCTTCTACCTTTTCACTACCTGACTCCCCCTCCAGGTCCTGAACCTGCTCAGGTGAAATTTTCTCTTCCTTCACCTGAGGGGACCTTTTCACCACACTAGGAGACTGGGGAACAGAAGGTACCTGGACTGGTTTTTGTCCATTTACTGGAACATGGATAGTAGGTTTTACACTAGATTGCAACAACACTTCTGAACTAGCATTTAACCTTTCCCAACCAGCAGGATGCTCAAAATTAGCACTTCTGGAGATTACCACTTGACCATAGCCTGCTGAAAAACTGTAACCCTTAGATCTTGATGAATAACCAACAAATCTTAAGCGCTGTGCTTTTGGTTGGTTCTTCCTTCGCTGAGACTTGGGGATGTGAACATATGCAAATGTTCCAAAGACACGCAGGTACTTCAGCAAAGGGCGCTTGCCAAACAAAAGGAAGTAAGGAACTTCATTTACAGATGAATTCCACAACCTGTTGGTTAGATATACTGCAGTCATGGTAGCCTCACCCCAGAAATGGGATGGCACCTGGGCATCTAACATCAGGCTATTTTTAATGGTAGTAACAACACCAATCTTCCTTTCTGCTATTCCATTCTCAGCTGGAACACTGACATTGGCAAGTCTATGGGAGATTCCTTTCCTACGAAGCCAATTCTGGAATGCATGGCTTAGGAACTCTCCACCACGATCAGACTGAAACTGACCCACTTGATAACCATAGTTTCTTTCTACCATTGCTACAAACTCTTTAAAGCGAGCAAAGGTTTCCGCTTTAGACTTGAGTAAATAACAAAACGTAAAGCGAGTATGGTCATCTACCAGAAGAAACATGAAACGTGCCCCTCCTTCACTTGGAGCATAGGGGCCAGCTAGGTCTCCATGAACCAACTGAAATGGTCTAGTTGACACTGTCACTTTTCCTAGCAACAGGTGCAGCCTTGATCTTAGATTGTTTACACACAGTACAATCAAGAAAGTCTTCACATTTTCCGGACCTTAGCTCAGGATACACCTTGGCCATCTGGGACAAACTTCCCCACCCGGGATGTCCCAGTACTCTGTGAAAATAATGAATGCATTTATGATGTGGGGGAATGTTGGAAACACAATTTCCAGCCACAATCTCCTGCTTAGGAAGCATTTCATACAACTGATTCACTAATTTCCCCCTAGCACATTCAATTCCATCTTTTTCAATAGAACATCCAGCACCCTTGAACACAACAGTATACCCAGACTTGACCAGGGCTGGAATGCTGAGGAGGGAAAAATCAAGTGTAGGAACACACAACACATTTTGCACACTTATCCCCAAACAAGGAATATATACTTCACCCTGAAAAGACACATCAGCCATGGATCCATCAGCTAGAGCAACCTGTTGGATTTTAGGCTTGCATTTTGTTAACAATAACTGTTCATTGTTCACAATGATTTGGCTGCAAGCCGAGTCCAATAGCCAAGTCTCTGGAGATCGCTTACTCACAGCAGTTAGCAGAGCAGAAACTTGGGTACGTTGTCTAGGTGGCTTCCCCTTCTTTCGAGTAAACCTCTTTCCACTGGCACTACCCGCTGGGCGAGGTGGCTGGGGACAGTCTTTCAGGAAATGCTGAGAAGAATTACACCGATAACATCTTCTTACAGCACATGCAGACTCTGTTCCAGCAGGAAAATGCTGTTTAGAAGTCTCAGGAACAGCAACAGATGGCTTACCCTGCATCTTCTCTAGGTCACAAGCCTGCTGTATCTCCTGGAGCCAGTTTGTAAGATAATCCACAGTAAGGTCCTGGGGTCGTTACGTCTGAGTTGCCTCGATGAGCATATCAAAGCTGCTGTCCAAACTTAACAATATGATGCATGCTCTCTGAGTATCTGGCACCACAACGTCTCTCTCCGCAAGTTCAAGAAACAAAGTCTTGAGTTTATGAAGGTGGGTCATCACATTCCCACCCGGCTGCAGCTTTAAATTGTAAAGCTGACGTATTGTAAAGCTGTCCAACAATGGCAGCAGAGGTTTGTCTTGAATAAATGGCTTTAAGGGCTTCCCAGCACCCATGTGCAGTGTCTAGGTTGCTGACATGCAGTAACTGAGATGATTCCAGTCCCAGAATCAAATTGCCATAAGCACGGTCCAGACGCAATTGCACTTCCTCAGAAATGGGACCAGCTGGAGGTGGGTTTTCCACATATCGCCACAAGCCTTCTTTTAAAAAGAATGATTTAATCTTCACACACCAGGTCCGATAGTTTGTGCCATCTA
This sequence comes from Charina bottae, assembly GCA_023362775.1. Classification (NCBI taxonomy): domain Eukaryota; kingdom Metazoa; phylum Chordata; class Lepidosauria; order Squamata; family Charinaidae; genus Charina; species Charina bottae. Next base: position 203,747,331 of record JALMGJ010000001.1, read on the forward strand.
AGCGCTCAAAAGGCAGACTAGTCAGTCCTGCAGCAGCCATGCTGACCACTGAAAGAAAAACACGTTTACTCTAAATGCAGCCTCTAAAAACAAACTCCCTTCTACAGCCAGGTAAACGCAGCAAAAAGCGTAACTGGGCAACCATAACCTGTGGGATAATGCTGGCTTATAGGGTTAAGGCACAGAGTAAACCGACAGAGTGCAGCTTTTATGGCTAAAATGTTTACTTGCAATAAATGTATATACAGTTACATTATTGCAAAAAGGAAAAACAAACTTACAAGCAGAGTTTCATGTATTGTTTCCATTGACAGACATGAAGGGGCTCATGCCATGGCCTACACACACAGCCACACATAGCTATGCACTTCCCAGTCTTCAGAAGTAGAACACACACACGAACATGGCTAAAAGACCGGACAGAAGTCAAGAAGCATAGACCCATAGTTCACAGCTATGCATGGTCTTGTGTATGCAGAAAATGCCATGCTGTTGGCTGAGAATCTGAATGATATGCAGTGAATGTTAGGTAGACAGTATATTGCAAGAAGAAGCATGTTTTTGAAAATTAATATATCAAAGACCACAGTGATTATGTTTGATAGAGAAAATGGAGTGAACATCTGCAAATTGTACATAAATAGCTGAGAGAGAGAGAGAGAGAGAGAGAGTGCAAATTGATGAATTGCATATCCTGGTAACATGTTTACTAAAGGTGGAAAAATGGATGGAGCCATTTTAAGACATGCAAATCCTGGTAGAAAGGTAATGAGTAGTGTGTGGTCCATTGCAAGGAATGAATGTTTGTTGAAAGAAAGTGGCTGTGTATAAGAGTGTGCTTCTGCCCACTCTTCATCCTGCTCCCCTCATATGTCTATAGGGGGGAAAAACCCTGGCTGATAAGACTACTCTGCCCAAGCCAGGTGTGCAATCTCTCTTGCAGCCCAAACCAAAGTGGACACAGAGGGAAGGCCCCAAGCAGAGGACAGGAGATTAATATTCCTATGTAAATAAAATAATAAATAAAATATATAATAAATAAAATAAAATAAATAAATATTGGTCTTCCAGAAGATTGATACACCTATGGTTTTTTTTAAAAAAAAAATACAACCTTTAATTTACCAGGCAAGATGGAGCTTATAGGCAGATCAACAGGTCTTCTTCCCACTTCGCACTTTACCTGGCACCCCATTCTGTCAGCTAGGGGGACTTTTGGAACCATCTCTTCCAACAGGTTTTGACCCATTCAAGGCATTTCTCCTAGATGAAACTGCTGGTGGTGGCTCATTTCTGGGAAGTGAGGGAGATTGAAGCCAGTCAGTGTTGCTTCTCTGGGATGGCCTCCTACTGGAGGTGTGATTAGCTCCATCAATGTAGCCTTCCTGAAGCTAGTTAAAACCAAGCTATTCTGGAGGGCGTTGGGGTCAATTGTGACACAATGAGGGTTGTGTGTTTTGACTTTAATTTTAATTTAATGTAACTTTAAATTATACAGTATATACCATGGATGTTTTATTGTTGTTTGATAACAGCTATGAACTGCTAAGAACTGTGAGATGTGGCCTATACTTAAATAGAATAAATAAACAAATACATATTTGACACAATTTCCTGGAAGAATGGCATTTGCTTGGTGTGGCAGAGACCCTTGTAGACTGAAAGGTGGAGAGTTGACTGGTGAATAACAAAAAAAAGTGCCGTTCTTCCAGGAAATAAATATTTCCTTGCCAGAAACAACAGCTAAATGGCTGTGTGTCAGGTGTCTGGTCTGTTTCACAGCCCCAGTCAAAATTTATTTATTTGTTTGTTTATTTATTTATTTATTTATTATTATTTAAATTTGTATCACCGCCCATCTCCTCTACACCAGGGAATTCTGGGCGGTTCCCTGGTGTATGGCCCAGGGAAAATGGCCATGGAAGGCACTACCCAACAGTGACCAAATTGGGAGGAGGCATGTCTGCATGTCTCCAGCAAAGGAGACTGTTACCTTGTCGTGGTGCTGGAGCTTGAGCACCTCAATGAGCACCATGAGCTAAACCGTGAAGGGACACCCAAGACGGGAAGGTTATGGAAGAGAGGTCAGACTAAATACGATCCCTGGGGAAGGTAACGGCAACCCACCCCAGTATTCTTGCCGTGAAAACTAAATGGATCAGTACAACCAGAGATATGTCGGAAGATGGGACTCCCAGGTCGGAAGATGGTCAAAATGCTACTGGGGAGGAACAGAGGATAAGTTCAACTAGCCCCAGATGTGATGACGCAGCTAGCTCAAAGCCGAAAGGACGGCTAGCAGCCGACGGTGCTGGTGGTGAACGACGAATCCGATGTTCTAAAGATCAACACACCAATGGAACCCGGAATGTAAGATCTATGAGCCAGGGCAAATTGGATGTGGTTATTAGTGAGATGGCAAGATTAAATATAGACATTTTTGGTGTCAGTGAACTGAAATGGACTAGAATGGGCCACTTCACATCAGATGACCACCAGATCTACTACTGTGGACAAGAGGACCACAGAAGAAATGGAGTAGCCTTCATAATTAATAATAAAGTGGCTAAAGTAGTGCTTGGATACAATCCAAAAAACGATAGAATGATCTCAATTCGAATTTAGGGTAAGCCATTTAACATCACAGTGATCCAAATATACACCCCAACCACAGATGCTGAAGAAGCAGAAGTAGATCAGTTCTATGAGGATCTGCAGCACCTACTGGATAATATGCCAAAAAGAGATGTTATTTTCATTACAGGAGACTGGAATGCTAAGGTGAATAGTCAAACGACACCTGGAATTACAGGCAAGCATGGTCTAGGAGAACAAAATGAAGCGGGACATAGGCTGATAGAATTTTGCCAAGACAATTCACTATGCATAACAAACACGCTCTTCCAGCAACCTAAAAGATGACTTTATACAAGGACTTCACCAGATGGTCGACACCGAAATCAGATTGACTACATCCTTTGTAGCCAAAGGTGGCAGACATCTATACAGTCGGTAAAAACAAGACCTGGAGCTGACTGTAGTTCAGATCACGAACTTCTTATTGCACAATTTAGAATCAGACTAAAGAGAATAGGGAAGACCCACAGATCAGTTAGATATGAGCTCACTAACATTCCTAATGAATATGCAGTGGAAGTGAAGAATAGATTTAAGGGACTAGATTTAGTAGATCATCATCATTGGCGATCACTCGTAGCCGAGTAAGATTGTCTTCCAAAGGTAAAATTTTAACGGTGGATCCGTAAGTGGCTATAAAGGCCAATTCTGGATCCGCACAACCTCCCACAATGAGGGCATAGGTTTCCGGGTGGGAGACGGTCATGATGAGGGTTTGCCTGACGTGCCTTCCTTTTAGCTCTTTTCTCCTTTTCGCCCTGTACTCGTGCTTCTTCAAAGTCCATAGCGCCATTAATAAAGGATGACCTCCAATTGAAACGCTCATGAGTTAGGGCTTCCCAGTTCTCAATGCTGATATTACATTTTTTTAAATTAGCTTTGAGAGTACCTTTGAATCTCTTTTGCTGTCCACCAATATTCCGTTTTCCATTCTTAAGTTGGGAGTAAAGTAGCTGCTTTGGAAGACGATGGTCAGGCATTCAAACAACATGACCGGTCCAGCGAAGTTGATGTTGGATGATCATTGTTTCAATGCTGGTGGTTTTCGCTTCTTCTAATACGCTAACATTAGTCCGCCTATCTTCCCAAGTAGATAGGGTCCTGGAAGAACTATGGACAGAAGTTCGCAACATTGTTCAGGAGGCAGCAACAAAAAACGTCCCAAAGAAAAAGAAAACCAAGAAGGCAAGATGGCTGTCTGCTGAGACACTGGAAGTAGCCCAAGAAAGAAGGAAAGCAAAAGGCAACAGTGATAGGGGGAGATATGCCCAATTAAATGCAAAATTCCAGAGGTTAGCCAGAAGAGATAAGGTATTATTTTTAAACAAGCAATGTGCAGAAATGGGAGAAGATAATAGAATAGGAAGGACAAGAGACCTCTTCCAAAAAATTAGAAACATTGGAGGTAAATTCCAGGCAAAAATGGGTATGATCAAAAACAAAGAGGGCAAGGACCTAACAGAAGCAGAAGAGATCAAGAAAAGGTGGCAAGAATATATGGAAGAACTGTACAGGAAGGATAATAATATCGGGGATAGCTTTGACGGTGTGGTCAGTGAGTTAGAGCCAGACATCCTGAAGAATGAGGTTGAATGGGCCTTAAAAAGCATTGGTAATAACAAGGCAGCGGGAGATGACGGTAACCCAGCTGAACTGTTTAAAATCTTGCAAGATGATGCTGTCAAGGTGATGCATACCATATGCCAGCAAATTTGGGAAACATAATGGCCATCAGATTGGAAAAAATCAACTTATATCACCATACCAAAAAAGGGAAACACTAAAGTATGTTCAAACTATCGAACAGTGGCACTTATTTCACATGCCAGTAAGGTAATGCTCAAGATCTTGCAAGGTAGACTCCAGCAATTCATGGAGCGAGAATTGCCAGAAGTACAAGCTGGGTTTAGAAAAGGCAGAGGAACTAGAGACCAAATTGCCAATATCCACTGGATAATGGAGAAAGCCAGGGAGTTTCAGAAAAACATCTATTTTTGTTTTATTGACTATTCTAAAGCCTTTGACTGTGTGGATCATAACAAATTGTGGCAAGTTCTTGGTGGTATGGGGATACCAAGTCATCTTGTCTGCCTCCTGAGGAATCTGTATAATGACCAAGTAGCAACAGTAAGGGCGTGGTGGCTCAGTGGGTAAGATGCCAGGCTTGTCGATCGGAAGATCGCAAGTTCGGAGGTTCGAATCCCTAGCCCTGCGTGAGGAGTGAGCTGCCGCACTAGTTCCAGCTCTTGCCAACCTAGCAATTTGAAAGCAGGCAAATGCAAGTAGATTAATAGGTACCACTTCGGTGGGTAGGTAACAGCGTTCCGCGTGTGTCATGCGGCCACATGACCGTGGAAGCGTCTTCGGACAATGCTGGTTCTTCGACTAACGAACGGAGATGAGCACCGGCCCCTAGAGTAGGACACGACTGCACAAATGTGCGGGGGGAACCTTTACCTACCTAGCAACAGTAAGAACAGATCACGGAACAACGGACTGGTTTAAGATTGGGAAAGGAGTACGGCAGGGCTGTATACTCTCACCCTACCTATTCAACCTGTACACAGAACACATCATGCGACATGCTGGACTTGATGAATCCAAGGCTGGAGTTAAAATCGCTGGAAGAAACATTAACAATCTCAGATATGCAGATGACACCACTTTGATGGCTGAAAGCAAGGAGGAGCTGAGGAGCCTTATGATGAAAGTGAAAGAAGAAAGTGCAAAAGCTGGGTTGCAGTTAAACCTCAAAAAACCAAGATTATGGCAACCAGCTTGATTGATAACTGGCAAATAGAGGGAGAAAACGTGGAGGCAGTGACAGACTTTGTATTTCTAGGTGCAAAGATTACTGCAGACGCTGACTGCAGCCAGGAAATCCGAAGAAGTTTACTTCTTGGGAGGAGAGCAATGACAAATCTTGATAAAATAGTTAAGAGCAGAGACATCACACTGACAACAAAGGTCCACATAGTTAAAGCAATGGTATTCCTCGTAGTAACCTACGGCTGCGAGAGCTGGACTATAAGGAAAGCTGAGCGAAGGAAGATAGATGCTTTTGAACTGTGGTGTTGGAGGAAAATTCTGAGAGTGCCTTGGACTGCAAGAAGATCAAACCAGTCCATACTCCAGGAAATAAAGCCAGACTGCTCACTTGAGGGAATGATATTAAAGGCAAAACTGAAGTACTTTGGCCACATAATGAGAAGACAGGATACCCTGGAGAAGATCCTGATGCTAGGGAAAGTGGAAGGCAAAAGGAAGAGGGGCCAACCAAGGGCAAGATGGATGGATGATATTCTGGAGGTGACGGACTCGACCGTGGGGGAGCTGGGGATGGCGACGGCTGACAGGAAGCTCTGGCGTGGGCTGGTCCATGAAGTCACGAAGAGTTGGAAGCGACTGAATGAATAAACAACAAATGTCTGCAGAAGACTTAAGTGGCCAATAATTGGTGGACAGATCCTGCCCCAACCATATCATTATTAGACTCATCACAGATTGGACAGCAAGATTTGTATGGGGGAAAGAGAGAAAATACCCCTTCGACAATGAATCAACTAAAGTGGAACTCTGGATGCTTCCAGCAGGCTGTGGTTGACACAGAGGCAATGTCATGAGGACATGTCCCTTACAAATGGTTAGCAAGGTATATTCATGCCATGATATGTGGCAGATGACAATTTGACTAAAAACAAATTAGGGAAAATGTCAGCTGAACAAATAGCACATCCTCCTTCTATTTCAGATTGTAACAATGGTAGAAAATATTCTTTAAAATCTGAACAATCAAGTGCTATAAGTACCCCTCTCAGATTTTTTAAAAATCTTATTTATTTATTTATTTATTTTATTTTATTAAATTTATATTACTTATAATTTATATACTTATAATTATAGGTAATTATAAGTAAATTATAATTACTTATAATTACAAAGACAGACTTCCAAGTATATGGGGCAATACCTGGAGTGAGAGAGCAAACTGGGGGACAGTGAAGATCCTGAGAAAATATTTGAGTGGTTTTTCTTATGCTCTCATCGTTTGGATGGTAGTCTGGCTGCTTAAGGGATGAAGAAAAAAAAAGATATATCAAAAAGCCAACTTGAAATTAGTCTCACTACATTAAATACAAAGTTATCATTTTTGATTCTCAGGGTAAGCTCTGAAAAATTAACTCTGCACATTTCAGTGAAGTCAACCAAAATGCAGAAAAACAAGTTTTGGAGGGGCCCATGACATAGCCATGTTTGCACACCATTCAAAGCACAACAGTATAACACAATAAACCAGGATATGAATGAACAACTTGCTGCTGCACATAATTTTGCTTGTTCCCACTTGGTTCCTACCTTTGCAAGGCAGGCGATCAGAGTGACTGTATCAACGTGCAGCTCATCCACATAACGTCAAGCCACATATGAATGGAGCACAGACTTTCCTGCCTCCAGTTTTAGTTCTATTTAATTACTGGAGGGGGACTAAAGTAAAGGATGTGTGGAAGACATGGTTAAATGACAAGATGTGGTTAAGATAAGTCAGGATGCATAGGACAACCTGATTTTATGTGGTGGTTTCTTATAAAGCATAGTTTCTCCCTGAGGATGGGTTCACATCTCATTCTAAACCAAAAACAAACTGCATTGTGATTGTTATATGCAAAGCAGGCTTCTGATTAAAGAACCCACTGCAATTGCTCTGAAAACATCATGTTGGCCCCCTCTTAGTTTGTGACCCTTTCTGTGATGGTATGTGGGAATGACAGGAGGAAGAGCTGCAGACTAGACAATGGTCAGATAAGAGGCAGCTGAGCCTACAGAAGCAATGGGGATGTGGCAAACGTCTCAGAAGGGACCCTCCCTAGTTTCTTGGACTGTAAAGTAAATGCTGCAGAAGAAAGTCCTATTTCAAGTTCACAAGAGAGTTGTTGGAGGTTCCAGCAAATCAGCATGCCTCATTAGCATATGGGTGATTGCTCTAGGAGGCAAACTCTCTATGTGCTTCTTCCTGAGGAAGCTGTTTGTTGCCCCTCCCATTTCCTCTCTTTCTCTTGCTTTCTTCCACCGGAGAAGAAGGACCATGCGGTTGCTGGTCCTTCCATGGAGAGGCCATGTGCTAGGCCTCAACTCCAGAATTTTCCCCTTTTCTCCATGCAGCCCTGGCAGCAACATAGGGCCAGGGGTCCACAAAGTTTAGGAACAAGAAAAGAAGAACAAGAAGTCATCTTTCCTGAACGAAAATGTAACTGGACCAAATAAACAATAAGAACTGTTTTTGTAACCTACATAGTCTACGCGTGTAATTCTTTATGCTCGGGTGGGCTATGTGCTTAAGTTCAATAACCTATATTTCTCTAGCGTGCTCATTAATGCTATTAAGATAAAAACTCCTTTCTGTGTGCGTATTTCTTTGCTGTTATACACTCTGCTCCATTCAGTGGTACTAGCTGCCCACTAATGGTCTTCAAGGATGATATTCTAGCACTGAAGGAAGGGGACAGGGAAGGAGCGGATTGGGAAGTGGTCGCACACTGGCAGAGCCCCTCTACTTTCAAAAGCATTTTATCTCCTGTTGAGCCTATCAATAATTATAGTGGTTCCCCCCTGCTTCCCCCCAATTCATGGGAAGAGATGTCCAAAGAAGGTCAAGCCTTGCTTTCAATGCAGGAAGCTCTCTTTCCAGTCTGTGGTTGAAGCACTGGCCTTGGAGTAGCAATGGGGGTGGAAGCTTCTGCCCCCCAGCCAAGAAACCTGCAAAGATGGTGAAAGTTGGCAGCTCTAGTTTAGAGAGTAACCCTGATTTTTGGGGAGGGGGGGTGAAAGCAGCAGTTGCTGATCTTCAGCCTTGGCTTGGAATGCGAGTGTCCCAGTATAAAACACTTTTGTTGATGAAGATTCTCAGTCATCCAGTTGGTATTGTCTGTAGGCTGAGTCATGGCAACTGGATTTCTTTCTTTTGGTTGAAACGTTTCGCTGTTTGTCCAAGTAGCTTCTGCAGTCTGGGCAAAATATTAATAAAGGTTTTGGGAATAAGACATCCCAAAGACTATCTACACCTCAATTGCTCAATTGCCCAATTAACAAGCTAATCAGGTGTAAGGTCAATACAGCCACCCTGGAAGACATATATGGGGTCCCCTCACCAACTTTTGCCCAGACTGAAGAAGCTACTTGGACAAGCAGTGAAACGTTTCAACCAAAAGAAAGAAATCCAGTTGCCATGACTCAACCTACAGACATAAAACGCTTTTCTGTTCCACTGAATCTAAGTAAGGAATTAAGCATATGCCTAATTCTCCCTTTGGTGACTTCCTCCCAGTTCTTACTCCACGCCGGCTCCAGAACAGCAGTGTTGTGGGGGGACAGGATCATGTCACAGGCAATCACCAATCACCTATGCGGTTGCAGCCCACATTGTATTTATTTTATTGCAACAGGTGGAGAAAGTTTTTTCCCCCCTGGGATTTGAATATTGTGATTTAACAGCTGGGAAAAAGCAACAAAGGCTGTGTTGTGATCCTTTGGAACAGCTGTTTATTACTAATACAAATGTATCTGTGTTTTTATACCCAGACAAGCCTTTTGTTACTTCTACGAGCAAGACCGAGTCCTTGCTTCCAGCCACCAGTATCCTGGCACCCTCTTTCTTTCTAGGGCCCCCCAGAAACCCCTATACGTCCCTCCTTAAGAATGCAGAAAACCCTCTTTTTCCTTTTTCCTCCCCCCGCCCCAGGAACCCGTCACTTCCTGCTTCTAGGTTCTGCCCGTCCTGAGGACACAGGCCAGGTCCGTTTCGTGGCCAAGACAGCTGCTTCAGAAGCCAGGCTGGAAGTGGAAGGTAAGGAAGCTGCTCCTCAATGGGGCCCGATGTTCAGCTCTAGGTGATGGCTCTCCGGTCTCATATTTAATAATTTCTCCTTTCTGATACATTAAAAATGATAGGTTAGCAACAACTTTGAAGGTCTCTGGGAGGGATTTGGGGCCCTTATTTGGCCTGAGGGCCCCAGGTTGTGCATCTCCAATTTAAGGGAGCATGTGCTACATAATGACAGGGATTGTATGTTTATAGGCAGCTAGACCAGGCCTTGTGTGTGCGTGTGCACACGAGTACAAACAGGGAAAGGATAAAGATTGGTGTGGCTGCTTGGGAAAGACTACAGTATATGTGAACATACTGTAGAAGGGAAAGCTGAAAACATGCTTGTACCAAACTGGCATCTCCAGTAATCTACTTTGCTTTGATTAATCTAGAAATTTTATGTATATACGTGCACAGCAGTGTCTTCATGTAGGGTCAAAATTACACTTAATTTACTTGTTGCATTTCTATCCCACCACTATCCAATGACTCTCAGTGGCTTACATGATTTATATTCATGTAGCAAAATGAGAAAAGTGGTGTCCCACTGCTGTGATGCAAGCCCCGCCCCCTTTGTCGTGCATCATGATGAAAGGGGTGGAGCTTATGGCATGATTCTGCTTTCCTCCTTTTTACAAAAGCCACAAGATTCTGAGGATGCCCTGGTGTGTGCAGGCCATTCAGTTTATTGTGAGGAGCCAGATCTCCTTTATCAATTTGCAAAAGTGGGTCAGGGGTCAGGAGGTGAGAAGCCAACCTCTCAGAGCCTTTGGGTCTCCTCTTTCTACAGCATTGCCCATTCGCATTGTGAAGCCGCTGCGGGATAAAACTGTACTGGTGCGCCACAAAGCCACACTGGAATGTATGGTGTCTCAGGCTCGAGGACGTGTGCGCTGGTTTCGTGGTGACACAGAGATCTTTGCTGGGCCCAAGTATGAGATCTGCAACTTGGATTGTTACCGAACTCTGGTTATTCACTGTGTTGAGCCTGCAGATGAAGGCCTGTATACCTGCGATGCCCTGGATGACCGTTGTACAGCCCGCCTGCTAGTGGAGGGTAAGGGTCTGAGTGCAGTGAAGAACAAGAGGGAGCGGAGATGGCATACTCCTAAGCAAGACAATGCTGCAGAGAAATGATTAACAGGAGTTGAGAATGCCAAAGAGGCAGGAGTGGAATTAAAATTAGAAAAACGATTGGCAACCTGCAGCTGCCTGGCAGCAAGCCCTTTTTGGCAGCCTCTGGCGCCCTACCACCTTCACCGCCACATTTTGGTGACATTACCCTAAACTTGGCATGATTTCTCAACGTTGGAGGGGGCAAATAGAGGACAACTGTAGTGGGAGTCTTAAAATAGGATCGACAACTTTAAATAAATAAATGTGTGAGGACCCCCCCTCCCCCGCAAGCCAGCAAACAAAATCCTCCCCCTCCCCTTTTGTACAATGTAGTTCACTTTCTGCCATTATTCTTTCCACTGCAGCTTTCCAAAATAAAAAGCTGGGCAGCCCCAGATCCCAAAAGGGTCCCTGGTTTAGACTCTCACACCAGGGTGTTTCTGAGTTATATGCTCAGCTTGAGTTTGCTTTTACCACCTAGACTGAGCTGTCTTTTCATACAAAAACAGCAATAATCCTTTCTTGAGTTTTTCACCTAGTAGCCTTTGCCTTGTTATTCTAGTTTTAACACAAGGGAGGGAGCCACGTTGTTGTTGTTGTTGTCTGACACTTAAGAATTGGAAACTTGCTAATCTGTGGCAAATTACCCAGCGACCTGTTAGTCCAGGGGTCCCCAACCTGTGGGCCATGGCTCACTAGTGGGCCACGGCCTGTTAGGAAGTGGGCCGCGGGGCTCCCGCCTGCAAACCCCGCCCCCTGGTGCCCACGATTGGCTCCCACCTGCAAACCCCGCCCCCCCAGTCCGTGGAAAAACTGTCTCCCACAACCGGTCCCTGGTGCCAAAAAGGTTGGTGACCCCTGTTTTAGTCTATTTCAGCCTCATTCTTTAGAGACTGGCTGCTGTGTCTATGAACCACTCTTGCTGTTCTCTGCCCTTGCAGCTGAGGGAATCCAGGTGGTCCAGCCTCTGAAGAACGTGGAAGTGACAGCTCCCTCAGAGGCTCAGTTTGAGTGTGAAATATCTGCCCCTCCAGACTTCATTCCCCAGTGGAGCCTCAATGGGGAGGAGCTGCAGCCTGGCTTGCAGGTGCAAATGGAGAGCGTGGGACACACCCATACGCTGAGGCTCTACAAGACTACCCCTAACATGAGTGGGATGGTGAAGATTACCATTGGTAATGCCCGCTCCAAAGCCCATCTCACAGTTCGAGGTAAATAGGAGGAGGGAGTAGTAGGTATGCTCACCGCCTTGAGTTATTTATAAAAATAATAAAGGTGGGATAGAAAATAAATAATATGTCTGATGTGTTTAGATGGGAACAGGGAATATGTGAAATTGATTCAAGAATAAGAAAATGTAAGCAAATCCCTATCCTAACAGGCCTGGCTGTAAGATTAGTCTGAGCCATATGAAATCATGTGAGAAATGGGCCAAATCTTCCGTGGCTTGGACATTTCCATAGACCTACTTGGGATACTGATCAAAGAAGATGGAATGGGCTATGTACTTGGTCCAACAAAAGACTGAATTCAGTGTGACCATCTCTAAACTTGATGTTGAACTACTGTCCTTAGGACCCCTCACCACTGGCCATGCTAGCTAGGGTTGCTAGGAATTATAGTTCAGCAACATCTGGATGACTATAGATTCTTATCCCTGGGAATATACAACTGAGGGAAGGGGAAGGGATTGAACTGTTCCCCAGTCCTGATAGATTTATTTGTAGCAACTTTTTCTTTTTTCAACAGAGTGCTAGCATCAGGAAAGTCCTGAATACAGTGGAGCCAAGTATAAGCTTGGAAAGGCAAAGACAACAAGTTTGACAGTTGCATGAACAATCATGAGAACTGACATACAGAAAGACAAGTCATCTTCTTGTCTTCTTCCTCTTCTGCATGACATGGGAAGCACGTTCTGCTTTATTAAATGTTCTTAAGTCCTGATTTTTTAAAATATTGTTGCTTTTTGGTTGATGTGATGATCGGCTGGTCCTGGATCAATGGGGAAAAGTCAAAGCACTGGAATTGTGTTATCTCTGACTTTATATATTCTTCAGTGGGTCTCATTTAGAAGCCGCTAACTGAATGGCCAACTATTCTGTTTTCTTCTCCCCCGCCCCCCAAAAAAACACACACACCCCTCACAGATGCATTGATGTCATGGTATGTACTGCATTCCCCTCTTCTCCCAAGTTCTTCATATAAAGCAGCAACAGGCTCAGTGGGAGGCTATGTGCCTAGATAGGTTCGTTGTGCATTACCTCCAAATCTCATTCCTTAAGGAGGACCTGAAGCCATCAAGAGAAAGGACTTCCTTTGGAGGAAAAACACAAACGGATAATTTAAAGCAATTATCTGGGGTTCATTATGCCTTTGCCTACGAAGCAGGAAAATGTCAAAATTCAAGATTGTTCTGTTAGATAGATCTGCTGAAAGTAATGTTTCAAGATGTGGGTTGATTTCATTCTCCTTCTTCCAAATTAAGCCCTAACTCATCTCCAGTCCCACCTTAATGCACATGCAAATAACAGTGGTTTGGTTCTAGTTTGATCCTTGTAGCACATTCATTGATGAAAGCACTGCTCCTAAAAGGCTTTTTTTTTTACTTGCGCAGCCACAGCCCAGCAGCGTTTGGCACATATACAAAAAGAGAGAGACAAAACAAACAAGAGTGCAAAGTTTCTGGGGTGACAACAGTGATGATTGGTGACAGACACATGCAGTTTCTCAATGGAGGGAAGCCTTGCTGGATCCTTATCTGCCTCCCCTGAAATAAATGGCTGATGAATCCTCCCCCCTTCCAGTATCCTTTAAGTTGGAGATACTGAGCAAGCCCCAGCCCCAGAGACGACAGTGGAAGTCAAAACTCAAACGTTGGAGCTGCTAAAGTTTGTCCAACTCCAGTGCAGGGGAAACACCTCTATCTCTGTCCTCCCCCAGCTTCGTGAGATTAGATAGGAAAACATGGTTTGGGCCTAAGAGCCTGTTCCCTTTTCTCTACCCATCTTCTGGATCTGGCAAAACTCTCCAGGCCCAACTCTTGGTCAATAATAAATTAATACAAATAACTGTCACAAGACTATGTACATGGGTTCCCCCTCCCCAACTCCATTACTACCTCACCCTCTTTCCAGCATCAGAAGTGGAGGGGGAGGGGCATCCAAAAGGTTCGTTGCCTGGATACCAGTCACATGTCTGTGTCTGCTCCAGTGCCACCACCCGCACACAGACTCACACTCACGCTTGCATACTTCAACAGTGACGAAGCCCAGCCCAGGTTGCCAATCCCCACCCTCCTCCCCTTCTTCCTTGAGTCACCCATTTAAACAGAACGCCAGGCACTGGTATGGGCAAGGGGCCCAGGGCCAGAGGGCCCCATTTCCCTGAGCTGGCTAGTTCCCACCAGACTGGAGTGAACTGAGTCAAAACCTTCCACTACCCGTACGCGATGGCACTTGTGCCCTGAAACAGTCCTTAGGGTCAGTGCATGCAAAGACAGGCTGCAGGACGAGGAAGTTGTGGCAAGAGAGCACACAACCATCCAACCGTCCTCCTTTTTGAGGCCCGCTCCAAAAGTGATGGATAGGAAAGGTTGCCATTGCTTGTTGTGGGGGTTTATCCAGATGAGTAGTTCTTTCTTTAGTGGCCTCCCCCCAAGTTCTGCATTTCACAGTCCTGGCCGGGGTGGGTTGCAGCCAGATCACTCTTCAGCCCTTTGCCTCAAGCACCTGCTCAAGCTCCTTCCTTGCCCCTTGTTGCATGATGGCCTGGACAGAGCCAGGGAAGCACTGGGAAGAATTCCGCTTATACTCCGTAGTTTGAGAGGTGCCGAACTACATCTGCACGTAGGCCACAAATACCAGCGAAGAATATCCTCAAGTCCCGATGGTACCCCAGATGCTAGCCGTAGCCACGTGGCTCGACCCAGGTGACCACAGGGGACAGCCCTTGTGTTCTGGGGGGAGGTGCTGGTTTATACTCGCATGGCAGGGCCTGAGCCGGTTGTCAGGGGCACAGTGGAGCCACAGTCATAGTCTATGTCAATGGCAGCGTGAGCATTGGCCAGGAGGCTATTGAGAGAGGAACCTGTCTGCCGTTCCCGGAAGCTCTGTATGTAGCTCTAGGAGAAGGAAGGAATTAAAAGCATTTTAAAAATTATTAAAAATAAAAAATCTCCACCCCTTTTCTTGCTGAGATTTTACCGTATGGAAGAACTGACTTTGCTGTCTTGCTCCAAAGTGCTTTGGGCAAGTCCAGGCTTCACCTTCTGATCTGCTTGGGAGAAGGAATAATCTCTGAGCTGTCACTGATTATTGCAGTATTGCTGTTACCTTCTATAGCTGCTAGAGGTTTCACTCATTCTGCCACTTTAAACAGGTTGCAATTTACTGCATTTAGGCACCCCAGTAGCAGGGGGGACAGGGTGGCTCTTTGTCCCAGGTCTTTGTAGTCAGGGAACTAAATAGCACAGATTACAAAAGGGTAAACAGACATTGGCTGGCATAGTTAACTATGTTTATCATTAATAGGTGGAAAGCTCACTGCATGTACTTTAATTATGGCAACCCTCTTGGTAAAAGGCAGACATTCCTCTATGGTTAAAAATAAATTTTGAAGAGTTAGAAAGACGCCCCTCTACTCCTGCCTTCCAAATGCAACCGCCAGGAACACAATGGGAATACATTTTCCCTGAGCATCTTCTCTTTAGGTACGCAACACCTTGATCAGTGTGAAGGCATCAATTCACAGCCAGCCAAGGAGGCTGGGCTTTCCCCATTTCTGTTTTTCTCCTTGCATCTCAAAAGGAATTCCACCTAAATTGCCGGGGGAGGGGGGCATGGAAAGCAGTAGATGCAGAGACACATCCATGCTGCAAGGAAAGGCTACTGAAAAAGTGAAGTGCTAGGAGCACACCGTGGAAGTGCTTCACGGACATCGAGCAGGATGGTGGAAATAAACAAGGGTGGGGGCTGGGAGGAAAAGAATGGGAGACAAGCTCATTTCCTCCAGCAGCTCCTTCCACCCCATTCATGGCAATTTCAGCCGAGGTTCCTACAACCCTAACCCTGTGTAGGAAGGCACCAGCGTTTACTCACTGGGGAGAGCACATCCCCATCAAATCGACGCACAGGGTTAGGCTTGCGACGGTAGGCCGGCTCAGGCGGGTGGGCCTTATGTTGCAGGTGGGGGTGAGGGTGTGGCCGCCTCTTCTTCTTCTCTTTGCGCTCTTCCCGCTGCTTGATCCGCATCAGCTGCACACGGCGCTGCTGCCGACTGATAATCACTGGGAGGGAAGAAGAGCACGGCGACGTGAGAACCCCACAGGACAAAGGGCTGGCACCAGTGAGGGAGCGCAGCCATGTCTAAACTTCTTTACTGTGGAATTTTTTTTAAAAAAATGAAAAAGCAGAGTTGATACCTACTCCCCACCTACCGAAAATTAGGTACGTAAATTTATGGTTGACACAGGTCCCGAGGTATTAGTGGCCATGACTGAGGAAAGAGCATTTATTCCCTTAGGTTGGGGACCGGGCACTTGGCTTGGTGGCTCTCTTCCCCAGGATCAGTCACTAAATCGGGAGACAGCCCCGCTTATCGTGGGTAGGTCTTCTACATTCACATCATAATCTCTAACCAGCCTTAAGCTCTGCTGGGAACGATATGGGGAATCTTCAATAAATAAGCACTGTTTGTACGCATTTAAAGTTCAGGGAGAAAAGGTGTTAGGGATTTGTAATGAAGAAATGGATAGAAAAAGAGTTAAGCATACTCTGCTGTCACCACCATCAACTGCATTCTCCTAAAGTGGGTTTAAAAAAAAGGATGACAAGTTGCAATTATAGCTACTTGCATGTAATAATGTAGTTTAGTTCTCAAAGGCAAATATATGGTCCTGAATAAAGTCTGAATAAAGGTTTTAAAATAGTAATTGATTAATTACTGTAATTAATCAGCTAAGCTTTAATCTTATATTAAAGTTTGTTCCAAATTAATTGTTGGGTACTTATGTGAGGAGGACTCATGCATATTTCAGAGAAATGGAATGTAAAAATGGCATTTGTTCCATTTGATGCTAATAGAAAGCGCACACGTTGCCTTTCAGGATGAAATCAGTGTGACTTTCTTCTAACAATAACAACCCTAGGCAACTGACCCTGAGAGCATTCAGCTGAAATTCATGCCAATTTAGCCCAGGAGCCACACAAGAAAAGGCCCTTTTCTGCATGCTCGATAGTCCAGCTCCAGGCAGTAGGGGCATCTTCAGAAGAGCCTCAGGAGATCTAAGGAACTGGGCAGGTTCATATCAGGAGAGGCAGCCCCACAGATATTCAAGCCCTAAGCCATTTTAGGACTTCAAAGGAGTACACCAACATTTTAACTTGTACCCATCAGTAACTGATAGCCCTGCATAAAGTGAAGTGCAGATCGTTCAGTACAAGCCTATACAACCCCTGTACCTTGCACGGAAGGGGGCATGGTGGCTCAGCGGGTAAGACGCCAGGCTTGTCGATGGCAAGTTCGGAGGTTCGAATCCCTAGTCCCGCGTGACGGAGTGAGCTCCCGCACTAGCCCCAGCTCTTGCCAACCTAGCAATTCGAAAGCATGCAAATGCAAGTAGATTAATAGGTACCACTTCGGTGGGTAGGTAACAGCGTTCCGCGCTCGTCATGCCGGCCACATGACCATGGAAGCGTCTTCGGACAACGCTGGCTCTTCAGCTAACAAACGGAGATGAGCACCGGCCCCTGGAGTCGGACACGACTGCACAACTGTGCGGGGGGAACCTTTACCTTTTTTTACCTTGCACGGATCAGCAGCCTTGCTGTTGTATTTACCACACATTGCAATTTATGGACACTTTTCAATGGTGACCCCACATAAAATGCATTGCATAGCTGAGTTGGGTTGTAACCAAGCCATGGATATTTAAGTCCAACTGCCTCAGGAAGGGCCACACTTGGTGTACTAGTCATAAATACAGTATGCCAACATACCTTCACCACAGTCACATCCAGTGACAAGGAGCCACCCAACTGTAAACCTGATCTTTCTGGGGAAGTGCAACACTATCCAGTACAAGCTTCATCTCAATCCTAGAGTCCACTTTGTGGAACACCACAAGTCAATATTATAACCTAAATGCCAAACGGAAGTCCCTCGGCACCACCTTCTGGGTACGTCCCAACAGAAAAGATTGGAACTGCAAAACAGTGCCTAAAACTTCCAGATGGCCTGGAAGAATACCATAGTTTACTTTTGTAAGCCGCCTAGAGTCACTGTGTGTGAGTTAGGCGGCTATATAAATTTGTTTAATAAATAAATAAATAAATAAATTAGTTAGTTTATGGTATCAAAAGCTAAGAGGTCCAAGAGAACTCGCAGGATCACATTCCCCCATCTAGTTTCTGGCATAGTTCATGTAACAAAATAGTATTTTATTTTACCTTCTGCTTATAGAATTATAAGTTCTCACACCCTCTCAAAATTTTCATTTGGGCAGGTTTAAGCTTAATTCTCATTTTGCAATATTCATTCATTCTCATTCATTGGTTAATTTCATTTAATCTACAGCAGACCATTTAGTGTCCTGTAGCTGATTTGGATTACAACCTCCATAAAAAGACTGCTGGCCAGGGTTGCTTTTATTTTTAAAGAAAGAATAGATCAAGTGTTGATAGTAAACCAATGCCACAAACTCTTATTACATTTTTATGGACCAACAGCAGGCGTGGGCAGCCTGTGAATCACACCGGGCATCCCACCCCCATTTGCAATTCACCAGTAGCCTTAAATCATGCTATCAATATTTGGTAACAGTATGACGTGCTTTTTTTTTTTGGTAAAAGTAAAGCTGGAAATGGGAGTACGAGACTTAATTTTGAACACTGTTGGTATTTGCAATTTTGGACATTGTTGGTATTTGTAGGGTAAGGGGTGGGAATGGGAGCAGGAGATCTCTGAAAAGCAAAGCAATCTCATCCCCATCCTTACATCTCCCCATCTCTGAAACGTGGCCCCAAATCAATTCCAAAATGGTGATCTGGTGGGCATCTATTTAGAGTTGGGAAGGCTTTAGGATGGGAGCACGTTGCCTCCCTGAGGCCTCCCGCTACTATTCCCACCCTTTATCAGATTGAAAAAAGTCACTTACACCCCTTTTGGTGATCTCAGCATGGAAGGGGGGCAGAAAAGTCAAGATGGTGGCTGCAACTACATGATTGAAAACCTGCAAAGCATGTAAAACATGCATGTAAAAAGGGTGGGGCTCTGATCACACAGTCACAGCTGCTATTTTGACTTTTTCAATGCTCCCTCACAGACGCCCCTGTCACCACATCATCAGATGTCCTCCAATGGCCCTCCAGAAGATCAGGAAATTGAGTTGTGTCCTCCTAAACATTCAAACTCTGCTTACCCCTGACCAAGGGTAAAGCTTTCCACCCTCAGGAACTTGAAACAATTTATTGCCCCAGAAAGCAATGCAGGAAAGGACAACTCTGTAAAGGACAGAAATCGGAATAAGGAAAAGTTGCTGTGTAATTTCACAACAACTTTCATTACACTGTAATGAAGACCACAGCTGCAAAGCTTGGTAGAAAAACTTGCTGTATTTGAGAAGAGTCACAGGAAGCACAAATGGAGAGGTGGCCCTCCAGATACTAAGTACAGGTAGTCCTCACTTAACGACCACAATTGGGACCAGAATTTGGTTGCTAAGCGAAGCGGTCATTAAGTGAATCTGACCCAATTTTACAACCATTTTTGCAGTGGCTGTTAAGCAAATCATCACGGGTGTTATGTGAACCACATGGTCATTAAGTGAATCACATGGTTCCCCATTGATTTTGCTTGTCAGAAGCCGGCCAGGAAGGATGAAAATGGCAATCACGTGACCACGGGACGCTGCAACGGTCATACATGCGAACTGGTTGCCAAGCGCCCAAACCGTGATCACGTGACTGTGGGGACGCCGCGATGGTCATAAGTGTGAGGACCAGTTGTAAGTCGTTTTTTCAGCACCATCGTAAGTCTGAACCATCAGTAAACAAATAGTTGTTAAGCGAGAACTACCTGTAAAGATACAAGAGAATCCTCTGCTTCTCCTTCTATTCTTTGGCCACCTTGGAACAGGGCCTTCGGGTCTGAAACGCAATGGGCCACACCTGAAAGAAGCATTGCTTAGGCACTACCAGTGCCACCTTTTCCTTGCTTTTGGCAGAAAGGTTGGCAAGCAATTCTTTTTTCTCTTGAGCAAAGGACAGCCTTGTTAATAAAAACAGTGCTGGCCACCATTATCAGGAAGCCTAGGCCCTACCACCAACTGCAGTAATAAACCCAGTCCTACTGTTTTTGATATACAGGAATCTGAAGGTGGGCAGAACCCCACCCATCAGAAGGCTTTGACCTATTGTGCAGAAGCATTTGTGTGATGCCAGAATGACCCGAGACTCATTACCCAAATTAGCTGCTCTAATTTCCACACTTTTAAACTCAGAGAAACTGGCCTCCCTGAATCACACCGTCAAAGTTCAGGCAGGGCTACCTGCTTCCATTCTGTTCCTTCTTGCGATGCCACCTGTGATCCTGCAAATGGTTGAAGGAGTAGGATGTGGCCCCTGAAACTGGGAAAGTTATCCATTCCAAATTTAGGTCTTAGTGTATGAGGAGAACCCAATAAATTGTTATTGCTTCAATAAACATGGTTAACCAAGTATGACATACAAGCACAGCCAATACGAAGCAAATCATCCATAAAACTCATTCAATCTGAATACTAATTTGCTTACTTTCAGCCTTGTTGCCATCTACCCCATGGTTCCATACTCACCTTCAGTGTGTGAGTATCCTTCAGCTGTGACTTTCCATTGCACCAAGACACCCAAAAATGCCAGGACAGGCCAAGTACCCAGGATGACCCAGCTGTACCAGCAGATGGGCCGGGCAGGGGCCACCTTGACACGCTCGTAAACATACTGCAGCAGCAGAAAGAGCTCAACAAAGTAGTCAGCAGTGGCAGTCATGACAGCACTACCGAAGACAGCCGTCGACAACGTGGTGAAGAGGCGCTGCCATTGCAGGGTCAGGACAGCACACAGCATGCCCACCCCTAGCAACAAGCCAATGGGGATCCAGACGGTAGGTGGGTGGTAGAACTGCTCCATCACTACCAGTGCAGCCACAGCCAGCAGCAGCCCCAGCAGCAGCCCAACCATGAAGAGCCCGACGCTGCGTACCAACATGGTGACCAGCCCACAGAGCACGCCAATGCCCAGCCCAATGCCCACAGAGGCCTCCACGCTCAGCTGAGTGTCCAGCACCCGCTCTTTGTAGCACAACATGAAGATGATTACTGAACCAAACATCAGCCCCGTCAGGAACATCACTGCTTTGAAGCATCGGTATCCTAAGGGGAGAAGGAAAGGAGAGCGATGAGGGGGACAGGACAGGTTACTCAACCATTTGCTCTAGCGAAGCAGGAAAATTCCCATTCCATTGGGTGACCCAATGGAATGGGAACAGTATATTACTAGGGGATATCTGGGGAGTTTTAAAAGCGGGACTTTATATCCATGAGCATTTCAGATCCTCTGTAATGTGTAACTGGAAGCACAGAGCCGTCACTCTGAATGTTTCCTCCTAGGGCTTTATTACATTTAGCACAGGAGTTTGCTATGGTTGGGAATGTAACCACAGGAAGATATTGGCCAGAGCAGTTCAGAAACCTGAGTTCCACTATATTGATGCTAAATATACATTGGCTATATTCATGCAACATGGATGATCCAGATGCCCTCACCACCCTCAGTCAACAGACTATTTTATTTTATTTTATATTTCATTTTATTCCATTTACCTGGCCGCCCATCTCAAACAAGTGACACTGGGTGGCTAACAATTAAAACTAGCAAAAAAAAAAACAAAAAACCACACACACAAAAGAGACACAAAACAAATGCACAATCAGCAGCCAAGATGAAAACAACAGCAACTGTCAATACAACCACTTCACCGGCTGTGACACTCTGACTCCTACACCTGGGAACACAGCCACTCATTTTGGTGTGCAGGCAGCCCACAACTCAAAATGGCTGAATGCGTCATGCCGCCGTCTTTTTTCTTTTGGAGGGGGGTTAAGTTCTACCAGCTGTATCCAAAGAGGCTGTCCCTTTCTTCCTCACTTCCTGTGTTTTAGCCAGGCGTGTGAGGACTTTCCTACCCCTCCATCCCTTGCAGCCAAAGAATATGCAGGTGAAAAGTTTCAATGACAGAGAGATTTGGGTTAGTTAAGTGTGGGTTAGAGAGTTGATCAGACACATTTGCTCCTTCCCCCAAGATCAGTTAAGTTTGTCTTGCTACAGGGCTAATGAGATTTGTAGCTGGCTGTAAGTGGGATGGCCCATTCCAATGTCCTGATAAGGCGCTGAGGTAATACATTCCCCTTGAGTCCACATGCTGTACTTTCAATTGTCCTCTATAGACCCAGAGTAATCTACAGGCCATTCCCCCCCACAACACACTCACCAAAGAAGCAATAGATGATCCCAAAGAGGCAGCACATGGCACATACAACTGAGGGCACTACTTGATAGTGCCTCTCGATCTCCTGATCGCAACTGTGTGTCCGGTCTTGGTCTGGTTCATGTGGAAGCAGTGGGAAACGCAGAGTCTGTACAGTTGACGTCATGGCTCTTCAGGGCTTCTGTGGCGATGTCAGGCTCCCCACTCCCTCCCGGTCACTTGCAGAAGATACTGCCTCATGACTTAGCTTCCATCTGCTGAGAAAGGATAGGAAAGGAATGGAATGGTGAACCAGCGTGGTACAATTCATAATACAACCTACCATATGAACTTCACAGGCTACAACTTCTCTGGAGAAAGAACCAGCAGGTCCCTATACACACGGCAGGGCTACACTACTGAGAATTCCATAGGGACTTAAGGAGCTCCCCTTCAATCATCAGACCATCACTCCCACCTAACTCCTGATTCTCTCTTCGGGCAGGAGATTTTCCCAGTTCTGCTAGAAACCAGGACCTTCTTCATGCAATGCATGTGTGCTCTGCCACTGAGCTAGAACAACTCTCCTCTTTTGTGATGGCTGCAAGAAGCAACTAAGAATCAGAATTAAACATATGACATCAGAGTTAGGAACACCCACCAGATCCTTGAACTTGAGCCAAAACCAGCAAACTTTACAGTCAAGCAGAAACAGCTATCTAGAATGTCGGCAAGGCATTAAAGAGGCAAAACAGGCCAGATACCTAACTCCTAGCTCTTTCTATTCTTGAGGCTATTTAGAAACTGGCAGATCCTCCTTCCTTATAAGAACCTTGCAAGTCCTGCTGGAAACAGTGTTATATCATATTCCATGACAGAATGGGCTCAGAGAAATTCTGGAAGAAGAGAGAGCTAAACAAGAATGGGACAACAAGTTTCCAAAATGGAAAAAAAAAGTGTCTATAAAGAGAATCGCCACCGTATGGTCTCCATAGCAACTAAGCCAAGAACAGATGATACTTTTAACAACATTCCCCCCCCCCATCGCTCCAGCCCCCAGTCTGTAGCATAAAGAACTGGAGGGGTAAGGGAGTGAGTCATCAAAGGGGGTGTAGCAGTTCAGAAAAAGCATCTGTCAAAGGCTGACTTGCATTAACCCTATCTTGGTGTGTATGGGCTGCCTGAGTCGAAACCTAAGAACAGGCAAAGTATCTCAGGCAGTCTCCTCTTGTATTTACTGTGTTTACTGTTTACCACACAAAGGACAACAATAAAGATCAATACCACGGGGCTCCAGTTTAAAACCAGAACATGCAAGGGCACACTTCCTGCTCTGTTTTCTCACATCTGATGGATTATAGGCTGCAAGGCAAGCAACAAAGCCTGGCTTTGTCAACTATTTCCTGCTCATGGAGAATTTGCTAATCAACCAAACTACAAGCTGAAGAAGCACACAAGCCCTCCCCGCTCTAGTGTTTGGAAATTGAAAGGACAAAGTCCTGAATCAATGATCCACCTCAGACTGGATGATTGTTTTTGCAACCCACTTCCAGACAGGTATGAGTGAATGCCTCCTTCTACATCTGCCCGGCCACCCACATGGGCACATAGGAATCCTTCTGCAGCAATGCAATCAGTTGTTAGTAGGGGGGTGCAGGAGCACTGAAGGTGGACACGGACACACACAGGTCAATAGCCTAGGTCTAGGAAAGCTGAAGCTCCTTCCTGTCTTTCTCCCCCACACTCTGCTTTTCATTCACTCCCTCCCCCTCCCCATAGCCAATGAATACCAGGACTAAAAGCATACCATCTTCTGATTGGTGTGCTCTTTGTTGCTAAGGGAGGCAAGGCATTTTCTGACTGGCTGCTGAGAAATGACCAACTGACTGCTTTTTTCAGGGTTGCGCTTTTTTTTCTCTTTTTGCTTTGTTTCAACAGCTCCTCATCACCTGGCAAGAATTTGCAGATAATGGCTTACCAAATTGTGAAATCAGCCTTCTCTAATAGAGTGTCTGCTGGATATATGGCTGGGAATTCTGGGAGTTGTAGCCCAACGTGCCTGGAGAGCACCAGGTTAGGCACAGCTGGATGAAACAGTTATCCTGATTCTTCCTGGCTTTCAGGGTAGACAATGTGTCCCTCTCCAGATTTTGGGAGACTGAAACTCCCATTATCTTCATGTGCTGGCTTGCATGGGAGCTGAAGTTTAGCAGCATCTGGTGGGCTATGCAATGCCATCCCTGCTATATATAATTGCTATCTAAGTTACATCCCCTCATGATCATCAGCCCAGTGAATCATGCCCAACAATGACCAGACTCCTGGGTCAGAGGTTAGTGGCAGCAAATTTTTACAGGGAAGCAACATCAAAGCACACAAGGGGCGTGGTAGCTCAGCGGGTAAGACGCCAGGCTTGTCGATCGAAAGATTGCAAGTTCAGAGGTTCGAATCCCTAGCCCTGCGAGACGGAGTGAGCTCATGCACTAGCTCCAGCTCTTCCCAACCTAGCAATTTGAAAGCATGCAAATGCAAGTAGATGAATAGGTACCACTTCGGTGGGTAGGTAACAGCGTTCCGCGCACGTCATGCGGCCACATGACCGTGGAAGCGTCTTCGGACAACGCTGGCTCTTCGGCTAACAAACGGAGATGAGCACCGGCCCCTAGAGTCAGACAGGACTGCACAAATGTGTGTGGGGAACCTTTACCTTTACCTAACATCAAAGCTACTGGAAAGAAGGAATCCCTTTGAATCTCATATTTGATTTTTAACTAGAGGTAATAATGGGAAACTGCCCGATGATCAGCTACCTATCATATAATTAAGGATAATGAATAATGGGTCCAGACCAGGTGATCTAGGAATCCTGGGTGAAGGTGATGTTAGATCCGCTTAATTCAAGGATAATTCTGCTTAATTCTTTTTTTTTAATCTGTTCAATTGTGTCTGATTCTTAGAGACTGCCTGGATGAGTCCCTGCAGTTTTCTTGGCAAGGTTTTTCAGAAGTGGTTTGCCATTGCCTCCTTCCTAGGGCTGAGAGAGAGTGACTGGCCCAAGGTCACCCAGCTGGCTCAACTTCCCCGATATTTTATCAACTGAAAGCCTATTTGTCCACTAAGAACTGCTATGGGCACTGCCTAGAAAGGAAGTGTGGCTAGAAATAACTAAAGCTAGGGCCTTTTCAATTGTGACCCCTACTTGATAGAATGTCCTCCCCTTGAGGTGTGAACTTTACCTTCCCTAGGTAATTTTAAGAGAAATCTGAAAATTGTAATAAATATACAGTGAAAAACTCCCATAAATTTCTGGAAGCTATACTGTACTGTGCAAATATATGTGAGGAGTGAATAAAAAAATGGAAGGACAGAAAAAGGTCAGCTGCATTAGATCAACAGTCTACTGAATCCAGCAATCTGTTCTTCAACTAAATGTCACTAAATGGGAGCCCACAAGCAGGACATCAAAGCAATAGCTCTGGCCTGTAGTTCAACCTTAACATTTCTTATTCATAAATACGCTACCTCTGAAAATTGGAAGTTGGCTTGGGAATAGCAGAATCAGAGATCTAGTACACATACAGAGTTTATGTCAGGATCTCAGGTTGAACCTCTTAACCCAAGAAGGGGCTTGTGTCCTGTTCTTACAAATGTTTATATACAAAACACACTGAATCCAGCAGGGCCTAATTCCAAACAAGTGTGTACATAATCCAGAATGAATAAATACATTTGCTACCGTAAAAATTCCACAGAGGAAGCCATAATAAAATACGTAGAATGTTAGGTTACACAAAATTTTATAATCTGAGAGTTTTCCTCATTCAAATTTGGTGGAACCGATCTTCCTTTTTACATTAACATGATGCAGGTCCAATAAAAACAAATCACTGCCCCTTGTTGATATAACTGAAAACCACACCGGTCCACTGACACAAATAATCACGCTCTTGTTCCATAACATCAACATTTGGAATCATGCCTGCAATAATCTGCCAACATTGGTCTAAACCTAAATGTGGGGTATTGAAATGCCAATAGTATACTTTCTAGGGGGTGCAATGGCTCAGTGGTTAAGTTGCCAGGCTTGTTGATCGGAAGGTCACAACTTTGGCGGTTCGAGACCCGAGCGCCGCATGATGGAGTGAGCTCCAGCACTCGCCCCAGCTCTTGCCAACCTAGCAATTCGAAAGCATGCAAATGCAAGTAGATAAATAGGTACCACTTCGGTGGGAAGGTAACAGCGTTCCATGCACGTCATGCTGACCACATGACCGCGGAAGCGTCTTCGGACAGCCCTGGTTCTTCGGCTAAGAAACGGAGATGAGCACCGCCCCCTAGAGTCGGACATGACTGTGCAGGGAAAACCTTTACTATACTTTTTAGTCAAACACCAATTTGGTTTTTTTTTCCCTTGTAGCACAGCTTTCCTAATTCTTTTTGCACCCTGGTAGCTATGTTCCCTTTTTCTACAGGGTACTGTTGCCAAGGGAAGAATAATGTAGCTCAGAGCAAACTGGTAGGCCCAATACTAGCTCTGGTAGGGCTATAATATCTGGGCTGCAAAACTGTGGTCAAGAGCTAGTTGGCAGCAAAGACATACAGTTTTATGTATTACTTTGCTTCTATCCAGTGGTTGTCTGGATTTTTGAAACCCAGCTGTGGTAGCCCTAGTTTCTAGTATAACCATTGACACTTGCTGTACCAGAAGAACTCTTGATCCATACCATCTCATATGTGTATATTAAGCAAACAAGATTCTGCTCCTGGCTGACAACAGCTCAGGTCCCCATCCTTCTTCACTGGGAACAAAGAAATTCACACCTTAACACTTGTTAGTATTTAACATATTTTAGTCCTCTCTAGAGGCAGCTGGAGGGGGGATGCATGACTGACTGTTCCAGGCCAGCCAGCTCGGCTCCTTTCCCGGAATTGATTGAATCCCGACTAATCCTCCTCTGCAGTGATTGAGGGTTCAAGTTCCCACTTTCCCACAGGCTCCTTCATAAACAATATTCATCCCAGGAAACTTTGCAGCTACAAACAGAGCAGTAAAGCTGACCTTTCCTTCCAAAATAGATGAATCCAGAAAGGGAGGAGGAGAAGGGGAGACTGTCTCCATACCAATTACGGGAATCTGTCTGAGCAAGATTTGGGTAGCTCTGCAAACCAGTCTTTTTAAAGAGGCACTGCACCCAATGTTGCAATCCTAAATTACACGCAAGGCTTGCCATAATGCAGCTCAGGTTCTTCGGATGAGGTTTTAGAGATGGGAGAAAGACTGGCCTGACTGAAGATATCATAAGAGGCTGTGAGAGCACGTGGAATATGGTAGGAGTTGGACAAGAAATTGATGCTGTGAAAGTGCCACTTGCGCAAGCTAGTCCTGATGGAAGTAGTTTCTGCAAGGCACAAAGCTATTTGTGTCTCAGGAAACAGTGCCAGAGCACACCTTGTTATGCTCTGCAAATGTTTCCTCCAAGCTCATAGGATCTGTATATGAGGAAGAGAATAATAATCTTCTTCTCCTTCTCCTTCTCCTTCTCTTCCTCCTCCCCCCGCCCTCTGGTATTATTCTGGCAGCTTGCTGAAAAGCTCCTCCTGAAATAATCCTATTAACCTGGGAGCAACCCAGGGTAGTGGTACTATGAAGGAGCAGCTGCGGCATGGGGGCCTGTGTGCCAGATGCTCTGCAAGCAAGGAGACCCCAGAGCTTTGCTTTGTGCTATAAAACCCTGTGCTGTGTTTCTAGAGAGGCAGCAAATAAGTATGTTTTGTTTGAGGAGGAAGGCACAGGCTTGAATGTTTTTAGCATTCATTTTGTACCTGGCATTAGACTCAATCCCTCCTTGCATGAAAGATAAACAAGCTATAAGTACTTATAATGGCATATCCATATAAACACACAAGGCAGAGACTGTGGCCACAGCCTACACATGTCCCTGTCACTTAAAGGCTTTTTTTTTTGTCTCCAGAAAGATTAGTTCAGGATTACCTCATTAAGCAGTTCTCTGTGGCTAATTTCTCATTATCCTATAGCTAATGAGTCTAGTGGCTGGGGGGCAGCTTCAAAGATAGAAGTAACTTTATCAAAGCATAGATTGATTACTCTGGAATACAAGATCCTTCAGAACTGAATCCACATTGCTCTGTTCCATGCAAACCTCATCCTAAAGTTTTCCAAACAGCAGGACCCCTTCCATTGCCCTGCTCCACACAGCATCCAGCTTCAAAAGCAACCTGGTAAACTGACTACATCCCATTTCATAGCAAATCATATACCTCTTTCCATCCCAAACATAAAACTAGGCTTCCAGGTATTTTCAGAATGTTTACTGAACCAGTCTACTTGAACATTTAGAAGTCGTACCTGTGCCAACCCCTAGGCTGACTACTATGCATCCAAATGAACTACTTGGATTGAAACAGCAGTCACAGCAGTGCAAATCTTCACTCCCTTCTGTGGAAAATAGCATTTCATTGAAATAACAGAGAGCCTGGTGGCTTTTCTCCCTCCCTGTGGAGGGAGATGGGCAGTGATAAAAATTTGATAGATAGATAAAATCTTAAAAAGTAACACTTCTATTATGACACAACCTTCTGTAGATCAGAGTCCATTATATCAGATGCACAAAGTTTTATCATAACTGCAGGTATATATAAATACACACATGGTGCTAGTTGTGAGAATTATAAACTCCCTGTGTGTGTGTGTGTGTGTCTGTCCTGGAAGAAGGCAATAGCAAACTACTTCCATACCGTTGCCAAGAACATTGCATTGTGATGTTCCATTTACCAAGAGGAGTTGAGCTTGACTTAAGTTTGTCTTTTCTTTTTTTTCAAAAGGAAAGGAAATGCAGAAACCACAAATACTGCCAAGTACTTTCTGACTTGGTAGTAGGGTGACTGGGGTTAGATAGCTTTATAAGGCTCCCCTTTTGCCATGTCTTCCTAAGGAATCCTGTTTTGCTAATGGTATCAGCGTGCCTTCTTGCCATCCAGAGCGTACCAGCCTCATCCCACTATGTCCCCCATTTCTTCCTAGTCTGCATTTCCTCCCTTCCTTCTGCTTACCACCATACCTGGCTGCGTCCATCCATTTATACCCCAGGCTGCTTCGTCCTGTCAGCTTATCAATGTGCTGCTGTCATTAGCACAAGCCAGATCAAGATGCATCCTTGTTTGGGGCTGGCAGACCACGTAAGGGAAGCTGGAGGGTTGCTAGGATACTGAGCTGCAAAGACTTCTGGGGAACCCAGCAGACTCCCTTTGTTTGGGATGAGGGGTCCGCCGGGAATCATGGGCTTGGGGACCTTATAAAAGCTGGAGTACACCAACAGGGCAAGGGTTTTCTTTCGGAAGGGGACGGCATTGTTTCTGTCCCCCCAATCAAGGGCCGTGGGATTTGTGGCTGTTCTTTTAAAGCTTAGCCTTTGTTTACCCGGGGCGATGCTAATTAAGAGAGGAAAGGAGATAGTGGTGGGCTGGGCTTTTACTACCCGCCCCCTCCCCCGCAGGGTGCTATGTCTAAGCAAATACAGGCCGGGAGAATAAGAGTTTAGGGGCACACATGGGCTCCCTGAGGGTTTAGCTTGCAATGGGGGTGAGCTTTGGGGGAACTGAGCGGTAGCCTCTGCGCCGGACTACGGCGAGCCCTATCTACGATCCGGGAAGAGCCAGTTGTGTGCATGGGTGTTCAGGACAATATGGAATAGCAACCCTCCTCCGCCCTTCTCTCCCCCCTCTAGGGCTAGGCCTGCCTAGTCCCGTCGGTGGCTTCCCCGTGGCCCGACACCGCATGCAAGTGAACTTCACCCCCTGCCTCTCCAAACTTCTTACCTTTGCCAGAGGCTGTCCCGGCGCAGGAGGGAAAGAGAGGCATGACTACCAGCGGCTCTTTTTCGCTCCCGCATTAACCCAGCGCCCCCGGTAATCCCGGAGCGCAGATGCCGCTTTGTGTTTCCTCCCTCCCACCAAGCCCCCTCCTTTGCTTCTCCATCACGGGGAGCGTTCTCCGCCCAACCCTCGGTGGGGACGGCGGTAGCCGTTTCCCTCCCCTCCTCCACCAAGGGGCGCTGCTGCAAGAGAGCGGACCCCAGCAGCCACCCCTCTCGCCTCGGTAGTTCCCCTACCTGCCGGACCCAGGCTCGAACCCGGAGCGCCAGAGCCCGCCTGGCTCGGCCCGGTGCTGAGGGACAGCTCCGCGTGACGTCACGGCGCAGTTTCTCTCCCCCACCCCCTTTCCTTTCCCCTCCAGTCTGCTCCTCCTCGCGCGCCCTCGCGAGACCCGGCGAAGAAAGGTTGGCTCGGGCCAGGCGCGCGCGTCGCACAGCAGCCAGGCTTCCTTCCTCGTTTCCCTTTGCCTTCCTTCCTCTCTTTGAGGTCGTCGCCCGCCCCCAAGTCTCATCCTCCCCCCGCCCCCGCTTCGCTTATCGCCTGGAGCCTGCGGCGGCGTCGCAGGGGAGGGGGGTGAACACACCCGCCCTTCGAGCTCCCACACAGAATCCCTGCTGTCGCCCCTCTCTGTGTCGGAGAGAGGGCAGCTCCCCTCTAGCTGCCCAGCTATTTCCGGTTGGAGATCTCTTTGTTTAGGCATATCCCGGTACACCGCCTGCTTCCAGAGCATTGCGTTGGCTGGTCCTTGAGGCTGCCTCGTTGTAATTGAATAGCATTAATAGCCGCCGCTTGGACCTTCTCTCTATTTGCAACGCATTAAATGTGCAGCTCCTTTTGCTACCCGTTGCATTTGCTGCGAAGTCCTAGTGCACGCGCTGCACCTGAGAAAAATGGAAACAAAGCATCGTGTGGTACCTCATACCTTATTCTGGATTAAATCTTCTTGGGCTGCGATCCCTTTCATCAGACTGATTTAGAAACAGTCCATTCCCTCCTTGCTCCAAACACCCATACCCTAATTGCTGGCATTATCTATTTCTGCTGTGATTTTACAGTACTGTGTTTAGGCTGCTGACAATTAGGTTAATCCTTCTATAAGTTAATTCCCACTGTGGCTGCAGGATACATATATTATACTTCATCAACATATATGAAATCTTTTATGATGAATTGCTTTTATCCAAAGTAGAACGGACCCTTTCAATCCAGTTCTACTCACCTGTACTATTGCCTATGAAAGAACCATCAAATATTATGACACTAAAACACCAAGAAAGATGAATAGTCACCACTTAACATTTACAAAAGGAATTTCACAGGGTTATATACTGTATGATGTTATACATGAGCCTGGAAGACTAGCCATTTGGATAGATCAGCAGTTTTAAGATCAAGGTTCCTAAAG
Organism: Charina bottae; assembly: GCA_023362775.1. NCBI lineage: Eukaryota > Metazoa > Chordata > Lepidosauria > Squamata > Charinaidae > Charina > Charina bottae. The sequence goes on from JALMGJ010000001.1 coordinate 203,778,743, forward strand.
ACACCTGGATACAAAACTGGAGAAGTATAATTAATGTATTCCTGAACTCTGGAATGGTACAGAACCTGGTATGGTATCTTAATTTTTTTCCAGCAGAGCAATGGCAAAAATGTTCAGTTCAGTTTAAAACTAGCCTGGATATTAGTTTCACATGAAATTGCAAGGCATTTCAATCAGTTTAGTTGGTTATGATAAGAAAGGGAAAAAAATAACATTAATTCTACTATGTGCTAGTCTTTGAGCTGGGCATTTCATTCTAAAAGAGCAATGGACAGGAGAATTTCATCGCTATAATTATACACCTTGTTGAAGAGAAACTTCCTACTGGTGTAGAAATTATATATCGAACAGATGGAAAGCTTTTTAATCTTAGTAGGCTGAAAGCAAAAAATAAGGTAATTGCAACTTCTGTTATAGAACTTCAATATGCTGATGATAACGTAGTCTGTGCACACTCCGAGGAAGATCTTCAAACTATCCTAAACATCTTTGCAGAAGCATATGAAAAGCTCGGCCTCTCGATTAACATTAAAAAAACCAAAGTGCTTTACCAGCAAGTTCGAACCAATCCCTCTGCAGCGCCATCAATCCAGCTTAAAGGTGTGTCACTAGAAAATGTCGACCACTTTTCTTATCTCGGCAGCCATCTATCTACAAAAGCTGACATCGACACCGACGCTGAAATTCAGCATCGCCTGAGCTCTGCGAGTGTAGCTTTCTCCCGAATGAAGCATAGAGTGTTTGAGGATCGGGACATTCGCAGGGAGACCAAAATGCTTGTTTACAAAGCCATTGTACTACCAACCCTTCTGTACGCCTGTGAAACATGGACCCTCTACAAACGCCACCTCCAACTTCTTGAAAGATTCCATCAACACTGCCTCCGAAAAATTCTGAAAATTACTTGGGAAGATAGGCAGACTAATGTTAGCGTATTAGAAGAAGCGAAAACCACCAGCATTGAGACAATGATCATCCAACATCAACTTCGCTGGACTGGTCACGTTGTTCGAATGCCTGACCATCGTCTTCCAAAGCAGCTACTTTACTCCCAACTTAAGAATGGAAAACGGAATATTGGTGGACAGCAAAAGAGATTCAAAGATACTCTCAAAGCTAATTTAAAAAAATGTAATATCAGCATTGAGAACTGGGAAGCCCTAACTCATGAGCGTTTCAATTGGAGGTCATCCTTTATTAATGGCGCTATGGACTTTGAAGAAGCACGAGTACAGGGCGAAAGGGAGAAAAGAGCTAAAAGGAAGGCACGTCAAGCAAACCCTCATCATGACCGTCTCTCACCCGGAAACCTATGCCCTCATTGTGGGAGGTTGTGCGGATCCAGAATTGGCATTTACAGCCACTTACGGATCCACTGTTAAAATTTTACCTTTGGAAGACAATCTTACTCGGCTACGAGTGATCGCCAATGAATGATGGACAGGAGAATAAATCCACTGACATGGCTGGCTTGACCATAAGCAGGAAACTCTCCTATTCCCATTGCTAGAAGTTACAGCAATTGCTTCCTCTGTAGCCATTTGACTGGTTCTTTGAAGTTGCTCCTTTACATATAGGCTAACAGTAAAGCATAATTGTAAAATACCAAATTGGTGGCATTCGGATTACAGGAAGGACATGAGTTTGCAAGCGAGGTTAGCTACTTCACTAGATTAGACACGTCACCCAATCTGCTCAAGTCTGAATCCCACTTGCCATCTGCTGAGCTCTCAGCCTCACGAAGAGGATGATGCGTAGGAATGATGGGCCTTTGCTGTTCTCTCTGCCTTCTCCCCTCCCACATTCGGTATTCAGCAGCTCAATTTAGATTCTCCTCTGCTGTACCAGATGACTAATTCTGCCCCATGGAATTAGCACTTTGTCTTAGTGCTATACTCTAGCAGAATTTGAGTACATTTAAAATCTTATATAATATAACCCTAAAATGTAAATGATTGTACAAAGATACTATGACCCCCATAAAAAGGTAAAGGTTCCCCCCGCACATTTGTGCAGTCGTGTCCGACTATAGGGGCCGGTGCTCATCTCTGTTTGTTAGCCGAAGAGCCAGCGTTGTCCGAAGATGCTTCCACGGTCATGTGGCCGCATGACACGCGCGGAACGCTGTTACCTACCCACCGAAGTGGTACCTATTAATCTACTTGCATTTGCAAGCTTTCGAATTGCTAGGTTGGCAAGAGCTGGAGCTAGTGCGGGAGCTCACTCCGCACACAGGGCTAGGGATTCGAACCTCTGAACTTGCGATCGACAAGCCTGGCATCTTACCCACTGAGCCACCACGCCCCCTATGACCCCCTATGACCCCCATTCTGGCACTCAAAATTGTATATGGCCCCTATTTTTGAGCATGTCAAACAATGTTTTATATTGTCCAGCTCTGGGTATCACATCCCTAATCCCAGCAGTTCCGTCTATTAGGCTATCATAGTCATTTACTTGTTATGATGGGGAGAAGGAGTTGACATACTGTACTTATATTCCGTCCTAGAACTCAAAGCATACTGTACCCACTTTTGGCTCAAATCAGCATATTTCTGAACATATGTAAACTTTGAGCATACTATATGGAAGAAAGGCTTTTGGAATCAAAGGCAGATGAGGTGATAGAAAGAAAATGTATTGGACTTCCGGTGCAGAGAAATGGCGAGCGGACGTCTGTTTGCACAGCTTGTCTAACTTTCAATTTTCAACGTCTAAACGGGGGAAAGTAAGCCGATCTTGTGGTACCTTAGTGTCGTGCAGATCGCAGCAGGAATGCTGGAAGAAGAGTAGACCTGCAGAAAAAGAAACCCGCGGCTTCTGGACGGCGGAGGCGAGACAGCGAGCTGCCACTTTCGCTTTCTTCGCCGGATTTCAAGCTGACAGTGAAACTAGCGAAAGTAGCCGAGAAGCCAGGTAAACGCTCACCTCGTTAGATGCCTAAGTTGTTTAGGCTTTGCTGCCGTGTTCTCCACGCTGAAATTGGGATTTAAGATTGATCTAAAGAGAAGAAAATTCATTTACTTTACTGTCTAAAAGAAAATCTAAAAACTGGAGAAGACTCTGAAACTTAACTGGATTAAGAAAGACAGTAACTATATTTAATTATTTAAGACGCCATTCTTGCTCAGTAAGATTCCTTTTCTCTTCTTTTGGTTGTGTTTGCTGACTTATGCTTTTGTGACTTATATTATATATATATATATATATATATATATATATATATATATATATTTATATTTATATTTATATTTATATTTATATTTATATTTATACTTATACTTATATTGTCATAATATTTGAGCTATATTAAGTATATGTTTTTTAGTTGAAATTGACAAATTGATAAGTCCTAGGTAATATTAAGTAATATTAGTATAAGATATATTGTTACAAGACTATACTTAGTTACTAAAAAGATGAATACTAGAAAACTTCAGAGAAGGAAATCTGATTCAGAAGACAACAGAGGGGACTGGATGAAACCTCTTTTTGAAGAATTTACCAAAAAAGCAATTCAAAGTATAACTGATAATGTGACCACTTTACTAGAAGAAAAAATCAAAGGATTTGAACTTAGTCTAGACAAAAAATTTAGACAATATGGAACAGAAGTTTCAAGCAGAAATTAAAGGAGTAAAAGAAAGAGTACAGAAAATGGAAAAGAAAAATGAAGAAGAATTAGACAAGATTACATTATTAGAAATCAAACAAAAAGAAAAATGTATAAGAATAAGAGGACTGATAGAAGGAAGAGAATTAGAAATTAAAAATACTGTAACAAAAATGTTAGCAAATTTGATTGATTGGGAATCAGAACAATTAGAGGAAGAAATAGAAGGGACATATAGGGTAAATTCGAAGTATGCAAGGGAAAACAACCTCCCTAGAGATATGGTTATGGAGTTTAGTAGAAAGAAACTTAGAGATATGATAATTCAGACTGCTTACGATAAAAAAATAGAAATTGAAGGGAAAAACATAAAAATTTTCAAGGAGACACCAATCATAATTCTAAAAAAAAGAAAAGACTATTTTTTTTAACTGAAATTCTAAAGAACAAGATCATGTATAGATGGGAGACTTTGGAAGGGTTATCGATTACTTATAAAGAACAAAGATATAAATTAAATTCAATAGAAAAAGCGAAGGATTTTCTTAGAAAACTGGAAAAAGATAATCAACAGCTGAGAGGTAATAATGGTAAAAAAGAAGGATCAAAAGAAAACTTTAAAATAGACTCTCAAGCCTCGGGTTCTAAAGATTTGAGTAATCACTCTAAGAATGTGTAACTTAAAATGTTTAACATGGAACACCAACAGCTTGAACGCTCCAGCAAAAAGAAAAAAAATCTTTCACACGGTCAATAAATTAAATTTAGATATTATTTGTTTACAGGAAACGCATATGAGATCTAGAGATGTTAAATTATTGGAAAATAAGAAATTAGGTTTAGATTTTACATCTGTAAATGTAGAGAAAAAAAATGGAGTGGTTTGTTACATAAAACCTTATTTAAAACCCAGACTATTACTATCAGATACCAAAGGAAGATTCATCGTTATAGAAATTGAGATTCAAAATTTAAAAGTAATTTTAGTTGGAGTTTATGTCCCAAATGACAAACAAAAACTTTTTTAAAAAACTTTATTAAATTTCCTAGCTGATATACCTAATAAGAACTGGCTTATGATGGGGGATTATAATGGTGTAGTAACACCTACACTTCATAGAAAATCTGAGAAACCAATTAAACACAATCAAGGAAAACTACCAGATGAATTTTTTGATCTTGTTAACAATTTAAATTTGGAAGATGCATGGAGACATAAAATGGGGAACGCAAATGAATATACTTTTTTTTCAGAAAGACATAAATCATTTTCTAGAATTGATATGATTTGGCTCTCTAAAAATTTAACAAATAAAATTAAGGATATGAAAATATTGGCTAAAACGTTTTCTGATCATAATGCTGTTCAATTAGATCTAAAAATTACATCAAAAACATATAGATGGAGACTTAACGAAACTATATTAAGAAATAAACAATATTTAGAAGATAGCAAGAGAAAACTAAAAGAATTTTTCAAATTAAATATGAGTGAAGAAGTAAATATTAATAATATATGGGATGCAGGTAAAGCCTATATCAGGGGCCATTTTATGTCCATCGGCAACCATCTTAGAAAATCTAAAAAACTAAAATTTCAACAAATATGCGAACAAATTAAAACAAAAGAAATTGAACTTCAAAATAATCCCAATGACAAAAATATTAAAAATCAAATAACTATTTTACAAAAGCAACTAGATATTCAAACAATAGATGAGATAGAACTAAATTTAAGATATGTAAAACAGAGACATTTCCAACATGCTAATAAAGCCGGGAAATGGTTAGCCTTTAAATTAAGAAAAGAGGCAAACAAAAAGATTATAAATAAAATAAAAGTAAATGGAGAAGAAATTATTGACAATCAAGGTATTAGAAAGGCATTTTATGATTTTTATAATAAATTATACCAAAAACAACAAATATTACAGGATAAATGTGAAATATATTTACAAAAAAGTAATATTGAGAAGATTTCTCAAACGCAAAGAGAGATCTTGAATGAACCAATTACCAACCAGGAAATAATAGAAGCCATAAAAAAACAGAAATCAGGTAAAACACCAGGACCTTACGGTTTTACAGCATCTTATTACAAACACTTTCAAGAATTTCTCATAACCCCGTTTAATACACTTCTAAATTCAATAATGGCAGGAAATACAGTTCCCGATTCTTGGACACAAGCAAATATTATCCTAATTCCTAAGGAAGACCAAGATACAACTCTATGTAAAAATTATAGACCGATCTCTCTTCTAAATGTAGATTATAAAATATTTACCACCATTCTGTCTAATAGATTAAAAAGAGTCCTACAAGATACGATAAATTTGGATCAAAGTGGATTTCTACCAAAAAGATATATAAAAGATAATATAAGATCCATTTTAAACATAATTGAATACGCAAAAAATCATAATGATAAACAAATTACTTTATTATTTTTAGATGCAGAAAAAGCTTTTGATAATTTAAATTGGACATTTTTGATCAAAACACTTAAAAGTTTAGATTATGGAAATAAATTTATTAATGCTATTCAAGCTATTTATACAAATCAGAAAGCTAGAGTGGTGGTAAATAATGATACAACTCAAAACTGTATTATAGGTAAAGGCGCTAGACAAGGGTGTCCATTATTCCCACTTCTATTTATTATGGTTTTGGAAATTCTTCTAGAAAATATCAGAAAAGATAACCAAATTGAAGGAGTTAAAATAAAACAAGAAAATTATAAACTGAGGGCATTTGCAGATGATATTGTAATTACTTTACAAAATCCAGATCATTCAATAAGTCATTTACTTAAAAAGATACATGAATTTGGAGAACTTGCTGGATTTAAAATAAATAATCAAAAAACAAAGATGTTAAATTTAAATGTCTCTGCAAATGATACTCAGCTCATGGAATTGGCTACGGGGTTCGAAAATGTAAAAAAAATAAGATATTTAGGAGTTGAAATCACATCAAAAAATTCAGATTTATTCAAAATTAACTATATGAAAATTTGGAATGAAATACGACAGGATCTACATAAATGGACAAAACTCGAAATATCTCTTCTGGGAAGGATTTCCACAATCAAAATGAATATTCTCCCAAGAATTCTCTTTCTATTTCAAACAATACCAATAATAATCACTGAGAAAACATTTCACAATTGGCAAAAAGATCTTGCTAAATTCATCTGGCAAGGGAAGAAACCTAGAATTAAATATAAATATTTACAAGATATTAAAGAAAATGGAGGATTTGGCCTACCAGATTTAAGATTATATTATGAAGCTAGTGTAATGGTTTGGATGAGAGATTGGGTAAAATTAGACAATAGAAGATTATTGAATTTAGAAGGGTATGATCTCAGATTTGGATGGCATGGGTACCTATGGTACGATAAAACAAAAGCTAATCTGGCATTTATGCATCATCCAATTAGGAAATCGATTTTAAAAATTTGGGAGAAATATAAGAAACTAATAATACCAAATATACCATTGTGGATATCCCCACATGAAGCCTTTGCAATCCAAGGCATTACATCTAGGAATAAGTGGTTAAATTACAAAGATTTGTTGATATTTGAGGGCTCAGATTATAAAATTAAAACTAGGGAGGATCTAGAAAATGAGGGCTATACCTGCAACTGGTTTACATATTTACAAATAAAAGCGCAATTTAAAATGGATTCCAAAAATTTTAAATTTAAAAATTGTTATGTTAATTGGGACAATATATTGTGGAGAGAAGAGAAACATCTAATTGCAAAAATTTACAAAATGTTAATCCAAAATAAATTTTCCAAATTACCTATAAAGAATCCCATAATTAAATGGGAACAAAATTTGGGCCATATTATCCAAAGCGAAAAATGGGAGAAAATTTGGTTAAAAGACTTGAATTTTACTTTAAATTATAACATGAGAGAAAACTTCTTCAAGATGATGTATAGATGGTACCTCACCCAAATATATTGTCTAAAATGAATCCAGTAATACCAAATCATTGCTGGAAATGTAAAAAAGAAACAGGTACTTTTTTTCATCTATGGTGGACATGTTGGAAAACAAAGAATTATTGGGACAAAATTCATAAGAGTGTTTGTGAAATCACACAAGAAGATATTATTAAAGAACCAGAACTTTATTTATTGGGATTTATGAAACCAAATCTACATAAAAAAATATGGAAAACTACTATTCTACATAATAACTGCAGCTAGAATCACCTTCGCCAAATACTGGAAAGAAAGATATATACCCACGACTGAAGAATGGATTATAAAAATAATGGACCTGATGCAAATGGCTAAATTGACTGACCAAATTAATGACAGAAACATGGATGAATTTAATATAGTTTGGAGTCCTTTTTATAAATTTATTCAAAAAACGCAAAATATTCAATTAGAAAATTAATATTATAAATGTAAGTAAAATAATAGAATCAAACTAGTATATAAATACAGTATGTAATAGAAAATTAGACGGGAAGTAAGAAGTCCTTTCTGTGTTTTTTTTTTAAGGTTTGGTGGTAAGGGGTGAGGAGGTAAAGTAAAGTAGAATAGAGGGAGTAAGGAAGTGGAGTTAAAAGAAGGGTAGAGAGGGAGGAGGAAGGAAGGAGAGAAAGAAAGAATGAGAAGAAGAAAGAAGGAAGACGGTTATTAATAAATATTAAAATAGAAAGTGAAAAGGATGGATTGTTTAGTTAGACAGGGTTTTAAACAAATTAGCCTAACTGATTTCTTTTTTTTTTTTGGTTGTTTTGTTTCGTTTTGCTTTGTCCCTGTCAGGTTAGATTAGATTAGATTAGATTAGACTAAGTCTATGTATGTAAGGTTATAGAATGTTATGTTATGCAACGCTGTGTTCATGTTATGTTATATTATATTCTGTTATGTATTGTTTTTTTTTTATAATGTATTGTAAATAATAAAGATACAATTTAAAAAAAAAGAAAAGAAAATGTATTACAAAATAAGTAATATTGTGTGAAGCTTTAGAATGCTTTAATACCAAATTACCCCCAGCTACAAAATGGAGTATCTGCTTATAAACTTTTATCAGGGTGTGGGTAAGACGCCAGGCTTGTCGATCGGAAGATTGCAAGTTCGGAGGTTCGAATCCCTAGCCCCGCGTGATGGAGTGAGCTCCCGCACTAGCTCCAGCTCTTGCCAACCTAGCAATTCAAAAGCATGCAAATGCAAGTAGATTAATAGGTACCACTTCGGTGGGTAGGTAACAGCGTTCCGTGCACGTCATGCGGCCACATGACCGTGGAAGTGTCTTCGGACAACGCTGGCTCTTCGGCTAACAAACGGAGATGAGCACCGGCCCCTAGAGTCGGACATGACTGCACAAATGTGCGGGGGGAACCTTTACCATTTATAACAACAATATGACTTAACACATGCTAACCTTTTTAAAATAAAATCAAGGTTTTATATTGTTACATATAGTTCAGTGAAACTATATTGTGTTTGAAAGAGTTGTAAAGAAAGCTTTCTGAAGTTTTCAGCCTCTGTCTTTGTGTGCTCTTGCCCAAATAATTAAGGATCTATAACTTTTGTTTAGAAAATGCTTTTAGTTTCCCTTTGGGATGGACTGGAATGTAATATTGGATGATTGACAAGGATTCAACAAAACATAAGCATAAGTAAGCATTTGGCAAAGCATTAATCTCCCATAGAAATGCAATGTGCAATGCTCACAGAACTATATAAAGGAAATCATTATTTATGAATTTACAATGTGGTATGAAAAGCTAGTGGCTTGACATCTCAAGCATCACTGCAAACATGGTGCAGAAAAGAAAATAAGAGAATATGGCACTTTAAGGATTTGTTGTCAATATTAACGATTGACTGTAATAATGTTTTTGTTGTGTTCACTACAACAGAATAACAGCCATTATTCTGGGAAATGATGCGAAAGCTTCATGGACTGCATGTGCCCACACTTAGAGAAATGTAAAGGAAACATATTGATTTGTACTTTCCTGATTCCCATCTCATTTTGCATAAATTGAGACTGATCTGTAATTCCCCCCTCCACCCCTATTTAGATATATAATAAAGTTCAATACTGGATGATCTCTGTAGATGACAAAATATAGTATTTATGATATTTGTGTACAAGAATGAAGTTTATGTGTACATACATTAGTATATGCTGGTTTTGAAAATGGGAATAAAAACAAGAACTATGAAAGCAAGGCACTGTGGCAAGAAAAATCCTAATTTATACATAACAATTGGCAAAGGATAGTTGCCATGTTTCTGTTTTAAGGGGCTACAACAGGGCATGCTTTCTTTGGATTAGTCATATGAACCCAATTACTTCTAAGTAATCATGCAAAATATCCAAGTAAAATGAATGGTTGACCTTTTGGCCTGAAAGGAAAGATAACAGATTCAGCAAATTATATATTCTGGTGAACCAACATAGGTTGGTATAGGAGAATGCAAACATCCTTGTTTTGCCCAGTTAAAAAAATGGTACTCAAAAACTTCATTCTATATTCATTGGCCTGTCAAAATTGTTTTACCTCTACCTACAATAAACTGCTGATGCTGATGCTAGGGAAAGTGGAAGGCAAAAGGAAGAGGGGCCGACCAAGGGCAAGATGGATGGATGATATTCTGGAGGTGACGGACTCGACCGTGGGGGAGCTGGGGGTGGTGACGGCTGACAGGAAGCTCTGGTGTGGGCTGGTCCATGAAGTCACGAAGAGTCCGAAGCGACTGAACGAATAAACAACAACAATAAACTGCGCCCATAGGGCAAAGGTAAAGGCTTTCCCCTGCACAGTCGTGTCTGACTCTAGGGGCCGGTGCTCATCTCCATTTCTTAGCCGAAGAGCCAGCGCTGTCCGAAGATGCTTCCGTGGTCATGTGGCCAGCATGACACGCACGGAACGCTGTTACCATCCTACCGAAGTGGTACCTATTTATCTACTTGCATTTGCATGCTTTCGAATTGCTAGGTTGGCAAGAGCTGGGGCGAGTGCGGGAGCTCACGCCATCACACGGCGCTCGGGTCTCGAACCGCCGACCTTCCGATTGACAAGCCTGGCATCTTAACCACTGAGCCATCACACCCCTTAAAACTTAAAACTGCATCCATACTGAACACAAAACCAAAATTTTTAATATTAGCTTATTGACTATGAAGGTTCTCAGTCATCCAGGTGGAATTGTCTGTAGCTTGAATCATGTCAACTGGATTTCTATTTTCTCAGTGGAAACGTTTCGCTCCTTATCCAAGGAGCTTCTTCAGTCTGAGCCAAGACTGAAGAAGCTCCTTGGATAAGGAGCGAAACGTTTCCACTGAGAAAATAGAAATCCAGTTGACATGATTCAAGCTACAGACATTAGCTTATTGAATAATCCATACTGGTAGGCTATCATATCTGGGCTGCAGAAATCCAGAATATCACTAGACATCAGAAATAAATACAAGATACTCTAACCCTTTGCTGTTATTTAGTGGTTACCTGGATTTCTGCAAAAAAGAAAATGTCTTGGCTCTTCGTTTTTAAACAGTGAAATATGATTTGTAGCTTTTTTGTTTTTGTCACAGTAGGTAGCATCAATTAGCTGCCTTTGGCTGATCAAGCTGGGGTTTGGTTAATCCCGACTATCAGGAAATCCCGAATTTAAAGACTAGACAGGGAAGTGAAAAAATATATCGGAAGACCACAATCGGAAGAAACCACATCTGTGCTGCTGCCAAGACATATTCACCAAAAGTTGAGCTCAGTTCTGAGGAATCTTTACTTTTTCATTAGCTCTGTTTGTGGCTTAGGCAATAAAGGCGAATCTATGCTTTCAACAGAATGAGAGAAAAGACCGGAAGTGGCAGATTGGATATTCCACTTTAGTCTGCAAAGAAGCCATACCCGAACCCTTTCCCTCTCGGTAACTAGAAAACTATGAGAGCAGCAGGAAAAATTCTAATTCAAGTATCTTCCTGATCTGCTAGGTTTCTGCATGCAGGAAGCTTATTATGTTGTTTCTCCTCTGCCATTTCAGAAGCGTTCTCCTACTACCAACGGTTGGATATAGTACGATTTAATTTAACACTTCATAATAGAAGTCTATTGTATGTGCCAATCCACCCATGTCACCTTGATTCACGATTTCTACCATCCAGGTTGAAAAATGCATTGCACTCCAGGTGCCAATTCAATCGAGCTTAGAAACTTAAGGCGGGCTCTGCCGACCACGCATTTTCGGTCAGGGATTGGCTGAGGAGGGAAGGGGGCGCGGCCGGACGAATGACGGTCGGCGGAGAGGGCGGGACTATTCAGGGTGACACGTCGGACGGCGGCGCCAGCGCCAGCGGCGACTCTTCCAAGAGAAGCGGGAGTGACGTTTCCGCGGTGCTTCTCCCGTTCGGCGAGAACAGGCGAAGGACTGACCCCCACTTCTTCTCTAGGGCCGGCATGGAACGGCTGGACCAATAGGCGCTGCTCCTTCAAGGTTCCCGAATAGGGCCGGGCCCACCCCCTCCGTTACTTAGCTGCAGCTGCCCCTCCCTCTCCCTCTGTTCAGGACCCCACGCCGGTACCAGGTTCCCTCCCCGCCTCGTGGGAATGGTCCCTTGCTGCTTTGATCCCCAAGAGTGCTGTGCGGGTTAAAGAGGCCCCTTGGGATCTTCCTGGGTGGGCAGGACCCTGGTTCTCCACCCCGGAATTCCCGCACCTTCTGAGTGCGCTTCTTCGGTGCTTGCTGTCCTCCCGCTTTTGTCCCTTAATTTAGCCCCCTCTGGTTTTTGTCAGGGTCTTGTCCCCTCCGCCGGTGCCATGCGCTTCTCTTCGCTTCTGTCGCTCCTGCGTCCCGTGGGGCCTGTGGTGGTTGGGGTGTCTCTAGGTTTCACGCTTAGCCTGCTCAGTGTAACCTGGGTGGAGGAGCCGTGTGGGCCCGGCCGTGGCAGCCTACGTGATGGGGGCCTGGAGCAGCATCAGCATCAAGGAGGGCAGGGCAACGCTGCCCGCAAACCGAATTCTGTCTCGGGGGGGCTAGGCACAGAGCCCGAACAGAGCTGGGAGCCCCGCGTTCTGCCTTACAAGCCTCTGAACCCAGGAAAGGCAACCAAAAAAACCATCAGGTACCTATGGGGAAGGGGAACTGGAGAGGTTGGGGAAGATGGGCCTAGGACACAAGCTCTTTTCCAAAGGGAATTGGGATTCCTCCTTGGTGTAACCTCTGCCACCATTCGTGTTGGGCATCGAGTGCATAGAGCCTTACGAGCAACCTGTGGTCTTTTGCAAATGCTGATGCGGATCAGCAACTGGGCTAGGCTTGATTGTGGGTCTGATTAGTTCTTGGCCTACTGGCATCAATATTTAGGCAATAGGATTGCTTTCTTATTAAAGCAGTCTTCTGAACTGCATCACAACAGCCCCATGAAGTATGTGGCTAGGAAATGAAAGTTTGAGGGCCATTTTGCAGGTCCCACTAAAACCACATTGCTTAGGGGTTTATCTTCTGATTTTAATATATTGGAAACCACTTTGGAAAATCTTAGCTTTGAAGTATGGCAAACTAAGTTTTAAAATAAATAAATAAATAAATATGCTTTGCATGTGCTTGGGTGTACCCATTGGCTCCATTTGGAAGTGGGTGTGGCTAACAAGTTTGGTTAACCAAGTTTCATATGACTTGCAAACCTAGGAGAAGCTAAAAAATTAAGCAGTTATCAACCTGAAAATAAAGGCCTAATCTTCTGGGGGAGGGTTGTGTCCACAAAACCAGAATTCGAGTCATAAGTGATACTAAACATGGTTTACAAAACCACAGGTGACTTATTGGCTGCACTACTCATAGGCAGAGCCAGTATGTCCTTATGCTAACCTTACTGTGATGTGAAACTGGAGGTGCTGAATCTCTTCCTGCCTATATAGAAAGTAGTTGGATTTGTACCTCCCAGCTCTCATGGCCCACACCAAGCTGCCTCAGTAGGTAACATAAGTGCATCCAGAAAACAAACAGTATTTTGTTTTTATTTACAGTATTTATGCATGGCTTTTTCTGCCAACCAGGGCCTTTGGAGTAGTATGCAATCAAAATCTTAAGAAAATAGGAGAAGAATAAAATAAAGACAAAACCAAAATATTTGTTAAAGGTGAACCATAACTATCAGAACCTATGAAAGTCTTGCCAAAAAACCTCCTAAAATCCAGTACAGGTTTAGAAGCAGCTTAGTTTTTTCTAGGAGAGAGTTCTCCAACTGAGATGCTGCTACAGAAAAGGTCTCATTTCACAGATCTGCTGACCTGGTCCCCCTTGATAATGGGATATGCTACTGAGCCTCAGTGGAAGACTTTAAATTATGAGAAGACTAATATGGGTGGAAGCTTTGGGCTTAAGTGGATACAGATTTATAAGTCAAGATCAGCAAATGGTGTTGAGAATCAAACTGTTGTCAATGTTGGACATAATATATAACCAGCATGACTAATCATTGATAACCTTTTCCTCCGCGAATTTCGCTGGGACTTTTTTAAAGCCATCCAAAGTGATGGTCATCTTACATCTTGGGCTGGTGAGTTCCATAGCTTAATTCATCAGCTCTTTGAAGAGTGGTGCGCTTATAGTCATTCATAATTTAGCTGCAGCGTCCTGGGCCACTGTAATGGCAGTTGAAGGTAACTCCTACTTTTAAAGGATCTTTGGAATTAGAAGGGCCTAGGAGAAGGATTTGCACCTTGTTTTTTTAAACCATACCCAAGATGGGAGGAAAAGTGGGGTGCGGGCAGCATGATACTGCAGAGCTGTTACTCATGGGTTCCCATGGTTTTGTTTTTGTTTTTGCAGAGTTGTTCTCTGCTGGTGGGGCTTGAACTCGATGGATCTCTGCACCTGATCTCCCACAGGAAAGCTTGGGGCTGCACTCTCGCTATTCAGGAAGTCCTTCTGTGCAAATAGTTTCCTTTAGAAAGAGGTGGGCTAGAAGGAGGAGGAGGAGGAGTGCTGATGGCAGCTGCTCCCACAAACTAGGCAGCCTGGCTGTGGCTTATTCTGAGCAGGCTGGATGAGAGAGAGGGCTGAGTCACATAACTGTTTGGGGCGCCTTTAAAGTATTTTCAGACAGTGGGTTGGTTTTTGTTTTTTGTTTTTTTTAGATTAAGGGTGGACAGAAAGTAGATCAGGATCTGCTGTTAGGTTTCTGGGGGATTTGCAGGGGATCAGGACAAGTTTCTGATTCATTGTTTCCATTAGCAGCAATGAGGTGCTACCAAGGCTTAAATTATGCTGCAGAAAAGAAGAATGCGCAAAGGGGGAAGAAGTCATCCAAAGTGGTCTTCCCCACCCCTTTGTTGATAAAAAGGCTGAACCCTTTCTAGTGCTGATATTCAGAACAAATACTGGGGTGAAGAGTATATGTCTCCTCAACCTGCTCTATAGTAGTTGGTTGATTTGCAGGGTTAGTAAAAATGAAGCCA
This sequence comes from Charina bottae, assembly GCA_023362775.1. NCBI lineage: Eukaryota > Metazoa > Chordata > Lepidosauria > Squamata > Charinaidae > Charina > Charina bottae. Next base: position 203,793,810 of record JALMGJ010000001.1, read on the forward strand.
ATTTAACTCTGAAGTCTGCCTGTCTTTGGAACAATGAATGTAGAAATAACATTTGTCAGGGCTCTGCACATTTTGAAAATCATTCAGAAGAAGTGCTTTGGACTTTGCACAAGCACAGCAGCTTTCTGCTATTTATTAAAGCATGCAAGCCCCCCCCCCAAAAAAAAAAAGATGCAGGTGTTTTAAACATCACCTTAAAGATGTGATGCTTTAATTATTCCATTGATTGGGACAGCCACATCTTTTCTGCAGGTTCATGCAGAGGTTTGAACTGCTTTAACATACAGCCAAGAGATGCTCTGCTTCTGTAAGGTCTGAAACACTTTTCCAAATCATTTTTAAAGCATGCACAGCTATAATAAACATTCACATTTGATTTTCAAGTAGCTGCATTGTCTAGTTATTTCAGCTAGATACTATTAATATCCTGCATATTGCAGATTAGTTTCCCTTACTGTTAGTTCGCCCCCATATTGCAGATGGGAGGAATTGAAATTAAGAGACACTGGCAGGCTAAATCTATCTAGTGAGTTCATAACAGGAAAAATTCAAATCAAGTGCTTCATGATTTGCATTTAGGTCTCTTAAATACTGTACAGCTTATTTAATTTGGGTCTATTCCTTCATGGAAGCCCTTCTCTTGCAGGGACTCTGCATTCCTAAGTCTGCTATCTTAAATACTCTGGAGAAAAGACGGGATAAGAATCTTTTCAATTCTCAAAAGGAATATTTTGTTACTGAGAAAATACATTTCTCCCAATGCCACTTCTATAATATTACAAGTGCTCTAGTTTCCCTCCCTTCCTCCCTCCCACAGCAAAGTGTGTTAAATGTTACAGTTACAGCCATAAAGTATAGGAGTGCTCACACATCTATTTTGTGGCAAGGAGAAGAGAGGGAAACTCAGCATACAAACAAAATTCCTCTTGGGGACCTTGTGATCGGGGAATTTTCTGCTTATTGAGCATGAATTGCTTGTCTACTATTGGCTTAAAGAATAAACTAACAAAACTCCCTTTGTGCAGTGCTGCTCACCTCCATCCATTGTACCTTGACTGCATATCCTTCCTAGGACTAACTAATGGGGTCTAAAATGCATTTGAGGCCCACTTTTGATCAATTTCTGGCAGGTGGCTTCTGGCCCAAATTGGATAAAAACATTAGAGAAGCACCTTTTCTGCCCTTACATACTGTCTGGTCCTGCTTTATCATGCTGTGCTACCATTAACCATTAATTTGCAGTGAGGCAGAAAAGTTGGCGTTTTGTGTGTGTGCTTTTCCAAAGCCTCAGACACTCCTGAAATGGCTGGACCTCCCTGTTTTTATGTGTGTCCCCCCACACACAAGTACTGATTTCCGGTCTTTTCCAGTAGCGCACACAATGCTGTCACATTTCTGAAAAGCCCCCTGGCTCTTTGCTCCTGCATTTGCATCTCCCTATGTCTGTCAGATGGTGGACTGGGGTGTATGTGTGTGTATGGATCAGAGAATGTGTATATTTAAGCCTACGTTTAAAGCTTCCCTGGCTGATGGCAGATTGCTTGGCCCGTTCAATAATTAAAAATCTATCCAATCTTCTTTGGCAAAAAGAGAGCAAATTACACAAGAACTCTGATGATTCTGCATCCAGAGGAGCACAATCTGTGACCCCTTGCTTAATTTCATTTGGCCTTTGTCCTAATTTAGACAGTTCTCTGAAAGTGTGACCTCTGGCAAGAGTGATTGCTTCTTGGCAGGATGAGGAAAAAGACAGATGCACGAAGACGGAATCCTCTCCACATCTGACTTCGCCTTTTCCCTTTCTGCTAGCGTGCTGCTCCAAAGAGATTGCATCAGAGCAAATGCAGCCGTTGCATAAAACCAAAACAAAACTCTTTCCCCAGCCTTGCATTAGTCCAAATTCCAGGACAGGGAATAAGCAGGATGATATAATGAAATTGGATATGTAGTTGGGTGCTGTCCAGATGGTTTGGACTAGAGCGATTTACTCTACTACTTGGTTGTTGAGAGCCAAAGACCAAAAATTGATGGGCAGGAGTTTGTTTATCCCTGAGATCCTAGGCATCCTAGGATGCAACCAGTTGGTATCAGGATGCACCTTATTCATTGCCCTCTCGCTACAATTGCTGCTTGAGTAAAATGAGTTGCTCTTGTCCCCAGCAGAATAGCTGAGTAGCAGAGGAGGTGGCACATGCTTTGTAAATTCAGGAAAGAAAAAGCCAAGCTGATATATGCAACTGGTCACCTAGACCAGGGGTCCCCAACCTGTGGGCCACGGTCCACTAGTGGGCCACGGCCTGTTAGGAACTGGGCTGCGGTGCTCCCACCCGCAAACCCCGCCCCCGGTGCACGTGATTGGCTCCCGCCCACAAACCCGCCCCCCTGGTCCACGGAAAAATCGTCTTTTGAAACCGGTCCCTGGCGCCAAAAAGGTTGAGGACCCCTGACCTAGACCATAGCTTTCCAAAGTGTGTGTCGCAACACACTACTGTGTTGCCTGCGGTGTCCTGGTGTGTCACGCAAAAACCCGGAAGTGCTGATGGGGGAACCGAAAGAAGCGGCACCCCCGCCAATCAGCGCCGCCATTGGTGTGTGTCGCCAACATGAAAAGTTTGGAAAGCTCTGAGCTAGAAATTCCTAAGCTGCCTGCATCTGTAGCAGCAGGAGAGAGAGTGTGCAGGAAGATAACTTTTGGTGTCGTACCCTGTTGGACTGTGCGCATCTTACGGAGACAGACAAAAGGTAAAACTAAAAGTAGCCTTGCTGTCTGTCACCAGATGGGGCTATACAATCTTGGATACTCCTTGCACAAGGTAGCATTGTGCATATGGGTGGATTGAGGCATGTATTCCTCTACTCACTTCTCCACTGCTTTTTTTGGTCCTTCCTCTCCTTTGAAGACAATATGAGGATGGAAGGAAGGGGTGCAGTGATTCCCCAACCCTCAGTAATTACTTCGGCATAACTGAAAGGAAAGAGACTGTCTTTTAGGTAACTGAGCTGAGAGTTGGGAGAAGGGTTTTTCTGGAAGTTTTTCTTTTCCCTAGATGTTGTATTTATTCTTTCTGCCTTTTATCTCTAGGTTGGGTTGCTCTGGCTTGTTCTCAGCACCAGTGGGTTTACCATCTTATCTTATCTGAGCTTGCTTTGGGGAGGTTGAGGTCCTTCTGTTTGGCTTGTGGTCAGCTGGGGCCTGAAACCACCTCAGTGCAGCATCCCCTGCTCATAATTGGCGCTCAGACCAAAGTTTGGTAAGTATTTATGGATGCATCCAAAGACTGCAACATCTGTGCAGCCTGGACCATCCCCATTAGTTTTGCAGGGATCCCTGTTAACTGCATGTAGCAGCCAGAGGAGGGGCTGATGCTGAGCTCATCTTAGTGTAGAGATTCCCACATTGTGGTGGGCAACATGTCTTCTCTGGCTAAGGAGGTGATTCAAAAGATCCAGGGCAGTGAACTTTCCCAGAGAAAGGCAGACACCTCCTAGGATTACAGAAATGGAAATTGGGTGGGTAGGTGCATGAATGAGAATACTGCAGATGGAGGAAGCCAGGAGATTTGCTAATGCTACAGTTGCATGTTCTTTTTTTTTCTTAATTGCTCAGTTTATTACTTCCTTTCAGTAGAGTATTCCTCTAATTACAGAGACATCTGCTCTTCCAAGAATGTTACAGAGATTCTGTGTGTTTAATACAGAGCTTTCCAAACTTTTCATGTTGGTGACACTCTTTTTAGACATGCATCATTTCGCGACACACTCTTACAGCAGGGCATCATTTCGCGACACACTCTTACAGCAGAGCACAAGGCAGGCACTAGGACCTGCGCGGAATCCCAGCAGGTTTGGAGGCAGCAAGGCACAAGGAAGGCACTAGGACCTGCGTGGAAGCCAGGAGGCAGCAGCAGCCCCGACACACCCAGACACTGTAGCCGACACACTAACGTGTCCCGACACACAGTTTGGAAAGCTCTGGTTTAATAGATCCCGGTGGTTAATTCTACCGATTGCTAGCATGGAAGGCCACATGACCTTCTGGGAATTTGTCTTTATCCCTGTGTGTTCTCTCCTTACCTTTCTAATTCATTCTTCCCCCTTTATGCTCTATTCAGTTGGCACTTTATTTCTCTCTCCCCAATGTGAATAGGCTTTCTTTTATTTCTTACTTTCCAGCAGTGCTGATCTGAACTTTTTTCCACTCTTCATTTTTGTTCCTTTTTGCCATGTGTGTGAGGATATACTGTATAACATCTTAATATTTAGGACCATGCCCTCTGCTGCATTCCATTTCTCTTCCGAGGGCCCCAAATTAAATTTCTGTGTGCTGGCTGAGATCAGCAGTAGGGGTCCAGAGAGGAGAGATTGAATGAGTTGCGTTTCCACAGGAGAGAGCAACGAACAGGAAGTGGAGGCTTTGAATGAGTCTACTGTGAATGAGGTTAGAGATGGGAGTGGCCGGACAGCAAGGACATCCTGCTGCATTTGAATTAGAAAACTCTGAAGCTAATTGTAGAGAAAGGCCATCTGTCTTCCAACACTGTAATGTTAATAGTGAGCCAGGTAAATGCTTTCCCCCACCCTTTCCCTGATCCAGTTCCTGTGCATTTCCTCTTATTATGAGGATGGGTAAAGCCATAATGGGAAATCAGATCCCCTGGACCAGGGCAAACTGGAGTTCTACATCCCTGTAAGACTTCCCCCCTCCCTTGGGGGGGGGGCTATGTAAGATAAGGGGGGCGCAGTGGCTCAGCGGGTAAGACGCCAGGCTTGTCGATCGGAAGGTCACAAGTTCGGCGGTTCGAGACCCGAGCGCCGTGTGACGGAGTGAGCTCCCGCACTAGCTCCAGCTCTTGCCAACCTAGCAATTCGAAAGCATGCAAATGCAAGTAGATGAATAGGTACCACTTCGGTGGGTAGGTAACAGCGTTCCACGTGCGTCATGCCGGCCATGTGACCGTGGAAGCGTCTTCGGACAATGCTGTCTCTTCGGCTAACAAACGGAGATGAGCACCGGCCCCTAGAGTTGGACACGGCTGTGTGGGGGAACCTTTACCTTTTATGTAAGATGAGCATCAACCTTCAGGTTTGCGTAATGAAACTCTTGACAGGTTGCTCTGCCTTTTGATATTTTAACAACTCAAAACTAGGACGACAAACCAGCATGGTTTTTAAGCAAAAGAAATCACAGTAAACATTTACCAGAACTAGGAGCAGTCTGCATTTATGAAACGAGAAACTAAATCATAAACAGGATTGATTGCAGATTTTTTTTTCTTTTGGTGCTTGCGTAAATGAACTCTTAGCAAGTACTGATGAGCTCTTTAATAGTGAATAATTAGAGATGCGTAGGCATATAAGAAGCTTTTAACTCTATGAAGGATGGTGTTAGAGTAGTATGATTAGATAAAGATCTGACCTTTTCAACGGATTGAAGAAAAACTAGGATTTATTTTAATATTGGCTTGATTTATATAACATACTGTTTTGTGTACTTTTATATTCTGCCCATGTATTCTGAATAGATAAAATGAACAAACTTTCCTATCTTTTCCTTTCATTTACTCATCCTTCAACATGCAGGATAAGATTTTTCTTATCCTTTTCCTAATGTAGAGGCTTTGTTTTAGGGATTTATTACCTTGTACTCAGCAAATTTTGAGTTGAGTTGCCAATCTCAAATCTGTTTGGGAAAGATAGACATTTCCTGGGAAAAGACACACCCAGTCTCAAAGCCATTCCTCACCAGAGAAAAAGAGACTTGCCATTGCAGCCATGAGATTATGATGAGAGCCCAGATTCCTTGGACACTGAATTCTAATTTTAATACCCTCCCCTCCTCTTCCTCCCATGCCCTTTGTGCTGCTCTTGCTATTTTCAGCTCAACTGGAGATTATGATTAGCTCTTTCCAGGAGACTGATCTGGGAGTTGCAGCTGATGTCATCTGGCCTGGGAAGGAAAGAGTTCAGTACTAAAGCAGATTGGATCAGGATGCCTATGGCATTTGATTTATTTCTTTGGCTGAGATTCTGGCTTATGGTTGTGTATAGTCACAACACACCAGAATCACTTGACATAATAATAATAATAATCTACTCCAGCGTCTGACAGGAGACAACTTCTGCCAAGCATTGTCCTTCAAGGAAATCCTTGACTTGTCTTGCCAACAACTTTCTCCTTCAGAGAGTGGAGGAAGACAAGAGGATCAGCTGTTCCTACTTGATTTTAATCAATAGGGAAGATTTAGCTGAGGAAGTGGAAGTCACAGGTTCATTGGAGGACAGTGACTGTGTAAGGTGGGAGTTCCTGATTTTAAGAGAAATAAAAACTCAGAGTAGTCAAACACACATCTTCAGAGGTGGATTTTAATAAACTTAGAGTAATAATAAGTAGGATCCTGTGGGAGGAGAGGCTAATAGGGAAAAAAGCTCAAGATGGGTGGGAATTCCTGAGAACATGACATTATAATACAGTGGCCATATGTCCTTTATTTCAGAAAGCTGTCCTTTAGATTTATTTAATTTAATTATTTATTTTCTTGGTTTTGCTCTTGAATTTTCCTTCATAAAATAAAGTTATAAACATGAACCTCTTTCAGATTTGCCCCTTTTTCAGGTTTGTCCTTTATTTTTTCCAAGAAAATTTGGTCACTGTACATTAGAAGCACAATTGCAAACAATTCCAGTTAAGATAAAAATGGAGGACATCAGAAAAAGCCAATGGGGCTGTACAAAAGGCTTAATGAAAATCTGAAAACAAAAAGGAGGACACATAGGAAATAGAATGGAAGTCAGTTCACAGAGGAAGAATATAGACAAGTTGAGCTTTGTTAGGAAAGTGTACACTCAGAGTAAAGGATGCTAAGAATAACCACAACAAAAAAGGCTTGTGTAGATAAATACTGTACATTCAAAGCAAATGTAAAAGACTCAGTTGCTCAGTGAAGAAGGCAAAATGCTATAGATACTCAAGAAATGGTAGAACTACTTACTTCCTATTTTAATAAAATCTCCAACAGAAACACTGTGTTCTATCGTGAAATTGTGAAGAGTAGGCTGAAGAGGCAGGACAAAGCTTCAAATTGGTAGAAAATGGCCAGGCAATACTGCTTGATTTTCAATGAGTTTAAATCTTCAGGACCTGGTAAACTACTTCTAAGGACACTAAAAGAGGCATGGCCAAACCCTTTTATAGTGTTCTTGAGAAAACCTAGAGAATTGGTGAAGTGCCTGATGATTGGAAACGTGGTCCCTAACTTCAGAAAGGGGGGAAAGAAAGGTCCAGCAAACTATAGATAGTTGGTCTGACACTGATACCTGCGAAGGTTCTAGAGCAGATTATAAAGAGATTGACCTGTAAAGACCTTGAAAATAATGCAGTAGTTACCAGAAGTCGGCATGGATTGATCAAGAACAAATTTTGCCAGTTTAATCTCATTTTTTGACTGGTAACTTTCTTAACTGAATGTGGGTATACTGTGGACATACTCCATTGTGTCTTCAAAGCATTTGACAAAACCCATCCTGACATCTGATTACATGTGGACACACAGCTAGTTCAGAAATAGGTCTCAGAGAGTGCTTATTAGTGGTTCCTTGTCAGATAGGAGAGAAATATCAAATGGAGTGCTACGAAGATCAGCCCTGGCTTCTGTACTCTTCCATATTTCTATTAATGAGTTGGATGAAGAGGCTGGAAGGAATGATGATCAGACATATAGAGATAGCCAATATCCTAGAAGACAGAAATAAAATTTAAAATGATCTTAATTACAGTAGTTGGAGAAATGGACTCAAAGTAACATAATACATGTTAACAAACAAATGCAAGGTGCATCATCAAAGGAACAAAAATTAAATGCACAGGGTTAGAATGGGAAATACATGATGGGTCTGCAAAAGAAGAGGAACCAAGAGAGGTCTAATTTTCAAATTATCAGAAATAATTGTACCACTCTGTTCTGCATTAGTTAGATCCACCTTGAACCCTATGTTCAGTAAAAGAGTCAGGCAAAGAGATGGAGAACAAAGGTGATCAGGGGACTGGAAATTAAGACCTATGAAAAGAGATTAAAGGCACTGGGTATGTTTAGCCTTGAGAAAACATCAAATACCTGAATGATAGGAAGGTCAGAACTTGTTCTCTCCTATTCTGGAGTCTGGGCCATGGAATGATAGATTTAAATTACAGGACGGCAGATTCCAATTGAATGTTAAAGACAGCTGCCTTACCCTAAGAGCAGTTTGACCAATTAGCTAGAGCATTGATAGGCTTCCTTTTATAGTACTTAATATTTCAAGTAGAAGCTGGACAGCCATCTTTCTGGGATGCTCTGTTTTGGATTACTGCACGGAGGAGGGTTGGACTTGATGGCCTAAGCAGCTGCTTCCAACTTTTTTATTCTAAACTATATGGCACTCTACAAAGTCATTTGTTTGGTTATAGAAATTGAATGTAGACATTATAATGGCATTGCTGTTATGCCTGATACTTCATCTTGGATGGAACCTGCTTCCAAAACTTGAATATGGAATCAGATCTCCTATGAGTAAAGAACTTTGAGGGCAATCAAATTACTCTCTGGTATGTTCTGAGGTTTCCCTAGCCTCTTTTTTTCTTTGTGCTCTCATTGCCAGAATTATAGTTGGATCCGGTGGCCACGATCTGCTTGTTCCAGATGGTGCATGAGATTCAGAATTGTTTACATAAGTAAATAGGCTCTGAGCCTATTTATTCTTGGCTATTTGTGTCATTTCCCAAAGACTCAGCAGGGCTAAAGAGTTGACATTCTTCTACCAACTTGCATTTGACTCTCCAGGATATTATTAGTCCTGCCCAGACAGTGGGGGCCCCCACTGATGTACTCCAGACCTATTACGGTGATCACCTTTTTCGTGGGTTTCCAGAACAGGCCCCTCTGAAGGAACAGCATCTCATTTTAAAACTCCATACATGCGACACATTAAAAGTTTCAAAGTCTTTTTTGTTCTTTACTTAGCTCTTGATGGCTCAGCTGGTTGGAAGCACATACGGTACCTCTTTGTAGGGAGCACAACCTTTTAACAAGGCATAGCATTCTGAAACATCGCTACAAATATAGTATTTAATATTTTTGCAGGTATAATATGTAAAAGTATAATTTTTGCTTTCTGAACCAAGTAGGATTTTAGCTTTTGTAAATGCCCAAATGCCAGAGATACTTACACACACACACACACACACACACACCATTTTTGTAAGTGGTTTGCCATTGCCCTCTTCCTAGGGCTGAGAAAGAGTGTGTCATGCAATCCTTATGTTTGTAATGATGTTGGTTTGTTCCATTACTTATGAGCCACCAACAATGGGTGTGTGTGTATGCCACTGGCTGTACTTCCTGAATGGTTAGTGCCCCACTTTTGTCAAACCGCTTGGATTACTGCTGAAAGTCCTGACTTCGCTTCCATCTGGGTGTGTTTCCTTTCAAGTTCAATGTGGTGGTGTACAGAGGCCAACTGCCAAAACAGTTATCCTTGTTCCAATATTTCTGGTCCTAACTGTAAATACAGAAGTCTCATTAGATTTCCCACCCAATTGTCATCTCTCGCACCTTCCTTGGCTGAGTGAAGACCAACATGATTTTCCTCAGCTGTTTTCACAGGCATGTATATGTGCTATAACTCTATCAGGCTGCACCACAAAGAAGCATATTCTACCATTAGCAGATTCTTATATACAAGAGCAAGCAGGGTTGAAGACAGTGGATTTTATGGGAAAACTGGGCTTGTCTCCAAATATGTCCATTGTCAGTGTGGAACTTCCACTAGGCAGTGCCTATTCTTCAAATACTCCCCAAGGTGATTAGTAAAGTAAGCAGACATTTTGTGGTTTCAGCATCCCACCCCTCAAATGCTATTCTGACCTTGCTGGTAAGATAGGAACAGGCCATTTGGCATTGGGTCTCCTCTTATACCGTGGGAACAAGAAGTTTTAGGGTTGGGTCATTTTGACAGAGGTATTTGCACACCTCTAGAGATTGGCCAGTTGCTGTGAAACACAGGGCTGAGATGCCCTTCCCTTGATTGGAAGGGTGCGATTGGTGGAGAAGAAGGGACTTAACAGTCTTGTTTTCTTTCCTTTCCTTTCCTTTTTTCTGCATGCCTCCCCTATTCCTGAAGGACCCGATACATCAGCACAGAGCTGGGTATGCGGCAGCGTCTCTTTGTGGGTGTGCTGACCTCAAAGAACACGTTGAACTCGCTGGCAGTGGCAGTGAATCGCACGCTAGGCCACCGGCTGGAGCGCCTGATCTACTTCACAGGCACCCGGGGGCGCAAGGTGCCCCATGGCATGACGGTGGTCACGCATGGAGATGAGAGGCCCATCTGGAACATGTACCAGACTGTCAAATACGTGATAGACCACTACCTGTCCGACTTTGATTGGGTGTTCCTGGTGCAGGATGATACCTACGTCGAGGCCCATCGGGTGACCCGCTTGGCCTCTCGCCTCAGCATCGACACTCTGCTCTACATGGGCCGGCCAGAGGAGTTCATTGGCGGGGACACGCAGGGACACTACTGCTACGGTGGCTTTGGTTACCTCCTTTCTCGAGCTTTGCTGCTGCGTTTGCAGCCTCACTTGGAAAGCTGCCGGAATGATATCTTGAGCGCACGCCCCGATGAGTGGCTGGGCCGCTGTATCATTGACTACACGGGAATAGACTGTGTGGCAGAGCAGGAGGTGAGGCTTCCTTCCCCCTGGTGTGGCTGTGTCCCGTTTCCTCCTCCCGTGAGGATGGCCTCGCTTGTGCGGTATCTTCACCGTCACAACTTTTGAGGAAAGGTGAAGAGGGGAAACTCTTTGCTCTTTTCACATGGAGGGTTCAAGGAGGGGAGCCCTGATCGGTGTGGCATGCGGTTATCAGACATCTCCCGTTCAAGCTCTTACCCTAAAGCCTCGTTGGGCTTTCAGAATCAGAGAGACAAGTGGTTTTATTTTTTTGGTAAAGTCTCTGAATCATTTTGAAACAGGAGATGCTTTTGGGTGGAATGTGTTTCCTGTTGGGCCCTTCTCACTGAGGGAATATTACTTAGCTGCTGTTTTTGTAGCTCTAACTACTACTTTGGTACCGGCAAAGCTTTTCTTTTTGCATAAAAGGGAGGCAATTTTCTATTGCTCTGTCTCTCATGGTAAGGAGCCCTTGAGACTTCAAGTAATTAGTACATTTGCCTTTCTGCTCCCAGGTGAGAGCTGCATTAAGAAAACAGACTTTTAAAACCATTCAGTCCCATCCCATCTCCAGACCAAGGAGTCCAGTCCCATAGCAGTAAGAGCAGGATGACTGGAAGAGTGGTGAAACAAAAAGCAAACAAGAAGAATAATTTGCCCAGTGGATGTTTTCATTCAGAGGAGGCAGAGTTCCAAAGATCAGGAGTGGCTTGAGAGAATGGTATGCTACGAAATACGCTCTTGGTCATACCTGCCCTCCAACTAAAAGCTGAGCGTGTTCCTCAGCAGTGCTTTATTTTGCTAGTAAACCAGGGAGAGGTGTTGGTTAGCCTTTGGGTATCTTTGCTGGAAAGGCTGAATTTCCAGACTGATGTGCTTCTCTCCCTCTCCTCCGCCAGGGCTCGCGCTACCACTACTTTGAGCTTGGGAAGAACACAGACCCTGAGAAGGAGAGTGATCCGCAGTTCAACGCTGCATTCGCTGTTCATCCAGTGCTGGACCCTCTCCAGATGTATCGGCTGCACAGACACTTCGCTCGTGTAGAGCTGGAGCACACTTACCGAGAGATCCAGCAGCTACAGGTAAGGTGGGCCAACTACAAGGTTCTAGGCCTATGAGTGGCTGGTCCAAGGGCCCCCTGACCCTTTTGACACGTGCCTGCTGTCTCTGTGAGGCCACATTGATTTATCAGGACAATCCGTCATGTTGGGCAGTACCAATAAGAGAACGGTCTTCCTTAACCTGGGTAGCTTCCAAATGTGTGGACTTCAGTTCCTGGAATTCCTCACCCCGTTGGCCATTTTGGGGAATCCTGGGAATTGGAATTCAACATCTGAGGAATTGGGAAGAATTCTAATAGAAGCTTATTATAAATAAATAAATATTCCTCCTGTCATATCTGTTAAGATAGAAGTAGACCAGTTGTCGTCCCTTGGCCAAATCTCAGGTTCACTTTGTTCCTTCTTCCAGTAGGAAGGGAGAAGAGGAAAAGAGAAGAACAGAAGGTGTTGGGATATGGCAAAAAGAAATAGAGTAAATTTGTCCCACCCATTTCTGGCTCTGGCTCTGGCTCTGGCTCTGGCTCTGGCTCTGGCTCTGGCTCTGGCTCTGGCTCTGGCTCTGGCTCTGGCCATTGTTGGCTTAGGCTCCCCTGGCACAGCCCTGATCGATTACCTCAAGGGAATGTGATCAGAAAAATGGTTTCTGCCCTCTGTTCCTCGGCTACTGAAAATGTCTCTATTCTAAGGTGGGCAATGTCAGTCTGCTGTATTCTTTTGAACACTATATAGAACGTTGGAAATAAATTATTTAAAGGGGCTACCCATCCATCTGTCTGTCCAGTAGCAGAGTACAGGTAGTCCTCGGTTAATAACGACAATTGGGACCAGAATTGCCATCGCTAAACAATGCAGTCATAAAGCACAATGTCATGTGACTGTGCTACTTAGTGGCGGCAATTCTGGCACTCCCAGTTGCTGCTGTTAAGTGAATACCCACAGGCCATTAAGCGAGGACGTCACGTGGTCGCTATTTGCAACCGCCTGCCAGCTTCTCCATTGGTTTTGCTTGTCAGAAGCCGGCAAAGGAGGTTGTGAATGTCGATCACATGACTGCAGGGATGCTGCAATGGCCGGAACTCTGAGGACCTGTCATAAGTATCACTCGTTCAATGCTGTTGCAAGTTTGAATAGTTGCTGAACAAGTGGTCGTTAAGTGAGGACCACCTGTAATTCTCTGACAACTAAACAAAAGAGGACCAAATTTGGCAGGCTAAAGAAATACTGAGTTTGAAAATGAGTTGGATCAGGCCAGGGGCTAGGGAGAAAGGAAATGCAGAAAAAATCCCTCAGTGGATCCCTGTGGGAGAGGCAATTGGGCTGCCCCTCAGAATGTTGCCTACTGTTCTGGTCTAAGCCCCCTTCCCTCCTGTCTCCACGTGATCCAGAGTGAAGCTGCTATGAACGGGGTGGAAAGAATTCCAGAAGCCACACTCTACAGGCTTGTTCTTTCTAAATGGAAAATTTTGACATCTATATTTACCTGTCCTGCTTCTTAGTCTTCCTGACTGCATGCAACATTCTCAACTAATTAAGTAGTACAGTTAAGAGATTATTTTAGTTTTGAGTGGCATGTCGGTAGACTGATCTCTGTGTTCACCACAGCTCTGAACCCTGAATGCTTGCTTTTCCCCTACAATTTGGCTAGATGGGAGAAAGGGTCAAACCTTGAAGGAAAATAAGGGGTTCATTTGCTTGCTTATGGGCTCCATCTTTCCTCTGCCCACAGTTCTTCTCTGCAAAATCCTTTTCTTCCTTCTCTGCAAATCCTTTTCTTCCATTCCAACTACATTTATTACACTAACTGTGTATATTTTGGGAGAAAGCGATGATTGTTGATTTGCAGGGATAAATGAGTAGGCAGAGGAAGGCTTGACCTTCCCCCCTCTGCCCCCATTATGTAGACACATAGTGGACCAACAACACTGGTTCTCTTATGGACCAACAACATGCACAGTTTTCAGTCTGCGTTGGCTTCTGAAAGTTTAGATGGATTTGCTGACATCTCACTAAGGGGCATGGTGGTCCTTTCTACTTCTTTTAAAAATGTGGGAATGAAAACAAAAGTATCCTAGGTGAAACAAATATATTTCCCATAGTTATTTGTCCCACTCAATCTTACTGTGCATTCGTATAGCAGTTTCCTTCTTAGAAAGCATACAAAGACAGAATGCAGAAGTTGGCTTGCTTCAGGAAAGGTGCCAGATGAGTCCAGACAGGAGTCTGCTGTGGCTAATCTCACTGCTGGGCCTAGCGCTGGCTACCAAGATTAATCTTGACTCATAGTCTGCAACTGTGAATTCTAGAAGCAAAGAACTTTTTGGTGTGACCGATGCCGTCACCACTCTGCTATTAATCCTTTAGTTTATGTATAAAACCAGCAGAATATGAAGACATGAAAACATGCTTGCAAAATATGGAACCAAGTTGTAATACATCATGTTTCATTTAATAATATTATACTAATATTTATCGCTATGACAGGTTTTCTTTCTTTCTATTGCTGTGAATTAATATAGGAGTCTACCGCCTTGGGTTATAATAGATCTTTAAGTGATTTATTTCTATCATGTCTCCACTAGGTTCATAAACTGTTTCATATAAATTATGTGCAGGCTTTTGAGTAATAAAAATGAAAATACGTTTTAAAGTAACTGTACAAAAATAGAGAAAGAGGAAGAAAGGAAACTTATACTTTTAGGGAGGCTGTTTTCAGTGGGGAATGGAAAGAGAGCCTGCTGCTTGGATGAATGAACCCTTGAAGGCCCTTGGGGAGGAAGCATGGCTGGCATTCAGTTGCCACCAAGATAAGGTGTAATCTCTGACCATTGGTTGGTATTTGAGTAGATAAACTACAGGGGGAGACTGTTTGAGTCTAAATAGACTGACTAGATTTAATTTATTGTGGTCTGCTCCTAACTAAATGAATCTGCTATATTTAATAATTAGAATATATTAATCAGGCAGCTCACAAAAATCCAAGTGCTATGATCTTTTCCCTGAATTGTGAGAAATAGTTTCCCAAGGGTAATACTATAAATGCTGCCATTGTAAACTCCAGCTCCCTCTAGTAAATGTGCTAATCTCACTCCTACTTGTTGCAGGGTAAGATATAATCCATGGGTCATTCTCCTCCTGCTTAGACTTGGATCTCTTTCTAACTAGTTAGCGATGGGGAGGGGAGAAGTTGAAGGAACCCTGGATTAAAGGATCTTGTAGTTCTGGTGCTAATGCTGCATCCAATCTGTTTAGGGAGTTTTTATGTCTAGACCAACTATTTGATAGGAATGTACCCCCAGAGGATTGTATAATAATACAAGCAAGTACGTTGTGCAAGCGTTGATGGCAGAGCTGAGCCCCGGGCCAGATTAAATTGGAATTATTTTTGAGGAATCATTAATTTGAGACATGCATGCAATCAAAATAAATATTCAGTAACGTGGCATAAATTAAATGCAATATACCATAAAAAACAAACAGTGGCATTTTAGTGCCATGGAATTGCAGACCTGTGAAAGGGGGCTCAGCTGTAAGACTCGCTTGCTCAGAAATCAGAGCCTCCAACCTTGCCGGCACTGTAGGAGATGGCTGAAGGCTTCTGCAGACTTTGATGGGTGTTTGATAATGAAGGGGCTACTTAGAAGATTGGGTCACTTCGACCTTGGGGAGGTTAGGTGATTCCTGATCCATATTAAGTAGTTTCTTTCCCTGCCCGGTTGATGCAAAATCAAGTTTATACATCTGTCCTCAAGAGAGAGTTGGATATCCAGATATGACACACAACTATTTTGACCATTGCTCTTGGCTGTGTGTATCATGTGCCACAGATCTTATTTATTTTATTATTTTGTTTATTATTTAAATTTAAACCGCCCAGAGTCCCCCTAGGGGGAGATGGAGCGGTGATATAAATAGAATTATTTATAAATAAATAAATAAATAAATGTCATACACACACACACACACCACCGCCCATCTCCCCCCAATCGGAGGAGAGATCTTCCGTTTCCATACTCGGAGCAGTCCATGCTATAAAAGCAGGGAGATGTAACACTGCCAGGAAAATAATAGCTCATGGAAGCAGAATTAAGTAAAGCAATGATTGGGGCACAGAGAATGGAAAGAAATTGACCTGTTCCCAAGTTTTGTCATTCGGCATTTAAATGATGCATGTTGATCCAGGAAGCATATAGCCATACAGACTAACATTGCTGTGATAAAGCTTTGGGGGAATTGTACACACTGGACATGTTAAGGATGGAACTACAGCTTGCAGAAGCATAATCTGGACCATATTTTCAGTCAAGCAGCAAAGGATAATTGTGCTGATGTAGACATGTGCTTAGAATGCAGAAGTCCCAGGCTCAGTCAAGACATTTCCGGATGGGATGGGAAAGACGCCTCTCTAAAATTCTGGAGGACTGTTGCCATTCACTGTAAACAGGACTGAGCTAGAAAAACTGATTTGGTTTAAGATAACTTTATCTATTCTTATGGCAGGGCCTCTCTAAATGGCCTCTTTTTAGCCTCCAGGATAGTGATCTCCATACAGTATGTGCAGGTCCATTTGGGGAGGGAGGCTGTAGATAGATGTAGATCTACTTACTATTTACCGTATATATGGTTAAATATCAACTACTGTGAATGATGTGGCCAATTGCCACCCAAATACACTTATGCTTTTACTTCATGGGGAAAAGTATTGGATGCATGTGATCCCCAGAATCGGGCTCTGGCTGTGGACCTGCTGCCACCAGGTGGCAGAACAGCATAAGGCTGCACACCCAGCTGTTCTCTGATTTTAATGTATTGTCGAAGGCTTTCACGGCCGGAGTTCAATGGCTGTTGTGGGTCTTCCGGGCTGTGTGGCCGTGTTCTGGAAGTTGTGGTTCCTAACGTTTCGCCAGCATCTGTGGCCAGCATCTTCAGAGGGCAGGAGCACAGATAGACAGAGATTTTGCTTCTGTCTGTGCTCCTGCCCTCTGAAGATGCTGGCCACAGATGCTGGCGAAACGTTAGGAACCACAACTTCCAGAACACGGCCACACAGCCCGGAAGACCCACAACAGCCATTGTTCTCTGATTCTTCTCTCCTCCTGTTAAGTAGAGAAATTCAGTGGCATGTGTGGGGAGGGGATTGTTGGGAGTGCCTCCTTTTGGTTTGGGAAATTTGAATTGGAGTCAGTGTGTGGCCTTGGGACAAGACTTCATCTGTCAGCCTTCCTTCCCCCTCCTCTATGTTGCAGCAACAATTTTTGGGAAGGGAGTTAGCACCCAAATCAGCTAAGGGTGAGATCTGCTACTTAACCATAGGGAGACTGTGATGGGGACTTGCGAGGGGTGTATCTGAGTCTAACTCTTAGGCCCTTTTGGGGTTCAGCCAAGCAAATGTTTCTGAGCCTACCTTGATTTTCTTGCCCTGCTTTTGCAGCTGGAGATCCAGAATACCAGCAGCCTTTCTGCAGATGGGGACCTGAGTAGCACATGGCCCGTAGGCATTCCTCCACCTTTCCAGCCAAAGACCCGTTTTGAGGTGCTTCGCTGGGATTACTTCACTGAAGAGGCAGCTTTTGCCTGTGTGGATGGGGCCCCCAAGTGTGAGCTCCAAGGTGCAGATGCAGCGGATGTAGCAGACGTGGTTGCTGCAGCCGTGGAGGAGCTGAACCGCCGATACCAGCCGGTGCTACACGTGCACAAGCAGCAGCTACTGAATGGCTACCGTCGTTTCGACCCTACCCGGGGCATGGAGTACACGTTGGATCTGCAGTTGGAGGTAGTGACCCAGAAGGGGCATAGCCGTTCCGTGGTCAAGCGTGTGCATCTGTTGCGCCCGCTTAGTGAGGTAGAGATCATCCCCATGCCCTACGTAACAGAAGCTAGCCGTGTCAATGTCATCTTGCCCCTGACGGCCTCAGAAAAAGACTTTGCTGCTCATTTCCTTGAAGTCTACGCTGCAGCGGCTTTTGAGAATTCTGAGAATGCCGTGTTGACCTTCCTCTTCATCTACGATCCTTTTGAAGCCCAGAAGGTGGCTCAGAATGATGTTTTTGGGGCCGTGAAAGCACACATCACAGAATATGAGCGGCGCCACCCTCAGGTGAAGATTCCTTGGATCAGTGTCAAGACGGATGTGCCCTCCCAGATTAAGGTGATGGACATCATCTCAAAGAAGCATCCAGTAGACACGCTCTTCTTCGTGGCCGGGGTGAGCACCGAAGTCACCACTGAGTTCCTCAACCGGTGCCGCATGAACACTATCAACAGCTGGCAGGTCTTCTTCCCCATCCATTTTCAGGGCTACAACCCCACAATTGTTTTCCACAACCAGCCACCCCCACTTTCTGGTTTAGACCTGGTGCGTGATGCTGGCCATTTTGACCGTGATGCTTTCAATGAAGCTTGCTTTTACAATGCTGACTACATGGCGGCACGCACCCGGATGGCAGCTGATGCCCAGGACAACGAGGACCTCCTGGAGACCATGGACATCTATGACCTTTTTGTCAAATATTCCAATCTGCATGTCTTCCGTGCAGTCGAGCCTGCCCTCCTGCAGCCCTTCAGGCCCCATCTCTGCAACCCCCGGCTGAGCGAGGAGCAGTATCACCGCTGCGTGCAGAGCAGCTTGGAGGGCCTGGGCTCCCGGTCCCAGCTGGCCATGGTGCTCTTTGAGCAGGAGCAGGGCAATAGTACATGAGGCCAAGCTCTCCCCTGCCTCTCTCAGCACATCCACTCCCCTACGTTCACTTCCCGAAATGGCAGAGGAGAGCCGAATGTGACTGCTTAGGCTCCGAACCTCGGGTGCCCTTCTGGCTGGCTTTACGGGTGGCTCTGGGGACAGCGGAAGAGGATGGAAGTGGGGGGTGTCTGTTCCCACCCTGGGGCTCTCTTGCTCCGTTGGTCTAGCAGAAGCTCACCCTCTCTCCCAGGCCAGGAGGGCTGCCGGGCTCCAGTTCCTGCCTGGGGGCTGCCAGGACAGCCAGAAGAAGGGCTTTCAGGAGCATCAGCCAAGGTGGGTGTGTTGACGAGGAGGCTGGCTGGCTGGCTGGCTGGCTGGCTGGCTGGCTGGCTGGCTGGCTGGCTGGCTGGCTGGCTGGCTGGCTGGAGGGACGGCTGGGGAAGCAGTGCTGGCCAACCCCTCAGGATTGCTCAGTTTGGGGAGGAACTAAATGAACCCTCTGGACTTCGGTTTGCGGTTGCTCATTAAGTGGGTGGGAGGGCTGAGGGGTTCCTGTTGTATTTTTTTTTGTCCTGTGAACTCTTCACGGCAACCATGACTCGGGCTGCTTTAGCCGCTGCTTAGGATCAAAGGGGAAAGGGAACGGTCGCAGCGCTTGCGAGGAGAGCCCAGCTGCCCCT
Source organism: Charina bottae (assembly GCA_023362775.1). NCBI lineage: Eukaryota > Metazoa > Chordata > Lepidosauria > Squamata > Charinaidae > Charina > Charina bottae. The sequence goes on from JALMGJ010000001.1 coordinate 203,812,935, forward strand.
TCGGTCAGGCTGGCTCTGGCCCTGAGGGGACAAGCCCCATTTCTGCCCTTGCCTGCTGCCGTTTTTGCCGCCTGCCGGGCTGCAGTTCTGCATAGGCTGCTCTCTTGCAGCCCGGTGCCCTTGCCCAGAACTCAAGAGGGGCATGCCTTCGTCAGCCTGGCATTGGGACAGGGAGCTGGCAAGCCCAGAATGGAGGGAGGAGATGGTGCTCGGCTCTCCAGTGGGATTATATTTAACGTGACTTCAGCGATTAAAAAAAAAACTTGCATTTTAATAAACTGGAGTGAAACGCAAGGTGTGTGTTGATGATTTTTCTGGTTATGGCTGCGTATATGGTAGAGAAAGATTGTGGAGCAGATGGGAGCTATTTATGCAATGGAACTTTTGGGAAATCAATGTGCGCTCCCTAAAGCTGGAGAAGAGCAGCTGGATCTTTTAAATGAAAGAGCACAAAAAGAACAGCTGTGGAATTAGGCATCTTAGGTTTTATGTCTAAAAGTATGGAAAAACAGCTAAAACTAACTGCTGCCTATAAATCGCAGCCGCCCTTTGGCTATGCTGCTCTGATTTTGTAGAATAGTCTTCAGGCCTATTATTTCCTGTCGGAGAATGGTCAGTGATACAGTCTTTGTAGTCAATGGGATAGCTAAAAGTGGAATTGGAAGCTGAGTTGAAATGGGGAGGTGAGTCCCCAATAGAACCTGTTGGTGGAAACGAAAGATCATAGCAGGAATATGAAGGGCGGGGTGGCTGTCACACCTAACAGGATAGATGAAAAGAGCTGAAGGAAGAAGAATACTGTACCCGAAGAGGAAAGTGTAGGGAGATTTCCAACCCATGCCTTCCAGACATGCTGCAGTGGAACACCCAGGAATCTCAGGAAGCATTCAAAACATCTGGAGGGCATTGTGTTGCCTAACAGGAAAGTGTGATATCAGTTTAGAAGCACCAGTCCTGTAAGCTTCCCTGGTCATACACATTTCATGGAAGCACGCGGTGCTTTCTTTAGATTCTGGGAACAGCTGCACAATATTGAAGTATAAAAAGAGAGATGGATGCTGCTGTGGCCTTCCTGCTCTAGACGTCTTGTTTCTAGGATTCTTTAACACAACATTTTAAAACTATACATAATCTGGGTTGATTGTTGAGGGCTTGCATCTATATACTGCATATGGGGAATTAAATATGCTCATCGATCAGGGCGCAGAATATCCAAGCCCAGGGCTGGAGACCGGAATGAATCCGTGCTATTCAGTGCTGTAGAAGACATGAAATTAGATTTTCTTGGAGCATTTTTGTGTGCTGGAAGGAAAGCCGCAGCACAGCCATGAATTTACCCACAAATATGACCACAGATGCTCTGTACACATTTAGGAACCTGCATTGCCAGCAGGAACAAGTTGTGTAGAACATGAGAATAAAGTCTCCTTTCAGTCCAGCTTGACTCCTGGTGTCTTCATAGAAACCTCCATGTAATTTTCTTCACAACAGTACTGAAGTGGTTTGCCACTGGCTTCTTCTAGGATGACTTGTTAAATTTCCCAGTCTAGCCCACAGTTCTGATATTTCCTGGTTGTCTCCTTTCCAAATACTGATCAAGTCCAATCCTGCTTACCTTTGTGGGATTGGCCAAGGCTGGCTACTTGGACAAAGCCAAATTGAGCTCTAGTTTTCCATAGTTTGCTTTCAGTGGAATTTATCTGTGTATTTGTATCTTGCATCAAATTCAGAATCCAGTGGGAGGCCAATGTCAATGATAAAATTCGTTGGGGCAGAATTAGAACATTTTTCATTTATAGGCAAGATTGGTTAATATTTATTTAACAATTTTGATGACATTTTGGAGGGTACCTTATAAAAATTTCTCTCACAGACACTGTTCAATATTTGTTAATGTAACAGAATGTAGATAGGGAAATGAAAGGGCACCCCGGCACCCAAATAAAGAGGGGCTTTTAGAATGCTTCTATTTTGTCTGCTTTCGTTTCCAATATTATTCTTAAAATATGTAGATCGAGGAAGACACAACGTGTTCATTTATGAGCCCCTGAGTAGGAGCCTAAGGCTCTTTGGAAGGATGCTCTTGATGGGTGGTGGAAGCTTGTCTGGGCTGGGAAGCTCAGCAGCCTCAGGCCTGATTAATGCTTGGATTGGAGATTTCCAAGGAATATCATGGTTGAAGGCTAGACTAAAGGTAAAGGTTCCCCCCGCACATTTGTGCAGTCGTGTCCGACTCTAGGGGCCGGTGCTCATCTCCGTTTGTTAGCCGAAGAGCCAGCGTTGTCCAAAGACGCTTCCGCGGTCATGTGGCCGGCATGATGCACATGGAACGCTGTTACCTACCCACCGAAGTGGTACCTATTCATCTACTTGCATTTGCATGCTTTCAAATTGCTAGGTTGGGAAGAGCTGGAGCTAGTGCATGACCTCACTCCGTCAGGCAGGGCTAGGGATTCAAACCTCCGAACTTGGATCCACAAGCCTGGCGTCTTACCCGCTGAGCCACCACGCCCCTTAAGAAGGCTAGACTAGGAAGTACAAAAAAAGAAAGATCTTTCTGAAAGCAATCAATGGCAAGCCACTTCTGTATCATTTCAAAGAAACTCTGGGTGTATCTGGGATGTCAAGCTCAGCTTGAAGGCTATTTTAACCTTTTTTAGGAGCAGGATTGCATGTTAACTGAACTGGAACATGTGCTGATTTACCCCAAATAAACACTTAAGTCCACGATTAGGCAAAGGCCGTTTTTGGCGCCAACTAAATGGGTTTAACATAGTGCAGGTAAGAGCTGAAAACATCCAGTTACCACTGTTCCTTCACAATGTTTCTTTCAAACATGTATCAGTTGGGAATTGATAGATCCGGCAGCAAGAAGATTCATCTCTAGCCCTTTTTCCAGGGACTGAGGTCCGGGTGACAGGAGCAATTTAGTGCGGTTAAGTAATTGTTGAATAATCTAGACTGATGGTGACATTTCTAATCCATCACCAGATGCCCAGGTGAGTTTAAATTGACAAAGCCAGCCTGAGAACTGGTCATTTCCTTTCTGTGTTTCCGCAATGTCTACTCTACTGTAAACAGTTCACTTGTCTTTGTCATTTAAATCTTCCACATTCGGTTATGTGAATCTTTTGTTTTGTGAATCTTTTGTTTTGAAAAGGGGGCAGATGCTAACATGGCACACTTCGTATCATCTTCTGGTTGATAGCAGTAGAGATTTAATTAATTTTTTGTAGTTAAAAATAAAATACCCAAGAAAATAATTATTGACAAATTGAAAGAACTCTGATGCGAAGTAAAATAAGAGAGGGCAGTTAACAGAAATAATTAAAAGTAAAAAGTGTACACAATTAGAAAGATGGTATGTTTGTGGGATCAATAGTTTTGATCACAATGCAGAAAAGTTAAATTTGGATTTCTACACTGAACTCATTTGTAATAAACATGGAAGAACACCACCCAAGGGCACTTTGTCCAGATAGCCGTACCTCAACACCGATGCACCCACACCTGTGAGAGCAGAGGAAGGAAGGAAAACTTTGTATATAAATGGAACAAAATTGCTGCTGGATTTGACGCAACCTTCCTTAGAACAGTGTCATCATTGGCGATCACTCATAGCCGAGTAAGATTGTCTTCCAAAGGTAAAATTTTAACGGTGGATCCGTAAGTGGCTATATTAGAACAGTGTAGGAGGGGACTCAAAGCTTATTTACAATTTCCCAGGATTCCTAAGGCCACTTCTAGGTTTATATGTTGTACCTAGTAATACTATTAAATGTATCATTTTAAAAAAATTGATATTCATTATTAATTTACACACACAGACATTAAGAGGAGTGGGCAGCACAGACATTTTCTTGTCCTGGTGACCTCCTCCCTTCACCGAACAGGTTCAAGGAATGGATGTACAACTCACCTGTTTGGGACTTTAATCTGGATTCCGGCAAGAGAAGGGAGTTGCGCTCCATTCCCCCTCCCAATGTTTATACTTCTGTAATTTTGATGCATGTGCACCGAGTCCTTTATAAAAATAACGGCTCAGATAAAATTCTATAGAACTTCCAGAGCAGTTCAATGGTTGCAGTTCTGAGTCTACCTCTCAGTCTTAATAAAAGCTTTTCAAAGCATGATTTCTCCAGCAGCGCTCGAAGCTTCTGTGCTATGAAAACACTTTCCAGAGTGAGGCAACTGATCTCTGCTCTGGTGCTGTCATTTTTCTCACCAGAGACCTGGGACCATGGATGGTGCCTTCAGAAGGGATCCCGTAGCAGTGGTCCCCAACCTTTCTGGCACCAGGGACCGGTCGTGGAAGAAAAATTTTCCACGGACTTGGGGGGGCGGGGTTTGCAGGCGGGAGCCAATCGCACACACGGGGGGGGGGCAGGGTTTGCAGGCGGGGGCCAATTGCGTGCACCGGGGGCGGGGTTTGCAGGACGGAGCCCCGTGACCCACTTCCTAACAGGCCGCGGCCCACAGGTTGGGGACCCCTGCCTTAAGGAACCAGCTCACCTGAGCATAAGGTTGACAGAGCTAAGATGAATCAGCGTCTCAAATCTTACACAATGAGAAAAATGAACGCTATTTCATAGTAATGCTTCATTTTGGTATCTTTTGTAATCATTCTTTCAAAAATCTTTTTCTACCTGTCTCTGCAGTCTTCCTGGTCCTGCTGATGTCTATAACTCCTTCCCTAACCCCTTGCTATTCCAGCTTATCAAAAGCCACAGTTGCTCTTGGATGTTTTCCCTCTCTTTTTCTGTTTTAAAAAAATGCTGGGTGGGCAAGATCTACTCTGGAGCAGGTCAAAACTTCCCTCTAGCTTCATTTGCTAAGAATACCTTTGAATCCGTGTGGGGTTCAAAGTATGCTGAGGAAACAGGAATAGCCACCTGGTTAAAAACCACCCCCTGCATGTAAATGTAGGTATGGGTGGTTGGCTGGATGGCAGATACCTAAAAAATTGCTAGATGCTGGGGAGAGGGAATCTATAGGCACTCCAGTGCCAAGTGGTTCCAGGTTGGAAATAGAAAATGGAGATCACTATTGGGCCATTACAAATTGATATTCTGCCAGGTCACTGTGGAATTTATCCAACAAATTCATCTATTGAACTTGTCAGGTTTGTAATGGAGATACAGGGAGTCCTTGTTTAGCGATTGCAATTGCAACTCAGTCATTAAGCGACGTGGTCGCTAAATGAAACCACGACGTTGCTTATGATCTTACTTCAGCTTTCCCTAGCTTTATAGACCTGCAAAGATTGTAAATGTGAGGATTGGTCGCAAAGTTACTTTTTCATCACCATCGTAACTGCAAACAGTCACTAAATGAGGCAGTTGCAAAACAAGGACTACCAGTATGCGGTGTTATTAAAATGAGTTTCTTTTCTCCAGGTCTGTAAGGTGGTCAGACTATGTTTTAAAAAGAAATTATAGGGGAAGACAGGAAATAACTGGCCTGTTAGCCTTAAGTGCCCAGAGTTCCCCGTTGGGGGAGATGGGTGGTTATATAAATTTAATTAAATTAAATAAATAAATAAATAAGTCTCCTGGAAAAAAAATGAGTAGGCAATGTTGCTAGTGCAGGAGTTATGAAACATGGAAAAGCACTTTTATTGACCAAGAACCCCCAGAACATATGCAAAGGGTGCTCTTGTCTTGCCAAAATGCTTTTAGCGTTCTTTGGAGGCATCAACAAATATAGCCATGTAGGCAATCTTTTTTTTAAAAAATGACAATCCAGCGGAGAAAGACATCCAGCTATTTATTAGTTGGAACTGACCTTTGCTGAATGCCAGTTGTCAGAGGAATGTGTCTTTATGCTGAATTCTAAAAAGGATGCTGCTTCACTTGATGGATTCCTTTGGAGATTCCCCACCCCCAGCTCCTCCTAGTATTGGTGTTTGCATAGCTGTTTATGAGGTTTTTAAAAAAGGTGTTGGGAGCTATGAAAAGATCAGGAAATTGCCCCCCTCCTCTGGAACAGCCTAACAGCCTCGTGTGGGGCAGAGTGGTAGGCGGCAGTACTGCTACTGAAACTCTCCCCACGACCTGAGTTCGATCCCAGCGGAAGCTGGTTCTCAGGTAGCCGGCTCAGGTCGACTCAGCCTTCCATCCTTCCGAGGTCGGTAAAATGAGTACCCAGCTTGCTGGGGGAAAGGTAATTACGACTGGGGAAGGCAATGGCAAACCACCCCGCTCTATAGTCTGCCAGGAAAACGTCACGAAAGCGGCGTCTCCCCAGGGGTCACATGACTCGGTGCTTGCACAGGGGAACCTTTCCTTTCCTTCTGGAACAGCCTACCCCAGAGATCCAAACTTCCCCCTCTGACTGATGTTTCCAAAGAGCTGTTAAAACATGGCTCTTCCAGAAGGCTTTGGGGAACGAGAAAGGCGATCCAGCCTCCAGATGGTGGAGCTGCCATTTGTTACGGATGGATCTTTTTATGAATGTTACCCTACTTGGTGGTGTACTGTGACCTGCTCAGAGGTTTTGGAAATGGAGCGGCTTATAAACCAAAGCAAGCAAGCAGATAAATGGCTCTTATTAAAACCGATGGCAAGTTTGTAGGCTACCTAGAGTTTCTTGAGAGTGAGGTATTCAAGACAACTTATAAATAAATAAAGTTAACCTAAGATGCTGAGGGGGCATGGTGGCTCAGCGGGTAAAACGCCAGGCTTGTTGATTGGAAGATCGCAAGTTCAGAGGTTCGAATCCCTAGTCCCACGTGATGGAGTGAGCTCCCGCACTCGCCCCAGCTCTTGCCAACCTAGCAATCCGAAAGCATGCAAATGCAAGTAGATGAATAGGTGGGTAGGTAACAGCGTTCCGCGTGCGTCATGCCGGCCACATGACCGTGGAAGCGTCTTCAGACAACGCTAGCTCTTCAGCTAACAAACGGAGATGAGCACCGGCCCCTAGAGTCGGACACGACTGCACAAATGTGTGGAGGGAACCTTTACCTTTAGTCTAGCCTTCAACCATGATATTTGATAAACATTTGAGGTTTTAAAACAACCATTTTGGTAAATGCAAATACCAGCAGCTAAAATCTACCTTGGCTGGATTCACCCAACATGCTTCACAAGGTCAGTTACAGATCAGGTGGTTGCATTCATCCAACATGCTAAGTGAAGACCATTAGTGGGCAGCTAGTACCACTGAATGGAGCAGAGTGTATAACAGCAAAGAAACACGCACACAGAGAAAGGAGTTTTTATCTTAATAGCATTAATGAGCATGCTAGAGAAATAAAGGTTTTTGATCTTAAGCACATAGCCCACCCGAGCATAAAGAATTACACGCGTAGACTACGTAGGTTACAAAAAGAGTTCTTACTGTTTATTTGGTCCAGTTACATTTTCGTTCAGGAAAGATGACTTCTTGCTTTTCTTGTTCCTAAACTTTGTGGACCCCTGGCCCTATGTTGCTGCCAGGGCTGCGTGGAGAAAAGGGGAAAATTCTGGAGTTGAGGCCTAGCACATGGCCTCTCCATGGAAGGACCAACAGCCGTATGGTCCTTCTTCTCCGGTGGAAGAAAGCAAGAGAGAGAGGAAGTGGGAGGGGCAACAAACAGCTTCCTCAGGAAGAAGCACATAGAGAGTTTGCCTCCTAGAGCAATCACCCATATGCTAATGAGGCATGCTGATTTGCTGGAACCTCCAACACTAAGCTTGGGTGGTTTTAATCTTAGTAGATGATGTGAACCCAGCCTGTTTGATCAGGTTGTGACCTGCTGTATCCTCTGCCCCCCAAATGGAAGACTTCAATACCCAGGTTAAGTCTGTTGTACAAGCCCATCCTGTTTTTCCATTCTGTCTGAGATGCACAGCTTCCTTGGCTGGTAGAAAAGAGAGGTCTACAGATGTATTCATCAAGCTGGGGGGGAACTAAAGGTGTCAAACCAAATAATGCTTCATGCTCACCGTGACAAGAACTGTCTTTGCAAAATATGAGAAAGTTGCAGAAGGCTTCAGGAAAGAGAAGGCCTCTCGTGGGTCCACGATCCAAGCCTTTTCACACGGGGTGCAGCTGGCTGTCCCTGAAGCTGCCCCAGGAATCTTGCTGTCATTGGTGTGGCCCTTGGGGCGAGTTGTGCCGATGTGCTGAGTTTTGAGAACTGTAACCTACGTGTCCTTGGAACTGCCACTAGGGCCTCTCTGGAGGTCTGCAAGAAAAAGCACCATTTCCTTTGCCCTGCTAACTTCAGCTTAGGGCCTCTTCTGTTCCAGGTAGATGGAAAGGATATGTTCCCCCCCCCCCACCATTACCTCCTGCCCAAATCAGTTGATTGCTTCTTCCACTGGCGGTCACAAGCATACCTCCCACCTTTCCATGTTTTTTTCCTGTCCGTTGTGCATTAACAGACAAAGATCAGCAGTGGATACTTTCTATTAAAATTTCACTGGGAAAGTTTTCTTTTTTTAAAAAAAAAGCAGCCACGATGATCATCAGAAAAAAAAATCTAAAATCCATATTAAAGCTATATCTTTACTAGACCAACTGAAGGTTGATAAAATAGTTGCAAGCTGTTGAGTTTCCAATATTTCTTTAAGAAGCAGTTAAAAATCCCGGGGAAAAAAGTGTGTGCCCATCATCTCTGAATATGTTAAAAAAAAAAAAAAGGAAGTATGGCAGACTGCCAGCCTGTGAAAAGGGGAACCCAGCAGTACTCTCATTAGCAATGGAGGATGGGCCGTTTTAGTTAGAAGGTTAGGAACACTATGAATACACGGGCAGGACATCCAAGAGGCAGATACAAGATCAGGAGCAGAAAAACAGTTTTCAAACTGTATCCCTTTCTTTTTTATATTGTTGGCCGGCACACTGAATGGAAGTCCACATATAAACACAAGATAGTTCCTTATTTTTCAGCAACATCACAAATGTGGAACTCATCAGGCACAGAGAGCTTTCAGGCTGAATACTTTGTTTTTCCCCTTGCAGCAGGGGTGGTTGGTTTCGTCACACGCCTTCCTGTGGTTTCGGGTAACCTCTCACTCATATATAATGGTACTGATGTTCCAGCAGGGCTTCCTAAGGACACCTAAGCAAGCTTTCTCAACACAAGCATCCGTTTTTTAAATACATTCTTAAAAGCTTGGTTCAGCAATAAGGAAGTCCGAAAAGTATACTTTCCAAAAAGTATTTTGCGTCAGAAAAGATCGTGGATCTTTTTTCTGCAATGGCTTTTATCAGACAACATAAGAGGTCATCCATGCACAGGAAATGAGAAGCTTCATGGAAGAGTGTGCTAAGCTAGGAATGTTTTTGAAGATACCCATCAACCTCTCAGAATAGTTTTTTTTGTTTGTCCTATATATGAATGTAAATGTTTGTGCTTCCTTAGTACTGTTCTTAAATGAAACTTCCTCAAATAATTAAATAAGCTTACTGTCAAGATCCTCTCTCACTATTATCTGACATCCCATCAAAATGGACAGTTTTCTTCCTTGTTAAGGACTAGTTCATTAAGGGCCTTCGTCAGCATCTTGGTTTGTCTGTCCCCCTCCCCCCCCCCCCAAAAAAAAAAAATCAGGACATTTTGCAGAATTGCCAGCCCAACTGTCTTTGCTGCCTGTGATGGGGAGGTTTTGTTTGTTTTGTTTCTTCCTCATCTTTTGTTTGCTTTTTTATTTTATTTTCTTCCTCCTTTTATTTGCTTTTGACAATGGCATCCCTTTTGTAAAACAGGGCCATCCATTATCTGTCTCATGCACACAAAGAGCTCTTTTGAAATCATGGCTTTGTGGATGAAACAAACGTGCCAAACAACGCAATTCGGCTAATTCCTGTTTCTGTTCCAATCCAAAACGCATGACTGAGGTTAGGCTACTTATCCAAATGTTGATGACCACGGACGGACGTCCCTCCTTCCTCCTGCAGTTACAAGGATGATGCAAGGAGATGCTGAGAGAAAAGAAACAGGCTCTATGGGATGCACAGACCCTGTGGTCTTGTTACGCAGACAGCAAGGTTTTGTTTACTCCCATCACCATCTGAGGTCTCCCTGCTTGGTTGCTGATCTCGTCCCCTCTTCTGAAATGCTCTCCAAAACTCTGCTCTGCCACCTTGATGCTCTTTCCCGTCTCTTGCAAGTGCTGCAAATGGCCTCCTCTGGCGAGGGTACTTGGATCTTTGGGGCCAGGGGGCTATGCTGGATGGTGGCCAGCTACTCAGTAGCCGTTTGCCAGAAGTGGGCTGGGCTGGAGGGTTTCTACGAGCACCCCTCCCCCGCCCCACCAGCCAACTTAACTTTCTCTTTTTTCTTAGCAATCCAAAGGGCATATTGAACAAAGCACCAGACTGCAACCACCCATCCAGCACCCTTTTTATTTTCTAGGGCTTGAGGCATTCTTGAAAATAAAAAGGGTGCTGGATGGCCGTTGATATTTTTTTAATAGCACATCTGCCTCCAATTTATTTATTTATTTATTAAAAGAATCCTTTTTTAAAAAATCAGTGGAGCAGGAAGCCTGGCAGAGGCCAAAGGAGGTGCCTGTGAGCATGTTGGTGCCCGTGGGCATCACGCTGGGGGCTTGGGAATTACCCAGTCTTTGGGGTATTTTATGATTCCTAGCCTATCTGCCATCCTTAGAAGCATTCCGGTGTGTCATGTTGGCAAAAGCAAATGAAACGAAGCCAATCCAATTTTCCATGGAGCTTAAATCTAGTAGCCGCTGCCTATTTTAACCACTTTTCTTTACTCTTTAGTTATATTTTAAAAATGCAGCCAAGTGACATTGGCAATGTTATATACATCATATTCAATTTATTACTTGTACTAAAATATGGTACTCTGAAATAAGATGAAAATCCAAAGTTAAAGTCTTTAAATAGTGCTTAAGCAATGCATTTTAGTATTTGTAAGGCTTTATGGGTTTCACGTATGGTAATTAATTTAAGACCAAAGGAAGAGTTTTAAGCCAAAGGAAGATTTATTCAGAATTATAGACATGTATGAAATGAACCAAAATAGTACTTAAATAGTCTGAATTTATAATTTTTTATAATTATAAATTATAATTATATATAAGTATATATAAATTATATATAAAAATTATATATAAATTATAAATAATCTGAATTTAGGGGGTGTGGTGGCTCAGCGGGTAAGACGCCAGGCTTGTCAATCGGAAGATCGGAAGTTCGGAGGTTCGAATCCCTAGCCCCGTGTGACGGAGTGAACTCCCGCACTAGCCCCAGCTCTTGCCAACCTAGCAATTCGAAAGCATGAAAATGCAAGTAGATAAATAGGCACCACTTCGGTGGGTAGGTAACAGCGTTCCGCGTGCATCATGCCGGCCACATGACCGCGGAAGCATCTTCGGACAACGCTGGCTCTTCGGCTAACAAACGGAGATGAGCACCGGTCCCTAGAGTCAGACATGACTGCACAAATGTGCGGGGGGGGACCTTTACCTTTTTAGTCTGAATTTGCATAGTTGTGAAATGCTTTAGCATTGTACCGAGTAAAGAATACATAGTATGCTGGTTGGAAGGTGGCCACACTTGTATTTCCCCCACAAGCCCTTTGTATAGGAGAGCTTGGCTGTTGCTATGCAAAGCTGTTCCCGCCTCCTAGAAGCTTGAGAAAAGTGTAGTTCACTGGAGTTCAGAGAGGAGGCGCTCTGTGGTCAGGCCCCCTGCGGTTTGTGTTTCCTGTCCTGTCGACTGGGTTCCCTGTGGGACTGTGCTTAGTCTACTTACTAGCTTGGAATATTCACCTTGGAAGGAATCTTTTGTGATTGGATTATGGAGATCTGTTTGGCTGGGGCAGAATATTTACCTGAATGGGCTCTGCTAAGTTCTGTGAATGAGCGACCTTTTGTGTTCCAAGGTTTCTGATTAAATCAGAAGGGAATCCTTTGTTTAAACAGTTGGGCTTCCTTTTACATTTTATTCCCTGGCATCCCCTTTTGCATTGAACCCATTCTACTTTGTAACCTTTCACCTTTTACCTTGCTCAAGGAGAAGGCAATATTGCAGGGAGACAGTGTTCTGGGGGAAGACAACATGGAGGGCAGGGAGCGATCTTAATTTCTTCCAACAGTTTCATAATCTGGAATGCAGAATCAAGGAAAAGAAAGAAAGGCTAGTTGAAGCAGGGGGATCAACAAGGTATGTCTGAGTTTATTTATGGCGTGGTTACTCAGAAGTAAATCTTGCTGCATTCAAGAGGATTTACCCCCAGATAAATTGCATAGGATAACAATCTGAGCTAGACAAAGCTCTTCTTTTATCAAAGGTATCATCCCACTGAGCTCTAGAGAAACTCCAGGCACTTGTGGTCAAGCACTTAAATCTTTTAAAAGCATGCCTGGAGACCACCGGTCCAATTTTAGGATCTTCAGATAAGACGTTTAGCTTTAGAAGAATGGCAGAAACAAGTGGGGACATGGAGAGACTTGACTGGCTTTGAAAACCTTACAACACAATATTCAGAGCCTTTGCTGGGCCTTATTTGTAAGCTGTTGGTGGAGTAGGATTCAGAACCTGCCTAGGTGAAAGGCTGTATGAATAAGGGGATGCAGAATTTTGATACAGCAATTAATATGCAGCAGTGGGGATTTCAATGGAAGGAACACATTAAATTTGCACTGAACATTATACTTAAAGAAAACTGATATAAAATGTTTTACTGCTGGTACGTTATTCCAATAATGATAGCTAAAATGGACAGCTCCTTTTCTAAAAATGGGAGGACAGATAACAATCAGGCTGGATCATTTTTCCATACTTGGTGGCAAAGCTCAGCTATTTTGGGAAAAGATTGATAATAGAATGAAACAAACTCTAAATGCTGAATTTCCTTTCCTACCTACTGTTGGAAGGGCTCAAGCAAGCCCCCCCTCCTACCAAACTGCCATTTTCAAACCACGTCTTCCCCCGATAGACACTTCCCGCCGAAAACACTTCCCCAAACCAGGTAAGAAGATGGAAACTCCAGGACAAAAGACTAAGATTAAAAATAGATGGGAAACAACTTAAACATAAGGATCACAATAGAATAATAGGAGAATGCCAACATGTGCCCATAAAGGAACCTCCTGATAACCAAACCAAATTCCCCGTAAGCCGATCAGGTCAGGAAACTGAGAGGACAAAGGCAGAGAGGCAACACCTTAGCATAAGTAAAGGAGAAGGGGCTTCCCCTCAGAATAACAATAATCTAAACCCAACGGGCAACAGCTACAGCCCTGCAGAGAGCCTAATTGACCAAAGAGCAAGAAATCGCAAAACAATAGGGGGCACGACCACAGGAATGCCTCTGTCCTTTGATCAATTACGCTCCCTCAGAATTCTTAGAAAGCACCCCCTTCCAGGAAACCAACTAAGCGCTATCCGGCTAAGACAAAACATTGTCTTTCACGCTCTTTTCTCTAACAATAAGACCCGCATCCCTATGTAAAGGGCTGGTGGGGAAATACAAGTGTGGCCGCCTCCGACAGCTGACTTCTCTGTATTTCACGCTCTCGGACAATAAAGCAATCACCTCTGTTCAAGCCTGCGTATCTGAGGATCATTCAGTGGCCTGTTAGAACCAGTGAATGGAGCAGAGCTTAACGTTGTATAAACTCGTGCACAGAAAAAGGAATATTGTTTAAAAACACAGCCTGTGAGCACGTTAGAGAGATTCAGGTTCTTATTCTTACACTTTTAGCCCACCCAAGCATAAAGAAACACACGCTTAGACATTGCAGGTACAAAAAATAAGTACAAAAGAGTTCTTACATTTATTTTGTCCAGGTACAGCCATTTCAGTAGAAAATTGGTTTCAGTTCTTTCTGTTCCCTAAACTGTATACCTCTGGCCCTGTTTGCTGCCAGAGGCTGCGTGAAGAAAAGGGCTTGAGGCCTAGGCATGGCCTCTCGATGGAGAGGAGCAGCCACATGCTGCTTCCTCCTCGTTGGTGGAAGAATCAGAGAGAGAGAAGAGGAAGTGGTAGGGGCAACAAGCAGCTTCCTCTGGAAGCACAAAGTTTGCCTCCTAGAGCAATCACCTATATACTAATGAGGCATGCTTGATTTGCTGGATTCCAACAGTATCTTCATTCCCGGCTCGGAACGGACCCTGGTAAGTTTTCCTTCCAACACTACTATATTTTTATTTTTTTTACTAAATATTAATTATAGTGCCACAAAGTATACCAAGCATAGCTTTGTACATGGTAACTGCTGTATGGATACTTTATACTTCTTACTGGAAAATACATTCAGTTCCTGACTTAAGTTTAGAGACCATGCCTTGATGTCCAAAACAACTTCATATTTCAAAAGAAATCCAACACAGAATTTAATTGAATTTGGAAACCAATTTTGGATTATAATTCTATATATGGGCTTGTGTCACATCCAAAATTTGGGTTTCTCAAGAGAAAGTTTTAATATTTTAACTTTCATTGGTCTGTTAAATAAGGATAGATCTTTCACTGCTCAGAATCTTATTTTCAGTTACATTGACCACCAGGAGGCACCAAGTTACCAGTTACATACTTACTGGGGATTGTAGGTAGCCAGACGTTATTTTATGGGGTTCAAATCCTCAATCGGGAATTGAACTCATGGACCTTCACACTTAGATGACTATATACAGTGTGTTGCTCAACAATGAACTGTATAAACCATTCGGATAGCTTCTAATCTTATTTGGTGATTTATGCTGTATGTGATAAAGGGAAACACCAGCCTCCAGATTATTGTTGATATTTATATATTACTTGGATTTTAACAATGATCTGCAGTTTTTAAAATGATATACAGTATTCACTTATGTACAACTAATGAAATATTGCAAACACTTAATTCTATGATACTGTTTATTCATTTTGTGTTTATTTTTCTCTTTTTGACTCTTCCTTTTTCCTTTTCTTTCCTTTTTTCAAAAATGTTTTATGATGATGATGGTGGTGGTGGTGGTGGTGGTGGTGATGCATGCCAGGTTGTTAGTAGAAATATCCACATGTCATTCAGGCTTTGGCAGTGTTGCAGATAGGATTAGCAACAGGTTGAGAATCTTATTCATGAAAGTGAATGATGCCATTGTGGATTCTACAGTGTTGAAAGGGAAGTACAGAGCTTGTTCAGTGGTCCAAGGGAGAGCTATGCTTAATGGCAATTCAGGGTCAATTCAATTTCACATTTCTATTGCTCCATCTTTCTTCTCAAGGGTAATGCTTTAACGAAGAATTGATTAATTTCCAAGGTAGTTCTTTAAGAAAGCCTGATATAAGTCGGTCATTGAAGTAATAGCTTCTGTAGGAGCCTCTAATGGTGCCTGTGTATGTGCACGTGCACACACACGCACGCATGCACGCATGCACACACACACAAGCCTACCCCCGTCAGGTTCTGTGAGATCCTTTTCACTAACAAAAGAAAGGGACAGAATTTAAACCATCGGGCTCCTTTATAACTCACTCCTTACTCATTTGGAGTTAAGCGTGAAAAGTGAGGAGCTGGATGAGATCAGACTGCCTGCTGACGTGCTGTCAGGGTCTTCATCTGGAGCCCGCATGCCTTCCTGCTGTCAGCCTCCACCTGTCCAGCTTTGGACATCTCGCTCCGCTTCATTTTTGGTTTTCGGAAAAGGAAGCCGACGGTCTGTTTCGTTTGGCTGTTGATGTGGCTGATTTGTTTTCTGGTTGCAGTGCAGCTGTAAGACGCTCTACTTAGTATCAATCATGTCCTTTTGTATGCTAGCAGTTATCAGGAAAGGGAAAGAAAATAGCATGGCCAGCACTGTACATCCCTTAGAAATGAATCAGTGATGAAAGTATGCTTGGATTATTGGGTTAACATTCTCATCGCTACATATAAGAAAGGAGGTTCTGCTGCTGGGAAACGTAAGGAAAAGATCAATTAGTGGTGACAAAATGGCTGGAGCTCCTGACCTATGAGGAGACATACAAGATATGGGCCTTTGTGTGCATGTATAAAAGAAAACGTTACTGTTTTATGGTTAACAGAAGGAGAAAGTCTTCTCGGTGGCACCTTCCCACCCACTTTGAAACGCCTTCCCGAGTGATACCTTAGGTTAGCTCCTACTTGGTTATCGTTGGCACATCAGGCAAAAACCTTTTTTATTCTCCAAGGCCCTTTCGTAGGTTCATTTGTGAATTGGTTACTGCAGAGCTTTCCAAACTGTGTGTCGGGACACGTTAGTGTGTCGGCTGCAGTGTCTGGATGTGTTGCGGCTGCTGCTGCCTCCGAGCCCTGCCAGGATTCCACGCAGGTCCTAGTGCCTGCCTTGTGCCTTGCTGCCTCCAAGCCTTGCTGCCTCCAAACCTGCTGTGATTCCGCACAGGTCCTAGTGCCTGCCTTGTGCCCTGCTGGAAGAGAGTGTCGCAAAATGATGCATGTCTAAAAAGTGTGTCACTTTTTAAGCTCTGGGTTACTGACTATTCTGCAATGGAACTTTGATGCTAACATTATTTGGGACGTTTCTGCTTTTACTGTTTGTAAATGCCGTATGGTCTTAGCCCCAGATATTTTTTATTTTGAAAGGCTACACGTGATTTTAAAAAAAAGCAATAAGATGCAAGGAAAAGGAGAAGAGACAGGCAGCAGTCTTGCTGCAGCTGCCCAACTGAGAGGCTGATGCCATAAGGTCCCCTCCTCTCCTTGCATGCGTGCATTGTACCCCCTAATTGTACCCACATGCTGGCTGGGGAATTCTGGGAGTTGAAGTCCAAACATCTTAAAGTTGCTGAGGTTGAGAAACACTGCCCTAACATGATCCATATATGTTTGTGACACACACATACAGTACCTGCCCATGAATAAAACTCATGATTTAATAGGAGGTAGGGTTGGATAAAAAGTAAACATATCATTTACCTTTAATAATTAAATGTTAATCTATATATCAAGTAAAACCTTGACAGAGCCTGGCAGTTTTATAAAACAAGTATTTTATAAAAAAATAAATAAAAGAATTCAAAGTCATATTTTTAATGGGAAGGATGAATCTGCTTAGTGTTGCATAATTCTAGAAATCCGTTTTCCTTTCTTTTTCCTCTTTCTGAGGCAGCCACTCTCACTTGGGAAACCAAAGTGGAGCCCTGTCAGAACCTGCTCTGGATTTTGCTTGGATGTTCCGGCTTGCCCAGACAGAGGGCCAGCGAGGGTTGCCAGCCAGTCAGCTTTGCTCCCTGGGCTTTGGCCTGTGGCTGCTGGCTTCCCCAGGCAGAACAGGAGCGAGTTCCAACGGAGATCCTGCTTTGATTGCGCAAGCCGTGAGGCCTGTAGAAGCAACACCCGGAGCGCATTCTAAAAGTAACCCAGCTTTGCATGGCTTGTGCAGGCGATGCCACGGCCCTGTCAGGCTGCAGAGCAGGTTTTCCTCTCTGGTCTGCTCCAAAAAGCTGACAGCCAGCTTGTCCAGGCAGAGTGGGAACGAGCTACAACAGCAGCTCTGCTTTGTGGGTACAAGCCCTCCTCAAATTTGCTCATCACCTCCCAGATATCCTAACCCACAATTTGAGATTTCTTGGGCTAAATAATTAATTTTAAAGAATCAGTAAAAAGTAAAGGTAAAGGTAACCCCCGCATATTTGTGCAGTCGTGTCCGACTGTAGGGGCCGGTGCTCATCTCCGTTTGTTAGCCGAAGAGCCAGTGTTGTCCGAAGGCGCTTCCACGGTCATGTGGCCGGCATGATGCACGCGGAACACTGTTACCTACCCACCGAAGTGGTACCTATTAATCTACTTGCATTTGCATGCTTTCAAATTGCTAGGTTGGCAAGAGCTGGGGCTAGTGTGGGAGCTCACTCCCCACACAGGGCTAGGGATTCGAACCTCCTAACTTGCGATCTTCCCATCGACAAGCCTGGCGTCTTACCCACTGAGCCACCACGCCCCTTATAAAGAATCAGTAACTCCTACTAAATCATTCTTTAGTGAGTCCTCACTTTGCCCTCAGTGCCCCTCTTCCTGCCTGGGATTTGAAGGCAAGAAATAATTAATGTAAATATCTTACTTGATAAGCTGCCTGCACCATCTCACTGGAAAACATTGTTTATGACCATTTAGACTATAAATCTAGATACATATTACTTGGAAGGAAATTCTTCTGAATTTTAAGTTAATACACATAAGCTTGTGTCAGACATACAGCTACAAGTTGAGGTTTGAAATGTGATTAGAAACCTGCCAACAAACAACTGCACAAATATCTTAAACATACTGTGTTTACCTGAAAGGAAGATTAATTTGTTTACAAATGATTTATGTTAAAACGTGAGGATAAGAAGGAGCTGTTTCCCCCCCCCCTTTTTTTCTTTTGGAGGGGTCATCTTAAATTCAGGGTAGTCTTCCTTTCCAATAAATATGGTCTTCTCCCAAGGTAAACAGACTTACTTTAATATAGCGGCAATTAACCGGTTCATTTCACTTTGGAAATGTATACTGTAATGAAATGGCAAGGATTACTGGCTTTACAAACCAAACGCATTGTTTACTTAATGTTTTCATTTCAGGAACTTCTCCTCTGGGGTCTATTTGGATTGTCGCATTATATTATACATTGGGGAAAATCCCTGCTGTCTGTGGGCGTGGAATAGAGAGAGGGTTTTCATAGCGCGAGACTTGTCCACCTGCGTGAGCCGTTTGGGATTATCTGTCCTGCAGGCATTTTTACACAGGGGTGCTCTGCTTCAGGGGCGTTGGGCAAACTAGCTGCGTAATGCAAAACGCCCAGGCCTCCTCCTCTTTCTCTCCCTGCCTATTTGGGCCTGCTTTGGCAGGATGTGGCATGGCATTAGAGCAACCCTGGCTGGCCTGGAGGCAGACAGATGGCGATGGGTGGCTAGGCGGTGCCTGCCTGGCAGGGATGGAACTAGGGTCTGTGTCACCTGGGGCAAACATGAATTCCGTGCCCTCCCCATGGGTTATTTTATCATTTTGGCGCACCCCCCAGCGCGGCACCCAGGGCACATGCCCCACTTGCCCCCCCCCAGCTATGGCCCTGCTGCCTGGGTCCATAGTACTTTTGGCAGGGGGTGGAGGGGGTGGGGTTGTACAATGGTCAGGCGGGGCAGAGGGAAAAAACAGCACCAGGTAAGGTGGCATGAATAGAAGACAGCCAGACACACAGTCAGGGGACAACAAAGGGAATTCAAGGAAGGGGGAAAACCATCGGGGTATTTCCTTTCCCCAGGGGCATGGCATGCAAGCAGAGTCCCAGGCCAGCCAAAACAGCCCATTCCCTCAACCTGCCTATGACAGCAGGATCTGGGATCAGGGATTGGGGTAACCCACAGCTCTTGCAGGAATGTATGCCTGCATGTACCAGTCCTGGCTGCAATGGGGCTAGTACTAGTTCGACCAATGGGTCTGGGTTCACAAAAGGATCATTGGAAGTGATTGTTGCCTCATTTGGATAGTGCTCCTACACTGCTTCTAGCATAATGCATTCCTCAATCCATGCTTTCCTGAATTTGCTGCCATCCAGAGCATTCTGGTTTGAGATCAATTTCAACTTGAGGACCTTTCTTCCCCTGCAAGCCTTATGACTGTATTACCTCTGGGATTCTGACCAACACCTACAACCATTTCTTGGGGGATCAGAGCATTCCAGTTAGCAGAATATGTCACTCTAGCTCATGGGTGTCCAACCTTTTGGCTTCCCTGGGCCAGATTGAGTGAAGAGGAATTGTCTTGGGCCACACATAAAATATATAATATAGTTAATGTATATAAGTAATAAAACTTCATTTATTTTTTTATATTTTTTATTATAAAATTAAAAAAAAGAGGGCAACATAAAACTAGTGGGATATTTGACCTTGTTTTTGTGAAACTAATGCATCAAAGTCTGGTTCGATGAAAGTGGTTGCAATTCTCAGTGAGTTCTCAAGGTGCTCACCAGCTTTTACCTGGGAGAACCATCACCCATTGGCGACTGCTGCTAACAGCGCATTTTTCTGCCAGAGCCGCTGGTGGCCTCCCCTTCCCGCTCGCTCGGCATCTTGGCTCTGCTCCAAGCGGCAGCCTCCGCCAATCTTCTCCTACCAACTAGACGCATTAATGGTAGAGCGGTGGACTCCGCTTGGCTTGCGAGTCAAGTTGCAAAACTCACTTTGGTGGCTGCTCGCAAACCGGCGGAAGGCCGCTGCCTGCCTGCGTGGAAAGCCGAGAGGAGCAGCGGATGCTCTACGCAGGCGATGTAACTACCCTGAGCTTTGTTACTGTCTCAAATGTACCGGGATTGTCTATTTTTGGCATGGGCCTGGCTGTAAAACAGAAGAAAGAGAGAACGGCAACCAAAAAATCGCAAAATAATGACAAAAGTTTACGATTTTTTGGGGCCGCATTACTAGCTGTTCAGGGCTGCGGGTTGGACATGCCTGCTGTAGCTGATTTCTATAGTGTAACATTTAGCATACCTTTCATAATGAAGTTTTAAATTCAAATGAATGAATGAATGAATGAATGAATGAATGAATGAATATAGATTCTTACATGGTTAAAAGAGTGTAATCTATGCACAAGGGGAAAGTATTAGCAGGCTTGGAGGAACCTGAAGATTTTCAGGGGGAGAGAGAGAGAGAGAGAGGGAGAGGGAGAGGGAGAGGGAGAGGGAGAGGGAGAGGGAGAGGGAGAGGGAGAGGGAGAGGGAGAGGGAGAGGGAGGAGAGAGAAAGAATGAACTGAAGATTTCTCAAGGGGAAAAGAAGTCCCAAGCCACCTGAGATCAGGTGTGGCCAGCAACGTTCATCGCTGGGAGGATGAACACTTTCTGCATGGAACATAGAAGTGGCATATTCTGGAAGTGAGCATGAGGAGTGGAAATCTTAAATAGGGACGCTGCGGCGTGGCAACATCTTCTTGTAGACCACCGTGGGTGCTTTCAGAAGAGGGCTCTTCAGACTACTGGCAAAAGGCATCTCACAGCAATCCCCTTTCTCTCACCTGGATACTTGCAGGTGAGAAAATAAGTGGACGAATTGGTAGGGAAACTTGGGGGATTCCAATGGCAGACAATCCCATCCCCTGATCAAAGTCGGTGGCTGAGGCAACTCAGGGTATAAGAAAAGCATTGTCTGAAAATACTTATGATCTTGAATTGTGTGCTTCTAATAGCCAGTTTGGCCTAGTGGTTAAGGTGCTGGGCTAGAAACCAGGAGACAGTTCTAGTCCCGCCTTAGGCATGAAAGCTGGCTGGGTGACCTTGGACCAGTCCCTCCCTCTCTCAGCCCTAGGAAGGAGACAATGGCAAACCAGGAGACTGAGAGTTCTAGTCCCGCCTTAGGCATGAAAGCTGGCTGGGTGACCTTGGGCCAGTCCCTCTCTCAGCCCTAGGAAGGAGCCAATGGCAAACCAGGAGACTGAGAGTTCTAGTCCCGCCTTAGGCATGAAAGCTGGCTGGGTGACCTTGGGCCAGTCACTCTCTCAGCCCTAGGAAGGAGCCAATGGCAAACCAGGAGCCTGAGAGTTCTAGTCCCGCCTTAGGCATGAAAGCCGGCTGGGTGACCTTGGGCCAGTCCCTGTCTCTCAGCCCTAGGAAGGAGCCAATGGCAAAAGAGGAGACTGAGAGTTCTAGTCCCGCCTCAGGCATGAAAGCCGGCTGGGTGACCTTGGGCCAGTCACTCTCTCTCAGCCCAACCCACCTCACAGGGTTGTTGTGGGGAAAACAGGAGGAGGAAGGAGTATTAGGTATGTTTGCCGCCTTGAGCGGGAAATATTTCTCAAAAGTTTTGGACTTTGGGAGAAACAGAAACCAAATTTACAAAAACCTGCTGTTTTCTGGCTGTGGTGACTGAAAACCACGCAAGCAAACAGGTTCTCTGTTCACAGTCCATCTCCACCCCAGACCACCTTGGATCACAAGGATGTTGGCTTTATCTTGTCCCCAATTAGCCACTTCGTTTCACTTTGTAAATAGAGATAAAGGCAGTAGTGGCTGGAATTGCTTTTTCAAAGCAAGCCCATTGTTTACTCAACCTTTTCAATTTGGAAGCCTCACCTTGCGGTTCAAGTGGATTGTTATATTACCTCTGGGGGAGATGTCTGCAATACCTGTTTGTGTGTGTGTGTGTGTGTGAGTGGGAGAGAGAAGAGAAGAGGAGAAGTAGGAGAAGGGGGGGGGACCAAAAGAGTGTTTTCAGAGCATACACCTTGTCTCTTTTGCCTGCACCACTGGGAGCCACCTGTTCTGCAAGTACTTCTTCCTAACTGTGCTCTGCTTGTAGTGTGACAGTTCACAGCCAAGCTACATTGGAGTGCAGCAGTAAGTTGGGGGCACAAAGGCAGAAGCTCCAATTTATTATCATCATGACAAAGAGGAGTTGGCAAAAGCTCCAGCCAATCTGAGGAAGGTTGTGTAAGCTTTGGGCTTCCCCTTTTTGCTCTTGGCCTTCCCACTTCCCATTTTTTGCAAGCCCTGTTGCAAACCCCAAAACACCTGATTTGGGCTCCCTCCAGCCTTTCTTCTGGCTAAGCCTGCTGCTTGAATGTGTGTAAGAAATAATCCTGCTACCCTCTGCTGGTGACAATCTAAAACTGGTTTTGGAAAGGATAATGCCTGAAATGCATTATGGTAATGGATAATTTATGATGTATTATCTTCCTCCGCTGTGGCCCAGATAGTTGAAGAAAGCCCCAGACATCTGTACAGTGCAATCTTTAAATAAATATGTAATTTTCTTTTGGTAGGAAACCCTGGGGAATGAGGATTGTATCTTTGTAAAGGCAGGCTAGGTATCTCTCAATGAAGTTGTTTTTGGTTTTTTGGGAAGTCTGTATTGACCAGTAGAATAATACAAAACTGGTATGTTTGGGCTGGAGATAAACTCCAAGGGATTATAAAATTGTTGGGGTTCAAGCCTGAAAACGGAACCCTTTGATCAGAAAGCTTCTCTCTATAAATCTAGATGGGTGTTCTGCAGCTTGCTTACTCTGTAGTGAAGGTAAAAACCATGCATCCACCATATTCCTGTTTGCTATATTTTGTCCAGAACAAAACCTGGAGCCTGAAATTCTGTTCAAAGTGCTGTGGCATCGTGGGTTGCCTGTATCAACAAGCAAGCTGTGCCAGGCAGTTATGAATAAGATAGGCCCTTAATTACGCTTTCCAAACAGTCCCTCAGGTTAGAGCAGATCAATTTAGAGATACAAATGGTGTCTGTTTTAATGGTAAGACAGCTTTGCAGGAGAAGAAATTACAAAAGAAGGAGAAGAAATTACAAAAAACAGCATTCCTGATATTAGCTACAGTAAATAGATTAGTTGAAGATGTCACAACAGACGCATCTGGAGTTCTACCTGTGCCTTTTTATTGGGAGAAATTTATACATTTGTAAAACAGCGACTTGCGCTCAGTAAAATTATGGGAGGAGAGATCTCTCCCAGGAGGATCCAAGGCTGGTCGGCAGTCAGAACCCCACACCACCCAAAGGTGGTTCCCTTCTTCAGAATTATGCACATCTCTAGCAGGCGGGCAGGTTGGAAGTTATTTTCAGTATTCTGCTCCCTCGAGAGAAGTCGGACGCCTCAGCCCTTGGCGCTCACTAGGGATGGGAGAAAGAGGAAGAGCATTTCCAGCATATTCTTGTGCAAGGGCTGCCTTTCTTTCTGAAAACACCTCCTTAATACGGGGGCACTTGACTAGGCATGGGGCATGTTACCACACAAGGGTTTTACGACGGCGAAAGTGAGGATCTTCCCGGTTTGCTGCTTGGGATACGAGGGCCACGGCTGGGCATGTGGAATATTCCTTTGCCCCAGAAAGTGATTGGGTGGTTTGGTTGATCTGCTGTAACTTTAAGCGAGGATCTGCAACACCCCTCCCCCTCCCCAACACTTTTGGAGGAGAAGCCATCCTACACCCCCATCTCTCAACAGCCTGTGTGCTTCATTGGCATCACAGGGGACGTGGGAGCTCCAAATCTCCTCACTGTATTATGAGGGGCCCTCAGAGATTCTTCTTCCAGGGATGGGGGTGTTGTTGTTGCTTGAACCCTGAATGCTTTTGGAGAAAGGGGACAGAGGGAAGGAACAGGTGATGTGGCGAGAAGTCTGTACATCTGGGAAGGGGGTCCCCGAGGAGGCTCAGGCGTTCTTGCTCCAGCCACCTCCCGCTGGCCCTGTCTCTGCCTGGGCCAGGAGGGATCCTGAGCTGTGATGTCTTGGGGGGGCCTAGCCGCACCAGCAGTTCTTGGAGACACCAGCAGGGGGCAGCTGCGACGGAGGACTGGGTGGCTAAAAACCATTGGCCCCAAACAGTTATGTACACATTTACAGCTGTGGAAGCGGAAGGGAAGAAGGATGAAAGGGGGGGTGAGGTAACAGGCCAGAGTCTGTACAGTAAAGGCAAAGAGCCTGGATCTCCCTTGAAAGAGCAGGATTGGTGATCTTGAACCCTGTTATGGACACCACAGTCCCAGTGTGGGCAGCAATGCGTGAGCGACAGGTACATGGCACTGCCAAGCAGCAGAGACTGAGACAGAGAACCTGATTTCTGCCCTGAGACACCTCTGTGTGCGTGTAATATTTTGACTAGGGTAATGCATGTTTGAATGGTCTGGATGTGGGCAGAGGGGTGGGTGGATGGGCGCAAAAACAGGAATACGAATGCTGGAGAGGAAGGTAGTATAAAGTGAGAGCTGCTGTATCCCCTCAAGTGGAGCTTGCAGCCAAAGGAGGCTCGGCCACAGAGGCTTGTGAACAATTAGTTGGTCAGCGTTGCCCCATCCGACTGGGCCTCGGGGTACTTCTGCTTCTCTTTCTTGAGAAGGCATCTTTACTCCCCAGCAGGCTCCAGGTTCCCCAGTGCCCTTCCTCCCATTCTGAGGTTTAGCGCCAACTGCCCCCAAAGCTTATTTCTGATCAACGGAGCTGCTCAGAGGCCTCCCTGACTTTGTCAGCTGAGCCTCTCCCTGTGCTTCAGTGGGGGGGGGGGGGCACCGATTCTTAGGGAAGGGCTGGGGTTCGAGGGGATGGAGGGTGGGGGGCGAAGAGTGTAAGATGCTTTGGGAAAGCCTTAGGAAGTGGGAGAACATGGGTGGGACTGGCTTGGGGCTGGCAAGGGCCATTGGCACGGGTGGAACGTGCTGCGCCCCAAGCCATGCTGGCAGCCCTTCCCCGTAGGTGGGAGTGGGTGCACTAGTCGGACTAGCAAGCAAAGTCTTCAAAGACCCCCTGGGGCGAATAGTGGTGGCGGTGGTGGTGGTTAGGCAGGAGGCCGGTGGGGTAGGTGCCCTCGGAGTGACGGCCCAGGGTCTCACAGGAGCTCTGCAAGAGAAGACACAGAACAGCATCCATTAATACCTTCCTAGCAACTTCATCCCAGGACCAACGTTGGACACAGGCAGATTTTCCCAGAGCGACCCTTCTAAGATACCTGTGGGTAACGAAGAGTTATACAAAACACAAGGTTTCAAAGTTGTGTCTTTTCTTCTCCTCTTCTATGCACTGAGTTACGTTGCTGGCCAACGATGTGCAGAAAAGTGAGGCAACGTACAGTAAAGTGATAACATCCCATCACTAGAGATAAGCGATGGTGGCCTTACAGATGTTGATGAATTCAAATTCCATCAGCTCCAGCCAACACCTTCCATGGTACAGGACGGTGGAAGCTGTAGTTCAACAATATATAGAAGGTCACGGATCACCACACCATGCTGGACGTTACAAGGAGGAGGAGGAGATAAGAGTAGCGGATTCTAGACAGCAGCTGGAGTTATGACTCTGTGCGGCAAATGTGAGCCATTCCTAAATGGCACCCCAGTTTTGCTCTCTGAAATAGGCCTTCACTATGTGCCACTTCCTTTTCTTTGTTTGTTTGGGTCAGTTTTCCCATTGCCTCAACCTCCAGCAGCATTAATCATTTCCAGTGTTGCTTCGTTATCCCAGTATGCTCTACTTTCAATGCCCTGCTCCCACTTCTGTTAAATCTGCATCTTCCTCAAAGATCTGAAATGGAACTGCAAGAAAGGGAGAGAGAAAGAGACCCGATGGAGCAAGCATACAGGGCTTGGAAAAACGCCACACTCCATCACCTGAAATGAGTTTAAAATTCCAGATATAATTACTAGTTGGTTTGGCTATAAAATGGTTGAGAACATACTGTGCCCTATGCGATTTAACAAACGAAATTAAATGATAGCCTCATAGGGAAAAGCTATACTTTGGCATGTTTCACATCATCAAATTCAGAGAGAACCTGTGAACTCTGAAACAAGGGATGAATGTTATTCAGAAAAGAAAATTTATGAGGAAGATCAGTAACACACTTAGCGGACGGTATAAGTAAGGTTAGTGGGAACAATTTACGTTGATTAAATAGTAATTTCAGGGTTAGTGGGATTTTCAAGCAAGAAAGTCATTGAGATCCTGCATCAGCAATTTGAGGATATATGAAGCATTAGAGTTGGAGATGTGACTATCAAAGCTCCTTCTGTACATTCCTGTCTTCAATAACAATTTATGTATTTTTAAAAATGTTTGTGTGAAACCTAAAATTATTATTATTAGATTTTATCCCACTTTTTAAAATATATATAACTGAAGGCAGTGAACATACCTAATACTCCTTCCTCCTCCTATTTTCCCCACAACAACCACCCTGTGAGGTGGGCTGGGCTGAGAGTGTGTGTGACTGACCCAAGGTCACCCAGCCGGCTTTCATGCCTAAGGCGGGACTAGAACTCTCTGTCTCCTGGTTTGCCATTGGCTCCTTCCTAGGGCTGAGCGAGAGTGACTGGCCCAAGGTCACCCAGCCGGCTTTCATGCCTAAGGCGGGACTAGAACTCTCTGTCTCCTGGTTTGCCATTGGCTCCTTCCTAGGGCTGAGAGATTGAGTGACTGGCCCAAGGTCACCCAGCCGGCTTTCATGTCTAAGGCGGGACTAGAACTCTCTGTCTCCTGGTTTGCCATTGGCTCCTTCCTAGGGCTGAGAGATTGAGTGACTGGCCCAAGGTCACCCAGCCGGCTTTCATGTCTAAGGCGGGACTAGAACTCGCCCTCTCCTGGTATCTAGGCCGGCACCTTCACCACATCCACTGGATCATCTCAGCAGGTGTCTATCCAGCCCCCTTTAAAAACCTCCAGTGTGGGGGTTTCTAGGCAGACTGTTCCATTGCTTAACAGCTTTTATATTCAGAAAACTCCTCCTGATACTCAGCTTAAGTCTCCTTGCTTTTAATTTCAATTCATTGGTCCTCGTCCTGCTCTAAGTTTCAACAGAGAATAAATTTCTCTTTTGCATGTGACAGCCTTTAGATATTTATAGAACACTATCGTACCCCTCCTTAATCTTCTCTTCTGCAAGTTAAACATGCCCAGCTTTTTTATGCTTTCTTCGAACGGCTGGGTTTCCAGTCCCTGATCATCCTGATCAGGTAAAGTAGAAAGTGCTCTCATGGGTTTTAAAACATGACAGCCTGAAATAGTTTTTCCAAATAAGAAAAAAAAAAGAGCAGAATTAACTTTCCAAAGAGCCAATACATCATGCATTTCATGTAGGACACCCCAAAAAGTATTTAAATGCAGGCTTATACACAGTTCATCAAGACAACCTAGGAGGGATAAGGAAGATAATGGCTTGTGCCAGCAGCTTAACAGCAGAACATTGCACCTGTGAGGATGGGGCCTGAGAAGGTAGAGCTGTGAGAAGTTCCTCACAGCTAACTCCTTGGAGAGACTGCACCAAGGCAGGCACTGCTTTCGAGGACCCTCTCTCGAACTCCCTGGGTTGCGACCAGGGGCTCTCAGGGTTGGTATGTCCTGCCTCTCTCCGCACACCTGTTTCATGGGATCTTGAAGATGGGGATGGAGAAGGAGGAGGAGGACCAGCAGTAGCCCTCATATGGATGAAGCAACCTCAACATGGTGCACTATGGCATTTGGTGGACTGCCATCAGCTTTTCCTCACATGAACAACAAAACCGCTGCTGGCTTGCAAGCCACCTGCCATTCTGTCCGTAAGGTGGTGCTGTGGCTACACAGCCAGTCAGTTATGTCGGAGCTTATTTTGCCTGCTTACCATTGATAGGTATTGATCGGAGGCATCTGTTGCATCATCTAACTGGAGGCTTTGCCCACTAACACAAATCTACTCTGCATCTGCCTGATACACCCGGCTCCGAGCTCTTCCTTCACGCTTAGCCTCTAAAAGGCTGCAGGGGCAACCCAAAACCTTTGGGGTGCGTGTGTGGGCAGTGCTGGGAAATGGGCATTATAAAGTGGCTGTGATGGGGATGTGGCCATGTGGCCAGGGACAGGATCCCCATTTTTTCTCTGCCGTCATTCTATGTGATCCCCCTCCATGTATACCCAGCTGAAGGGGGGGGGGGAGAGAGAGAGAGAGAGAGAGAGAGAGAGAGAAATACACAGGCAGGAGGGAAACTGAAGGAGAAACTGAGAGAAGATCCCTCATAAAGAACAGGACTTTGTCATTTTGCACTGGGGAAAAAAGCCTGCTCTGCAAAACAGATGTGAAAATGGGAGAAACCTCCCTTTCCCATAAGAAATTTCTGGACCTTCACCTATTTGGAGAAATGGAGAATTTGTTGAATTTTCTTGCATACAGGTAAAAAAAGAAAAAAAAATCACCTGGAGCTGCAAGTTCCAGCACTGCCTTGCAGGCCCAGTAACACCCAAAGGCACTTTGCCGGAGACTGCAACTAAGCCAATGCCATAAAACTTTCGAAGATAGACCTTGCTCCACCGCTTTTATTTCCTTCCATCTGCCCTTACTGTCAAATCAAAATAAGAGGCTGCGTGTACCCTATCACCAGTCAGAACCTGTCCAAATTCAGTCTCAAAAAGCAGCTTCTTGATATTTTGGAAGACTGAACAATGGGCTTTCTGTGCAATAAATGTATGCTTTATCTTGGAGTTTTGGTCTATCATTTTCATTTGTATAACCGAGCACATCCAGAATAAAAAATAAAAACTGAAACAATACACAACTATATACTGTAGCTACTGCTGCAGCAGATATTTATCCCCCAAACATAGACATATGTGGAGTCCTTGGTGCTCTCTGAGCCTTGTTGTTTTCTTGCAGACTGTATTGTGCTTTTCTTACAGACTATATTGTGCTGTTTGATTGTTCCTCTGGTGCTAATCCTGGTGTTAATATTTGCATATCTGGGTGTTGATTGCTGGCAAGGAGGTGTTCTGGTCAGGAGGTGTTCTGGTCTTTTGGCTTTTCTATTGTCTCTTATGAATGGTATGTAAATGTTATTTACCTCTATGTGTCTGTTGATGGCTGCTTTGTCTGAGTGCCAATATACCCTAATCAAGGAACTATTAACTCAGTCAATCAACCAAGCAGCAAACAACAGCCCAATCAAGGAACTACCAAGGAGAGAACAACACCTCCACCAACACAAGGAGGACAGGCCATGGTATATAAACAGAGAGCAAACACCACTCCCTTTTCGCACTGAAGATGTTGCCTAGTCTGGCAATGAAACGTCTGCAAGAAAACAACAAGGCTCAGAGAGCACCAAGGACTCCACAGTTCAACCCTGAGCTACAAATATTCTCTTTGATTGATAGACATATGTATAGGGGGAACAATGATAAAAACCAGAAATCACACCCAGATGTTTTGGGGAGCTGTTCTGTTGCCCCCAGATAATCTAATTGTAGGAGAGAGTATTAAAGAGCCCTAGCTAAGAGCGTATCCTTTTAATGCTGAATCACAGGGAGTGAACCGGGGTGCAACAAACCGAAGGGACTTTATTTGTAGTGAAGACCCATCCCATTGCAAGACTCCTGCTAGGAAACTCAGTTCTGATACAATGGCAGAATTTGCATCCTCAGCTGCAGTGTTCGTGTCCAGAATCGAGCCAAGAACAAGGACTACTTTCAGAGAGTTTGGGTCTAGATTGAAGCCCATAAATCCACAGCTCCGCCAGTGGAATAGAAAATGTTCTTCTCCCTCCTCATTCTCTCCCCACTGCCCTGACAGTGGGAACAACCCTTCTCCTTCTGGTGTTTCAGAAGTCTGTTCAGAGGTCCAGTGGTAACCAAGTAACTCATTCGTGGGGGGCGGGGGGGGGGAGCGGCGGCACAGGGCACCTTTCACTGCCTGAAGGCTCATTTTGGGACTTTTCAAGCTGTGGCTTTATTTACAGCTCTTACTGCAACCATGTTGCATTCAAAGATTTCTCGTTTTTATTGACTTAAATGTTGGCAGCAGCAGGAAATTAAAGTAAACTCAGCTGCTAATTAGTTATTCCTCATCCGCCAGCTCCAGAGCCAGCTAAAACTTGGCATGTTTGATGAGCCTTCAATGCCTTTGCTGGTTGTATTTTATCTTTATAGCACATCAGACTCTTGAGATATTGGATGTAATGGTGGAGCAGCTTACACCAAACAGGCATATGGTATATGTCACTCATTCACCAAACATGTTCAGTTAAGATTACAGGCCAGCAGGGCAACTGGGCTTGCTTCCCTCAGGCAAAATATGCAGGGCCAGCTCCAGGATTTGCAGGGCTCTTAGGCTGGAATATACTTGCATAAAATCCTGCCCTTCTTCCCTGCTGCCTCTTTCGGGGTCCTGGAATTCTTCCCTGCTGCTACCTCCCTGGGTCTTTATAAAATGAGAAAATCAATGATGAGATTGCAAGTGCTTGGCTAATAGCAGGGCCACAGGAAGTGCAGGGTCACACCAGTCTTTGCCCAAATGTTACAGTCATCTCCCGAAGTCCTTCCTGATGTGTTCTCCTTCAGGGGATAGGCAGATCAGGTAGCTAGTTCCCAGGAACTGGTGTTCTCCATGGCAGCATTCATTTGTGGACTGTGGTCTTTAAGAAGACAGGACTAGACAGTAAATCTTGCCTCCTTCCACCAACATGGGTAGTTCTTATTATTGAAGGAGTGGATGTGTGTGGATGGTTGGTATTAAATACTGTACCTGCACTGTAAAAGTATCCTTCCTTTATATGAAAATTCTGGTTCTATCTAAAAGTGGAATTGTACTATTTGACACGGGAACAGAACTGTGTTGGAACAGAATAGGGACTTGAGTTGCATGAGTAATGGGGCAATTATGCTGTGGAGGGAGAGGCAGTCGCAATACAATACGTAAGCGTAACAAGAATCGGTATCAAAGAGAGACGAGGTTCAGATATTCTATCCAAAAAGCTGGTATTAAAAACCTGGAAGCAGAAAATATGTTGGAAAGCATGAAACTGGACCTTCAGCTTAAATCTAGGTGACCTATTGCTCACCAGAAGACTGAAATCTCACCAAGTATTTATAGCCAGCCTGGTCAGAAGGAGCCAATGGTCTGTCTGGGAGATGGAGCCTAAATGAAAAATACTGCTCCGCTCTCCACCCTTGATTAATTCATCATAAGGTGCACCAGCCTATTAGCTCAGAGGCCATCTTTCTGAATCTCACTCAGTCCCATCACATTCTTTTAGGTCATCTGCATGGGTTCATCCATAATCTTCTGTAGCTATCACTTCTCTGCTCATAGCAATAGTAGCTCTCACAGTGTCAGAGTCCAGAGTGACTCTGACTCTGATTTTGAAGAAAAAGAAAACAAAACTTACCCTGTGCTGCAACCGGCAAGAACTCGTGATGGACAGGTGCAGGTTCAAAAGTGCAATGCTCGTGATCGATCTCGTGATGGACAGGTGCCAGACTCAGAGATGGCAGAGGAGCAGGTGCAGAGCAACGAACCTGGAGATGACCCGCCAGCGTGGGAAAAGTTTGAGAAGCTGATTGGTGCTCCAGACTCACTTCCTTGTTCAGCACCAATCAGGCGGGCAGAAAAGCGCGCCAAGCAGTGGGAGCTCCGATTGGCTCCCGAGGAGAGAAGGCGTGCGGAGAGCAAGATAAAAGGGCGAAAGAGCAAGCACCCAATCACCGGGGACAACCGTTCTACAGACCGAACAGCGTCTTCAGGAGAAGCCCAGCCAGAAGCGTCAGAGAAGCCTTGTCCTGTCACCGCTGAAGAATCGGAGTCAGATCTTCACCTCATTTCTGAATTGACCCCAGCTGCAAAAGAAGGCCAATTTGCTGCAGCGAGACGGATCAGAACATTAGCTCGTAGTTTTTCAGAGAACCCCAGTGGGAAGGCTTCAGTCTCTTCGAGTGATTGTCAGCTGGCGTCTTCGGCTTTGCAGCATTCGCCTCGTCAAGGCAACACTCCACAGCTACAGCTAAGTACCTTGCTCAACCTTGTGTGGTTCGTCGTGTCAGTCTCAGGTCGCTTCGTTCTGACCTTGGGGGGCTTCCTAGCTTATCATACCCTGCCCTGCCAGGCTTACAGGCAGTACTACCTAGTGGTGGTAGTTTAGTTTGCCTTGCCACTTCTGTTCCATTCCTTGCGGTTCCAGTCCAGTCTGCTTTGCAGTTCCAGTCCAGTGTCATAGAGGAACCAGTCCAGTCTGTCTTGCAGTCCCAGTCCAGTGTCCCAGAGGTTCCAGTCCAGTCTATCTTGCAGTTCCAGTCCAGTGTCCCAGAGGAACCAGTCCAGTCTGTCTTGCAGTCCCAGTCCAGTGTCCCAGAGGTTCCAGTCCAGTCTATCTTGCAGTTCCAGTCCAGTGTCCCAGAGGAACCAGTCCTATCTGCCCTGCAGTTCCAGTCCAGTGTCCCAGAGGAACCAGTCTGGTTTGCCCTGCAGTTCCAGTCCAGTGTCCCAGAGGAACCAGTCCGGTTTGCCTTGCAGTTCCAGTCCAGTGCTTCAGAGGAACCAGTCCTGTCTACCCTGCAGTTCCAGTCCAGTATTCTAGAAGAACTAATCCAGCCTTGCCAGATGGATCAGTAATCCAAGTCCTACCTTGAAGTCTCCTAGTCAACTTTGTTACCTAGCATCTTATTCCAGAACTGTTGATACTTGTTGCTGAACTTTAGTTGTGCTATCGCATAGCTGCCTATTTTCAAGAACATTCAGTTGATCCAGCACTCTTCAATTGTTTTCATGGACTAATATTTGTAAATAGTTTTTATTAATAAAACTACTTTCTTAAAAAGTTCTGGTGGCCATACTCCGAACAGAACACACAGGGACTGGTAGGTAGTCTGTTTCCATAAGTCATCAGTCTTGAGAAGCCTGTTTTACGCTTTCTATCTTCCCTGTGTGTATCTGTACCTAAATTTTCTGTTTTGCAGTTTCTGTGCCTTTGAATATGTACTGAATCTCAGCTTTTGAACCATCCATTCACATCTAAACCAACAATGACCCAACTCCTCCTTCGTTTCCTATGACCTTGACGATGTGCTTCTTTGTAGTGGATTGATGGTGGGGCAATCCTTCCAAATTGATACAAAGAACTGCTCATCTATGTTGGTCTTGGGGTCCCATTAATGACACAGCAGAGGCAATTTGGCTCCACATTGATCTTCTTTGCATGGTTTGGGTAGAATCAAGCAGGGATGTACTGTAACATGCTGCAAAGCCAGAGCTGGAAGCTTAAGAGTGTTTCTGTATCAGCAGACTCTGCCATTATGGCTGCCTTTTTAAAAAACATACTTCTTAGGCTGTTGATAATTTTTCCTTGGTTTTAGAATCTGTGCTTTTGAGCAAGAAGGAGGTGCTCAATGCAGTTTTCAGAAAGACCAAGTAGTCTGGAGTGCTGAATGTACGGGTGATTTAATTTCCAGTTGTTGTTGTTCAGTCGTTTAGTCGTGTCCGACTCTTCGTGACCCCATGGACCATAGCACGCCAGGCCTTCCTGTCCTCCACTGTCTCCTGGAGTTTACTCAAATTCGTGTTCATTACATCGGTGATGCTATCTAACCCTCTCATCCTCTGCCGTCCCCTTCTCCTTTTGCCTCCAGTCTTTCCCAGCATCAGGGTCTTTTCCAGTGAGTCTTCTCTTCGCATTAGGTGGCCAAAGTATTTGAGCTTCAGCTTTAGTATCTGTCCTTCCAATGAGCAGTCAGGGTTGATATTCTTTAGGGTTGACTGATTTGACCTCCTTGCAGTCCAAGGGACTCTTAAGAGTCTTCTCCAGCACCACAGTTCGAAAGCATCAATTCTTCGGTGCTCAGCCTTCCTTATGGTCCAACTCTCACAGCCATACATTACTACTGGGATAAGACTGTTTTTAAATTTGATAAGGGGCTCATTTACATCGTGATCTAAATGCATTTTAATATTTAATTGGGACTTGTTAAATTAGATTTAAAACTATTTCAAATCAGAGGGTTTATATTTTAAAGCCCAATGTGTTTACTTTGTAAAATTCCAACTTGTATTGGTCAGTGACCGTAATAAATTGATTTGATTTGATTACTACTGGGAAAACCATAGCTTTAATTATACGGACCTCTGTCGGCAAGGTGATGTCTCTGCTTTTTAATATGCTGTCTAGGTTTGCCATAGCTTTCCTCCCAAGGAACAAGCGTCTTTTAATTTCATGGCTGCAGTCACCGTCTGCGGTGATCTTGGAGCCCAAGAAAATAAAATCTGTCACTGCTTCCATTTCTTCCCCTTCTATTTGCCAGGAAGTGATGGGACCAGATGCCATGATCTGGGTTTTTTTAATGTTGAGTTTCAAGCCAGCTTTTGCACTCTCCTCTTTCACCCTCATCAAGAGGCTCTTTAGTTCCTCTTCACTTTCTGCCATTAGCGTTGGATGTTGTTTTCTTGGTTGGTTCACTATGGAAAAAGAAACTGACAGCAAACTACCATTTTTAGATACACTGGTCATACGCAAACCAGACCTCAAACTAGGACACAAAGTATACAGAAAACCCACCCATACAGACCGGTATCTGCACAAAAATTCCAATCACCACCCACGACAAAAGAGAGGCATGATCAAAACCTTGGTGGATCGTGCTAATTGAAACTGTGAAACCAAATTTCTCAACAATGAACTTAACCATCTGAACTGGGTCCTACAGGCGAATGGCTATTCCAAGAATGAAATAAAAAGAGCCATCAAACCAAGAAAACAACATCCAACTGAAGAAAAACAGCCCCCCACAAACAAAGTATTCCTGCCCTACATCAAAGGAGTCACTGACCGCATGGGAAAACTGATGGAAAAACACAACTTTCAAACAGTCTTCAGACCCACCAGAAAAATACAACAAATGCTAAAATCAGCAAAAGACAAAAGGGACCCCCGCACCGCTGCAGGAGTATACCGTATACCATGCAGCTGCGGACAAGTATACATCGGAACCACAAAACAAAGCATTCACACCAGGATAAAAGAACATGAAAGACACTGCAGATTACAGCAACCAGAAAAATCTTCAGTAGCTGAACATGCTCTCAAGCAAACGGGACACAAAATCCTATTTGAAAACACAGAAATACTGGACAACACCAAAAGCCACTACACCAGATTATACAGAGAAGCCATTGAAATTCACAAACACCAGCACAGTTACAATAAAAAAGAAGAAAGTCTAAAAATTAGCAAAACCTGGCTACCAGTCCTGAAAAACACAGCCTGCAAAAGGTCAACGAACTCAGCTCAACTATCAGGACATGGGAATACTTCTAACAATGAACATGCTAATCACGCTCAGCAGCCACTCATTAACATTTCAACACAACAACAAAAAAACCCCACCTAATCTCCTATAACTTAGCTCTATAAATAGAAAACAAACATTGCCAAACATTGTCATTCTACCTGAGCACAGAAAGAGTGCTTCTGTCTGTGCTCCTGCCCTCTGAAGATGCTGGCCACAGATGCTGGCGAAACGTTAGGAACCACAACTTCCAGAACATGGCCACACAGCCCAGAAGACCCACAACAACCATTTCCCTTTTTCCCTTGCCTTTTGCTTTCCTTCTTTCCTCAGCTATTTGTAAAGCCTCATCAGACAGCCACTTTGCTTTCTTGCATTTCTTTTTCTTTGGGACGGTTTTAGTTACTGCCTCCTGTACAATGTTACGAACCTCCATCCATAGATCTTCAGGCACTCTGTCTACCAGATCTAATCCTTTAAATCTATTCCTCACCTCCACTGTATATTCATAAGGGATATGATTTAGGTCATACCTGAATGGTCTAGTGCAGGGGTCGGCAAACTTTTTATGCCGGGAGCCATTTTGACATGCTCGTGCACATTTTGAAATGCTAGAGAGCCAGGGGGCGGGGTTTGCGGGCGGGGGCCAATCGCGTGGAAGGGGGCGAGGTTTGCGGGCGGGGGCCAATCACGTGGAAGGGGGTGGGGTTTGCGGGCGGGAGACGGCGTCCACCCGGCCCAGCTGCCCGGGGTCCAGGGAGATCAGCTCCGGCGGGATCTGTGGCGAAGAGCGGCCGTGGGGGGGGGGGGGCGGGCGGCGACGAGAAGCGGCGCGCTGAAAGCCTGAAGCGCGCCGTTTGTCGTTGCTGCCCGCCCCCCCCCACGGCCGCTCTTCGCCACAGATTCCGCCGGAGCTGATCTCCCTGGACCCCGGGCAGCTGGGCTTGCCTCCCTCCACGAGGCCCAGGCGCGCTGGAAGCCAGCCCAGGCCTCCTCCTCCTCCGCTTCAGGCTTTCAGCGCGCCGCTTGTCGTCGCCGCCCGCCCCCCCACGGCCGCTCTTCACCACAGATCCTGCCGGAGCTGATCTCCCTGGACCCCGGGCAGCTGGGCTTGCCTCCCTCCGCGAGGCCCAGGTGCGCTGGAAGCCGGCCCGGGCCTCCTCCTCCTCCTCCGCCGGCGCTTCAGGCTTTCAGCGCGCCTGGGCCTCGCGGAGGGAGGCAAGCCCAGCTGCCCGGGGTCCAGGGAGATCAGCTCCGGCAGGATCTGTGGCGAAGAGCGGCCGTGGGGGGGGCGGGCGGCGACGACAAGCGGCGCGCTTCAGGCTTTCAGCGCGCCGCTTGTCGTCGCCGCCCCCCCCCCCCACGGCCGCTCTTCGCCCGCCCGCGTTGAGCGAAGATGATGATGGGGGGCGGGAAACGAGGCCTGCCCGCTTACCTGCCTGCTTGGCTCCCTCCGCGAGGCCCCCCGCTGCCTTCCCCGGATCCAAGCCGGATCGGGGGCCTCGCGGAGAGAGGCAGGCAGGCAGGTAAGCGGGCAGCCCTGGCCTCCGCCGCCGGGCCCGCCCCCCTCGGCCGCTTCCGCCCGCCCGCGTTGAGCGAAGATGGGCGGGAAACGAGGCCTGCCCGCTTACCTGCCTGCTTGCCTCTCTCCGCGCAGGGGCTGCTGCGGCTGGAGATGGCGCTGCCTCCCTGCCGCGCCGGGCCTCGCTCAGTGCGAGAGCCAGGGGGCGGGGTTTGCGGGCGGGGGCCTATCACGTGGAAGGGGCGGGGGTGAGTTCAGCTGCGGAAGAGCCACACGCAAGGGGCCAAAGAGCCGCATCTGGCTCGCGAGCCGCCATTTCCGACCCTTGGTCTAGTGGTTTTCCCTATGTTCTTCAATTTAAGCCTAAATTTTGCTATAAGAAGCTCATGATCTGAGCCAGTCATGCCCATGTGTAGAGTCGTCTCTTGTATTGTTGGAAAAGAGTGTTTGCTATGACCAGCATGTTCTCTTGACAAAACTCTATTAGCCTTTGCCCTGCTTCATTTTGTACTCCAAGGCCGAACTTGCCTGTTATTCCGGTTACTTCTTGACTTCCTACTTTAGCATTCCAGTCCCCTATGATGAAAAGGACATCTTTTTTTGGTGTTAGTTCTAGAAGGTGTTGTAGGTCTTCATAGAACCGGTCAACTTCAGCTTCTTTGGCATCAGTGGTTGGGGCATAGACTTGGATCACTGTGATGTTGAATGGTTTGCCTTGGATTCGAACTGAAAGCATTCTGTCGTTTTTGAGGTTGTACCCCAGTACTGCCTTTCCCACTCTTTTATTGACTATGAGAGCTACTCCATTTCTTCTAAGGGATTCTTGCCCACAGTAGTATATATAATGGTCTCCTGAATTAAATTCGCCCATTCATGTCCATTTTAGTTCGCTGATTCCCAAGATGTCGATGTTCAATCTTGTCATCTCACGTTTGACCACATCCAGCTTACCTTGATTCACAGATCTTACATTCCATGTTCCTATGCAATATTGTTCTTTACAGCATCGGACTTTCCTTCCACTTCTAGCTATTATCATTTTGTGGGGTGGGGGATGTCACAAAATGAAGATCTTGTACTGATGGTATTAAGAACACTTTATTATGTGCACTACACTTTGTAAGAACATCCCTTCCTGCTCCAAATTCTGAAACATTTATTTCCTTGACAAAGTACTGACATAGGGAATTTCTCTGGAAACAAGAACAAAACTATTATAAAGCCTTGGTAGCTAACTCAGTGGACTGACCCTGATATTCTCTCCTTCTTTCTGTGCCATCTATTTCCCTTTCCATTTAGCTCAGTGGGAAAAGTGCCAATAGTGGTAATGAGGCCATTAGCCAAACAGTCTTATGGATCTTGAATATTTTTTTTCTTTTAATAAGTGTCTGCTATGGTTCACAGTAAAATGAGTCTCTGAACAGACTACAAAAGCTGTACCAATTCTCTCATTTCCAAAATGCCTCTTCAATATATTAGCAACGGGGCAGCCAGAACAGCACTTTAGGACTGCAAAAATAGGCAGACATGAATCCACACAGTCATTTTGGGGAGAGGTGTACCATCCTTTGTATACTCATTCCAGGTGTTTGCTTTCGACTTCATACAAATTGGTCTAGGAATAGAAATACATTATACCAAAAATGTGAAATAAATTACAACAGCATTGAATTCTGAGGCTTCCCATTTTTAGAAACAAAGCAGAAGACTTATTCTCATTGTTCTGTAGACAAAATGTTTGTTCAGGATAACATACTATGACTTTCAGCAGTTTTTAATCTAGCCTCCTCAATTTCAACACCTGCTCAATTGCCCCCAACAATCTCTGCCCTCTTTTCCAAATGCCTACCTTGATCCCTGACAAGGAGGACCCAATTGGCTGACTATATGTGAAGAGGCACGTGAAGATTGTATTTGTAAGTTGAGATGCATTAGAACAGAGCTTTCCAAACTTTGTGTCGGGACACGTCAGTGTGTCGGCTGCAGTGTCTGGGTGTGTCAGGGCTGCTGCTGCCTCCGAGCCCTGCCAGGATTCCGCGCAGGTCCTAGTGCCTGCCTTGTGCCTGGCTGCCTCCAAACCTGCCCTGCCAGGATTCCGCGCAGGTCCTAGTGCCTGCCTTGTGCCTGGCTGCCTCCAAACCTGCCCTGCCAGGATTCCGCGCAGGTCCTAGTGCCTGCCTTGTGCCCTGCTGTAAGAGTGTGTCGCCAAATGATGCATGTCTAAAAAGTGTGTCACCAACATGAAAAGTTTGGAAAGCTCTGCATTAGAAAAACACAGGGAACATTTTCTAGAAATCTTGTCCTGATCCACAGAAGGAACTCAGCAGAAATCTGGGCAGTGTTGTGCTCGCAGCTCCTCTGCGAGGAATGGCCTCTGGCCAGGGATAAACGTGGGCCATCCTTTCAGTTCTGCTTTCAGGCACCACATTTTGGGTAGGTGGCAAACATAGGTTCCACTTAGATTTTATGTATCCCCAGCCCACTTTTTCTGCTGCTCAATGGCCATATCAGTTTCTTTCTTGCGTGAGGTTTGAATTTTATCAGCACCTTGTTAAATATATTATATCTGAATAACTCCTTTTCATAGGCCAGTGAACAGTTGCAGTTCTTTTTCCAACTGTCCAGCAGCAAAATCCAACTATATTTTAGTATTACCAGGTTAACCTGCCTTAGCTTCTGGATTTAAAGCTCCATGGAGTAATGAGGATACTGTCTAGTGACAACTTTGGATAGCTGCCTTTTCAGAATAGTTGTTCTTCCAAATTAGATTGATTTGCTCAATTACAATTGGCCCTTTCCCCCACTTTGCAACTGGCTATTCTCCAGTGTGTTTCATTTCTTTTGCAGAAACTACTGTTGCCGGAAAGTCTATTTGCAAGTTTAATATCTACATCTATCAGCCCTTCGAGGTAGGCCAGGTCAAGAAACAGATGCAGCAGGCACTTTAGGAATGTGACTTTCTTGTTGTAGGGCACATTAAGAGAATCTTGAAAGCCTATCCAAAACCTTCACTGCCCCTTTTTAAGGATGAGGTCGGGGTGGGTGGGTTCTGAGTCTCTTTCTCATGTTTTCTACTTTCCCAGACCTAAGTAACAATTTCACCTCTCCCACCAACTTCTCAAGGCCAGAGTTAAATTCCTCTACTGTACAGAATCACAAAGACGATCTTGAAGAAATCATGC
Source organism: Charina bottae (assembly GCA_023362775.1). Lineage (NCBI taxonomy): Eukaryota > Metazoa > Chordata > Lepidosauria > Squamata > Charinaidae > Charina > Charina bottae. Next base: position 203,853,043 of record JALMGJ010000001.1, read on the forward strand.
AGAGATGGTTACAAGAGCATGCCTTAATCTGGGAAACAATGAAAATGTTAGGAAGAAACTCAGACTGGCTCGGCCTTAACTCCCTAGGGTATAAGAGGGAGCGAAGGGAAAACGCAGTTTGACTATTTCAATAAACGTAGTTCCAAACGTGTGAAGTCGGTTGCCTGGTCTGGCCTACCTTGAAGGGCTGACATCTACAGAGTCTCTTTTTTTTAAGGTTGTGAAGATCTTGTTTCTTTGCTTTTGGGAATGTGTGTAAACCAGATCCTCAAGATTACATTATGTAAAAGACATCGACATCTTTGGTCAAGAAAGTTCGCTGGAGACCCATGTTGAGATGGTGTGGTGGGGCAAGGCCACAGTTTCAGTATCTTAAAGGGCCTCCTGCTCAGCCGTCACCCTCAACTGTCCCTCTCAGTGAAATTATTGGCTGTTCCAGAAGGACTCATTTAATCTAGAATTCCCAGTTGCTTCCAATCCAAATGTTCTTTTTTTTTATGGTAGTTGTCTTCAATACAGTATATGCACATCTCTTTCTATATTTACCTTCATGAGTTTGGATAAGCTCATATTCTAAGTCAGGTTGGATATCTTCTTCAGCTCTCAAATTCTTTTGATAGTACAGTAGAGCTGCCTGTTTTATCATACAACAACTCAGATTCTCACAATTTTTCAGCCTCCTATATTCTAGTCATTATTGTAGATGTTCTCTGCTAGCTCAAGAAGGGGTTTTTGCCTGTTCGGCTCCATTAAATTTCCTGCACATGACACAGTCTGACTTAAGAGGATCTTACCTCCACTAGTTCACTTGTTTTATAAACAGTAAAATCTTTTTTACTTAGCAAAATGTTATCTGTAGGGGTTCCAAAGAATACTTAATCGGTGATCCATCACAGCTGAATTATTTTCCTTCTCTTTCTCTCTTCTCACACACAGAAATATATGCCCCACTCAACTTATAGATAAAAGCAAACAGTGCATGTTCTGGAAACAAAATGTATGTGTAGAGTTGTAGTTATTGGTGTCTACAAGAGGTGCATCCCCCACCTCCTGTAAATGCAGATTCTGAACTTTCATTAACAGAAGAGCGAGTATCTAGCCTTTCTAGAAGCCCAATGTAACCCAAACTACATACTGAATCATCTGCCGATTTTGCAAGAAAGGGTTATTCCTGCTTTTTGGTATTTTTAGCCAACAAATGAACAGGATTTTTTTTTAATCTTCCCTAGTGAGAAATGATTGCTGCCTGGAAAAAAACAATTCAAAAATTGAGGCTTTTGTTGTAGCAGTGATTGGGCAGTAATGTGTCTACCCAAAACAAAAGGTATGATCAGAGATGGGAATTTGTAATATTACTGATGCCACATCTTTTCTTTAAATAAAATTCATTTGAGTTGCTATGCATTTTTAAAAACATTGCTCTGTTATCATTGCACCCATATTGCAAACAGCACTGCGGTATTTGATAGACGGGGTGTGTGTGTTGTGCCAGTCCTGCACAGTAGCCCCGTCGTATTATGACTGTGGCGGTGCTGGTGGGCAGTTCAATTTGTGTTAATCAGGTCTGATCTGTTGGGGTTTTAAAAAGTGAACTGGGGGGAGGGCTGAAATTGATTGTAGTAGCCGTGCAATTTGGACTACATATTTACATATGTTTGAGATTAAACAAAATTTTTCTATTCCCTTACTTCCTGGATGGGTCGTCTTCTCCTTTTCTTTTGAAGCAGGCTTTGGTGTTGAGGCAATCTGGCAATATGGCTATCCAGAAATCATTGTCTTGTCTTCAAATGTACTATTAAAAATGGTATGAACAGTTTGCAGTGGAAGCCATTATTCCTTCCTTCAATATCCTGCCCAGACCTCCAAAAGGGCACTCAAAGTGGTTTATTTTTATTTATAATTCGATTTATATCACCGCTCCATCTCCCCCTAGGGGGATTCTGGGTGGGACTCTGTTCCTAATTTCTTTATCTCCTTACTGATTGATCAGGAGCACCTCAATTCATTTCAAGTCATTTAGTTCATGACCAATATCAAGCACTGCTGTAGGATTTGAACAGTTTCTTGGATTTCAATTCTTGAGGATTTCTGGCACAAGTAGAAAACTATGGTCAGTATCCTGGATCCAAAGGTCTACCCTTTGAAAAAGAAGGGGTAGATCTAGTGTACCAATTTCTTAAGGCCTATAAATCTTGGTGGACTGGCTGTACAAGCTGCTAGATCACCAGAGCAATAGAAATGGACCCTAATACAACCAGGAATTTTTGTTGCTGTTGTTATGCATGTAACCATGCATAAAAAGTTGTATTACGTTAGCTCATGAAAAATGTGGCTGATTAACCATGTGAAAGTCAACTGAGTTTCAGGCTCTGGCCAAATATATCCATTTCTCCCTGTCCCCACTGCAAAAAGACATTTTCCATAGACTCCACTGCTTCTCTCTAAAGAATAATTGCAAGTCTTTCGAAGAAGAATGGAGGGGCTCTAGCTCAGGGGTAGACCCTCTGCTTTGCAGGCCAAAGGCCCCAGGTTTATGCCCTGACCTATCCAGGTAAGACTAGCAAATCTAAAATCTTGGAGACCTGCTGCCAGTCAGTATAGACAAGAGTCTGATTCAGTGTAAGGCAACTTCATGTTTGGCTTCTAGAACATGGCACATTCTAGAACATAGGAAATTTATAACAAAAATGGTACAGCTACTGCATACTCCAACTGCATAAAAAGGTAAAGGTTCCCCCCGCACATTTGTGCAGTCGTGTCCGACTCTAGGGGCCGGTGCTCATCTCCGTTTGTTAGCCGAAGAGCCAGCGTTGTCCGAAGATGCTTCCACGGTCATGTGGCCGGCATGACGCACGCGGAACGCTGTTACCTACCCACCGAAGTGCTACCTATTCATCTACTTGCATTTGCATGCTTTCAAATTGCTAGGTTGGCAAGAGCTGGGGCGAGTGTGGGAGCTCACTCTGTCATGCGGAGCTAGGGATTCGAACCTCCGAACTTGCGATCTTCCGATCGACAAGCCTGGTGTCTTACCCGCTGAGCCACCACGCCCTCCAACTGCATACATACAAGAAAAATGGGCAGGTGTGTTGTAATGATAATTTACTATCACACTATAAATTGCAGCCTTTGCCCATGGTTCTAGGAAAAATTCCTGCAAAGGCCCATGGTTGTAGCCCCCAACAGATCTGGGAATTCTGGGACTCATAGTATTAATATGTCCAGAGGACTCCAGGCTGGGGGAAGCTGATGTATAATTCTCAAACAGCTACTGAGATATAAGATGCACACTTCTTAGATCTACAGAAACTGCAACATTAAGTGGAATATTTCTTTTAAAATGCTGGTAAGAAAGACAAATTTTCATCATACCTACAATCATACAACTTTCTGCATCTGGTCCACAAAACCCTTCAAAATTCTCATATAAATGGCATATCCCTCTATCAAATACAGAGGTTGGCGGTCTCTCTCACTCTTTCTCTCCCAGCTTCTTTTACCCTTAACTGACTAGGTTCAAAGCTTCAGGGTCAACTGAATGGCAGCTCTCTTGCTTCCAGTTAGGGCCTCTTCCCAGTTCAATTTTGTGGCAGCTGGAGGAGTTAGTCTGGGAGAGGAAGAAACCCATATTGTACCTGCTCCTTGATTTCCTCCAGTCCCAGGGTGGCGATGCTGCCCGAAGGTTTCTTCAGGGGAGGTTTGGGGCGCCGTAGGCCATGGGCCACCTTGTCGCGAATCACCTGAAGCACAGCAAAAGACAGGAGAATGGCAACAGCAAGATCATCATGCAGGCCAATATGGTTTCTGTCAAAGCCCCAAAGCCCCAGAGCAGAGGTACGGAACTTTCGGAAGGCTACGGGGTATATTCTGAAAAGTGGGTGTGCCTAAGGACCAGGATAAAAGAGATCTATATTTTTAAAATGTAAGACTCTTTGATTGATTGATTGATTGATTGATTGATTGATTGATTGATTGATTGTACAGGGCTTCTAGGCCACTGCAATCAGAACTACTGGTTGGTAAGATTACTACCCATCTATTTAGTACTTTCTCCACTGTAAAGGTACAATTTAGGAGCCAATTTTGAAACCTTTTGGGGTCCTTCATCAAAGGCTTGGGGCTTCTGATTGTATTCTTCACTGTTTAGCTGGCAGTCTGAGGACATGGATAGTAGGAAATACTGCCAGCCAAGCCTCCTTTGTTTGCATAGTGGAGGAATGTCCCTCCTCTCTTTTTTATTGAATGTTTTAAGGTTCACTGAATGTTGTTTTATATTATTGCATGTATTTTATAGCTGTTTTAATTATAAACTGCTTTGTGTTGCTTCAGCTTAAGAAGCAGTATATAGACATATTAAATCATAAATACATAAAATAAATTTCATTTAATGCATAAATAAAGTGTTCATCCACTGTACTACTCTATGATTTGTTTAACCATGTTTTAATAAATAAACTACCATTGGTTGGGTCCATACAACACAGTAAGTCAAATCTAAACAAACAATGTGGGTCCCCTGGACTGTATGTAGCCCTGATCCTGTTGTTTGGTGGCCCCCAGAACCTCCTCTGAACATGACTGCTGAAAATCAAAGTCATTGTTTCCTGTCACTTTGCCACAAGAAACACACAAAAACAGTTCTATCCTAATTAAACAGACACACAAAAGAATGACCAAAGCTTTCCCAAGTCCAGGAAAATAAAAATCCAGACCGTGTCCACATATCTGCCACCCAAAATCCACAAAGTGCAGACCTTGGTCATCAGTGCAGTTGAACTTCAGCTGTGATCACCCCGCCTAGTGGTCATGCCAGCTGGAGCTAACCAGAATTAGAAATCCAGCTACACTTAGTGGACCGCAGGTTCCCCAGCACCTTGCCCTGAGGAGAGGCCATTATTTCGCAAGCTGAGGACAGCATGACTCTCCAACAGGTGGGGACTCATCATTTAAGGACAGAATTGTATTTAGTGCAGAGCAGGAGAAGTTTGTCTTTCCCCCCTTCTCCTCCCAGCCCAGCCTACTCTGTTTCTGAGTGGCCTCTTACCTCACAGATGTAGTCCAGGATTTCCAAGACGGTTAGGACACTGGCCCCAATGAAGAGGCCCATCTGGCCTCCAATGTCCCCTGGTGACAAAGGAGAGGACAAGGAAGATTGGCATGTCGGAAGTAACCAGCCAGGGGTAGAGAATATTGGTGGCTGGGAAGGACTGGGTGGTGGAGTTTGAAGGCTGGATGGCAAGCATGGCTCTGCTTTCACCGGGATCATTGTCTCCTTTTCTTTGGAAGCACTCCAGGGTTCTCTCTGTCTCCTCCAGGAGAAGAGGAAGGAGGGATAGATGCTCATCCTGCTAGGTGAGCCACAAGCACCACAGTCCTTGAATAGGTGGAGAACTCTGGAAGCCTGATCTAGGTGCCCTTTACTCTGTCATTGTGGAGGCTTTCTAAAAGAAGGAATGCTGGGAAGAGGTACCACCAGTTATGGAGGCTAGAAGGCCTTCCTGCAGCTCTTAGCTCAAGAGTAGGCAGGCAACAGAAAGGGCCACTAAGGTGCCACAAGTCGCTGTAAGACCCTGACATGGGCCTGGTAGTAGTCCTCAGTCTAAGCCATCTTGAGTCAAAGCCAGGCTTGGTCACTCACTCTTTTTGTCTGCTCACACAATCCTTGCCTCCTCAGAACTTGCTTTGCTTCCAGGATTGTAGCTCTCACACAGGGGGAATGGCAGAGAAGTAGCTATGTATGCTCACTCACCCAGAAGCCCTGCCAGATTGTATGCCTTCTTCTGCTCAATTGCCTCATAATTCAGTGCCTCAAAGAAGATATCCAGCACCAAGAAGTTCTCCCTTCAGGCAGTGGGAATAATGGAAGCAGGAGAGAGAACATTTACAAACTGAGTTTTTCCATATATCCCTCAACATAGACCCTCCAGGCCTTATTTGCTTTAGTTTTGTGTCACCATCACACTCTAGGAAGTTTGCCCAATGACTTGAGCTATTGTTTGAATTCTTCTGGTTCTCCTCAGCAACAAGATACTCACCGGATGTAGGTCTCATTACGGTTGTATTTGCGAGCAAGATACCGGGCTGAGCCCTTGTTGGGAATGCGCACCATGGAAATCTCCTTGCCATAGCGAGTCAAATTACAGGGCGTGGGACAGATACAGCGTTCCTGGGAATCTTCGATGGCTGTATCTATGATGAACAGGCATGTATGGACAAGATGGGTCTGCTTTAGAATAACATATCATGTAGAAAAGGACATTGCTATCTATAAGGCTATGACATATGGACTAGATCTCTGGTGGACATCCCCAGGGCTTCAGTCATATACAATTTTCAGGGATTTTGACTGCAGCCTACCAAATGTACCCTAGTCCAATCATTCTTGGTTGCTCAGCCGATCTGGGATAGCAGGTTTGTCAAGGGGGGCAGGGCACCCAGAAGAATTATTCCCATGAGCTTTATACCCGAGCTATCTTGTGCTCTGGCCATCTACCGCCCAGAGTCCCCTTTGTGGGGGGAGATGGGCGGTGATAGAAGTTGGAAAAATAAATAAATAAATAAATTGTGCCAAACAAGTGTTTGATGTTACTATGTGTATATGTCTCATGAGACAAAAAAGGGAAGCAGAAGGTTGTGTGTACTTTTAAGTTGAGATGGGAGAGATGGTAGCTCTGGCCATAACCACAGATGTATGGATGTTTTTATTTTGTAAACTGCCAAGGGTCACAATATTGCAGTATTGTGGTTTAAGCAGCTAACAAATAAATAACCACCACCCTCTTTGTTCATAACCACCACAAGCATAGCAGCTCCCACTCATTGCCACATGCATTCCTGGGGGGGGGGGTTAAAAACATTGCGTGCTCTTGGTCTAGATCCCTTTCAGAATTGCTACTGATCAACAGTTCCCACGTGGCTGTCCTAGGATAGTTTGTGGAATTCTCAGCACTTGTAAATTCAGCTCAGCAATATCACACGCATGCACTTTCCCCAGGCTGGCAGCTATTTTCTTCCCTTCTACCAAGCTCACTAAAACCAAGCTCAAAAGTTGTGATTTTAGCTACCCTGAGAATTTTGTGAAGTCATCATACAAACTATTCCTATTTCTTAGAGTGAAGAATGGATGGGCGGGGGCATTTCTCAAGATGCCACATGCCCAAAGTGCATTAGGTAAAACAAAAGAAAGAAATATATAGCCCAAAGTTCACTACGCTGTGTATATCCATTCACACATTCCCCATTCATAGAGCAATATACCCTCCATTATTCATAGTTATCACCTCCTCTTTCTCTCTCTAAGGTGAATATGTCTTAGGCATTACTGAAACCTGGTAGGATGAAACTCACAAGTGGATTGCAAAAATCAAAGGCTATGACTTATACAAAATGAATAGACTTGACAAAAGGGGAGGTGGCAATATATGTGATGAAGTACATACATCTGTAGCAATCCATGAATTTCAGCCTAAGGGTTCTGCAAGAACATCTGGCTAAGAATACAAAGGAGAAGAATCAGCAAGGATACTATTGTCGGGATGTGCTATAGATTGCCAAGCCGGACAAAACTTCTGAATAAAGCCCTCCTGGACCAGATGACAGAACTTTCAGGGAGGAGAGATGTAATAATAACAGGAGACTTCAACTACCCAGACATCTGATGGAAAATAAGCTCAACTAAGACTGCAAGGTCTCCCAAATTCCTCAGTAGTTCTGCTGACTGACTGCCTCTTTTCCAGGAGGTTGAAGTAGAGACAAGGAGAACAGCTCTTCTAAGTCTGGCCCTAAACAAGAGCAAAGAGCTGGTTGAAGAGATAAAAGCAGTGGGACCTTGGAGGGAAGTGACCACACTGTCTTGAGCTTCAAGAATTACCCCCCCCCAAAAAGGAAGTATATCATACATACATATTTGACTTCAGGAGAGCTAAATTCAACAAGCATAGAGATGTAGCAGATGAGGTCCCACAGACAGAAATCCTCAGGTTTAAAGAAACATAGGAAGGTTGGGAACTTCTCCAAAAAAAAAAAAAGATAGGCACAATCACACACCATTCTGATGAGAAGAAAAAGTAGGGAAATAATAGTTTAGGAAACCACAATGGATGTACAGGGAGCTTTTGACTGAGCTATTAAAAATAATTTGTATAGGAAATGGAAATTGGGTGAAATTACTTAGGAGGCATACTATGAAGTAGCTAATATTTGCAGAAAGTAAAAAATGCTCAAGAGTAAAAGAAACTTAAGCTTGCAAGGAAAGCCACAGAAAGGGCTTTTTAGCCAAGTCAACCATAAGAGGAAGAAAAAGGAAGGGGTGGGCTCACTGCTAGGAGAGGATGGTAGGATGGTTACAGGCAATGCGCAGAGGCAGAGCTCCTTAATTCTTTCTTTGCTTCAGTCTTCTCCATCCCTAAAGGGGAACTACTGTATGTTCCAATGGACTAAAACAGAAGAACTGAGAAAAGCAACAAGATTGTTAGGGACTGTCTGGCTACTATGGATGTGTTTTAGTCCCCGGGAGCAGATCAGGTACGTATATCCAAGAAGTTTAGAGGAGCTTGCAGATGTTATTTTGGAGACTCTTTCTGTGATCTTTGGGAAATCATGGAGGATGGGCATTATGCCAGAGGATTGAAGAAGGATAAATGTTGTTCTGTCTTTATTGTTGTAAGCTGCCCAGAGTCACTTGTTGAGATGGGCAGCTATAGAAATTGAATGAATGAATGAATGAATGAATGAATGAATGAATGAATGAATGAATGAATGGGGCAAAAGAAGACCTGGGTAACTACAGACCAGTCAGCTTCACAATGATACCAGGCAAAACTCCAGGACGGATTATTAAGCAGTCCATTTGTCAGCATTTAGAAAACAATGCAGCACATGGCAGGAGCCAGCATGGGTTTATCAAGAACAAGTCACCCCAAATTAATCTGATCTCCATTTTTGGTAGAGTGGCCTGTATACATTAATGACTCCATCAAGATGGAAGAAGGTGATGAGTGGCATGCTGTAATGCTCTGTCCTAGGCCGTTACTGCTCTACATTTTTATCAATGACTTGGATGACCGAGTTGAGGGGATGAGGGAGTTTGTAGATGACACAAAGCTTGAAGGCGTATCTGATACTTCAGTTGAAAGAGAAGATACAAGAAGATCTTAAGTAGGCTTGAGCAGTAGGGCTGAAATCAATAGGATGAAATTTAACAGAGATAAATTTAATGTTCTGCATCTCAGGTTGAAAAGTGTAAGGCACAATCTCCAGAAGATGGGGCAAGAAACCATTATAAGGATATGGAGTTCAGTTGGATAACAGGGAAAAAATCCCTAATAGTAAAAGCTGTTCAAAAATGGAACAGACTTCCTTGGAAGGTGGTGCACTCTTCTTGGTTGGAGCTGTTTCAACAGAGCCTGGACAGCCAACTATTGGGGGTGCTGCAGTAGTGGATTCCTGCAGTGGGCTGGGGTTTGGACGATCTCCAATCCTTATATTTTATCATCTATATGATTCTCCTTTTTCTCCCATACACACCAATCCATCTATCTCTTTCCCTCCCTATTCTTCCTTTCTCTTGTTATGGATATGCCTTCTGAGAAGGAGCAGGGCTTTAGTTGGCCAGTCAAGAACCTTAAGGCAGGTTCTGTGGGCTGGAACCTACCTTAAGACACCAACCAGCTGCTCCCACAAAAGCAACAAAAACTCTACTTTGCTATGATTGGCTGCCCTGATTCTCTCCTTATTGATCCCTTCATGATCTGTTAGATACCCTCAAAAGTACCTACCTAGTATGTGGTCAGCACATTCAATGTAGACATTGGGTGAACAGATGGTCTCATTGCCTGAAAGAGAAGAACCTGGATAGTAGTTAGCTAGAGATATCTCCTTAGGTCTCTTTACCCAAATCTGAGCTCCTGTTATTCCCGGGGATGGGACAGGGAGAGGGTGTCTTGTTATTTTGCTATGTGGATATAGATGAATGTATCTTTCATCCTGCTGCCTTGGTACAAATGCATCTGCTGCCAAGAAGCCACAGGAAGGCAATGTAACACAGCTTTCTCCATCTTGGTGCTCTGCATGTGTTGGACTTACCATCACCACCAATAAGTCAGCATGACAATTGATCTGCTGGGGGTGGATGATGGGTGTTTCAGCACATATGCAGGGCACCAAGTTGGGAAAGGTTAGCCTGATGTCATAGGTAAACAATTCTCTGGGCCAAATATTATTATTCAGGGCAGGAACCTGGGTGAAGATTTGAGTCTATGGAGCCCAAAAACCAGTGAGATCTGTGTGTAAGCCAATAGCACTGCCCCCTCTGGGCTCAGAAATATGGGTCAGAGAGAGCACGTGTTTCCAGAGGTGATAGCTTTCCATGGTAACAGAAACCAGAAACCAGCAGGAATCCAGGGGTGGGGTGGATTGCACTGCAGCCAATGCTGACAGTGAGAGATCCTACAGAGAATGAGGGAGTGAAGGAGGCATATTGAAGAGCTATTGAAGGATGGCCCAAGTGCGACTGTTGCCAGCCCTACTATCCCAGGGTATGAGATAGTACAGTTTCCCACTTAGGATGCCCAAATACTAGACTATAATCACTATGGAGAAAAAAAATCACACAAACCCCAAACTGCAGTTAGTTGATTCATAGTGGCTAGCTAGGGGCTTGCAGAACAAGTGAGGGGGCTGCGCCAGGTATTATTTTTTTCCCTGCAACACAGGATACACAATAAAATATGAGGGCAGGGAGGGTGCAAAGCAGTCTTCTTCAGTCTTGTCCCTTCCCAGAGGACGGATCTTGGGATAATGGGAGTTGTGATTAAACATAGGCAGAGAGTACCCGGTTGAGCAAGACTGGTATACAGATGCTCTGTTCATATCTCTGTGGATTCCTGTATCTTTAATATCAATATGACAAACAGATGTTTATCAGGTGAAAGTTTTCTGGAACTGGAAACAAATGGTGGGAAAAGTTTCACCAGCTTTGTGTCTGAGTGTCAGACTGTGACGTTCAAATCACTGCAGCAGATGTGAGGAGCAGATGTGAGCAAAGCCCAGGTTAGCCCCACAGGCCCATGGCAAACAAGTTCCTGTAGCAGCTACTCCAGGCAACTAAGGCAGAGGGCCCTGGAGTCTGTGGGGCTGGAGGAGGGCCGAGAAGGCTCGCCTTACCTGGCATGTGCACCATGCGACACTGGCAGTTTTGCACCACAGCCTCTTTCTCACACTGCAGCCGGCAAGCAGCAATGCTGTAGCTCTCGTAGCCAGGCAGGATCTGTTCCTCCTTCATGCTGGCCCGGCAGCTCCCCCAAGGCTGGGGCAGGTATGTCAGCTGCAGGAGAAGGGGAGCGAGCTGAGTGCCCAGAAGACGCAGTGCTCGGCCAGTGATGTTATCCAAAAAGCCTCTCCGTACTTGGGAATTTATGCAACGCACCTTTCTATCCCGGTTTTCCATCATTAAAAACAATCCCCAAGCAGGATGCAACTGATTAGAAGTACACAACTAACAATAGGTTTAAAGCAAATAAATAAATAAATAAATAAATAAATAATAAACAAACAAACAAACAAACAAACAAACGGAAAAATCTACCAAACATGTTTTTAAAAAGTAACTTGAAAAACTTGAAAAGGTGGACACTGCTAGGCCAGAAAGGCATCACAGCACCAGTTTAACAAAAAGGAGAAGGTGAACAAGTATATCTGAAGCTGGTGCTGGAAACCTAAAAGGTCGGGCACCATCCGTGAATGAAGAGGAAAGGAATTCCAGAACTGGATAGTTGTACCAGAAATGCTCCCCTTTGGGCCATAGCTCTAACCCAAGGGGTATATTTTCCTGTTGAAACCCTTTTTCAAGGCCAGACCTCTCCTTGCACACTAGCCAGCAACCTCTGTTGTAAATAACTTTTACCCATTTTTCTGCAATCTAAACCTGAAGTACTAACCATGAATTTCATTCTTAAGGCTAGAAGGTTTTACAGTTGCCTCTGGTTTTATGGGGTTCTTTAACATCTCAGGCTCATGTATTTGCTTTTCTAAATTATTACACATTGTAGCAGCTAAGAATCTGAGCTGAGGAAATCTCTACTTTAAAACACAAACAGTCCTTATTATCACAGCCTCAGGACCCTTTCCTCTCCCCATCCTGCAGAGTTAGGCTTTGAATAACATCGAGCATGAGAGATGTATGCAGCATCTTGTAATATTAATTAGTCATTAGATTTAAATCCTGTCTCTCCCCCAAGAGGTTAAGGCAGAGTACTTCCTCTTCCAATTTTATTCCCCCCAACAGCAAGGATGGACTTAGAGATAGTGGCTGGTCCAAACTCCCCCAAAGAGCCTCAATCGATGAGTGTTGGTATTAAAATGGTAGAGGACTAGAATGTAGCAAACCCCAAGAACAGAATCTAATGAGAAAATGATGTGGTGAGAAGTGACGTGATGTGAAGTGACCAATCAAGCTGATTCCAACAGAGTTTGACAGAATGCAAAGAAATGAAACTTTCTTGAGTACAAATTCTCTTTTGCTGGGAATATTTTCACCTGGCTGGAGGGAAGATGGACCGTTCATCCGTATACACCAATTCACTGATACGTTTTACCAATCGAAGAGAATAGTTGTAGCTCAGGGTTGAACTGTGGAGTCCTTGGTGCTCTCTGAGCTTTGTTGTTTTCTTGCAGACGTTTCATTGCCAGGCTAGGCAACATCTTCAGTTAACTCAGTCAATCAGCCAAGCAGCAAAGAACAGCCCAATCAAGGAACAACTAAGGAGAGAAAAACACCCCCACCAACACAAGCAGGACAAGCCATGGTATATAAACAGAGAGCAAGTCCCACTCCCTTTTCGCACTGAAGATGTTGCCTAGCCTGGCAATGAAACGTCTGCAAGAAAACAACAAGGCTCAGAGAGCACCACGGACTCCACTGATAAGTTTGAATATTTTTAAACGGACCCCTTCCTTATGCTGAGGTTCAGCTAAAATTCAAAGAAAGCTAGGTGGTATTAATGACATTTAATCTGAAAGTGTGTTGCAATGGGGTGGAGTAGGAGCAGAGACATTAAATTGTCCCTGTTCAGTGCAATTAAGGTAATAATGCATAATACAAGGATATTTCTTGGAATGGCTTTTGAGTCATATATTTTTAAGACCTGCACAGCTTTCTCTGATTATAGAAACTGTATTTATCTTCTCAGGTTTTTCCTGGGACTCAAATGTCTGCAGTTATTTTGGCACCAACTCCAGAATCTTAAATAACACTGCCTGTTTCTTTTTTCGTAGGACTTATTTACACCACAAAATTACATTTCTTTTGTATCATTTTAACTCTCACGGTTTCTTCAAAGAATCCTGGGAACTGTGGTTCTGTCAAATGTTGGGCTTTGTTTTTTAGAAGTTCCTATTCCATAGAACTACAACTGCCAAAGTTCCATGGAAAAATTGAACAACCATTAAACCAATTTAAGTATCTTACAAATATTGGCCCATTGTAGAAGAGGTTAGAAAAGGAAAACAAAAATGGCCACCTTAACAAATTGGCAGGTATTTCAGCGTCTTCTTTCAAATTGCATTAGAGTTGGAAAACTGCAAAATTTACTGAATAACCTGAAAATGTGTTCTGCTGCTGTCTTTTTGGCTGTCAGCTAGTAGAGTTATTGCTTTATTTAACTCCTCTGCAAGCAAGAGCCTGATTAAAATATCCAGGCTTGACTCACAGTATGATCTCCTGAGTAGAATTCACTGTGGTAGTATACATCTGGCACCTGCTTCTGGATATGGCCTGGAATTGGCTGGGAGAGATATCTCAGTTCAGTGAAACTCTGACTATGATTTTATTGACAATCCTTCCTCTCCTCCAGCTAGTCTTACTAATCAAATAAGAGTCCTATGAAGTCCTAGGGTATTATATTTCTGTTAGGATGACATTCAAGACCACATCCTTTGAGAATGTTTTCAGCAGAATGTTATTATAGTCTAAACACGGGTCTCACCTCTAACAGCTCATGGCTGACTCAAGGGATGAGCATCATTTGAGAAACGTGATGCTACATCACAGCTTTCTCCAGTCTAATACCTTCCAGATGTGCAGGACTACAATTCCCAAAGTTTCCAGTCAGCTTGGAATTGAAGCAAACACATTGGGGAAAGGACCTGCTTGTGGAAGACTAATTTATCCCTCCCTCCCCCCTTCCTTCCTTCCTTCCTTCCTTCCTTCCTTCCTTCCTTCCTTCCTTCCTTCCTTCCCTCCCTCCCTCCCTCCCTCCCTCCTTCCTTTGATTTACTTGGCTTCCCATCTCATCTTGGCAATTCTGGGTGGCTAATAACATTTTAAACCATAATACAAATAACATAAAATGACAATACATATAATAGTAACCAAGATAAAAGCCAATCTGCCACAGATAAACAAGAACCTCATGGGCTCCAAATAACAATCTGACCCCATGCCAGGGAACACATCCAAGTCTTCAAGGCTTTGCAGAAAGCCAGCAGGGTCAGGGCCAATATAATCTTGGGGGAAATGGTGTTTGAATGGTGTCCAGGTGCTGCAACAGAAAAGGCATGCTTCCTGGGTCTCTGTCCACTCTGTAAACTTTGGTCTATGTGCTATCATGACCCAGTCAGAGGCATCCCCCGCTCTTGTATTACTTCCACCATTCTCAGATTCTCCCAAATAATGTCCTGATTCACTCTTCCTCATGCTAGAGGGACTTCTACTTTCTCCCTTGGCTCTCACCCGCTGCTCCTGGCAGGAAACAAAGGTCTGGAACCCAGGGGAGACTCCAAATCCCAGCTGATGGATGTAGGGTGGCTCATCCTGGCTGTGGATCTGTACCCGGATTCCAGCTTCAAATGATGTCTCATCTGGAACAAGAAGTAGTGGTGCCATGGTTAGGGTTTTCTTTTTTTTTGGGGGGGGGGGGGGCTAGACAACAATGGAATATATTCATTCATCTGACTACCATGATGATGCGTTCATGCTACCCTTTGTAGGCACATCTCTCTATCTTTTCTGCCCTTATGACTGTGTTTGTTTCCTGCCTTGTCAAGGGGATTCATTAGTTACCAAATAATAAAAGCACTCATAAGATATATAGATTTAATCATTGCTAGATATTACAGCTTTTAAAAAGATCACAGGTACACTGCCAGGATCTCTAGGATTGGTACATATAAATAAGCCCTTTCATGAGTCCAACGTGGTGGCATCTGCACCCTTGTGATCCTGATAATTAATCTTTGTATTATTTCCAGCCCAACCAAAGGTTGGAAAGGAGTTACCCGCTCCTCTTTCTAAGCCTCCCTCCACCCTCCCAGTCACATGACCCAGGTTGCATTTATTATTAAGGGATTAGAAAGAATTCTAAAAGCCATGATTTGCATACTTTCCCTACCTTGTTTAAAAATATAATATGTAGTGATCACCGAACCATTTGGACATTTGTGATATATTTGGTTTTCAGGTACTGAGTAGGGTGTACAACAGCTTTCCTAACTTTGGGAACTTGGGTCTTCAACTCCCAACACATCTGGAGGACAACAGGGTGGAGAAAGCTGCTACAGAATTTTTACTATTAAAAGTAACACGTTTGTGACTCTTAGTTACTTCCAGCCTACTGCAGATAGTCATTTAATCAGTATTTCTGGGATTTGGGGACTGGAAGTAATATCTGTCATGCAGAGAAGGGGAAAAACAGTACCAGAAAGTCAGGAGAGGGGTAGGCCTCTGGACTAATACTAATAATGGAATGACTCCGGAACTCTGTCCCTTTGGTCTCTTCCTAGTATCATGCAAGCTCTTACTGGTTTCTCTCCAGATGGGCAAGTATTCCTCCTGTTGGATGTCCAACATGATCTCCAACCCGTTCCCCATCCCACTCTGTCGAGTCACCCGTGGTTTGTTTCGGTCACCATTGAATGTGTAGCATTTCCCATAGCGTGTGTAGACCTGTGGAGAAAGGACAGATCAAAGGGGACCAATATTCTGAGGATGTCAACAAACAGTGCACATACTGTATCAGTACAGTTAGAAGAAGTGGGAAAATTTCCCTCCATCTGTAACAATACTCTGCTATTCTAATCCTAGTCCATTCTTCACTCTGTTTACATCTGTCTTTTATCAGGAAGGAAAAATTTATGATGCTTCAAATATTGCTGGATTTTAATTCCCATCAGCTTCAGCCAAGTAATAGTCAAGGATGATGGAGGCTGTAATTAAGAAACTTTTGTTCTTCTTTTCCTTCCCCTCCCCTTTCTCCTTTAAAAAAAAAAAAGAGAGAAAGAGAGAGAGAGAGAGAGAGAGAGAGAGAGAGAGAACATCTGGAGAGCCCCAGTCCTGCCTGATAAAGTTTATTTCTTGGCTACTTTCATCACATAAAAGAGAGATAGATACAGGTAGTCCTCACTTAACAACCACAATTGGGACCAGAATTTTAGTTGTTAAGCAAAGCAGTCATTAAGCAAATCTGACCCAATTTTACGACCTTTTCTGTGGTGACCGTTAAGCGAATCACTGTGGGCATTAAGTGAACCACGTGGTCATTAATTGAATCACACGGTTCCCCATTGATTTTGCTTGCCAGAAGCTGGCCGGGAAAGTTGAAATTAGTCCAGAGGCCTAAGCGAGGACTACCTGTATAACAATCCAGAGAGGAATGAAATTATATAGCCACACAAGAGACAAAGAACACTACAGTCTTTAGAGCACAGCTTTCCAAACTGTGTGTCGCGACACAAAAATGTGTTGCCTGTGGGGCCCAGGTGTGTCACGTCAAAACCCGGAAGCGCTGATGGTGCGCCACTGCCGTGTGCGACTGCGCGCACGGCGGCGGGCCATCAGCGCTTCCAGGTTTTTGCACGGCACACAAGGAGACCGCTGCGGCGCGCGAAAATCTGAAAGTGCTGCAACGGCAGCGGCGCGCAAAAAACGAAAGCGGTGGCAGCGCTTCCGGGTTTTCTCGCGCGCCGCTGTTGGTGTGTCGCCACAGGAAAAGTTTGGAAAGCCCTGCTTTAGAGAGTCAGAGGGCATGTTTACTAGCTGGTCACTGAGAAGCAAAATGTGAGACTAGAAAGGATTTTGATGTGATCCAGCAGCTTTTGTAATTTTATAGTATACATTGGAGCAACTATCTGATTTTTTTGCGACTGGGGGTAGAGAAGGGGAGAGAAATGGTGCTGGAAATCAAAGAATATCGCAATCTCCAGAATTCAACAGCAAGTCTGGGAGGGACTCTCATCAGAGGGGAACCAACATGAAATCTGGCAGCTGATATCCCTCAAGGTGTGATGTTGGCTGCTTCTGTATCTTGGGCCCTCAAGAAGTTCAGCCGGTTCCTTAAACAAACTAGAGAAACCATTCCTTCTTTTGATGCTCATCAGATACTATCAGGATGCTAAAGCTAATCACTTTAGAGCAATTCCCTTTTGCCTTGGTCACCATCAGTCTGATCTTCCAGATCTCTGAACTCTTTGGGATCTATCAGAAATATTTTAGGATTTGTTATTCTCTGTGGAATCAAGATACACACAATGCTTCGATCATCCCAATATGCGAAGCTATACAGAAGTAGTAGTTTTTGTCAAAACAAATGGGTGGTTTATTAACAGAGATAACAGGTATAATAGAAATGCTGTTCAGACACTAGGGAGAAAACAGTATCGATTGCCAAGAAAACAGAACTGAAATGGAAGCTTAGTTTATATTTCATGGGTTTCCTTCCCAAGCCACGGTGTCTAAGCCATGTCCTGAGACCCAGGTGTACAATTCATAGCATCCCAGTCTCTGGGACTGGGAGTCATAATTTCAGAATGAAAAATAACAGGAGGCTGTGATGAAAGGGTAGATTTCTTGCATTCACTAAAACAAGTAAAGGTTAACTGGCCACTTCTTTATAAGGTAGGAAGGCAGAGAGCTAAGGGAATTTAGAGAGGGAGGTTAACAGAAAATTCAGTTGATAGGGCACAGAATAAAAAAGGGAAAGTAAAAGCAGATAACCTGTACACATAAAACAAAAGAAAAGGTGGGCATTGGTAGTCCTTGCTCTGTAAATAAGACCTTAATAAGTTCATTGATGTGATTCTGAAAAGAAAAAACTTATGTCCCATGCTATCTGTTCATACAATGTTACTGCTAAATAAAGTTTTAACTATTTATAATCTGTTGGTCCTCTGAATAAATGAGAGGTAGAATAAATATCCATCCCACCATCTCCTAACTGCAACGCCATGCTGAAAGAAGAAGTTTTAAGAAAGGAGAAAACCTCATTATAAGAATGATCATTTTGGTTTGATGGCCACAAGACTCTGAAGTATATTTATTCCCAAAATAAACATTATGCCACTTCTGATCAAATAAATACGTTTTTCCCCCACATAGCCCTCCAAGTATTTTGTGCTCCCAGTTCAACCTTTGCATTTCTCCCTCCTCTCCTGCTCCATGAGAATGCTCACCTTTCCATGCTGTGAACATCCATCCACATGAGTCCCATTCACAACCAAAATTCATGAATGGCAACACAACACATTTACTAGGGAATCCAACTGCACTGTACTCTTGGCCTGGCATCAGGGACACTGCTGATCTGGTCATGACCTATTGGTGTGGCTTCTGTACAGAAGAAATGTCAGCTCGCATGTAAGGTTTCCTTGTGATTGAGCCGTTGTCTGCCAAGTGATTGAGAATCCCAGTCCCATGAACGTGTGTATTGGCTTGTTCAGGACAGATATCCATGCCAATGTTTGGATGGCTGGAAGAGGACCAACAGCAAACGATGGCAGAACAATCCCATTCCCTAATACTGATATAAATTGCTCTGCTATTTTTTTCACTCCTCCTGGCAATAGTAGTTAATAAGTGCCCACTTGGGTTGATTCTGTAAGTATTGTATACTTTACACCAGAGGTAGGGAATTTGGTTCACTCTACATTTTTGGATCATAGTACCATCAGCCCCAGCCACAAACAAATGGAGCACCTCTGGAGGCTCCAAGTTGTCTGTTCCTGGATAGACAGTGCTTTTCCAGCATCCCCTCTGCAGGACACTGTAACATAAAGAACCCCCCTACTAAGGAATCTGCAACAAGATTTCTGATACTGAAAAGAAAAAAAGACATATTCTAAGCGACTCTCTACCCAGTTACCTCAGACCAACTACAACATCACGTAGGAGTAAGGACTAAGTGGCTCAGAGGAGCAAACACCCTCATGGCAAAAGCTTCAGGCTATTCCCGGTGACGTACTTCTGCAGCTCAACTGCACAGACTTGAAGCCAATTGTCTAATCAATGAGAACCAGCAATGGCTTGGATCACAAGTGAAGTACTCTATCGGACAGTGGAAGGGATTGAAGTGAAAATCAGTTATACAAATGAACAAAGCTCTGCTATCATCTTCTAGAAAATGATTTGTCCCCTTATCCCTCTTCTTTTAGGGCACTTCACAAGAGACTTGCTATTTCTAGATTGCGTCATTAAAATCAAATGCCAACTTTCCACCCCAGTGCAACACCTAACAAAGATAAGGATCACTGTGCTGCTTTTTACATGGAGATTGAGCAAAATAAATCCATACTTTCATTTGTTCCCTTTTCTTATGGCACATATTCGCTTCAATAAAGGTTCACCCTAGTGGATGATCTGTGCCAGAAATGGATGTGGACAGTGTGCTCCTCCTGGACCTTTTAGACTTCTTTGTTGTTGTTCAGTCGTTTAGTCGTGTCCGACTCTTCGTGACCTCATGGACCATAGCACGCCAGGCCTTCCTGTCCTCCACTGTCTCTTGGAGTTTACTCAAATTCATGTTCATTACATCGGTGATGCTATCTAACCATCTCATCCTCTGCCGTCCCCTTCTCCTTTCGCCTTCAGTCTTTCCCAGCATCAGGGTCTTTTCCAGTGAGTCCTCTCTTCGCACTAGGTGGCCAAAGTATTTGAGCTTCAGCTTCAGCATCTGTCCTTCCAATGAGCAGTCAGGGTTGATTTCCTTTAGGATTGACTGATTTGACCTCCTTGCAGTCCAAGGGACTCTCAAGAGTCTTCTCCGGCACCACAGTTCGAAAGCATCAATTCTTCGGCGCTCAGCCTTCCTTATGGTCCAACTCTCACAGCCATACATTACTACTGGAAAAACCATACCTTTAACTATACGGACCTTTGTCGGCAAGGTGATGTCTCTGCTTTTTAATATGCTGTCTAGGTTTGCCATAGCTTTCCTCCCAAGGAGCAAGCGTCTTTTAATTTCATGGCTGCAGTCACCGTCTGCGGTGATCTTGGAGCCCAAGAAAATAAAATCTGTCACTGCTTCCATTTCTTCCCCTTCTATTTGCCAGGAAGTGATGGGACCAGATGCCATGATCTGGGTTTTTTTAATGTTGAGTTTCAAGCCAGCTTTTGCACTCTCCTCTTTCACCCTCATCAAGAGGCTCTTTAGTTCCTCTTCACTTTCTGCCATTAGGGTGGTATCGTCTGCATATCTGAGGTTGTTGATATTTCTCCTGGCAATCTTAACTCCGGCTTGTGATTCACCCAGCCCGGCTTCTTAGACTTCTTAGAAGCTGTCAATAACATTGACCATGGGATCCTTCTGAGATCGTCTATGACGGCTAGGCGTTGGAGGCACTGTTTTACAGCACCTTGAATTGGACCAATGAAGCTCCTACAAGACAGGTATTATTCTGTTTAAACCAGTTTAAATACTGTTTATTAAGTACTAATATTAGTACCAGTTAATAAATAGGATGCCACATTCAGCTTCTGTGCAGTCTTCAAAGGCAGGTCCATGTAAAGTGCACTGCAGTAGTCAGTCCGCAAAGCAGGTAATCATTGTCAGGCCAGAATGTTCCAGGAAGGTCTGCAGCTGGAACACCAGTCAAAGCTGGGCACGGATCCCCCTATCCACAGCCTCCACCTGCACAGCAAGAGCCATTTCTAGGATGACCCCTAGATCACTGACCTTCTTCAAGGGAACACATCCCAGAATTATTGTTGGGACAAGTAAGGTGCCAAATGGTTTCTGCACAAACAGCACCTCCTTCTTGCAAGGATTCAGCCTTTGCTTGTTTCTTCC
The DNA here is from genome assembly GCA_023362775.1 of Charina bottae. Lineage (NCBI taxonomy): Eukaryota > Metazoa > Chordata > Lepidosauria > Squamata > Charinaidae > Charina > Charina bottae. The sequence continues at coordinate 203,874,096 of JALMGJ010000001.1, forward strand.
TGTCCAGATCACAAAAGCTTCTAGACATCAGGATTTCTGCCGCTTCCTCAAGTTGGCATGGGATGGAAATGAACAGTTGGATGACCAAACCAATGAATGACTTCCCCCAACAGCTTCATGTAGATGTTAAATAATAGAGGCTAATGCAAGCACTGCATTCAGTGGACCAATGCCACTGATGTTAAAAAGATTGCACTCCAGTCCACATTAAGTATCTGTGTCAATGACTATCAGTGCAAGCTCCTGTAAAGCAGCCCATGTAGCTTCATCACACACAAGAAGTGGATTGTGGTCAGGGCCACGGAGCCATCTAAGTCGGACACAAGAAGGGATCCATTTGGGCAGCAGGGTAAGGGCATCATCTGAAAAAAAGACAATTCTTGTCTGAAGTAGTGTGTTGCTTTCTGTAGAGGGCCCATGATTCATTCCACCACAATGTACCAGTTGTGCCAGATGCCTCCAGCTGTTCTCTGATTAACAAGGGGAGGGAGAGTTCCCAGTGTCAACACTCTCCCATTGCCCTTTATTTTTCAAATATCATTTCACATCTTGGGTAACAGAGGATTGAAAGTGATAACAGGGAGGGAGTGCTGTTGGGGAAGAGGCAATTGCACACATCATGCCATATGGTTTGTTCATTGAATCGCCTAGATTGACCTTCCATTGAGGTTCCACACTCTGCGATTACACAAGGGACTTCCACAGACAGAACAGACAGCGCATCTGTGCCCTGTATTTTCAGATAACCTACCCCATGGGTTGCATCTCAACTGCTAGGTTTAAGTATGAACTTCCCTTCTTGTTGGCTCCAGTTGATCCTGCATGCCCTTCATAAAATAAAATGTCCTGTGACAATGCCCAATGTAACTGACTCCTGACTTATCTGCCAGCCCTTTTATTCAGCTTTCTTTATTGTCTTTTGTTTTGCCACTTATTGGGCACAGCTGATTTTCCCTTGCAAAAACCAAGAGCGCCTACAGCTGTTTGCAACAGCTAGATTCAGCTTGTTTGTTTGTTTGTTTAAATCCATTTATATGGCTGCCCACCTCGCCACAGGAATGCTAGGCAGCTAAACTAAGTTTATAAACTCAATACAGCCAAACAATAATAATAAATATACACAATGATAATAAATATACACCAAGGCAGCCGAAGACAAGCCGCCATAAATAACTAGCCCCATTAACTTCCCAACCTCCATGCCTGGGAAAACAGCCACATTTTTAAGGCTTTATGAAATGCCAGCAGAGTCAGGGCCAACTGGATCTTGGGGGGTATGGTGTTTTGGAGGAGAGGTGCTGCAACTGAAAAGGCCTGCTTCCTAGGTTTTGCCAGATGATATTGCCTGATAGAAGGGACCTGGAGCATGCCCCTTTTTGCTGGATCTAGTGGGATGGGTAGAAATAGTTGGAGAAAGGCAGTCCCACAAATAACCCAGCCCCATGCCATAAATGGCTTTATAGATGACAATCAGCACTTTGAATTTTGCCCAGAAGCACATTGGAAGCCAGTGCAGCTCATGAAGCAGAGGTGTAACATGGGTATGCCCAGGTGAGCCCATAACTGCTAGCGCTGCCGCATTCTGGACCAGCTGGAGTTTCCAGGTGTTCTTCAAGGGCAGCCCCATGTACAGCACATTACAGTAATCTACTCTGGTGGTGACCAAGGCATGAGTGACTATGAGCAGTATCTTCTGATCCTGGAATGGGTATAACCAGTGTACACGTTGTAGCTGTGCAAAGAGTGAAGCAGGAGCTGGGCAGGGTCAAACAGGAGCTGTGAGTCCAGGAGGACTCCCAAATTTTACATCGGTTCTCTTCTGGAGCTTGCTTCCAGAGAAGCTGCCCAAGAAGAATTTGTGAGACAAAAACCTGGCAATGTAAAAAGGATTAAATACCTCCTCCTGCCCATATATTCTTCCCTGGCAAAACCCATCCTGCTCCACCCAAACCAGAATGGTGCAAGGCTGCTGGCATTTAAAACAGATCCCTGAGAGAAAGCTGACAACATCTGGGAAAGGTCCAGTTCAGGGAAAACAATCTCTAGGAAAAGAGGGGGAGAACATTTTTATTGCCCACAGGGGGACGGAACAGAAATTGACCAGAATGATACAATATAGAATATAATGATTGATCAAAAAGGCCACGGAGCCACAGATGATACTCATACACCAGAAATGTTTGGAGAGGAACCTCTGGTCTAGGTGTTGCTATGCCATCCTAGAGATCTCTGCCAAAGCCTTGGCTGTGATGGGCATGTACCTGAATCTCTGGAAACTCTTGGAATGGATATGGTCCATCAATCTGGCCATACTGACTCCTACTACAACAATTGACTCCTACTACTCCACCATCACTCTACTTGAAAAGGGGTCTGTGACTCAGAAGACCCCATGTTCTCTTTCATACAGAACAGAGAAGACAAAGCCTGCCAGAGATGTCTTATTAAAAGCTTCTCATGTAACATTGCACAAAAATGTCAATAGCTCAGCTCGTCCCATCCTGACAGGATGAAGGGCAATTACATCTGACTTTTTCACTAAAGTGAGAGTGCCAATGAAGCGGGCGGCCTTGGGCCTAACATGGATCACAGAGCACCATGAAAGAAAGAAAAAACCCAAACTCCACTTGTCATAGTCTTTTTGTACAGCAGCCTGCTGGTGCTACCCTGTTCCCTCCCTCCCTACTCAAAGCCCTTCTTGTCACTTTCAGTTGTTCCTGTCACTCCTGGAGGCTCTGAAGTGGCTGCCTGCCAGCGTGCCCCCTGTCTAGCTTGCAGGTTGCCTAACAAGCCCTTCCTGATTACATACTCCACTCATTACTGCCCTAATTCTGCATCACAATTAATTGTGGTAATTAATAAATATTGATTACAGCCAACAATTGGAGCTGATCTCTCTCAGTAATTAAGCATTGCAGAAGCACCAGCCTCTCCTGTTTTTAACCTTCTTTTCCCTTCCAAGCTGTAGGAGACAGCGTTTCAATCCTCCGGGTTCAGAGATCTTCAAGGAACCTGGATACAAATAAGCCGTTCAGGCGCCTTCTTTGCCTAATAAGGAGTAAGTGACATATACAAATAGTCAGGCCAAGGGCCTGCTTCGAAAATCTGCCCTGGGCTTTATAGGTTGACAAATACTCAAGCTTTTCACCTGGGGTTGCCAAAGTTTATTTCTGACAGGGTTCCTGTGCTTTCAACACATTTGCTTCCCAAACCTGTCATGTAGCCTTTAAAAACTTTAAAGAGTTCTAGTCCTGCCTTAAGTATGAAAGCCAGCTGGGTGACCTTGGGCCAGTCACTCTCTCTCAGCCCAACTCACCTCACAGGGTTGCTGTTGTGGGGAAAATAGGAGGAGGAAGGAGTATTAGGTATGTTCGCCACCTTGAGTTATTTATAAAAATAATAAAGGCAGGATAGAAAATAAATAAATAAAATAAAAAATAAAATAAAATAAAATAAAGGCAGGCAACTATTTTTTTAAAAAAATCAGAAGCAAAAGTTGGTGATCTTACTTTCAATCTAATTCTTTAAAAAAAGGTAGATGCAACTAATCAAATAGGAAGTAGTGGAATCTTAATCACCTTATTCCTCTTTTAGTGTATATAAGTAAGGCACTATCATATAGCATGTAGGTAAACTCATCAGGGAACCACAATTAACTTTAGCTTCCTGAACAGAGTATACTTGATGGCAAACTATCACTTCTACATAATGTGAACTCTCCAAGATGGCCATATAATTCTTCTTTTGTTTGAGTCAGACACTATCAAGTCTCAGAAACAGCAACAGTAGTAGTAGCAAAATGTGTGTGTGTGCATGCGTGTATGTGTGCAGAGAAAGAATGTATTTGAGCATAAAGTAATGCTAGCAAATTCCTGAGTACTGCCTACTCTTTGCCGACTACTTTTATGTGGATCCTGGTGTATTTGGATTCCTTTTCGTTTCTGTATCCATTTGTGTCTAAGTACTAATATTTCTGTATTTAATATTTATATTTATTTCTTCCTCTTGGAATTACAAGTATGAGTTTTTTGTTTGAATTTTCATATTTGAATTCACAGAATCATAGTAATAAAGTTGATACAATATACATTGAAAAGGACCACAGGGTTGAGACAACCATGTGAAATGGTTAGTTATTTCTTGTTTTTTAAAAAAGCAGTATGATATTTATTTTGGGGTTATTTTTGGTCTAGGTTAAATAATCCAGTCCCAGCTATGTTAAAATCTCTATTGAGATTTTATACGGGGTTCAGTTCTATTTCTGGGGGCATTTAAAATGGTTTGTCAGCATGTAAACCAGCAAATGACCTATCCAAACAATGAAGTGCTTCATGTTGTCTTTTTAGATCTGTAATTTCTTCTCTGTCTTTCATGTTTCTAACCCTTGTCAGTTTTCTTTCCAACACACTCAATTATCACTTCTTGCCACTGAATCTTCACTAAGATAATGGGGAGGGGGGGGTGTCTCCATTAGGATTTTCAAAATTTCAGGGGAACTCAAGAAACCCTTGGGCTACTTTCCTTTTAAATGTATTTGGTATCATGTGGCCACCAATCCAGGATCACAGAAAAAAAAAGATGGAATTATATTAATCATTCATAATTTTATAATTGTACTAATTATTAAAAGTTGGCTATGTTCTATTTTGCTAAGCACAATAGGAGAATCAAGTTTAAGAAACCCAATTAAATGGGTGAAAATGGAGGGCCCAGCAATGCTAAACATGTACTGTATCTAAGTTTAAATCTCTTATATGGGATTCCCGTTTTAATAATTAGCACGTTTTGAATACTGTATTTTGCCAAATGTGAACGGCTATACCGGCAACAGAGTCAACCCTGTACCTTAATGCTGAACCATCAAATTCAGATCTTTTCCTTGACAGCTTTGTATTTAGATAGATTGCTCCACGGCTTTATTAAACTGTCCATAATATTGAGGGTCTCCTTTTTGCAGTGCTAACCAAACTGTTTGAACCCTAAACGGGTTGGATATCAGGCATCTGGTGGTTTACTTTCTCAACATTTGAATGCTCAACACCTGTGATTGATTAGAGTTAGAAATTTTCATTCATCCATTCATGCTACATTTTGAAGTCTTTAGAAACAAAGAGAAACCTTGTATTCAAAAACATTGGCTTTGCTAATGGACTGTGGCTATGACTATGATGCATCCTTTGGGAGGGACTGTTAATTTGCATCCATGATATGACTTGGAAAACAAGGTGGAAGCAGATGGTTTTGACTAGGACTTCTGGACTTTGAAAATGCAACCTTTGCATCAATATAATAGAAGCTTACTATTTTTGCAAGCTGATATCCATTATGCAGAGACTTTTTATTGAATTATTTTTATATTTCCCAGAGTTTTACTCCTGTGTCTATTTATTCTGTTTTATGTACAAAACTACATATTAGGACATGATACCAGAGTGATCATATCCTAAAACTAAGAAGTTGTTACTGTCAAGGATGGTTTGAAGAACTGGATGGGGCCTCCAGGTCAAATATTAGAGGTTGCCCTCAATCCATAGTAATTACTATACTACACTAGCTCAGACTGGGCTTCACATCAGTTTTAATAGAAAGTTGGTATTGGTTCCTATATGGACTAAAAAGCCAAAATAACATCTATGTATTGAGTGTGTGCTTTTTAAAGTAATCTATTATGCATGCCACGCCTAGGGTATACATAAAACATTTTCTTGGTATCCCCACTTCATGTCTAACACGGTTTGTAACCAGAATATTGGCCCCTTCACACGTAGGCACATTTTCCTGCAACTTCCTAAACCACAGATTGTTAGTATATTAGCACTACATGCAAAAGATGCACTGGTCAGGAATCCCTTGTGTGTGATGCCAGGGCACTAGAACCCTGCGGAGTTTCTCTGCATCTTATTTAAACATTTTACCTCCATGTTTTCCACTCCATAATAATTAAAGACACTCTCAAGGCGAGTTCAATTCCTAATGACTATCTCTGTGTACAGTAATTTTATGGGTAGTCTAATGGAAGTTGTTTGTAATTGTAATTGTCTTCTGGTTGGCTTTTTCAACTTTTCAGTCTTGTCTACAGACCTGGAACTCCTAGAAGGTCCCCTATCCAAGTATTAACCAGGGCTAATTCTGCTTAGTGGCTGATCTTGAAAAGCTATGCACAGCCGGACTTAGCTAGTACTTTGACGGAAGGCCACTTGGGAAATCCAGGACTGTAGACTAGATTGGGAAGTTGAAAAAAAAAAATTCTGGAAGAAGATCAGAAAACCATTTTGGTATTGTTGCCAAGAAAACACCATGGCCATGTCTGTGAAATCACTGTTAAGTCAAGCTTGACTCAAAAGAGACTTTTTTGTTATCACACAACATGCAAATCAGTACTAGATCTTAGTGCATAGTGATTGCATGATTTCATGTCCTGGAATCCTGGCCATATGAGTATTGTAGTGGGATTGCAAGCTAAGAGCAACAGAGTTCCCCCCCCTCACATCCTTATCCAAATGTCTCCCAGTATAATTGCTCCAAAGAAACTATAACTGCCTTTTAAAGAAGAAAACTATGGTGAGACTTCCAATCACATTTTGTTTGATCAAGTGCAGAGAGAACCCACACCCAAAAATGAACATATGGGTTTCTGACATAAAGGGTTTATGTGAGAAAACCAGGCAGAGGGGAACAAATATTGATGGATTACTAAATGCAGAGATTGTGACACTTCCTTGACTGACCATGAAAACAAACTCCACACTGCTCTTCTGCATGCCCCCTTCTAACTCATTTTCCAGCCTGTTTAGTTTCAGATTCTGGCACAAATAACCTGGGCTCACACAATACAAAATCTCCACATTAGTCAGCAGGTGGCAGTACTTGCTAGTAGATGGCACTGCTAATTTACATATTGTAGATGTTTACAGATTGACACCCCCCCCCCCCATTTTCAAGTCCTGCAGAATGACAGCCTTCTAGCATGCTGGGCATTAAGACTGTGTGTGTGTGTGTGTGTGTGTGTGTGTGTGTGTGTGTGTGTGTGTGTGTGTGGATGGATGGATGGATGGATGGATGGATGGATGGATATAAAATGAAGCATACAGGGTTAGGTCTATAAAAGCTATGCATGCTCCCCCCTACCTCTGAATACACAGATCAATTGTTCCAAGAGTTGCAACTAACTGCCTCGGTAGCCCACTTTATCTATGCCATAAATAAATGCAGCAGATTCTTAAACAGTAACACTGACCAGATCAGTAGCTTTCCAATCTCTCCCAAAAAGAGTTTCAACTACATGTGGAAAGCCAGGGAGGGGAAGAAAAAAACAACAAAGTTCTACTGATAGGGATTTCTGTGGCTTTTCCACAGATCAGGAGATCTACGTGTCTGAGCACATGTGTGCACGCACATAACAGAAGAAAATATCTATTTAAAATGGGTTGATGATGGGACAGGAACAGAACGCTGGAAAAGAAGAGGGCATAGATTTATGTTTGAATGGAACTGCCAGAACGATGAGGTCTTTCACACGTATTAAATAGGAATAGCCCAGAGAATGTACATACTGTATAATGGTCATGTGTATGATGATTACAGTTGTATGTTGAAATAGTCCTCTCACCCTCTGTATGTTTATTTGTGTGAATACATGGTGTAATTTGTAATTAGCAAACCCATGTCCAACCTTGGCCATGGAAACTCACTGGGTGACCTTCTCTTAGCCCAGCCTACCTCACAAGGTTGCTGTTGTGGGGAAAACAGGACGAGAGAGTGCTATGTATGCTTCCTCTATGAAAGGCAATATATCTCACCAATATATACATAAATATATGGTGTCTACGCTAGGGAAATACCTGTATGCAAATGCCATGCTTTTTTTGTGGATTGCTGGAGGAAGGAATACTTGGGTAGAAATATAGCATTATATCTATTCATGGGTGATCTCTGCATAAGAGTTAAGCCAAGGTGCCCCCCCCCAAATCTACAGATAAACTACCTGTCCGAAGGAGCTCACTGTAGCCAGGAAATCAACAAGAGTTTTTTCCCTCCTCTTTAGGTATGCTGGCATCTTCCCCACTCACTCCCATGCTGGTTTTGGGGTTTCGTCATCCCAGAGCCGCAAAACAGTCTGGGGTGAAGGCTATATCTGAACATTATCGGTGTGCCAGGAGCCCAGAGCAGTGTGCAAGCAGTAGCCACGCATGCTAGAGCAGCTGCTGGGAGCGGGCTTTGTTTCTTGCGGGGGGGGGGGGGGGGCTGCGATACGGTCAGTGCGAGAGAGAGATTCCGTAGCCTCCAAAGGAGTCGAGTCGGCAGCCAGAAAGCTTTTCAGGGAGTGCGGAGCAGCTGAGCCGTTGCTCTGTGGCTGAGGCTGTGCCTGTCTCAGCGAACGTGTCCTCCGTTGAGATTTATGGCGCTGTCCCTGATACCATCAGGCCCTTCACACAAGGGCGGCTTTATATTAGTTTTTCTCAGAGCTGAGGGTGGTGGTTCCTGGCTGTGCTGGGTGAGAGGAAATGCCATTTGGCCGGGAGCTTCGGCCTAATGGGTTGGTTTAACCCCGCTGGTGGGCAATGTTCATGGCAGCCGTGCTTACTCAGATGGGGCCTCTGGGGTGGGAGGCCGGCAGCTGGGCCAGCTACCGGAGGAGAAGCGAAGGCCTTGAGGCCAACCTCCTCTTTCCAATCCACGTCTCCCTTGGCTTTTTGTACAACAGCTAGATCAGGGCATCGGCTGGATCAGACGGAAGGCCTAGGTGTGCCCTTTGTTCCCCATTGTGAAGGTCACAGGTGCAGCATGAGCCTGGCAGCCCCATTTAGCTCCTTTCCCCCAGCAAATGATATTCAGAGGCCTCTTGCTTCTGATGCTGCCGGCACAGGGGCCATTGCTTGCTTTATTCTCGGCAAACTGGTTTAATTCTCTAGCTGGAATGGTTCATGCTCTGGTAACCTCACGGCTAGACTACTGTAATGTGCGTTCTCTGGCTACGCCCTTCTCCTGGGTGTGGAAGCTGCAACTGGTGGAGGGGCCAGGTTGCTAGGCAAGCCCTCTCACCCTTTACATCAGGGCTTTCCAAACTTTTGCCGTTGGCGACACACCAACGGCTGGCCCACAAAAACCCGGAAGCGCCGGGGCCAGTGCGGCGCAAAAACCGGAAGTGCCGGCGGCAGTGCTTCCGGGTTGTTGCGGCAGCGGCAGCGGCTGCCCCTTCAAAAGGACAGGCTCCGGGGACCCCGAAAATGCCCTCGGTTCCGGCAGGGAGACGAAAAGCCTCCCCGCGCGCGCACACTGCTGAGCTTTCCGCCGCTCAGCTGATGCGCGGGGAGAATTTCCACCCCAGCCCCCATCAGCTGTGCTGGCAGCATGCGCGCGCGGGGAGGCTTTTCTCCTCCCTGCCGCAACCAAGGGCATTTTCGGGGTCCCCGGAGCCTGCCCTTTTGAAGGGGCAGCCCCTGCCGCCGCGCGGCAACCCGGAAGCACCGCCAGCGCTTCCGGGTTGTCACGCAACACACTTGGGAGCCCCAGGCGACACAGTATTGTGTCGCGACACACAGTTTGGAAAGCCCTGCTTTACATGGTAGACCTCTGTTGAAGCAACTGCACTTTCTGCCTTGAATTAAGGCGGGTTCAAGGTGTTATTCTTGATACCCAAGACCTTCAACATCTTGCAGTGGGATACCTGACCAATTGCTTTTGCCAATACAGACTGAATTGATTGCTCAAAATGTCCAGAGAGATCCTCCTGTCCTGCACGTATCGAACTGCAGAGCATCATTTATACCAGTGTTTCTCAACCTTAGCACCTTTAAGATGTGTGGACTTCAACTCCCATGCTGGCTGGGGAATTCTGGGAGTTGAAGTCCACATTTTAAAGTTGCTAAGGTTGAGAAACACTGATTCACCCAGATGGCTTCTCAGTGGTGCCCCCTTCCCTCTTGAATATTCTCCCTCCTGAAATCTGTGAGGCACCTACAATCACTTCTTTTAGGCACCTACTCAAGACTGACCTCTTCACGTGGCCTTTCCCTGTATATTCCCATATGAATGGTTTAATTCTTTTCTCTTCTTTTTGTTTGCTCACTTTTTAGATGGGATGCGTTTGTTTAGGCTGACCATATTTCAGGATGGCAAAACGGGACGGGGTCTTATGTAATATTCTGTATTCATGAAAAAGACTGGGGTCCCTGCCCCCCGGTTCACATGATTGGCTCCCAGCTGCAAGCCCCGCCCCCCGGTCCATGCGATTGGCTCCCGCCTGCAAGCCCCGCCCCAGTCCACGCGATTGGCTCCCGCCTGCAAACCCCGTCCCCAGTCTGCACGATTGGCTCCCGCCTGCAAACCCCGCCCCCCCGGTCCACGCTCCGGCTCGGATCCTCCTTCCACACCATTCCTGCTGGGTTTGAAAAACGGGACAAAATTGAGATTTTTATGAAAACGATGGGACAGTTGAAAAATGCTTAAAAAATGGGACTGTCCCGTTCAAAATGGGATGTATGGTCAGCCTACGTTTGTTCCATCACACGGCTGCACTGTTGTAGTGAAACACCACTCCCTCAAGTATTGAAGCCGCCACATCCTCTGGAAGGCTCAACATGGCTGCTGGGGAGCCTTTCCCAGGTATTCTGCAGGCACGAGTCTCCTTCAGACTGCAGGTAAAGTGCCCATGCAAGCATGCGCCCGTAGCAATGGCCAGGAAAACCTTTGATGTGGCTGTGCTAAGACTTCTGGAGGATGCCACTACTTCAGGGAGGGACACTTCATTCAAGCAGGCACTCTTTGCAAAAGCCCCCTTTGAATGCTTTGCACAGCTTTCTATTTTATTTGTTTATTAGATTTAATCTCACCTTTCACAAAAGAACTCAAGGTGGTGTGCATAGTGCTCCTTCCTCTTATTTTCCCCATAACAACCCTGTAAGGTAGGCTGGACTGACTAGAAAGTGAAGATACCCAATGAGCTTCTGTGGCTGAGGATCTCTCTCTCTCTCTCTCTATCAATCATATAACTTGGGGGCTATTACTACATTCTGAGGAAAAAAAAATCATTATGTGCTGTGTGAAGAAGTACTTTTTATTTGCCCTGAATCTCTTATCACACAGCATCTGAGTTTGAATATTGTGAGGAATATTCATTTTCCCTATCCACTTTCTTCACACTATGCAGATACCTTTATCATCCCCCATTTAAATCAAATAGCTATCAGTGTTGTAACTTTTCCTTGTAAAGGAATTCCTCTCCGTCTTAACCCTGATATAGTTTGCTATGTTTCAAAGTCTTGGAAATTTTAGTTCTCCAGACCCCATTTTGTCCTCTCAGACTACTGCTGAATCATTCTAGAGTAGCAGAATTCTTCAGTAACCCACATTTTCTTCCTCCAAATAGTGGAACAGTCCTTCCTTGAACATGGGATTGGATAACTATTCAGGATATTATTTTAAAGAACCTATTACCTTGAGGATGGCGACTGTGAGGAGGAGGCTGATCTCAGGAAAAATTGAGGCTCATGCTTCAGGATGACCATACAGACTTTCTCCCCGTACTTAGTGTATCCAGACCCTGTACTTACCCAAAAGGAGGAGGAGGTTTTCCTCTAAACCAGGGCTTTCCGAAGTTTTCCCGCGGCGACACACCAACTGCCGTTGGTGTGTCGCCGCGGGAAAACCCGGAAGTGCCGCATTGCGGCAGCGCGCAAAAACCCGGAAGCGCTGCTGCCGCTTTCAGTTTTTGCACGCCGCTGTGGCTGCGGCGCTTTCGGATGTTCGTGTGTCGCTGCGGGAAAACCCGGAAGCGCCGCCGTGACTGTGGCGCTTTCGGATTTTTGTGCGCCGCCGTTGGTGTGTCGCCACGGGAAAACCCGGAATCGCTGATGATGATCAGCACTTCCGGGTTGTGTGACGACACACCAGACTGTGTGGCGACACACTTTTGTGTCGCAACACACAGTTTGGAAAGCTCTGCTCTAAACTGTATCTTTGAAATAGGACAGTCATTTTAGATATGCTGAGAATATGATATTTCCTTACAAGAACATCAGAATTGCTGATGAGGGCTCAGCTATTCCAGAATTTTGCATCATAAATTGGTTAAGTAGATGAGTCCAGGAAGGTCACAGACATACGCAGAGGGCTGACAGTCTTCTTTCTCTATTGCTCCCCAGCAGCTGGTATTTCAGACATGCAGTCTCAAACTCCAGAGGCAATGTTAATTCCTCCCTACTGCCTCCCTACCAGCTTCTATACCTGGTGCTTTCCAAGGCCGGGACATCTGACCTTAGGAAGCCCCAAAGAGGATGTGTCAAGGATTAAGTAGGGTGCATTGTAGGAGGGGCTGAGGATCCAAAGGACTCTACGGCCCCTTAACTCCCACGATTTCTTTTGCATGGAAATAAATTTACACCAGCCATTTGACTGGTCTAAATAATGTATTTCCCATTGCTTGCAATGGAAGGGAAATGCTTTTTTTGAAAAGGGACCTAGAAAAGGACAGAGGTATGCAACCATCTCTGTCTCATTCCCACCTGCCAAGTTTGCTGGTGTGCTCTTACACAAAACTGAGATTGTTTGATTAATATTTGCCCCCACTTTTCAGACCTAAAAAGACTCCCACCCAAGGGATGTACTTAAAGAAACTAAAGTAGGACAAACAGCAAGTTCAAAGCTAGTGGGAGGAAAGCCTGATGCTCACAAGGGACACTGCTCACAAAGACTCTCTAGGGAGGACGTTTAACAGCTTGGGTGCCACAACAAGAAAGGCCCCATCTTGCATTCTAATCAGCCAAAGCTCAGAAAGATGGGGATGCAGAGCAAGAATATAATTATATCATTAGTATACATACATGCCATATGGTCACAGTCTGATTATACATACTAATCAGGCAACTAGAAACACAAGGAACTTAAATTGAGGAATCAAAAGAAGTTAATTGACAACAATCAATCCTATACATTTCTTTTCAAAATAGAAAGGCCTTTCATTGGGTTTAGGAAGGAGGAAAAGGCTTTTTGTGAGAAGTTTATATTGGGGTGAACCTTTTAAGTAGGACCAATCCAGAAAAAGAAGCAAACTCAAGTCCTGTATTGCTATCCCCCCAGCCCCATTTGTAGGATAACTAGGGGAGTTGGAGGATGCCAACAGCCCTCCTGAGACTAACAACTGGGAGATGGCCTATTTAATGAGACACTGGACAATTAAAGTGTCCTGCTTTGTCCCACTTCAGGCCTGCTAAAATTACCCCCAGACAACCTAGAAGCAAAGGCAGCAGTATGTTCAGATTTAGGCCAAGGCAGAAGCATGGTAGCCACTTGACCAGGACATCAAGTACCCTCAAGTGCTCTGAATCAAGGGCTGAAAGTCAAGTCAGAATGGGGTCAAGCACAAAACCATCTATAAAGCTGCTCCATTAGGGCCTAGTTCTTGCTGAAGGACCATTTTCATCGCTGTATTGGACAGTGACCTGGTTCCTAATTCTGACTCATATAATTTCTCCTGGTAAGGCAAGGTTTGGCCCATGCAGACTGAGACATTATGTTTGGCATTGCTCTTCACTTCAGCCTGTGGAACTAAGGTCTAAGTGGATCATCAGGGATCCACTGTGTAACTCTGCAGCCTGTTTTGTTGGGGAGGAAGGTCTAATGTGCTCGGTGGTGCTTAGGGTTGATCCTCACATCCCTCTAACCATGGCAGAAACATTCCCAGATAAGCATTTTTAGATTACATGCTCTCATGACACAGCCTTTGTCTCATCTTTAGCCTACAACAGAGGCAGCTTAATGTAATCTTCAGCACAGTAATTTTTCCCTCTTCGCCTGATGCAATTTCTACTATGGATTTAATCTAAGGTGCTTCACTGATGACACAGTCAGTGACTGGGATTTGTCCAGCTGCTGTTTGGCCCCTTTAGTCTGCTGTGGGCATGACCCCCTCTTCTTCAGTTGTTTGGCACTGCCCTCCATGGCCATTTGAGGTTGGGCTGCACAGGGTAGCCTGGACACCTGGTTTCTGCAAGGCATCTGCCTGCATAATGCCTGACCGGAGCTTTCCAAAGAACACCATCCCTTGCTGAGGCAGAATAGGGCTTTTCTGCCAGCTCAAGGACTTGTGGGCTGTGCTTTAACATGGCCATTTAGCTATGCTCTTAATTCCGAGTCTGGTAAATGCATAGAAGGGCTACCTTAAATTTCTTGATTAGCGGCAGCTGCTACTTCTCTTATCCATCCACAATGTTTTGTGAAGCCCAGCACCAGGATTTAAGGCATGTTACATGGTGGGTGAAAAAAGCAGAAATGGGCTGGATAAAAGACTGCTGCCTTATCTCCAGAGGCATTGATAAATCTAAAGATATAAAAGAATCTTGAGTTACACTCATTGACACAGGATATGGAATTGTGAAAAGTAATTTCTTTTGTTTTGCTGCATTTTCCAAATTAATTTTGTTGATGCACTTGCATGTATTTACAATGTCTTTATTAAAAACTTTCTATTATGCTAATCAAAGTGGCTAGCATTCAACACAACAAAAACAGAAATTACATTTTTTCAGTAAGTATAATAAGGTGGCTTATAAGAACCATTAAAAAGCACAACGTATCAGTAAGTACCCTATTTTAAAAAAAACCCTACTAAAGCAGAAAAAATACTTAAAATTTTTACAGCCGAGTACCAGTTTAGAAAACCTGCAATTATGAGTTCTGGTGGGCTGCTCTGGGAAAGATATTTCACAGTCATCACCTATTATGAAAAAGCAAAGTGGGAAGTCCCTGTTCCACACTTAATTCATTTCCAATCTTTAAAATATGTAAAGTAAAACTTTATTTGAAGATCCCAAGAATAATGGACTTGCTGACACAAAAGCACATTAATCTTTAATATGTGTTAGCTTGTCCACATTTCCAAACCATCAGGCTAAGCTAGCTGCTTTCAAGTACTTCACAACCTTTTTCATTTTGCAGTCTAAGACAAACAGCAAGACGCATAGCCTTCGTGGAGCAGAGTGGCTTGCTGGTGGATTGCATTCAGTTTACTGGTCATAAATTGTGTGAGTCCACTTGAAAGCAAACTAGAGTGTGCCCAGACCAGCCTGTCTACATGGGAATCCAAAACATAAGCAGATCATAAAGGAGAAATGTGAACAATATGTCTCTTATTCTAGGGAAAGTTGAGCGTGCCACCATAACCAGAAAGAAGGGGGCATCTAAGTCATGAGAGACACAGAAGATCAAAACTCTAAGTCAGAGCTTTCCAAACTGTGTGTCGTGACACGTTAGTGTGTCGGCTGCAGTGTCTGGGTGTGTCACGGCTGCTGCTGCCTCCAAACCTGCCCTGCCAGGATTCCGCGCAGGTCCTAGTGCCTGCCTTGTGCACTGCTGTAAGAGTGTGTTGTGAAATGATGCATGTCTAAAAAGTGTGTCACCAACATGAAAAGTTTGGAAAGCTCTGCTCTAAGTGTTAGACAACCTAAGGCCTGGAGAAGAAGCATAAGCCTTTGGAGTGGTCTGAGCCTGGTGGAGGAAAGGGAAGGGTGGTATCACACTCTACGTTGTGCTGCAATTTCTTGTAAGCAGCTCAGGTGCTGAAGACTGACGAGTTGCAGTGGATGCACGTGAGAGCAGGACATGCGTTGGAGCACAAGGTCGTGGGCAGGGCTTTTCTCCTTTAACATCTTCATTAACGCTCCAGCAAGGAGAGCAAACTGCAGTAATGAAATCTGCTTGGTATTAAATCAGGGGGTGTGGATGGTCCAGGGCAGGGCAGGTGTCAGGAAGAGTGATGCTCAGAGAGCTGCAGCTGAAAGATATATGGGCAGGGAATGGCCAAGGGAGATTTATGTCAGAAAAGGGCAGCCCATAGATCTGGGGAATGTGGCAGATTAGGAGGAGGGGGCTTGGGGAGAAAGAGGAGACAAGCTAAAGCAAAATGCACCAATGTGTAGTGATTGGGCATTTTGGTAGCTTATGACGGTGAAAAAACTCTTTCACTTATGGAGGGGTAGGTGGGAGGACCTTACAACTGCCTCTCTATGAACACCTGGGACTGAAAGCAGTCCCAGGGGAGCCAAGACAAATTGAGGGACAACAATAGAAATGAGAGCAGCAGAGTGTGAGAAAGGAGAAGGCCTGAGAAGCTAAATATGACAGAAAACTGGGTCAAAGGAAGACTGATATATGTGTGGAAAGAATGCTGGAAGGAGCAGCAAAGTGAAATCTGGGACTTGATATCAAGGAGTAGGGCCTGGTTTATGTCTTTGATGGTGCCTTTATACATTCCTCAAGTCTCAGCATTGTGACACCCTCCCAAGACCTCTTACAAAGCTGCAAAAAAGCCAATATCCTTCATCAATCTCCTCCAAACCTTTATGCTGTGGGCTGTTTTTGGATAAAGAGTGGTGGCAGTACTAAGGAAAGGTATCTTCAACGTGTCCAGGAGGTGCTATAAGGCTTAACCTATTAAGGGATCACTGGCATCACTGACCATGTCTGAACAAGGCATGGCTGGAAATGATGTGGTGGCACTGATATTGGTAGATTCAGGATGTGTCCCATCTGATTCTTTACCTTTTGAAAATGAAAGGGTGAAATATGTCCCCATGTATGGGGAGCGGAAGCAGGAGAATGAGAAATGATGCACTGCTCTCCTCCCCCCACTCCCATTTTGCATATCTGACCATTTTACTTCCATCTATCTCTGCTCAGTTTATATGCATGCTATCTCTGGTTCATGGTCCAGTCCCTCATCTCTCAGTGACCCAGCCCAGTCATTCCCTTCCATCTCCATATGAGCTTTAGACTGCTTGGGATCACCAGCTGCCGTGTGTCAGGGAAAACCCATAGCATGAGGTTCATCATTTACCTGCTCTTTAAAGCTGTTGTTGCAGCTGCCAACTCTTTACACCCTTGACCTTGACAGAAGGAGCTCAGCATTTATAGCATAAGCCATCACCAAACATCTCTTCAACCCCAGCTGGAAATGCAAACCTTATTCTGTCACTATGTACACCAGAAGATGGGAAAGAATGGCATTCTGATGGGAGAAACTTGCCCTTGTGGGAGTTGTATTGAGAGAATGGAGCAGAGGAAAACAGAGATCCTGCACACATTTCTCTGGGACAGAGAAAACCTAGCTTAACAATCAGAAACTCTAATTCTAATTGCTATGCCATTCTGCCTGAGAATCAGCACTACCTGGAAGCTCCAGATCAAGATTGCAATTTCCATGCCTTTTTGGGGAATCACTCAAATTACTCAAGTTCAGCATCAATGGACAACTTTGTTCTCAGCTATATAGTTCCTGACCACCCACAAACTCCCAGGCCTTGCCTGCATTCTCATACTCATTGCAAGAAATATGGCACACACAGTCTCACACTCTCCATCCCCACCCTAGCAGACTGAACATGTCCCACTGGAGAAAATGCACCCATATATTTGGCATCCAAACTGTCAAGAAGCCTTGGATTTGTTGCAGATATATGCCTTACAAGCTTAACCAATATGCTAGCGAAGTATGAACTGATGACTATTTTAAACAATTGCATATTCTTAAGTAAATTTATGCATGGAAAGGGGCATGCACAGCTTGGATTTTCATTTATCTCTACTCACGTTGTTTCCTTGCTTACGGATCACACAGCTTCAGCCTCCAAGCGGGCTAGCGTCACTTTCGATTTACTGAGCTTAAACCTAAACATGTATGTATCATCAACTCAGGAATGTCTTTCCACAGATTTTGCTGGCATGGACCTTGCAAGTCTCTGGTTAGAACATGAAGAGAAAAACAACAGTGATGGACGAGAAAGGGCATCAGGCTTTGAGGTCTAACCCTTTTGCATTTTCTGAGACCAGGGAATGACTCCTGAAGTGGCAGATGGGGAGTTGGGGCTGCCAATCCACACCATGTAGAAATGGCAGATGCTAGAACCATAAGACCTATACCACCTCACGCCCAATGATATATGGCAGGCAGAATATGGAGGATTTCTATGCAAGATGTGAAGCTTTAATTTTCTCCCATGTCAGGCTGCTGGTTTGTGTAGCACAGTATGAATGATCTATGCTGGATGACAATGTACCTGTGATGCTCTATACTCTGCCACAAAACTATGTTCCTCTGTCAGCAGGGACTTCTCTATGATGGAAGGATGCCAGTACTGTTTGATATTCTGGAGAAGATGTTTATGGGACTCACCAGAAATTGCTATACTCTGCTATGGCTAATATAGCTAAGGAGTGTGGGACGGGGAGAGCAGCTGGGGAATAAGCTGTGCTAAGGACCCAGCATTCCCCTCAGATAATTCCCTCAAGGCTATCCCGTGAGGCATACTGTGGAGGTGCAGATAATCTATAGGCATTTATGAGCTATCTCCACGAATCAGGTTAGTGTATGTAGATTTGGCATTAGCTCATACCACAGCACTTAAACATTTAGTAGGATGCATGTGTCTGTGAGTTTGAGTACATGATGTAATTGATGCAGTGCCACCCCTGCTTACAACACGAGGGAGGGGAAGGGAAAGTAGATGATCCACAAATCCGTAGCTCTCAGACTTGGGTCCCCTGGGGCTTTGGCACAAACACTGGCCTGTCTAGAAACAATTTAGTGGCATTATGTTCACTGGTAGCCCCAACAGCTAGTGGTTATTCACATTTTGCCTAGGGACTGGTTACACCCAGGATTTTGCTTGTTTCCATCTATGATATGCAAGAAAGGGCTTTCTTACCTCAGAAAGAAACCTGTCCCTGTGCCAGCGTTTCAACTGCCATACATTCTGCTAGCCCTCAGTGCTTGATCTCCCAGCCTCGTGAGTCATTTTCAACCAAGTTCATCTCCTCCTTTCATTGCCTCTGGCTACCAGCAAGCCGCAGGGCCCAATTAAGTCTCATTACAAACTGCAGTGAGAATACCTGGGCCAGGGTTACCTGGCTACCCAGTGCCTACCAGGCCCTCTCGGTGCCTAGAACGTGTGGTTTCCTGCCTAGAACCAAAGCGCACAGATTAGGGGCCATGGAGAAAGCACACACAGCATCCATTAAAATAACTGTGGAAATTAGAAGCCGTGCCTCCTAAGTAAGAGTGCTGAGCCGGAGTCACACAAGTGCCCGTTGCCAAGGGAGATGGCCTAGGGAGATGGGGACAGGAGCAGAAGCTGCCACTTCAGTAAGTGGCAAAGTCAGATGAGGAGCACGGCCTGGACAGAGTGTCCAGCAGAGAAAGGCCTCCCAGTTTTGAGTGTTTCCCAAGGGCCAAATCCCTCTCCCTCCCTCCCTCCCTCTGCCACAAATTCACAGGCAGCATCTAAATGCCCTTTCGTCCCACCCCACAACTGAGTCCAATGGGTCGTCACAGCATAACTTCTCCCCTTAAAACCTCCTTTACTCCCAAACGTAACTCCGCTCCCCAATTCCATCATTCATTCTGACACCCTCCACTTGTTTGTTCTGTGAGGGAAGCACAGCTTTAGAAACCAGCATTCCACTGCTGTCAGCTTAGGATATTAGATCCGTTTGGATTCAGCAATTTCAGTTCATTTCAAGCCTGATTTTGCAGCAATTTTCTAACCCAGTGGGATAGGATTTTGCTTCTTACCTACTTCCTCTCTCTCATTGGCCTCCTCTCACTTCCCTCCCCACCTTATCGGTTTCCTCCCTTGTTTTAAACCCTGTCCCAGATAACTTGATTTTCATCTCGCAACCTTATGCTGCATGCATCTTACACCCAGGGCACAATATGAACCCAGCCATGGGCTCCTGCTGCTTCCAATCAGTTACCAGACCAAACAGCCTGCTTCAGATGCGCAGTTGGAATCTCCTCAGCTCCCGCCTCTGCCTGTAAGTTGCAGGCCTCCAATTCTTTTTGACCAGTAGCTGCATCATGGCGACACCCAATCTTCATTCCTCTCCTTCCAGTCCTCCGGCCCCTCTGCTGCTCCTTTTGCAGCAGCCTGGTGTGCTTCATGTTGTCTAATCTAGGGCAGCACTACATCCTTTGAGAAATCCAAAGTAGGTGAAAGAACCTGAGCACCTAACTGGGGACGGGGACGGGGGAGTTGGTGGGAATGGGCTTTTTTCTATCTCCTTTACATTCAGGGCACATTGATTGGCATTGCTTAGTTCCAAAATTCCAAGGATAGGGAAGGTTAAGCCGGATTTGCTTTTGAAACAATAGGATGTGTGCAGCAGCTCAAGTATCTATGGGTGCAATTTATATGCCCATGGGATTCCTCTACTCCAGTAGCTGCAGTGGTTGCTTCCAGGTGCAATTCAACATGCTGGTTGTCAATTTTAAAGCACAACGTGGCTCAGGACCTGGATTTCTGTGAGACCAGCTACACCAGGTGGAACCTGTCCATCTGATAACACCTGGAACACAAGGCTTGCGCTAGGTCCCAACTCCAAGGATTGTTGTCATCAGGGACCATGAGGTTGGGCCATCTCCACTACTGCCCCAGTTCTCTGGAACAGCATATCCCCTGAGATTAGAGCAGCCCAACCCTGTTAGGACCCTTCAGTTTATTCACAACACAAATGTTTTTCCTGCATTACCCCAATATTCTTTACTAGCAGATAGATGAATTATCTCAAGTCTCCCATGATCTAGGAAATGTTCCTCTCCTCCAGCACTTTCATTGATAAAGTCTGGAACTAAGAGCCCTCTCCATTTTTGTCATCTGCCACCAGGAGACACTCCATTGAGATTCATGAGCCAGAAAGTCCTGCAGTTAGGGAAACCTTTTGTGCATGAAGTGTGGAAGGAACAGATTGAGATGGTATGGAAAAGTTGGGAGTGAATGAGAAGGTGCAATGGAGCTAATACCGTAGAAGTAATGACTGAAATCATGCAGCAATAATGGCTAAGAGAAAATGGCTCTGACTTGAATCTCACCTCTTCAGGGCCTGCCCATTTATCTGGATGGGAGGGGGGAGGTGGCTTTTGCATGTACTGTATCTGAATACCAGGTCCACCAAAATTACAGGCAGTTCTTTAGCATCAGCCAGCAGTGTTTCCCTATTCTGCAACCCATTCATCTAGAGCAGGGGTGGGGAACCTTTTTTCTGCCAAGGGCCATTTGGATATTTATAACCGGGGACTGGGGGGCGGGGTTTCTGGGATTTCCGCGGACCGGGGGCTGGAGTTTGCGGGCGGGAGCCAATCACAAGCACTGGGGGGCAGGGTTTGCGGGCGGGAGCCAATCGTGTGGAAGGGGCGGGGTTTGCAGGTGGGAGCCTGAAGTTGCCCACCCGATCTAGAGACACACCTAAGTGGGCTCTCCTCTTCCTCCTTCTCATTGAAAGACTCATTCAGTCCCTTTCCAGCATAGGATTTTCAAGAAATCTGATTCTATGGACTTGGGGCTCACCTTATGCTAGACAGGGAGGCTGAAGTTGGGAAAGCTGACTGGCCTTGCCTCACTTTCTCTTTTATCCTGATTCCAAGTGACAACTTTTTACGGAATTTTTGCTTGAAATTTCTTTTATGGCTTATTAACAGTTTTTACTAACATTTACTCCTGAGCTCCAGGACCAATGCTTAGCCATGAATGAAAGCCTGGGGCAATTGTCTCTTAATCCCAAGAAATTTGCACTTCGTTGATGCAACATTAATTAATCCTCCCTAGCCACCCTGCTGAGTTTCACACAATTAATTTAATTTGATTCAAAGATACTTTATTGGCAAAAGAAAGAGCAGTAGCTTTTGGGATTTGGAACATTCAGAAGCAAGGTTTAAATTGAGTTGGAGCTCAACTTGTTTTGAGCTGTACAACCCTGGTGCAACATGACTCACCAAGACAAAAGAGTGTCTGAAACATAGACAGAATGTTTATAGTCTAACAACTACAATTTAACCCACTGTTGCACACTTGGCAACAGAAGACAAGGTTTCCTAGTCAGAAAGCATTGGGTCCTGGCATACCAGATTCCTCACATCTCTGCTTTGAGGAATTAACTCTGTATGTATTTGGCTGTGCTGAGTGGGGAAGAAAAAAAATAAAGATTCCACAATTGGGACCTGAGACCCTCATGCTCAGTACTTATCCTGATTTTATACAGTATAAAATTGGCTTCCCCGCCCCCCGCCCCGAAACCTACGTTCCCTATTATTTATCTGCTAGAGAAACTCAGATGCAGTCTAGTTTCCCATTCCTAATTCCCATTTCTCACTCTTGCATTTGCTTTGCTTTGTTTTCTGGGAGAATGTGAGGTGCAGCCTTTCCCACACTGATATTTTTCAGACATGTTGGCTATCAGCTTTCACAATACCACTCAACATGGTCTTTGGTTGAACTTACTGTTCTTGCTCATAACATAAGGAAGCACGGGGTACTTTAAATGGCCAAAAGGCAAAAATCCTGGATTTCAGAAATCTGCAGGTGACTAACTTTTCTGTTTAAAGTGATTGCTAAAACACCCTGATCACTAGTAAAGGTAAAGGTTCCCCCCGCACATTTGTGCAGTCGTGTCCGACTCTAGGGGCTGATGCTCATCTCCGTTTGTTAGCCGAAGAGCCAGCGTTGTCCGAAGACGCTTCCACGGTCATGTGGCCGGCGTGACGCGTGCGGAACGCTGTTACCTACCCACCGAAGTGGTACCTATTAATCTACTTGCATTTGCATGCTTTCGAATTGCTAGGTTGGCAAGAGCTGGGGCGAGTGCGGGAGCTCACTCCGTCACGCAGGGCTAGGGATTCGAACCTTCGAACTTGCGATCTTCCGATCAACAAGCCTGGCTTCTTACCCGCTGAGCCATCACACCCCTTGATCACTAGTAACCATGTAATAAATCCCACAATGAAGGATGCAAATAATAGGAGATAATAATGTTGTTTTTTCTATCCATTTGGCTGTAACAAGGAATACGTTGGTCAAATTTGGAGTCATTCTGGACAGCAAAGAATAGCCCAGCAAGGCATTCCTTTCTGGGCTTTTTTGGGCCTTGATATTTAGGGCTGTCATCGGCTGCTATACAGTTGTAGCCTGGGGCTGGCAATCTTGGGGAGCTAAGGAGGGGAGGCATATCTGGAATTTCAAGAGCATGTGGTAGAAGCACTAACAAAATGGCTGTTATGGGTGCCTGTTCACAAAACAGTGATCACACTGGGCCTAATCAGTCACAAATACTCAATTTCCAGAGCCTTAAGGTCCTTCATGGCTCTCAAAGGCATTACTATAAACAATGCAATCCTAGAACTTGATGCTTTGCAACATGCCAGCTTTCTAGTTTTTCATTAAAAGTCTGTTTTTTAAAAAATCGTATGGGTCTAGGAAACTGTTGAACACCAAGAGAACCGTCTGGGGAGCACAGGGTTCCTGCAAACCAAATGTCACCCCGCTCATACTATAGCCCCACACAAAAATTTCCTGCTTAGGAGGGGAGACATCTTCCCCCGTCCCACCCTATGAGGGCCTCAGGGTTAAATGTGGATGGATCACTATATTGGAGAGGGAAGGAGTCCTGAACAGACAGGCTCTGACACTTTCTTCATGGAGATTAGGAGAGGCATCAGAACTGGACACGAGCCAGCCTGTTTCTCAGTGAGAGAAGAATGATGCCCTCCTTTGCCAAGGAGAAGGATTTCTGCAGAGGGGGAGCAGGAATTTATTGGGACTTTCAACAAAGCCTTTGACAAACGTATCTCCCAGGCAGAGTCTGTGAAGAGAATGGAGCCATCTAGAGAGAGAAGCGAAGTCTTTTCATGGATCACAAACTAGCACTGAGGCAGAAAAGCGAGAAGGGATAAACACAGAGATAAACGGCCCGTTTTCAGCCTGGCAAAGGGATGCCTGAAGAGCCTCCCCTAGGTCAGGGATGCTGAAAGATGGGAAGAACAGCAGAAAAATAGCATTCATATTTTGTTATGGGGGGCGGGGGGGGGGGAGAGCCAAATGAGGAGTAGGAATGGATGAGGTCCAAAAGGGAAAGTCCAAAAGGGGGGAGACCCAGAGGGAAGATGAGGCAGGGGAAAAATACAATTAGTTGCCAGCCTTCAGGTAATGGGATCTGGGTACTTCAGGGAGAAAGGCAAGAGATCCTACCCTTCAAAGAGCAATAGCAGGTTAAAAATCCAACCGGAGCAAAAGGAAAACACAATTAGAGAACAAGAACTGGGTGAAAGCGATAAGAATGGTTCTGCTTGAAAGGGGGTGCCTGCCTTTAAGATCCTCAGCTCTGTACAGAGGGGGATGAGGAAGAGAGGCTTTGAAAATGGCATCGCTGAGACTTCTCTGGGTCTGGAATGCAGGATACACTGCTGGATGAGCATTAATTTAAAAAAGAGAGGCGGCATCTATTGTTTCATTCTTCATGAAGTGCTTTCCAGCCTTTCTTCCAGAAATTCAAGGTGGCGCATGAAATGCTTTCTCCTCCAATTAATTTTTCTCATAACAGCCTTCTGGAGCAGGTTCAACTGAAAGATAATAACTGGCCCAAATTCACCCAGTGAGCTTCCATGGCTGAGGACTTGAACCTGGGTCTCCCTATCAAACAGTGTAATCACTTTACATTTCCCTTCCCTTACAGAAGTGAAGACACAACTGAGTGACCCTGATACAGAGGGCAAGACAAACACCACTCACACATTTAGCCATGTTGTCCCCCTCTGCAGTTTCAACCCAAATGTATATCTGTCCTTAGTATGGATGCCTTTTTAAACATTCTCAAAATTGCTTGTTGCATAGTTACTTGTCTAGACATTATGCAGACAACCCAACTGGGGTGGGGGTTTGGGGAGAGAAGAAGATACACTGCCTTTAATTCTTTTAATGCATGTTTGAGGCATGAAAATGTCCCATCTTTTTGCATTTCATAGACTCACTGTTTATAATTGCTCTCAGAAAACCGGAAGGCAGGCTAAGCGTCTTGCTGCTAGGGGAGGTAAAAAAAATGGGGCACGGAGGTCCCTAGCGTTTACAAAGGATATTCTGGCTTAGAGAAGGATACCTGAGGGTTGCTCTGCTTAAGGGGCGCAGATCCATCAAAATGTCTGAGGTCCAGCTCAAGAAAGAGTACTAATTTCAGAGTCGGGCTTGGTCAAGGCATCGGAACGCTTTCTAAATTATCCAAGGAACCTCCCTGCGGTCTCCTGGCTCTCGCAGCAATCCATTCCCTCCTCGACAGCGCAAAGCCCCGGTCCTCGCCCGCCCCCTCCCCCCGCTCCAGGGCCAAGATGGGCTCTCAAAGGGTTAACAAGCAATTTCTTCTCTTGACAGCTCTGGAAATGTTCGCTATCAAACGGGAGAATGAGAGGGGAAAGCGCCGCGGAGATAAAACGCCAGCCGCGCTGGCACCGCCTGCTTAATCCCAGCATTTAATCTGCTGGGGCAGAGCTGGCTGCCTTATCGCGCCGTCCTTCTGCTGCCTCCATCTCATTACCGCTCCCAGGCCCGTGCCGGCCGCGCGCGCGAGCAAGTGTATAAACTAAAGTCGGCCAATACTTGCCCCGGGCAGCCGAGGCCCGCCAGGCCAAAGCGGCGGCGCGGCACGCTTATCGCCGGCCCAGGCCTGCGGAACGGAGTCCCCCGTCCCCGGGCTGCCTGCTAGGAGCCACGGGCCTTAACACGCGCGGGGCTGCGTCTCCATTCGAACCCAAGAGCGCGAGCGTGCACAAGTCGCACGCCCAACGCGTGCTTATATCTGAGCGCGGGGACCGAGCCCCTGCTCTCGTTTCCTGTGGAAAGAAAAAGCACGCTCTTCCCGCCTGTTGACGGCGGAGAAGAGGCCTCGTTACCAGTTCGCCCGCCTTTTCAGCAGCCGTGGGTGGCTTGTGTAAATGTGGTCGGATTTATGGCTTGTACCGCAGGCACGCTTATTTCCATCAACCTTCTTTCGCAACTTTGAACACTAGAAACTCGCTTTCAAAAAATCTAGGGAACTGTCTAGCATCACATAAAACACTTGTTCCTTGCTCGATTCTTTGTTAGAGAGCCAGGCATTGTGAGATCCAAGTCACCTCTAACAACCTCATTGCTTATGCATTTGGATCCGACCTTTGTGCTATGGAGGCAAGGCTTAGCTCTGCCTTTTGTGTTTCTTTGTGGTTCTCCCAAACTAATTTTCTGCTAACGCCTCCCCCCCCCCCCACATCATAGGAAATGTGGTTTTATGGAAGAGGAAAGACCTAGACAAAAGGTGTCCTCGACTATCACGCTTCTGGGCACTGGTAGAGGATCCATCTCCTATCCAGCCGGAGTGCGTTATCTACAAAATCCTTCACTGTGACATTGTGCAGATGCGAGACTTGTGTTCCAGGGCGCGTGGAGCAGACCCTATCTCTCCAAGAGAGGATGTGCTTCTGCTGATAAGATTTATTGTCACACCAGCTCCCTCCCATGATGGTTCCAGAATTTCCATGCTTGGTTAGCAGCAAAGGCAGCCCTGAAAGGCAATTCAGCAGGCAGGATAAAAAATGGGGGCTACCCAGCACAACCCAGTGGCACAGTGTGGACCTCAAGGCTTCAATCAAAACAGATCAGTTGTGTCCTGCATATGAACAGGAAATCAACTTGCCAGGGTTGTGGCACCTATTATGGCATTAATGTGCATGCAAGTGACATGTAGAGATAAATAGGCTTCCCATGTGCCTAGCCATTGGCTAGGGCATAGCTTTCCAAACTGTGTGTCGCGACACAACCCAGAAGTGGAGGTGCACGGCGGCGGCGCGGGGACGCATGTGGCGGCGTGCACGGCGACAGCGGCAGCGACAATGGCAGTGGCGCGCCATCAGCGCTTCTGCGTTTTAGCGCAAAACGAGGCCGCCGCTGCTGCCGCCATGCACGCCGCAGCCGCGTGCCCCCCCGCGCCACCGCCACTGCCACCGCCGTTGGTGTGTCGCCAACGGCGGCAGTTTGGAAAGCACTGGGCTAGGGTTTCCATGTATGCATACATATCTTTTAAAACATGTACTTGTCCCCAATAAAATATCAAGAGAGGGATAGGCAACGGGTGACATAAAGCATATGTTATACATGCAGGAAAGTCACCTTCCTTCCTTCTCAGTTTGCTTGCTTGCTTTCTTCTTCCCTCCATTGCCAGATCAGTACAGGTATCCACATTCTCTGCAGTTTGAGGGACGTCACTGCTCCTGCCCCGTTGTGACCTGGAGGAGACACCGTACCAACCTCTTCTCCAACCAGTGCACCATTACACTGTGACCAGCATGAAATTATGGGATGTGGGAATATCAGAATCCCAGAAGAATGACCCCAGGCCCTTCCTTCTGCTTTCACACCTAGCATTGAGAGTCCCCTCCCACTGCAAGGAGTTATGTTGCCTTTTATAACTTGACTGCCCATCCTGATACATGGGGGGATAAGCGTAGCATAATGGAAATAAAAAAGAACATGAGGTCCAGGACCAACATGGTTGTGATCAGTAAGGCAATCCTCTGCCTGCACTATGAGTATTCTCTGTTTGCCCAACTTGTCCCCATGGGTGTTCATTCCATGATAGATTTAAACCACCAGCATTCAGCATTCACACAATGCAGTGAATTGCTCAGGGATAGGATAGGATAGGAAGGAGGCAATCGGCTATGAGTTGAAAGTCAATGCTGCTAAGTACCTTTGGAGACTGTGGAGTGGAGGAATCGTTATATCAGAAGCTGTAGGGCACCTTGTCTCAGACCCTCTTTTGCAGAAATTCGTCAGTCCAATGTAGACAAAACACTCTTACTAAATGGAATAGCTTTCTACCCCAACTCTGCTTCTTCTTAAGGAAAATATAATACAGGTTTTCACCTCTCTATGTGCTCTAATGTGCATGCCGCCTCAAATATATTCCCCCAGTAAGTCATTTATATTCATTCCCACTGTCAGATACGATCCTGGTTTGAGCTAGCTCTTACTCTTTCAACAGCCTCAGTTGAAAGTTATACATTCTATGTTTTCATTCGCTTGCTTGCACAAAGGGTTTAATAGCTCTTAATTTAGTGTGCACTACAAATATCACTTCCAGGGAAAGAAGTCTATGGCCGACTCAACCACGCAAAAGCAGCGCTAGTAAAGGCAGCAGACAAACATGGTGATATCTTGCTATATAAGACATAAAAGCTCAGTGCTGGCGGCTGCTTCCTTCCTTACATTCTCAGTCACTAACCACCTCTTTTCAATCCTGTAATGCACAACAACCCACTCAAGGTCAGTTACACCTCATATAGCATGCAAAATCTTGCAGCTTTCCGTAAGTTGTAGTCACCCCTATTTTTGTTTGTTGTGTTTTATTTATACCAGCCACCTCAATGTCTTTATCTCCAGTCATGGCTCACAAACAAAATCACCAGAAAAACTAATACAGAATTAACTATCCATCTTATTTTTTTTAATCCATTCAATCTGTCCAATTCTCAGAGACTGCCTGGACAAGTCCCTGCAGTTTTCTTAGCAACATTTTTCAGAAGTGGTTTGCCATTACCTCTTTCCTAGGACTGAGAGTAAGTGACTGGCCCAAGGTCACCCAGCTGGCTTCGTGTCTAAGGCGGGACTAGAACTCACAGTCTCCTGGTTTCAAGCCTGTTGCCTTAACCACTACACCAAACTGGCTCTCCATCCATCTTATGGCATCATATAAATCATTACTACAGATTAGGATCCTCAGTTCACTCAGACATAGACACCAGAAGGAGTTGGACCCTCCATGGCTGGCTAATGCAGTGTCTAAAGGTTAAGTACGATAACCCTGATTATGTGCCCCCAAGCCAGCCTTTCTCAACCAGGTACCCTCCATATGTGATGGGATCAGCATTCCTTCAATCCATCGCCAGCATCACTGCTAACTGCTTTAGATAAGAATCCGGACAGCATTAGCCAGAACTAGGTTCGAGAGCACCACGTTGGAGACAGTTGTGCGTACAACCTCAAGGGGCTTCTCCTTCTGATTTTAGGGTTGAAAGGCATCATATTCAATTTTACAGGCATGTTTTCCATTCTTCCCTCCTCTCTCTGCAATTCAGTTTCGAGATTTGTCCTCCGTTTGTCAAGCAAAATCTGATTCCAGCACATAAGAGACTGGAGAAAAAGAAACAGGATGAGGTCTTCCCACTCCTTTGCCTCTCCTCCATCTTCCATCCTGCAGATGAAGGAGGGAAAGGAGGGGCGGTGATGGGAGGGCACAATCTGGCAGCCTCATCAGGAGCTGCAAAGTGAAGTAGGTTGAGCTTCAAGCCCGACTCATTAATAATGGAACCCTTTTAAGGAAGATTGTGCCAACTTCACGGCTTTGATCTTTGATTGCCAATTTGCATCTTTAAAGAGTTGGGATAGCTCCAACCCTGGGCCTGGCCCTTTGTGGTTCTCTTGGCTGATGGGTTTGTTGTTGATGCTTAAGCAGGCAGCTAACAGCTGATTAAAACCCTTTCAGCAGTGCTTAAATCAATGCAACAGACATGATAGGATCTGGCTTTCCAAGTTCCACCACATCCCACTGAATGCCACTGAGGAGCTGGCCATAGGCAAGCTCTGGGGCAGCTGCTACCCCAAGCAGCAGCACTGATCTTTCCTCCAAGAGACAATAGAAGATGGAGCTTACAACGGACGGACGGACGGACGGACGGAAGGAGCCAGTTTGGTCTAGTGGTTAAGGCAATGGGCTAGAAACCAGGAGCCTGAGAGTTCTAATCCTGCCTTAGGCATGAAAGCCGGCTGGGTGACCTTGGGCCAGTCACTCTCTCTCAGCCCTAGGAAAGAGCCAATAGCAAACCAGGAGCCTGAGAGTTCTAGTCCCGCCCTAGGAAATGAAAGCCGGCTGGGTGACCTTGGGCCAGTCACTCTCTCTCAGCCCTAGGAAGGAGCCAATGGGAAACCAGGAGACTGAGAGTTCTAGTCCCGCCTTAGGCATGAAAGCCGGCTGGGTGACCTTGGGCCAGTCACTCCCACTCAGCCCAACTCACCTCACAGGGTTGTTGTTGTGGGGAAAATAGGAGGAGGAAGGAGTATTAGGTATGTTTGCCGCCTTGAGTTATTTGTAAAAATAATAAAGACAGGATAGAAAATAAATTTAAAAATAAGGACTTGGTACAACCTTTTCAACACCAAATTGTTTCCTACGCTTTCCGTGGCTAATCCAAACTTGCAAAAATTCCTCCTCTTGAAAATTTGGTGCAAAGTCCCAGCTTCAGCATCTCCCGGAAAGGGCCCAGCACATGCAAATCCAAAATACTGAAACTGCTACATAATTTTTTAAAGTTTACTTATTATATTTAAAAATAATGAAAAATACAATAATATTTGAAACATTTGCCATCCTTAAGACATGCGAAGACACTGGCAGCAGGATAGCGATGGGCAGGCAGCAAATGGCACCAAGGAAAGGACTCACTTTCCCTTCTTTGCATTGTAAAGCACCTCTGCCTTATGTACACAAGCCTGAATCCACCTATTTAAAGACTTTCTTGGGTTTTGTCTCCCACCCACCCCCGTCCAGCTTCCATAATATAAATATTTATTCTTTCATTCTAACCTGCTCTTTAAGAAATTCAAGAGAGGCTTACAAGGCCTGTCAGTGACACCCCTCTAGGCACCAATCAAATCTATACCATTCTTTCCTTTTGCTCAGCAAAGCTACAAACCATTCATTAACAAACAAAAAATATGGGCACCATACGGTCTGCAAGGATAATGTCCATCGTGCATAGAGATGAACCCCTATCATACCAAATGTCCCCATTTAAAAAGCCTGTCATGCTCAGCATCTCCTCCCCATGTCCAGTGTGTTAGATGCAATTCCATTTTTGGACCAGGAATTACAACAAAAGGAGCCCTTTATCGGTTATTTGAACACTTCAGCTGATCAGTTTGATTTCTGAAGTTAATTCATGGTTTCAAACCGTGAATATTTGAAGCCATGAATAGAATTCACAGATGCAAAAGGGGATATTTATGCATTCGTAGATAGCCAAGTAATTTGTCTACACCCCATAAGGGGAAAACACAGACACACAAATAGTACTCATCTTGTTGCTATTTAGCAAAGGGAGCTAGGAGAGTAGGCAGAATTACTCTATAGAGCCAGAGGAGATCACCCATGCCGAGATTCCCATCAGCAAACTTTGTTCTGGAATGATCTTTCTTGGGCTAATATTTGCCAAGCGTTGCTGAGTGCCAGGAATCTATTTGATTGTCGCCCCTGACATAACAATTGCCTGCACAGGGAACAGAGAGAATGAAAACTGCGGGTTTCAGACTAAGGTCTGGGGCAGCAGAACCCTTAGTCTCCACCAAAGGGCACATGCCTAGAATGGGTATTCACTACTCCTTGCCTTAGAAATCTGCCAGATGCAAAAAGCATCAATTCCTTTGGAACAGAAAGAGCTATGGATTGTCCTATATTTGCAAAAGTCTAGATCTGCTGCAAATTCACATTTCTTTTACTACCACAGCCCCTTCAAAGGAAGTCCATATGAATGAACCATGCAGCTCAAATCCTTCCCATTGCCTGCTTTATGGCTGGAAGTAGAAAACGTCCAAAGGCTAGAACTTGTGGGCTCAGAAGAGATCTGCCATCCACATTGTCTGACTATGTCCATACTCTCTCTTACACTCTTTCCCCATTACTGTCATCACTTCCTGCCATGAGATACACACCCATACTCACAAACATATGTGCCATATATATGCTTGTCCCAGGAATAATTTCTTAGATAAATACGTGTAGCGGTAGGGCAATATAATGAGTATAGAGGATGGCCTTGAAGGGCAGAGGGAAAATCCATTGCCAAGGCAACAATCAAATAAACGAGGCTTGAACCCAGACCAAGAAAGTGGTTTGTGAAAACAACTCAGACAGCCCCCTCCCCTTCACATGAAAATAAAAGAGGGAGGAAGAGAAGCACATTCAAACTTGCAAGATTCTGTTACTATAGCTGTGCTAATAAAAGTAGCTTTAGGTCTACACAGTGTCTGTTTCTTAGTCTGGTCTACCTTGTAGGGCTGGCATGAAAACTCTAGCTGAGCAAATTTAGGAACACTCGATAAGGTACCATCACAGAAATAAAAGGTCCCACTTGGGGAATACTTAGAATCTGTGTAAAGCCCAATAATTATCTCTGTATAGCTGGTATGGCTCTTATTGGGGATTCTGCTGTTACTGTGGAATTTTCTACAGCAGTGTGAGTGACATACATGTGTTGGTGCATCAGGCTTCTATAGTGAATAAACAACAGTGCCTACACACATGTATGTAATCCACATTGCTGTGGAAGATTCAGAGTACTATATATATAAGGGCCACAAAAGAACAATCAAAATAATCGGGGCTGCAGCAATTTGCCAATGCAGAACATTTACAATGTTTGGATAAATTTTTTTAGCTTAGAAAAATGGTGCATAATACAGAACATTATAGAAATGGGCATAAATAAGTATGGTATAGAGAAAGTAGAAAGGGACATTTTTTCCACCACATAGTAGGAAACTCCAAGGCCATTTAATAGAGCTGAATGGTGGGAGATTTAGTACACAAAATGGGATGGCCCTTTTCATACAACACACAGTGAAACTTTGGAGTTTGTTAGCATAAGATATATCGGTGACCACCAGTTCAGATGACTTCAGGGAGTGGTAATACATTTATTCAGGATAAGGCTATCAGTGGCTATATTTCCTGATGACTATGTATTACATCCAGCATCCAAGGCATAAGCCTCTGAATATCAGTTGCTGAAACATGAACAGGAGAACGTTACCATGCTCATGTTCTGCATATGGCTTCCCACGTGGTCACAAGATGCTGGATTTGATGGGCCTTTGGTCTCATCTTTTCTTAAGGCATGATGACTGAAGATGCCCACTGCAAATCTACCAATGGCAGTAGGGATGCACATCAGGGAATGGTGCTCTCGAAATTATATCCTCTAGCGAAGGTACATTCTGTTTTCCCTGGAGACTGAGGCCTCCCCACAGTGTACTAACAGGCTTTAGTACATCAATAAAAAATGAATGTTTGCACTATCAATTTCAGTTATGAGGCTGTTTATTCACACATCTTTGATTTTACACATAACTGTACCAATGAAATGTGGAGCAAGCAATTTCTTTTCTTTTGCAAATACGTGCTTCCTGTATTTGTGCACAGGTAAGAGAGCCAGTTTGGTGTAGTGTTTAAGGCATCAGGCTAGAAACCGGGAGACCGTGCATTATAGTCCCGCCTTAGGCACAAAGCCAGCTGGGTGACCTTGGGCCAGTCCCTTTCTCTCAACCACAGGAAGGAGGCAAGGGCAAACCACTTCTGAAAAACACTGCCAAGAAAATGGCAGGGACTTGCCCAGGCAGTCTCTGAGAATCGGACACAACTGACTGAATGGATTAAAAAAAAGAAGTCTATCTGTATCACAACTAAACTCAGCAGACTCTTCCACTCAACAAGGATGGTACACATCTGCTTTTCTAAGCTGAGTTGGAAGGATTGGTCTGAAGTAAATGTATGTGTGCATGCGTGTGTGCGTGCGTGCGTGTGCCTGTGCCTGTTAGGTGGGTGCTTTTGCAGAAGCAGCTGGGTCTATTATCAGGTTGAAGTTAATTAAGGCCATGTCAGATGATAAGAGAACAGGATGTTGGAGAAGCTGGAGAAGGAACCGGTGGAGCAGGGGAGGAAAGTGGGGGAGCTCTGGACTGGGGAGGAGGTGCAATGCTGAGCCAAAGTCTGCTAAAGCCATGTGCTTGCAAGACTGGGAGACATAATCAGCGCCAGAAATACCAGGGTGATCAAGGGTCTTCCAGACCGCAGAGCAAGTACATGGCCTGTCTGTTGTCAGGGCTAGGGTGAAACGAAGTACACATCATTGAAGGGGCAAAGACTAACACGAGATTATCAGATTATAATGGAAAAGAGGAAACCAAAATCTTTACCTCTGTCTTCTATGCATTTGTGTCCTGAAATGCAAATTTAGCTGCAATTTTGCTCACATTTTAAGCTCTGGACACGAGCTACTGAGCCCACATGGATAGTGGGAAGATACAATCAAAATGGTTCCATCATTCCCCTCTTCCCTAAGTGCCCTAAGGTTTTTAGTTCTTCTTATTGGTCCTGCCTCAGAAGCTGATCCTCCTGACTTAAATGGTCCTTTATGGCTTTCAGTACCACCTATACTAAGATGTGGCCCAGGCTTATTCCCAAACTTTCCTTCATCCACACTCCAGTTCTGCATTTTCAGCTGCTTTTCTGATGTTTGATTAAATTTTTCATTGTCACATCAACTCAGTACTTCTATAAATAAGTTCTCATCCTTCTTCCAATGACTTGCTCTTCTCATATACTTTCTCATATACTGACATTTCCACTATCCACTTTGTTGAACAAATCAGTCAACATGGCTTTATCTCTAGATCCATTCTTCTGTGCCCCACATTCAGTCTGTAGGAAACAATACACTGCAAAATATGGCCTTTCTTCAGCAAAAACTCTTCCAGGCCTGATCATTTTGTCAAGATTAGCACTATCTTTAGTCTTCTGTCTTCTCATTGTGACTCCTTACATTTATCTAGCACTGTGCTCCCCAAAATATTAACTCTTCTTATTGCTCTGATCAGATGATGCTCTTCCTCAAATTCTTATAGTTGTATTCTGTCCACTCCTGAATCCATTATAACTCCCTTTCCCTTAACTTGAACGACCTCCATAGCCTCATTTTCTTTACCATTAAGTCTCATTAAATTCTGCTCTTCACCTTTGACCCAATGGTTCTACCATTCTTCTCCACCTCTACGCTTTCACAGTTACCATTCTATAGGATTAGCACTGCCTCCCTGAAGGTCTCCAGGAAACACACCTCACACAGTTCTTTCCTTCTCAAAACCCATCTTTCTTCTGAAGCCTTTAGCACAACTCCCCCCAAACCCTAATAGAGGTAATAACTGCTTATAACTAAGCCAAGGCTTAGAAGAGATAAGGGGATTAGCCATCTAAACCTGATCTTCACAGACAAGAAATAACTAGTTCATAAAGTGGGGACCTTGAATGGAAATGACCACATTATCTTGGGAATCATGAAACTAGGGAAAGAAAAAGCTGATCATATCCTAGACTTCAGAAAACTTTATTTCAACAAGTTTAAAGAACAAACAATTCTTTATTACGGTCATAGACCAGCATAAGGAGGATAGAACATACAAATGAGTTTTAAAATATAAAGCTAAAACGCAGGTCTAGAGGGGGAGAAAAAAGGGGGATGAAGGCATTAGGTAAATATAGAGGAGCATAGGATTAGTATAACTGGAAATGCATTACTCTAGTAAATTAAAATTGAAGGCTCGTTTGTGGAACTCATCATCATCCGGCGAATTTTAAGCGCTGCCGCACAGAATCTGGCAACATTGTATGTTGTGGTAGGGTTGATGTCTGACACCAGCAGGGAGATACAAAATTGTCCTGAGCGCCCCGGATATTTGTACAACAATGGTGTAATGAGACTAGTTCAAATGTCTCTATGAAACAGGCACTGAAGGAGCACATGCTCTGTTGTTTCTATGTGGCCAGAGTCACAGGGGCACTGTCTCTCCTGATAAGGGATCTTTCGATATCGGCCTTCGAGGACAGCAGATGGGAGGGCATGACATCGTGCCAATGTAAAAGCTCTCCGATGGTTGGGTACTTCTAGTTTAGATAGGTATAACATGGGGGAGGCACAATACCTACTGGATTCATTGGCAATAAAGGTTGGGGAGGCAGCTATATCCAATTGACGTTCTGTGTCTATTACCCATTGTTTGATGAGTGCTTTGGCCTGATCGTAACCCATGCTGAGTAGCAGCCCTGGAGAGAAGCCCAGGGATGAGATTTTGTTTGTCACTGCTTGTTTCCATTTGGACTGGAAGTCATCGCTCAGAAGTTTAAAGAAATACTGTGCATGACTATAAATAATCCACAATTAGACCCCCCCAAGAGGTTGGTGGATATTTTCTAAAAATTATCATGTTCAGTGCACAATCATGAACCATTCAGTAAGCGTGAAAAATAGAAGGCACCTAAATAAATTTATATAGACATGCACAGAAGATGGGAAGGATAACCTAACCAAGTTTGTTGACTGAGCACTACAAACTGGAAGACAGGACTCCAGTCCACTGGAGGACTAAAACTCAGAATAAGCTTGTGTTTGGGAGTAAAAGCTGCCTAGATCCCCTCTAGGCAGAAAGGTAAAGGAAGAAGAAGAAGAAGAAGAAGAAGAAGAAGAAGAGGAGGAGGAGGAGGAGGAGGAGGAGGAGGAGGAGGAGGAGGAGGAGGAGGAGGAGGAGGAGGAGGAGGAGGAGGAGGAGGAAGAGGAGGAGGAGGAGGAGGCGGCAGATCTGCTGTAAGTTGAAATCTTGGAGAAATGATAGTGGGAATTAGATTGATTCCTATTTGGCATCAGTCTCCTCCTGCAAAGGAAACTGTGTTAGATCAGGCAAAAATATATCAGATGTGCCATTTTAAATGAATCTAAATGTTACTTTAGGGTTTAATAAATTGCTGAATAAAGGGCTTGATGTTAATACCTAGAAAGGTTGTATAACAAATAATTAAATATAGTCTTTGAGCAAACCCACCTACCCAAAAATATTTTGATTACTAGTATGAATTTTTCCAAGAGGAAAACATACTAGACTATGTGTGCATTAACCCAATATATCAGGAAAATACTGAGGAAGTAATATACCTTGATTTAGCAAGGCTTTTGATAAGATCCTCCAATTTACAAAGGTATTAAATTGCAGGCTAGACAATGCTAATATTAAGTCAATGTGTACCTAGTGAATGTACCACACCTAAAGAATGCTGATCAACAGCTTAATTTCATTGCTGGATAGAAGTGACAAGTGGACCATCACAGGATTCTATCTTGACCCAAATGGTTTTCAATATCTTTACAAATGACTTGAAGAGAATGAAGAAAGCGAAGAGAATGTTCATTAAATCTGCAGAAGACACCAAACTGGATGGGACAGCTAAAAACTTAATGATAGGATTCAAGACGAATTTAACATAATGGACAACTGGACCAAATTAACTAAATGAATTTAATCAGAGGAAATATAAAGGCCTGCATTTATATAAAATGGGCAATTTGAAATAAATGAGAAAAACCTGTAGGTTTTAATAGACAACAAACTAAACATGAATCAGAGGTAGCTAAATGCAATTCAAGAATTGAATTGGCAGCTAAATGCAATTCAAGAATTCACCAATAGAAGTAAAATATCCAGATCACCAGAAGTAATGGTATAACTCAATTGTGCTGCTGCAAGGGCCAACTTAGATTAATGCATCTAGTTTAGGCCATCACAGTTTAAGAAGGATACTGGCAACTAGAATGTATACGGAGGATGACAATGAAGATACAAGGCCCAAGCTGTATAAGAAAGAGTTGAGGGAGTTAGATATACTTAGCCTAGAGCAAAGATGATTAAAGAATTATATGAAAACTATCTTCAATTACATGAAGCTCTCTCATATAGAAGATAATAAAGGTAAAGGTTCCCCCTGCACATTTGTGCAGTCGTGTCCGACTCTAGGGGCCGGTGCTCATCTCCGTTTGTTAGCCCAAGAGCCAGCGTTGTCCGAAGACGTTTCCACGGTCATGTGGCCGGCATGACACGTGCGGAACGCTGTTACCTACCCACCGAAGTGGTACCTATTCATCTACTTGCATTTGCATGCTTTCGAATTACTAGTTTGGCAAGAGCTGGGGCGAGTGCGGGAGCTCACTCCATCATGCGGGGCTAGGGATTCGAACCTCCGAACTTGCGATCTTCCGATCAACAAGCCTGATGTCTTACCCGCTGAGCCACCACGCCCTCATAGAAGATAATAGGTTAAAACAATTAATCAAAGCATAAATTAAGCATTATATAAAATACAGTTAAAAAATTAAACATCACAGCAGCATTAACACATAAATTGACTTTGCCTGGCACCAAAAAGACAGTAAGGATGATGCCAAACATATGGGACTGAGAAGGACATACAAAAAATTGAGGGGCTATCACTGAAAAGGCCTGCTCCTGGGTATAATGGAGGTACCATAACTCAGCATGAGATGGCATCCAAAGTAGGCCCGCTGAAGATGACCATAGAGTATGGGTAGGAATACAAGGGCATTTCTTCAGATATTGTGGTCCCAAGCCATGAAGGGTTTCATAGTTATAGGGTAAACCAGCACCTTGAATTTTTTTTAATTTTGTTTTTATCCCACCTTTATTATTTTTTATAAATAACTCAAGGCAGCAAACATACCTAATACTCCTCCCTCCTCCTATTTTTCCCACAACAACCACCCTGTGAGGTGAGTTGGGCTGAGAGAGAGTGACTGGCCCAAGGTCACCCAGCCGGCTTTCATGCCTAAGGCGGGACTAGAACTCTCAGTCTCCTGGTTTCTAGCCCAGCACCTTAACCACTAGACCAAACTGGAAACAAATTGGAAGTCAGAGAAGATAAGGAAGAACTCTAATAATGTATTTATATTGCTGAGTTCTAGTCAGTACCTTTGCCATTTTGTACTGACTGAGCTTTCCACACTGTCTTCAAGGACAACCCCATGTATACATGGCACTAATGTACAGACTGAGCTGCCAAAACTGCAGAGTCTAATTCATGACAAATTTGATCCATTTTGCCCTCAAAGTGTCCAGCAACATGTCACAGCGAACTACCTAATATTCTAGATGATCTCTAGCTGGGCCAGACTCCTAAAGATCCTGAACCATTTGGAAAACCTCTGCTGGACAATAGTGAAAGGATGCAAGAGTGGACTAAAAAATAACAAACGTTGTATACCTACAAGGACATGAAAGCAAACAGAAAGCATCTCTTGCTATGGTCAATGGCCACATTTAGAAGGTGCTAGAGAACTAACGCAATTTGCCTAAAGCTGAGCATTAGGCCATAAGGCTACAGAAAGCAGATTGGCAAAAGTTTACATCAGGCCAATTCATGCTGCAGATGTGCCCCTATCTTTCGGTGTATTGGCAATGCCCATTTTTTATTTTATTTTTTCCCTAACCAAGGCACTGCATGTTGGACATCTGCATAAGATGCACAATGCTTATTCATTCCTTTCTACCCATTCTTATAGTTCAGTGGTCGGCAAACCGCGGCTCACGAGCCACATGCGGCCCTTTGGCCCTTTGAGTGTGGCTCTTCCACAGGCAGGTGTGGCGGGCGTGGCAGGGGCAGGCGCGGCAGCGGACGTGGCGGGGGCAGGTGCGGCAGCGGGCATGGTGTGCGTGGCGGTGGGCATGGCGGCGGCGGGCACTGCAGTGGGCGTGGCGAGCATGGCGGCAGCATGCTCCCGCCCACAAACCCCGCTCCCGCGCTGGATTCCCCACCAGCTTTACTTTGCCTGGACTGGGGGCGTGAGCGGCTCTGGAAGAGAAGCGACTGGAGCAGTCGAGCCTCTCTTTCCCTTCTCCTTCTTCCAAACCTCCCCCGCCCCCTTCCACGCGATTGGCTCCCGCCTGCAAACCCCACACACTTCCGTGCGATTGGCTCCCACCCTCAAACCCCGCCCACTGGCCCTCGAGTGATGTTATAAATGTTATAAATGTCAAAATGGCCCCTGGCATAAAAAACTTTGCCGACCACTCTTATAGTTTAAGCATTGCTTGAGTACGTATATACCCACTATACTTGAATGTTTGCTCAAAGCAAAATAATAAATGTCCAAAACAACTCACAAATACTTGGGCAACATTCTCCTCTATTTTTCTTGTCTGAAACAGGTAGTTTGTGTGTTACCTAGCGTATAGTGTACATCAAATTGGTCACAGCTCCATTCAGTCATTACCAGCCTTTTTGAGTCAAAGAATGAAACAATTTCTGTCCAGAGAATGCTTGGTGGAGTTGTTATTGGAAACATGTGATGTTATCAGAAAATGGCAATGTTCAGCAAGACACTAGGCATTTAGATCTCCCATAAGTGTGTATGGAAAGCCCAGAATGAACTACAGGACAGAGTGAGACCAAACCGTAACTGGGGATAGCAATTCCATTAGAGAGAAAGTTCAAAGTAGTCTGTCTTCTTAGAAGCACACGTTGTTATTCTTCTTCCATTCGGCTTAGATGGACTTAAAAATAGTCATTGAGAACATCAGGATCTGCTCACAAGTCAATGTAGGGCAGTATCCTCTTTCTCACAGTGGTCCACATGGCATTAAAGCAATAGTTCTCCATTGTTACTATCCCCCAGCAACAGACAGTAAACAGACTGCCTCTGGACATGGAGCTTCTGCTAAGTTGTCATACCCAAGAGGTTTGATAGCCTTTCTCATCCATGAATATGTCCAACATCCCTTTAAAGCCAGCTAAGCCATTGGTGATCTTACGGTAGTGAATTTTAACAATTATGCCTTAGAGGAAAGTTATTTCATTGCTTAAATTGGCTGCCAATTAGTTTTACAGTATGAACTAATGTTCTAGCACTATGGGTGGGAGAGAAAAACCTGCATTGTCCATTGCATGCCTATCTGCAAAAACTTTCACCACATTCTCCCTCATAAATTAAAAAAAGCCCGATGGTACATTAGTCTTTCTTCTTAGGATTATTTAGATTACTCTTTTCTGCACATTTAGAATTTTTTAAGGTCTGGAAAAATACACTACCACACATACGCAAAAAAAAATAGAGCATGTACAGTATATAAATAATCGGGGGCAATACTGGATTCCCTCATACCCTGAGATTCTCTGTTTTTATTTTAAGAAGAAAATAAGCTCTTAGCCCTAATGAGTATGGAAGTTAGTGTGAAAATGCGTAAGTATTTCTTAGTGACATTCAATAACTAAAAGTGACCAAGCAGACTCAGCTAGCCAAACTGCTTATATTTCTACACCACAAGGAAAAATAAAATTATCAAAAATAAATAGTTATAAATGGTTAGTTTAATTAGTATCCTATCACCAATCTTTTCCTAGCTGTGACGGGAACTCATCCTGGCCTGGAGCCTGTGAAGGGCTTGCTTGATATGTACATATACAGGATCTCTCCATGCATGTAAGGAAGACCTGCCTACTTCAGTACTGTTACTAGATGGAGAGTTAAGACCACAGAATTGGGTTCTTTTGGACAGCTTCTCCACCCCCCCTCATTCCTCTGTCCTCATTCTCCAAGGGCAGTGGAGCCTCTGCAGAGTCCAATCAGCATTTTGCTGGAGAGACAGAAAATACAAAAGAGTCTTTGCAAATAATTAGTGAGTGTAATTGTAGCTGATCTTTGATTAATGAAGAGGGATTCTCACCGCCTTAGGAGTCTTGGACTCCATGCGCAAGAGCTGGTGGGAATATGGAGGGGGAGGTGGGGAGCGAGAGTCCGCCACATGCAGCCTTAATTGTTCTGTTTGGAGATTATTTATCACCCTTGTGCTCCCTGCAGAAGAGAGCTGGTTATTAGTAGCTCCCAGGCTGTGGACAGACGCAAATGGGGAGGAGGGGGAAAGAGAACAGGAAGTCAAGAGGCCGTGATAGGGCACAGCCACAGCAAAGCTGCTTCACAGCAAGGACCCTTCTCTTGCTGAGGCTATTTTGGCAGCATCTCTGGCCCGGAAAGCTTAGAATGGAAAGGGGGAAATTAATGGTTGCATCCGTCATGCCTCCATTTGCATCCCTCTACTCAAATAGGGCTGCCACCCTTCTCTCCTTGCTACTGGAAGCAAGGGCAGGGCAGCAGCTGAGATGAGTTCCTTCCTGATCATGGGGTCACTGACCTCACTAAGCATGTGGCCATCACACTCTGTTCCCAAATGGCTCATGTTTGTCCCCTCTGCAACCCAAACCACTCTATTCCAGTGAGATGGAAAAGCTGACCTATTCAGCCCTTCTCCTGGATTCAAATGTAGTTCAAGAAGGTGGTAAAGAGTACAAATAAATGCTTCCCTGTCACATCTACTGCTGTCCCTTGAAGGCAAGTAGGATTAGATTAAGTATTCTGACAAATTATAGGCTGGAGACTCTTGCTCCATTTCAGACCTGATACGTCCTATTTGTCAACAGATACAGTTGACAGATCTCTCCCTCTTACCTTTTCCTTGTCTTCAATATGGGCATTGCAAAGCTAGACCTTGGGACTAAGAATACGCACATAAGAGTGACAGCTTGGGGCAATCATCCTTCTCAAGAGATCCATACACCTAAAGATAAATCACAAATCCCTAGGATACAATACAGGGGTGATACTATTATTAAGTAAAGTTGAACTTGATTCCTTGAGATTTCATGGATATATCCATTTAATTTTCTTAGCAACATAGAGAAGTAGTTTGTTGTTGCCCTCTTGTGGAATGCTTATTGACTCCCACATCTAGCCTATAGACCTGTACTAAACATGCCCAACTTGCTTAGTTTCAGAGCTCAGATAAATCACCTAAGTGCAGTCACTTGTTGATACTCTTATTAGGATCCATCTTATTAACAAAACAAATTGTGTGCAAGCTTCTGAATGTTCCAGAACTCTTCTTCAGGCTGATGTTGCCCCTCCCCCTTGAAAAAAGGAGTGGAAGAAGAAGGAAAATATTAACATCAATTAGGCTGAATACTTAAAGCCATTACATTTATAAAGTCAGTTCCTGAAGTGGAGGCAGCAGAGTGAAGTTATGTCAGCTTAAGCACTGTAAGTATCACATGAGGATGGACATTCAAAGTATCCCCATTCTTCTAACTACATGTTCACTTTGAGACCACTGTCTGCAGAGATTACAATGATAATAATGCATTTGCACAAGCAACTACTGTATGTTTAAAGGATTCTGGCAACGTACATGATTGTGTCTACAGGATATCAAATATCATGATAGAAAGCAAAGAATTCTAGATCTTACATTCCACTGAAAATAACCAATAATTCACCAATTCTACTAAATATCTTTTGCTTTTTCCTGTTGTCCCAGTGCCTGAAATCAAAGCTGGTTTTCAAAATGTTTAAGAAAATGCTGTGAAAAAAAATTAAAAATGTACATCTTGGCATATTTTCCCAACATTTATAATTAATCCCATTTAAAGAATGTAGGTTTCATCTTATAATATTCAGAATGCTTCTCTGAATTTCAAAACACCTAAGGGCATTAAGGAAGCAGCACAATTTATTTCAAAAAGTGTGGATAGGATGTGCTAAGTGTGAACAATTGTGGGGTCCTTGGTGCTCTCTGAGCTTGGTTGTTTGCTTGCAGACGTTTCACTACCCAACTAGGTAACATCATCAGTGCTAGTGAGTGTGGGGTTTGCTCCCTGTTTGCATACAGTAGTTTGCCCTGCCAGTTTTGGTGGGGGAGTGGTTTTCTCCTTGGTAGTTCCTTGATTATGCTATTGTTTTCCACTTGATTGTCTGGTGTTAATCCCTGCTTATCTGGATGTTGTTGAACATTGGGTAAACATTGTTTTGTCAAGTTTGTTGGCTGTTTTCACTAAGCTAGACTTCACCAAGCCATATAAACAAGGGTGTTAGTGTAGTATAACTCTACTGCCTACTAGCTATCCTTAAGACTAGTTAAAGCAACTCATTGCCAAGTAAGAAGGAATTACCATCCACTGCAGCACCAGCATTTGCCTCTCTGGCTGGTGTGTAGAACTAGCAAAAACAAAGGAAGTGTTGAATAAGGTCCCAAGGGATGGGGGGAGGAAAACAGATGGGAGGATGGCTACCAGGGAAGCAATTTTCTCAAAAGTTCTCCTGACAAGTCCTGAAACTGAAAGCTTTTAAGAAAATTAAGTAGCTGTGAGATAGGATCAACAGCCCTTTTAATTTAGGAGCAACTGATTACAAGATAAGGTACAAAGGACAAGGATCTATGGTCATCTTCATCCCAGAAAGAGGTAAACACTATGTGTTAGAAAGGTCTGATTTCAATAGCAACTGAGAGAAAATGGGGGGTGGGGGGAGAAATACACATTTACCTAAGACCATTTGAAGCAGATCATTGGGAGCTTTTCCCAAAGGAACCCATAAAATTGGGAAAGGAGATATGAAGCATCAGATTGAGTGTAATGCCAGTGAATGCAGATGCAGACACATGGATAAAGCAACCCTTTAGAGTAAGAGTTATGATTGGATATATATAACAGTGCTCCCACTCAGGAAAAAGATTTAAGTCTGTTCTTGTGACTAGCCCACTGAAAATGTCAGATCAATGGGCTGCAGCTGTCGAAAGGAGCTGAGATGCTTGGAGTGATTATGGAAGGGAATAAAAAATAATAGTAACAATAACAACCTAGAAAATTAGCTTCAGCGTGTATATATGGAAGCAAATGGCATCTTTACATACATAATCCTCTTGCAGAGTGTTGACAATCTTTTCCTATCTCCTTCAAACAAAAACA
The DNA here is from genome assembly GCA_023362775.1 of Charina bottae. NCBI lineage: Eukaryota > Metazoa > Chordata > Lepidosauria > Squamata > Charinaidae > Charina > Charina bottae. Next base: position 203,918,337 of record JALMGJ010000001.1, read on the forward strand.
TGGATGGATGGATGGATGGATGGATGGAAGGAAGGAAGGAAGGAAGGAAGGAAGGAGCAGTATACAGAAGGGCAACTGAAGGGTAGTCATGGGGATGCAGCATTTTCATCAGGAGAGGCCTTTCTGAAGATGTCCCTTTGCCAGATGCTTTAGCCTTTTGGTCCATAGGAGAGGACTTTCTTCTTCATGGCTCTAGGCCATGTAATGCTCTCTCAAGAAAGTACATTTGGCCCTGGCTGTCCCTGTGTTTAGGAAAATGGCAAAAACTAATCTCTTTTGCCAAGCTTCTAGCTGCTAGACTGATTTTAATTGACTTGATTTTAATTTTGATTGGAATTGTATTGCCTTTATTGTTGCGTTTAATATTTTGTTTTGTTTTTTTAATTTGAGAGCTGCCTTGAGTGCTTATATAAGCAGAAAAGCAGGGTATAAATTTAGTTAACAATAAGTATGCAGGAATACTATTAGTATATCAATTTATACAAGAGACAAAGACAGGATAAAACTGCTATAGGATAATTAAAGAGAGAAAACAAAGTAGGGAAAGCAGTACCTTGAACTGGAATAACTTTAACAAGACTTTGATTTTCTAGAACAATGAGAAAGAAGCAGTTAAGCCAGAACGGATCAGACAACTGACAACAATAGAAATAAGTCAATCGTCACAGGCCAGCGGGTGATATCACAAAAATGTCCCAGTCTCCCAGGAAGCTAAAGTCTGTCTCTATGCACCTATGGGGCTTCAGAATTTGTCCAGATTCTGAATTTTAGTGACTACAATTATATTTCAGAATAATTCACAATCTACCTCATTCTAGGATGATTTTTAGACAAGAAACAAAGGCAGTTTGGTCATATTCAGAATAGAATTTGTTACGCCCCTTCCTGGAACGGGAGGCCCTTCGAACGGTCACTCCTGCCCTGGTGATCTCCCATATAGGCTACTGTAATGCACTCTACATGGGGCGACCCTTGAAGAGTATCCAGAAGCTACAGCTGATCCAGAACGCAGCCGTGCGGATTATTTTAGGTGTCCCAAGGTGGACACATGTAACACTGTTGCTGCGCGAGCTGCACTGGGTTCCAGTTTGCTTCCGGGTCCAATTCAAGGTGTTGGTTATGACCTTTAAAGCCCTACATGGCATGGGACCAGGTTGCCTAAGGGACCGTCTCATCCCCATTACATCGTCCCGTCCCACCCGGGCTTGCAGAGAGGGCATGCTATGGACCCCATCGGCTAAAGAATTCCATCTAATGGGGTCACGGAAGCGTGCCTTCTCTGCAGTAGCCCCTGCCCTGTGGAACATTCTTCCCCCGGAGATAAGACAGTCCCCCTCGCTCCTGGACTCCCGGAAAAAACTCAAGACCTGGTTTTGTCAATTTGCCTGGGGCGGGAAGAAGAGTGTACATTCTTGGGGATGGCTAGCGCCTTAGGGTGGCCTTAGAGTGCCCTTTTCTTTTGGTTTTAAGAAGACTCTGTCACTTGGATTTTATCATATTTATTATATGTAGAAGTTTTATTTAAATGTTATTTTAATTATTTATAGTTGTATTTTAACCAATCATGTTTTATTGTAAACTGCCCAGAGTCCCCCTTGGAGGAGTGGGCGGTGATAAATTAACAAACAAACAAATAAATAAATAAATTTGTTCATCTCAGGAAATCTGCTGTTCCAGATAAACCACCCACTCATTTTATTTATTTATTTATTTAGCAAATGTATATGGCCGCCCATCTCACATAACGTGACTCTGGGCGGCGTACAAACACTGCAACAATTAAAGCAACGTAACCAATCTTAAAAAACTAAACTTGAATCAAAATAATGTGCACAAGCCAAGCCATTTGGGGCTTGAAAGAGTGGTTTTAGACCTGCAGTTATCTTAGGGTCATTTTGGGAGGGGTGGGGGAGGTTTAAAGTACAAAATGCGTTGCAACTGACAATTTTAGGTCCTTTTGTTTTTATCATTAACATTCTGGGATCAGGTTTGCATCTCTCATTCTATCTTTTTTGGTCAAACTCCCTCTAGAAGGCTCCTGCTGCCATCAGTGAATTCAAAGGATAATGTGATATCTGGGTCAGTGTGGATTCTGCAGAGGTCAGAAAAATTCTCTCTTGGGATGAGCTCTTCCTCACCAAGCCATTCCACCCTTCTCCTCATTGCTTATAATTGCCAAGGGGATAGGAACCACAGCTCTCGTTACTTTTTCATTATAATTCATAAGAGTTACATGGATCCCAAGAACTTTTAAATCTCCCAATGGGAGTAAGCAGTGAGATCTAATCTCCCTATTTTTGATTGGTTGTTAAATGCTTTTTATAACACAAAAGGGAATGGGGGTTACAAGATGACATAAAGAGCTGCAGTCTGAACTGAAAGAGAAAGACAGGATATTTTCATTCATTTAATTTTAAAAATAATTTCATCCTTTAAAAAAAAAAATCTTAGGAACTCATTCCATGTATTTTTTTTAAAAAGAAACCTGTTACCCAGGTAAGTTCAACACTGATGCAATACGTCCCTAAAAGTCAAGTAATACAAATGATGGAAATTGTTCTAATTTTGGGAGAAGACAGAAAAAGTGCAAAGATTTCTCAGAATCCTTTCATGTGTGAGGCAAGCACTTCTAGATGGGGAATTGTTGCAGATGGGACCGTGGTGGCCTGAATACAAGCCTGAATACAAGCGGACCAAAGTAAATCTACTACTAACTACCTGAGAAGGTAGTAGATGTGTTGGGTAATACCCCTCCAATCCCATCCAATTGTCTTGGAAGTATGGCAGCTTTGCAGCTAATGGGCTAGATGGGTCAATGAATTGCTGGACCGAGGGAGGGGCTGATGCGGAGATAGAAACAAACTGAGGTGCTTGAGAATTCTCTCTCCTTTCCTATTAGATTAAGTCTTGTTAGTGTTACAATTTTAAATCCAAACCCATTTTGCACTGAAGGGGAAAATGGAGTATCTTCCCTACCCATTGACCAAATATTGACATTTTTTGAAGTGAGCACGTATGACATTCTGAATTCCTTAGAGGAAAAATGGGTACCAATATAATAAACAAACAAATGTAGATGATAGCTCTGTCATGGAATTATTTGAAGGGCTATGATGTGATCACATGGGTGAACCTAAATTGGTGGAAAATGCCTGGGAATGCTGAGTATACTATTATTGAAGAAAAGCAGGATATCAATATTTATTATCATAAATATAAAGGCATATTTTACAAATACATACACTTCATGTTACCTCGTGTGCAAAAGGATAACATAACATGACAGTGAATAGGTGAAGCATTCAAAAGATGCAAGGTACTTCTGTAAAATCCCTGATAGCCTAGCAGAAAATAAGGGAATATGTTGGACACAGGTGAGTCCCTGCAATTTGATGACATTTATACAAGCTGTTCTGTTCCTTGAGACCAGAGTAGATACTGTTATTTTTTTAATGGTTATACATAATTATATATCCCAAAGAAAACATCACAGGAATGGATCCCACTTGGATGAGCTTCAAAGAGAGAATTGGGGAAAAGCCACTGATAACAGTAATGCTTTTCCTGGATGTCCTCTTTGTTCATATGTGCAGCAAATAAAGCTTTCCTCATCTGCCTAAGTGCCATGAGGTGCAGGAACCATTACGCCAATCCTGGAAACTGTTTTCTTACACAGGGTTGGAAGGACCGTGGGTGAAACGTATGCCCAGGATTGCTACTGAATCTTTATTTCCCTAGTATTGGGTAATATGCCATGATTCTATGGCTTGCTACTGCGATCTCCTGATTCTGCACAAACATGTATGTGTACATGTGTGCATTCAAGAATGCCCTCCTTTGCACATGTCCTAATCATGGGCTGCCAAAGCACCAAATCTCTACACAGCCTGAATGGAAAAAAAGAAAAGAGGAAAGAGGAGAGGACAATATAGACTGGCTAGCTAGGTTGTGGCATGACCTTTTGGCCTTTTGTTATCTTGGTGCTGCAGGTATGTGGGAAGTCTCCAGCAATTTGTGGTTCAGAAAGGGGGGGAAACACAGTTTTAAACAATTATTGTTTTTTCCACCTGACTGGCTGCAAACTTGTTAATTTTTCCCCTTTAATGCGTGAAAGCGAAGACAGCAGCTGCATGGAAATGAGTTACCCTCTTATCCCCAGGCTCTGGCTGGTGTTCAGAGCACGCCGGCCTCTAGCGCAATCATGGCCTTCTATAAATAAAGCCCAATATCTCATCAATGGCAGAACAGTCAAGCTTTATAGAGTCGTCTGACATAAAACCGTCCCTCTTTACGGCCCTCAAACCATTTGCGTCATTTAGTGCAGCTCTGTAAACCTTCTGTTCTTCACACAGTGCTGTATGGAGTACCTAACATGAAATACACTGCCACACACTCAGTTCCAGAGATTTTGGGAACCCCCAGTTCAGAAACGTGTTTGCCTCCCACGCATTTACAAGTTGTGACACCTGGCACCAAAATCCACCCTGAAAAGAAAGCCAAGAAGCTCCCAAGTCCAAAAATTCAGCCCACAGTTGCAGCTGGGAACATTTGGCACCAATTCCGTGTGATACAGATACACCCTCAGAAAACATTTCTCAATGCCTATTTCTCCCATTCCCCCAGATGACATGCAGACTACTCATTCCCCTCTGAATCAGGATAGGGCCTGGGAACACTTTCCTGTTCCCCGTTTCCTCTGCTCTGCCTCTGCTTCTGTGAGAATCAGCCATAGAGTGGCACATTTTATGGCCATCATACAGCTTACTTTAAAAGAAGTATATTCATGAAAAGAAGGGTGATGGTTCATACATACAACTTCCATACAAATCCAAATAATGAAAAATCACCAGAAGCTAATGTTTAAAGGGTAGTAACTTGCACTTTTATCATTCAGGGTACTTTCACAAGATCACTTGGCCAGAGAGAAGATAAAAAATAACTTTCCCACTATGGAGTTGCTTATGTGAACTGGCATTATTGGTAACTAGGAAATGGCCTGAACTGATTTTCAGGCCATTTCCTAGTCACCAATAATGTGTGCCTATTGCCTCCTTCCAATACAATCAATGTATCTTATTTGGGATGCTTTAATATGTTATTGGAGAGCCAGTTTGGTGGTTAAGGCCAAACCGGGAGACTGTGAATTCTAGTCCTGCCTTAGGCACAAAGCCAGCTGGGTGACTTTAGGCCAGTCACTCTCTCTCAGCCCTAGGACGAAGGCAAGGGTGAGGAAAGATGCCAGAGAGTTGGAAAGAGGCCAATATAGCATTAATACCCAAAGAGGGACAAAATTTGACTTTAACAAGAAACTGTAGGCCGATATCATTATTGTTCTAGCTGATAGACTGAAAATAATTTTGCAAGAATTTATTCATGAGGATCAATGTGGGTTTTTACCTAAAAGACAGTTAAAGGACAATGTTAGAAATGTGTTGGGCATTTTGGAATATTTGGAGCAACATAATGAAAAACAAACGGCATTGATCTTCTTAGATCAGAGAAAGCCTTTGACAATTTGAACTGGGCTTTCTTTTTCAAGATTTTGGAAGATACATATTTTGGAGAGAACTTTATAAAATGGGTAAGATTGATTTATACTTCACAGAAAGTACAAATAATTGTTAATGGAAATCTAACAAAACGCTGTAAAATACAAAAAGGAACACGATAGGGATGCCCATTGTCTCCTCTCTTGTTTATTTTGGTTCTTGAAATACTGAATAAAGGAATAAGACAAGATGAGAGGATTGTGGGAGTAAAGATTAAAAAAAGAAACTTATAAGTTAAGGGCTTTTGCAGATGACTTGGTATTGGTTCTAGAAGATCCTTTAAAGGGAATTGAAATATTAATGGGCAAATTAAAAGAATTTGGTGCATTAGCAGGTTTCAAGATTAATAAACAGAAAATGAAGATGTTAACAAAAAAATTGAAAATAGAAGATCAAACAGAATTAATGAATAAAACGGGTTTTAAAATTGAGATGGTGGTAAAATATCTGGGTATCACTATGACAAATATGAATTGTGTGTTATTTCAAAATAACTATGTTAAGACATGGAATGAAGTTAAAGAAGATTTGATGGGAGAAATTACAACTGTCATTGCTGGGGAGAATTTCTGTGATAAAAATGAATGTCTTGCCTAGAATGATGTTTTTGTTTCATACAATACCTGTTTTGACAACTGATGCACCATTTAAACAGTGGCAGAAGGATATATCTAAATTTGTATGGCAGGGGAAAACACCACAAGTTAAATATAAGGTGTTACATGATGCAAAGGAAAGAGGAAGACTGGGTTTACCTGATTTGAAATTGTATTTTACAGCTTGCTGTTTGGTTTGGATGAAAGAGTGGGTGTTGCTGAGAAATAGAAGGCTTTTGGAGTTAGAAGGACATGACCTGAGATTTGGGTGGCATGGATATTTGTGGTACAATAAAGTCAAAATTAATGTGGAATTTAAAAATAATTATGTTAGAGGTGCCATATTGAGAATATGGAATAGATACAAACCCAGGTTGTGCCCAAAAACACCTTTGTGGATCTCAGTACAAGAAGCATTTTGTAGATGAGAAATAATAGGCAAACACAAATGGCTAACTTACTGTGAGATACTAGAATTCTGTCAAGGGGAATGTAAAATAAAATCAAGAGAAGAACTGGTGGCAGAGGGATATAGTTGTCAATGGTTCTCTTGTTTACAATTATTAGAAAGATTTAAAATAGACAAAAGAATTTATGGTTTTGAACACTGTAAGACTCAGTTTGAAATAGAATTGCGTACAAATGATGAACATGTAATTGCTAAAATGTATAAACTTTTATTGAAATTTGAAACAGAAGAAGAACAAATGAAAGAATGTATGATAAAGTGGGCTAAATGTGGAGTCCTTGGTGCTCTCTGAGCCTTGTTGTTTTCTTGCAGACGTTTCAATGCCAGACTAGGCAACATCTTCAGTGCGAAAAGGGAGTGGGACTTGCTCTCTGTTTATATAACATGGCTTGTCCTGCTTGAGTTGGTGGAGGTGTTCTTCTCTCCTTAGGAGTTCCTGGATTGGGCGGCTGTTTGCTGCTTGGTTGATTGATTGATTAATAGTTCCTTGATTAGGGTATATTGTTATTTATTATTTTTATTTTTTTATTTTATTAGATTTATATTACCGCCCATCTCCCCCAGCGGGGACCCTGGGCGGTGCACAATAAGATAGAGTTAAAAATATATAAAATTACATAAATACAAAATATGAATTCCAAGGAAGAATATTAAAATAAGTCACTGGGAGGCTTCAAGAGGCCAGCCATCCCCAAGAGGAACTGTTGACGTTTCCCTCCCAGGCAAGACGGCAGAACCAGGTCTTTAAGCCTTTCTGGAAGGCTGGGAGCGAGGACATCAGCCTCAGCTCCGGGGGTAAGGTATTCCAAAGGGCGGGCGCAACTGCAGAGAAGGCCCGCTTCCTGGACCCCGCTAGGTGAAACTCTTTAAGCGATGGGGTCCGCAGCAAGCCCTCTCTAGCTGAACGGGTGGGACGGGTCGATGTTCTGGGGATGAGACGGTCCCTCAGGTAACCTGGTCCTATGCCATGTAGGGCTTTAAAGGTGATAACCAACACCTTGAATTGTACCCGGAAGCAAACCGGTACCCAATGCAGCTCGCGTAACAACGGTGTCACATGGGCCGATCTTCTGGCCCCCATAATTGTCCTCGCAGCCGCATTCTGGACCAGTTGAAGCTTCCGGATACTCCTCAAGGGTAGCCCCATGTAGAGCGCATTACAATAGTCTATGTGGGAGATGACGAGGGCATGAGTGGCTGTTCGGAGGGCATCTCGGTCCAGGAAAGGGCGTAACTGGTGCACAATCCGAAGTTGTGCAAAGGCCCTCCTGGCCACGACTGCCACCTGCTCTTCCAGCAGGAGTCATGAGTCCAGGAGAACCCCCAGATTCCGCACAGGCTCCAAATGGGGTAGTGCAACCCCATCTAGAGCCAAAGATGACAACTTCCTAGGACCCGAGCGGCCATCAATCCACAGCCACTCCGTCTTACTAGGGTTCAGTCGAAGCCTGTTGTTCCCCATCCAGGCCCCCACAGCCTCCAGACACTGAGATAGGGTGGCAACTGCATCACTTACTTCACCCGGGATAGAAATATACAGCTGTGTATCATCAGCATATAGATGATATTTCATCCCGTGGTGACGGATGATCTCACCCAGCGGCTTCATATAGGTGTTAAACAGGAGAGGGGAGAGCACCGAACCCTGTGGCACCCCACACAAGAGGGGCCGTGGGTCAGATCTCTCTTCCCCTATCACTGATTGGGAACAGCCCTGGAGGAAGGAGGTGAACCACTGCAAAACCACACCGCCCACCCCCAACTCCCTGAACCGTCCCAAAAGGATACCATGGTCGATGGTATCAAAAGCCGCTGAGAGATCTAAAAGGATAAGGATGGATGCACTACCACCATCCTGTCCTTGCCAGAGATCATCCATAAGCGTGACCAATGCAGTCTCCGTCCCATATCCCGGCCTGAAACCTGACTGAAAGGGGTCTAGATAATCCGTTTCATCCAGAATCCTCTGGAGTTGTGACGCCACCACTTTCTCCACCACCTTCCCTAAAAAGGGAAGGTGGGAGACTGGACGAAAATTGTCCAGAACAGTAGGGTCCAGGGATGACTTCTTGAGGAGGGGGTGCACCAGGGCCTCCTTAAAGGCTGCTGGGAACACCCCCTCCCCCAGAGATGCTTGTGCTGTTTGATTGTTCCTCTGGTGCTAATCCAGGTGTTAATCTTTGCATATCTGGGTGATGATTGCTTGCAAGGAGGTGTTCTGGTCTTTTGGCTTTTCTATTGTCTCTTATGAATGGTATGTAAATGTTGTTTACCTATGTGTCTGTTGATGGCTGCTTTGTCTGAGTGCCAAGCTTCCAGGAATTCTCTAACGTTTTTGGATTTGGCTTGGTTTAAGATGCTCACAGTTTCTCAGTTGAAAGTAAGGTTGAGTCTGTCCATGTGTTGTGAGATTAAGGAGTTTTCATCGTGTCTTCTGACTGCTAGTTGGTGTTCATGGATGCGCTCTGCTAGTCTTCTGCCCGTCTGTCCTACATAGTGGCTGCTACAGTCCTTACACTGTATATTATAGATAACTCCTGTTTTTCCTTCTTGGGCTACTAGGTCTTTTGGGTTACTTAATATGTTCTGAAGGGTTTTGGTTGGTTTATGTGCTACGGTGATGCCATGTGGTTGTAGCAGTCTATTGGTAGTTTCTGAGATGTTTCATGTATGGCAGTGTAATCCTTTTCATAGTTTCTGTTGGTTTTGCTGTGGTCGGTTGAATGGTCAGGCACTTTTTGATAAAGTTGCGTGGGTATCCATTTTGCTGGAAGATGGTATATAAGTGGTCTGTTTCCTTTTTCTGGTGTTCTGGGTTGCTGCAGTGCGTTTGTGCTCATCTGAATAGTGTTCTTACATAGCTCCTCTTGTGGGAGGTTGGGTTATTGCTTTTTTAGTGGAGCACTTGGTTAGTGTGGGTAGATTTCCAGTAGACTTGTGTTTCTAGAATGCCATCATTTCCTCTACTGATGAGGATGTCCAAGAAGGGTAGTGTGTTGTTTCCTTCTTCCCTTGTGAATTTTATTCCTTTGAAGATGTTGTTGATGGTTTCATGTGTTTCCTCCAGTTGTTCCTTTTTTATTATGACGAAGGTGTCATCTACATACCAGATCCATACTTTGGGTTGTATGCATGGGAGTGCTATCCTTTCTAGACGCTGCATTACAATCTCTGCTATGAGTCCTGAGTGTGGTGATCCTATAGGTGTTCCTTTGATTTGTTTTTATATTTGTCCATCAAACTGAAAGTAGGTGGTGAGGCAGAGATTGATGAGGTCCATGATTCTGAGTATTTTGATTTTAGTGTATCTGGTTAGGTCAGGTGTGTTGCGTAGAACTGCTGCCATGGATTCAATTGCTAGTGCTGGGTCTATGGATGTAAAGAGTGCAGTGACATCAAATGACACCATAATTTCATCTTCATCTATTATTATGTCTTTGATTTTCTGGAGGCACTGTAGCGGGGAGTTGATAGAGTATTTGCTCTCCTCTGTGAGATGCCCAATTTTTCTTGTAAGTTCTTTAGCTATGTTGTATGTGGGGGTCCCTGGTAACGATACAATTGGATGGAGTGGTATGTTGGGCTTGTGTATTTTGGGGCGTCCGTAAAAGTGTGGGATAATGGGTCCACTGCTTTTCATCCACCTCTATTCTTCTTTTGTGATTTGACCTTTCTTGGTTAGGTCGTTAAGAGTTCTTTTTACCTTATTGTCCAGTTTCGGTATGGGATTGGTGTTTACTAGAGTGTATGTTTCTTTGTCTTCAAGTAATTCTGTCCAGACTAACAGATTCAACCATACTTTCAACTGAGAAACTGTGAGCATCTTAAACCAAGCCAAATCCAAAAATGCTAGAGAATTCCTGGAAGCTTGGCACTCAGACAAAGCAGCCATCAACAGACACATAGAGGTAAACAACATTTACATAGCATTCATAAGAGACAATAGACAATAGAGTCTACTGTTGTAGAGATGGGCGGTGATATATTCGATAAATAAATAAATAAGTAAGTAAGTAAGTAAGTAAGTAAGCAAGCCAAAAGACTCAACTCAAGCACTACCCACAATGGAGGAATAGTTGGTGAAGATGATGGAACTTGCTGAGATGGCTAAATTGACTTCTTTGATCAGAGAAAAGACAGTATCTACATTTATTGCTGACTGGAAACCCCTTATAGACTTTTTGTGTGAAACAAAAAAATGAACTTATGATGTATGGTTTTGATGATTAGACAGGATAGATTTTAGAAAGAAGACAGTTATGTTGTAACCATAGAGTAAGAGGTAAATTTATAATTGTACTTATAACTATTGTAAAGATGATCGGAAGCTACTTCTTTGTATCTTTTTTCTTTCTTTTCTCTTTCTTTTTCTTTTTTTCCCTTTCTTGCACTTTTAGCTTTCTCTTTGATTTCTTTCTTTTTCTTACTTTATATTAGTTTGTATTAGTTTTTAATCTTCCTTTTTAAAAAATCTTTAATAAAATGTATATATAAAAAAAGGAAGAAAGCAAGGGCAAACCACTTCTGAAAATGTCGCCAGGAGTAAAAGTCTGACCTGAAGGCATGGATCTGTATATAAATATAATATAAGAAATATTATATTAATATAAGAAATATAATACACATTATATTATAATATCAAAATCAATTTATTTACGGCCAAAAGGCCCAAATTATAATATAATATAATATAATATAATATAATATAATATAATAATAATCTGCACCAATCTTTTAATCTTGCACAACTAAACAAAGTTCAGTTAATTAGTTTTGGGTTATTGAGGAAATTATACAAAAGTCATGAATCACTCCCGTGTCACAAGACCAGTGAACATTAGGTTAACAGTTCTCCACTAAGACCTCACACATGACATACAGTATTTTAAAACCAGTGCCACCCAGTTGTTGCAAGTTTATTTCCCAGAATCATGGTATGTATATCCACCACAACATGTTTCTATATTACAGCAGGGGAATGGGAATAATTTGCTTTATCATATAGTGCTATTAATCACTCGGCACTTAAGGGAAACAAACTATGGAGGCTTTTCTCATATGATCATCACTTCTTATGACAAGATCACAATGAGGTTTAAAGGTTCCACATGTGTCTGACTTATTTATTTGATGCTCACTCTTTAAACCAGGGACGGAGACCTACTTTTCTGCCAAGGCTCATCTTCTCTTGGATGTACTGTAATCTGCTATGATTGTCTGCTGGCTAGGAGAGAGCCAAAGCAACAGAGGATAGGTCCAGAGTGGACAGCAATTTCCTCTTGTTGTTTCTCTTTCTACCCTCCAACAAGTCACACCAGCTTCTAGAGACAGATCAGATTATTCTTGCCAGAGGTCTGGTCACTTGCTTTGAAATTAGGCTGAGGGGTACAAGTTGTCAACCCCTATTTTATACACTCCAACAGCATTGTGGATGATGTCACAGAACTATAAAAGATAATAAATAATTATCCAAATCACAGAGAAACACAGCAGGCTTAACGTACAGCTAGTATTTCATTATGGCTAGTGACCTAGTGCTATTAATTGGTTCAAATTACAGCTGGAAACAACTGTCCTTTCAAAATTTTCCATGTTTCTCAAAACTCCTACCGTATAAATTTCTCAAGGGCAAGACTCCCTCTTAGCAGTGACAGTATTATTGCTAAAAAAACCTAGTGGGAGAATTCTCTTCTGCTGTCTTCCCTTGGGATTTAGCTGAAGTGGGGGCAACAAGAAAAACCATAGGAGAGATCTGTGGAATGAAAGCTAGGGTTTCACACACATTCCTTGGCCACCTCACAATTAAATAACTGCAAAAATACCACACTTTGTCCATGGGAATTTCTCAAAAATTATTTTCTCTTTTGAAAAGATAATTAAGCAAATTATCTTTCATCAAACTGAATAAAAACTGGTAGGGAAAAATGCAGAAGAATTTCTCTATCTGGCAGTGGTTCAAACCATATTACATAAGGAATGAGTTGCAAAGGGGTTCAAATATTCTTTCTTCTCTTCATCCACTAAATCAAAGTGTGATTTTCAGTCTTTGTAGGACAAATGCAAATGATGGTTTCAAATCTGAAAGGACAAATTAAAATATGTTGCAAACCAGGAAAGAAGGGAATCATAGCACACAAGGAAAAGAGACACAGGCAGGTCTACATAAGCTCCAAACCCTTTAAAGCTTGTTCATATATCACCAAACCACAGTTTAGCATTACATCTGATCCAATTCAGATGAACATACTGCTCCATTCTGCCTTATCCCATGCAAAAATATATGACTGGAAGGAATATATAATTCTGTCTGCTCTAATTTCTTCAAGTCCGGGTTGGGCTTACAAGAACGCACAACATCCTTCATGGCATTCACTCTGGCAGCTCCCAAAATTACTCATCTCACATATGGCAGAGCCACCGCCAGTCCCCTTGGACATGCTCTGAACACCTGCCCTTGTGACATGGCAAACTGGAAGACAGGAGAGGGAAGTAAAAAAAGGAACTGTAGATCTTTAATGTGCAGTAACTGCCCTCTAGCCTCATTGGCTGTGTGTTTTCTTTCTTTTTTTAAAATTCCTGAAGTATTGTGAAGGGACATCATTTTCCAGTTTACCTGGAAGTGGCTTTCCATCACCGTTTCCCTACACTGACAAGAGATGAACCAACTTTTGATCAAGTAGTTACTGTTCTCAGCAATTGTATGTTTATTGTTCCTTTAAGACTGAAACAGCATCAGTTGTCCATCCTAAGAAGCTTTTCTGGCATTTGACATGTACTAAGCGACCCAACGGAAGATGCAAGGACAGTGTCTCTGTAACCTGAGGCCTGTCGCCTTGACCCAGAAGGCAGCCAGCTGCCAAGAAAAACAGAATGCTAGGCCCTCCCCTGGCAACTTGAAAGAGACAGAGGTGTGGGGGTGTGGGAGCGAGCGAGCGAGCAAGCAGACCACTCAGCTGCCCAAGCTAGAGAGTGATCCAGGGAGCAACCTGGTCTATTACCACCACCCGGCCCTCGAAAGCCATCTTGGGGCTAAAAGAACACTTCTGGTGAATAGGAGACCTATGCAGACATTTTCTGGACTTCTCAGATTTTCATCTTGTAAAAATAAGACAGTGAGTTGACAGAAAGTAGACATTATGCACTTGTAATTTTTTCCCCTACTTTCTGGGTTTTGGGACAGGGATAGGTAACTTGTTGCCCCTTGCAATCTGCATAACTACTCTCAGCATCTGACCCAGGGCCTGGGAATAGTTCAGCAATATTGGGAGGGACTTAAGTTGTCCTCCCTTGGTTTAGGACAAAAGAAAAAATGACTGTCAAGTTGGTGGAATAACACTCAGCCCAGAAAATCCCCAAGCCACAAGTCCTAAACCACGTATGAACCAGGGGAAGGAGTCGGATGCCATAAGAAAACGGATTATGTCTCTAGGTACAACAGGGAATCCCCAGAGCTAAAACAGTGAAGAATTCAACAGACCTCCAAACATTTCTGAGTAGTTTTATCCCCCTTGCAGAGAGAAAGTCACAAAGTATATTTTTTCCTCAGAGACATATTCCTTGAGAAGTTTAAGGGAGAATCAAACTAGGGACCTTCTCAGAACCATCCTAAGGTTACCAGTTTCCCTGTCGCCTGACTGATTCTCTCACAGCACTTTTTGTACCATGTACCAGGGAGTTGTGTGCATCCCCACGAGAGCAAAATGTAAGCTCTGGCAAAAGTGGGAAAGGCAGAGACATCAGCTCTAGGCTAGAGCTTCGGGTTGCTCCCTGACCCCAATGGGTGGGTAGATAAACACAGCTGCATAGGCCTACTGCCCTCAAAGAGGGAGCAGAAAGAGTGGCTTAAAGGAGGCTCCTTGGGCCCAGTACTCATACACGCCCTGACAGTATTACAGACAGGCTTATTAAGTGTGTAATATTAAATTAACCCAGATAACAGCATAAGAGCTTTTAAAGTCAATTCATTAAATATAATTAGGAAGATAGCTTTTTTATGTATGGCAGCAATCTGATCTCAATCATAGGCATGGTGCTATGCCTGCTGGCATCTCTGCTCTCAACTGTGCTTATTCCTGGGCTGGGCTAGCATTCCCAAGCAAGGAATCACTCTTCACCAGTTCCTTCCTTGAGAGCCTGTTTGGTGTAGTGGTTAAAGCACCAGAGTAGAAACCGTGAGACTCTGAGTTCTAGTTCTGCCTTAAGCACAAAGCTAGCTGGGTGACCTTGGGCCAGTCACTCAATGGCAAACCACTTCCAAAAATGTTGTCAAGAAAACTGCTGGGACTTGTCCAGGTAGTCGCCCGGAGTCAACACTGGCTCAAACTCGTAGCCAGTCCAGGATCTCTGTCCTGTCCTTTTCTTGGATTCCTCAGGGCATCTCAAGATCAAATATCTCCTATTCTAGGCCTAAAATTTCTCCTCCATGTGTGGTTGAGATGAAGGAAAACAAAATGGAGAGACAAGGGCAGTAGCCTCTTCTATTTTGCTGTCATGGACAAAGGCTTGGATCATTGCCCAACAGGGCACATTCTAACCCAGCAGACATATGTCCTGGAAGAAAAATGCCCCAGCATTTCCAGCCAACCATTTCCCCTCTCCCCCCTTGCAGTTAATGAGGCTTTTGGTCTCCCAAGGCTGGTTGCGCTCCTGCCCCAGTTAATTAACTGCTCCTGGGGAACAATTCATATCTGCCAGGAGGCGGGCGGCGGTGGGTGGGAATGCCAGCTTCTTACTCAGCAGAGATGAGGGAAAGAAAGGGAGAGCCCAGCCAGTCCCATACAGCTTGAAGGGAAGTCTCTTGAGAGCCTTCAGCACTGTATATTTTTGCTGCTCCTAAACTAGACATGGGGTGATGATCAGTGTATCTCTACACAGGTCCAGCAAAGCCTTGAGGAAGTTGTGACACCCAGACTCTACCTGTTGTCTACGGCAACCACTTCCCTAGTTGTCCAGAGAGAAGTGCAGGCTCTCAGCCAACTGTAGCAGCAAACTTATTTGTGACTAGGTTGCCCATTGCTTTACGATATGCAGAAGAGGGAAAAGGATACACATAATTAGAAAGCCAATGAAGAAAACTCAAAAGTGGGACACTTAATCTTAAGTCTCGTGTGGGGCCCAGACAAAGCACGTTAGTCCTTTCCTGCTCAAGGGACCAACCCTTAGAGCCATGAACAGAGATAGGATACATTCAAGATAAGCCAGAGTTTGAAGATACTGTGGCTTGGACACTAGCCTTGCATCTCTCCTAGCCTCCTTCAGCAGAGTCCACATCAAGACCTCAGCATGTATTTACTAACAGCCTGCAGGAATACAATTGGTGCCAGCAGTATATGAAATAACAGGGAGAGGAGACTGAAATCAAAGCAACTCTCCAAGGACAGGGATGGGACACTTCAATTGTAAAAACTGTTCTCTGCACTTCGGGAAGTCTTGGGAAGCTCAGAGGGCTTTCCTGGTTGTCAGAAACAGAACCTGAACATTCCCTACCAAGGAAGTACCTTTGCGGAGAAGCAAAATTGATTAGTCCAGTGAGCAAGGGGGTGCAGAGGCCTAGAGGCTGCATCAGCTCCTGGGACTGGTTACTTATTCAGATGCTTTGGAAACAGATTCCCTCTCTTTGTTGGTTGCTTATTAGCATTTTCCAGCCTGCGGGCAGCTCTGATGGATGGAGTTCAGCCTTCTCTCGCTGCAGAGCCAAGGCCAGGAACCTTTCTGCGGCTACAGCTTTGCTCTGATGCCTTTCTGCCTCCTTCTCTCCCCACTTCCTAAATAACTGAGTGGTGGCCTAGGGGCAGATAAGGTGTAGCCTCCAGATACAAGGAGGGTGGCCTCTTCACCTTTTCTTTTCTGCAAAACAATGGCACATGTGAGGCTAATAAATTGGTCTGATCTGGCCAGACCCAACATCTGTCAGAAGCGATTGACTGTCCAGGCAAAACAAAAATGGGGCAAGAATTGCAGGGAAGGGAGGAAACATAAAGAAAGCACCAGCCGTATGTATCCTTGCCTCTTATGCCAAAAGAAAAGCTCACTTGTGTGGGATCATCACTTGCTGATCATACAGCCAAAGCAGCTTTGGTTGTGTGAATGAAACTATTGTCGAGTAACTGGAACACAGAGAAGGTTTATATTAATTTATATCACTCTGTGACTGAATTCCAATCAAGGAACCAAGTAAATCCCCAGTAAGAGTCCCCAGGTATGGAGGAGATGGGCAGTGATACAAATCTATAAATAAACAAACAAACAAATAAATAATAAACAAATAAACAAATAAATAAATAAATGTTTTGAGAATGAGAATTATCGGGCTTGAATAACCAGTGGTACATGCATGCAAGTGTCAATGAATGCAGGCAGAGAGATGGGATGCACAGCACAAGAATCTAGGGGTGTTCCAAACATTATTGTGTAAAGGGTGGGGGGAGGAAGAGGGAAGATACATTCCTGTCCTTTTATTTTAAATACAGAACACTGAATACTTTAAAACAGGGTTTCTCAACCAGGGTTCTGTGGAACTCTAGGGTTCCATGAGAGGTCACTAGGAGTTCCCTGGGAGATCACCATTTATTTAAAGAATTATTTCAAATTCAGGCAACTTCACATTAAAGAGTTAAGTTTCATTCTTTATTTTTAGTTTAAGAAAACTGTTAATGCATATATGCAGGCCTACACATGAAACTAATATAATAATTTTGTAATTTCTGGCCTATATCTGAGCCTGAATGTGCAGGGGTTCCCTGGGGCCTGAAAAATATTTCAAGGGATCCTACAGGGTCAAAAATTTGAGAAAGGCTGCGTTAGAATATGTTAGCAGTACAGCCACGCAATCACATTAATCAATGAATTAATCTTGATTCTTAATCTTAATTCTTAATCTTAATTGGTCTTAATTGCAATTGGATCTCATATAATTGTCCCAGGATGGACACAAACAATATCCATGGTATGATAACAATTTATTGTGGCATAAGGGTTTTTTTTTTTGTGCTTAGGAGGCCTTCATCAAAAGGATGGATGGATTCATGCTGTACATCTGATGAAGTGGACTTGATGCTGCAATAAATATTATTACACTGATAAAGTGACATGCAAGCACCTTGCCATTTTTGCTACAAGAGCACCACTCATCTTCTGGAATACGTCACTATGAACCCAGGATGGAGACATGAACTTGGACTAATCAGATGCTTTCAATCTTGTAAACCTCTTCTAGATTTTTAACAGGAAGTGGTATATAAATGTTTTAAGTAATTAAATTTTTACAAAACTAACCTACCCCAAAGGATAATTGTGTGAGTATGTAACAATGCAAACTCCTGAAAGAATCAAAGGACTGGACAAAAATCTGTGGTTATATTAAATGAAAGAGACTGCAGAATGGTGAAGAGGACAGAGGATTCACGCAAGAGAGATGGGCTGCCATGCAACAGCCTGTTCCCACCTCCATTTCCTCCCTTTGTGGGACTCCCAAATATAAAAGGAGAGCAACAGGTTCCCCTGAAACCACTTTGCTAGAAATATGGCCATAGGCCACATGAAACTGAAGTTGCCTCTGCCTGATCTAACCTTCTTTGAGGGTGATTTCCTCTAGGCAATCTCTGTCCTCTTCTGGCGTGAAGGAATCAATAGACCAGTTCTCCCAATGATCCATCCACACCAGCTGGACTGCCTACCGGCACCTTTTCTCACCTTTTCTTCCCTTATGCAGGCTGGGGTTAGGGAAATGGATGGCGGCGCTGCCTTCAAACAGTGGTGGCCAAGGAGCTGCACAAATGGGCAAGCAGGAGACAGCAGATGGAGGGGGAGGCAGAACAGGAAACTCATTTACCCGGAGTAAAAATAGGCTGGAAAATGTGACATTTATTAAGTACAATTGTGGAAGAAAGGTCATCGCCAGCCCCAGCACCAAGATGGGGTGCCGCTGATTATACAGCTGGGGAATGAGGCAGCAAAGCCAGGCTGAACAGCAGCAGTTGGCTGGGGGGGGGGGGGGGAGAGGGAGAAACAGAAATGTATGTGTGTGTTTGGGTGTTGCTGCTGTTGTTGAGGCTTTTTTGGTGCTTCAAGCCTAAAATGCACCAGCAGTGATTCTTGCTATTCCACATGAGATGCCTCAGTATCAGTATCTGCCTATACCCTCTCTGACCCCAATCCACCTTCTCAGTCTTCAAGCCCCAATCAGGATGTTGCTTAAGGAAACACAAGCAAAGAGAGTTACTGCATCAAGCACCATCACCATCAACTTCTTTTGAAATTCTGGAGAGCCCAATTCTCTAACCGATGGCTTTCCTTGGCCGGAATTGCCGCCCTCCTTGCTGTTCAATTCATGCTCTCATCCAACCCTCTGGACGCCCTGCAAGCCTGCCTTGCAGAATTAACTTGATGAAATAGCTCCAGCAAATTCCCCACTCCCATTCCCTTTGTAGCTAGATGTCACATATCCCAGATACTGTTCCCCCTTTCCCCCTCCGCATGGAGATTTGCCTTCAAATACCAAGGTCAAAGAAATAGGATGTGAAGGGGAAAGTGGCGATCTACCCCACAAGCCCTTCCAGAGAGGGAGGTACCACTAGCGGCATGAAACCTAAAAAGAAAACAATTGTCCTTGCCAAGGAACCTTTGACATTGACTCCAGTTTTTTAGAAACACATTAACTTCCCCTCCAAGTGCTGGAAGTGGAATCCCTGCAGAGCAGATGCCAGCTGGGTAATTGTTCTTTTGAGTGTGCACACTTGGTGTAGCTGAGCTTATTTCCTCCAGCACGTCTCCATAAAACTTCATTTGCACTTGCCCCTTTACCACTTCCTTGTGTTCTGCCTTGATAGCCTCTCCACCTTGTATCTGTGAGACGCTTTGTACTCCGGCATTCCACACCACACAGGAAAAATGGCTTGAAATGCAAAGTCCACCACCAGCAGGAAGCAGACTGCCTGTCCTGTAAATAAGATGGTCACTGAGTGGGGGGATGCGTCTATTTAAGAACATGAATAAGATGAAGTTCAGATCCACTCATAATACGGATGCTTCCAGGGGCAAGAAATCGAGGTTAGAAAACTGAGCATATAAATCACACCAAGACAAAGCAGCTGGCTGGAAAGTATTCCAAAGCAATGCTGAAGGGGTTAATGGCTCAACCAAATGTTTGCCTTCTGACAAAAGGCAACCGCCTGTGATCCTTGCTGCTGTATGGGGACTGGGACAGGATGAGACCAAAGCAGAACACACCAGCACTTCCCTCGGGTAGTGCACGGCTGCCAGGGAATCTCCTGTCCAGTAGAGTACAAAGAACCAATTGATTTTCCCGGCACAGACCAAGCAGCGGTTGTGTGTGTGTGCGTGTGTGTGTGTGCATGTGCGGGAGGAAGGACTCTGCTCAGCGCAGTCGGGGAGTCTAAGCCCCTGGGTTCGCACACAGATTCATTCAGGACATCACCAGGGAAGAAGAGGTGCGGGGTAGGTGGTGAGGTCTCCCTTCCATCCGCCATCCATCCGCCATCCATCTAAGAGAGCAGGCGGCCAGTGTGGCTCAGCAGCGGGCAAGAGCCCGCTAAGATTTACTACGCCGGCTGGGCTTTACTGCACACAAGATGCTTACGCTGGGGAATCTTCCCAGCGGCTCTTTAATTTGCCATCCCATAAAGAATGTGAATTTGTGACGCTAAATAGAGGGAGATCATTTACCAAGCTCAGCTCTTACTTACAGGTTCTTTAAAGGGGATTCATCATGAGATGCAAGGACTGGAGCAGCAGTCAGCTTAGCAGCAAAGCGGTCACAGCGATGGTAAGTAGCAGCAGCAGCAGCAGCAGCTGCTGCACTTTCTGCAAAGGGAAGCTGGACGCAGGCTAGCCCTTTCAGTGACCTTTCTGGACCTCGCTACTAGGTATACGCCCAGTCACTAATCTTCCCCATGCCTTACGCCTGTTCATTTCTACACGTAGCCCCCCAAGTGACCAAGAGCAGAAATTAGTACTACTGCTGGAATGGCCAAAAAAGTAAAGGGAACCTCTTGTCCCCATGCCCTCCTTGCTCTCCTCCTGAAGCTACTCATAAAACCCACGTCTTTGGCACAGGGGTTCCACGGATGGGACATCCCACCCCTCAACAGCTCCCCACAATACGCAGTGCCCCCAACACTGCCTACCTTCTCCTCCTGCATTAGAGCAGACATTAGTACTGAATCAGAAATTTAAATCTCAGGGCCAAAGGACACCTTATCTAGGAGAATCATGACTAGATTTCCTAATAATAGTTTTGTTTGTTTCATTGATTGATGGTGTTTTAATGAAATGCAGCCTTAGGAACTGCCAATTTCTTTGGACCAGCGCTTGGGAAAGGAGCGGGGACTTAATTCTTCTCCATTGCATCAAAGAGAGAAAAAAAGAACAAAACCCTTCCTGATCGGCTGTTGGCCCCATAGAGGGAAAACGCATGCCTGAGTATTTCCTATGTGGGGCCAATAACAGCTGGACTGAGGGGCAGATCTAGACAGGAAAACAGAACAGAGGGGTGTTAAACATCCTCTTGGCACTCCTTTCTCACTGCTGTTCTGAAGAAATTGGCACATTTCAAGGAGGACAGCCATTTAAAAAAAATCAGGAGATCCAGATGCAAATGCAATTTAGTCCTCTGAAGCCCAAGGAATGGGATTGTGGTGGTCTGAGCGGGCTGCCAGACAGCAGAGCTTAATCTGACTAACATATACAGTTTGTGGAATTTCAGCTCAGTATTTTGATGGTGGGTTGATGCATCTACAGAGCAGACTTCATACTTAGTGTTGCCTGTTGTTCCCCACTCCAGCCTGGGGTCCTGATACAACTTACGTGGGGCTCATGCAACCAAGCACTTTAAACAACCATTGCCAACTATGGGGCGAAGTTGTCATCTGTCTTTGGGCAGCTCCTGGATTCCCTGCCTTGTATTGCTCTGCCAAATCTGACCTGCACTTTCATAGCAGAGACCTGGGACCAGAAGAAAGCAGCAGCAGCAGCAGCAGCAGCAGCAGCAGCCTAGAAGCTGATCTTTGACCCACCCAGCTCGTGTGTTTCTTATGCATATGCGTGGGTCATTTTCTCCCCATCTCCCAATTTATATTTCTTCTTGTTCTGCACACTCCTCCTTTTAACCCCCCTCCCCATACACACACCAGTGATCAGAAGGCGAAGCAGCCTCCCGTGTCCGCAGGAGACAAGCAGCTCATTTCCAGAGTCATTATGGTCTGAAAAGGGTCCCATCAGGTATTCCGCCCGCTCAGCACATTTATTTCCCCAAACCACAGCGGGGATTTGTGATTTTCAGACCCAATATCAAGCAAGCACAGGGCTGGCTCATTCCACCCAGCAGGAAGCTTCTCTGATAGTGCAGTCAGTACCATGCCAGAACGCGCCAAGAGGGAAGATGGCAGAGTGGCTGCCATGCCATCTTGGCTGGGACAGTGGCAGTGCTACAGTGGGAACTGAACTGGGAGTACAGCTTGCTTGAAGCTGGGGAAAGCACTGAAGCAGCAGCCCACTAGGAAAACGCAGGAATCCCTAGGTATGTTCAGTACCCACCTGGGCATCCCGTATCTCCTTTAAGTGCCTGGGACCTTATGGCCTTCCTCTCCTAACTTACAGCATCATCAGCTCCTGCTCCCTGCCCCACTCCTCATGCTCTACTCAAACAAAGTAAGAGTGATCCAGGATGTTCCTACAACGTTCAGCCTGCTTGTGCCCACGTCACCCTTCTTTCCTCTCCTGCATCACCCCATGCACGTTCCACCCAACGTCCCACGTCCCCAGACGCTTGGGCAGCACATGCACCACATCCGCTCTTCTTTTTCAGACTGATGCTGAAGACGCAACCTCAGCCCTGGCATAAACTTGGGTACCGGCAGCACATTAATTTCAAAAAAGCACAAGAACAACACGGGGAAGGCACAGCAGATACTCACCACGGTGAAGTTTTCGGCAGAGCAGTTCTCACCACCGAAGCTGCAGTTCTTCAGCATGTCATCAAGTTGATGCCCGGTGCGGTTGACAATGTCGGCCATGTCTGGGTCAGGGTAGAGCAGGTCAGAGGCCTTGTGTCCATCACGGTCCTTGGGTGGCAATCCAGTCATATTGGCTAGGTGGAAGATATCGGCATCTGTAAGTGCCGAATGACGGAAGCGGTTGATGTTGCAAATGGTGACGGCTGGGAAGACCATCTTTTGGGTAGCCTCCTCATCCAGGGTGGTGACATGCGGATGCTCCAGGTAGAAGAGTGCGGACCGGGCTGCCTGATACAGGAAAAAGGCCAAAGAGGCCACAAACGCAAGTGCCCAGAGGGCCTGTCGGACCCCCAGCTGCCCTGAGCGGCAAATGTGGGCCAGGCCGTGCAGGGTGCTGGTGCCGGCAAAGGCAGCCAGGTCACGATGGTGTGGCCGGCTAGGCTCCTCTAGCAAGCTCTCCTTGTCCCCTTCCTCTTTCGCCGCCTGCTTCTCATCCTCCTCTGCAAATTTGATTTTGCAGACTATCTCAATCGGCATCTGTGCCGAGGCACCAGGCAGCACGCTACCCCCCCAGTGAGGGGAGGCAGTGCAAGCCTGGGGTGCCCCGCACTGGCCGCTCACCCCTGGCTGCTGCAGGACGCCCCTAAATTAGTAAACCCCAGCAGGGAGGGGGAGGAGGAGGAGGAGGACTGGGGGATCAGGCCCCCGTCTCTCAGAAGCTCCTGAACGCAGCTTGCCTCTTGTCTCACTAGTGATCTTCTGGTGCTTCCGTTTGCTTATCTGCACAAGCCCAGCTGTCAGAGCTGCCCGCCGCTCCCTGTGCCGCTGTGTGTGCCGCTCCTTTGCACACCCGGTTAAGACCCCACCAGATACAGGCAGCATTTAGGCATCATGTGCTAATAAAATCCAGGGGATACTTAATAATTCAAGGCATGTCAACGTTATTTCATCCTCAATTAAAAAAAAAAAAGCAGGGTGTGGGTGGGGGGGAGAGCTGGTGGAAGATAGTGAGCAGTAATGGGAAAGCCAGAGCCTGGAAGCGGAGCTTGGTTTGCCAGAGCCACCACTCCAAAGTGATGCTAGAGCCACTTGTTTGAATCACTCGCAAGCTGGCAAAGTCTGTGCCAAGGAAAGGAGGCGAGGGAGCCAGAGATTGAGGCGGCTGCTGCTGCTGCTGCTGCTGCTGTCGGCTCCTGCGGGAGCTCCTCAGATAGGCTCCCTGGCTCTCACTCCGTGCCTGGCACCCGCTTCCTCCGGGGGAGTCCCTTCGGGCGCCCAAAGCAGCTGCCCCGCTAATTCCTACCTTCCATCTCCGCGGACGCCTCCTTGCCAACGACGAGGGAGAAGAGAGGAAAAGTTGAGAGGGACGGAGAGGGGCTGGAATGAGCTCCTGGCGCGTCGTCGGCTGGTACCGGGTCCAATGGACAGCGGCGGCACACACAACACCCCCCACCCCACCCGCAGGCTCGAGAACTGTCTAATTGGAGAAGGAGCGGCCGAAGAAGGAGAGCGGAAGCAGGAGGAGACGCCCCCGCCTCCTATTGATCCCGCTCCCCACGGAACAAACAAGAGGCAAAAAGTGAAAGGCTTATTGATCGGCGGGAGGGAGCGCAGCTGCTGGGGATTAGGGCAGGCGCGAGCGGGCGCGCGGGCGTGTGAGGGGAAGGAGGTGAGCGCTTTCCGAGGAAAATGAACGCCGCGCAGCCGGGACCACGGCACTGCCCAGACCCAGCCTGCAGCACAACCTCCTTCTCTGCATCATTGATTCTCTCTCCTCCGTTTGCTTCGGAGGCACTTTAATTGCTTTTCCAAACGGATCTGCGTCCCTCCTCCCCGGCCTGCCTGACAAGTGGAATCCGGGCAGGGGAAACCCACCAGCAGCTGCAGCTGGCGCGGGACCAGAGCTCGGAGCGCTCCGGCCCGCGTGATGCACAGAGGACGCCGGTGGGGCGGGGTGGGAGAGCCGGGCAGTGCCGAGGCGGAGGAGGGCGCCGGCAGGAAATGCAGACTTGCCAACTACGCCCAGCAGGTGTTGCGAGGAGGCGGGCGGGCGAGCGAGCGGCCGCAGGCAGGGCTACCCCGGCTGGCCCAAAGTTCTGGGAAGGCGACGCCCGCCTTGCTCCAAAGGCAGTCGGGCCAGGCACAAAGCGACCGACCGCTGGATTCGGCTCTACGAGGCGAGCTTCTTCAGAGCCTAGGCGCCGGCGAGCCGAGCCCAGAGCGCTCCGCTTGGCCAGCCGCTCTCCAGACCGCGGCCTTGGGGCGCTCCGTCACGGAGATTCCAAGCTTGACTACTGAAGGCTCCGGCGCGCAAGGCCACTGACCGATGCTCCCTCTTGGCGAGAGGTACTCCGCCCGACCGCCCGACCCTCCGTTTGGGGCATTGGCGGGGTTTTCGCCGGCACATACTGAGAAACCGGCGCTTCGGCAGGAAATATCCCGCCGCCGCGCCCACGTTCCCGCGATGGCAATCCGAAACCCTTTCTCCCTCGGGTGGTTTTGCCTGTCGCGAGCTTCCCTAGGCGGCAAGGCCCAATGCCAATCCCAGATTCGGCCGAGGTGCTCGTTCGCCCTTCTTCGAGCCCCGAGATCGCCTTGCACGGAACGGATACACGTCGCCGCGGGTCAAGATGGAAGGATAAGTCCCTTCTGGACAGGTCCCAGCGGGAAAGGGGTGGAGGTGGAAGGGGCAGAAAATTAGGAGACGGGCATGGAGTTATTCAGATGAGGCGGACTGGACCGGGACGACCAGCGTTAAGGACTACGGAGGCGAAGAATAAGAAGGGGATCTAGCCGTTTCAGTGCCAGCTTCAGAAGGCACCAGGCCTGCTTGGCCGCGCCATAGTGCACAGTGCGAAAGTCATACACTGAAATGGTGGTGGTGGCAGACCAAGTGGTTGTGGCTGAAATCACTTCAGGGTCTTTTCGAAACTGTGTGCAGTCTTTCCAGGGCTTTGAGATACAAATGCTCTCAGCCTGACTCTTAGATGTCAGTTGTTCTCGACTCCAGATTATCACAGTCTAGCATAATAAAGGTTCGTTGCTTTAATTTCTGAATGCTTGCTACTGACCTAGGAATCTTAGCTTAATCTAAGGTATATACTACTTGTGCACACAGCAGGCTGACCTTGGTATTGACACGAGGGGTGGCAACATTCTGATGGCTGGGAAAGTGCACCCCTTTCCCCTCTTATTTTTGGTGGCTGGCAGCGGCAGGTGGTGGGTGATCAGGTCATGCAAATAGGTGGGTCTACTTTTCTTTAAAATGTATTTACAGCTGTAGATACACTAAACTCATTGAAAATCTGATCATTTTATTTCTTTGGATTTCCACCACAAATCAGCAGGAAATTGCCTCCCAATGTTCATCAATTTGCCAATTTCGGGGGTGGCAAAAGTGTTTGAAGCTTGACTACAGCTGATTACAATACCAACACCCATCTCCCCAGTTCCACTGAACTTGAATACTGCAACCATATCAAACCAATTAAATCATGTTCTCAGGGCTTCCTTCAACCTCACATCAATCTTTTTGATCTATCAGTTGACAGTTCTTTCTGAACATCTCACTGAGTTAGGGAACTCATAAAAGACCATTTCCATTTCCATTTCCATCTCCATCATCTCTTCTTTTTTAAGACTTCTTTTCAAGCAAAATATCCTTAAGCTGCAATTAAGGCACTAAGCAAAGTAATATACACAAAGGCAATGGAAGAAGTTTGGGGGCTGAGAAACACAGTTTGGTGTAGACCTCTACTTGTGCCAGCAGCTTCAGAGTTGCATGAAGACTGCACAAATGCTGCTCTGGGGCCAAGAATCACTTCACACATTCTGCACAAGCCAGAAAGGAGACACATTACGGAAAGCTGCAGTTGACATTAGCTTCCTCGTGGCATGTCTATATAATATACTGTACGTGTTACATTTACGAGGATACATAAAACCAGGCATAGATGTATAAGATACAGATGAAACAGCCCTGGATTTGTTGGAAAAATGACGAAATCTTCAGAGCATGGCAACGGAGGCCTCTCCAGTAACAAAGGCACCACAGTATCTGCTTGAAAGCCATAAATGTGCCCCACCTGCCATCCACTGTGATTTACCATTTCCCAGAGTTCACAGACAGACAGGCTTGTTCAGCCTAGTGCTTCCTGAAACACTGGGACTACAACACAGAATTTCCAGCCATTCTGCTTTGGAATTCTGGAGTTGTTGTTCCAGCACATCTGGAGGCACAAGCTGAGGAAACCTGGGGTAAAAGAGTGACAGAGCCGGCAAGAGAACAGCTGGTAGTCAAAGGTAATACACTTCATCTACGGAGCTTTTAAACCTGACCACGATCATCCTGTTCCCCTTAGCCTCTGAAAGATCCCTTGTGCTGACTCAGGGAAACACCCCTCCTCTTCAAGGCACTGGCCAGTGGCAGCACTAGTGAAAGCCAGCAGGGAGCTTTCTGAGCTGTGGCTCTGGGCACTATGCCACCTTGGATCTGGCACCACCTCCACTTTCTAGGTCCTCCATCCCGATTCAGACCCTGCCAGCTGCATGCCCAGCCACATGTTTAGAGGAAATAAAATCTGGAGTATCATTAATTTTAATCTACTTGAAGGGACTGTAGCTGTAAAGCCCAGCTGGCTAAAGCTTGAGTCTTATGTCAAGCAGAGTGCCCTGAACTTGTGGCAGAAAGGAGGGGGCTGGTGCCCTTCCTATGGTGCTTGTTATAGCAGGCAGGTCAGGCTCACAACGAGGGTGGCAGGCACACTCTGCCTTTGGGAGATCTGGGATGACAAGATGTCCAGTCCAATTATACGTGTGCCATCAAAAGATCTGGGGCAGCCTCATGGCTGGTTCTCCTGCAGTCTCTTCAGCTTCTTGAGCATAGAAGGGTAAGAGGAAGCAACAGCTGGCATGGGGATGGCTGGAAGCAGAAAGGCAGTGAAGAAAGAAAACGGGATGCATCCATATCTTACACCTGCAGCAATGGGATATCCATGCACTCATATCTGCACCACAGCTATGTTACTAGACAAGCATATAGCAAGACTCTGAATTACAGTACACAATCAAACTCCGTAACACACAAGACACTAAAGAAGTAACCCAGGCCCAGGTAGATGAATGTTCTTATTGTGATGTGCAATGTACCTCTTATTACAAAAAGGCATTGTGATTGTGTGTGTGTGTGTGTGCATACACACTGTATATGTACAGTATATGTATATGCATATTTGATATCTGAGTCTCATTTTGTTGCCAGGACTGTATTTATGCCCGAGCTAATATGATCCAAGATTTAGCATCCTGCTTAAGGGATGAAGCTGTATGCTCTCTATAGGGAAGCTGTTGGAATGTTTCTCTTGGTCCTTTGTGCCAAGGTAATTTGGGTGTTTTTCAAACAGATATATTTATTTATTTATTTTTCAAATTTTGCCACCGCCCATCTCCCCCAAAAAGAGGGACTCTGGGCGGTTTATAACAACATGGATTTATGTTGTTATTATTTATTTATTAAACAAATTTATTTCAAAATTTTATTTATATATATATATATATATATATATATATATATTTGAATATTTATTTTGAAATAAATTATATATATATTTAATCCGTTCAATTGTGTCCCATTCTCGGAGACTGCCTGGACAAGTCCCTGCAGTTTTCTTGGCAAGATTTTCGGAAGTGGTTTGCCATTGCCTGCTTCCTATGTTGTTATATACCTCTGCAGTTCATATGCCTCCCATTGCCACTGCACAAGGAAAACATTTAAAATATTTCAAGCATAAAGCACCCGAAAAAACTTTTCATTAGACAGATTCCTTCAAGTATGGATTAAATACAAACTGATCAGCAACACATTGGTTTCATGCAAGCTTCTGCCCTATGCAGTCTCACAGTACAGTGTTTTGCCTAAGCCATTCTGGCTACAGAATGTAAGAATGGAATAGGATACCTTTTGTCACAGGTAAGTGCCTCTTGCGCGGGAGAAAGGCAGCTTCCCCATTCTTGTTGCAAATGGGAATGGTGAAGACATTGTAACCCAGGTAAAACCAGCACCTTAGAATCAGCCTTGTCTTAAAACATAGGGAAACATCTTTGGTCTGAAAGGAAACATATTTGCATCTATTGGCAGTGGCACTGAAGGGATGATGTGGCAATTACAAAAGAGATGACCATCAGTGGTCATGAACAGATGAACCCTATTTTGTGGGATAAGCATGTGAACCATAGCAGAAATAGAATAGTATTTCATTGTAACAATCCTGAACTATGGGACAGGTGTTAACCATATTGAGTAATGGAGGAATGGATGGCGAACATACACATGATGAATGAATATACAGTTAAATCCATACTGCACAAGAATTCAAAAGAAATATGTTTATTTGAATCCTGAATGATGGGGCACATACAACACTAGGATTTCATGAATAGAAATCTCCTTACGAAAACATACCTCTGAGGATGCTTCTGTCTATATAGAATAGGATGGGATGGGATAAACGTGCTGCTCCAAGTATTTATTCCAATACTTCACAACACTGCACAAACCATGAAACTGAGCTTACTCTGATATTGGAAAACTTGCACTGGGTTTAAACATACCTTTATGAGAGACAGACAGAGTTTCTCATACGTTTCTGCCACTCTGCAGGTAATGTTAAAGGAGAGCATTGCCCTGTCCACAGGCTGCTCAGAGTTGTAACCCTAAATGGGATGAAGAGGCTAAAAGCAGTTCCTCAGCAGAGCAGTAAAAGCACTCTCGGGGAACTGAGGACACTAGTAATATTGACTGAATATTGACTGAATTCAGGATAAGCCCCCGCCCCCCCACCCCAAGACTTTGAAAGTCTGCCATGTCCTATTCATATAATTACTGTCCAAGCACATATAAGCTGCCCCTCACATAAAATAGCATAGAATAAACCTCTGGAATATTTGCAAAACAAAATTGGGCACTGGAGCCATTGCGTTGGGGCCACTGAGGTCCCAGTGACTCTGTTGCTGTTGGCAATCTTGGGAAAAAAGACTAGAAGGAATGAAATAATTGGTTTCATTATTTTGGAAGTACTATTTCATATCACATATTAAAATCAAGTTTTCAAGTTTTATTTATAGTAAGTAAAGCAATCTCACTTACAGTGCCTTTTTTTAGTTTGCAGTTTTTATTTTGATACCCGTTTAAAAAATAGTGGGTGCTTTCAAAAAAGCAAGTAGAACTAACTCATGTGGAATGCCTTTTATTTCCTAGGATTAAAAGTCAAACAGACTGTTGAGTATAATCCAAACTAAATGTAGCGCTATTAACTCCTTCCACTGAAGTTAAGGAAACACAATTTCTCCCATTATAAGAAATAAGCTTAGCTTGGAATGTGTCCACCATTCTAAATTTGGAGTGGAACGCGTCCATGGGGACCCTTGCTTATGTGTTCACGCACTGCTTCATTACTGGGCTCAAGTCAGACTCAATCTTGCACGGATAGTTTATTGCAGAAACATATTCATTCAAAAATATTTTTATGATAAACCATGTTTGTACATGTATTTGTATCTACCTCCCCCCCCACAGCTCTTTATTAAGATTTGTGAGCAAGATAATTGCACAGTGTTGTACACTGAAATATTACAGATGTAAAAACCAATAAAAACAAAGGGAATGCATGCACACCATCCAACAATCAATTTTTTGCTGTCACCAGATTCTCCTACTTGTGTTGCTGTTTGCTCATGCAGAATACTTATAGAGAGTCATTTAAAGCCTGCACTTTTCTGTCCTCCATGGAGTGACCTCTGTCAGATATATGCACTTCGCTGCTTTTGCTTAGACTGGGGGATAAGACAGATTGTTGGTCAAATCTGCTTTCTCCTCCTCCTCCTGCACTTGTGGCAGAGAGCCAGTTTGGCCTAGTGGTTAAGGCACCAGGCTAGAAACCAGGAGCCTGAGAGTTCTAGTCCCACCTTAGGCATGAAAGCCGGCTGGGTGACCTTGGGCCAGTCATTCCCTCTCAGCCCAACTCACCTCACAGGGTGGTGGTTGTTGTGGGGAAAATAGGAGGAAGCAGTATTAGGTATGTTAGCCATCTTGAGTTATTTATAAAAATAATAAAGGCGGGATAGAAAATAAATAAATAAATAAATAAACAGCAAGAATTAGGCACTCAGTTCCACCTCTCATTCTACATCCTACTACAATCATAAATGAACTTAGCTATTCCAAGAATCCAGTGAAAGTATCAGCCAGATGACTAGCAATTAAATTAGCCCCTTTGTTTTTCTTTATTTTCAATAAGATTCTGTGCCAGCCTTTGCAGGCCTATAGTCTTTCTTTGCCACTTCTGCTGCTGTACTATCATAGACAAGGACTTCCTTCCATCATGGCTTAATAATTAAGTTTATTGCCCATCGGTGTTATTGCCAGGTTTGCAACTACATCCAAGAGGTTCCCAACCACATTCAAATAGCAACCAATGATCTTCCTGCTAAGAACCTAGCCAAATTCATATTTACACAAAAGAAAATGTCCCCTTCGTCAGATCTCAAAACCACCCTATTCAGAACTGGCCATTGTGACCTTTTTGGTACCTATTCATGTTCAAGGGGAAGTGTCTCATTGTAGATACTTAATATGGCAAAGCAGGAGAGCAAAACATAGAAAAGCAACTGCTGGACAAGTTGCCTCCTTGGATACTCAGGCATAAGCATTTATAACAAAGCTAGTTTCAATATTTTAACATTTTTCAGGTCTTCTCCATGGGACCACAGCAAGTACAACTGATGTTGCATGGGTGGCTGTAGACAAAAGAATAGATGTCATGGAGCAGGGAGAAACAGTCACAGTCCGGTGTTTGGCAAATCTTTGCACAGTGCTAATCGCAGCCTTGCGCGATCAATTGAAGGAGACAGATGACAGCATGTACGGAGCCCTTTTATTAAAAGCTTAAAAGGCCACCAATCAGCTGTCTCGTAGGTACCAAAGGAAGGTGGGAAAGAAAGGCTAAATAAAAAAGTGGAACTTTCCCCCGTTTTTAAAAAATCCATAGTGAAACTAGAGGCCATGGAATCAAAGTAAAAAAAAAAAGCCATTAACAAATTGTAGGAAATTTTGCACCAATGAAGAGAGAAAGTGAACAAAAATTGGAAGGCAGGGAACAGAGAAAGGTGCAGAGGTGATAGAAAAGGTAAGAGTTACAAGGTGGAGGGATTCCTTGGTAGGGTGAGTAATGCTTCTGCATAGTGTAACCACAGCTCGCTCACTTTCAGAAAATAAACACGAGGAAGCATGTTTTTAAAGCAAACGCTAACAACTTGGTGCCCTCTGACATGATGAACTAATGCCCCTAACACCATCATCCCTTGTACAGCCATTAGTCATGCTCTTGAGGTCCATCCATTTGGAGGGAACGAGGTTAGGGGTGGCTTAAGAAGGCTGCACTGCCTACAGAACAATACTGTATTTGAAACAGAATAAGCAAATTAATATATTGACAAACATGCATTTGGCATAAGTACATACTACATGCAATTTGCACCAAAACATAACCATTTAATTATAAAATGGGCTTCACTGCAAAACTTCGTTTTGTCCTATGTCCTTTTGCACCAAGTCAGGCACTACCCATCACGTTTTCCTTTCTCATGAGAGCATTCTTGCCCTCCAAAGATAGTGTACACCCTTCCTTTTTGTGATGCCTTCTTTTCAGCTTGACACCTACGTAGGGCTTTATGAACATTTCAGGTTAACAGCAACATAGACTCTTGTAATAATACTAATACTGTTTAGAAGAGGTACATTATTAGGAATGTATTGAGCAAGAACCAGAGCAGGGCTTTGTTCCCCCTTGCAAAGCTATTCTGCCAGATCTGGACCTCTGGCTGTTCTATTACTGTAGTTATTAGCTCCTATGAGGAGATGTAAAACTTGAATGAAAATAGTCCTCTCCACCTTGGGCCTTCAAAGGTCACCTGCTTGCAGCCATCCACTCTGGGCTGCTCTGCTGACAGAGCCCTAGGTTGACAAGGAGATCCAGGAGGAAAAAGGGAATTGACAGATGGGAAACTTGCATCTTTTATGCACCTGCTGAGTCACTAGCAAGAGGGGGGGGGGCTGTCAGAAAAGCAGGTTCTTCATCAGGAAGATGGCAGTGTAGAAGGTTAACTCTCTTTCCTCCCCACATAAATCAAGCTTTCCCTACCTCAGAATAAAATAAAAATAGATAAAATGAAAATAAAAATCATCTAGCCAGAAAGTAACTCAATCAAAAGCTGGAAGACATTCCAAGTTTGGCAATTTCAGACTGATTTTGTTTCACAACAAAAGTTGGCCAAGACAAAACAGCTCAGAAGCAGCAGCCAGCTACTTGCCTTATCCAGTGTCAAAAGTCTTCTGTGGTTCCCTCCTATTACAGGCTTCATCAGAGTTTTTCCTTATGCATTGCAGTGCGGAATCAGCAGAAGTGCAAACTCGGAGAGTTCAGTTGTAATTTGTTTGCATTATGAACAGTTTTTCCCTACCCCTTTCATATCCAGCCGCTCTCATGACATGGGATTCGTGACAATGTTGTCCATTACAAAACAAGGAAGAAAAAAATATGATGTCGTAACACAAACCCCAGCCTTTTGTCCTTGAATCCCAATATCAGATGCAGAGACTTAAGGCAGGGGCGTTGTGCTGTGACAACTCAATGCCTGTTTCACCACTTGCTTCCCACTCTGCCTGTGGATGTCGATGCTGCATGATTACCTAGATGTAACCTGCAGGTGCACACACAGAATTTGGTGGGCAACCTTTGAGAGGTCCCGGTAGTTTCACTGAAGACTTTCCATATAGCCCCCAAAGCCTTCATGAAACTCCCAATACCTCTTAAAAGTTGCCCAAATTTCAAATACAATAAAAGGAGAAATACCCTAACTATATTAGTTGTCAGAGCTTTCCAAACTGTGTGTCGCAACACAAAAGTGTGTCGCCACACACAGTCTGGTGTGTCGCCACGCAACCCGGAAGCGCTGATCATCATCAGCACTTCCGGGTTTTCCCGTGGCGACACACCAACGGTGCAGCGCAAAAACCCGAAAGCGGCAGCAGCGCTTCCGGGTTTTTGCACGCTGCCGCAATGGCGGCACTTCTGGGTTTTCCCGCGGCGACACACCAACAGCGGTTGGTGTGTCGCCGCGGGAAAACTTTGGAAAGCCCTGTTAGTTGTATTGTATTATTATTATTATTATCTTGTTGTTGTTGTTGTTGTTTTAATTACACTTATATTTAAATTCAATTAAACCAGTTGAGTATTTCCCTAGGTCCCACCTATGTCTTTGTCCTGGCCCTGCCAACGGTTTGGAGTCTAGTTGCTGATACACCATCCAAAGGCCAAGTAACACCCCTTGATGTAAACACAAGCACAGATGCAGGCAGCCATGCTTTAGTGCACAACTGACAACTATTCCAGTCACTGGAATGTCTTGCAGTCCCATCATAGGACAGTTGTTTCTACTTCCTTCTCTCCCATGGAGGGGAGGAGAAGAGATAGAAGAAGAGACGGCACAGAGCCAATAGACCATGCGAGTGCAAGGCAGCACGTGTGCTGAGAGACTTGCTCAGCTGCTCTTACAGCGAAGCTCAAGGCACCAGACTGCGCGGCACATTCCAGATGGGGACTTCTCTGAGGAAGAGATTAAACTGCAGAAGGTGAGAATGGTCAAGCTGATCAAGAGTATGGTGAAAGGACTCAGCCCGCATTCCAGATGTGCATGTGCCCCCTTCAAAAGACATGTACGCACGTGAAACACAGCCCGTTTTTTAAAAAAGCCTTCTGCCAATGTTACATTTGTTGTGCCACATACATCACATGCGCATTCCCCCCATTTGCTTCTTCCTGTCTGTCCCCCACCCAACAAAGCAAAACCAAGCCATAAAGCCCCATTAATCCAACATTTACAGTCAAGCTTCTGAATTTATGCAAGCAGAGAAATTTGAAGATATGGATCCCAGGACAGCCATAGCTCAGAAGTCCACGGAGCCCATTGGAGGCACCCAGACACTGTAGTATAAGCGGGGCAGAGTTAGCATTGCCAGGAGAACCATCTCCTTGAATTGGCTGACATGCCTCTGATTAAAGCCTCAATATTATGCAGAGCCACAGAGGCTGGGTGTCTGTCTCAATAATCTCAGGCACTGGGCTAACACAGCCTGCAAGGCATCATCACACTCACACCCCTCTGCCCCGCCCCCCTTGCTGTGAAGCTAGGCAAACAAACAACTATAGAAACCACAGGTGTGTGCCCTGCTCACCAGTTTCTGCTGATTCCAGTTGTGTGGCAAGGAATCCCAGCAAGCAGAGTAGTGAGAATATGCTCTCTGGCACAGCAGACAGACACATGAGATTCAGATCGTTACATCATTTTATGGTCTTTTCACAAATAACAATAAAGGTGATTTCGCATTTCATACATCTGTAATGCAAATGCAAAACATATATTGGCTGGAATTACATTCAGTTCTGAAAGGCTCTTTTTATTTTTTCCATCTCATTTTAACAACTTTCACCTGTGTTCACTAACAATTCAAGAGGGACTTAAAACATTTTTTCACATCAGATATGAAAGCAGCATCTTTATCCCAGCATATGCAGGACTGATTATGAACTTTTTATCATGCTCAAATCACAAAAGATGATTTCAGTCACCAGTCCACACAAACAATTCACTCCTTCATCATATTTTAGTTTAGCCTGATTGTGATTGTGAGCATACAAATTTACTTTGTAAAGTGGTCCCCATTTTTTCTAAATGATGAAAGTCCTGCAGTTACACTATAGGGTTTAATTTTCTTTGGATGACAGAACACAGTCAGCTTCTGGTAGTTTAAAATACTATCTATTTACAGATGCTCAAAACAGAATCTTGGAAGCAAAATTCCCAGAGTCTCACTGTGGCCAAAGATACTTCATTTGCCAAAATCTCTATTCAATGCCCCCAGATTCAAAACTGCAGTACTAATTCTTTGAATCTTCCAGCAGCTGAAGCGGGCTGCCTTCCAAAGGTAAAGGAAAGAGACTTCTAGCAATCAAGAAATACTAACGTTCTTTCATTAAAGTTTCTGACTGACCACAACTTACCTAATGCTCACCCTATTCTGGCTCGTTTTGACATTCAAATATATACTGTATGTCAAGAAAAAAAGGTAGAGATTGGTGATACTTAAACTGGAGAAGAAATGAGATATTAGTTTAAGAGGTGATAAAATTTAATGAATTTTGAGGAGAATGCCCTGCAAAAGATACTTCTTTGGAGGGTCTGTGGCTTGTGAGTGGGTGTCATGTCATTGTGTGTGGATATTTCCAATCGCACATAGTTATATTTAATTTATTTTTATTGTTTTAATCTGTTGGGAGCCACTGAGTTTTGCAAAGCATAAAAAATCTTTTAAATAAATCAAAACAAAGTTAACATGATAGGGGATAGCATGATCTGTATCACAATTGACATACCTACTCATTTAAGATTCATTGCTCTGCTGCATATTGGAACTTCACATCAGAATACAAACTTCTGGCTGGCATGGGCAGGAGTCAAGGGACTCCATGATCAGCATTACTACAACTATTCTGCCATTTATACTTAAAAATTACAACAATCTATTCACATATTGGTTTCTTCAAGTTGTCGAAACATGATCTTGAGATTTTTACTACCAACTCTGCAAGGAAGGCCAACATCATCATCTCCATATTACAAACTTCCTGCATTTATCATCTATCTCACTGTTTCCTGCTATAATTTTCCATGATTTCAGCAGATGCCTTTCCCGGCAATGCTGCTACTCTGGATCTATTAGCAAGCAATAAAAAGGTAAAGTTTCCCCCCGCACATTTGTGCAGTCGTGTCCGACTCTAGGGGCCGGTGCTCATCTCCGTTTGTTAGACAAAGAGCCAGCGTTGTCCGAAGACGCTTCCACGGTCATGTGGCCGCATGACACGCGTGAAACGCTGTTACCTACCCACCGAAGTGGTACCTATTAATCTACTTGCATTTGCATGCTTTTGAATTGCTAGGTTGGCAAGAGCTGGAGCTAGTGTGGGAGCTCAGAGACTAAACCTGGGACACATAATCCTCAAAGTAATTCTGGCATTCCCTTGCAAGGGCTAGAGACAGCCCAACACAATTATTACACCCCTTTAGTTGAGTATTCATTTGGTTATCATTGGGTGACTTCATATATCATGCTAAACTATAAAGTAGTTTATTTGGCTTTTTTTGAGAGTCATGTGAAGCCACTGTGGTTTGTAATCCACAATTTGTTTCTCTATAAGATTTATATACCACCTCATCCCAGAGGCTCTAAAACAGAGCTTTCCAAACTTTTCATGTTGGTGACACACTTTTTAGACATGCATCATTTCGCGACACACTCTTACAGCAGGGCACAAGGCAGGCACTAGGACCTGCGCAGAATCACAGCAGGTTTGGAGGAAGCAAGGCACAAGGCAGGCACTAGGACCTGCGCGGAATCACAGCAGGTTTGGAGGCAGCAAGGCACAAGGCAGGCACTAGGACCTGCACGGAATCCTGGCAGGTTTGGAGGCAGCAGCAGCCGCGACACACCCAGACACTGCAGCCGACACACTAATGTGTCGCGACACAGTTTGGAAAGCTCTGTTCTAAAAACTACAAAATCAAAACACAGGGAATAATAAAAAAAAACAATAAAATAATAAACAATGAGAAATAATAATGTTATGGACCTTCCTCTAGCTGCTTAATCACCAAAGACTTTCTGGAAAAGCCAGGTTTTAACTATTCTCTGGAAGGTCATAAGAGTGGAGACCATTCCTGTCTGGGAGGGTAACCTGTTCCAAAGGGGGGGGGGGACCCACCACTGAGAATCCCTGATTCAATGCCCCCTCCCATTATACCCACTATACCTAGGAAGGGCAAACAGAATTTAGTTAGGCTAGCCACTCTCTAAGATACCCAGGCTCCAAGCCATGTACATATTACCCATGTACATCTTTATGGGTAATAACCAGTACCTTGAGTTTATGGCATGGCATTATATAAGAACAAGCAACTAAGGCGTGTTCCACAAAACATAGTCATAACAAACAGTTGCTTAGGGTGATGCGTGAATCTAGCCATTCTGTTCCTTGAAGACATGTGATGTAACTCGTTTGTACCTGATTTGTTCTGCCATTCTAGCTCTGCAACTAGGGTTTCCAACTATTGTTTTTCACCTCTCAATAATTCCATGTCCCTTTGCTA
The DNA here is from genome assembly GCA_023362775.1 of Charina bottae. Classification (NCBI taxonomy): domain Eukaryota; kingdom Metazoa; phylum Chordata; class Lepidosauria; order Squamata; family Charinaidae; genus Charina; species Charina bottae. Next base: position 203,956,180 of record JALMGJ010000001.1, read on the forward strand.
TGATGACATCAGGCAGGTGAGAAAATGAAGAGATTTTGAATTAGCCAGAACTATGTAGCTTACTGTCTTGACTCTGCACACACTTCTACCATTATTTACCCATACATGTGAAATTTATACTTAAATTTATTAGTTAAAATGTCCAGAAGAGTTTATTCACACCAAGCAGGCAGCAGTCTTAAATCTCAATCTTTAGTCATCATACCTAGTGATTGATCAATTGGGGATAAGTGAATCACTAGCCCTCGCCCCCCAAAGCAAAATACAAGGTTAACTCAAAAGGACCAGCATATTCAGACCCATTAATAAATGAAACAATGAAGGGGCATAAGAGTTTTTCAAACAGCATGTGGTTTCTTGAAGCTGGGAGGCTGCTGGAAAGTAAGAGTTAAGTTAAATGTTGGTTTAACAAAATCTCCATCTGTGAAGCTTTTGGTTCTCAAGAGGCAGTGGAGAACCCCTCCATCACAAGCTGGGCAAGCATCTGTGATTGATATCACAAGAGATAAGTTAGAAGACGGTGTCTTCCCTCCTGGTGATTTTAAATTCAGATCACTTCTGCCTCCCTCCCTGCCTCTCCCGAAAGTAAATCCTTAGCCCGAGTCCATGACAGGTGAAAGGAGGGGCTGCCTGAGCCAAATCCCTCCACCTTCCCACCCCCTGCTCCCGGCACCCCCGTGTCTGTTTCGCAAGAGGGGCACCTGCTCCGTCAGCCCCTGTAATTTCATTTGCGCTTGTCCCTTCCCATTAGCACAGTTGTCTGCCACTAGAGAAGGGAAAATTGATGCTAAACGGGATATCAATTTATCATGGAGTCTGTCACTCGCCAGGCAGCTCTGCCAGGAGAGCAATGGGACACTGCTGCGCCAGCCAAGCAGCACCTGTAATTAACAGCCTGCCAGCATTTCCCTCTTCTAATGTGCACACAAGAAGGAAGACCCTCCAGATAAAGCGTTGGAAAATCCCAACTAAATGGGCGCTTGCTAGGCTTCTCGTTGATGTTGATCAGCTAAGTCAGAAATGGACCTGTTGTGGAAGCCTAAAAATTGGGGTGACCCCTTAGTGAAAAGCACGGATCACAAAAGTGGCGACTGGCCTGCACCACAACTGAGCCTTTCTCCTGCACTTCCCGCAACCTTGCCCTATGTCATCCTCCATGGTGCTAGCTAGTCACAGCAGGTGGCAGCACATAGCTGAATTCGTCTGATCTTTGTAAGGCTATGCAGAGCCAGGCCTGGTAAACACTTTGATGGGAGACAATCTGGACATCCCAGATCTCAGCTGGGAAGCCAACAAACCATATCAGCAGGCGGCAACGGCAAACCACTTTTGTACTGTTGCCCAAAAAACTACATGGATGATATGTCCCTATAGAAAACCAGATGCTCCAACAAGACTTTAGCTTTAATGCCACCTAGCATTCCATTCTTCCTGCCTTAGTAGTAGGCCATGTCCTCCATCCCCTACCTCCCAAAAAATTAACCATTTTTGAAAGAGTGCAGGATAGATTTGTATCTCCCATGTTACCTCATCAATATACGACCAAGTGCTTATTCTGTCAGGAGACAGATTAGTTAAGCAAGAGCCAAGCAGAGTTCCATGCAATGGTTCTGTTCTGACGCAGATTTAATTATGATAAAATTTGCAAGTGGTCAGCTGTATAATTTTTAATATTAGAAGTTGCAAACTGAGCAGAATAACAGCCAGAAAAAAATAACAACACTTAGCCCACTGTTCAATCTTAAAATATGCCCATATGGGAGCATCTTCATAGTATTATTTAATATTTCAAATTAAGAGAAATATAAATCACTGAAAGTCTGTTTTCTTCACACCTCCTCTCCTTTTCAGTTTAATTTTCAGCATTGTCAAACATGAGTGACAATGAGGCAGGGATTTTAGAAGAGACGCGCAGGGAGACATCTGCCAGCTTTAGATGTTCAGATGTCGGCAGGCATTCATCTTGGCACAAATCAGGATCAGCCACTTTTGCACTTCCGTTGCTCTGGCCCCTGTTCTCTCCTTGTAACCTCTAGGCTGGTACAGTTTTCATAGAATTCACATGCTACACACACGCGCACACACACACACACACAAATATATGCATATATAAACGTGTGCATATCAGCTGGCTTTGACAAGATCATGAAAAAGTTGGGAATTCAGATTTGGAGCAAAGGCTGGTGACTTTTCTTATTACTAGATTTTTATCCCGCCTTTTAAAAATATACTGTATAACTCAAGGCAGCGAACATACCTAATGTTCTTACCTCCTGTTTTCCCCACAACAACCCTGTGAGGTGGGTTGGGCTGAGAGAGAGTGACTGGCCCAAGGTCACCCAGCCGTCTTTCATGCCTAAGGCGGGACTAGAACTCACAGACTCCTGGATTCTAGGCCAGCACCTTAACTACTACACCAAACTGGCCCTCTTTACAACAAACTGGCTTTACTTTACAACAGGCAATACCTTCCTGATAAATGTAAGGTTGCCAGACTGACATTTCAGAAAGGATGATGTAGGGCTGTTTTCTTTATTTAAATCAGTGTTTTTCAAACTTGGCAACCTTAAGATGTGTGGACTTCAATTCCCAGAATTCCTCAGCCAGCATGAATTGAAGTCCACACATCTTAAAGTTGCCAAGTTTGAAAAATACTGATTTAAAGGAATGTTTTAGCTTACAACACTTGGAAATTAAGGAGTGCTGGGCATTAAATTCTAACAAGTGGCCCTTACTTGCAATATGAGACTTCCCCTTTTGCGAGGGACATTTGGAAATAAGGGACAGGTGTTAAGTGTAATCCCCTCACAAGGGACTGGCGAGTTGAGGGATACTGGCATTTTTATAGTCTTAAGAGCTATCAAGGCTACAGGCTAAGATATGAGGAAGGTGCCGTTGTTGGAGAAAGAAATAGAGAGGAGAGGGTTCTTTTCTCCTCCACCCAGCCCTCTCTCATCTCTCTTCCCCCTCCCCGCCCGGCCACTGGTCTGCTCCGTGTGCTTTTTTCCAAACAGTGAGGTTGTAACTCATGGGGCTGACACCAACCTGTGAGTAACGAGCCGGGAGCCCGAGTCACAGGGGTGAGTTACAGCTTCTGCCTGCGTACAGGGGGACATCAATCGCGGGTGATGCACGGATAGAAATGTAACCATAAACGCTGCAGGGAAGGAACTGCAGGGCAGGAAATAAATCCTGGGCAGGCAGGAGGAGCAAGAGCAGGGACTCCCTATACAACCTGCTCTTCCTCATGCCAGGTCCCCGCCGTGGGCGCCTGTGTGTGGGGCAAGGGATGGGGAAACAGCCACTTGGGAAAGAGCGTCCCTTTTAAACCTCATTCTCAGAGAACGCCTCCGATCAGAAACCTCCCAACTTCACAGATTCTGTTTGAGAGCTCCTTTCCCACGGAAGGATATTCTCACGTGCCTATAGATCACGACACAGGAAAAGATCCTTCTTCGCCCACCCGGGCCATAATTAAGAGGGCAAAAGGGTCAGGCAGACAAAACGGAGCGCAGGGTGGCCAATGGAGCAAAACTAAGGATTGTTAGATTTTAATGAGCAAAGACTGACAAACAAGGAATATGGGTATCTATGCATATTTATTTATAGAAATACAAGGTATCTTTTGCAAAAGGATACAGACCATAGGATAAAGTATGTTTACCTTATGTCAGCATTCCCCCCCGACAATGTGTGACTACAACTCTAATAATCTACCACTAGCAAGAACACCAGACAGGAATGGTGGGACTTGTAGTCCCACCTCATTTGTAAAATGCCTGGTTGGGCTGTTAATGAGTTATTCTCTAGGACAGGGCTTTCCAAAGTTTTCCCACGGCGACACACCAACCGCCGTTGGTGTGTCGCCGCGAGAAAACCCGGAAGTGCGGCAGCGCGCAAAAACCCGGAAGCACTGCTGCCGCTTTCGGGTTTTTGCACGCTGCCATTGGTGTGTCGCCGCGGGAAAACCCGGAAGTGCTGATGATGATCAGCACTTCCGGTTTGTGTGGCGACACACCAGACTGTGTGTGGCGACACACTTTTGTGTCGCGACACACAGTTTGGAAAGCTCTGCTCTAGGAAAAAAAGTGAGGCACGCTTACTGTTTCCATTGGCTGGGGACATTACATGATTTCGTTATCATTAGGCACTAAAGAATATTCAAACTATCGAACAGTGGCACTTATTTCACATGCCAGTAAGGTAATGCTCAAGATCTTGCAAGGCTCCAGCAATTCATGGAGCGAGAATTGCCAGAAGTACAAGCTGGGTTTAGAAAAGGCAGAGGAACTAGAGACCAAATTGCCAACATCCGCTGGATAATGGAGAAAGCCAGGGAGTTTCAGAAAAACACCTATTTTTGTTTTATTGACTATTCTAAAGCCTTTGACTGTGTGGATCATAACAAATTGTGGCAAGTTCTTGGTGGTATGGGGATACCAAGTCATCTTGTCTGCCTCCTGAGGAATCTGTATAACAACCAAGTAGCAACGGTAAGAACAGAGCACGGAACAACGGACTGGTTTAAGATTGGGAAAGAAGTATGGCAGGGTTGTATACTCTCACCCTACCTATTCAACCTGTACGCAGAACACATCATGCGACGTGCTGGGCTTGAGGAATCCAAGGCTGGAGTTAAAATCGCTGGAAGAAACATTAACAATCTTAGATATGCAGATGATACCACTTTGATGGCTGAAAGCGAGGAGGAGTTGAGGAGCCTTATGACGAAGGTGAAAGAAGAAAGTGCAAAAGCTGGGTTGCAGTTAAACCTCAAAAAAACCAAGATTATGGCAACCAGCTTGATTGATGACTGGCAAATAGAGGGAGAAAAAGTGGAGGCAGTGACAGACTTTGTATTTCTAGGCGCAAAGATTACTGCAGATGCTGACTGCAGCCAGGAAATCAGAAGACGTCTACTTCTTGGGAGGAGAGCAATGGCAAATCTTGATAAAATAGTTAAGAGCAGAGACATCACACTGACAACAAAGGTCCGCATAGTTAAAGCAATGGTATTCCCTGTAGTAACCTATGGCTGTGAGAGCTGGACCATAAGGAAGGCTGAGCGAAGGAAGATAGATGCTTTTGAACTGTGGTGTTGGAGGAAAATGATAGGATGTACGCTGGCTTATAGGGAAAAAATCAAGGCTTGAGAATAAACCAGACAAGAGTGCAGCGTTTAGGGCTAAAAGTGTTTACTTGTAGCATAAGGCAATAAATGCATATGTAGTTAAGGCAATAAATGCAAATGTTACATTATTGCAATAAGGAAAAACAAAAACAAACTTATAAGCAGAGATCCGTGTATTGATCCCAGGGCCAGAGCTCATGCCACCCAAAGCCAGGCATAGCTCACACTGCCCAGTCCTCAGAAGTAGAATACACGTGAAGAACTACATGGCTAAAGACACAAAAAATCAAGAAGCATAGAACACCATTTTACATGGTTAGATATTCAGTTCTTCCAGCTTTCTGATTGGCTGGATGTTAGGTGTGACACACACCAGGCCTTTGTGCATAGGCCATAGTACAAGGTGGCAGTGCTGCATCTAAGCAAGCATGTGATCTCCTCCCTCCCTCTGCTCCCCCTGGAGCAGGCTTCCCACAGAAGGAATCAGGAGGGCTTGTTCTCATGGGAAGGTTTAGAAACTAGACGTAAACAATTCATATCTAATGGAGATGTAAGCAAAGCCATTCAAAGTTATGGGAAGGCCTTTTTGTTATCTAGCCACCTGGCGTTACGTCATCATGAGACACAGAAATCATGAGACACAGTTTCTCCGACAGAAAATATTTGCCAATTTCATACGGGAAATCTGACACCCCTCCCAATTTTTTTCAGTACGGACTAGCAATGATGGAAGTTGTTCAAAGCTGTAAAATACATTTTTACAGAAACAGAAACAACAATGGTTAGTACATATATTAATCACTATTCAAGTTACAGTTTTTACAACCAATAGTCATCCAGAAACTAGAAATGGTTTAAAAACACTTGTTACACATATGTATAATGCACAATATACACTTTATGCAATGTTTTATTCAGATACATACAAATACATCAAATACAGATTATGCAGTAATAGAACACAGTACATAGAAGAATCGCCCATATAAGTTCTGTCCCCTCCTTTGCGAAAATCTAGCAGGCATAGATAAGCAGAAACTTGCTAGCTGCTTCTGTTTTGAAGCAAAGGCTTTGTTTTGATTTTAAGAAAGACAGCAAACAAAGGCTTTGTTTTGATTTTAAGAAAGACTGTTTCAACCCTTGCCAGCCTTGCATAGATGGCTACACCATTTTTGCAGGCTTGGTATTTTACCTGGGCAACCTAGGTAAACTAAATCAGGGTGTATTCACTGTGTTACTGCAGAGTGATATACAACAAATTAATGATAAGCCTTCCTTTACACATGACACTCTGTAGGAAATTAAGAACCATTCTCTGTTCTGGGCTTTAGAAGCTTCAACACCAAGATAAATGCTTGAATTTGTGCCTAACTCCCTCAGCTGGAAAATACTGCCTCAGCTGCCTGACAAATTCTTATACAAGGTGGAAAAATTCAGTTTCTAAGCAGAATATAACTGCATAAGTAAGAAGTACTACACAAACTTCTACACTCTCTTATGTACACACAGAAAACAACACTGTACTGGCCTGCTTTAAGATCCATAAAGCACCCTGTGAAGTCAATGGACTGTCTGGGAATTGTCACACATGTAGAGCCAAAGGCTTGCCTTACACACACTGTTTCAGGGAGATCTATATTCAAATATGCTGTGTCAACATCACAATATCTAAATGGACACCTGTTTCACGCTACGCAACCAGAAAACGTACCACACGTAAACATTCTGGCCTAGCTGTGGGTGCGTACATTAGATCACAGTTCACAAACTCCTCCTGTGAAACAAATCCCTGGGCAACAAAGCTGGCTTTACACTGCAGAGTATTATCAGGAAGAAATGTCTTTCTGAACACTCATCTGGAACCTACAGCTTACTAAAACAAAGGACAGGTTGGTTACTTTTAACACTTCACCAAAACTCAAACAGACTATCCACAGCTGTGTTCCAATGTTCTTCTTGCCTCTCAAAAGGCAGGAGCAACACGTCTTGAAAAGACTGGGTTTTTCTCAGGTAACTTGACACACTGTCACCTGCTAAATCACAAATCTGTCAGGCTTCACACCCTGGAATAAGAGGACCCATGAGGAATGACCACTGTACTTCCTCATCACCATCTTCTTTCCTAATACCTGACTCCCTCTCCAGGCCCTGCACCTGCTCAGGTGAGATTTCCACTCCTTCACCTGAGGGGCCCTTTTAATACACTAGGAGACTGGGGAACAGAAGAAACCTGAACTGGTTTTTGCCCATCTACTGAAGCATGGACAGTAGGTTTTACACTAGCAATGCACACTGACAACAAAGGTTCGCATAGTTAAAGCAATGGTATTCCCTGTAGTAACCTATGGCTGTGAGAGCTGGACCATAAGGAAGGCTGAGCGAAGGAAGATAGATGCTTTTGAACTGTGGTGTTGGAGGAAAATTCTGAGAGTGCCTTGGACTGCAAGAAGATCAAACCAATCCATACTCCAGGAAATAAAGCCAGACTGCTTTGGCCACATAATGAGAAGACAGGATACCCTGGAGAAGAAGCTGATGCTAGGGAAAGTGGAAGGCAAAAGGAAGAGGGGCCGACCAAGGGCAAGATGGATGGATAATATTCTGAAGGTAACGGACTCAACCATGGGGGAGCTGGGGATGGTGACGGCCGACAGGAAGCTCTGGCGTGGGCTGGTCCATGAAGTCACGAAGAGTCGGAAGCGACTGAACGAATAAACAACAAGGCACTGTGTACTGTACAGGTAGTCCTCACTTAATGGCCACATTTGGGACTGGCAACTCTGTCACTAAGTGACACGGTCATTAAGCGAGACATCATGTGACTACAACTTACAATTTTACTGCCAGATTCTCCATTGACTCTGCTTGTTGGAAGCTGGCTGTGAAGAGCACAAATGGCCATCATGTGACCGTGGGGCACTGCGACGGTCGTAAACGCCTGCCGGTTGCGAAGTGCCCAAATGTCAATCACGTGACTGCGGGGGAGCTGTGACAGTCGTAAGTGTGAGGACTGGTCATAAATTTACTTTTTCAGCGTTGCCTTAACTTCAAACAGTCGCTAAACAGGTCAGTCGTTAAGTGAGGACTACTTGCATATATCATGGGTGATTAAAATAATTACTGATATTGGTGCTTATTCAGTCTGGGTTGGACAAATTCAGTTCCCACAGTGCTATTTTCAAGAATTCACAGAACAACACAATTATTCCACAAATGGTGGTAGCAAATTGGCAATACCAAACTAAACCTCTAATTTGGTGGGTGTTGTACCCTTATCTCTGCAGCCATGGAAAACGGCTTCTCAGCTCCTTAACCCTGTATAAAACCATTGCCCATTTCTGTTTCTCCTTCTACAGGGATGAGGTCTCTGTCTCAAGGGAAACAGGAGGATTTTTGCGTTCAGTATTTAAGAGAGCACTTGTTTCTGAAGAATTTCTGTAATCTGCATCAAGGGTGAGCAACCTATGACCCTGAATGAGAAAACCATAGGAGTAAGAATTAGGCTTAATTCACTTGAAAACCAAAGAAAAATCCTTCCCTTCATCTGGGAAAAAAATGGGAACCCCCCCCCCCCACCACCACCACCATCTTGTCTGTGTGTGTGATAAGGCCCTGTTTACTCTGAATCACAGTGCTGGCCCTCAGAGCTTCCAAAATGTTGAATGTAGTCTCTGGATACCAAAAGATGTCTATTAAGCAGAGCACATTTTAAGGATGAATTAAACTAAGGCCACAGCAGAAGGCTTGCTTACGATAGCTTAATTTTTAAAAAGCCAGCACTTTCACTTGGAACACAGAAAGGATTTGAGAGAACAAATTTTTATGTGGTAATGTGGCCACTGTATCTCAGGGCCATTATGCAGGCAATTCAAAGGTTACTGATTATACAGATTCTGGATTTGGCTGTTCCCATTTTTGATGGAATTGTCCAAGTAGCAGACACCTGCACAGAAAAATCAGCATGATCACCACAAGGACCTTCTTACACTCCCTATGAGAATTATACTTTTCTGGGACAGTATACCAATGGTACCAGCTGATGGGAAGGAGGTGGGAGAAAAAAGCCCCTTGGCCATTTGAAGAAATAAAAAAAATATTGTCCTGTTTCTTAATCAATTGCAACTGGAACTCTAGTTCCTACTAAGATGCATTTCCCTCTTCTCCCTCAGTTGAAGAATTTGTGAGTTGGACTTCTTAAATTGTTTTCACCAAACTGGTTAATCTTACATGTACAAGGAGCCTGAGCTGGGGAATATTCAAACATATCTTCTTCAGTCAGCTTTTTTTTTTTTTATGGCTCCAAGACCTGATTTCTGAGGGGCTTTTTGGGTGGAATGTCCCCTCCCTGGTAGCTTCCCAGGTATCTGTGTTTTCAGGGCCAGATTAATACTTTCCCATTAAGCTTTCTTACATCTTAGTTGTACTGCTTTTACATTCTTTGTGCTATTGTTTGCTGATGCTGTTTCATTCTGTTTTTATTCTAATGCTTTTATCTGATTTAGATTCTATATTTATGTGCTATATTTATTATTTTTATATTTTATTTTTTATTCGTGAACTGCCCACATAACATTTTTTACTTTATTTGTAGCATTTCTATACTACCTATCATGAAGATGTGCTTCCAACTGCTGTATAAAAATTTGTTTTCATTTATATATTCTGCAGCTTCAAGTAGTAAAAAGCTTTCCTTAGTCTGTACCCTTAGAAGCTGGATATATTCTATAAAAATAATAATAAAGATCACTGCATATAGAAAGTAAGCTCAAGAGAGGAAATGATTCAGCCTAATTTTTCTTCCCTTTGTGGGATACATTCAAATATGTGTGCGCATACACACACACACACACACACACACCATCTGCATCCTGAAGTGGTTCTATTTTATTGCTTATTTTATTTATTTTTTAATCAAACTTCTATCACCGCCCATCTCCCTCCACTGGAGGGACTCTGGGCGGTTTACAACAAGATGATAAAAACAAGAGACATAAAATATACATACAATATAAAAATACTAAATTATAAAACAAGATTAAAATCCAAGAGGCAAGAATAGTAAAAAGATCTAACTCAATCCAATGTAGGAGAGGGGTTCTCTAAGGTATTAGTCATCCCCAAGAGTGACTACTTCTTCCTTGGCCCCAAGCAAGGCGGCAGAACCAAGTTTTCAGGTTCCTCTGGAAGGTCAGGAGCGAAGGGGCTAATCTCACCTCCGGGGGCAAGATGTTCCACAGGGCGGGAGCTACTGCAGAGAAGGCACGCCTCCTGAACCCCACCAGATGGAATTCTCTTGTAGTTGGGGTCCGCATGCCCTCTCTGCATGATCGGGTGGGACGGGTAGATGTATTGGGGACGAGGTTGTCCCTCAGGCAACCTGGCCCCATGCCATGTAGGGCTTTAAAGGTGATAACCAACACCTTGAATTGGACCCGGAAGCAAACTGGTACCCAATGCAGCTCACACAACAATGGTGTTATATGTGCCGATCTAGGGGCACCAACAATGGCCCGTGCAGCTGCATTCTGGACCAGCTGAAGCTTCCGGATACTCTTCAAGGGTAGCCCCATGTAGAGCGCATTGCAGTAGTCTATATGGGAGATAACAAGGGCATTATTTTGTAAGTACATAAACTGGATCACATTCTTCCTAACAAAGTTTTGGTTCCCTTTGCCTGCACAAAACTCACTTTGCTCATTTGGACTTTTCCCATTTTCCCAGCTTAGGACACTTCTTATAGCTACCTAAAACCTCTTACAGTTAAAAACACTGTTATGCATCTGTGGTCCCAGAACTGTGGATAACATTATCTACAGGCATCATTCCAACCTCACCTTTAAAATAAAATTTTATTTTTGACCCTACTATTAATATCTTTAAATTTTGCAGTTTTGTTCCATTGCTTGTCTGCTATAGCTGTGGCTCTTAGCCACCATGATTTTGAATGGCATTTAGATCTATTAAAAGATGATGTAGCATAACAGGGACAGTGTCATTCAGGAAGCAAGTCTATTTGCCTTTCCAAAATTGATGGGGTAAAAAGGCTGAGCAAAGTTACAGGTGAAGGAACAGTATCAATAAGAGAACATAGAACATCTGCTTAGAAAGATGCTCAGTTCTCTAAAAAAAAATCCCTGGCACATAGAAAATATGTGGAGGAATATGTCGATGAAGGTTCTCAGTCATCCAGGTGGAACAGTCTGTAGCTTGAATCATGTCAACTGGATTTCTATTTTCTCAGTGGAAACGTTTCGCTCCTTATCCAAGAAGCTTCTTCAGTCTGAGCAAAGTTAGTAAGGGAATCCTTAAATATGTTTCTAGGGTGGCTGTGTGACCTTGCACCTGGGGCTAGGTCATGGTTATTTGAGATGTTTATCTCTAAGTCCCTTTATCATCCAAAGGAGGGTCTGTGACCCTTCACCGTGGATTGCAGGCGTAGGCTTGTCGGGATGAGTCTCTGTTGTCTGCATCTGAGGTTGAGATTGCAGCCTACGCCTGCAATCCACGGTGAAGGGTCACAGAGCAGACCAGATCCTGCAGAAGGCACAAAGACATCTTCTAAATGAAAGAATAAGGCAAGTCCACTTCACCATTGATGCCCTGCAATACAATTTTGAAAACCTTCACCAGGAACTCACAGCCACCCTTCCTGACCCAGTCCTGGATAGAGTTATTCAGCTTGGCAATAAAGTACAGATGGCCCAGCATCACAAGGTCAAGGAGAGGCAAACTAAGAAATTTGACATTCTTCTTTCTCGCAGCAAGCAGAAACAAGGAACTGGAGAAACCGCAGTATGTGGAGGAATGTTTAAATGCACAACAGATATAGGCCAGGGAGGCCCAGATACTATGGTCTCCCTGAGTCTGTTGCTGATGACTGGTCTTTTAATCCATATTAGGCTATTAGGAGAGCTTGCTATTACAATCACAAAATATTCACACTAGAAAGGATCAGGCATGCCATTACCCAAATGGACATGTCCAGAGGCTTATGATATTCAGGAATTTAGTATTCAACTCTCTTATGTATCAGACTACTTGGTACTGGGACAGGTAAGAGTAGATATCGAGACAGAGCAGAGTGTGTATCTATGAATACCAGAGAAAAGTATTGGTTCAAATTTAGTAGGTGTTAACTGGCCAACCTCTAGTACGATTAGGCACTTTTGCCCACTGTCTGAAAGCACCAGAGACAGAATGGGCCAGTAATTGCCTGTGTTCTCCCAATGAAGCAGTATCATTTTTATGTAAATATGACATTTTCCCTGATGCTCTTGAATGTGCACACAAAAAAGAAAATTTAATCGAGTCGCATCATGCCTGCCGCAGGCCAAAGCCATCTTTCCTCTGTCTCTGCTGCTCTGTTGTTTTAAGAGCTTGGCTAATACGCCCCATCCACCCCCATCAGCCAGGAAAGCATCTTGCAGGGCATGCTCAAGTACAACCTAAGCTACCCAGATCAGAGTGAGACATAAATGATGTCATGTCAAAAAGCATTAAAGCAGGCTTTGGAGAGTCAGATAATCCCCATCTCTGGTATTTATTTGTAGATGGGTCCTATTAGCTCTCACAGTGAATTATAGGACTGCTATCCTGGGACCTACACAGATGCCAAGTAGGAAAATCTTCTAATCCCAATTACAGGAAGTCCTCTTCCCTTGAACTTTCTGTTTCCATAGATTTTCCAATTTTAGTTCTCAATGGGGCTACACTTTCCCAGACAGATCTTGTGTGTAATTTAGGGGTCTTCCCAAACTTTGGTTTGATGAGAATATAGCTAGATTCATCTGGTGCATAAATTATGCCCTTTCCCTGGATTGAAAGACCCTTCTTGGAGTCACTCATGCCCTTAGCCATATCTTGTTTGGATTACTGCAACACTTTCTACATGGGGCTGCCCTTGAAGAACACTCAGAAGCTACAGCTGGTCCAGAATGCTGCAGCCCAAGTACTTATGAGTGCGCTTCATTTCACCCATATGGCACCGCTATCTTGCAAGTTGTACTAGATGCCCATTGGCTTCTGGGTGCAATTCAAGATGCTATTTGTCACCTAGAAAGCTCTTCATAGCTTAGGGCCTGGATACCTGTGCAATTGCCTTTCTCCTATTGGTTCTGCCTGACCGGTAAGTTCTGGCAGGGTTGGCATGCTCTAGGTCTATCCTTGAAAATGGACCTTCTCTGTGGCAGTACCTATCCTTTGGAACGCATTCCCCCTAAAGTCTGTATTGCCCCAAACCTATTGTTCTTTAGGAAAGCCTTGAAGACTTAGCTTTTCAGCAGACCCTGGGGCAGGGTGATTTGTGACCCTGCTCATGATATCTGACACAGGTCGAGATATATCCCTTAATCTTATAATGTCCTTCCTTTTATTAATTCTATCTCCCATCTGGATTTTATAATTATTTATTACATTGATTGTATAAATTGATGTTTTATATTTTATATTCTATTTTAATTTATTTTATTGTAAACCGCCCAGAGTTCCCCGTTGGGGGAGATGGGCGGTCTTATAAATTAAATAAATAAATAAATAAATAAATTATATATATATATATATATATATATGTGTGTGTGTGTGTGTGTGTGTGTGTGTGTGTGTGTGTATGTATGTATGTATGTATGTATGTATGTATGTATTTTTAACTGCTATGGGAGGATTGTTTTTCTTTTGTAGTTGCTTTTCATTGTTGCTATTATATTGTTCTACAGGCCTGGAGTTGCTACAGTAAATGAGATGACCTATACATTGATCAAATATATACCAATAAACAAACATACCAGGAGAGAAAAATGCTATGGGATCTCAGGAATGTGAGATATGCTAGACAGTTTCCTGAAACTGTCAAGTGCTTTTCCCCACTTCTATTGCTTACAAATGCAAAATGGTGTGTTTAAATACATGGGCATCTTGAAAATCTCTGGGATGAAGACAAGTGGCTGAACCAGATTTTCAGATGTTGGGAGCAGGAGGCAATGAACTGCATTTCTTGGTCTCTGAGCTCCTCTGACAACAAATTAACCAAAAACAAATTACACAGAATGTTTTAATTTGCTTAATTTAGCTATGCTGCAGAATTCAGCTTTTCTTGGTGCAGAATTTAAAATGCAAAAAAATTTAAAAAAGAAACTGTCCTAATTATAACTTCCCTGTTCTGCACTCCAAGATGCATTGGTTGTGATCACACAACACACTTAATTGGGTCATGTGTAGGGTTAGTGTTTCAACAGAACACACTAAGCCAGTTAGCGCTGTGGATAGAAAATATCAGTTCAGACCAAACTGACCCCAGTTAGCCATGACTTTTGAATGAGAAACGGAGATTTAATCTTCTCTTCCAGCTGCCAAGGAAGTCCTAGTGCAGCCCATCCCCCAAAATAGGACTGCTCTACAGACTCACTCTCAATCATTTTACTTTCACCCTCTGTGGCCACTTGGGGGGGATAAAGCATGGGAAGAGAGAATATGGCAATAAGTAAGCATCAAAGATGGTTATGGGGCGTGGTGGCTCAGCGGGTAAGACGCCAGGCTTGTCGATCGGAAGATTGCAAGTTCGGAGGTTCGAATCCCTAGCCCTGTGTGCGGAGTGAGCTCCCGCACTCGCCCCAGCTCTTGCCAACCTAGCAATTCGAAAGCATGCAAATGCAAGTAGATGAATAGGTACCACTTCGGTGGGTAGGTAACAGCGTTCCGTGTGCGTCACGCCGGCCACATGACCGTGGAAGCGTCTTTGGACAACGCTGGCTCTTCGGCTAACAAATGGAGAGGAGCACCAGCCCCTAGAGTCGGACACAACTGCACAAATGTGCGGGGGGGACCTTTACCTTTTTTTTTAAAGATGGCCCACTCCCTGTTTGACTAGGGTACCTGTGATTGTGCATGGGAGTGTATATTGACTGTATATGTGCAAGTAGTGGCAGACTGCATCAATGAGTCACGTAAACACTGCCATTACACAATTAACACATCATTTTTAGTGAGCAGGGAAGAAGTGAGTAGTTTATAGATACAGTCTCAAAAAACAAAAAAACAAAAAAAAAGGGGGGGGGTTTCATCAGCAGCACTCAAAGACTTATCCCAACAAATAACATATTTTGCTAGGTATACTGAAGCCTCAATGGACCAGTTCTGCTGAACTTAACTTGGAGGGCAATATTTCCACAATTATATTTGAAAATATGGATTCTTCTCATTCTGTTCTAGCAAAAGCCTTATACATCCCACAGCTGCTAACAACTGGCACAAAAATCTTGGAAAGGCAAAGGATTAAAGAGGGAACTATTATGTGCATATTCAAGACAACACATCAAAGTTAGAATTGAAGAGCCTCAAATCTTTGCCTAAAGAGTTGGCCATTACTTTTCCATGGTAAGCTAGAAAACATTAAAATGAATTCTCACCAAAAATCAATACAAGCTCCAATATGCATGAAAAGAAAAAGAAAAAATAATAAGCAGGAACCATGCAGTCTTCAGGAGGAGATTTAGGAACTCTCTCTGAACAAACAGCTCAAATGCAGAAGTGTGGAAGGTCTTGGACTTTAAATGCAAGCACTTGCACTCAGTTTTGCATTCAACATTGCCCAGACTAGCAGATGACAAAACTTCTTAATATCTGGAGGCCCCAAGTTTCTCCCCTATCTCTACCTTCTCTAGGCATAAACTGGCTATGATGAAGCTGTGCTCAGAAATAAAAGCATAGGCTTGGTCTCAGCGAAGAATATCACACTTTCCCTTTATTTATTTCGAAGTGCAAAGTTCTTATCCCAAAGTTCCCCATTTAACCAAGATATTGTTACTGATCTCAGCAGTAGGTGTTTACAGACTTTCTTGATAGGACAGGATGGGCAGGATAGCTCAACTTGGCTTGCAGCAGATGAGTTAGGAAATATGGGAACTGTAGTTTGATGAAGGCTGTTCTAAATTAAATGAATGGATTCCTATGATAAGGAATGGAAGTCAGTATCATATGATGGCAGTCAGAATTTGTATCTCACTCATGTCCTACATTTATACATGGAACAAATTACTATGAGACTGTTCAAAGCGAGGGCCCCAGGGTGGGCCTAATTGGCTCCAGAGACCCAAGAATGGGGAGATGACTCAGTAGATAGATGCCTATAGCAGTGTTTTGCAACCTTGGCAACTTTAAGACATGTGGACTTCAACTCCCAGAGTTCCCCAGCCAGCATATTTGAAGTCCACATGTGTGAGGTGCCACCCATGCAAGCCACACACGTTTCTCCCAAGAATGACTTCAGCTCTACCAAGAAGGACTTCAGCTCAGGTATTGGTAAGTAAACGGTTTATTGCTAGTCATGGGTAAGCAAGTAAAGGCACGAATGGTTCCCGAGTGTCCGGCTTGGCTTTTTAAACCCTCCCGCCAGAGTGCCCGCCCCCTCCCTGCTGAAGGCTTCCCTCTGGTCCGCTTCTGGTCAGTGACCTGGAGTACCCTCCACTGGGAGGTCTGGTTGATGTTTCTCATCCGGCCGCGCCGTGGTTCTATTGTCTTTTTTGTTTATATTAATGGTCCCTTAATGGCAGGGCTCTGAGTGCCTGCCAGAGTCCTGACAACATGTCTTAAAGTTGCCAAGGTTGAGAAACCCTGATCTACAGAATCAGGAGGCATCTACCTTTCAATGAAAGATGGGAGAATATTCTTTTCAGGCCCTGTTTAACATGAGATCCCATTTCTACAGTCATCTCATTCCTAAAACTATCCTATGGTTGGAGTGTTCTTCCAACATCTTGGGGGATTTCAAATCTTGGTATTCCCCGGGCCTTTTTAATATTCCACATCTTCTCACTACCATCAAATGATGTAAATCAATGATTCCCTGTAAAGGTGGGTGGGTAGGTGGGAGGGGGAATACCCTGTCAGAGCATGAGAAGGTCAAAAGGAAAGACTCAGTCAACTCCCTGATTCTAAGTCACAAAATGGGAACATACTGTATATGGTATATGTCACCAGAGAAGTTGTCTAGAATAGGGTTCCTCAACCTCAGCCATTTTAAGATGTGTGGACTTCAACTCCCAGAATACTCCAGCCAGCAATGCTGGCTTTGAAGTCCACACATCTTAAAATGGCTGAGGTTGAGGAACCCTGGTCTAGAATGTATAAAGGTACCTCAAATCTATGTTGGAAATGCGAACATCATGAAGGGACATTTTATCATGCTTGGTGGATGTGTGAAAAAGCTAGAAAGTTTTGGATACAAATACATACGCTAATTCAGAAGATCTTAAAGATCAATACACAATTGTAATTGGAGGCTTTTCTTTTGGGATTAATGGACAAACAGCTGGAAAAAAAGTCATGGAACTTTGTTTTTATATATAACTGCAGCAAATTATTATATGCGCCAAAGTGGAAAGATTTGGCATTACCCACAGTGGAGGAATGGTTGGTGAAGATGATGGAAATTGAAGAGATGGAGAAACTGACTTCCTTAATTAGAGAAAAGACAACTTCTGCATTCATTGCTGACTGGAAACCCCTTATAGACTTTTTGTGTGGAACAGAAAAAAAATGAACTTATGATTTATGATTTTGATGATTAGAAAAAATAGATAATAGTAAAAAGAGAGGTTTTTTTTCTTGTAACCAAAGAGTAAGAGGTAATTCTGTATTGGTACTTATAATTGCTGTAAAGAAAATCAGAAGCTACTTCTTTTTCTTTTCATTCGTTCTTTTTGCACTTTTGGCTTTTTCTTTCTTTTCTTTTCTTTTCTTTTTTCCTTTCTTTTCCTTTCTTTATATTAGTTCTCGTTAGTTTTTCATCTTTGTCTTAAAATACTTAATAAAATTATATAAAAAAACTAAAAACTAAATGGGAACATATTAGTATAGCATTTCTTATGTTAAAGACTACCCCCACTAACAAGAAGAGGTAGATTCACTGGAGTTCTTGGGGAGCTGTTCATCTTTTCCTCACATGATTTTTTCTTTTTTTTAAAAAAATACGTTTATCCCCACTTCTGCCTGACGGAGCCATTTCCCTGTTCGGCTGCCTCGCTGCATTACCCACCCCGCAGGCATCCAGTGCTGAGCAGAGTGGGGCATGGAGCAGCTCGGTGCCAAGCTGCAGTCAACGCTCCAGGGGCTACAGCAAATGGGCCAGCTAGCACAGAATGGCATATGCCAGGTATTTGTGTCTGTGAGTAGAGAGAGAAGGAATGCACCGGGAAGTACATGAATCCTGTCCGAGCCTGAGTAGAGGTTAAGGGCTTAGTGCAGAGGCCAAAAAAAAAAAATTCCTGGGTAATTCTTGTTTAGATACTTCAGGGAAGAGAACAGCAATTAATATTGTGAACTTAAAAGGCGGCAAACTTTGAGGCATTCTGCCAAAGCAAAGAGTTGGATGCAAGGGTTCTCATGTCAATATGGACAAGATAGCTTGTCCCTTTTTACCAGTATACAGAATCTAAGGTTTAAACCCATATATATTTTTTCTGTATTATGTGAATGCAGGTGGCAAGTGAGAGGACAACAGAAAATAAAACCTGTTATATGTAACCAGAGGGACTATCTTGGTTATTACATATGTAATACAGATATACAACTGGAAACTTTCATGAGTACACATCTATAAGTTTGCACGTTCAGGTTTGTTGCAGATCACTTTTTAAAATTTTTAGATACACGTACAGTATCAGGTTTATGATGTCCAGTAGTGCAGGGTATGTGTATGTGTGGAAATTGAGATGGAATACATTTATTGTCATTCTACAAGAACTTGATTGTGCCTATCTCCCAATTCAAGGATGTATAAACAACAACTTGGATATTACCTAAACCACGAGGACACTGCCCATTACCAGACTGGATCTTTCCCAATAGCATCTATTGAAGCAGAGATGAGGTATGGCATCGTTTTTTTTTTAATCTGTTCAATTGTGTCCGATTCTCAGCAAAGACTCCCACCCCCTTGGGCAAGTCCCTGCAGTTTTCTTGGCATGATTCCAAAAGAGGTTTGCCCTTGCCTCCTTCCTAGGGCTGAGAGAAAGTGACTGGCCCAGGGTCACCCAGCTGGCTTTGTGCCTAAGGTGGGACTAGAACTCAGGGTCTCCCAGTGTCTAGCCTGGTGCCTTCAACCACTACACCAAACTGGCTCTCTATGGCATCATAGTAGTAAGCATTTCCAAACTCCCACAAAACATGTAAGTAGCTGAAGCAGAAATATAACATGACATGGGGAAAGACATGGCTGCAAATGAGTATTTATGGCATGAACCCTAACCATATTTATTTCTCCTCCCACCATGTTATTCTTTTTTTAAAAAAATCAACTTGCCTGACAAAGAGTTTCTGAAAACTTGAAAGCATGTGTGCTGTTTTGCAAAGGTTTGAATTGGCCTAAAAAAAGGTATTGTTTCATATTTTAGTTTAGCTTAGCTTAACAGAAAAAAAAAATCTCCTTGATTGTCAGAGATCAAGCCAGCATCTTTCTTTTCAAATTCAAACAAAAGGAGCTCTGCCAGAGTCCAGAAACTGAGCAAAGAAAGCAAATCGAACCCTACTTTTAAAAAGGGGAAGAATACTCTCCTTGGGCCTATTCACCTCACAATCTTTCCATTCAAACATCTGAAGGTGCCTCTGCCTAAGAGTGAACTAGAATTTTGGAGAAACATCCAGGCCATTATATCCCTGTGTAATGCTGTGCAGTCTCTTGTGCCTTCCATTAAATTCTATGGAGTCTCTGCTGTCCCTTACAAACTTGCAGAACATAATGTGCTCCTTCTACTTTCACATAGGAGCAAAGCAAACTATCTGAGACTGAGTGAGATGACTGGTCCATCTAGTTCATTACTGATCCTGACTGGCAGTAGCTTTCCATGATTTCTGATACTTTTTCAAACTTGGCCTGGAAATGCCACAGCATTCACCAGGGACCTTCTGCGTTACTACGGACCACATAGAAAAGGGCGGACTAAAATGGACCGATGCATTCAACAACCAAGCACTATGAGGGAGTGAAGTGTCACAGGAGTGAAAAGAGTTTAACCACCAGTTCTAGCGCAATCTGATAATATTGCCTCCACAGGGACAGTGGGGCCACACTAGCACTAGATAATCAAGATTCAGCGTCCAACTCCATCTTTCTCAGTTGTCTCCCAGTACTTAGAACTGGACATGAAATACAGATTGCTGCACAAGATACTGTCAATTGAGAGTTTAGATGTATTCAAAAAGCCAGGCCTATAGTATTTTGTGCTCACAATAACCACATAAGGCAACAGTGCTCAATTTTCACACTAATGCTGTGCAAATAATAGGAAAGCGGGGAGAGGAATTTCAGATCCACACAAGGCCAGAAACCATCCTCTCTCCTGCAAAATAGAAGAAATTGGTGAGCAATCTATAATAAATTGATGTATCAAAATTGGGCGGGGAGGGAGGAAAAGGATCAGAAAGTTAGGAGGAGGAATAGAGGGATAGGCAGGACTGTGTAAAAACGACTGCTATCTGGATATACTTGCTTATTTTTTTAATACACAATGTAGGAAAGTGCAATCACACAATGAAGTGAGGATAGTACAAGGCGTTCCTTGCGGTTCCAGGTATAGTTTATAGACGGATCCTCTAGCTTGGAAAGAGCCCAGGGTGTCCCAGGAGGGGATCCTTTTCTTTGGCAGCAGTCATAGGAGGGTCCATCAAGCTACACAGAAATATCGTTCAGAGAGGGCCTGCTATGAGCCCCATCAATTAAAGAATGTCATCTGATGGGGGCTAGGAGGCGGGCCTTCTCTGTAGCAGCACCCACACTATGGAACATCTTGCCCCCAGAGTTGAGACAGATCCCCTCCCGACCTTTAGAAAAGAACTGAAGACCTGGTTCTGCCGCCTGGCATGGGAGGGAGGAAACGATAGTTCCTCATGGGGGTGGTTAATCCCGTAATTTTATAATGCCCTTCTTTTATTAATACCATATCCCACTTGGATTTTTATTTTATATTATATTAATTGTATAAATTGTTGGTTTATATATTTTATATTTTATGCTTTTATCTAATTTTATTTATTGTAAACCGCCCAGAGTTCCCCGTTGGGGGAGATGGGCGGTTATATAAATTAAATAAATAAATAAATAAATAAATAAATAAATAAATAAATAAATAAAATAGCCCAGTGCAGGAGTGGCCCCTCTTGATCCCTTCTGGCCTTCAGCAAATTAAGATTTAGGAAGAAACCTTAGTGCCAGGAAGTCCTCAGTTTAATCTCCAGAACTCCGAGAAGTTGCTACTCCTCCCCTCTCTGGATTTCTCAAATCTTTTGAACCAAGCTATGGAGCATAACACTGGGCCATTGCTGTGACCCCCAGCAACCTTTATAGTAACGGGGAGTAAGTTTAGATTGGGAGACATGGAGAGGAAAGAGAGAGAGACAAGGGCAACAGAAGCTTTAAATAGAAGGAGCTGCAAGGAGCTAGAAGGTGGTGGGGGCAGTGCCTTACCAGAGGAAGGGAAAATACAGTGTTTATTCAAGTATATTTTGTTAAAATTAGGAACTTCTTCTCTTTGGCTACCCAACAGGAACACAAAAGGGCAGGAGAAATTATGCAACAGAATGAGCAATTACAGCAATAAGATTAGGAAAAATTCATGGTACAAACCACTGAGCTAAAGAGCCTTCAAGGAAGGAGGTGGGAGGACACCCTCAGTCAAATATAAAGTCAAGGCTAATTTGTATTTACATGGCAACTGGGTAACTGGGTGAGGGGGAAAAGTGGCTTTTGACATGGAGAGACTGAAGCCAAGGGGTGTGGCTCCTCGGCCAGGAGGAACTGAAAGAGGACTCTGCACTCTACAGCAGAGCTCAAAATATTCAAGCCAGGAACAGATTAACAAAAATATGAAGTGTGTTACGGAGCAAGGCACCAACCAAACAGGGGCACCCAGAGTAACAAAAGTAACTCTCTGTTTGGACGACAGCACAACAGTTCCCAAACAAATGTTGCAACATCAGATGCGGGGGGGGGGGGGGGGACAGGTGATAATGCCTCTGGCCGAAGCAGAGGAGGAGGAGGAGAATCTGATTCTATCCTGCACAACGGGTCTATGCAAAGGTGTATCTATCAGAGGTGAGGCAAAGAAAGAGGCCCCGAGGCACGGCTGTGCAGTGGCCTGGAACAGGTGCCTACCAGGACCCAGGGTAGCAGAAATGCCACCACACCTGGAAGGCCCCTCTAGGATCCAGCAGGGGGCAGTCTTGGCCCAGAAAGCGGGCCGCACTGATTATTTTGCAGCCCTGGCCTGGAGGAAAGGGGGGGGGAGGGCTGTGCTTCTCCTTGAAATCCTTTGCAGACCCTCCCCCCCTCCTTTCCTGCTGGGATTTCAAAGAAAACTCTGGGCTATTTCCAACTACTTCTGCAAGCGCCTGTGACACCGGCAGCTGTGAGTGCATCCGGCTCTGTCCTACCTCCCGAATAAAGGGAGAGCTGCCTGCTGCCTCTTTTGTCCTGATCACAAAGCCCTCTCCCAAGCACCTTCTCCCCGCCCGCTCGCTCGCTCGCTCACCATCCAGCAGCAGCTATTTATGGCCAAGATGCCTCTTGGCATGCTGGGAACTCCCCTGAATAGATCGGACTGCCCCCAAACTGTTTTAAGATGGGAAAATCTGTTGGTGGATGTGATAAATTCTGCAGCAGGAGTGGACCGTCTTTGAGAGGTTGGGAGCCACAGCTCAACCTCCCAATCTTCAGAACAGCTTCCCTGGACAACAAAGAAAGGGGCAGCCAGACTGGTCAGGCTGTTGCCAAATCCTTGGATGTTATTTGGAAAAAAACGGTGGATGTCCTTCTTTTCCAAAATAAAGGCAGAGAAGGAGATGGAGGCAAACCACTCCCATTTCCACCCTTGAATCTCCCCTTCCCCAGTCAAAATTATGCTGCTGAAATTTGGCAGAAAAATGGCCAAAATCTGATAGCATGATTTCAGGCCATTTTAGGGTGAGTTGGGGTTCCTTAAGGTGGAAATGGAGCACAAGGGTGCTGTAAATGGTATTACTGGGGCCACAGGCTCAACGGGGTTGTGGGATCCAGGAGCATCTCCTTAGCACAGGAGAGCATCATTTCTAAGAGAGAGAGGAAACTCGGGTATCAGTATCCTCCACCTACTCATAAGCCCACAGTTGGCAGGTGTTCTCTGCTCACCTGTATCTCCACTCACAACCAAGTGACTCCCCAAATTACTTGTGTTCCCCCAATGGAGCTGCAATAACCGCTGGCTCTGAAGCTATGAAATAGAGAGGAAGCCTTTCTAGAGTACAAGACAGACAGAAGTATAATGTGTAGACCTAATGTAGGTTGGGCTATAAATCAAAAAGGCCCTAGTTCAAATCTGGCCTCTACCACAGTAGCAAGGATCTCTCTCTGTCTTTCCCCCTTTCTATTATAGTCCCCTGTCTGAAGTATGAGGAATAATAATGACTTACCTTACAAGGTTGTTGTAAGGAGTATAATGATGGTACATGTGCAATTCTCTGAACACTTGAAAATGTGATGCAAACCTTAAGTACTTTTATTTCAAATATTTCTATGCCATTTTGAGTGTGAAGATAGCTTTATACTAAATTATCATTCATCCTCACAGCTGCACAGACTTAAGTGTAAATGATCACATTTTGTAGATCATTAGCCAATACTCAAAAAGACATACCTTGCATCACATATGCACCATCTCAGTCCTCACTGGAGGACCCATTACCTGTCTGGGTACATTGTGCAGAATAATCTGCACTCTGGGAAAGAGTCATGCATTTGCTTTCATTCTACCTCCCTTCCCAAAATTGCTTACCCAGAGTCAAGGCACCTCAACTGCCATTAAAAACCCCTTCCTTGAGAAGTTGCTGGGCATTAATATTTCTTATCATTTGGATCTTGTCCATTTAAGGAGCACCTTCCCCAAATTAGTGGCAGATAAACTTGCCTCGAGATGGAGTTTTAAAAAAAGGTAAAGGTAAAGGTTCCCCCCGCACATTTGTGCAGTCATGTCCGACTCTAGGGGCCGGTGTTCATCTCCGTTTGTTAGCCAAAGAGCCAGCGTTGTCCGAAGACGCTTCCACGGTCATGTGGCCGCATGACATGCGTGGAACGCTGTTACCTACCCACCGAAGTACCACCTATTAATCTACTTGAATTTGCATGCTTTCGAATTGCTAGGTTGGTAAGAGCTGGGGCTAGTGCGGGAGCTCACTCCATCACGCAGGGCTAGGGATTCGAACCTCCGAACTTGCAATCTTCCGATCGACAAGCCTGGCATCTTACCCGCTGAGCCACCATGCCCCTCAATTAAAAAATTAAAAAAAACTCAATTAAAATTGAGTTTTAAACCATGTGACAAAAAAGCTCCCACATTAACTGATGAAAGGGCTCTCAGAGGGAGTTGTATATTCATTTTCATTGTATTTATGAGATTTCTATTCCACTTTTCATTCTGGTGCTCAAGGCAATATACACAGTGCTCCCCCTTTCTGTTTTTATCCACAACAAAAACAGATAGGTTGGGCTGAGAGAAAGTGACCAGCCCAAAGTTACCCAGCCAGCATCTATGGCTGAGGTTAGACTAGAAATTGCTCTTAGTCTTAGTCCAATATCTTAACCAGCACACTAAATTGGCTCTTGGGTCCCTCTGTGATGTACAGCGGCTTCAGCCTTTTCTGTCCTTGTGCCTGTCAAATGTATTGGGACTCCCAGAATTCTGGGAGATAACATCCTAGCACATCTGGAGGTACAAGGTTGGGGAAGGCTGGATGATATGCTTTTTTCCCTCTGCCTCCATAGTCACACTGACTGCATTGAACATATGTAGATCTTCCTATCTTCACGAGTCTCTCTTTCTCTCTTCCACTCCTGCACTGTTCTGGACAGCCCCACATCTGGGACCTTCCATTTGGAGATGGTGTTGGCCAAATGGGAAGAGTGTCTGCTAAGCTATGGCATGTATGGAAACTCCTTCCTTGTGGCCAAGCCCAGAAGCATTGTTGACTCCAACAGTGGACTTGGAATGACTGAATTTTCTTGACTTGTTCAAGCTAGGGCTCTGTAATCATGCCTTTGATGCCAGCATAAACAAAGGGCCATCTACATGCATGCCCAGATCTGAAATCAATACCAAGCTCTTGTTGTTCCCATCCAATGCCAGAAATAAGAGCTGGTATTTATAGCTGTTTTCAATCAGACAGAAGAATGGAGATAAGAGGGAAAGAATTGGAATCATGGATTGACTTCTGAGCTAATTCCTGCCAAGAAAGAACACAGTAGTGGACAGACAATTAAAGGGAAAAGAAGAACATGTAAAAGCCATAGCATGGATGAAAACCTTGAAAATCATGTCTATGTGTATGCATGCACAAATGCGTGGGAAGGTGGGAAAAGATGGAAAGAGAAATCCCTAGAAGTAGCAGGAAGTCTGGGTCATTTTCAAAGGCCTGTGGTTCCTTTGAGGAATATAAAGTTGAGAATGGCACAATAAAGCCATAATTACCAGGGATGTAAATCCTTGTTTCTTTTAATCCACCATTTTTTGTAGTAAAACAAGCTTTGCAGGTTTTTGAAGTACTGCATAAAACCTATAAACTCTGTTGAATAAGGAAGAATAGCACAATAAGCATGGCTTTATCATAAATCCATCAACATACCAATGACAAGCCAAATTGTCTTTAGCTATAGTGATGCTGTTGGGATACTAAAACCAGTAACAATAAAACAGAATCTAATAGGATGCACTACATCTGAAGCATTATCTGTTATCTGATCTATGACTGGCCTAGAAGTTGTCCAAGACATGTTGTTGTTGTTGTTGTTATCAGTTCTCACTCAATTTGATGGAAGAACTTGCTTTAGAAATCTTTTCACAGAAGAAAAGAACTTTGGAGACATTCTCAGAACAAAACATGGTGGACTTAATACTTTAACAGTTAATGATGGGTGGAGAGGTGTTTGTTCCACCTTTTATTGCACAACCATCACTCTTTGGCTTTCCACATTTCAATTACTTTCCAAGGAAAGACATGAATTCTTCCCTTCGAAATTGTTCAGTAGAGATGTTACTGTTACTCCTAAGGGGGAGATTTCCCCTTGAGAAATTTTTAGAGAAGTGGGGGGAGGGGGGACCTTGAGCATCCCATGGATGTACAGTATTTGCCCTTAAGGAGTCAATTAAAGGCCCACAGGAATGGCTGCATGCACAGAACAGACTAAGTTTGGTTCATTTCAACCTTGGCTTGTTTATGCAATGGAAGGAAAGGAAAGGTTCCCCTGTGCTAGCACCGAGTCATGTGACCCCTGGGGAGACGCCGCTTTCGTGACGTTTTCCTGGCAGACTATAGAGCAGGGTGGTTTGCCATTGCCTTCCCCAGTCGTAATTACCTTTCCCCCAGCAAGCTGGGTACTCATTTTACCAACCTCGGAAGGATGGAAGGCTGAGTCGACCTGAGCCGGCTACCTGAGAACCAGCTTCCGCTGGGATCGAACTCAGGTCGTGGGGAGAGTTTCGGTTGCAATACTGCCACCTACCACTCTGCGCCACACGAGGCTCTTATGCAATGGAACCCCACCAAAATAGGTTAATTACTCAATAATCAGGTTGAACATGTTGTGTAAATGTAATCTGATGTTGTTAAACTGCAGCTCCCATTACCCTCAGTGTTCCTGCTATATGAAGATGATGGAAATTAACAGCCAAAAAGCCACAAGTTTCCCATCCCTGTATTAAGATCCCCAAGGAAGAAAATCCCACAACTCCATAACCTTCTCCAACCAAGTTTCCTTCATATATTCCCATAATCCCCAGTTAGTATGTCCATCAGGACGGCTGGAGACAACAGGAACTGCAGTCCAGTAATACCCTGATAGTTGCTTTAGAGCACAGCTTTCCAAACGGTGTCGTGACACTTTAGTGTGTCGCGACACAGAGTCTGGTGTGTCGCCACACAACCCGGAAGCGGCAGCGGGGGTGTGCACGGCAGCGGCGCGCCATCAGCGCTTCTGCGTTTTAGCGGAGGCTGCCGCCGCTGCCGCCGTGCACGCCCCCGCCCCGCATGCCCCCCCCCCACACCACTGCCGCTGCCGCCGTTGGTGTGTTGTCAACGGCGGCACTTTGGGAAGCACTGCTTTAGAGATTTCATCACTCAATTGCTCCTAAGATTTTAAGAGTTATTTCCTAATGGTGAATGTAAACCTGCCTTTATTTAATTGTAAATCCACTGCTTCTTGACTCATATTTAGTTAGGCTGACCATATTTCCTTGAGACAAAAATGGGACATTGGGATGGCAAAACGGGATGGGGCCTTATGTAATATTCCATATTCATTAAAAAGACAGGGGTCCCTGCCCCCCCGGTCTGCGCGATTGGCTCCCGCCTGCAAACCCCGCTCCCGGTCCCTCCTTTGCCATGCGCTGATAGGCGGGAGGGCTTCCTCTTCCGGGCTGCCTCCAATCAGCAGCTCCGGCTCGGATCCTCCTCCTGCACCATTCCTGCTGGGTTTAAAAAACGGGACAAAATTGAGATTTTTATCAAAACGACGGGACAGTTGAAAAATGCTAAAAAAAACAGGACTGTCCCGTTCAAAACGGGATGTATGGTCAGCCTATATTTAGTGGATCTGGTGAACAAATGTTTGTTAGCTTTTGAATGATCCCCCAAAATGTGCAAAAACTCAACTTATGGAGAACTCTGCTTCCAACGGAAATAAAACGTCTGCATGTCACTCAATAGTGTCTGTGCTGCTATGTTCATTAAAAATATGGCTCCCAACAACTCTCTCTTTTGGAACTTTACATTATTGGTCACCTTATCTTTTTGTTATTATTGCTTTCTAAAACCAATCACAGCAATTACTCTTTATACCAAATGATTGAGGATGTGAGCCCAGAAGCAAGTTTATAGGCTAAAGATAAGATTCCAGTTCAAATTATTTATGTATTTTTAAAATGTTATAAAGTGTGGAAATAGTACTATGAGACAGAGAAGGAAGGTTTGCCTATCTGCTCTGAAATTTTACCAGTAACAGCAGCCAGGAAGGACACTCTTTACTAACAGGATTTCTTATCACATCCCTGTGCAGCACAAGGGTGGGTAATGATTAGACTACTGCAATACACTCCACATGGGGCTGTCCTTGAAGACCACCCGGAAGCTAAAGCTGGTTCAAAATGCAACGGCACGGGCAGTAATGGGCACTTCTCGTTGTGCCCATGTATCACCACTGCTATACAAGGTACATTGGCGGCCAGTTGGCTTTTCGGTGCAATTCAAGGTGCTGGTGGCGTCCTCTCTCCTGGAGTTCCAAAAAGCCTTTTTAAAACCTGGGTTTGGCCCCAGACATGGGGTTAATGTGATTGGGGCTTTGTTTTAATGGTTGTTTTTAGTCCAGGCTGTCTCGTTTCGTTCTGTTTATGTTTTTAACTCTTAATCTAGCATTGTATTTTGTAAGATGCCCAGAGTCCACTGGAATGGGCAGTTATTTTAAATAATAACTGTATAATAATAATAATAATAATAATAATAATAATAATAATAATAATTTCTATACACCAATACCTATGTCAGCTTTCCCCAACCTGGTAGCCATCCAGATATGTTGGATTTCAATTCCTGTAATTCCTTACTATAATTTCCAATATATTGAGAGGGCAGCAAGTTGTGGAAAGCTAATCTGCTGCCAAAAGCACCTGGAACTTTGGTAACTTGGCAATCACAGAACTGGATGGCATGAAAGATGAGCTATACTTATTTATTTAAATAATGTATCTCAGGGGTCCCCAACCTGTGGGCCATGGCCTGCTAGGAAGTGGGCCGCGGGGCTCCCTCCTGCAAACCCTGCCCCCCGGTGCGCGCGATTACCCCGCCCCTGGTGTGTGCAATTGGCTCCTGCCTACAAACCCCGCCCCCGGTGCGTGCAATTGGCTCCCGCCTGCAAACCCCGCCCCCAGGTGTGCGCGATTGGCTCCCACTTGCAAACCCCGCCCCAGTGCGTGCGATTGGCTCCCGCCTCCAAACCCCGCGCCCCCCCCCTCTGGTCCGTGGAAAAAATTTCTTCCACGACTGGTTCCTGGTGCCAGAAAGGTTGGGGACCACTGATGTATATGGTTGCCCACCTCACAACGGTGACTCTTGGCAACATACAAGGATTAAAACAACAGCCAAAAACAATGACCCATGACACCCAAGGTAAATAGTACATCCCAATCGCAAAAAACACTTCGGCAGCAGAGCCTGCCTAAATTCCTGGTCCAAATGCCTATGGAAACAGCCAGGTCTTCAGAACTTTGCAAAAGGCTAACTAGTTCGGGGCCGTCTGGATCTCTGGGGGGATGCTGTTACAGTGCCATCAGCAGGAAGCCAATTACAAGAAAAGCATAGCCAACACTGATCCTCCAATCACCCAACCTACCTATGAAGTAAAAGAATGGGATGAAGGCTGGCATATGTCTCCTGTAGGGACCAGATGTAAAGTGCAAGTACACGCAATTCCCAAAGTAAGCAGCATGCAGATGTATACATTCATTCCAGGGACTGTAGATCTTCTTCAAATTATTTCCGCTTTATGTTGCATGAGTGCATGGAAGGAAGTGTGTGAATAGTAAGTCACAAATCTTAAGGCCAGCAGACAGGAAGAGAAGGAAATCACTGACTCAATAAATAATATCCTGTAGGTTTCAAGCCCTGCCTAGTCCTTCATCCTATCCGTCCTTCAAGTCTGCAAGCTCCTATGCCTCTTAAACAGTAAATGTACTGTAAAGAGTTTCCTCCAAGTCAAGTTCATTTCCCGATGATTTCAGGAATGTGTTCAAGGATAGAAGTGCATAAAAATTAAAAGTACAAAAAGTAACTCTGCTTCAACAAATACACATGCAAATAAAAGTTTCATCTATTCAAACTGTGAAAGTTGACAACCTCACACCAACCCAATAATGTGAACATAGGGCAGATTCAATACACATAGTCACTTATTTAATCATGCGTATCAGTTGTCAGCCCTATGCACCCATTTCTGCTTTTCATTTCAGTATGACATTTTCAATTCTTAAGTCATTCCAGTTGTTTATTAATGTATTAGATTTATACCACACCTTTTCCCCAAGAGTTGAAGGCAGCTTCTATGAAGCTCTCCCATCATTTTATCCTAACAGCAAGATAGGTGCTGTGAGGTAGGTTAGGCTAAGAGAGAGCTGCTGATCCCATCTGGATATCTCTGGTTTTAATCCAATACCTTAAGCATTACATTACAGTGGTTTTCAGATTAGGGGCCACTTAATTTAATTAATCTCAATGATCTAAAGAAGGGGTGGGGAACGTCCAGCCCGCGGGCCATATAAGGCCCACGAAATCATTTGGTCTGGCCTTCAAGGATCTCCCACCCGCAAACCCCACCCCCTTTCACACGATTGGCTCCCGCCTGCAAACCCTGTCCCTCGGAGCTTGTGATTGGCTCCTGCCTGCAAACCCCACCCCCTTCCACGCGATTGGCTCCCGCCCGCAAACCCCACCCCCTTCCATGTGATTGGCTCCCGCCCGCAAACCCCACCCCCTGGTCCGCGAATGATGTTATAAAAATCCAAATGGCCCTTGGCAGAAAAAAGGTTCCCCACCCCTGATCTAAAGCTACATACAAGATGGATTTCTTCTACTGCATTACACACACAGAGCTTTCCAAACTTTTCATGTTGGTAACACACTTTTTAAACATGCACCATTTCACGACACACTCTTACAGCAGGGCACAAAGCAGGTACTAGGACCTGCGCGGAATCACAGGTGGTTTGGAGGCAGCAAGGCACAAGGCAGGCACTAGGACCTGCACGGAATCCTGGCAGGGCTTGGAGGCAGCAGCAACACACCCAGACACTGCAGCCGACACACTAACGTGTCGCGACACAGAGTTTGGAAAGTTCTACACTATGGGCTTGATATGAACATCAATTGTTTGTTTGTAAAGAATTTCTATGACAGATGCTAGAACTGTAAGTATACTAAAAAGGTAAAGGTTCCCCTACACAGTTGTGTCCGACTCTAGGGGCCAGTGCTCATGTCCGTTTGTTAGCCGAAGAGCCAGCGTTGTCCGAAGACACTTCTGTAGTAGCAACCTGCGGAAGACCTTTGTATTTCGAGGAGTTAGGTGGCATGTTTTGATTTTTCTCCCCCCACACCTAGGAGATCAGAGTTTATTTTGAGTTATACTGATGTTTAATTGGCTTGTTTTTATTTCTGCTTGGAATGGGAGGGGGAGAAGAAGAATATACCCACTCCTCCAACAGCCCTCTAGAACATATCTTTGTGGGAAGTGGGGGGAGAGAAAACCCCCAGCTTGTTAAGTTTAAGCATAAGTTCACTCCTCCAGCCACCCCTCTAGCGGCTTGGAATGGGGGGGGGGGATGATAAGAAATTGTTTATGCTTAGCACTGGCTTATCTGATGGTTTCCCAGGATATTGGAATGATGTCATAGACAGGTGCCAGGGCCTCAGAAGGAATCCCAGTCAAGGTCAGTCTGGGCTTGGTCACGGGGTTTGGGAGCCAGGCTTTGATAAAAACCTTGGGATTGTCTTTGGAGTTTTTGGGAGTCCACACAGGCCTGAGTGCTGGGTGTTGTGAAAATTGCCACCTTGGGGTATCTCCGCTGTCCTTATTAGGGGGCTCCTGGCAGCCTATAGGAGATTAGGTATTACCTTGCTTGGTATGTATGATTTCTTTCTCTATGCTATGCTTGTTATGCTTTGTGTTTTTGTTTAACTTTGTTTGCTTCAGTTTATAATAAAGCTTTAAGTTTCTTTATCCACTGGCATGCTATTGTCTCTGGATATAAAAGAACCAATTGCCCTAGCCCCTGATCAAGGCGTGGACACTCGGCAACACAACTTCCACGGTCATGTGGCCGGCATGACGCATGTGGAACACTGTTACCATCCCACTGAAGTGGTACCTATTTATCTACTTGCATGTGCATGCTTTCGAATTGCTAGGTTGGCAAGAGCTGGGGCGAGTGTGGGAGCTCACTCCGTCACGTGGAGCTAGGGTCTCGAACCTCCAAACTTGCGACCTTCCAATCGACAAGCTTGGCGTCTTAACCGCTGAGCCATCGCGCCCCATTGTAAGTATACGATCTCTCTTTCCCAGGTCTATGCTATGTGGCATATCGGGAAGTAAGGATTTTCCAGCTCTTTCGGTCTTGAGCGATTGTTTCAGCGTCTTTCCATGTGATATGCAATGCCTTCAGGTCTTGTATCAATATACTATACATGTTCATATTTCAGTTTTTATTTTTTCCATTTGTCATGATTTCTACATAGTAAAGGTAAAGGTAAAGGTTCCACCCGCACATTTGTGCAGTCGTGTCCGACTCTAGGGGCCGGTGCTCATCTCCGTTTCTTAGCCGAAGAGCCAGCGTTGTCCGAAGACGCTTCCACGGTCATGTGGCCGGCATGACGCACGCAGAACGCAGTTACCTACCCACCGAAGTGGTCCCTATTCATCTACTTGCATTTGCATGCTTTCGAATTGCTAGGTTGGCAAGAGCTGGGGTGAGTGCGGGAGCTCACTCCGTCACGCGGGGCTAGGGTCTCGAACCTCCGAACTTGTGATCTTCCGATCGGCAAGCCTGGCGTCTTACCCGCTGAGCCACCATGCCCCAATACATTTCTACATACACCTTTCTACATACACCTAATTTCTAC
The DNA here is from genome assembly GCA_023362775.1 of Charina bottae. Lineage (NCBI taxonomy): Eukaryota > Metazoa > Chordata > Lepidosauria > Squamata > Charinaidae > Charina > Charina bottae. Next base: position 203,988,983 of record JALMGJ010000001.1, read on the forward strand.
TTATTTAGATTTCTACATACACCTAATCAATTAAGCCATAACTTCAAATGTGTTGGAATGCACATGTTGTCCTCAAACAAAAACAGATTAGAAAACAGGAATGAAATATGCAACAGAATGCCTAGATTGGTAGTTAACACTTTTTAAAAAATCCATATTAGAAAACTGGCCAAAAAAAAGTGGTGTGTGTGTGGGGGGGCTTCAGTAGTGTTATGTGACCATGATTCAGTACTGTATATCAGAATATCAGGAGGATACAATTTGGAAACATTTGTACTTGAATTGGCTATCTTTTACTCCTGTGCTAAGGAGGACTTCTGTGTAATATGCAAATTTTAAATAAGTTCCTCTATCAGCACAAGGTTAACGTGTAAAAATTCTGTCTTCTGTACCTTCAAACCTTAATGGAAAAATGATGGGTATAAATGGGCAGAAGGCAATAGCCATTTTCAAAAACCTTAACACAGCTAGACTCGTAAATTATCCAATACTTATTCCATTTATAACATTAACACTGTGCAAACAGCAGACTTAAAATGTATATAACTCAAGTACGTCTATTGGTCATCAGTCATTTCAGAACAGGATTACAACTTCTCTTAAAATGTCTCATGACTTTTTGGAACACATCTAGACTATTTCCTGATTGGAATGCTAGAAACTAGAAGGAAAAAAAGGGGCAGCATTCCATGTCAAAAATATGTGCACCTGAACAGAAATTCAAGAGAACAAACACAATGATTTTTAAAAATTAGAGGCAGAAATAAAAACACCATTATGGTCATAGTCTACTATAGACTCCCAAGCCAAGAAGTTTTTAATGATGCTTTCCTGAAATGATTTAGAGATGTTTCAGTGAAGTAAGAATGAATAATGTAAGAATGTGATACTTGTTGGGAAATTAACTTTGCTAAGTGTGAGATCTCCACCAAGGTTTACTGTAGATTTAAGACTTTTGATATGAGCCTAACCTTCAGGGTGAGGTCAATGAGATTAAAATGATTCTATAGTATTGGACCAGAGGCACTAGGCAGAAAAGCTAGACTAAACATTAGGAATAATATTAAGGAAAATACTTATGGAATTCACTCTAAGAAGCAATTAATTTTGATTTCTATTAAATTGACAGTTCATATGAAGAAGTGATCCTCAGAATTGCTAACAATTATCATTTATGGGACTACAAAAATTAAGCAAATTGGCCAGCTTCCAGTCATCTTCCTGGTTCTGCCAAAAATCCCCCTTGTATATGAATCAGAAACTTGGCTGAATTGCTTTTTTCTAGTTACTACTGCTAGTCAGGGCACCCTCTTTATAGTGTGCCTGAGACCTAATTTACTTCAGTTGTGTTCTCTACTGCTCTCTTCAACAACAGACTTGTAACAGCATTTTGGCAAAGGAGAAGAAATCTGATAAGGAACTCTGGCCCACCGTTAGCTCCTGCCTATCTGCCAAGTATTTTCATGACGGCATGCTTGCCTGCCACTCAAAGTAGTTGAGCCCCTGTGTAAAAGTGATTATTTCCACCCACAACTGGGTAAATCCCTTGGAACATAAAACTGATGATAGTTCTCTTTTGTTGGCATCCCTAGAGGCATTCAGAAGTGACTGAATGCAAAATATATATCCCCAATAAATCCTGGTTTGTGCATGTAGTAACTCTCAATATGTTTTCAAATATACTTCAATTATATTCTCCATATATCATAGGAAAATTGCATTGGTGAGCGGCTGCAGTAAGCAGAGTGCATCGTGGGACGGTATTAATAAGATTATGCATGAGGTTGTTGAGGACACAGTGAGAAGCCTCACATGCTTAAAAACAGAAAAGAATAAATGAAACTGCATTCTCTTCCTTCCCTTTCCCCAGCACCTTGATCAACTCTTATGCAATTTATCCATGCCAGTTCTTTCTTTCCTCTCAATGCCTGACTTTAATTTAGCCATTCAATCTGAAGTTTGGGCAAAGAAGAGGCTATTGCAGAATCCACTTGACTGTTCAGCTTACTTCTCTCCTACGCAAGACAGCAGGGATAGAATAGATGGATTTCTTTTACTGTATTGCATTTTCTCATATTACCAAGACAGAACCACAGTTAAGAGACAAAACTGGAAAACAAAACAAAACATGGCATTGACTTGGACTTCAATGGGTCTGGAATATCAAGCATGCACACTTGTGTTTGTCTACACCACAACATACAATATATGAAGGTTTAATAACAATATCTAAACCAGTTTTCCCTACAAAGAAACTTCCATATTCAAGTACTCAAGGAAGTGCTCAGTTCAGTTCTTAACATTTACTCTGCTCATTTCCCCAAGAAACTGAGTTTGTTTTTAGTGGTTATTCTTAACAGTTTCCTCATTTGAACATGACAGAAAAGTGCAGCAGGACTCAGAAATGCTTTTCTGTTATCATATAATCATGATTGTTGCTCCTATAGGCTTCAGGGTGCTACTTAATTATTCTGTTAACAGAAAAAGCAGAGACTTCTACAAAATGCACCCTCCATATGAAACGCACAACATGCATAGTGCCCTGATCCAACTGCATGTCTAATGTTTATGTACTGGCGCTATATAAAATACTTAGCATTGCATGCAATGAGAAAATAGAAGTTTATGCAAGCTAAAGAAACTAGCAACACATCATCTACAAACAGATGTAGCAGAGTCTAGAAAACTAAGAGAAGAATCTTTGGGATGGAAGAGGGAGATTGATTCAGAAGGGAAAAGAGACGGGAGTTACTCAAATCTTTCCACAACAGGTAGTTGCCTGGCCCACACTGCCCCCTCTCCTCCAGGTAAGCACCAAAGACTTGGGGAATCCTGAAGGGACAATATGAAGCACATAAAGAGACAAACACTGTTAGCCAATTATGAAGCCCCCCCCCCCAAAAAAAAATTAAAGCAGCCTTGAATTGTGCAAAGATAGGACATAAGCCACCACTTCCTATTTGGTATGCGCATATGTTATATACTTATCTCTCTGGTTGGGAGGTTATGGAGGGCAAGGGAGGGAGGAAGACAGACTTATCAGGATCTTCCTGCAGGATTGCACCCCATGCTGGGATGGCCTCTTGCTCCCAATACCTAGATTGCTGCTTTAATCCGCATGGCATTAGCTCTCGCAGCGGTGGGCCCCAGCCCCTCCAAGTTACAAGTCTGGGTTGGGAGTAATCGTGCCCTTCAGGGCAGGCGCCTGTAATCATTTGGGACAGTCAAATTTCTTTACATTTGCCAATGAATATTTATGCAATTTGTGAAGAACTACCAGAGCAGCAACACTATCGTGAGCGCAATAGAAAATGTCAGCATAGCTTCACCTCACCCAAGGCTGCACACTCGGGAGAGGCGTCTCTTCTTCCTCCCACATGGGCAGGCATAAATATGCACATGCACAGGAGCATAAACACAAAGCCCAGGATAAACATCTCTAGGCTGAAAAAGCCATGAGTTGGATTCCTGGGTGCTCAAACATGCACATGCGCACACATACACAAATAAGGACTGTACTCATGCAAGGCCGTATTATATCATATCCAGTCTGAAGAGCTGGTCTGGTCTGGTCTCATAGCATTCTATGCCTTTGAGTAGCCAGAAATTTCACAGGTGCTGTTCTTACCCAATTTTCTCATTAACATGCTCCTGTTAAAGGACAACATTTTGACCAGAGTTGTTTTTTTTTTTAATGGTTCTGGGAAAGGCCCCACAAACTACTAGGGGAATGGATGGGCAGGCTGGAATTCTCTGTGTAGTTTGTAAAAGGAATCCAATGTATTACAGAATTTCTTACCTTTTATTACTGAGAAGAACCTCCTCTTCTTCTCCACACCATGTCCTCCAGACACATTAAGACCACGCATCCCAGAATTCCAAGGCAGCGTGGTATAGCTGGGAATTCCACATACGGTAATCCCAACACACTTGGAAGGTATTGGACTTTAAGGGCTGCCCTAAAGCAAGTTACAAAAACTGGATCTTGGACGTAGTCTCTCTAAGGAAAAATATATGTGCCATTCCTCTTTTCAATACTTTATTCAAAAAAAATATATATCCAGTTTTGTCACTCTCAGGAATCAAATAAACCAACTCACAGCAGCCCTGTGGGACAATGACTCAACAAATGGACAACATGTAGAGAACACCACACAATAGTTGTCCACAGGCAGTCTTTCAGTTGCCAGGGGTGTTCACAGGACAAAAGGAAAACAACCATAAATCAAAGCCCAGTCCTCTAAGTACTTAGAACTATCATCATACCATTTATATCCTACAAGCAAATAACTTCAAACCTCAGTTTGGGAAAGGCAAGAGCTAATATTGTGGATGGTGAAGTTTTAGGAGTATCTACACAAACAAGTCCTTCATATCTAAAATGTTGGTTGAATATGTAGTACTAAGGAATTTGCCCAAGTTAAAATATATCTTAAGATTGCTTCAAAATGTATTCCCCTGAACACCTGCTAGGCTTAATCTCACGTCTGGGCTTAATTTCCTTAATAACAGCATAGCTAAAAGTAGATCAGTTCCATTATTAGAGGCAGGCAGAAAGATCAGCACTACTGGTAGAAATCAGGGTGATTAGCAGCAGCAGCAGCAAATCAACAGGAGTTTCCAATTCCTACTGTTGAACAATAGCAGCACCAACACACCTATTACCCTTAACTTGATTTCAGAAACCATCCCCACCTCCATGGATTCCAAAAAGAATGAAAATCAGCACCTGAGAACAGCTCTGAAGGCCTGTGGATATCCAAATTGGGCCTTCACTAAATCTAAATCTACCAGACCTAAAACAGCGACAGATAGGGCTGAGACTCAGAGTAAACGGAAGAACCTGGTCATTCCTTACATGGCTGGCGTGTCTGAAAAGATAAAACGGATATTTGGCAAACACCACATACCTGTATATTTCAAACCCACCAACACACTGAGACAGAGGCTTGTACACCCCAAAGATCAAACTCCAAAACACAAGAAAAGCAATGTAGTTTATGCAATCCAGTGCAGTGAGGAGTGCTCTGAACTCTACATTGGAGAAACCAAACAACTTTTGTACAGGAGGATGGCCCAACACAGGAGAAGTAACACCACAGGACCAGAGTCAGCAGTTTATCTTCATCTAAAGGAAAAAGGACACTCATTTGAGGACATTAATGTTCACATTTTAGACAGAGAAGGTAGGTGGTTTGAGAGAGGGGTCAAGGAATCCATTTATGCCAACTTGGAAAATCCTTCCTTGAATAGAGGTGGGGGCCTCAGGCACAATCTTTCCCCTATTTTCCTTCCTGCTTTGTCTTCTGTGCCTAGGAAGATTAAGACCATTTCGCAAGCTCAACAGCAGCATGGTAATCTTAACGATCCTCCTTTAGATGATAAAGGGACTTAGAAATAACATCTCAAAATAACCATGACCTAGCCCCAGGTGCAAGGTCACACAGCCACCTAGAAACATATTTAAGGATTCCCTTACTAACTTTGCTCAGACTGAAGAAGCTCCTTGGATAAGGAGCGAAACGTTTCCACTGAGAAAATAGAAATCCAGTTGACATGATTCAAGCTACAGACAGAACTATGCATGGTTTCCTAAGTGGGTAGGATCAGCTCATTCTACATCCAGGCTTTGTAAAGTAACTAATTCTTTTCTACATATACTGTAGCTAGCTATGTTCCTGCAACTGAGTCAGCTGTCCAAAAAGAAAACAAATGAGCAAAAGTGTCAAATAGCCATATGTAACTTACTTTGAGAGGAAATTATGTGTTCCTGTCTAGTGCTCCTCTCCTCTGAGGAGGATGCAAATGCCATACTCTGTAAAAAAAACAAAACATTTCCACAATTCTTGGCATGGTCACAGAGAGCCAGACAGGAAGCAGTGTGCCCTCTAAGTAATACATCATGTTAATTTCTCGTGTTTCTATCCCTTGGATCTCTCTGACACAGCAAGCATCATCGCTATCCAATAAAGCATCATCTGTAGCCCTTTCTAATGTGATATGCATCAGATGTTGCTCCCTGAAAGCCTATGAGGCTGGGAACAATGGGAATCCAAGAGCACCATGATAGGGATGGCTGTTATAGATTAAACAGGAACATAAAGGACACAACCAAATGGAGAGCAATGCTGAGTTGGATAAGAAATCATGGAGTTTGATTTCTCAGGTCTGGGAGAAAAATGTGACCTTACAGAATCCGAGAGAGACAATTTGATGTAGGGGTTAAAGGCACCAGGCTAGAAACCAGGAGGATTTTAATGCCACCTTAGACACAAAACCAGCTGGGTGACTTTGGTCCAGTCATTCTCTCTCAACCCTAGGAAGAAGGCAATGGCAAACCACTTCCAAAAATCCTACCATGAAAACTGCAGGGAAACTTGTCCAGGCAATTGCCAGGAGTCAAGACTAACCTGAAGGCACAAATTTATTATTATATATAGTTTGAGGCTGTTATAAAACCAGGAGGGAGGGATAATGTAAAGCTTTCCGACAGACCACTTCTTGATTAAAGTTCCTTATAAAAACTATTTGTGACAGGCTGCCACCAGCTTCCTGGCACACTGTAGTCAGCATGCTGGCTGGGCAACCTCGCACATGGGGAAAGTGATTTTAATAAGAACTTCCTTTCTAAAACCAAGAAAGCTAAACCCCCAGATATGAAAAAGGAGTTTATTGGGAAAAAGAGGAATACAGGGGAAAAGAAGGGAAGGCAATAATCACATTCTCAGAATTCTAAATAAAAATCAAATTCTCAGAATTCTAAATAAAAATCAACATAGTCTGCCTAACTAAACCATTACTTCCTTGAATAAGCTCTTGGATTTCAGCACACTTTCATCTTAAGACCATCTGGGCCTCCTAACCCTAACTCTTCCTCCTCTTCTTCCTTTCTTATCCCGAGTTTTATAGAGATAGGATATCAGCTTCCGCAAAGAGGCACTTCGCTATTGCTTTGCTCAATCCATTTATTGTGTCCTGGGTTTAGACAGTAATTATCTAAGGGCTAAATCCACCTTCTTTAGGACCCTGGATGGAATTACAGGGATGCAGTCTAGCTTTCACAGTTTTGCTTGGGTATAAATAGGATTACATGGGAGTGGCTTTTTTGGAGACAAAAGCTGAATTTCATCTATTCAGCCCCCTCGCCAAGGGGTCACTTCCTCAGCCACTTGAGGGGGCACTGGCTGTTGAGGTTTGTCACAGAGGTTAAGACCAGGTCCTCCAATCTCTCGGGCTTCTATTTCAGAAAAGCTGGAGTAAAGCTTTTAGCTGTGGATATGGAATAGTGAGTGGAGGTGAGGTTTATGTTAAAACGGGGGAAAACACAAATTATGAATCTTAGGAGCAGGCCAATGCGGCGCAGCATGAAGCTGTCTGTCAAGGGCCGATGCCTCATGAATATTCAGTGCTCATGTTAGGCACTAAATCTCATTGGAATGTCAGGGACCATTAGCTAGACAAGGTGCAAATGTGTGTGTGAGTAAGTGTGGTGGGAACAAGGAAAGAAGAGGAAAACATACATCCAGGTAGAAAAAAGAGCCTGGGTTGGAGGCCTGCATGGAGAGCACTTTAGAGCAAGCTAAAAGCACCCAAGTTTCCCTCACCAAACAAGTCTATCCTAGAATAGGGACAATGGCTATATGGTTCTAGCCTGATTAAAAGAGAGAGAGAGAGATCTAGCCAATAGCAAAAGCTGTGTACTATAAATATCAACATGATGTTTTCTTTCAGTAGGCTGGTCAGTCAGCTTTAACCTAAGAAATCTCTACCATTTTCTTCAGGGTGGATTCTGATGGCAAAGCTGAGCTATGGCAAGTCCAAGTTTCCTTTCATAAGAAGCTTACAATCCTAAACATACTTACTAGAGAATTAAGCCCCATTGAAATAGATATCTACTAAAACAATAAGACGGGATCTGGCTATTAATTAAGATTAGGTTGATACCACTGAAATGTGCTTGATGTCGTCAGAGCTATCTTATCTTTCAACTATTTTTTAGTTTTCAGGATATGCTCAGGTCCTTATTAAATAACAATTTCTGTCCCACAGAGCATGTTTTATTTTCCCTAGAATCCATGCTATCAAGTACCACCTATCAAAATTTCCTCTTACTTGTACACCTAATAATCAACATAGTATGTCAACATCTTCTAGTTAGCTGCCATTTGGATGGAGGTAGCCCCATCCAAATTAGCACCATATTAAATGGGGAAAGGTTATACACCTCTCATATACAGTAAATGCTTTTTATTCCAGCTTAGCCCACAATCTCCATGGGGGCAGAGTTGTAGGGAGAACATGAAAACATGAGAATAGCTCTGCTAGGTCAGGCCTAGGCCAATCTAGCCAGCACTCCATCCTGCCCAGTGGGCCACCAGAAGCATATAGGAAACCCACAAATAGGAGATGATGGCAGCCCTCCTTTTCCATTGTTGCTCCTGTACACGTCATACGCAGAGGCACATTGTCCCTATGCTGGGAAGCGGCACCTTGTTATCAAGGCTAGGAGCCCCTAATAGACCTGTCCTCTGTCTACTGAATGGGAATATCAGCTTTTAAAACACAGGCTTAATATTACACAGTAGATATAGGCGATTCTTGCTCACATTTAAATAAATCTATATAGCCAAATTATTATTTTCCTTCAGGACTTTTGTCTTCCTGAAAGACAAGATATGCAGAGCCTGGGACAACCCGTTACAGAGGTTCCTCCTGGAGACCATGCCTCAATTTTGGCAAAAATATGTGACACAGAGCTGAAAGAGCTAATGTTGTCTTAAGGGGAGGTAGCTCCCCCTTTCAGGAGGTATCAGATGGCCAGTTTGCCCCCCACCTGCCTGCTCTTGCAAGCACAATTATTTCGCTTGAGAGCTCTCCAATGCTAACAAATAGCTTATTTTTAAAATTAATTTTTATGCACATAATGTCTCTCTGTTTCATATTAACTTGATGCATTGGCCACTGTGGTCTGAAATTAAGCGAAGTTCTCTACATACACTGATTCTAAATTTGTAGCTTCTGCTACTTCTCATCATTTATTTAGTCCTGAATACACTAGGAACTGCACAAAGTGAGAAACACACACATAAGCATATATGATTTTTTAGCTAAACCAAAGGGATTTTTGCCAAACCTCCCCTCCTAAAAAAAAAAAAAGCACACAAAAAAGCAGAATTATGGGAAAGGAGGAGGGATGTTTCTCATGTAGTTTGGTCCAAAGAAGGAGAAGCAGCAACACAATCCAAGATCAGATTTACAATCCATTTTAGAAGCCCAAATCTGAACTGAAAGGAAGGATGAGGCAAGAATGAAGCAGACTCAATATGCAAAGAACAAACAAGCTTCACCTTACATTATTTCAAAATGGTTCAAACATATACAGACATACTTCTTACATAATTACACTGGTTTTGACCTGCAAAGTGAGGAGGTTGCTCATCTATGGTGCCACCCTGGAATGAGGAGATCTGTGCAACGGGGTTGTGCTGAGCAGCTCACAATTCCAAACCCTCCAAGCTTAAGACGTGTTGTTGGGAACTCCTGCTAATACATTCTTTTGTTTCAGCTTTCCCTCTCTCGGTGATGCACAGCCAGAAGCAGCCAGGAAGCCACAAGGGAAGAGTGCATTTCCGGGACCTGCCCCCACTCAAATAGGCATGAAAGGAGTTGTCCCAGAGGGAGCTCAGAGGCTGGACAGCCACTTTGCTAAAGCAATAGGAAACAGTCCACCAATTACACCGATACATTTAAGCTCTTAATCCTTCTGAAGATTATCCCAAGGTCTGGGAGTCAGTGAATCCCCACAAGCACAGCCTGTGTTGTTACCGGCAGCTGAGCCAGGGAGATAAGAACCAAAGCTGGCTGGGGAACAGGCAAGGAGCCCTCTAGCAGAACTGGCCCCATCACTGCGGCTGGCGCCCGCAGAGGCCTGCAGGAAACACGGAAGGCACTAGGCTCCTAAATTGCCAAAAGGGGGTGCATCACGTCATGCCTCCCCCAGGGAGTTCTGCTTCCCGGCACTTGCCGCCAAATGTGCACAAACTTTGTAAAGCAGCTGAGTTGCTCACTTCTCCTCTTTCAGCCTGCTAAATTCCAAACTGCTTAAATCTTCAAAGGCAGAAGGAATTCAGTGAGGTCATCCATTCAACTCCTCTACTTTGCCTGAATGCTAACAAGCTCCCGTTTACCACATTAAGTCATGGATAGCCTAGTCTGGATAAGTTTCCAGAGGCACAGGCACTTTAGTCTTCTGCAGTAAAACAAGGAAAGTATCTTGAGGCACCTTAAATATTATTATTGTATAAGCTTTTGCAACATACTGATAAGCTGTACTGTGATCCACAAAAACTTACACAGCACTAAAACTGTCTTTAAGGTGCAAACAAGGTTAATTACTATTTTAATCTGCATAAAGCAATTACAGTTTGCTCCTTCCTAAGAGAAGTACCCTACCAGTAAAAGTTCTACAACCTAATGTGCACTTCCTTTGGAATAAAACTAAATAAAATGGGATTAACTTTTAAGAAAATACCCATGGCGTTGCACTGTAAATTCTAATACTGAGGCTTTGAATTTTAACTGAAATAGAGGGCGGGGGGGGGGCATGCCTTCTGCCTATTATTCTTCCTTCATAACGGAGTCCTACTACTGCTCATTGGAAGGACAGATGCTGAAGCTGAAGCTCAAATACTTTGGCCACCTAATGCGAAGAGAGGACTCACTGGAAAAGACCCTGATGCTGGGAAAGACTGAAGGCAAAAGGAGAAGGGGACGGCAGAGGATGAGAGGGTTAGATAGCATCACCGATGTAATGAACATGAATTTGAGCAAACTCTGGGAGACAGTGGAGGACAGGAAGGCCTGGCGTGCTATGGTCCATGGGGTCACGAAGAGTCGGACACGACTTAACGACTGAACAACAAAACTTGGGATCCTTATATACAATCATTACTGTAAAAGGGAGGAGCATCACAGCCAATATCTTTCAGTAATACCAGGTTTACTTTCTGGGGAAGTAAAACAGAGGAGTGTTAAAACTCTCAGGTACAGTGTCTGCACCAAAAGCTAATCTCCCATTTGAGACAACTGTGTTGCAACCGAATTTCTCTTTAGAAAATGTTCCTTTCTGATATGGGAGCATGAAGTAGTCCTTGAACTACAAAGGCCAGCCTGATAAGCATTTCCTTAATAGCCAGAGAAAGAACTCTGATTACCTAATTAACAAACGTGTTCTTTCTGACTAAGTTGTTCAAAGCTCCGCATACAATCTGAGCAGCTTTGACAAAACCGATCTGGGAGAAACTATTCATTCCAAAGCTTTATTATTATTACACTGGCTGACCTGTGAATTTCAAAAACAACTTTATTCTTGGAAAGAAAGAAAAATTTGTTTAGTTTCCATGGAGTAAGTTGACTTAAGTCTTTTGCAGCAAAAATTGTTTAGTGGCACTTTACAAAGGAACCCATCGGATTAGAATCCAGTATTGCGTGTGGGACATTAACTTGTTATGAATATATATATATATATATATATATATATATTCACAATCACCCTGGCATTGATGAGCTGTTGATGAGCTGTTCAACCTATGAAGTATAAGAAAGCTTTGTCTATATTTAATGGTAACCTTCAATCTTCTGCATCTATTCAGCCCTATCATGATGAAATTAGTTCTTGTAATTCCTTTGCTCAAGGATGACCACTTGACTTCAGCAAAACTGTCCTGGAGTGCTGAAGTTGATTCTTCTTCTTTTTTTTTCATTTTTAAGCTACAAGGTCACTACACTGCAAGCCATGCAGGTGGCTATTTTTTAAAAAAGCGGGGCGTGTATTTTGTTGAAGAGCCCTATCTGGAGCAGAATAAGGTATGTGTCTATCTGAAAAACTGTGTCTGGGACACTGTTTGTTTCATGATTGTGACATGGTATATGCAGTACGCATATTTAATAACTCTATAAAAAGGATGGATTTCTTTAAGTATTTGGACTTAGATTTTTTCTTTTTCTTTTCTTTCTTTCTTTTTTTTAGGGAAAGGGTACAGCGCTCAGGGCAATTATGCAAAATGGATTCCGCTATGTCATATAAATCAGTGGGGCTGGGATTTTTTCCTTTTTTGAGTGGGAGTAGCAGTGTTGATTTGTAGATTGTATACCACTTTAACATAACAGTTGAAAGATGGAATATAAATAAAATAAAGACAAATTATATCAGCATTGACATAAGAAGAATTGACAAGTGGCAGCCCATCCTGAGAGAATAAGATCAGATTCAGATTACTTAACTCCCCTGCAGCATTTAAACAAAATATTCAAACTTGAGGCCAAAAAGGGAAAGCATAGGCTCTATGTATGGAACAGGCTGTATCTCATAATGCTAAGTAGCCTGTTCCTCCAATAATATAACTTCTGATTTTTCTGGAAACATTTCTGTTAAGGATCTCTTACATAATTTGGTTCCTTTCTTTCCCCCTTTCCCTTTCCTTTCCCTTCCTTCTTCTACTTTTTTTTTTGACAACACTTGGCACCACTAGAGATGGATGGAAAGATAGCTGCTGTCACCTCCTACTCTGAGTGCTTTTACCAGCAACACCTGAGGGAAAAGCAGCACTAGTGTTATTAATAACTGAGGAGGGGGCTGGCTTCGTTTGACTCTAAAATTGCTGTGGTGCCGAATTGCTCTTTTAAAATCTGCTTTTAATCAGAGAGAAAAGAAAAGAAGTTTGGACAATTAAGAGTAATGAGGAGCTTTAAAAAAAATAGCTCAGGGAAAATTAGCTGTGCTTTTTACTGCACTTGGAACATTTAAGGAGTTATGATAATGTGGAATAAAAATCTGTGTGTTCCATTTGCATGTTCTGACAACACAGTTGGGTTCTCAGAAGAGCAGAAGAGAAGGGGAGAAGGAAATTCACAAAGAACCCAGATGTTGGCAGGTGGACATCTCTGTGCCTTACAGAGTCACAGACAAGGATAGAAGAAAAGGAGGAAGATAGAAATCACAGGCTTGGCAGTCACTCTAACTCATACTTTTCAATCTTGGTGCCCTTCAGATGTGTAGGACTACAGCTTCCACCTTAAAGGAACACTTTTGGAGGGCACCAGGATTGGGGTTCCATAACTAAGAGCAATGAGAGCCAGTTTGGTACAGTGGTTAAGGCATCAGGCTGGAAACCAGGAGGCCGTAAGTTTTAGTCCCACCTTAAACACAAAACCAGCTGGGTGACCTCGGGCCAGTCACTCTCTCTCAGCCCTAGGAAGGAGGCAAGGGCAAACCCCTTCTGAAATCTTGCCAGGAAAACTTCAGGGACTTGTCCAGGCAATCGCCAGGAGTCAACACTGACTCAAAGGCATTAAAAAAAAAACCCACCTAAGAGCAATCCAGTCAATGTCTTAAATTAAAACAGCAAATATTGAAAAGAAAGGGCATGAAGATCTGCAAGGACAGATAAAATTGGCGGTATATACCCACTAATGAAACTACATGTTTATTTTAATCCATTCCCCCCCCCATTCAGATGCATCTAGTTGATGCTAGTTATCTAGATCCATTTCAGTTGGGTTTTCAGCTGGGATCTGGTACTCAGAATGCTTTGGTCACCTTGGTGGATGACTGATACTGGAGTGAGTGCAGCTCTGCTACTGCTATTGGAGCAGTAGCAACAAAAATGGCAGCAGTTCTATATCCAGAAATGCTGCTGAGGAACACTGTTTGAACCCCGTGCCGCTGATCTGTGGTGTCCTACAGAATTCCACCTTGCCCCTCATGCTGTTCGGCATATAAATGAACCCACTCATCCATAATTTTGGACTAGGCTTCTATTGGTATGCTGATTACACCAAGATCTTGCCATTTAACTCTAAGGAAACAATCCTTTATATGTTATCCAAGTTTGATACTAGGCAGGTTGAAGAAGAATACATAGAAATTACACCTAAACAAAACAGAAATGCTGTTGGTCAATTGAAAACCACACAGAGGGATTGAAGATCAGTCCTTTTTGGGGTGAGTTTGCATTCGCCCTAAAGGTCTACAATCTAGGGAGTGCTCTTTATTTCCACAAATGGCAGTATTTGCACAGTATGCGCTAGTTACAATGGCTCTTAAATCATTTGGATTTGGCAACAGTTACCACACCTTGATTGTGTTATGTTTTGATTTGATCACTGCAACACATTCTATGTGGGCCACCTTGGTGTAAAATGCGGCAACTTGATTGCTAACGATGCAGGTATAAGGGTCATATGCTACCTATACTGTAGGATTTCTACTGGTTACCAGTTGTTCACTGGATGCAAGTGAGCAATGTTAAAGTTTAAAGCAAAGCTTTAAAGTTTAAATTTTAACCTTAAAGCTCTATGCAGCTTAGGATCAGATCTGACTGAAGTCTATGAACTTGCATTACCATTAAATGCTGCCGGGTAGGTCCTTCTGAAAACTACTATGGTCAGAAACTAGTTTACCTGAATCACAAAAGTCCTCTTCCTACAATACCTGCTGAGTGTCCTTGTTCCCCTTCCTGATAACTATATGTAGCTGTCTTCTTTAGGGATTAGAGATTAGTGTTCCAGGGCACAGATGAAACTTGATCTGTATAAATTTAAAGAAATTTAACTTTACCCTTTTCTCTGAAGCAGGGGTAGAGTGGCCAATGTGTCCATGACAAAGGGCCACACCTAAGGGTTTGTTATACTGAGAATATGGGTTGGCTCTGAGGTACCTGCAAAACCCCCTCCCCAACTAGAATCAACCCACCTGACTGGTGTACCCAAGAGAGATTATTGGTCATTTCTCATTTCTGCAAAGTACTTGGTGTGTGGAGGCTCACAACTGCTGCTTTATATCATGTGACCAAGGTGGATTGGTCTCCTGTTAGAAATCAGGCTGGCTCCTACAGTTTTTAGCCTTCTGGAAACTTTTAAAAACTTATTCTGAGTCTTATGGTAACAGATAGTACTTTTATTTAATTTGATTTTATGGTTTTATTGAAATGTTAACCTTACTATATATGTTTTAATTTTTTATACCTTTGTCTTGTCTGCTCTCAGTTCTGTACCCTTTGAGAGTAATTGACTTGCAGCGGGTATGTGATTTTTGTTTATTCGTTCAGTCACTTCCGACTCTTTGTGACTTCATGGACCAGCCCACGCTAGAGCTTCCTGTCAGCCGTCGCCATCCCCAGCTCCCCCACGGTCGAGTCTGTCACCTCCAGAATATCATCCATCCATCTTGCCGATAGATAGATAGATAGATAGATAGATAGATAGATAGATAGATAGATAGATAGATGAAATAGGCAGAGCCATGTCACAGACATGGACAATGCTCATTTTATTCTTGGGATTGTGCACAAAATTTGAGGGAATGATTTGCTTTTTAAATGACATTAAGTCTATTTTAGGGTTAACACTATAGTTCTCATGGGCTTCTTGCCTCCAACTATTAAGAACCTATGTCACTGATTTTCAGCAAGCAATAATTACCAACCCAATGCTTGGGAATCAATAGGCTTCAAAACAATGAGATGGGCAATTATTGGTCAGTGCCCAGCACCGGTTCCTGCTGCAGAATTAGCTATTGGCTGATTTTCCAAGAAAGGTGAAGAATCCTTAAATTCT
The DNA here is from genome assembly GCA_023362775.1 of Charina bottae. NCBI lineage: Eukaryota > Metazoa > Chordata > Lepidosauria > Squamata > Charinaidae > Charina > Charina bottae. The sequence goes on from JALMGJ010000001.1 coordinate 204,004,598, forward strand.
TCTAATAAATGCTTATGGAACAAGTGTCAGTTTGCCAGTTATTCTACTAACTGGAGCAATGCTCCATAGGAAACATGGATCCAACCAGCATGCTTGACTGTTCCAAGAAGTCTGGAAGATAATGTGATTTATGTTTACAGTAATACCCTGTTCCATAGTGATAATTCACTTTGGCACACAGAATGACATCATCATAGCAGCCAAAAATTATTATAAATAAAATGTAGTAATCTGAAAATGTTGCACTGCTTGGAAAAACTGCTACAGGTATGCTTTCATACTCTCTGAATTGATGCACAGTGATATGGTGGTCCTCTCCATTTCTTCTCCCAGTAAAATAATAAAATTATTTAAATATTTACTTTTGTTCTGACTTGGGCACAAGCATATCAAAGATGCAGGAAGGATCTACATAAAGTTGACAGTAAAAACAAAAACAACAAATCAACAAAAAATATTGCTCTCTTTTCAGGTTTGTGGTGACATTTAAATAGATTTGGGCCCAGTGAAAACACTTTCCAAACATGAGTAAGGGAAGAGTTTGCAACTCCTTGAGCAATTAAGCACACCAAAATAAGAAAGCCTGTCTCACATCTATCAAATCAATGTTTCTTTTATAGAAAGGCAGCTAATTGTTCATGTTGAAGTCAAGACCTAGATTTTGGTGAGATATTGTTATTTCGCAAACAGTGACTGCCACTTTTGAATTGGACTGGGAAGATTCTGCGGCTAGACATACTGCTGGTGGGTTATATTTATGAGTAAGAAAGGGAGTAAGAACGAGTCAGAGATGGAGGTAGTTATCTCCCAAGAAATCATGGTGATCTCTGGAGGAATCTGGCTGAGTGTTGCAGATATTAATAGGAGCACACAGAACAGTAGACCACACTACTAGGCCAGGTGCTCAAAGAAGGAATAACTGTGGCTGATGGGGGCCCAGAGCCAGACAAGCCACACTGTGGGACCTAGCAATGTTGGGAGGGATGCTGTTATGGAGTTTATCTACTACACTACTCCAAAGGGGTTGGTAGTTCAGTGACATTAGGTGCAATTCTGGATTGAGATGGCTAGCCCAGGTGACATTCAGCTGGTCAGAGATGGGCTTGTACCTGCAGTGAGAAAATAGGTGAGGAGTAAACCATGACTAGTGAATGGTGTCCCGTCTATGGTCCTCACTGTGTGTTGGATTGTGTTGGACAGGGTTGGATGTAGTGGAAGGTAAGGGGTACTTGTGTGAGCACAAGTGCCATGCTGATGGCACCTGGGGTGGTTGTAACGATTAGAAAGTAGCCAGTGTGTGTTAAGATATGGGAAGATTTATATCATGTGACTGAGATGGAAAAAGCAGCAGTATCCTGGTTGAGGCAGATGTAGCAGAAAACACTACCTTTTGGAGCAGATCATATGCTACTTAAGCACTGGTTGCCTTTCCGATCTAGGGCTGAAATGTGTCCTCAGCTTTGAATTATTGCAATCTTTCTCCAACATGCTCCAATCATATATTTATGTCTGACATTCAGTTTTATAGGCTTTTTTATCTCATGTACACAACAAATGGAAAGAGAAATCACAACAGAAGACTGAAATGCATAATGTTCACATGTGCTTCAGTAATTCTACAAGGAAAGCTGAGGAATATCTGGGAAATAATTTAATGAGATTCACTCAAAGCTAAGATGCCCAATTAGAAAGCCTAAAATATTAGAAAGAATGACACTCAAGTAAGCTTGAACTTGTATCTTCTTAGGAATCTGTGAGCCCTAATTCCATGATGCTTGTTCTCTCAAAAGGAGAACCACCTAGAACAGGATAGGCAATCAGATGTTTTCCAGAAGTAATGGACAACATAAATCCTCAGAATTCTCAACCTTTAACCATGCTTACTGGGGTTTACAGGAGTTGCAATACAAAACAACTGTAGAAGGTATTTTTCTACATTTTCTACTCAAGCTGAGAAAAAAATCAAGAAATGTGAGACTAGGTTAACATATATTATGCCATGGTTTACTTAACCATGATTTACTGAAGCATAATGCTTAGGTTCATGCTACATGATGAATTAAAGCCAAACTAACCATATTATAGTTTAGTGTGAGGTATGAACCAGGCCTGCATGTCAGCCTTTCTTAATCTTGTACCTTTATAGTTCCTAACTACAGTATTCTGTTTGAGAAGTTTAGGAGCTCTCCTACACTATCTGGCAAATACAAGATTTGAGAGAGCTGCACTGTATATGGTAAGTTCTGTTTTTAATTTTTCATCCCTGCCCAATAGGAAGCAGCTAGAGAGACAAAATGAAAATGTCTAATTAAAGGCAGAGGAGAAGGCTTGAAAGGTTTTGATATGGCCTTGCCTTTTTGTACTAGTCAAATTTCTCCTTCCATTACCACCACCACAACCCCCCAAACCCACCACAAAGCAGGTCTGGAGAAAACTCAGATGGATAACATAGAAAAGGCTGGAACGCAAAGGCCTGAAAATCACATCAACTGGATGTTGTATTTTTTTTATTATTATTTTATTTTATTTTATTTTATTTTATTTTATTTTATTTTATTTTATTTTATTTTATTTATCACCGCCCAACTCCCCCAAGGGGGACTCTGGGCGGTTTGCAACAGAATTAAAATCATTGATATACATCTATAAATAAAATAAAATACATAATAAGTAATAATTTAAAATATAATGAATAAAATGGGATCCATTGGCAGAATATTCTTAAGTTCGCAAAAAAGGGCACCTCAGAGCTAATCTAAGGAGCCAGCCATCTCCATCTTTGTATAAAAAGTGAAGAATGGCATTTCTAGAAAAAAGAGAAAATGGCTAGCGTGGAAACGCCTCTATCTGCTGAAACGCTGGGCATTAATACATTCTTGGTGGGCCTTTTTGAGTGCTGTCTTGCTCCCTGTTCTACTTGAACAGAAGTAGAGTTGCTGCCATCTCCCTCCCTCCTGCCGCTGTTGCTATGACCTCTCCCCAGCTGCACAGTGATAACCACCACCTCCCAAGGGAGCTACAGGCAAAGGATATGCAGCAGCTGGATAATTTTCCAGCAAAGTGTGCAGTAAAGCGCACAGATGGGTTATTGGAGCACGCAGCACCGGGAACAATGTGGCAACCACAAGCTTTAACTCCTCAGTATAGCAGGAAAAAATCTTCAGTGCAATTCGTATGGTAATAATGTTGGCACTAACGATAATTGGTCCCACACTATGCCTGGCACCATGGATGATTCACATTCAGTGGTGGGGTTCCTGCCTCCTCCCACACAGTGTTCTGCTGCTTCCTTATTCACACAAGCCACATGGACCCACAATTACGAACTGCATGTGAATATTCAATGAGCGTTATATAAATCTGCATCTAGATTTTTATGGAAATCTATGCAAATTTAAAATGAGGATGCTGCCAAGATTTGCTAATCTTGGATTTTGAATGCAAAACTATAAAACTGGAGCAAGCCCCCGTCAGGGTGAAGAAAACCAAAAAGCTGCACGAAGTCAGTTTGAAATGTATGTCAGAGCTTTGTAACGAAATTTGGCTAAAAGTGCATCTTCATGCTGTGGCAACATGGTACGTCCTGGAAAGCCGTGTTGCCTCCTCTGATCATGGCAATCTTAGAAGGAAAAAGGCCCATGTTCACCAGCTGTGATATTGGATTTCTGATCCAACAGTTCCAAGTAGCAAGCAATCTCCTGCAGGTTGTGCAAGATTTACCCTTCTAGCAAAGAAGCAGGCAACCATCTCACCCATCACCAACCTGCGTATTTGTTTGAGCTGCATCCTCCCTGAAAACGCACACACAAAGTGCTGTGAACAACAGTATCTCAGCACCAAGTTACCCGTTCAGTAAAGAAAGACCGCTTTGAACTATGTAAAGCTCGTATCCAAGCGGCGGAAGAACTAAAAAGGAATTTATTTAATATATCATTTTTGGAAACAAAAATAATACAAGAAGCACACAAGCAGGGCATATGCTCTTGGCTCAGCCAAAGCCTTGTAGTATAAGAGAGGCCAACAACTGAAGCCAGACATCTATAAATGTGGGGGTTGTTGTGCAATTCTGTATTTCCTGTTACAAACAATCATTGGGACAAATGAAAATAGCCAGCTAACATGTACACTAAATAGGATCCTGAAGTTCTTTTCTGATTTCTTTAGAAGAGCTTTTCTCAACTTTTTTTTTTTAACCCTAGAGGACCTCCTGAAATAATTTTCAGGTCTCGGGGAATCCCTGCAAAAAATCACAAAAAATACAAAAACTTCACAATACAATTCACTTCTAGCCTACACAATCCATGTTTTATCATGTTTACAACAGAAAAGCAGCATGCAAAGTTCAAAAAATGAGGTTTATTTTTTTCCAATCCCAATTTCTCGTGGAACCCCTAGCAACCTTTTTTAGAACCCCAGTTGAGAAAGGCCTCTTTAGAATGTTTTCCTTCCTTCCTTTCCAAGCATCAGGGTGTGTGCAACTATTCCCACCTTCCCAGGCAAAATAAACCTGGGAACTGCTGACGTTCCTCCCTTTACCACCTACTTGACTTTTGTCTTTCTCTTCATTTCCTTTTGTTCGTTATCCATATTGCAAAATGCACACTGAAAGTTTCTTTGGGCACCGAGACTGTATTTTTGCCGGTATTCTCCTTGTAAAATGCAGTTTATAAGTAATATCATAGTGCAATCCTAGTTGAACTGACTCCAAAACAATGCGCATTGTGTACAGTGGGTCTCTCTCTCAAGTTAAGAAAGTTAAGGAATTACAGGTTTAGTGTCTTAGGTGAATAAACCAGTTTATGGCTAAACAGTCAAGCAATTTTATAAGGTCCAATTCTTTTTGCAGTGAGGAATAATTTCACATCAGAAAGCTTGCAGCTTACTATGGGCCATAGACAAGGAAAGCTGAGGAATCAGACAAATACAAAGAATAGAATAAACCAGACTTCCCTAAATTGGCACTTTCAGAGATGGCACTTCTGGAGGACATAAAATTGGGGGAAAGTTGAGCTAAATTGTATGGGGAAATCTTGGTGTTGATCAGATGTGAATATGTAGCCAAAATTATTATTGATGGGCTCATAAATGCACATGACAGCCGACTACAATACTCATGTTACATAAAGATCCCATGGCTATTCACATCTTGAATTAAAATCTAGTCTGAACTTAGTTTCTTCCAACCTTCTTACCCCCACCCCCCAAATCTCACTTTCATAACACACAGCTACCACAAATCTCCAAGCCTGTTCTTTTAGCCTTCTTATTGCTCTGGTGGTGATGAGAAGGAAGAAGCAAGAATCTCTCCTTTGGGAAGATAGAAAAATATTAGTAAAAATGTAAGTCACGACAGACCAACCTTTTCTGTGTGTATGGATCTGTGTGTTCCCATAATAATCTTGTCAACAAGACAATAACATATAGGCTAGATGCTACTACTGTTAAGTGGATCAGCACCTGGAAGAGCAACAATATTCAATGAACAGCTATCAGTGGCTCTGGATTGAACAAGAGGGAATTTTTGAGCAGAATGCCAAGGGTCTCTGTTGTAAGCTCTGTGCTGTTCAATATTTTAAAAAATAACCTAGATGAGGATGAAGAGGGGTTCTATAATAAATCTGCAGAAGACTGACAGAAGTAACACATTTTTCTTTATTCCCTGTCTACGTTTGGCATCCAGGAAGCCATTCCCACCAGAGCTCTCTCATCTCTACCATGGATGGCTCAAATGCCCTGATTTGGCTTAGGAAGGGATAGAAGAAAGAGGAAGTCCCCTCTGTAGAGTTTGGTTCCTCTTCACAAAACCTTGATTCTGGCCACTCTGATTTTGGCCAGGCCTGCCACGTTATGTCCAAAGCACAAGCGAGTTTGACATGCCACGTGGCTTAGTGCACCCTGGTGAACATGATTAATCAGAGCTGCCTGCCCAGGAAATGAAAGGTAGGTCAGGAACATATCAAAATGCAAATAGGCCCTTTTCAAGAGAGTGAGTGTTCAAGAAGTGGAGGGAATGAGAAGCAGCATGTTATTGCAAGAGAGGAGCAAATTAAGAGAAAGCATGTTGACCGAGAGGAAAAAGAAGACACAGATGTGCATGAGCATGTACAGGATCCAGGATTATAATTTGTGTCCAAATCTCACGGGGCCACCCACATCCTTCAAACAGCAACTGTCTTTGTCCCTATTGGCCTATTAACACATACATAAGATTATTCCTCAACCTAAGTTAGAATGTAAAAGGAAAAGGGCATCTGATAAAATTTCACCTGCAGTTACTATTGCAATTCCCCCCTCCAAAAAGTTATGTATCCATTCAAGGGATTCATAGATGGAAGGTAAGGGGCTTTTGTCATAAAATTTGGTTATAGAGCATTATAATTAGACACACTATTCAAAGAAAGCAACCTCACACTCCATGAATGTCCTATCTATCTATCTATCTATCTATCTATCTATCTATCTATCTATCTATCTATCTATCTATCTATCCTGCCTTTATTATTTTTATAAATAACTCAAGGTGGCCAACATACCTAATACTCCTTCCTCCTCCTCTTTTCCCCACAAGAACAACCCTGTGAGGTGAGTGGGGCTGTGTGTGTGTGACTGGCCCAAGGTCACCCAGCCGGCTTTATTTATCCCAGTATCTATTGTCCAACATCATTTTAGTAGCTCCCAAACTACGCTAAAATCCCAAAGAATCACAATTTTCACATATATCATGCACATACACATCTCAAGCCTCCAGAGGGAGGTGGAGAAAGCCTTGGGAGAAATGATTACCGCGTGTTTCTTGCTACCTGCAAAGTGCATGTTATCTGAGTCAGACATGGTGAATGTCCTGGAAGGGGACAGGCAGGGGGAGAACAAGCCAATACCTCAGCCTTATTGAAGACAATTTTGCTGGAGCACTAATTCTAAACCCTAGCCATCCGGGTTGCTTCCCTACACCATCTTTCCATGAATAAACCTCATTAAACTCAGAGGGATTTACTTCTGAGTGAACACTTATGATCAAGAACTCAGAAAACTGAAAGCATTCGGGAATGAAAGCATTAACGTAGCCCTCTACAGCACAACCTTCTAAAAAGCTGACAGTAATACCTTTTTTGTTTTAAAACTTTAAAAAGTGCTCTCACATTCACGTTACAGCAAAATAGAATGACTCTGTGAGAGAGAAGCGAGAAGGTGAAAAGATTGAAATGTAAACCAAGGACATAATGCAGGGATCATAATTTCTAGTTGGCAAGACTAAAGTCTACACACGTTTTATTGAAAAGCCACTGCTATTTGCTCTTACAAGAACTTATCCCTCCAGAAAAAGTGGCACTGCCCTGATGCTGCCTGTTCTAACTCAACAGTTTCCAGAAATGCTGGCAGCCCAACTCAGCTAGCAAAGCCAAGTTGAGCAGGTCCACTCTACCATCTCATAACAACACCTGTTTAATTAAACTTGAAAGGCTAGAACTTTTTTTACCTTGGCTCTTCAAGTCTTCATTTGTACAATATAGGGCAGTGTTTCTCTACCTTGGCAACTTTAAGATGTGTGGACTTCAACTCCCAGAATTCCCCAGCCAGCAAAGTTGCCAAGTTGAGAAACACTGATATAGGCCATTGTCACAGGCTTGGTGTATCATCATCATCATCATCATCTCCCAGCGTTAAAGCAATCCACACCTTCATCAGGAGCATACTGGAGTTTATAGCAACTCTTTCCCCATGCTCTGCTGCCCAGTTAACCTCTGTGGGGAGAGCACTGATTTCTTTTCAGCAGCAAAGTGCTGCTCTCTCACCCACCAAACCTACACCTATTCTTAGGCCACCAGCAGATGACTTTTTCTTTCCCACGACCTCAGTTCAAGCCTGGAAATCGGAGGTACAATAATAAAGTGCAGGCGACTGTCTCTGAACATGGCAAAGTACGTCCCCTTGTCATTACAAGTTACTCAACAGGGCGTAACAACACGGAGGATAAAACAACAGCAACTTTTAGAAAATTAAACCAAGGCACTGATTTCCCCAAGACCATGAAAACACTAAAACCACCCGCTTGGCTTCGGCTTCGGCTTCTTTTCGACGCGTTTCCGCCGGGGCCTCGGTCCATCCCTCCGCAGAAGCCCGCAGGCTGTATCCCTCAGGCGCCCCCGCGGCGCGCTCGCTCTCCCAGGGGAGTGATAAGCAAAGCAGGAATTACTGCCGCCTGACACTTTAATGAGGCGGCGTCCTCGCCGACATTAATATTGCGAGGCCTGCAAATCCCCTGAGGCCTTTTGAGGGGGAAGCAACCCCGCGCCTGGAAAATCAAATAAATAAATCTCAGCTAAACGCCGACGAGACCGCGGGAGCGCGCGGGGCACTCACCTGATTTCCCCGGTGAGCCAACACCGGCAATCAGTGCCCTGCTAAACGGAGGCGGCGGATGATTTATTCCTTCTCCAACAGGCTTAGATTGGGGCCGCCGCCGCTACAGTCGGCGGGTGGTGCACGGAGCGGGAGCGCCAGCAGAGGGGAAGCAGCTCAGGAGGCCACCACTCAATCCCAAATTAATTTGAATATTTTGTCCCATCAAATCTATTTAGTGCCGCGTGTGGCCCACGTCCAACAAAGAGAGATGGCTGTGCTGCTGGGCTGGGCGCGCTGGTGGGATTTGGCACGCTGCTGCCCGGTTGGCCTCAGCTTGGAGGCGACCTAACTGCCCGGGGTGGAAGAGCAGCCAAGGGACCTCCGAGCCCCGCCAGCCATTGGTAAGCGACATGTGGAGAGTAAGGTAGGTCAAAAAAAACCACGGAGCCTCCCGGGAAGACCGGTGGCTGGCCTGTTGGCAATAGGAAACCTTGCTCTTAAAGGCATTTGGCCTCTATTCCGACACTCACAGGTGTGTGTGGAAAAGTGCGGTGTTCGCTCCATATGATTGATTATGTGCCATCAAGGCCTTTTCGACTCCTAGCGACCACATAGATAGATTTTCTCCAGGACAATCTGTCCCTAGCCTGGTCTTTCAAGTCTCCCAAGGGTGCACTCATCGCCACTGTAACTGAGACCATCAACCTCACTATTCTCTTTCCTTCCACCTTTCCCAGCATGAGAGCCTTTTCCAGAGAGCTGGGTCTTCCTGCCATATAAAGTTAATAAAAAGACTAGGAGCAGGAAGCACCGGGTGGAAATCCAACCTCTGGAGCAGTGTTTCTCAACCTTGGCAACTTTCAGCATGCTGGCTGGGGAATTCTGGGAGTTGAAGTCCACACATCTGAAAGTTGCCAAGGTTGAGAAACACTGCTCTGGAGGGACGGTCACCGAGTGACTTTGCAATAGTTACTTTTTCCTCAGCCAACCCATCTCACATCGTTGTTGTGGCGAGAATTAGAAGGGAGTCTGTGAAGGGCACCTTGAGCTCCTGAATGCAAAGTGGATACAAATGAAAATAAATAAATAAATGCAACCCAAGCATCCAATCACCTACCCAAAGCCAATTCTTATTTTGTGATACTGCTTTTCAGCTGAGCAAAACACTTCTCAGGGAAGAGCAGGGAACAGTGGAGGTGGTCTTAGTATCAAAACTACAGTATTGTGCAGATCCCTCTTTTTCTCCTCAATATATTATCTGTGATAAGAAAATGGGAAAGAAGCAACAAGGAACACTAGGAAAGCTACACACTGAAAACGACTTCTTGGACCCCATCCATCTATTTGGATCCTTTAAAATTGAGCATTTGAAGCAAGGTGATTGTTTTACTGAATACTTGTGTGGAAGCATCCAAAATGTTCCCTTAGTCCCAACTTGCAGTGAAGAAACTAGTGTATTTATTTATTTAATTTTTATCCTGCCTTTATTATTTTTATAAATAACTCAAGGCGGCAAACATACCTAATACTCCTGCCTCCTCCTATTTTCCCCACAACAACAACCCTGTGAGGTGAGTTGGGCTGAGAGAGAGTGACTGGCCCAAGGTCACCCAGCTGGCTTTCATGCCTAAGGCGGGACTAGAACTCTCAGTCTCCTGGTTTCCTATTGGCTCCTTCCCAGGGCTGAGAGAGAGAGACTGGCCCAAGGTCACCCAGCCAGCTTTCATGCCTAAGGCGGGACTAGCTCAGACTCCTGGTTTCCTATTGGCTCCTTCCCAGGGCTGAGAGAGAGTGTGACCGGCCCAAGGTCACCCAGCCGGCTTTCATGCCTAAAGCGGGACTAGAACTCACAGACTCCTGGTTTCTAGCCCAGCACCTTAACCACTAGGCCAATCCTGGATAAGATTTTTATGTTTAAAAAGCTGCACAGCATCTCAGAACAGTGGATGGGTTTTCTTCAGTACTGCATTTCTTTTCTGAAATAATCTCCTGCTGATTTGTGTCTGTCATGTTGCGCATTCCTTAAGACGTAGGAACCTTGCCAGGAAAAATAAAGATAAATTTTGGAAGCGCTCAAAGGGGACAAATAGATTACAGAAGGAGGAATTGGTGACCATGTAAACCAAATATTTTAGAGCAAACCAAGTTGCATATGTACAGTATGGATTTTGTAGTCAAAGTAGAAACAATGATTCACATTATCACTTGGGTGTTTATTGCTCATCCCACCTTGATAGGCCAAGCAGGAGAATGTCTTTTAAGTTTCCAAGCATCAGGGTGTGTGCAACGCCATACAAAATTTAGCTTGTGGAGCTGTGATGGGGAGAGATTGCTTTACCTTCTTCACAACCAATATCTGTTCTTTAAAAGAAATGAAGTCACCATAGACAGAAAATAAGCCGATAAAGAAGCTTTGTGAATTAGCCTGCTGGGTTAAATTTGTCAGTACAAGTTCCCTCCGCAAAACATGACATGGGGGCCAGTAAAGGATATTCCTGATATTAAACCTGGGGGATTACTAAGGGGAAGAATCTTGCATTCCCCAGGTTGTGCCATTCTCAAAGACTGTTACTGTGGAGTCTGTGGTGCTCTCTGAGCCTTGTTGTTTTCTTGCAGACGTTTCATTGCCAGGCTAGGCAACATCTTCAGTGCGAAAAGGGAGTGGGACTTGCTCTCTGTTTATATACCCTGGCTTGTCCTGCTTGTGTTGGTGGAGGTGTTGACTGTTACTACTTGCAGTACCTGCTGCCACCTATTGCTTCCTTACTCCTAGCTTTGTTCTGTAGCCACCCCCCAGAGGAAACATGGGGAAGCCCCTTTCTCCCCCTCCCTCCAATATACTTCTGCCACATTTATCACCAGGTGTCTAGTGCTCATGGAGCGTGAATCTTCTGTCACAACTAATTCCTGGGTCTCACACTCCAGTATATGTCCATATGTGTGTGCGCAGTTGTAAGCAGAGCTGTACAAGATACCTCCGTCTGTTAACCCTTCCGGTGGTCAAGGTAAGGAAATGCCTCCAGCACTGTCCCCTCAAAAGGAACAGAAGTCTGACTTTTCCCAGCGCACAGGCTAGGGCTTAGAGCCTGCTACTGCAGCTGGTTTCTCTTAAGGACTTGTGCATGGCGAGGGGGATTGAAGTGTACCTTAACAAAACATGAGAATGGCCATGTTACAAAGCCATAATTTATAAGCATGAACATAGACAGTATAGACTAAAAAGGGAATTAAAGCAAGTCAAAGGTTAACCTTTCTTAACAGAGATCTTGTTAACCTTTCATTGCAGAGATCTTGACCTAGGTACAGTAGTAGTATTAGACACAGACACTGAACACAACCTCATAAGGCAGAAAATCACAAATTTTGCATATGGGTGCCTTCACCAGAAATTGTACACCTGCAACTTCTAATAGTTAAAAGAGGAGATTTCACAAAATGCTGCTGCTGCTAGTTCTCAATAACAGTTTGCAGGAGAGACAATTCCTGATACTCAAACTGGGCTACTGCAACCAGAAACCATTAATATACAAATTAATAATGTATAAATTAATAAAACGGTTATGTATAGCTTCTTGCGATCACATTTAAATTATTTTTTGAGAACACACCATATAGCACGGAGTTGGAGATTTTATCCATTAGCCAACCCTGAGAACAGCAGAGATTATATCTTCAGCTTGAGGTCATCAATCCTTGGGAAGGCAGTGAGGTTCAGAGGGGCATTCAAAACATCTGTTCTCTTTCCACAGAATCCTAGCATCTATTTGGGCATTGCTGTTTCTTTGTTCTTGACTGTGTTTTCCAGATGAAAAAACTGCCTGTTCTTTTAGAAGTTGTTGTAAACAGTTTAGCATTAGAAGTAGTCTATGACACATGGGCTATAGCTGTGAAAGTGAGGGAGGAAGCTGCCAATTATCACCCACACTGGCTCTCTAGGAAGATAAGACTATTTCCTGTCAAGCTTGACTCCTGGTAATTATATGGATAGGTCAGAGCTTTCCAAACTGTGTGTCGCGACACTTTAGTGTGTCGGCTGCAGTGTCTGGGTGTGTCGCGGCTGCTGCTGCCTCCGAGCCCTGCCAGGATTCCGCGCAGGTCCTAGTGCCTGCCTTGCGCCCTGCTGTAAGTGTGTGTCGCGAAATGATGCACATCTAAAAAGTGTGTCACCAACATGAAAAGTTTGGAAAGCTCTGGGATAGGTCCTTGTTTTGGGTGCGTATGTATGCTTTTTCGCAACAGTGGTTTGCCATGAGCTTCCAGGAGGGTTTTTTGACCAGCCAGTCTAGATTACAGATTGCTGTGGGATTTCTGGTGGTCTCCCATCTAAGCACTAAGCAAGCTCAATCCTGGTTAACCTTTTTGAGATCAGCCACATTTGTCCAGGTGCTGCCATTGGCATGCAATACACAGTAGTCAGTAACTGCTTTCCAGGGGGGAAAAGGCAGCTACAGGTGGGATGGAGCTGTAGGTAAAGGATGGTGGAATGCAGGAATTAAGTTTTCCTGCCTCTGATTGTTACTTGCGAGATCCATGTTTCTTTTCACAGATGCGAACAGCTGCTTCTGTTAATCTGGAAGATGAGCAGTTTCCTCCAAAAGGGTTTAATGACCTGCCACTGCTATGGAATCAAGTTAATGAAAAATTAGTGACTGAAAAATGACCCTGGCTGGGATTCCCCTGATCACACTGCATGTGGCCTGTTTGCAAGGCAAATCACAGTTGGCATAATACTAATCTCTCCCCCGCCCCGCTTTATTTTATCTAGATGTGTTAAAATCAAAAATTTTATGGCACACATTTCGCTTCCTCAGATTGGTGTCCTCCATATGTTCATGACTGTGCAGTTCTCAGGCCTCTGGAGCTACACTGAGGTTACTATTTGAACCTTACATTAATTGGGTTTGCAGCATACAGTGCTTGGCTAGTGTGATTGGCTAGTTTCTGGTGCATGTATTGAGGCAGGGGGTCAGGGTAAACTAGTATTTATTTATTATTTATTTTATTATTCAGATTTATCACCGCCCATCTCTACAGCAGTAGACTCTGGGCGGTTTACAACAATAATATTAACATTAAAAACCTATACACTTTAAAATACAATATAATAATAAATAAAGAAAATCCAGAGGATGGTAGGATCTTAAAAAGGAGGATATCACGGGGCTAACCAGCCCCAGGAGGAACTATTACCTCCTTCATCCCAAGCAAGGCGGCAGAACCAGGTCTTTAAAGACTTCTGGAAGGCTAGGAGCAAGGGCGCCCGCCTCACCTCCGGGGGCAAGATATTCCACAGGGCGGGTGCTATAGCAGAGAAGGCACGCCTCCTGAACCCCACTAGATGAAATTCTTTTATTGATGGGGTCCGAAGCATGCCCTCTCTGCATGACCGGGTGGGGCGGGCAGATATAGTCAGGATGAGACGGTCCCTCGGGTACCCTGGCCCCATGCCATGTAGGGCTTTAAAGGTGATAGCCAACACCTTGAATTGGACCCGGAAGCAAACTGGTACCCAATGCAGCTCGCGCAGCAGAGGTGTCACATGTGCTGATCTTATAGCACCCGTGACTGCCCGCGCGGCCCCATTCTGGACCAGCTGAAGTTTCCGGATACTCTTCAAGGGTAGCCCCATGTAGAGCGCATTGCAATAATCTATATGGGAGATGACAAGGGCATGAGTATGTTGCAATTACACAACCACTGGTGTTTATTTCCTAGTCCCAGGTAATAGGGCAATGTGGATGCCAAATACTACTACCCAAAACTTGGGTAATAGTATTTGGCATACTACTACTCCTGTATATATTGTACAACAGCTCAAGGCCCCTTTTACTCCAGATTCTTTCTGAGGGCTCCATTTTTATATCTGAACACATCTGCTGGGTAGATTAAAAATCCTGCCTAATGGGCTTAAAACAAAGCTCAGTTCAAGGGCAGCAAAGGAAGGATGTATTGTTACCACCATGGCATACCGAAAACCAAAATTGCTTTGGTTATCTTTTCTCTTGTGTCCCTTCCATCTGGAGTGAAAGGAATCAAGTACCACAGCTTGAGAATCTACACAGAGAAGCCCCAGAAGTTAGCCAAGACTGATGAATGAGGCAGCTCCTTTTATCCTGTGCTGAACCGAATAAACGAATAAACCCTTGGGTGCACTTCAGAAGGTACCACATTCCAAGCTAGGCTGAGTAATATGTCTGCCCATTGTTGATATTGGGCACTGGGTTCTACTCTCTGTAGGGATGCAACCAGCAAGGAAAAGACCAGGGTGAAGATCATTCAGTGGCCTGTTAGAACCAGTGAATGGAGCAGAGCTTAACATTGTGTAAACTCGTGCGCAGAAAAAGGAATATTGTTTAAAAACACAGCCTGTGAGCACGTTGAGAGATTCAGGTTCTTATTCTTACACTTTTAGCCCACCCAAGCATAAAGAAACACACGCTTAGACATTGCAGGTACAAAAAGTAAGTACATAAGAGTTCTTACATTTATTCTGTCCAGGTACAGCCATTTCAGTAGAAAAACTATGTTTCATTTCTAATTTCTGTTCCCTAAACTGAATACCTCTGGCCCTGTTTGCTGCCAGAGGCTGCATGGAGAAAGGGGCTTGAGGCCCATGGAGGAGCTAAGGTACGTGCGTCCTACCCCATCGGTGGATGAATCAGAGAGAGAGAAGAGGAAGTGGGAGGGGCATCAAGCAGCTTCCTCTAGAAGCACAGAGTTTGCCTCCTAGAGCAATCACCCATATGCTTGCTTGATTTGCCTCCTAGAGCAATCACCCAAGGCATGCTTGATTTGCCAGATTCCAATACAGGGGAGGTTAGCTTCCTTTGTTCACACTGGTGGTATCAGTAGATGACATCACTCAGTCCAGCTGTCCTTATACTATGTGACTTAAACTCAAAGGACGAGAGAGAGTGAGGAATATAGGGACTGACATGGCTTCCCAGAGGCTTTACTCAGATCACAATGCTGCAGCAGGAACAGATTTCACTGTGTACCTTTGGGCCCAGTCAGCTTAGATGAAGTCTCTCTTGAGGCAAGCTCCACTCCTGGTGGCTACATGGTCACATATTGTCAGCCCCACTGGGTAGATCAGGCCAGGAAATCAATGCCGCAGGAAAGCTAAATCTACCTTTATTGAGATTGGCTGTAATAACAGAATCTTGCATGTCTTATTGTGCTGTACCTCCTCCCCTTTCTTGTACTCCAGTGAATCAGGGCAGTCTGAGAGAGAGAGAAATGTGCAGCCCAGAATGCAACAACAACTTGATATGTTTTAAGACCAGAACATGCCTTGAATCTCAAAGGGCTAAGCAAGAAGCAGGCAGGAAAACTAATAGTGTTAGCAGTTTCAGAGGACACTGCATAAGATGTGGAAGAAGGAGTGTGGGATGGTGCCTCCTGGTGGTGGTGAGAAAGGGGTGAGGACAGGTATACTGTTACCTTGAGATTAGACACTTTACAGCCAGGGAGATACCAGTTACCTCAAGAATGATGACCTGGCTCACAAGCAGTTGACCCTTGGAAACTGAGGTAGGACAGCCAGTAGGGTAGCCCAAGGAGAAGCTCTTGCCATTTACGTAAGTTATGATGGATGTATTCATATACTGCATATTTATCTTGCCCTCCTCCAAGGAGCACAATGTAGTTTCCATGGAGGTTACTCCAGTCCAACCTAACCAGGTGTAATTAGACAAGACAGAGTGACTGGCTTCACACATTACACTAAATTTCAGTGTGATTTGCTTGAATTTGGCTAAGCATGTTAGGGAAACATAGCCACTGTATTTGAAAGCCATAGTTTATGGTTTAGGATGATGGGTGAATGCAACCAGTGACCGGCCCCAGGTTACACAGGAGCTTGAAGGATAAGGTGGGATTTCCACCTTGGTCTTGATTTAACGTGCGGTTCACTACATTGCACTGGTTCTTAGGGTTCTGATGCTCCAATGAGCATTCACAGGGCTAATCCATTCCAGTTGCAAAGTGCTGCTTCCCACTAGGGCAGGGCTTTCCAAAGTTTTCCCGCGGCGACACACCAACCGCCGTTGGTGTGTCACCGCAGGAAAACCCGGAAGCGCCGCCGTTGTGGCAGCGTGCAAAAACCCGGAAGCGATGCTGCCGCTTTCAGTTTTTGCGCGCCGCCGTGGCTGCGGCGCTTTCGGATTTTCGCGCACCGCCGTCGGTGTGTCGCCGCGGGAAAACCCGGAAACACTGATGGCACGCCATCAGCGCTTCCGGGTTTTGACGCAACACATCTGGGCCCCGCAGGCGACACACTTTTGTGTCGCGACACACAGTTTGGAAAGCTCTGCACTAGGGGGAATGTAGGGAGCATTCCACTCCTCTTCAGTGCAGAAGCTGTCCCAGAATGGGGACTTGTGGATGGCGATAAGGCCCTTTGGTGCTGTCAGCTGGCTAGAAGGAAAGCACGTGGAACACGTGTATACATATGAATGTGTATCTGTTTGGGCTTGACAGAAAATGGGTAGGTGGAATTCCTTTCCTGCCAGCTTTGCCAGGTCTGGGTCTGCCGTTCCACCTGCATGCAGTTGGGCTCTTCTAAATCATCTTGCAGGTGGGCTCCAATAGAGTAGCATCCTGCTAGGAGCCAGCATCCGTTTGCATTAGCATCTGGTGGTGACTTCTCCCCCAGTGGAGCGCGCCAGGCCAGCCTGACATCTCCACCACACTGCCAGCATGACAGGCATTCTGATCAGAAAGGAAAGGTGACAAACCCTCCGGGAGATCCAAACCGAGTTCTTACAGGCTCTCGGTGCTCCCAGGAATCAACTTCCTCCCCAGAGAGCCCATCAGCAAATGAAAAGCTGTGCTGGCTGATGAACTGGAGTTGGCCTTGTCTCCTGAGTATCCCTCTGCATCGCAGGGCCTCTGGCAGTCTTGGAAGGGGAAGGAAGGGGAGAGCAGACCGGAAACATCACACGCAGGCCACAGAAGTCAACAGATGGAGCACTATCCAATGCCCCGTGGGTGAGCTTAAATAAACCACAAACTAACCCTTCACATTTTAATCTGGAGTCTTGTGTAAAACCAGCCGGTGTGGTTAGCTTATGGTTCAGTATATCATGCAAATCTGGAAAATGGGGTTCACTGAAGAAGCCATGATTAATTCAACCACGAGTTAACAGGATATATGAACATAGCCCGTACGTAGCTGATTCGTTTTTGAGATTACCACTGTTTAGTCATCTTAGACAAGACCAAAATCCCGTCATGCCACAATACCCACTCCATCAGAGGATGTGAAAGGATATACCAAGATTCCATGGTAAAAATGAATTTAAAGTTGGCATCATTACTTTCAGCCTATCAGGCCAGGTCTTGTATTAATCTTGCCAAGTTTCTTTCAACACGTTGGAGAGAGAAAAAATAACCTATCTTGAACTGATTATCAAAAATAGATGCCCTGCAGAGCAGGACATTACAGCTTAAAATGGAACAAGATATTGTCAAAAAAGCCAATAGGGGAAAAAAACCCTCTACTCACATATTCACTAAAGCAATTATCCACATCCCAGATAGCAAACTTAAATTACAAGGGACTTATATTTGCCCAGCACAACCCATGTGAACTACATAGCACAATATCCCAGTTGCAATTGTGTGGGTGAAACCAAACAATCCTGGAGAACATAAACAAAAACAACCCACAGCTTGTGTGCAAACACCTTCTCCAATATGATCTAGTTTTTTTCATTCCCTGGGCAGAAAAGGAACTAGTAGCAATACTTTGAAATAATGGGCCCAAAATTTAAGTACATTATCCTGCTGGCTCCCAAAGCAGTGAGCTAAACTAAGGTCACAGTTTCTTGAGTCATTACCCCCAGCATCCAGCTACAATGGAAGGATGTGATCTTAACCCAAACTTTGAAAGCACTCCGAAAGAAACATATCTTGCCCTAGTTGCTGCCTCTCCCCCAGTTCAGCTGCATATACTGTAGGCATGCACCTGCAAAATTGGAGAGACATGCAAGTTGCAGCGTCCTACAAGGAGGGTAGGACTTAGTCTATGCGATGTGCATGCGTGAAAAGGAGGAAGGCATACAGGCATGCAACACGGAACAGTGCACTCAAGTGCAGCATGTTGTGTGCACATACTTGCCTGGGCTTAGTCTGCTCTGCTCTGCTCTTATGAACGAGGGGTGTGTGAATTGATGTGCAACCTTACCCAAGCTACCCCTCCCTTGCCTATACAAAATACATGCTGCTTTAGACATTGTTTAACTGGCACGTGCCAGCGTTTCTGTATATGCAGCGGAGAGTCCAATTAAAGGTACATTGTTGAGATTAATAGCTATGCCAGGCTCCCAAACTGCCTCCCTCTCTGGGCACAATAGACAAGCGTGAGCAGAGGCTATTGAAGGGTATTCAAGCGTGAAGAGCCGCATGAATTCTAGATGGCAGCTTGAGCACTGCTCCTGCCCACCTTAGGCACACGACCAACCCCCCAAATTGTGCCCATGGTAGGTGCCACCTTCTAATATTGAGCCTCAAGGCATTCAGGCAGGGGAGCGATTTTGCCAAGGGGAGTGGACCCAAGTCACCTGCTTCCAAGCAGAGGCTCAGATGCTTTCTTTCAGGTGCCAGACCTACAGCCTCTGGCTGATTCCAAACGGTTGTGCTCCTTTGAGTTGGATTTTTATAGGCATTCATTGATTAACAGTGCTGGTAGACTGCCTATCAAATAATGGCTTCTGAATAAAATGTTTAAACCATATAATTAAGACAGTGATAAAAAAAAATATAGAAAATGAAACAACCCCAGTATAAAACTAAAATAAATGAAACCTGTACCGATAGATAGATAGATAGATAGATAGATAGATAGATAGATAGATAGATAGATAATATACAGGAGAGTAAGAGCAGGAAAAGAACATAAGGCTAAAACGCCTGGGAAAATAACTTAATTTAAAATAAAACAAATAAAAAGCTTGCCTGCGGTCAAATTCATTCATCTGTAACTGCCTAGATCCTGTCTCATTTGCTGGGGGCATTTGCAGAATAGCAATTCAGGCTCAGTTGATAAATATTGAGAGAATTTGAGCCCTAGTTTATGAATGGGCACAGAGACCAAACCAGATGCAATTATTATATATAGGTATTTTGGAAGGCTTTTAACGTTGGTGTTTTCTAGACTGCAAACAGCAGTTGCTCGGGGAAGGGGCAGGTAATGATCAAGAAGACTAATGTAGTGAAAAGAAATATTTTAACCTTTTCTTCTGCTGAAGTCCATACTGAAAGTTGCATCTTGCTCTGTTTTTGTTTGGAAAAATATACATCAAAATGAGGACCTTTGGCCTTCCACATATAAGTAAATTATAACTCCAGCCTCCCTTATTAGCTAGCTGGGGCTTCCAGGAATTGTAATTCAACAACATGCCTGTAATGGAAGATGTCCTGTCGCTACCTCAAAACAAATCCAAAGCAGCAATTTTCTTTAGGATGGCAGTGGGAGAGGAAAGTGTCGATATTCCTCCCCACTTGCGGCAAGCCTGATAATTATTACCCCTCCCCCTGTCCCAGAAGCTCCTATTTGCATTTTTAAAACATGCACATTAAATGCAAAGATGCACTTACATTTAAGTCTAGTTTGGCTCTTAATTATCCCTTTTCTCTCTGGTTCATATCTCTGCTCTTAATTATCCCTTTTCTCTCTGGTTTATATCCCTATTCAAATGCTGTCTCTAGTTTGTCCCTATTTTGCTTGCTAGAGATAATTTTTAGTGGACCAAACTACATTAAATGGCAAAGCATCTCTGGAATTACTGTTGTGTGTGTGTGTGTGTGTGTGTGTGTGTGTGTGTGTGTATCATGGTACATAGAAAAGGGCATTCTTTCTTTCCCTGCCTTGGTCCCAGTGAACATTTGGCCCTCTATTAAATTTGGGAGGGAAATGCTGATCAACAACAGCATACACTACATTTTTTTTTCAGATTTAAGATTGTCTCTGGAAGTTAAATACCTGTGGAGAGAGATCTGGCTTGTTAATAGTGAATGTGTGGACGTACGTGCAGATATATGCAAAATGAGCATAGCCTGCCTTTCGTTTTCCACCTGTACCTCAAAAGCCTATATTAAGATAATAAACGTTGCTGAGCGCTAATTTTTACTAAATACGGGTAGAGCCATTGTGAGGTTAACATTCAATGTGGTATTCCTAGCAAACTATTACAATCAGATTACTAACACTGCTTCAGAAGCTGATGCAGGACAGGATGTTGCAGTGCAAAATGGAATCCAGTGAACAATCAGCAAACAAGGAAGAGCCTTTAGCAATATATAATGATTTGTAGTAGTAAGATTAAGGAATGCCAATGTACAAAGCTTCCCATCTCCATCTGTGGACTGTTGGAGGCTGGAGGTTCAAAACAGAAGCAAGTAGAGGCATTTAATCATAAGGGGTGATGAACAGAGTCAACCTGTCCATGTTGTATATATTAATTTGTTAAGCCCTCTTTAACAAATCTTTACCAAATGTTAAATACCTAAGCAGTTAGAAGGGTTATGGGCTGATCTTGCAATGTAAGTTTGCAGAAAAATATATTAATAAATGTACAGGTAGTCCTCACTTAACAACCATTAATTTAGTGATGGTTCAGACTTACAACAGTGTTGAAAAAAATGACTTATGACTGGTTCTCACACTTATGACCGTCACAGCATCCCCGCGGTCATGTGATCATGATTTGGGTGCTTGGCAACTGGTTCACATTTATGACCATCGCAGCTTCCCATGGTCACGTGATCACCATTTTTGACTTTCCTGGCCGGCTTCTGGCAAGCAAAATAAATGGGGAACTGCGTGATTCACTTACGACCACATGGTTCACTTAACACCCGCAGTGATTCACTTAATGACCACCACAAAAAAGGTCATGAAATCAGGTCAGATTCACTTAATGACCACTTTGCTTAGCAACTGAAATTCCAGTCCCAATTGTGGTTGTTAAGCGAGGACTACCTGTAACAATTTTCTGACCAGGTCCACTATTTAGAATTGCAGACTTCCCCCCCACCCCTTTTGCTTACTACTATTTCAGTGCTTTTAATTGCAGCTTGATCTGTTTGGTCTTCGTGCCCGGGATCTCCATGTCAGAACTTGCTGATTTCTGCTGTTAAAGGCACAGGAGGAGTAGGACAGGGTGTGTGTGTGTGTGTGTGTGTGTGTGATCCATTGGCATATCTAGGAGTGATTTGCCCTTGAGAAAGACCATTCATTTTATTTTATTTAGTTGGTTGATTGATTTATACCCTGCACTTCTGTTCTTGCCAGCACTCAAGGTGGCTAACAAAATTTGAAAACAAAACAGAATATAAAAAGCTAAAAATAGAGATTAAAACTACAATAAAATAAACACTAATATTGTCTATCAGTTAAAAGCCTGATAAGAGGAATACATCTTTGCAGGTTTCCTAAACGCCAAGCAAATGGGAGTCAAATACAACTCCCAGGGGATTGGACTTGATACAGGAAAAGGCTCTCTCCTATATACCAGAAAAAAAAAAAGATTCTAACTGTAGAAGCATTGCAAGGGGGTCTCTAATAATCATAACAACCAGACAGGTCCGCAATGGGACAGCCAGTCCCTGGATTGTCAGGCCCTAAGATGTTTAAAATCAATACAAACACCTTAAATTGTGTTCAGTAAATAACTGGCAGACGGTGCAAATCTAGCCGTATGCGTATCACATGATCCCTGTATTTTGCACAGGGTAGTAGCCTAGCTGCTGTATGTTGTCAGCCTGTTCTTTCAGGGGAATGCAACTCCATCCAACACAGGCTAAGTTTCAGTCATCAAGTCCATTTTCCTATTTAATGATAGCACCTCTGGTTTGTCTGGATTTAATTTCAGTTTGCTCTCTCATCCTGCCCATTACCACACACAGGCAATGTTCCAGGGTACCAATTGCTTCCTTGGAACTGGATGGTAAAGAGCAATACAGCTGGTTATTGCCAGCACACTGGTGACATCTTACTTCAAAACTCAAGATGAGTCTCCCCAGCTGTTTCATGTACATGTTGAACAGCACAGGGGAACAACATGAAACCTGTGGGACACCATAGGTCAGCACCTTCTGGACATAGTCTGACAAGAAGGGTGTGACCACTGTAAAATAATCCCCCCAAGGCCCTTTCCTGCCAGACAGTCCAGAAAAATACCATGCTTGGGGGTATTCAAAGTCACCAAGAAGTTAAGGAGGACTAGCAGGTCCACACTCCTCCCACCCAATTTCCTGCGTAAGCCATCCACCCCAGCAATCAAATTTTCACCACCATATCCCAACTTCACATCTGGTTGAAATGGATCCAGAAAACCAGTATCATTCAGTTGTGTTTGAAGCTGGAAGGCCACCATCTTCTTGATCACTTTGGAGACTGGTCTACATTTGTACAGATCTTCTGGGTCAAAGGAGGACTTTTTCAATAATGGTCTTGTTATTCCCTTCTTTAGATGGGGTGGAACAGGTCCCTCCTGCTGGGAGGCATTGATCACCTCCCTTAACCATGGGGCCAGTCCCAAGGTGTGAGAGTTGTTTCACAGAGTGATAAGACAGCTACTGACTGTTTGCCAAATATTTTGAAGTACAAGCTACCCCCCCCCTCCAAAGAAGCAGCTTGCTTCTCCACTGCACTGAAAATGGGCAAGAAAGAAAGTGAGATTATAACTGTTTTAACAGCATATATACATTTTCTGTGCCTTCGAGTCAGGGTTGACTCCTGGCAACTGTTTGAACAAGTCCCTGCAGTTTTCTTGGCAAGATTTCAGAAGTGGTTTGCCCTTGCCTCCTTCCTAGGGCTGAGAGAGAGGGACTGGCCCAAGGTCACCCAGTTGGCTTCGTGCCTAAGGCGGGACTAGAACTCACGGTCTCCCGGTTTCTAGCCTGATGCCTTAACCACTACACCAAACTGGCACATACATACATACATACATAAATATCAGGAAAGATAGATTTCTTCTTTTGGATTGTTCAGCCTGGTTTGTTATAAAAAAAATCTGATGCAAGTGTTAAGTAAGCAGGTTGTGGTCTTCATTTCTCTACTTATCTGGTCCATGTCCTAGAGATCCAAAAGCTAAAATTAATCCAAAATAACAGAACAACTGATTGCCGAGGGCACATCCCTATGACCTGTCCAATTCAGGAGCCCAAGTCAAGACAGATACAGTATAATCCTTTTTTTAAAAAAAATTATTTATTTATCTATCAACTTTTGCCACCGCCCATCTCCCCCCGAAAGAGGGACTCTGGGCAGTTTACAATAAAAGTAAAAAATTAAAATACAATAAAACCACAATACATAAAATATAAATATGAATACAAACTATAAATATAAAATAGAGTCAAGATGGAAGTCATTTTGTCTGCAAAGAGCAATGCAAATTGTTCACAGTGTGCGATTGACAATTCCAGCTTCCTCCCTCCAACATCTCGCTGAAAGAGTTACCACACAGTAGAGAACAATGGAGCCAACCTGTTCTGTGATGATGCAATGTAGATAGAGAAGGAAGCTCTCTTGGCTGCCTCCACTGCGACACAGTACAGTTTCAGATGGGCCTTGCGCTGTACATCCTTTTTGGGACAGTTTCTCCACTTGCGTTCCCAATGTACATTTACATGCATATCATATACATGTTGGAAGTCTGTATTGCCTAAAACCGTGATTCCCAAACTACAGCATGTGCTGACATCTGTCAGACACTGCAAAAACTACCAGCCTAATCTTGCTGTGTTTCCCTCAAGAATTTAAAATATCCCGCAGTACCCCTGTGAGTTCCCTGTTTCTGTGAAGCCCGCAGTTCCCAAACTGCGCTGAGGCACCGTGAGGCACCATGGCACACAGTTTTTCACAGTGCTGTGAAAAAATTACTGAGACACTAAGGGGGCTGTAGTTTGGGAACCTCTGGCCTAAAAGTTAACACTCCACAACTGGTGTATCTGCATATAATATACAAGAAGATAAGGTCCAAATTAAGCCGTCTGCCTCCTAATTTCTGAAGGCGAAAGCAGATGAGCCTCCTTGCTGTAACAGGCCCATTAGATATATTTTGGTGAAAAAACATTTGCCGTCAAATCAAGGGCTTTGCCGATCCCCTCCTTTTGTTTTTCTTTCCCACTCTCTGGAGACCCCCCTACCCGCATGGGGGATTGAGTGCCTGATGCTTTCTCCAAGTGCTGTCTCAGCATCTTCCTCCTTGCTGCAGCTGGGAGATGGGGGAACGCTCCAGTGGGTGGGGGCCTACGGCCCCTATGGAGCCATCTTTTCCAGATGGCAAGGACCATTAGCGTGGTTCCCGCACACTCAGAGCCATAAACTTTATGGGGCTCATCAGTTAGGGTAATGGGAGCTGTTAGAGTCGAGCAGTTTAAGCAAACTCTCCTTTGCAGGAGCCTATGGTATCAACCTAGGCACAGCTTGGTGCATGCAGACCAACTTCTCATCTTGTGAGAGCGTGTTGGGGGGTGGAGCATGGCCTGTGGCTTTTCCCTATCCGGTCTCTTGATGGGACTCCTCCGGCTCCAGACAGGCACCAAGCACCAAGTGGGCCTCTTGCTTGCCTGCTTGGCTTCCCTGAGCAGCTAAAGCGTGTCTGCCCTGAACGCTTTGGCCAGTTTGCGGCACCTGTAATACGCACCTGATCTGTACTGACAGCTGTGTGCAAGCACTGTACAAGGTGGTTTCTGAAAACTGTAACAGTTGGAGCAGGCAGACAGGCGAATTTCCCAATTTACAAATCTAATTGCGCAGTAAAACATCCTTTGAATCAGAACTGCCAGTGTTCCATGCTGAGACGCTCCTTCACATCCTGGCTCTTCCCCCAGTTCCAGGCCACTTCCCCATGTTAAAATTAAGAAGCACCCATTAGTTGTTGTTTTTTTCTTCTTCAAAATTGCCTTTCCTGCCTTGCCCTTCTTTCAGTTTTGCAGGAGCTTATAGAGCAGTGTTGAAGATGTGTGGACTTCAACTTCCAGAATTCCCCAGCCAGCCAGCAAGCCAGCCACACATCTTCAAGCTGCCAAGGTTGAGAAACACTGTTGTAGAGTGTGTTCACATGCTTACCCCAAGATTTACTGAATTGCCCCCTTTTTCAGGGTTTGAACAAACCACCCTGGCTGGGTGCACGCAACATGCTAGGATAAAATGTGATTGATTCGTTTTTGGCTTGCTGCATTATGGGAACATGGCTTTGAACAGCCGGAATTCATTATAAGATTTAACACCATTTCACAGATTAAACTGAGAGCAAGTGTTCTTGTTATATTACAGGCTCATCCCTTATCCCACACCACCAATTGCTTTCCTGAATGTGTGATGAGGCACAGTTGGGTGTTTGGGCCATCGTCTTTATTATTTACTTAATCACCAGCAGATGACATTGGGTGGAAGGGGACAGGCCTGCAGGGAAGCCACCCATCACTGCCCTGACACTATCCCGTATCACACTGTCTGGGGGCAGCAGACACTGGCAGTTGCTGAGAGGTACAAAGGTAAGCTGCACTTTCTACACTATATCAACATACTCTCAAGGATGGGAGGACAGCCCACTGTTATTCATCACGACCTACACTTTTTTCCCCACCATTCCTCTTTCCCTTCCCCATCCCAAACCGCTCCCTTGATAAAAATGGCTTCTTTCTCAGGATCTTGCTCTGTGCATTAGCGAAATAGACTGTGATCCCAAAAGGTTATGTGATAATAAGAAGGTTAGTCTTTAAGGTGCCATGACTCTGTATTGATGTTCTTGATTTGGGGGATACACGAGAAGAGCAACTTCTTTATGCAACTGTACAAATGTGGTTTCTTCAAGGAGAGATGGGTATGGGCAGGAATATAAAGAAGGGAAATCCTACTCCGCCTCTCATCATGACTGATGGCCCAGTTGCTTCAAAATAACCCAAGATATCTTGAACCAAGATATGATTCTAACAACATCTATATCCTAATATAGTCATCCAAATGTGTCAGGCAAAAAACCCCATCATCTCCAGCCAACATGACTGAAGGTGTATATCTGGAAGGCACCAAGTAGAGGAAGGTTATCCTAATCCATAAATTCTGAGGTTGGTTAGGTCCCCGCAAGCAATGGCTAGTCTCTTGCTCACTTTGGGTGATGTTGTCAGTGACTCTGAGAACAGCCTCATGAGATGGACCCAGCCAGGAGCAGGGAGTGTTGCTGTCATGCTTTTTAGTGCACACCTGGAGGGATGGAAGATGAGTTTTCCCCTCATTTTTAAAATATACAACAGCTCATCTACGGCTCTATTTTGCCTTCTGTTTGCTCATCATAAGGTTTTCTTCCTGGTATCACCATAACCTTGGCAACTTTGAAAAGCCTGAAGGATATCAGCTGAGTTTCTTACACTTTTGTTCACATTTTGCAATGTTTGGAGGACACCTGAATATTAACACTAGGCTCTGTTTCAACTGGCAGTCTCAGGATCAAAGTTTAAAAGATACAGGATTGGGGAATCTGGACTTTCGGATACCACTGAACTACAATTTCCAGCAACGCCAATCAGCGGGAAGGGATTCTGAAAGGTGTCCTTCAGCAACATTTAGAGAGACATATTTTCCCCACACCTGCACTGATAGCTTTAATTTAATGAAATGTTATCCTGGTGCCTTGGCTATGGTTGCCTAACTTTTTTCCTTCTGACACCCATTGTGCTGCAATTTTGAGGTACCTGCATATTTGGGAGCCTGATTTTATTTTGATTTTTCTAAAATAATGGCAAACAAGGTGTTGTAGAGGACCAAGAGATTAGAGCAATCCTATACTCAATTACCTGAGTAGATGTCTGAGTTGATAAATAGGATTAGGCTATAAAGATCTTTGAAGACCACAGCTGTTAAAGTTTCACAGCAATTTTGGAATAGTTGTTTCCTCTTTCTCTCCAAGAAGCACTTACATGAATCCCCACTTCATCCATAACCCACATTCTAATTGTAGTTTTAATTTAATTAACCACAAGGTAGTAAAGGGTGCTCAGGGTTAACTAATCCTTGTTAAATGACTGTAGTTATATACCTTTAGTTTCTGTACTGCATTTTCTAGACACTAACTCCGTGGACTGGGTCTTTGTTTTTCTAAAGTCTGTATGATGCTTACTTGTATTAGAGGCTTCATAAGTAAATCAAGCCCATAAATATTACTGGGGAAATAGGTAAATCATCTGCTGGCCACACTAAGGTTTCAACCAGGATTCTATCATGCCCAGTGGCAATTAGACACTCTGCTGTTCAGAAGCACAGCTGTTTCCACCCCCCCCCCCCCGCCAGCTGAATCAATAGAGGTGTACAGAGCAGAAAAGAAAGATCTTACCTAACCAGGCATTTCTTTCACAGTGATTGCAGGAATTGGTCAGGTCAGGCTGTACAGTACTTAGTGGTCTTTATCCAACCACAGTTCCCAAGAGGTTGCCCATAGCAGAACGTCTTCTCTGCAGATCTGCCCAGAGGGCTGCAGAGATCCAAGGCAAAACTTATCTGGAGATCAGCCACAACATAACTCTCTGTAATAAAACTAAAATATACTGCACAAATTGTTGCACAAATTTCTATATCGGATATGAATTGTAGGAAATTATTGATGACTAGCCGGGCACAAAGCAAAATAAAAAAATAGCTTAGATTACATGATTGGGTAGTATTTTTTAATAACACGGTTTTCAGCTCTCTGGGGGCAGTGACTGTTCTCCATACTGGCTGTCTGGCTTTTTTTTTTAATGCTGCATATTCTCTTTTATAGCTTCTCTAAGTTCCCCACTCCAGATTTTTGTTTCCTCAGGCGTGCTCCTTGAGGATTACTGCCATACCTTTTAGTGCTTGGGTCATGTCCTTTTGTACTGGAAGATGTGGGACTACTACTTAACATGAAGAAGATGTGATCCGAGGAGAAGATAACTTGCACAAATGTTGGTTAAAGCCAAGGTATCAGTGGTTCCAAAAAGTGTTACACATTTAGTGTATAGGAGATGACAGGCAAAAAAAGCTTGAAATGCCCCCAAAAGTATTTGATGATCCTGCAGAACATCTAAGTTCAGATCATCCCATCCCTGGTTAGACTTGGTGGTTTTAAAAGTGGGGAGAGAAGCAATTTCCCTTCAGGAGGCCTCCTGCTCTCATTTCCACTCTTCAAAACCATAAAAAGGACCAAATAAATGTCAGTGATATCACTGAATGGCATTCTGTGGTCCCCCAGAAGATCAGAAGGATGAGTTGTGGCCCCTGACATGGCCCATGCCTGTTAGAAAACGGGGGGGGGGGAACCATCTGTATCTGAATTCTGGTGAGCTGCTGTCTCTCAGAGTAGACAATTCAGGTTTTATGATGGCTAAAAAAATTACTTGCTACAAAGCAATTCCTTGGTCTCTATGAACAAAGAGGGTTAGATTTTTTTTTTTAAATGTAATGGTGAGGAAGTAGAGCTACTTTGTGTTGGCTTGACAACATTAGAATATTTGACATAATTGTATGTGCATCAGCAAAACAACCTTATTGAAGATGATCGTTTTTGCTTTTGAGAATTTAGCACTGAATAATATCCCTTTTCAGTGCATGCAAATGCTTGCTCTTTGCTTGTCTGGCTTAGCCAATGCTCTTTGTGAACCAGGCTTTAATAGTTTAAGATGATATTTCAACTCAGCTAATTGTAGTTAACGCAATAAATCATAGTTAAGTAAACCATGGCTTTGTGCAAAAAACAGACAGATTGTCCCTAATCTTTTTTTTTTCTTGTTTACTTAGACAATTGTATCCATCTTCCTTTTATAACCTGGAACAACCTTCCCCGCCCTTGAGCCTTCTAGATGTGTTTGGATCCCATAATCTCTTAGCCATGCTTGCTGGGAACTTACTGGTGGGGGGGGGTGTACTAGACTGGGGAAGACTGATTTAAGGCGTATTTTGGATTTGTTTTCCAGAGCAAGTCCTCGTGTGTGTAAACTAGTTGGCCATCTCCATTTTCTTTACAATGCTACAATGCTACATTCTTTTTCCTGGTCATTTTCTCTGCTTTTGTTCTGCATGGTGCAATTAGGAGAGTCCTATTGTGTTCTTTTTTCACACTGTCTTTTTAATGGTGAGTCCAGCTAGGTGGCAGCACCTAGCCAAACTCAGCTGATTTCAGGGAAGCTAAAACAGGGTGGGAGAGCCAGCGTGGTGCAGTGGTTAAGGCACCAGGCTAGAAACCGGGAGACCGGGAGTTCTAGTCCTGCCTTAGGCATACAGCCAGCTGGGGGACCTTGGGCCAGTCACTCTCTCTCAGCCCTAGGAAGAAGGCAATGTCAAACCACTTCCGAAAATGAGAAAGAAAACTGCAGGGACTTGTGGAGGCAGTTACCAGGAGTCATAAACTGACTCAAAGGCACAAAAAACAAACAAACAAACAACAAAAACAGGGTCAGACCTGGTTAATAATTGGATAGGAGACCACCAAGAACTCCCTGGGCTGGAGGGGCTAAACTGTGAAGGAAAAAAAATAATCTAGGAAGAAGAGGGCAATGGCAAAAGCATTCCTGTACTGCTACCAAGAAAACTGCACAGATGTATCCATAAAGTCACAAGGAGTTCTCAGCTACATTTTTCAAGGCATGTAGATGCTTAGTGTATGTGTGTGTGTGTGTAGCCAAGCAATCGTGTCCAATCCTCAGCGACTGCCTGGACTAGTCCCTGCAGTTTTCTTGGCAAGATTTCAGAAGTAGTTTGCCATTGCCTCCTTCGTAGGGCTGAGAGAGAGGGACTTGCCCAAAGTCACCCAGCTGGCTTTCAGGCGGGACTAGAACTCACAATCTCCTGGTTTCTAGCCCATTGCCTTAACCACTAGACCAAACTGGCTCTCCGTTGGATGTATAAAATATGTTTAAAAGACCATCCAAGAATGTAAGCATTCTTCTGATTGCATTTCAGGCATACACACACACAAGTTGGAGCTTAGATTGCAGCATAATGATATGTGGCCACCTGTGCAACACAATCTAATTTGGTTAAATTAGTTTCTCTCTCTCTCTCTTTTTCACTCTTACCTTTTTTCAGCAGATGAAATGAATGACTGACAAGACCTGAAGTACTCTACTAGTACTCTGTGTTCTTGCAATTTCTTCTAAATGTTTGGCGAGGTGGGACTGTTTTAAGGAGATTCAGACCTGTTGATAGGATTGGAACACTTTCTGGACTGATGCCACTTCCTTATGTTCTGGCTGATATTTTAGGCTCTTTGTTGGAATGCATTTGTCCCATTTTTCTCTAAAGCTCTAGCTCATTCGGTATGAAAGCAGAGAGAGAACATCAGGATGGAGATCTGTAATAAGAAATGTGTGAGGTCTCGACTTCTGGGCCATCAAGGAGCTGCATAAATTTGGGATGACCCCTGAATAGAGCAATTGGTTCTGGCTCCATTAAGGCAGCAGCCCGTTTGCCTTAACTTACAGTATAAGAAGCCCCACGGAACACATTCAGATTTGCTGTCAAGTACTTTTTATCCTATACTGTCCATGTATTTATGGAGCTTTGAAAAGTTTTACTAGCAAGAACCACAGACCCCTGCCATCTAGGAGCTTGCAGTCTCTTACAGAAAAGCTAATGGAGTAAGCAGAGGGGAGGAGCATCATAGCAAGTAAGCAGGCTTAAGGTTCAAGGTTCAAGGTACCATCCATCCCACCATATTGGGTAAATAAATTGTGCAAGTCAACTGTTCTGAATGGTTACACTGGTTGAAATTAATCTATGTAGAACCATGGAGTCCAAACACTTGAGACAGTTTCCCTCTTGATATGAAAATAAGAACAGTCTCTAACTCAGCTTGTGTTTGCAATAAATCAACATACGGGAAGATGCAGTACTTGTAGTGTTATCTGAGGAAAGCCCAAAGCTTTGTGAACCACAAAGTGCTGGAATTGCCTTCCCCAACTTGATGCTCTCCTCTAAATGTGTTGTATTTCATCCCTCCTAATTCCCAGCCACTGCCATGTTGACTAGGGATTATGGGCATTGAAGTCTTACAGACTTTGAGGCAATCAGGACAGAGCAGGCTGTATTGGAAGACTACAAGTATAAATCAGAATGCAATATGATTAGTTATATTCCCAGTAGTTGTTAATTTGAGATGTCGAATCCAAGGTAATGCTTTGTTTGCTAGTCTAACCAATAAGTGCAGTAGACTAAGTAGTGGTGTCAGTGCAGAGGACAATCTTCCAACTTGGTGCCTCTTCAAACTTGGTGCCTTTAGTTGTGATGATTTTCCACTCCCATAATTACCAATAATCATGTTGACTGACAATTATGGGAACAGAAGTCCAACATATCTGGTGGGCATCAACACTTGTTGATGAAGCAATAAATAAATTGTAAGGTGAACAAGTCAAAGCAAGCTCCAAGCCAGACATTACTGCAATCTGCATGTAGAATTACCATGCAGACCCCTTCAGTGGAAAGTCGTTGAGATTACTCTTATTGCTTGCAAAAAATGTTCTGTGCCCACAGATTAACTTTTGGCTGCAGAGCATTATAGCCTCATGAATCTTCATGGAGGAGATTGACATCTACATCTTGTCCCTTACTTTGGAAATATTTATTAATAATCTTAGTTCAGGATACCTCATTCCAACAGTCTCTTGGGCTCAGGCCTCGTAGAGAATCATTGTCAGCTATAGGTCTATAACGTGGGTGGCATACTGATGATTTCTTCACAGAGTGCATGCATACAAATAGTCACAACTGCTGTCATTATTAGACCCCATGAAATGTTACTTCAAAGAGAACTTTGTTTCTACATTTTGCTGAAAAATCATTTTAAAATTGTATTGTTCGGCTCAGATGCTGAACAAAGCCTTCCCTGCTACATTTTGGGGTGTCTTGCATTGTTAAAGCCATATGCACACTAGCAAGAAAAAAGAGGGCAATCTTAGTGATGGTTTTTTCTGTGTAATACCATGTGTATCTTTCATAGTAATCCTACGATATCAAGTGAAAATAATGCCCAAGTAAACTTGGATAAGAGTAAACAATGCCATTCCAGTGCTAGGCAGTTTGCTCAGAAGAAATGCTGAGTTTAGTAGGGATTATGTGCAAATAATATTTCATAAAACCACCGTCTAAGATTCAATACCAGAGCTAATTGCAAGGGGGATGGGTGGGAGGGATTTATTTTACATAATGCGGAGGGGGGGGGGAGAAGGTTTAAACAATTTCTAACTAATCACATTTAGAACCTCTGAGGCTGGTTCTAAATAAAAATGAAAGACACCTGGAGATATCATCAAGAATGTCCCATGCACCATCATTACAGTATTCTAGTTTTAAGAATGGCATAAACCATTTCCATTTTTTTCTAATGGCACAAAATCATACCCAGATAGAATTCAAGATATAGCAAGTTCAGAATAATATTCCCTTACCTGGGCCCCTCCAAATGTCAGAATAACTATCTGTCATTCCCAGACTATGCTGATCAGAGATTATCATTGTTCATTAAATATGGAGGATACCAAGTTAGGGAGGTTGCCATAAATTTTAGAGCCGAAACAAATGTGCAGCCTCTACTTTGCAAATAATTGTAACAGTGAATGTCTTAGCATTCTGTCAGATGTAAAATGCTGATTCATGGTATAAAGTTGTTGTGACACATGAGAGGTACCACCAGACTGCTAATCACAGCACAGACCCCAAGATTGACAGTGTGTATTAACAGTTGTCAACAGCAGGCAGGAGACGTCAGGGAAATCAATGTGTGTGAATATCTTTGTGATCTGGAGGATGATGATACCTGTATGGCAAGGTCAGCTAACTATTTGGATGGATTGTAATTGGGAGCTTTACTCAAGCTGCAAAGAAGGAAACAGAACTATACACGTGGTTCCAGGTACTATGGGACAGACATGACCTTGGAGGCAGCGATGGGAGAATTTTGAAGGAGAAATTGAAACTTTAATCAAATAACATACCTTAAAGCATTGTCTCTCCAAAGTTATGAAATTCTGCTCCCCTTCTAAATGTGTTATATTGACTTACTATGCTGGTCTATGACTGTAATAAAGATTTGATTTGATCTGATTATTGACTTACGCCTTCCCAAACTGTTATGGATTTGTGACTGCAGGACTCTTTGTGGAACTCCTTGGGGAAGTGCAGTCAACATTTAGGAACACTTGAGAGCCTTGACCATTACTGGTAAGTACAGGGACCATATTTTATTGGAAAAAATAAAGGACAAACCTGAAAAAAGAGGCAAATCTGAAAGAGGTTCATAAGGATAAAAAAAATTAATTGTTTATGTTTATAACTTTACTTTCAAAGTTGCTTTCAAGGAAAATTCAGGAGCAAAACCAAGGAAATAAATAATTAAATTAAATAAATCTAAAGGATAGCTTTCTGAAATAAAAGACTCTATAATAAATGACGTATGGTCACTGTACTGATAAGAGACTAAAAATGGCTGTACAATGTTTACAACAATGTTCTGTCTCCAGCAAAGTGGTTGTCCAGATTTACATTTTCCTGTAAATACCGTACAGTACAGAAGAGCTCAATAAGCAATTTGCTTGAAACTTAGATTGCACACCAAACGAATCTGTTTTGTGTACCACAGAGTCCTGTGTTTTCTAATCCAGGATCATCCAGGTGTGTTGGACTAAAATGCCAGTCTCCCCCTCCCCCAGCCCACAAGCATGATGGCTGGGAGGGTGATGGGAACTGTTGTCCAATACTGTACATCTAGAGCAGTGTTTCTCAACCTTGGCAACTTTAAGATACGTGGACTTCAACTCCCAGAATTCCCCAGCCAGCCATGCTGGCTGGGGAATTCTGGGAGTTGAAGTCCACATATCTTAAAGTTGCCATGGTTGAGAAACACTGATCTAGAGAGCCCCCACTTGGTAAAGGCCAATACAGTCTGTTTGCTTCAACGCATGCATTTGCTTAATACATCATTTTCTCTTTATCATATGCCCTCTCTTACATTGAGGAAAAGGGATGTCTCACATTTGTAAGTTATTCTAGAACTGAGTGTTATATGAACCCCCTCCCCACCTACCCCTTAACCAAGAATACTGACAGGAGGATCCTGGAGGTGGCTGGTTATTAATTTTCATCATTTCAGATAAAGAATGACTTTCCTTCACTTCAAACAAATTGTGATGCATTGATCAGCAGGGGTTACAGACAGTCCTAATCACCCCGAGTTAATGATCCTGGGGTTTTGTGAGAGAGTCGGTGTATTGTATAGTATAGCAAGAGGAGGTTTGCGTAAGAGCTGTGGGAAGAGAGAAAGATATCAGCAGCATTCCTGGACATTCCAGGAAAAAAACAACAACCCTAAGGCACCATCCACAATATATGTCCTTGTTCCTGGGACAGAAAGGAGCCGGCAGGTGAGGTGAAAAGGTTTCAAACTTCTGTGAGGAGGAGCGGGGAGGGAGAAGGAAAGCACAGACCTGGCAGGTCAAAAGCAATCCACTTTCCAACCAGATTGCACCTTGAAGATCCACCCTCCCCACCCTCCCGCTTTACCTTTGTCCTTACTCCTACCCCGTCCCCACTGGAGCAGCGGAATTCCAAATGTGCCGGTAGCAAGTGGAAGACACACACAGGCCATGCAGCCATTTGAACAGGAAAAAAGAATGTCTGGATTGCAAAGTGGGAATCTCTAGTTTGCAACCTGAGTAACCACCCCTCCCCAACCCCAAGTTGTCTGGTTCACATTGTTGAGTGGGCAGAGAGGCGAGTGGCCTGCCACCTATTGCAGAATTTCCCCTTCTTTCTGACTGCGCTGCCCTCCTGCTGCACAAATCAAAGGAAGGACAAGATATTGGCATCTGGAAGATGCACTGAACCTTCACCCAGACCCCTGTTAAGAGCTCATGAGCTTGTCCTTCTGTATGCAGAGGAGCTTCCCAGCCCTGACCTAGAGAGCCTGATTAATTACAGAGCAATCCATTAATATTCACGGCTAATTAAAGATCCTTATCGTGACTAATTCTGCTTATTCTACATACTTAGATCAGAGACCACAAGCCCTTGGAAGAACTGGGAACATAGCCGGAGTTCAACGCCTGACTAGCTGGCACCTGGATGTGGGGGGCGCTTTGGCTTGTCAGGATTGGGGGGGGGCTGAGCTGGGGGAATGCCACATGATGCCACAAGGAGGGGGAGAGGCAACCAAAGGGCAAAATGAGATGTGGCCTAAGCACTAAATCTTGTGGGAGGAGGAGGAGTGCTGGGGGGGGGCAGCTTGTGGGCTGGATTTGGAAGTCTGTTGCAGGCCCATCAACACACCCAATGGAATGCCCATTTCAGAAAGGGGGCGAGATGTGCGCTTGTCATGAGTGAAGCTTGGAGGGGCCTAAATCTCGGGATGCCCCTTCTTTCTTATCAATATTGATTTTCCCCTGGAGCCCCCAAGGCGTCCCTCTGTCCTGGTAGAGAGGTAGAACAGTGGAGGCTGCCCTGGAAGAAGCACGGGGCGGTCTTCCCTCTTAAGCCCCTGTTACACAAATGAAAGGTTTTTAGTCGGAAGGACTTGGAGAGAGTAATACATCTGGTGTATTGATCGCAGGCCAGGGACCAAGGCATGGCTTAAACAGTAATTGATTTCCATCCGACGAGCCGTGTTGGGGAACATTGATTTAACAGCACTGCAGACACTGCTACTAATCTGATTAAAGTCTTTAGCAGGAATGTTATTCTAAAGAAACATAGGCAAAATTGGGGGGTGGAGAGCAAGCAAGAGGAAGCCAAGGGGGCATCAGCACTTGGGGGACGGTGGCAGCCAGGTCTCCCAGGGCAGAAGGTGGCCAGAGGAGAAATTTGATTCAGAGAGCTATCCGGACGCCTCCTGTGACTTGAGCGCTCATTAATGAATTAAGCCATTTCTAGTTGCAGCCCAGTTTT
The DNA here is from genome assembly GCA_023362775.1 of Charina bottae. Lineage (NCBI taxonomy): Eukaryota > Metazoa > Chordata > Lepidosauria > Squamata > Charinaidae > Charina > Charina bottae. Next base: position 204,040,848 of record JALMGJ010000001.1, read on the forward strand.
TCCAGAATGTCAGGAGTTCCAGAGTTCCCTCAATTTTTGCCTGCTGCTGAAAACTGGAAATAATCAAGCAGGACAAGCCATAGTATATAAACAGAGAGCAAGTCCCACTCCCTTTTCGCACTGAAGATGTTGCCTAGCCTGGCAATGAAACGTCTGCAAGAAAACAACAAGGCTCAGAGAGCACCAAGGACTCCACTGGAAATAATGGCCGAGTCTGGAGAGTTTTGCCAGTGTTTTCTTGGTTCTCATCTGATCTTGCTAAACAAGCAAACAAGCCTTAGTCCCCAAACTAGGAGACAGCCCCACCCAAGGAAGAGAAGCAACAGGAAGGCTTTGTATCCTTCCCCACTCCATTCTCCGTCTCTACCATCCAATGCAGTTTTCTCAACCTTAGCAACTTTAAGATATGTGGACCAACTCCCAGAATTCCCCAGCCAGCATGGCTGGCTGGGGAATTCTGGGAGTTGAAGTCCACATATCTTAAAGTTGCCAGGGTTGGGAAACACTGATCCAATGGATGCATCTCTGTCATGGACGAAACTACTCTGTAAGCCAGAGCTTTCCAAACTGTGTGTCGCGACACAAAAGTGTGTCGCCACACACAGCGTGGTGTGTCGCCACACCACCCGGAAGCGGCGGCGCGCGCGTGCACGGCAGCCGCCATGCACGCACGCGCTGCCGCACGCCCCCCGCACCGCCGCACGCCCCCCGCACCGCCACCATGCGCGCGCACACCGCCGCACGCACACTGCGCCGCCACCGTGCGTGCGCGCCGCCGCACGCCCCCGCGCCGCCCCCGTGCACGCGCCCCACCACACGCGCCCCCCGCGCCGCCGCCGTGCGCGCGCTGCCGTCGCCGCTGCCGCTGGTATGTCGCCAGCAGCAGCACTTTGGAAAGCCCTGCTGTAAGCACATAGATGGAGTTGAGAAGTCTTTCCCCAGAACCTCCCCATGGCCAGTTAGTGGGTCTGTATCAGAAAAGTGATATTGTCCTTGACCCCAGTGTTCCATTCACCACCTTAGTTGACCTTTGTCTTGAGATGATCTGTCTGCAGCTACATCGTTCTGCTACAGTAGTGAGAGTGCCAGGCTAGGATTGGAGAAATCCAGTTTCAAGTCCCCTCTAGTTATGAAGGTCCCTGGGTAACATTGGACCAGTCATGACTTTTCAGTGCAAACTACCTCACAGGTTTATGGTGAAAATATGATTGCTGGGGTAAAATTGAATTCCTGAAATAAGGGCGGGATCAAAGTACAAGAAACAAATTAATACAAGGGAAGGAGAAGAAGGTGTGAGAGCAGAGAAACTGAGCCCTTCTGTTCCCCAGGGAAGCTGGGTAGTGTGCCAAGTCACAGTATAATGCCAGCATATGGTGCAAGCAATTTCCTTGCTCCAGCGTTAGAGAGATGTCCATATTCGTAGCTCATGCAGCCTAGTCTACATTCTCCCGACTGTCTAAGGCAGTGTTTCTCAACCTTGGCAACTTTAAGACGTGCGGACTTCTACTCCCAGAATTCCCCAGCCAGCATGGCTGGCTGGGGAATCCTGGGAGTTGAAGTCCGCACGTCTTAAAGTTGCCAAGGTTGAGAAACACTGGTCTAAGGGCAGGCATGCATGGAAGACATTGAGGCGTGGGGTAAAATTGAAAATATTTGGGCTAAAGGAGTTGTTTTGGTTCTCAGCTGGGGCCGCCAAATAACAGGCTGCACACTTGCATTCATTATTTCCTGCTTTATCTCCTCTCAAATGCAATGGCATATCCAAGAGGGACCAGTCAGTTAATCCTCTCCACTGTACAGATCCTGGAATTGTTTTATTTGTCCTTGCGGCATGTCCCAGTCCTCGATGGAGAAGATGTGCACCTGAGCACAGGATCCTGGCATCTTCCTTCGGCTTCTTCCTTCCCAGCAATCTCTGTCCCCATACCTTCAAGCCACTCTGTTATCCTCCTGGGTGAGTCTTATTGCTCAGCACTGATTTAAATCCAGGAGATTTAAACCAGTAATTTAAATCACCAAGAGAGAAGGTGGAATTAAATCATTGATTTAAATCAAGTTTCCCATTTGTACTTCAACTATTCCTAAGCAAACATGCATACTAATTGGTTGATATAAAAATTAAGAAATGTGAATTTACAACTAAAAGGGCTTTTATACTACCTAATAGGTAGTCCAGGCCTTTTGCTCATGCAGACCACATGCTTTTGCACTGCAGTATTAAACTCCATCTAGAGAAGGGGCAAGGGTTTGCTCGCCTGGGAAGTGACTTTGTGCCAACATTCCTGCTTTGTACCTCCATCCCATTCTCCCATTTTAGATTACTTGTGTCCCTTCCTTCTCCCTCCCAGCCATCTCAATGCTTATGCCCTGAAGGTACTCACAACTATGCTTAGTCAGCAGGAATAACAACCATGGGACAAAGGCTTAAGAGCCAATGTACTGGATGAACATTCACCTACATGTCAGGGAAGCAGAAGAGATCAAGAAAAGGTGGCAAGAATATACGGAAGATCTGCATAGGAAGGATAATAATATCGGGGATAGCTTTGACGGTGTGGTCAGTGAGTTAGATCCAGACATCCTGAAGAGTGAGATTGAATGGGCCTTAAGAAGCATTGCTAATAACAAGGCAGCAGGAGACGACGGTATCCCAGCTGAACTGTTTAAAATCTTGCAAGATGATGCTGTCAAGGTGATGCATGCCATATGCCAGCAAATTTGGAAAACACAAGAATGGCCATCAGATTGGAAAAAATCAACTTATATCCCCATACCAAAAAAGGGAAGCACTAAAGAATGTTCAAACTATCAAACAGTGGCACTTATTTCACATGCCAGTAAGGTAATGCTCAAGATCTTGCAAGGTAGATTACAGTAATTCATGGAGCAAGAATTGCCAGAGGTACAAGCTGGGTTTAGAAAAGGCAGAGGAACTAGAGACCAAATTGCCAATATCCGCTGGATAATGGAGAAAGCCAGGGAGTTTCAGAAAAACATCTATTTCTGTTTTATTGACTATTCTAAAGCCTTTGACTGTGTGGATCATAACAAATTGTGGCAAGTTCTTGGTGGTATGGGGATACCAAGTCATATTGTCTACCTCCTGAGGAATCTGTATAACAACCAAGTAGCAACGGTAAGAACAGACCACGGAACAACGGACTGGTTTAAGATTGGGAAAGGAGTATGGCAGGGCTGTATACTCTCACCCTACCTATTCAACCTGTACGCAGAACACATCATGTGACGTGCTGGGCTTGATGAATCCAAGGCTGGAGTTAAAATCGCTAGAAGAAACACTTAACAATTTCAGATATGCAGATGATACCACTTTGATGGCTGAAAGCGAGGAGGAGCTGAGGAGCCTTATGACGAAGGTGAAAGAAGAAAGTGCAAAAGCTGGGTTGCAGTTAAACCTCAAAAAAACCAAGATTATGGCAACCAGCTTGATTGATAACTGGCAAATAGAGGGAGAAAAAGTGGAGGCAGTGACAGACTTTGTATTTCTAGGTGCAAAGATTACTGCAGATGCTGACTGCAGCCAGGAAATCTGAAGACGTCTACTTCTTGGGAGGAGAGCAATGACAAATCTTGATAAAATAGTTAAGAGCAGAGACATCACACTGACAACAAAGGTCCGCATAGTTAAAGCAATGGTATTCCCCGTAGTAACCTATGGCTGCGAGAGCTGGACCATAAGGAAGGCTGAGCGAAGGAAGATAGATGTTTTTGAACTGTGGTGTTGGAGGAAAATTCTGAGAGTGCCTTGGACTGCAAGAAGATCAAACCAGTCCATACTCCAGGAAATAAAGCCAGACTGCTCACTTGAGGGAATGATATTAAAGGCAAAACTGAAGTACTTTGGCCACATAATGAGAAGACAGGATACCCTGGAGAAGATGCTGATGCTAGGGAAAGTGGAAGGCAAAAGGAAGAGGGGCCGACCAAGGGCAAGATGGATGGATGATATTCTGGAGGTGACGGACTCGACTGTGGGACAGCTGGGGATGGCGACGGCCGACAGGAAGCTCTGGCATGGGCAGGTCCATGAAGTCACAAAGAGTCGGAAGTGACTGAACAAAACAACAACAACAAAATTATAAATGGATTTGTATGACTCCCTCATGAATAATGGAATGATTTCATTGGAGATAGGGTTGGGTGAGAAATAAATGCATTTCTTACTTTTAAAAATTACATTTCAAACCATATTTCATGGAGTTTTTCAAATTTTGTGGTATCATAACCACCTGCAGGCAAAACAGGGAACAAACTCTGAAGCACATTTTGACAGCGCTGCTGTGCCTGCAAAACCCAATCAGTTTTTTTTTTAAAAAAAGAGTGTGACCCCCCCACTCCCCAAATTGCTTGTGTCCCTCTGGGGAGTCCCAACCCAGAGTTTGGGAACCTCTGAATTAAGATGTTCAACTGCAGACCATTTTGTTCTCATGAAGAAGTTCTGGGGCTCCTTCCTTTGCATTACAGTTAAGACAATAATACAAGCAAATTAAATTAGACCTTGGACCCTTGTATACATGGCATTGGTGCCACCCGATTCTGACCATATGCCATCCTCCTCCTTGGGCAGCCAGGCTGATTTTCTTCTGTCTTGGTTATGGCAGAGCTCGAAGTGCAGATTTTCTGTTTTATGATTTGTGACACTAGAGCTTCGCAGAGTTTGGTGGCCTGCAGCTTCTCCATCTGTGGCATCTTCTGCCATTTGAATGTGGCACTCTAGTAGACCTTACAGACAACCTTATCAGCAAACCCAGTCTTATTACTAGTCAGTTTCCCAATGCCTGTGAAAAACATTTGGCTTGATTTTTCTGCATAAACCATCATCATGCACCTCTTGCCTTGGTCAGCCTCCCAGATTTGGGATTGAAGTGAGAGATTACTTTCCCTCCCCACTACGCAAATAGAGCCCCTACAGCTACATGGTTGCAGCTGTTGGGAAAAACACCTGGCTGTAAAATTATGGTGGCTTGACATCACCACAGCTTTCAATAGGAATGTATACACAGGAAGAATTAAGTCTTGATGGCCAAGCAACTTTCCCGTCATACCAACAGCTCAAAGGTTTTTGGAAAAAGACCACACATACGTATTGAGAACATCAGGAGGGCCGGTTATAGGAATATCCACCCCACCCCCCTTTCTGTGTGCAGCGAGGAGATATTTGTCACTTTAGAAGGTGACACAGCTCATAGTGCAGGGTACTTGCCAAAGGTACCCTTTGCTAACCACAACAGCGACAAAATGTGCATCATGAAGTCAAGGCACAAACTGCAGCTCTTCATACGTGCACTGCAACGTTGGAAGCAAGTACATAATGGGAAGAGTTTGCCATTTGCCTGCCCCCCTTATCTACCCTGTGGATATCTACTAAAAACGTATTTTTCTACTTTCCTGTTGATCAACTGGGGGGAGCACTGATTGACTTATGGTGTTCTGTCTCTTTGCCTGGCATTCAGAAGCCAGCAGGAGTGAAGGGACCGGACAGTGGAAATGGTGCTGCATAAAGAATCTATTGAGAAATCAGTAACTGGAATGGATTTCTCTTTCTTGTTCTCTTTTTAACTTAGAGCAGCTGTAGGGCTTCCAAATCAAATTAGGACTGGCAGATGGGTTGGAGAAGGGGTGTTAATGTTTTTTTTTAATGCTTTGTTCTTATTCTAAATCCTTTCCAACCTGCTGTTTACTCTGTGGAGTAGATATGGAGACATACAAGATAGGGTGGGATATCTGAATGTCATCCCTTGAAGGAAAATGCCAAGAGAAAAATCAAGGAAGATATCTTTGGCATTATGAAACCAACTAAGGTTTCTGAAATTAACTGGACTGGATCTGGTGACCTCTGATTATGAAACTGCCTTGAGAAACTGACTTCAGAAGAGGCTCAGTTCTGAGGATTCTCCCGTGGCTGATCTCTCTTTGATCATGGAACTGGTGGACAGTGATTTCTTTGTTTTTGGGGTAAAAATGAAACTGTACACCGTGCCTCAGAAAAATGGGTTTGAACCTGTGCGTGTCACAGACAGAGAATTGGACTAAGCCTGCACCACACAGCAGCATCTAACACTTTCTAAAGGTGAAAAGGTGAGGTGTTTCTTGCACCTATTTCCTCTGTGGTTACAAGGTATGCCATGTGCAAATGTTCTCAACCCAGTGAATATTGTGCTGGACTCTTTGTCAAGTGCCTGATGAGCAGTAAATGTATTTTGCAAAACTACAGCTCCTGTAGTAGCTCACACATGAAAGAGGCTCCACAGTAGTCTTTACTCATTTATTTTCACAGGTAGTAGGTCTGGAAAAGAACTTGGAGATCTTTAATGAGGCTGAGACAATAGTTTGGACCAAGTGGAACAGTGGTCTGGCTTATGATGGGGCAGCTTGATATGATCTTCATTAATCTTTCCACACCAGACTGTGGTCCCTGGCAAATCCTTCTGTAATGCAAGATGTTGTCCCAGGTACTATGGCTAGGGATCAGCAGTGGAGTGCCTCATCCCAGATATTTCCCAAGTTCACTGCCTCCTCTCCTTATTTTAACATCACTGAAAGCTAAAAGACCAGGCTCCAAATGGATTGGGCAGAAGTCTAGTATAAATCACCCAGGTAGACTGGCTATCTTTTCTCATCAGAAAGGTAAATTCAGTCAGTGGGGAATGAGAGTAATATACAGGCCAGACAGCTTGAACATGAAAGCTTTACTGCAAAGGATGCTAGAATTTTGAAAGTTAATTGTTCAAGGCCATTATCAGCAATCCTGGCCATCACGTTCAAATCCTTTTATCATCCAGGAGGGTATGTGTGTAACACAAATCAGAGATCCAGAAAAGCAGGAAAAAATTGCCCCCATTATTCATTCCAGGAAGCTGTTCCATTGGAAGGGGAAGTCCTGCGGCTAGAGACAAGAGAAGGATGATCTCACTCCCCAGAGTCTAGGACCAATCCCAGCCCTTTCTGTCCGAATGCGTTCATGAGTCAGAAGCTGGGCTGACCACTATGACGAAGGAAATTACTATTTTAATTGATTTCCCAGGAGGAACAGGATGGAAGGAAAGGAATTCAAGCAGTCATTAATCAAAGCATTTGTTCTGTCTGGGAAGGTGTTTTCCTCCTCATAGAAAACAAAAGAATGTTGATTTTGCCCGATATTCTAGGAAGAAAAACATCATGAGACTGATAGCTCATTGACTTGAGCAAACGAGCAATGTGTTTTTTTTTTCTCCTGCCTTAAAAATGGAGGTTATGTCCTAACACGGCCATACATTTATTCATAGAGAAGTACAAATTTTAGCAACAACTCCTTTCTGTCTGAACAAGTGCTTCTCTTGCTTTAAATCATAGCTTACCCGTGGGTAACACTCTGCTAGCAATGTCTGAACCAGGTAACCCTCTCCATCTCCAAATCACCAAGAGGGAGGATTAAGCAGCATGTTGTTCCTCTTGAAATACCACAAATGTTGTGGATTTGCACACATACAACCTCCAGCCAATTTGAGCCTATAACCCCAGCCTTTTGTCTTACTGAGCAGGTAATTAAGCAAGTAGTATTTTATTTAATTATCTATCTATCTATCTATCTATCTATCTATCTATCTATCTATCAAATTTATATGGCCTCCCATCTCATGAAAAGTGACTGGGCTGCGCACAATAATCAAATAAAAACAACACATATATAAAACAATCATAAAAATATTTTAAAAAACCAGTATTAAAGATTGAATATTATCAAAAACATAATATACAAACCCCAGGCAGAGAGGGAGTGAGTACATCCATCTTGGTAGCGGAGCCATCTCAACACATCTCCAGTTCCCTGGGGCGGGACCCCCTGGCCTGGTGGCCTAACCAGGCCTTGAGGGGCTTCTGGAACATCAAGAGGGATGGAGCTAACCTGATTTATTTAAATTTAAATTTATTTAAATTATTTAATTTATATAGTTGCCCATCTCACGTTGTGACTCTGGGCGGTGTACACAGTCAAAAAAGAAAAAAACCAAATATTCAAAATAAGTAAAAACAAAATTATTAAAAATACAATTAAAAGTTAAAAACTGCAGTAAAAACATGGGAAAGTGCCTTCTCAATTTAAACACAATACAACCATTTAATGGGCTCTATACTTCCATGGGATCCCTAGGCCCAACGACAAAACCAAGTTTTCAGAGCCTTCTGAAAGGGCAACAGGGTTGGGGCCAATCCCACCTGAGGAGGAATGATGTTCCAAAGGGCGGGTGCTACAGCAGAAAAGGCTCTCCTCCTGGATCCTGCCAAACAAAGCTCCTTGGCTGACAGGGCCCGCAACATGCCTCTCCTGATGGACCTGATGTGATGGGTAGATGTAACTGGGGAGAGGCGGTCCCTCAGATGATGTACCCCAATGCCTTAGGGCTTTAAAGGTCAAAATCAGCACCTTGAATTGGACCTGGAAGCAAACTGGTAACCAATGTAGCTCTTGGAGCAGAGGTGTAACATGCAGTTCTAGAAGCACCCATAACTGCCTGCACCGCTGCATTTTGCACCAGCTGAAGCTTCCAGATATTCTTCAAGGGCAGCTCATGTACAGCACATTACAGTAATCTATTTGGGAGGTGACCAGAGCATGAGTGACTGAGGGTAGAGCCTCTTGATTCAGGAACAGGTGTAAGTGGTACACAACATGAGGTTGTACAAAGGCTCTCCTAGCCACAACTGCCACCTGCTCCTTGAACAGGAGTTGTGGGTCCAGAAAGACCTCCAGATTGCGCAGCAGGTCTGTTGGGGCAGTACCACCCCACCCGGCACCAAAGATGGTGAATTCCTAGATCTGGAAGGTGCCCAAACCCAAAGCCACTCAATCTTGCCAGGATTGAGCCGGAACCTGTTGCTCCCCATCCAAACCCCTACAGCCTCCAGACACTGAAACAGGACATCAACAGCATTGCTTAGTTTGCCAGGGGCAGAGATGTACAGTTGGGTATCATCATTGTACTGATGATACCTCACCCCTGATGATGGATGACCTCCCCCAGAGGCTTCATGTAGATATTAAATAGGAGCTGAGAGAGTACTGAGCCCTGTGGCACCCCATATAGTAGGAACTGTGAGCAGGACCCTCGGTCCCAATCAACACTGACTGGAACCAGCCTCAGAGGAAGGAGGAGAACCAGCACAATACAGTGCCGCCCACTCCCAACCCCCGAAGCCAGTTTAGAAGGATACCATGGTCAATGGTATTGAAAGTTGCCGAGAGGTCAAGCAGAGAAGGGATGGATGCACTACCCTCATCCTGCTCTTGCCATAGTCATCCAAAAGCATGACCAATGCTGTCTCTGACCCATGCCCAAGCCTGAAACCTGACTGAAAGAGGTCAAGATAATCTGTTTGATCCAGGATCCTCTGAAGCTGTTGTGCGACCACCTTCTCAACAACCTTCGCTAAAAAAGGAAGGTTGGATACTGGATGAAAGTTGTCCTGTATGGTGGGATCCAGTGCTTCTTGAGGAGGGGGAGAACCAATTCCTCTTTAAGGGGCAGAAGAACAACCCTCTCTCAAGGAAAAATTTACCACTGCTAGAACCCAACCACACGTCACCTCCTGGGTAGCATTAGCCAGCCAGGAAGGACATGGATCTAATGAGCAGGTAACCAAGCTCATAGTTATAAGGACCCTGTCCACTTCCTCAGGTCCAACAGGCTCAAGCTGTTCCCAGATAACAGGGCAAGACTGCGCCCCAGGCATCTCCACAGGACCTGTACTTTGGCTGGAATCAGAGCAAATCTGAGTGATTTTGTCCAACAGATGCTCTGCAAATTCCTTCACTTGCACCTGAAGGTGGACCTCAGAGTCCACTTTACCCAAGAGGTCTCAGGTCACCCTAAACTGGGCTGCCGGTCAGCTATTCATGGATACAGTAAAGGTAGAGAAGTACTGGTGTTTCACCACACTTACTGCCATGAGGTAGGCCTTAATAATGTCTCTGACTCATGTGCGGTCAAGTTCACTCCTCGTTGACCTCCAGCGATGCTCTAGACATCTCTTAACCTGTTTCATCTCCCTCAGATCTTCCGTGAACCATAGAGAGTGATGGGTTCCACAGGAAGAGAGATGTTGCATGGCCACAATCCAGTCCAAAGCCTCAGCTGCCCACTCATTCCAAGTGATGACTAAGGCCTCAGTTGGACCATGCAGAAGACCATCAGGAACAACCCTCTGGAACCCATCTACTGTAGGTCCATCAGTCGCTGGGGATGGAGCGGTTGTATAGGTCTTGCCTCCGTGCGGTGAGGGGCAGCACCAGAGAATCTCATGGCAATCAGGACATTATCTGACCATGACAGAGGGGCCACAGAAAGCTCCTCCAATTTCAGTATCCCAAAAATTGTCTGGGTGTTAGAAAATTAATGGAGATTCTAGGCTTGGGGTTCTATTCAATTCCTTCCTTCCTTCCTTCCTTCCTTCCTTCCTTCCTTCCTTCCTTCCTTCCTTCCTTCCTTCCTTCCTTCCTTCCTTCCTTCCTTCCTTCCTTCCTTCCTTCCTTCCTTCCTTCCTTCCTTCCTTCCTTCCCTCCCTCCCTCCCTCCCTCCCTCCCTCCCTCCCTCCCTCCCTCCCTCCCTTGGATGCCCACCTTGTATACAATAATCCCGGGTGGCTCACAACAACAACAAAACATAAATAATACAACAGTAGTACAAAAACATCAAACTTCACTCCACAGCACCATAACATCACCATTCCAGCCACAGATTTGCTGGGCTCAGCCCCCACCCTAGACCAGCATTTGGGGGGGGGAAACCAGCTCTTCATGGCCTTCAGGATGGCTAAAAGGGAAGGAGCCCTCCAGATCTCAGGTTCTAAGGCAATGTCCACATGAAGACTGCACCAGTTTGAAAGGAGCTCTGGACATCTGTGATCCTATTTAAGAATTGAGGGAATTTTTTGTCTGGTTCAACAGTGGTGTTACTGAAGGTACAGAAAAGCAAGCAAACAAGCAAACAAACAAATAAAAGCTGTGGCTCTGAAGTTTTTGGGCAGTCTGTTTCCCTATTTATAGGAACCCCTGCCTCAACCTATGTCCCAACATCTGGACTTCAGTCTGTAGCTTGAATCATGTCAACTGGATTTCTGTTTTCTCAGTGGAAACGTTTCGCTCCTTATCCAAGGAGCTTCTTCAGTCTGAGCAAAGTTGGTAAGGGAATCCTAAATATGTTTCTAGGTAGCTGTGTGACCTTACACCTGGGGCTAGGTCATGGTTATATTGAGATGTTATTTTTAAGTCCTTTTATCATCTAAAGGAGGATCGTTAAGATCACCATGCTGCTGTTGAGCTTGTGAAATGGTCTTAATCTTCCTAGGCACAGAAGACAAAGCGGGGAGGAAGATGGGGGAGAGGTTATGCCTGAGGCCCCCACCGCAGTTTATCTTCATCTAAAGGAAAAAGGACACTCATTTGAGGACATTAATGTTCACATTTTAGACAGAGAAGATAGGTGGTTTGAGAGAGGGGTCAAGGAATCCATTTATGCCAACTTGGAAAATCCTTCCTTGAATAGAGGTGGGGGCCTCAGGCACAATCTTTCACCTATTTTCCTTCCTGCTTTGTCTTCTGTGCCTAGGAAGATTAAGACCATTTCGCAAGCTCAACAGCAGCATGGTAATCTTAACGATCCTCCTTTAGATGATAAAGGGACTTAGAAATAACATCAATAAGCATCAATTCTTCGGCGCTCAGCCTTCCTTATGGTCCAACTCTCACAGCCATACTTAGGGTTAAAGATACCTAAAGGATAATCCATTCAATCCAAACCTATGGAAACGCTCACCATTAAGATGGGGATCCCCAATGTAGTACTGGCTAAGATCCCCGTTTCAGCTGATTTCTTCACATTTTATTAGGTAAAATCATCATCATCATCATCATCTGGCATGTGGCAGAATAAAATGATTTGTTTACATCTTGTGCAAAGTGCTTAACTGGCTGCTTGATGCGGTCTTGTTGTACAGAGCTTTAACTGTTGTGTATGTGTTTTTAATATGCTATTTATACTGTTCTATTTTGTTTATCGCAAATAGATGTTTCATGTGTTGTAGGCCATTTTGAAAGCTGTTCAGCTGAAAAGTATTTGATACATTCTGGCAGTCCATCAGCCTGGTGGAGAGGCTCTGAAGCAGTTTATTGCTGGGGTGGGGCGGGCGGGCATTTATTTTTACCTTCGACGTAGGTAAAAAAATATGAGTGGCAGTTAGGTGTGCAAGTAGCGAGAGGGCATGAGTGCCTTTCTCAGCTCTGCAATTTGCCTGCCTTTTGTAGTGACCATATTCTAGGCTGCTGACATTTTTTAATTTATTTTTAATTTATTTAATTTTTATCCCGCCTTTATTATTTTTACAAATAACTCAAGGCGGCAAACATACCTAATACTCCTTCCTCCTCCTATTTTCCCCACAACAACAACCCTGTGAGGTGAGTTGGGCTGAGAGTGTGGGCTTAAACCATCCAGCAGGGCCAGGCATCGCAGGCTGCATATAATCCCGAATGACTGGTGGTGCCTGTGCCGTTTTCCAGGGTAGAACAGGCGCAACAGCCTTGAGATCTGAAACGAGGCTCCTGTGTTTAACTGCGGATTGCATGCTATTAGACGAGGCTTCCTAGGAGAGGGTTTCCTTGTCTCCCCAGACCATCTAATCTAGACCACATGGTTATTATAATATCATCATCATCATCATCATCATCATCATCATCATCATCATCATCATCAATCTTCAGTTAAAAGGAAGAATTTATTAGAAGGGAAAGTCCCTACAAGTGGTGGGTTGTTTAGCTAGTGAGATATTGGGCAACTGCTCCAAAATCCAAAGCTGATCAATTTAACACTGTGTTGTATCTGGTAACGTGATATCACTTTGTGTCCAGTCCCAGAATCCAGGGGAGAAAAAAGTGGAAGAACAGCTGGATAGAATAACGAGAATAAGGACTAGCTACCTAGAAACCTATACCTATAAATATGCAAATATAATTTCAAGATATATGTGAATCAGGGTTTAAAGATACAGGAGGTACTTTCTGGTATCCCTTTCTCCCATTAAGGCTGGGGAAGGGACTTTCTCTCATTCAGAATACTTTCTCTGTCAAAATATAATTATGCTCAACACCAGCCTTCTGCAACTTCGAACCCTCCAGATATATTGGGGAATGCAACTTGCAGAATTGCCAGCCAGCACAGCTAGTAGTTGCAAAGGTCAAACAAGAAAGGCTATTTGGGGAGAACATGCACACACACACACACACACTATTATCTCTTTAGTGTACTAGTTATCTTGTTTTACTGGTTTATCAGAGACACTGATAAGATAAAGAATCTGCAATTGGAAGTGGATGGGGGGCTGGGGAAACAAGGGAACAGTCTGCTTAACTTTTTCTTTCTCTGAGAATCTGTCCAAATACCTAAGAGGGAGGAAAGATACAAAGCCTCCTTGTAGAGGAAAATAAATGGTTTGGGAAATGTGAGTCTTGAGCATCCTCTCTCTCCTCTACACACTTTTTCATTGTTGGTCGTACCCTCCAAAGTTATTTTTCAATTAAAATAAGTCAAAGTAAAAAAGAAATCTGCAACTGCATAGATTAGTTGAGAGACCTATAAGAAGTTTGCTTTGGAAACATAAGATCATTAGGAAAGGAAAACTGCCCATCTTGATGAAAGATAAACGACTTCCTGGAGAAGACTGCCTTTCTACTTGCTTGTTTCCACTTTGGTTCTGAAACATTTCATCCATAGATTTTTCAGTTTCCTGCAGATCCTGGCTGTTGATAATGTTGGGATTATCAGGAGTCAACTCAGCATTGTCTCATAAGCATAATAGGGGGTCTTTCTAGTAAACGCATCTCTACTGTGCTTGTGGGATGTTACCTGGATCACCTGATTTCCTCTTCTTCCTCCTTCTTGGTTTGGGGATTCTCATTCTCCATTACTCTTTGGGCACACGTGCAAGCAGGAGGGCTGCAGAGATGCACCTCTCGTCCATTCCATCTCGCTCACACGCAGATCTACTATGAACCTACTTGTATCCAGATCTACTGAATAAATGTAAGCTATCTCTATTTTTCTTCATCTAACAAATGTGTGAAGACTGAATTTATTTCTGAATGTAATTAAGCTTAAAGTGCAAGTTCCCTGCTGGTCCACGCTTCTACTCTGCAAGATTGTTGTTAGCTGCTTGGAGTTCTTTTATTAACCTTCAAGACTCCATCAGATAATACTGCTGGTTCTAGTGCCATGCTGTCCTTTGGGGACAGCCGAATTAGGGATCTTCGGATGCTTATAGCAGTCTTGTGATTTTGACTTTGAATTTTTGGCGTGAGCCAGCAGGGAAAGGAAAGCTTCCCAAATTTTGGAAGGAATTTGGTCATCACAAGCCCTAGAGAATTGGAATGAATTCATAAGCAAAGACATCTTGCTTTTAAAAAAAAAGACATGGATTTGGGAACACATTAGAATTGGGACCTCCAGATTCAGAAGATGCTCCCCTGGTGCTCTACCCTCTTCCCCTAAAGCAGTTTGGGGAAATCTGGTGTCCTGCTGCATCCCCTCCTCTGGCTTGTTGGATCCCTGGCTGCTTAGCAGTGATAATTAAATCATAATATTTATGAGAATTTTACATCTCCTGCCAGATGGAATTGCAACCAACAGTAAGAGGCAGTGCCTGACTTTCTCCTGCCCCTTGCCCTTCCTGAAGAACTAATCCGCACAATCAGAAGGCAGGCTGCAGTAGGGAACTCAGAGAGGGCTGCAGCTGCACCCACCAGACAGAACAATGGAATGAAGTTACCTTTTTTGCGCCCCTTTGCACATTCCAATAAGCCCCAAGGGACTCTACATTCCAACAGCAGGAGTTATTTACCCTTTGCAAACACACCCCTTGTAATCTGCACCAGGTTAGTGTATCCAAGAGCTACAGAAGGGATTGCTGAGAGTAGGATTCACAGGGAGTTCTGTTCATGCATCTCTCGTTGACTTACATTTTTAATAGCTTTTTAATAACTCCTTTTTCTGCTTGCCTTGGCAAGATTTCCATTTTCTTAAGGAAGCCTCCCCCCCCCCCCACTAATAGCTTCTTTGACACTGCTAGTTAACTGAGTTGCTTAGGGGGGCATCCTTCTTTAATTGTGCTAGGCATGTGAAAAGCAAACGTGAAACCATTATAATCTCCATAGTGTGGAGAAGACCAGGCACCCATGTAGCCTGATAGAATATGGCTGATACGAAATAGCTGAAAAAAACAACTTGCAAGAAAATTCACCCCAAAAATTCTGGTTTGGGGGGAGAGACAGAACCAGAGGATGTTCCTGTTCATCTGGAACACAAAACTCATCAGACAGATTTAAAAATAGCTAGTTCTGCAGAAGAACTGATATGAATTCCTTCCACTTCAGAAGTCGACTAGATAAACAGCAAATACTCCTGCATTTTAACCGCAATGCACTAAATGGGGAATTACAGATAGGTGAGAAGATCTCAGAGTTCCAATTTGCTCTCCTGACTGTTCTCAACTGAGCTTCCAGATAGGATTTCTTAGGTAATGTACAGACTTTGGGTTAAGATAAGGCTGTACAAAGGCCGCTGAATTCACACAATTCAGTGGCAAATAAACTGTCCCAAGCAGAATTAGATACTTAGACAGACACGATGCGCTTTCACATCATTGCTGTTTTCATTGCCAATCCCTCCAAAACCAACCCAAGATCCTGTTCACTTTTGCGGATGAAACCTTCACCATGAGCCAATTAGAGCTCCTCCAGCTGAGTAGGTCATTCAGAGTCCTGCCCCCTGAACCACTGTGAGTCCTGGGGAAAAAAGTAAAAACAAAAAATGAAACGTCCCCCATGCAAAAAAGGGGAATAAAATTGTTAATGCCCCTCCAGCCATGCTGTTGTTATTTCTTAGGTGTATTTTTTTTATTTATTGAATTTATCCCCGCCCATCTCCCCAAATAGGGGACTCTGGGCGGTTTACAAAATATCAAAATTTAAAATCTATACAAAAATTACTATAAAACAATAAATAGAGGGAATAAATAAAATCCAAAGATGGTTAGGAGCCACAATCCAGATCAAGGCACTACGGGGCCAGCCACCTCCAAGAGGCACTACCCCCTCCGTTGTCCCAGGCAAGGCGGCAGAGCCAGGTCTCAAGAGACTTCCGGAAGGTCAGGAGTGAGGGGGCCAGCCTCACCTCCGGGGGCAAGATGTTCCATAATGCGGGTGCTATCGCAGAGAAGGCACGCCTCCTGGACCCCGCTAGGTGAAATTCTCTTGTTGAAGGGGTCCGAAGCATGCCCTCTCTGCATGAATGGGTGGGGCGGGTCGATGTTATCGGGATGAGACGGTCCCTCAGATACCCTGGCCCCATGCCATGTAGGGCTTTAAAGGTGATCACCAACACCTTGAATTGGACCCGGAAGCAGACTGGAACCCAATGCAGCTCGCGCAGCAGATGTGTCACATGTGCCGATCTTTATAGCACCCATAACTGCCCGCGCTGCTGCATTCTGAACCAGCTGAAGCTTCCGGATACTCTTCAAGGGTAGCCCCATGTAGAGCGCATTACAATAATCTATATGGGAGGTGACAAGGGCGTGAGTGACTGTTCGGAGGGCATCCCGATCCAGGAAAGGGCGTAGCTGGCGCACAACTCGAAGCTGTGCAAAGGCCCTCCTGGCCACGACTGCCACCTGCTCTTCGAGCAGGAGTCGTGAGTCCAGGAGGAACCCCAGATTCCGCACTGGATCTGAGTGAGGTAGTGCTATCCCATCCAGAACCAAAGATGATAACTTCCCGGATACAGGGGGGCCATCAATCCATAGCCATTCCATCTTACCAGGGTTCAGCTGAAGCCTGTTGTTCCCCATCCAGACTCCCACAGCCTCCAGGCACTGAGATAAGGCATCGACCGCATCATTTACTTCACCCGGGATGGAGATATATAACTGAGTATCATCAGCATATTGGTGATACCTCATCCCGTGGTGACGGATGATCTCACCCAGCGGCTTCATGTAGATGTTGAACAGGAGAGGAGAGAGAACCGACCCCTGTGGCACCCCACAAATCAGGGGTCGCGGGTCAGCTCTCTCCTCCCCTATCAGCACCGACTGGGAATGGCCTCAGAGGAAGGAGGTGAACCAGCGTAAAACCACGCTGCCCACCCCCAACTCCCTGAGCCGCCCCAAAAGTATACCGTGGTCGACGGTATCAAAAGCTGCTGAGAGATCTAAGAGAGCCAGGATGGACGCACTCCCTCCATCCCGCTCTCGCCAGAGATCATCCATAAGTGCGACCAATGTGGTCTCTGTCCCATATCCCGGCCTGAAACCTGACTGAAAGGGGTCCAGATAATCCGTTTCCTCCAGGATCCTCTGGAGTTGCAACGCCACCACCTTCTCAACCACCTTTCCCAAAAAGGGAAGGTGGGAGACCGGACAAAAGTTGCCCAAGATGGTGGGGTCCAGGGATGGTTTCTTGAGGAGCGGGTGCACCAGCGCCTCCTTAAAGGCAGACAGGAACACCCCCTCACTCAAAGAAGTATTAATCATCGCCTGGACCCAGCCACATGTCACCTCCCTAGCTGACTTAACCAGCCAGGAGGGACACGGGTATGTGAGTTTTGTGTTCCAGATGAACAGGAACATCCTCTGGTTCTGTCTCTCCCCCCGAATCAGAATTTTTGGGGTGAATTTTCTTGCAAGTTGTTTTTCTCAGCTATTTCGTATCAGCCATATTCTATCAGGCTACATGGGTGCCTGGTCTTCTCCATACTATGGAGATTATAATGGTTTCACGTTTGCTTTTCACATGCCTAGCACAATTAAAGAAGGATGCCCCCCTAAGCAACTCAGTTAACTAGCAGTGTCAAAGAAGCTATTAGTGGTGGTGGTGGTGGGGGAAGGCTTCCTTAAGAAAATGGAAATCTTGCCAAGGCAAGCAGAAAAAGGAGTTATTAAAAAGCTATTAAAAATGGTATGTCCCACCTTTCAGCCAGGAGCTCATCAGAGTGGTGTACAGCAGGGTTCCTCAACCTCAGCCATTTTAAGATGTGTGGACTTCAACTCCCAGAATACTCCAGCCAGCAATGAGTTGAAGTCCACACATCTTAAAATGGCTGAGGTTGAGGAACCCTGGTGTACAGTACCTAGTGCTCCCTTCCTCCTATTTTCCCCTGGAAAACCCCAGTGAGCTTCTATGGCTGAGGGTGGAGGAGAATCTGGGTCTCCCTTCTCCTAGTCCAAGGGTCGGAAATGGCGGCTCACGAGCCAGATCTGGCTCTTTGGCCCCTCGGCTCTGGCTCTCTCTCTCTGTCTGCCGCCCGACATCCGGAAAGCCGGTCTCCGGAAGCAGAGCGAACCCTGGGGAAGAAACAGACGCTGATTGGTGGAGGCTCAGAAGGAAGGACGCCTCCACCAATCAGCGTGCGCCAAAGGGGAGCAGAGAGGCGGGCTGAACAAGGTGAAGCCCGATTGGCCCTGCTACCCAGAGGCGCGAAAAAAAAAAAGGCGCGGGGCCTCGCTCAGCTGCGCGCGGAAGCGGTCCAAAAAGACCGGCGCGGGGCCTCGCTCAGCTGCGTTGGGCTGTGAAGCTGGACGAGCCGCTGGACCTGGAGCGCTTCCGCGCGCAGCTGAGCGAGGCCCCGCACCGGTCTTTTTGGACCGCTTCCGCGCACAGCTGAGCGAGGCCCCGCACTGGTCTTTTTGGACCGCTTCCGCGCGCAGCTGAGCAAGGCCCTGTGCCGGTCTTTTTGGACCGCTTCCGCGCGCAGCTGAGCGAGGCCCCGCGCCGGTCTTTTTGGAGCGCATTTCCACAGCCCAGCGCTCAGCTGCGCGCGGAAGCGCTCCAAAAAGACCGGCGCGGGGCCTCGCTCAGCTGGACGAGCCGCCGGACCTGGAGCGCTTCCGCGTGCAGCTGAGCGAGGCCCCGCGCCGGTCTTTTTGGAGCGCATTTCCACAGCCCAGCGCTCAGCTGCGTGCGGAAGCGCTCCAAAAAGACCGGCGCGGGGCCTCGCTCAGCTGGACGAGCCGCCGGACCTGGAGCGCTTCCGCGTGCAGCTGAGCGAGGCCCCGCGCCGGTCTTTTTGGAGCGCTTCCGCACGCAGCTGAGCGCTGGGCTGTGGAAATGCGCTCCAAAAAGACCGGCGCGGGGCCTCGCTCAGCTGCGCGCGGAAGCGCTCCAGGTCCGGCGGCTCGTCCAGCTTCACAGCCCAGCGCCAGCGCCAACCGCACTCCCCTCCACGCGATTGGCTCCCGCCCGCAAACCCCACCCCCTTCCACGCGATTGGCCCCCGCCCGCAAACCCCGCCCCCTGGCTCTCGAGCATTTCAAAATGTGCACGAGCATGCCAAAATGGCTCCCGGCATAAAAAGTTTGCCGACCCCTGTCCTAGTCCAACACCTTAATGTCTGCAGTGGTTATTCGCCTTTGTATGTTATGGGCAACTATACAAGAGAAGGTTATTTGTCAACATCCAAGCTACCTTGCTACCATTCCCCCACTGCATTTAAAAGCTTCCAAGGATGAAATGATAGGAGATTCGTAGTGAGGCTGGGTGACAACTCAGGAGCCTGGAAACAAGGTGAGTCAAAAGTTCCCACTGGTTGGAAACTGAACATCCCATGAGCGCCACGGAACTAAAGACTGCAAATAGAACATCAGCTTTGCTCCAGTTTCAAATAAACTGCAGCAGAACCCCCACCCCCACCCCAAAACCTTACTCAGCTCTCAGAAACAACTGATAGGACTGGAACTGGTTCTAAACTAGTGCTAGGGAGCGGTAACGATAGCAGTCTTCCAATACTTGAAGGGCTGCCACAGGGAAGAGAGTGTGGATTTATTCTCCATAGCTCCCGAGGGTCTGACAGGAACCAGTGGGTGGAAGTTTTACAGAGGGAGATCCAAACTTGAAATGAGGAGGAATTTGCTAGCTGTGAAAGCAATTAAGCAATGGAACAGCCTGCTTTCTGGAGTTGTGGCTGCTCCACCACAGAGGTTTTCAAGCAAAGGTTGGATAGCTATGAGGATTCCTGCCCCAGCCAGGCGGTTGAACTAGAAGACCTCCAAGGTTCCTTCCAACCATGTGGTACAAAGCTCTGAGGTGAAGATGTCTATGATTGCACTCTGGCTCCCAGCTGCTTTCTCAATGTACTAGGCACTAGTTGATTCTTACAGGGGTCCCTCTTGCAGCAAATGTAATCCCTTCACTATGCCAGATCAGCTCAGAAGCCATCTGTACATAGGCCACTAGGTCTCCTGAGCTCCCAGTGGCAGAGTGAAGTGCCAGCTGAAAGGGAATGGTTGGGTCTGTGCCAAGGTCATGATTTTTTTTTTAGGGAAGGCAGATGACAGCCCGAGACCAAGAATATGTAGGCAGAAAAGAGGAAAATGCTAGAACACACCTGTAAAGTGTCCATGTCTTAGTTATACAATATATAAAGGGAAAGAGAAAGCAGAGGGGGCATGTTTATATTGCAGATGCTATAGGACATGCTGCTGGAGAAGATGTCACCTAGTTAGCGTGGAGTGGAGGAATGGCCCAGCCTGCCAAGTATGTGAAACCATTAGTGGACAGCTAGAACCACTGAATGGAGCGGAGCTTAATCCAGCAAAAAGACGCACACAGAAAAGAGTATTATCAAAAATAGCATTGATGAGTACATTAGAGAAATATAGGTTATTGATCTTACACACTTAGCCCACCCAAGCATAAAGAATTGCACACTTAGACAAAGTAGGTTCAAAAATAAGCACAAAAGAAAATCTTACTCGTTTATTTGGTCCAGTTACATCCATTCAGGAAAAATGATTCTTGCTCTCCTTTCTTTCCCTAAACTGAATTGACCCTTAGCCCTCATTGCTGCTAAAGACTGCGTGCGGAAAGGGGAAACCTCCTGACTCTAGGCCTAGGCATGGCTCCTAGAGAGAAGGATCAGCAGCAGCATGCTTCCTTCTCAGATGGTAGAAGGAGGTAGAGAGAGGAAGAAGGTGGGAGGGACAACAAACAGCTTCCTCCAGAAGCATATAGAGAATTGCATCCTAGAACGAACTCATCCACATGCTAATGAGGCATGGTGATTTGCTGGGACCTCCAACATTATGGAGATTCCAGCCTTGGGATTAGGAGGAAAAACCTGGACCAATCTGTGAAAGCATGGAAGGACCAGGAGGACAGACTGTGTTGTGGGCATGGAGCTTCAGATGCTGGAAAATGGAACTCTGTGAGAGCCAGTTTGGTCTAGTGGTGAAGGTGCTGGGCTAGAAACCAGGAGTCTGTGAGTTCTAGTCCCGCCTTAGGCATGAAAGCCGGCTGGGTGACCTTGGGCCAGTCACTCTCTCTCAACCCAACCCACCTCACAGGGTTGTTGTTGTGGGGAAAATAGGAGGAGGAAGGAGTATTAGGTATGTTCGCCGCCTTGAGTTATTTATAAAAATAATAAAGGCGGGATAATTTTTTTTAAAAAAAAGCTTTGTTGGGCAGCAAGACAGCCAGGAGAAAACTCAGAGATATTCCATTGTCAATAATTGAGATAAGGAGGGAGAGAAGGACATTATAAATTACAAGTGGAAAGTGAGGGACAGAGACATAAAAGGGAGGAAAATTAAGTAAGTTAAGACTTGATTTCTTATTCTGTACATACATAGAAAAACATAGTGATTTTGTAAATAATCCTTTCACTTGTATACATTATTAGATCACACTACTTCATTAATATAGGTGTCATAGTGTCCAGAATAAAATCCCTCGTTTGTGTAACTACCGCTGTGGGTATGCCTGCATCGGCTTCTATCCCAGCCCACCTTCCAACACTCCCCTCCACCCCAAATGGTTGGCAGGCATCAGAATTCCTTTGCTCCCTACAAACCACATCACATTTTACTAAATTGGAAGGTGGAACTAGAGCTCCCAAACTGGATTACCCAAAGTTTGTGATGATTTATTGGTATCTGGATGAAAAATATCTTTTTAGAGCAGAATCAAGGAGTCCCAAAGCCCAATTTAAATCGAAATAGCATGCCAGGAGAAAAGAGCAGCGTGGTAAACTATTCTGTTGCATAGCCCCTTTCCTGTAGGATCTCATCTAAGTGATGTCAGAGAGATCATATCGGTCTATCCACATGGTTGCCACTGTGACATCTGGAATGTCAACAGTGGCAGGACACATCCTGGGCCTGCCATGTGTAGGCCACCTCTGTTTGGAAGTTTTGGTTGGCACGTTTTGGTTGAGCATGTTGGCAACTATTTTTAAGATGGATTTATGATTGTGACCTGCTTCTTTCCCCTGGAAAGGAACTTGAGTTGACAGCCTTCAGTCCAACTGCTGACATGATTTTCAGGTACTGAAATCCTATTTTATGAAGAATCCTCTTCTGGAAAGGTGCAAACAAGCTAACTGCAAAGACCCAAGTTTCTGCTCCGTTAATATATGGGAATTTGTAATTCTTTAACCAATTGATTCCTTTGGTGCATTAATGAAAGAGTCCTACATCCCTCATCAGACTTTTTCCTCTCATAATGCATGCACTACAATACCCTCTTCTTCTGGCATCTGGTTAAGAGAAGCCATCTAGTGGTAATATCTCTGGTTCCCGTTTGAGGACTGCATCCAAACACTTATCCCATATTCTTGGTTCATGCAGTTCTTTTCTACAGTCCTGGCATTCAGATTAAAGAATGCAGCTTTGTTGCTGCAAGCATTTAACTCTCTAAGAACTGTTCATCAAGCAAGCTTGTTAAAGACTAGGAAAACAAAAAACCCAAGGGGCTATTGTAAATATATGGGTGATGTTTCAGTGGGGACAGGGTTCCAGAGCAGTAGTATCCCCAGTAAGTAGCAATAGGCTAAAGAGGAGACTGACTTGTAAGCAAGTTGAATAATCAGGCAAGTGGTCAAAATAGGCAGAAGATCTTCAGGAAAAACGAGAATCCACCAAAACAAATTCTAGAAATAGACTTAGAGTCAAGAGGCAGAAGTCCAGTCAGGCAGAAAAGTTCCAAAAATAAACTGGGCTCTAACCCAGTACACAGAGATTATTACAGGGATAGTGACCAGGAGTCCGAAAGCTAATCCTAAATCCATATGCAATCCCTCCTTGTTGAGTAGGACCCCAACTTCAGAGTACAAGGCCTATTCCTGACTCAGGCATTATACTTTGGGGCATGGCTCCGTCCTGAAGCTGTACAAAGAGGTCTAACTGGTCAGGAGGAAAACAGATTTGAATAGGGCCATCAGATTTGGGCCGCAAAAATCCAAACAGTCCCTAGATAGTTTTAAAATCTCTTTGCAGTCATTCAGCAGCCATCTAGATGTTTGCAGCCCAAATCCAGCAACTAATATGAGGGCATTGATTGGTGCTGGGCTATGTTGTACCTTTCCTCTCTAGCAGGGCAGAATAAAGAGCTGGATTATCCACTGACCTAGTCGCAAAGGTGTCTCACACAAGGATTTTACCTTGGGTCTACTGCAGGCCATGCCCCTGTCAGTCACATACTACTTTTTGCCAGTCAACCCTGGTGCACTGAAAGTAGCAAAACATACTGCAGGGTATGGGAAACAAGGCCAAGATGATGGATATGAGGGTGCAATCGAAGCTCGACCTGTATTTGTGTGTATTACGTATTTATGGTATCGCAGCCATCATCTTGATTTTTTTGATCATACCACGTGGACACCCCTGAGCAAGACCAAATCTGCAGTGGAAAAAGCATCAAATACAGATTGTGAGATAGTCAGTGGTAGAAATAGATATACAGGGAAATC
This sequence comes from Charina bottae, assembly GCA_023362775.1. Classification (NCBI taxonomy): domain Eukaryota; kingdom Metazoa; phylum Chordata; class Lepidosauria; order Squamata; family Charinaidae; genus Charina; species Charina bottae. The sequence continues at coordinate 204,064,637 of JALMGJ010000001.1, forward strand.
TTTTTAGTAGGAACTCATGAAGATACAGGGATGCTAGCTGTGAAAAGTCAAAATCAGTATGAACATAATAATTTCACAGTCCATAATAATTTCCCGTCCTCTGAAGATGCCAGCCACAGCGACTGGCAAAACGTTAGGAACCAAAACTGCCGGAACACGGCCACACAGCCCGGAAAACCCACAACAACCATCGGATTCCGGCCGTGAAAGCCTTCGACTATACAATTTCACAGTAGTTACAGGGAACTCTTCAGTTTGGCTACCTAAGAGATGAGCACTTATACGTATATGCATTTAGCAGCATAAAAGTTTATCCTTCAGTGGATCCAAAATAAATTCTGGAAACATCAAAACCTATTTTTTAGTGGGTGAAAAAAGAGAGCAGCTGATGCATTCTCTCAGCACCAGATGCCTTTTACGACAGGGGTGCCCACAGTGTTGGGTAAAAAAAAAGCCAAGATGCTGGCCACACCTAAAAAACAGGTGGGGCTTTGATTGCCCCATCATGGCCACCATCTTGACTTTTTTGACCACACCCTGCAGACACCCCTGCACAGCGAGCTTTCCCCACATCAAACTGTAGTACATACTGTAAGACAAGAAGAACCCCTTTCTTCAGAATTTGCCCCAAGTTAAGGAAAAGAAGTACACATTGAGAGTGAGGATGCTTTTGAATGGATGGCCCTTGCTGTTCTTCCAAAAATGTTACATCTGATTTACCTTGTGCTGGCAGCTGTTTGAATCTAGAATTTCCTAGACTTTTTCCACCAGGCCTCTGTGCGGAGGAAAAGCAGCAGCAGGACCCTGCCAGTTCTGCAGCCCCCCCCCATCTGCCTCCACCTGCACCAGGAGCCACAAGGGAAGACTTTCCCAGCCCTGTTTCAGTTCTTGCTATTGATTCTTTCATTTCCGGCTTTATTATCTTTACGCTGCAGCAGAGAAAGCTTTAAATAATTTACTGATGTGAACCTAACACAGATGTTCCCGGAGGCAGCTGGATGCTGAGTCCAAGCAGTGCCTGAGCTACAGAGATAGGAGCTTCCCTGGGGCCTGCAGAGGAAGCGGGGACTGTTTGGTGGCGGGGGGGGGGGGGAGCTGGGAGGACGGTGGGTGAAAAGTTGATAGATCCCAACAGAGATGGAAAGTGGAGAGTCTAGGAGTGTGGAGAATCACTAATTGCCAATCTAGCATGGAAGAGGAGGGGGATGACTCTTCATATTTGGAGTCCTGAAATCCCTTTCTTATTATTTCAGTTCTGCTCCCTTAGCTCTGCCAATGGCCCTTGGTCCTATTCCACAATTCCCCAGCTAAATTACATCTACTTTCCTTCCCCCGCATCCTGCAGTTATCTTCTCAAATTTATACACCTGTCGCTAGCCATAAATCCAGGGCAAAGCTGTCACCTGGATGGAATGCTTGTCCTGGAAACAAGGCCAGATGATGCAGAGAGGGCAGAAGGTAAAAGTAAGGGAGAAAAGATAGGGGCAACCACTGGTGGGAAACCACAGGAAGTTGTGTGTCTCAGAAAAATAGGATATAAAAGATCCGTAAATATGACTGCCTAGTTCATGGTATCCAATGCCATACTTACAGATGACTCATAGTTTTCTACAGCCACGATGGAAGATGGAAGGAGACGTATGCCTCCAACCAGTATATCCAGCAGTCATAATGTGTCATAAACGTGCCAACCATCTAGTCTGAAGGTTTCAGGGATCATGTTCCATCTCGATCATCTAGTAGGTAGTGCTGGTGAGGAGCCAGTGGTCATGATACATGTTGATACCAGTGACTTGAATAAAAGTAAATGGATAATCATGGAAGTCAAATATTGTGGAGCCTGCTGAAATCCAGCACCTCCAAGGTAATTCTCTTGGAAAAGCTACTGCAGGGCCAATTAGACAGAAAGGGTTGGATGATCTCAGTACATAGATGACGTGATGGTGCTGGGAGGAGGACTAAAGCTTGTGAGGTATCAGGATACCTTTGAGAGAAGCCAGGTCTATATAAAAGCACAGGTTGCACTTCAACTAGGAAGGTACCAGACAGCAAAAGAGTGGTAGAACAACTTTTGAATGAATTCCAAGGGGGAACCAACAGGATCTGCGTAACATCTGGTTTGGGGAAAATTAACTCTGGAGGAAGAGGGTGAAAATGTTTCTAAGTATTCAATGGGAGGTAGTCTATCAGCGGTCCCCAGCCTTTTTGGCACCAGGGACCGGTCGTGGAAGACAATTTTTCCATGGACTGAGGGAGGGGGACGGGGTTTGCAGGCGGGAGCCAATCGTGCGCACTGGGAGGGTGGGGTTTGCAGGTGGGAGCCAATTGCACACACCGGGGGCGGGGTTTGCAGGCAGGAGCCAATTGTGCACACCAGGGGCGGGGTAATCGTGTGCACCGGGGGCGGGGTTTGCAGGCGGGAGCCCCACGGCCCACTTCCTAACAGGCTGCGGCCCACTAGTGGGCCACGGCCCACAGGTTGGGGACCCCTGGGCTAGATCACTGTTTCTCAACCTGGGCAACTTAGAGTGTGTGGACTCTAACTCTCAGAATTCTTAGCAGTGGCTATGCTGCCTGGGGGATTCTGGGAATTCAAGCCCATACATCTGGAAGTCACCAAGATTGAGAAACACTGGTTTAGAGCTAGGAAATGAGTATGGACAGACCCCCCTTCCCTGCCCCCCCCCAAAGTGCTTGCCATAGAAAATCCTATGGTAAGACTTTGAATATATATTCATATGCAAATGCCAGAAGCTTCCAAACCAAAATGAGACAGCTGAAATGCTTGAAGAAAATATAGATATGAGCAAGCCTTGCAGAAGCCCAGAGGAAAGGAAATAACTAATAGAATATGCTTATCTCTGGATATAAGCTCTAAGGAAAAAATGAAGGGTGCATTGGAGGTGGATTTGCTGTGTGTCAAAGAGAGCACAGAGTTCCATAAAGCAGAAATCCCTAATGAAGTAAACATTTGCACGGAATCACTGTGGGTGTGCATTAGGGCTCTGCAATGTGTTGGATTCAAAGAGGATAAAGTGCCTTGGAATAGTAAGGATATGCGCAGCACCCATCAGCAACTTATTAAACCAAGGGCATCTTTTCCTGCAATCCTGCAAACAAGCACTTGTGGGATTACAGGAAAAGACACAGCTGCTTTAAGGAGTTGCCAAAACATGTTGTGTGAGTGCCCCACCACAAAGCAGCTTTTTCCTTTCAAATTCAAAGCACCG